>CAXHTJ010000003.1:10865701-12249291 GCA_964019445.1 Populus tremula | reverse complement strand
AGCAGATCTGCCATCAGTGGATCTCCGGCTTCAACAGCACAAAACCACCAGCAACAACCACCCACAACACCCATCACAGGCAGCAACGATTTGGGTTTAAAATAGCAGCAAAGGCAGCAGCATCAGCCGCCCCCCAGTAGCAGCACCAGCAGCAAAGGCAGCGCCATCAGCCCCCCAGTAGCAGCACCAGCCGCAACGCCACCGTTCATCAGTGACAACGGATCAACAGGCCCCGTCCAGCAGCTACACCACAGATACCACCGTCGTTTCCCTCTTACCGCCAAATCCAAGCAGAATCACGAAGCCCCTTCATCCGCCATCGCCGACAGCAGCGGCAACGAATTATAGAAAGCAAGGAAGAAGGAAACATAAGCTCTTCACACAAAATAATTCACCCTGCCACATCATCACTCTAGAACAGCAGCCACGTCATTGTCCACCATATCAGCATGAGCAGCCACATCACTGTCCGCCACGTCAGCATGAGCAGCCACGTCACTATCCGCCACATCAGCATGAGCAGCCACGTCACTGTCCGCCACATAAGCAGACCTCACCACATCACCCCTATTGACACATCATCTGAGGTCCATCCGCGACTGAATTCGACAATTTAAATGTTGGTCGGTGAATTACTCTACCTTTTAATTTGTTGATTTTACTGTTTTGGTATTGCAATTAGTATTCGAAATTATCATTAATATTTCTTTTTGTGCCAAAAAAAAAAAACAATTCTCACCAGCATTTTTTATTATTAATTTTTGTTCATCAGTCTTTTTTATTAGTGATAGCTAATATCTTATTCTATTTGATAATTATGAATTCTTGCTAATGACATCGTGTTTGATTAATCATTTACACTTAAGAATCTAGTATTACATGCTTACAATTTTATTAGTGTAATTTGTTCTTGATTAATCTCCGCATTTAAAAAAAAAGATTAAAAAAAAATAGCTTTATTTTTGTATTGTGATTTTACATGCAAGAACCATTTGTGATCTCAATTCCATTTATAAGTTAGTTTTGCATGTATTTGTGTCACGATCATCTAGTGTCCAAGCTTAAGTTTACACTTATTGTAGACTCAACCTTTAGTGATACTCTTATGATCATTTCAAGGGAACTGTAAACTTAGGTGATCAACATGTTTAGAAGAATTGAGCCCCAATAGAGTCTTCGAATCAAGCACTCAAAGACCAATAAATATCACAAGAATAATCATTATGGACAAGATCACTCTGAGCGACACCAATATGACCATCATTTAGGTTACTCTAAACATGATGACTTTGATGAGCGAGTCTTGAGTCCTAACAAAATAGAAGCCCCCACTTTTGACGGTCGTCATGACCCTTGGATATTTGATATGTGGATTTGTGATATGGATCAATTCTTTGAGTGGCATAATTTGTCTGATAATAAGAGAGTTAGATTTGCTAAGATGAAACTCATTGATAAAGCCAAAATTTATTGGAGAGATGTTGAGGATTGCTTAGAGATGAGAGGTAAACCTCCTATAACTGACTGGATCAAAATGAAACAAAAACTTCAAGAGAAATATGTACCCCAGTCTTATAGGAATAAACTCTTAGACCAATGGAACAATCTAAGACAAGGGAATAAGTCTATCAATGAGTATATAAGGCAGTTTAACGATTACATGATTAGATGTGCCATAAGAGAGAGTGAAGCCATGACTTTGCGTAGATTTTGTAGAGGCTTAAATGATGATCTTAGAAGAGAAGTTGTATTTCAAGGTGTATCTACCCTTAACCAAGCTTATACCTTAGTTAAAGACTACAAGTTGGTCACAAAGAATAAGTGGAAGAATCATCAGGACTCTTATAGTATCCCTATTAGATCCCAATTCAGAAGTAGTGATTCTTTGTTAGGTGCTTCACCCCATAGACCTAATCCTAATAGTGCCCAACTTTGTAAGAAAGATAGGGGTAAACAAATTGTCAATGAAGTGTCTAAGGTGAGTTCAAAGGTTAAGTGTATTAATTGTTTAGGTTTTGGTCATATCTTTTTAGATTGCACCTCGAAACCCTTAGTCGTCCAAAAACATAAGGATCTAGGTAAAGAAGAATATTGTAGTGTTGAAGTGTATGAGCCTAATCTTGAGGATTTTAGTGACCTAGATGACGAGGATGTGCAAGAAGAGGGACTTAACACAATGAGCCCACATGAGCTTGAGGTTGAGGTTAAGGAAGAGTCTGATATGTCTGCTTTAATGGTGGAGAAAATTTTAAGGAACTCTTTAGTGGAATCACCTATAGAGATAAGTATGGTCTTAGAAGAGTCTCATAATATTAGTCCTTCTGAATTATCTGATTCCTCACCCCACATGTTTGGTGTCCAGCACATCATAAGTTTAGAGCAACATGTTGAGATTCTTGACCCCTTACCACATGCACGTTATGAGGAAGATGAAGATAATCCTAGTTTACTTGATTGTGTCCATACCATATCTACTCAAGTTTCAAACAATGTTTGTCTCATTCCACACCCTCAATCATTTAGTGTTCATAGTTACAAACTTGAGGAGCCGATAGAACACCTTCCCATATCTCCTCATGATAGGATGTCTAAGTTAGCTGAGTCATTACAAGGTAGAGTTCATAATTTGCATATTGAGATCATGAAACAAATTCAAGCAAGTAATGAACAATACAAATTTTGAGCTGATTTTCTTAAATATCATGATGCACTTAATGTTGGAGATTATTTCATGATACAGATTAGACCTAAACGGTGTCCTTTGGAAACCGATCATAAATTGCAAGTAAGTAGTGCTAGACCATTCAAAGTGTTGCAAATGATTACATCAAATAATTATGTCATTAAATTGCCATTAAACTTTGATATTAGCTCTACTTTGAACATGAAAGACCTCAGTATTTATAAAATACAGCCTACCCCTGATGCTCCTTTTGATACCCCTACCTCATTATCCATATCTTTGGCACAAAAGGAACATATTAATGCTACTTTGAATGCACGAGTTGTTTTTACCAGGGATGGTGAACTTCAGCAAATCCCAGTATATGGACTCGACGACCAGATTCAAACTATACTTGGATTATCAGAGAGACATCACAACAGTTTGATCATTATCTTTGAGAGCATTATCGGAGCTGCCTTAACCTATACTCGATGGGGTCGAGTTCTTCCAACCCCGGGAGAATTGATGGGGACACCGAACCAGAAACACTATTTACGCACGCGTATGATCATAGACGATGGAGGATAGCCCAAACCATTGATAAATTGGGCTTTAACTTATGTTTTTGGGTTTAATTTATATGGAGTTTCAGTTGAGTTTTATTAATTTGGTTTTATTTGTTGGATATTTTATTTAATGGGCCATAAGCCCAATCGCTTATTCAAGTTAGGGTTTTAGTACAAATACCCTACTTTTCTAAATGTTAAGGGACTTTTGAATGATTAATGAAAATTTACAGATTTTGCATCCCTCCAATCCCTCATTCTTTTTCTTCTTTAGCTTCTTTCTTTCTCTAAAGCTTCTTTCTTTTCTTGCTTTAATTCTTTTTATTTGTTGTCCCGCGTCAATTGTTATTTTTATAGTGTTTTTTTTAAAAAAAATATATTAAAATAATATTTTTTTATTTTTTAAAAATTATTTTTTTATATTAATACATCAAAACAATTAAAAAATATAAAAAATATTAGTATGAAGAAAAAATATATATTTTTAATTTCTTTCAAAAAATATTTTTAAAATAAAAAAACAAGCATGTTTTTATTCCACGATTATCATTTGTAACTCTTGGCTCCTCGAGCAATTATTTGGGAATTTAGGGTTAGAATTTAGAAAAGAGAGGAGAAAAAACTGAAGGACGTGGCTATTGTTTTTTTATTTTTAATCTAATGAGTAATATTTAATATGAGTTTTTTAGTCATTAAATAATAATATATATTTTTTTGTAAATAATAAGATATTTTTCGTTAATTTTCTTCTAAAAGTATATTAAGTGTGAACGTGTGTATAAACTTAAAAATGGTAATGAATAATTGTAATTTAAACCAAATTTTATGAGGATTTTTTAATATTCATTCAAATTAAATATCATGTTCAAATTATTTTAATAACCCTGATTCATTAAAGAAAATTGCTCTAAAATTATCTTTAAAATTCAAACAAAGAAAATGAAAAATACAGGGAATAATTTGTTTGATATTGCGGTTCAACTATATTTTTAATTTTTTTAGCTTTAAATTATTTATTTTAATATTTTTAAATTATTTTAATATGTTAATATTTTGAAAAATAAAAAAAATAAATTTTTAAATAAAAAATATTTAAAACATTTTTTGTCTCTTTTGTTGAGACCAGAGGAAGCAGGTAACTCCTCGCTGTTGTATGAATATAGCAAACACCACCTAATCCTAAAATGTGTCAGGAATTAAATAATCAGCCTGTCCCTTTTTAAATGGACGCTTATACCCTTGTTGGTTTCAATTAAATACCATTTGAATCATCTTCGAAATTAGTAAATTTCTTTCCTTTTTAAAAAAAATTTAAATTTTCAACGCTAGCTCCACGACATCCCACTCTCTAATCCACGTGTCTTCTCTCTGTCTATGGCTTCCCTTTCAAGAACAGAGTAGAAGAAGCTCCTCTGAGAAGAACCAACCCCACCATCACAACAAGAAAAGGAGGTTTTGGTGGAGACAAAAGAAGAAAATTTTTCAGGGTTTTTAGCCGAAAGAGAGAATCCGGTTGCTTTGAGGTTTTTAATGAGAGATATGTATATAGGATCTATGACAAAGTCTTTTAAGGACTCTATTAAAGTTCTTGAAGCTGATCTTCAACATGCGAATACTCTGTAAGTTGTTCTTTTTTTTTTCCTGGGTTTTCTTGTTACATTTTGTGTGTGAATTTTTCTTCGGAATTGTTTTTCTCTGTTGGTTGGTGCTTGAATGGAATGATAGAAGTATTTGACTTTTTGCATTTTTATTGATGAAGTTTTGGTTTTTTGTTCTTAAAATATATTTTTTTGTGGTCTTAAATTCAACTTCTTTAGGTTTTTGTTCTTAAATTTTGTTTTTTTATTTGAATTTAACTTCCACTACCACTACTACTGATTTTTTTCGTTTTTTTTTTTTCAGAATGAGTTATATGAATTGTCATTTAACATATCCAGTTGTTGTTGTTGTTGCTATGTAAAATTTGCTTGACGAAGTCTAATTTCAAGTTATTTTTTACCCTCTCTCTCTGAAATGTCGCAAGTCTTCTCTGTGTATTTAGATTTTTCAAGATGGATTTTTTTACGGCTTTTGATTCTTGCGGTTAGCTTTTGAGTTTAGATTGTTCACTTTGTGTTTGGCGTGGCTGCATTTCATGATAAAGGCAAGCATCAAGCACGATTGTTTTAATTCCTGGATTATTGGTTTGTGATATGTGAAATTGTTGCAGTGATTCTCGTGGTTAAAGTTGGGAACTTTTCCGTGTTAGCCTATAACTTGAAATGTCATTTCAAAGATGTCCCGGTTGAAAATATCCATATGGATTTTGCATTTTGCATTTGCTTTAGCAATTGGAAGGCATTATGTTTGTGTTGAAGGATAGAGGGGGCTAGTTTCATTATCTTGATAAGCTGAGTTTACTTGGCTTCACATGATTTATGGGATCCACCTCCTTAACAGAGTCATCACTGTGTTTGTGTTGTTTATAATGATATGATCGCCGTGGTTGGATTATTTATTGCCACCCCCTCTTCCTACCTATCATGTTTCAATGCAGTCACGTATTTAGATATGCTTGTTAATGATATCTGGATCATAGAGATGTTGTCATTTGGAGTGTGAGTTAAGTTGTGTAAAGGACAACCCAACCAGTTCTTTTAAAGTTTTTGAAAGCTGAAGACTTTACCAGTTCCATGGGATTTTCAGAATGGATGTTTTTGCACAGAGCATCCTTTTTAATCATTTTTTCCGTTCACAACATATTTAAAATGTTTTAAAACTTTGAATAAATTCCTGATTAATGTGGACCCACATGCCAAAAATGGTCAGGGGAAACTAAGATGGATTTGGGCGGGGGTTATGCTTAAGTATGCTTTGAATTTTTTCTCCTTTTATCTTTTATCATGCTCATACATTTTACCAGTTTCTGTATCGTACTGATGAGAATTATGAGCTTGCTAACTTGAGTCTATTGCTAGATTTTTATGTCTGTTTAAATTTTTATCTTTCAATCTTCGGCGCAGGGCATCGGATGTTTCAAGGGATTATGATGGAGCCTGTCTTCAGATGAGAATGTCTTATGCTCCAGCAGCAAACCTGTTTCTTTTCCTTTTTCAGTGGACAGACTGCCATCTTGCAGGTGTACTTGGACTGCTAAGGATCCTAATTTATAAGGTTGAACTTTGTTCATTTAGATTAGCCAGTGGAATTTTTTTCCCTAGTATTAATTAACTGAATCATAGAAAAGCCCGAACTTGGTTGTTTCCCCATGCCTCAGGTTTATGTGGATGGCACAACGACCATGTTCACTCATGAAAGAAAAGCAAGCATCAAGGAGTTCTATGGTAAATTTCTATCTTCCAAATATTTTAAAGTGTAATATATTTTCTAGTCACTTAAGTTAGTTCCTCCATGTTATCACAATCTGCATTGCTACTATGGCCAGCTGTGATTTATCCCTCTTTATTGCAACTTCAAAGAGGGGTCACTGATACAGAAGATAAGAAGCAGAAGGCAGTATGCATGGAAAGGTACCGAAGAAGAGATGATGAGGAACATAGGCAGCATACTGACATTGACATTGAAAGAGAAGAAGAGTGTGGAATATGCATGGAGATGAATAGCAAGATAGTACTGCCCAACTGCAACCATGCCATGTGCTTGAAATGTTACCGGGAATGGTACTCTCCCCCTCCCTGTCTCTCTCTTCCTCTTGAAGTACTGGAGTTAGCCTGTTGCTTTCTGAGGCTGGCCATGTTTTTGTGTCAGCCACATGTTATATGCTTCTATTAGGCTGTCTTCTTATCCTGTTAGATAATGCAGGTTTCAATCTCTACACTTAAATGTGAAATACAATAGCAAACTAGAATTGCTCCATTCTGTTTTATTTGTAGTTACATGTATCATAGTGAATCGCTGACCAGGGAAAGATAAGGTGTTCTTGCTCATGGCAGTTGACTTTAGCAAGATCCTTGGCATCCCATCCTGGCTTACAGTTGGGCTGTGACTTTAAAGGAAATGCTATAATAACTGTTGTGCATTGTACCGGAGGACTCTGTATCAGCAGCCTGAAATAATGGAGATAAATTTCTGCAGGTTCATCAGCGAATTATCTAGAATGATATCATTTTTATTTCCGACGAAACATGTATATGTGATCCCATTACACTCGTTTTTCTGTAATCATTGGAAAGGCAGGTAATTCAAGTTGGAATTTTGTAAGAATTCAATAATGATACCAGGCAGGTTTATCTGGCTAATGCCTAGACCATGAAATTGATTCTGCAATTTGAGGCTTGCTTGCTCTTGGGGTGCAAAAAGCCTTGCCATTCTAGTCACTCAAATAAATTTGTTAAAGTGGCATGGCTTCACCATCATTATCTTTGTAACCTTGATTTATGATAGGTTTCTAGACCTTGCCTGTCTTGACTATCATCCTTCTTTTCTTCCCACGCTATGATACTTGTAAAGCTCATCATGAAGATGGAATGTTTTTGTGTCTGGCTCCACCTTGAATCCTCATCAGCTGAATATTGTTCTTATTGATTATGTTTTCTGGTTGGTGTATTTGTCAGATGCAAGTGCCTAGCTCTTTCTCTGTTTTCTGGTTGGTGTATTTGGTCGTTGCTTTGTTTCTTAATGTTTACACCATACCTGAAAACACTGATATGTTGCAATGAATTGCAGGCGAACAAGGTCCCAGACATGCCCCTTCTGTCGTGACAGTCTCAAGAGAGTAAACTCGGGAGATCTCTGGGTATTTACCGACAGCCGGGACATTGTGGACACGGCCACCGTGACGAGAGAGAATCTTAGTAGGCTTTTCATGTATATAGATAAGCTGCCGCTGATTCTTCCTGACAACCTTTTCGACTTGTATGATTCTCATATAAGATAGGTGACGAGTACAGCCAGGAATCGCCATCTGACATGGTCTTTGGATGAGCAGTACGCTTCCTTTTCATAATATAACATAATCGCTGGAATTCATTTGGCAAGATTTATGGCGCTAAGAATTTCAGCTGTCTTCCCGCTTCCCGCCAGAAGAAAATCCAGCCCAAGTTATCGTGGGTTGGCAGGTGAAGTTGATTTAGTTAAAGACAGGGTTTTATAAAATTGTATCTAGCACATTTGTACATCCTTTAATAGCTTGAAGTAAGGTTCTTAAAATCGTAATTTTAACATGGTATGAAAAATCTAAAATAAATAAATTTGGATTGAAAAAATAAATTGTAAAATCATAAAATTATAAGGAATTTTAAAATGTTTTAAAAAAAAATTCATGCTTTAAATAAAATTCATATATAGTTCAAGCACCTTAAAATATATGTTTCAGATAAAAATTTATATATAATTCAAGTATTTTAAAATATATAGTTTAAATAAAAATTTATATATAATTTAAATAATTTTTTTATTAACTAACAATTAATAAATATAAAACAAATAATTTAATGGTGTATCATGTAAACTAAAACAAATTTTATTATTTTTATTAATTTTTAATTAATTTTTAAAAATATTAATTCATTCTAATGGTCAAATATTAATAATTATCCGAGCATAATTTACCACTGTCTAATGCTTCAAAATTAAATTCTCATGCGATTAACTTTTCTAATCCAATAAATCATTTTTTAATTGTTGATGACGAATATCGATGTTGCGGTTTAATTCTCACTTATCACCTTGGCATGCATTGCATTATCAAATTATATTAATCATCGCGGAATATTGTTAACTCTTCAAGGGAGAAAGAGTCACCAACTAAAAAAATATCCCAGCACAAAAGCAAATGCTATATTATCAAAATAAAAGAAGACAGGTGGCAAGCAAAAGAGTGATGCTGTGAGAAAAACGTCCTTTGCTGCATAATCAAAGTACAGAGACAAGCAACCACACACGTATTCTGCATTTCAAAAAAAAAATTTAATTTTTAATTTTTTATTAACTTTTAAATTAATATGTTTTTAATATTTTTAAATCATTTTGACATGTTAATATTAAAAATAATTTTTAAAAAATAAAAAAAAATATATTTTAACACAACAAATTATTTAAAAATCAACTATAATTACACTGTCAAACAAACTCGGTGAAAAGCTAGATTATGTAAAAATCGTTAAATCAATGATGAAATCATGATTTTACATGATTTCACTTGATTTTAATAATTTTATCTTATTTTAATTTGATTTTATTTATTTTCGAATTATTTTGAATGATTTCATACATTAAATCTATATTCATTTATAAAATTATATAATTTTACAAGTTAAATTACCATTTTAACAACCTTGAAGCTTGCTTATAAACGCTCAGCAATTTCTCTCTACCTCACTCTATCCGTGTCTTGGGAACAAAAAATCTCTTTCTGATTCACTGTAAACTTGCTAGGTTGTTCCTTAAGGCTAAAGAAATCTAGTTCACACTGTAGTTTCTAGAGTACTTTTCAATTTTTTATATTAATATATTAAAACAATAAAAAAATTAAATTTTAAAAAAACTTAAATTTCACGAAAAACACGGCATGTCAACTGGAAGTGAAGCTCGTACTGGGGATGAACAGATAAAGTGCGTATTTGACATTGCTTCCAAAAATATTTTTAAAAAATTTTGAATTTTTTTTAATTTTAAATTAATATATTTTTAATATTTTTAAATTATTTTAAGCTCAACGTGCTCTCTTGTTTGAGAGATTTTATACAGCAGCCTAATGGTATGTCGTAGGGACCTTTTCAACTTTTAAAAGATCATGCTGAATCGAATTTTTGTACGAGTACAAGGACAAATTCACAAAGCTTCACGGACTCGCGGCCCATGAATTTGAGGTACACCGTCCATCTTTCATGGCGTGGCAGCTGAGAAGCAAAGGCTGGGATCATAGTTATTAAACCCGTCCAGGGTTGACCCGGCCAAGGGACCGGGTCTCGGGTTTTATTGGTCAACCCGGGTCAACTCGGATCAACCCGGGAAAATTAAAAAAAAATTTAAAATTTTAATATTTCATATGAAAAAATCAATATAAATATAGATTATACATATTATAAATAATGAAGTTTAAAAGAATATTTTAAAAAGATTTTTATCCCATATTGAAAAAACATAACTTTTTCCTTGGAAACATAAAATATATATACTAATAGGTTTCAAATCCCACATTGAAAAAACATAATTTTTTTCATTGAAACATAGAATATATTTATGAAAGGGCTTCAAATCTCACATTGAAAAGATATTATATTATCCTTTTAAGTTGAAGTATTTAAACCAAATGGTTTTTTATCTCACATTGAAAAAACATGATTTTTTTTTTGGGAACATAGAATATATATATATATATATATATGAAAGGGCTTCAAATCCCACATTGAAAAGATACCATGTTATCCTTTTAAGTTGAAGTATTTAAACCAAAAAGGTTTTTTATCCCACATTGAAAAAACATGATTTTTTCTTTGGGAACATAGAGTATATATACTAATGGGTTTCAAATCCCACATTGAAAAAACATAACTTTTTCCATGGGAACATAGAGTATATATATATGAAAGGGCTTCAAATCCCACATTGAAAAGATAATATGTTATCCTTTTAAGTTGAAGTATTTAAACCAAAATGTTTTTTATCCCACATTGAAAAAACATGATTTTTTCCATGGAAACATAGAGTATATATACTAATGGGTTTCAAATACTATATTGTCATTTTAAGTTGAAATATTTAAACCAAAAAGTTTTTTATCCCACATTTGAAGAAAAAAAAAATCGGGTCTCGTCCTGGGTCGCCCGAGTTTGGCCGGGCTGTTGCTGCAGCCAGTTTTTTATTAAACCCGGACCGGTCTAGCCACCGAGTCTACTGGGTCCCGGGTCGATCCGTCGGGTCGGGCCGGGTTTAATAACAGTGGCTAGGACGCCTCCCTTGTTCACGCTCCGGGGAGCAGGGTTGGATACTAATACGTGCATGTCACTTTTTGGGATTTTTAAAAAATCAAAATTTAGTCCTGTAATATTAACAAACAATATATATTTTATTTTATTTTTATTTTTTTTAAGGAAAAATGAGCATTATAAACAAATAAGAGGGGCAGTCAAGACATTAATAATGGCATTGGAAGGTGTTTTTAAAAGAAATAAGCTAGCTTTATATGACTCCCCCCCTCCCTTTGCTTATCCGTCAACATAAGTATTATACGGATTAAATAATTTTCTTTTATTGATTCAAATATAAAAATAAATAACTAGTAAATTAAAACATGTTTGGCCGGTCCATGTATGTGTGTGTATATAAACAATAAAATAACCAATTTAGTAAATTCCATATTAAGGGCTATTTATTAAATAAAAACAGGTAAAATAACGTCACCTGCTTTGAATTTTTAATGTTTGGAGCTCCCATCATTTTGAGATTTAAGCTCTAACCACTTGTTCATAGATATATAATTCAAAATAAACATATTTTAGTATATTAGTACAATCACCTAAGTTTTGATCATTCAATTAGCTATTTGATTTGTGTTCTGCACTAAGAGTTAGATTTTTTTTAAAATGTATTAGCTCAAGGGATGGTAATGGATACAATCATGTCGGATTTTTTGATATCCATATCTTATTTATTATGTGTCGAACAATAAATTTAAATATTAATCAGGTTTTGAGGATCTATTATCTACTATTATTTATTAATTAATAAAAAATAAAATAGTTAATATGTATATCTTGGAAGATTTATTGTAAATATTATAGTTGCATCAAGTGATAAATAATAAAGTCTTAAGAACATGTGATTCACCATCGGCAACAATATAATTTTTATTATTTTAAAGTATTTCAACAAGTAATATTATTTAATTTAATTTAAATACACACACTTAATATGCATGCTAGAATTCTAATATTATATTTTTATTAAAAGAATACTTGTCATAAATTTTTATTTTATATATTTAAACTTGTATACACACTAATATTTTTATATTTTTATAAATAAACTTTGTTTAAAAGGATAATCTACGCAATCTATATGTATTTTTTTCATCACTAGTCTAATAATTTTGATTGCGTGAATAACTTTTACAAATGATCCCACACCTCATTTGCTATCTCATACTTTGCCAATTGCGTACCTATGAAATGCTCAATAGAATTGTTGATTCAAGTAATAATCTTTGCATTGTTAGCTTTTCATGCATTTATCAAAACAACATCTCCCGCTTCAGTATTTTTAGGTACCACATAGGTTTTACTGACATATCCCCACATCTTTTTACCATTAAGAAAATTTTATATTACATAACTCCAATACGAATACTTCTTTTCATCCAACCTTACACTCACAGACTACAGCGAATCATCTCTTTCAGTATCCATAATCAACAATCACAGAGAACCAGAATGCAAAAGCAATGAAAAACAAAATATTAAATTGCAGAAACTAAATAGATATCTTCTCGAAGTTATATGAATACTCTAAAAACAAAAAAAATTACAGAAACAAAACGCAAATATCAAGTTGCAGAAACTAAAGAGATGATGAAATACCATATTTGCAGAAACTGAACGAATATCACTTCAAAAAAAATAACAAAAAATGGGTAGGTTTGCTTACTTAATATTTTGAATATTCAAGAAATTAAACTAGAATATAAATATTGATAAACTGAGAATTGGGTGGTTAAATTTGTGATGATGAGAGTTTGATTTATGATAAAATGAGAGGAAATGATGCTTTTTTTTTCTTGCATAAAAATAAAGAAGAAATGAAAGAGAGGGATAAGAGATCTAGTAGGTTATAACTTAAATATTGTTAACAAATTTATTAAAGAATATTAGCGATGGTTATTTTTCTTTAGTAATTTCGTTTATAATATTGACATATAATATTTTTTGAGGAAATAACGGGGGGTATTTGCCTATTGTTTTTTTTATTTCTTGATTCTCATATGTAATTCTCTTGATATTCACTTATAGAAACAATGACGTTATGTTCTTTTAGTAAGTATCACTTTAATTTATTGATGGTTTTTTTGTTTGTTTGTATTTGATGATTTTATGGTAGTGTTCTTTACTAATTGACATGTGAAACAATCCCTATACGACCTCGATGAATTTCTAGCAAGAGTTTAAAAGAAATGTCAATTAAACTTCATGCTTCAACTATTATTATCTAAGTGATTCTAGAGAAATAAAAGTCCTGATGTATTTTTTGAATCAAAGAAGTATAATTACCGACTCAAAAAATTATGTTTAAACTTGCACAAATTGCATATTATTTTTTGTTTTATTTCGTTATCAAGACTTTTAATACCACATATATATGCATTTAATAAAAAATTAAATTGTTGGGTGATACTTAAAAATAGTTTTTTATTGACCCCAACAGCGTGTGACGGTATACTCAAAACTTGAACTTGAGATTTTCTTAACATTTCACATTTCATCTTTAAACCCTGTTGAATTTTCATATCAAACCTCTTTTCTACATGTTTGACTCTGTCTTGATCTGTTTTCTTCATCCCCTTCCCGAGAAGATTATATATATAAAAAAAAAACCAAGGTTTCTACTTGTTGTATGGACCTTGATCTCTTCCGGGAAAGAGATGTGTAGTATAAATTATCCGAGTCATGAATCTTTGATTCTAGAAAGGTCTGGATAACCCACTTCAAAAGTTTGGAAATTTCCCTGTTGATCTTTTCCTAATAAATGTTTGAAAGTTAACTTTTCGCTAGTCGGCAATGCAGACATTTTCTGCTGCCTTCATAATATATTTATAATTGTTTTTTATTTAAAAATATATTAAAATAATATATTTTTTTATTTTTTAAAAATTTTTTTAATATCATTATATCGAAAATGATCTAAAAATATAAAAAAATTAATTTAAAATAAAAAAATTAAACATCTTTAAATTTTAAAAAATACTTTTAAAACACAAATTTTAAATCATAACTTCCTCAAATCCTGAGATTTTCTACTGCATGGCTTGCAATAATATACTATTAATCTGACTAATCCACTAAGCAGCAGAACTTATCATTTATTGACCAGAAATAACATCTGAAAACTTCATACGCGCTTGATTTCATTAATCACGAAGACATTTTCGCAGATAATTTTCAGATAACGATCCTATATCAAGGGTGGAATTAGCTGCCTTTCATTTGTATAGCAAAAAGAAAGTAGTTATATATATAAATAATATATATAACCAATTTAGTAAATTCCATATTAAGGGCTATTTATTAAATAAAAACAGGTAAAATAACGTCACTTGCTTTGAATTTGTTTTTTCATTTTGAGAACCAAGTCTCATTAGGAATTAGAGAGGAACTTTAAGAAAATCTAAATCTTTAAAAAATTGTAAACGGTTTAAGGACATCCTTTTTTTTTTATATAGCACTATAAGTAAAAGGATTTCAAGCTCATTGAAAACAACAGTAAATTTTTAATGTTTGGAGCCCCCATCATTTTGAGATTTGAGCTCTAACATAGATATATAATTCAAAATAAACATATTTTAGTATATTAGTACAATCACTTAAAGTTTTGATTATCCAATTAACTATTTTATTTGTGTTTTGTGCTGAGTTAATTTAAAAAATAAACACATTAGGTCTAGAAATGATAATGAATACACATAACTCAGATCTCTTGATATTCATACCCTAAATAAAAAATTTAAATATCAATTAAGTTTTAAATATCCAATGAGTATCTATTATCTACTATTATTTATTAATGAATAAAAAATAAAATAGTTAATATGTATATCTTAAAGATTTATTACAAATATTATAGTTAGTTGCACCAAGTGATAAATAATAAGCTATAAGAATATGTGATTTATAATTAATAACAATAAAAATTTTATTATTTTAAAGTGTTTCTATGAGTAATATTTTTTGTTTTAATTTAAACATATATACATATACTTAATATACATGCTAGAAATCTAATATTATATTTTTATTGAAAAGAATATTTATCATAAATTTTTATTTAATATATTTAAACTTATATAAACACTAATATTTTTATAAATAACTTTTGTTTAATACGACAATCTACACAATCTATGTTTATTTTTTTTATGACTAGTATAATAATTTTGAAAAACACCCATCAACACTCATGATGTGCGAGGCACCTAAATTTGTGGCAGAAAAATCTTAAATGATAAAGACAAGCGAGAAGCGCAAAAAAGGAAGCTCATCATCACGTCAGTGGGTCATGATGTAGGGTAGGGAGAAAAGGAACAGGCGTCCATGTCCAAAACCGAACATGCTATTGGCTAAGACAGCCAACACTCCTCACGCTCATGCTATTGGCTAATGGCTATATGCTAACGCAGCAAAGTGCTAACACCCCTCCCTACTTCCACCCTGTAAAAACTAGAAACCCCGCAATTTCTGATATTACAGACACCAACGTAGGAAAGGGGGAGAGAGGATAGACTCACATGCATACATCATCATCACCGTCAATCATGCTAACATGCATTTGATTCTCTCCTCTCCTTTCCACCAATTTAAAAATAAGCAAAAAATCCAAGTAGCCAAAAAAACATAAAGTTCCAGACTTGACAGAGAGAGAGAGAGAGAGAGAGAGAGATGGGGATGAGAGAGGAGATGGAGCAGAAGGAAGAGGGGGTCATGGCAACTGACTTCTTTTGGTCTTATACAGATGAACCTCATGCTTCTAGGAGAAGACAGATCCTTTCTCAATACCCTCAAATTAAAGAGCTTTTTGGACCTGATCCTTGGGCTTTTTTTAAGGTTCCTTACTCTTTCTTCCTATGCATTGTTGTTTTTCCTTTTGGTTTCATTAAATGCGTTTAGATCTAAGATAATGTTGGTGGATTTGTGGGGTTAATCTCGAAAGTTAATGTTGTTTGTTTGTCCGTGTGTTCTGCTTTGATGTTTATGGGTGTCAAGTTGTTAATTTTGTTTGTTCATGTTGTCTTGTACATTCAATTGGTTATAATGGTACCCTTTTTGGTTTCAGATTCAATGGCATTTTATTATTCTTGGGATTTTTCTTTTTGGAGAGAATTGAATCAGGGTGTTTAATGTTTGGCTAGATTTGATGGATACATTTTGTTTTTGGCTCGAATTTCTTTTGCAGCTTGATGTTTTGCAAGTTCTAAAACGAGCACTTGCTTTATTTATGTATGTGCTAAAATATTCTGTTAACATTTGGTTAACAGTGCTTCTTCTTCTTCTTCTCTTTTTTTGTCAATACAGAGGTTTCTTTTTGTTTGGATTCGGAATTTTGCATGTCGTAATGATGTAAATTCATAACAAAATATAGGATAGCCTCTCAAATTACCTGGTTATTTTCTTCAGAAATATGAAGCCAAGCATATGTGGCCTCATCGTGTTAATGCTTTTGTTTGCTGATAATTCCCCAGAGCAATTGCTCCTATAGATTTCTTGTTATTTACATGAACATATATTCTTTCATATTTTTGCAATAGCAGAGCTTTGTTTTGCAACTTCTTTCCATAATGCTTTGTGTTAGTTTGACCTGTTTTCATTTTATTTTCTGAGAGCATGAGAATGTCAGTTTTTAATTCGTTTATTACTATATTTGTGCATACAATCCAAATGGGTGGAATTACAGGATAATTTCTGATTGAACCATTTAAGCATTGTTTGCTGAACTGGGAATGCATCTGGTTGCCTTTCGGTTTTACATCAAAGAACTAGCTCTGATTTTTAATTGCCTTGTCCTCTAGTTTCTCCAATATTTCTGGATTGACTTTTCAATCTTTGGTTTGACATGTTTTGAGGTTCTGAGGGAATCAAACAAGGCATTTCTTCGATCAAAATCATGCAAGGTTTTATATGATTTAACGAGATCTTAAAGTAGACATCACCCTCAAGGCACTTTTCTCCCTTTCCTTTCTACTAGGGAACAAACAATGTGTCTGACATATGCCTTGCAATGCCATCCATTTTTCTTCTGTGGATTGGTTTGATATGTTTTAATACCAAATCCTGCAAAATAAATGAGGAGATAATTAAAACCAATTGTGTTTCTCTATTGCATGATTTCCCATTTAATTTGTACAAGATGAATTTAGAACCGTTGAGCAATTATACATAAAAATATAAACAGTGCTCGGAACCTAGTTTGTTTGGATCAATTATGCGCACTATTTTGAGGAAACACTCATAAATGAAAATTGTTTTGGTTACTGTATGCTCTTTACATGGTTCATGATGTTAACATCACAGTGTTGCAGATTACTGTGGTTGTTTCACTCCAGCTTTGGACCGCTACTTTACTTCACGATGCTGGGTGGCTGAAGATGCTGGCAATAGCCTACTTCTTTGGCTCTTTCCTCAACCACAACCTTTTCTTAGCCATCCATGAGCTCTCCCACAATCTCGCCTTCTCAACTCCAGTCTACAACAGGTGTCTTGGTATTTTTGCTAATCTTCCTGTTGGTGTACCCATGTCAGTAACATTCCAAAAGTATCACCTTGAGCACCACCGCTTTCAAGGAGTTGATGGCATAGATATGGACATCCCAAGCCGTGCCGAAACCCTTCTTGTGACAAATGTCGTCGCAAAATCCATATGGGTGATGCTGCAACTCTTCTTCTATGCTTTGCGACCTCTATTTATCAAACCGAAGCCCCCTGGTTATTGGGAATTCATTAATTTTTCCATCCAGATAGCCCTTGATGCAGCCGTGGTTTATTTTTGGGGCTGGAGATCTTTGGCTTATTTGATCCTTTCCACCTTCGTAGGAGGTGGTATGCATCCAATGGCTGGTCATTTCATCTCAGAACACTATGTCTTCAAGCCAGAGCAAGAGACATATTCTTACTATGGCCCCCTTAATCTTCTGACTTGGCATGTCGGGTACCATAATGAGCACCATGATTTTCCGAGGATTCCCGGGAGCAAGCTCCACAAGGTGAAGGATATTGCACCTGAATATTATGAGGGCTTAGAGTCGTATAAATCTTGGAGCCAGGTCATATACATGTATCTTATGGACAGGACGGTTGGACCCTTCAGCCGGATGAAGAGAAAGGCGCCGGGCACTGCAAAGAAATCTGAATAGGTGCTCCCATCTCCGGTGCATAATCTTCTGTCGAGAGAAAAGAAAAGGGAACTAGCAAAATTTACCATGCTAAATTATTCAAAATTGCCGGGAAGTTTGGTTCAACCTAAACATAGTCCCTGAATTTAATCTTTTATCGGTCCACTATTTTTGGTAAAAGATAGGCCTCTTGGTGGGTACATCAAACCCGAGACATGAGTTATGCATATGTGTGATCATTACATTGATGATGAAGGATAGCTCGGTTTATAACTTTTTAGTTGGGAGATTGGGTACATTCAAGCCTTGGTTATTTAATTTTATTTAGTTTTATTATTGGGTTTTAATTTATGTTTTTTTATTAGATTTTTATTAGTTAATGAGTTTCAAGTTCAACTTTGATTCTAATTAGAATTTTATTATTTATATGTAATTTTCTTAATATTAATTTTTTTTTAA
The DNA here is from genome assembly GCA_964019445.1 of Populus tremula. Taxonomy (NCBI): domain Eukaryota; kingdom Viridiplantae; phylum Streptophyta; class Magnoliopsida; order Malpighiales; family Salicaceae; genus Populus; species Populus tremula. The sequence continues at coordinate 12,230,567 of CAXHTJ010000003.1, read as the reverse complement.
TGAAATGAATAAAATTTGCTAGTTGTAGACTTTTCCAACCTTTATTGATTTTTTTTTGGTCTTTTCTTCTCTTTCTTTAGCGTCTTCTTAGATATTTTTTCTCTTTACTACTTTTAATATCTTTTATAGATTTGAATTATTCTTAAAATTAATTGATCTTTTAAGGCTTAAATCCCTTGCCTCCCATGCTTGATGCTCAATATATCATATTTTGAGCAGCCTTTGGCACCTTGATTCTTCACCGTTTGTACTTGGCATCCAATATCTCATAAATTTTGAATAAACTCCTAAGTTTCCAAATGCTTTATTCATTATATCATGTCCAATCTATATTCACTCAGGATTCAAATAGTATTTATTCCATTCCTCTCAATTATATAATGTTCATGGTCACAAACTTAGGATGCATGTAGATCTTCTTTCTATGTCTCTTCACTACAATATTTGAGTTAATTACTTATTTTATTTTGTATGTAGAGTTCATAATTTATATATTGAAATTATAAAATGAATTTAAACAAGTAATGGACAATACAAATTTAAAATTGATTTACTTAAGTATCATGATATATTTAATGTTAAAGGTTATTTCATGATACAAATTAGACTTAAAAAATATCATTTAAAAACTAGTCAACCATCTAAAGTGTTAAAAATTACCGAGATAAATATTTATATTGTTAATCTACCACCAAACTTTGGTATTAACTATACTTTTAATATAAAGGACTTGGTTATACATAAATTACAACATCTTATTATTGATTATTCATTTAAACCTTTACATTGTTATTTTTATCTTTGTCACGTAAAAAATATACATACATACATACATACATACATATATATATATATATATATATATATATATATATATATATTAATGCTACCTTGAATGCACATGTTTTTATTAGGGATGATGAGATTTAATAAACCCCATTTCATGATCTAGATGATCAAATTTATACTATACTTGCTACTTAGATTATCAAAGAGACAACTCAACACTTGATCATGATATTTGAAAGCATTATTAGAGATGCCTTTAATTTCCCTAAATAAGGTTGAGTTTCTTCAACCGTGAGAGAGTTGATGGAGACATTGAATCTAAGACATGAATTACAAACATGCATGATCATCAATGATGGAGGAAATCCTACCTAGTAATTTTTTAATTGGGAGACTAAGGATATCCAAGCTCAATTTATTGATTGTTATTTAATTTTATTATTAGGCTTTAATTTATGTTTTTTTGTTGAATTTTTATTAGTTAGTGAGTTTTAAATCCAAATTTAATTATGATTTGAGCTTTATCATTTATATGTAAATTTTTTTAAGATTATAATTATTTTTTAATGAATTAAATTAAATTTATAGAGTTGCAAACTTTTTCAAACCTCATTATTTCTCTACCTCAGCTTTTTGTTCTCTTTCTTTGGCTTCTTCTTTCTCTTTATTACTTCTTTTAATCTCTTATGTCATGCATTACTTTTTTCTTTCCAGGTTTTTGTTCGTTTTTCCAAATCACTTGTGTTTACGAAATGTGTCATGTTTCCAAACTATTATATATTGTCAAAATTAACACAAGGATCTCTTTTTTATTAACAAAAAATAGTTTGAGGTACTCAAATTAAAAAAAATAAATTCATGGATTAAGTTTATTTTGGCTCAAATTCAGTATAATTTAGCCAACTAACTATTTTAGATTCTATTCTTGAGGAGTTAAGTCTCTTTTGCTGTAGTTTTAGACTAAAAACCGAGTTGACTATTTATTCAATCTTTTATCATTATTTTTTTTGTTTTCTTGTCACCAAAACAATTGAGATATAGTCTTATCTGTTGTGAGTTGGATTTCCTTCCGAATTGAATTTGTTTTGATGCTGAAATTATTTCTGTTTCTGGTGCAACCAAGTGCTCTTACTGCTAGTTGCAGTCCCTGAGTGCCTGCCTCAATGCTTTGATTCTTTGGAGCATACAAATAGATTTCAAGTATTATCTTCTGTGTTCTATGCAACTAAATCTTTTGGGATTTAAACTATTAGAGATGTAGAAATACTCCAACATAGCATTGCAAACAATTTCAAGTGCTGGTGATGCACACCACAGGCTTGGTATTTTGATTAAAAGCTTCTGAAGTGCTGCTCATAATTCTTAGTAACTAGAAAATGCCTGTAGCTTCCATCAATTCCCTCTCGATCCCAAGCTCTTCCACCGAACCAAAATGTCTGTCTCGACAATGAACCCTGCTCTCGTGCCTCTCTGTATCAAACTGCAGATTGCAATATGGTGGTTTTTCCTTCACTTGTTGGCCTGAGAAGAAGGATGAGAAATATATGTTATTTGCCTGCTACACCACAAGCTACCAGTAAAAGACCTATAGTTAACTGAAAATGAATCCTTACATTCCATGCATCATTCTTGATCGAAAACCGGGGCTCACCGACGACGTACGGAGGTGTTTGTGAATGGGGATTGATGAGTGGAAGCCTGGCGGAGGTGTGTTCCTCGTCAATGTCATATTTGGATCCATTGTTGGGTCCAAGAGCTCTTAAAGTCATTGCCAATAATATAGAAAATCCCTTCAGACAAGACCCATAAAGGACGTAAATAGTGGGGTGCTAACTGCTAAAAGCCAAGCGTATCTATTTAAAAATCGTGTGCCAAAACAGGATTTTCATCAATGTTCGTTTCCTTTTCCAAAGAGGAAGACGGCCATCAACAAATGGTTGGTCGGGTAAGTAAAAGAAATTACTTTCATCAACAAGTTTGCTTCCCGCAACTTGAAAAAACCTCTGAAGGGCTCAGTTGAAATATAGAAAGCAAACACTAGGAAAGTACCTGAACTAAGATGATGAACATGGCTATCCATTTGAAGAAGTCAAAATTAGATTCCACAAACTCTCTGAAATCATGGAACCTCCCTGTCGGATCCTCAGGTAAATCCTAATAGAACAACTCCAAGTATAAGATGAAAAATACGTAGGATGTTGATCATGGAAGATAGGAAGTAGGAGGAAGTTCAAAGAGCAGTGCACCTTCTCCCAGTCAGAATTTAGGAGTATATCTGCTGCGACTAATGTTTCCAGTAAGAGAAGTAAGAAGATAATCACCATGTACTATGTTCTATTAAGACCAACAACATTATTTGGTTTCAAAATCTCTGGTTATCATGAAATGTAGTATTTGGATTCACCAGACTTGAAAAAGGATACACAAGAAAGGCAAATCCCATTTGAGCTATCTGCAGAGATATGGCCTAGGCATGTAATTAGGCACAGGGCAACACCAATGCTGAGAAAAGCATATATGAACCTGCAATTCTAGAAGAATTGTTAGCTAGTTCCAGAAATTTAAATAATTATATAAAAAAGGTCTTTAATAAGTGCACAAAAAAGGGAAACTTTTTAACAATCATAAATTACAAATTAACTTTTGCTAGCAGTAGTGAGGAGGAACAATTCCTAGATTCATAATCAGTTACTCCACCAAGAAATTGCCAGAGAGCTCCACTCTATAATGGCAAGCAGGTGACAGACATGGTGGAAAAGAAGCTTCAGCAAAAAATATCCTTTTCTTCTATGGGGATCTTGTTTCAATTAAGTGCAAAAGCAAGCATCAAAATGGTAGACTAGCTGCTATGGGACGGTACAGTGAAAATATTCGAATGATGAGAAATCAGACAGACAAAAACACGAGTAAAGAGCATTCTAAAGAGAGCTTTACCATAGGGCAGTAGAATCAAAATCATCAAAAGATGGACTTTCCATGTCTCTCTGCAATACTCTAAGCATCCAAAAACCATAGAGAATCATTGCTATGCCAACAAGTCCCAAAGTCGAATTCACAATTTTCAATATTGACCGCAGACAAGTCCTTGCAACTCTTGCCATTGCTGTAATAGTCTAGAGCCAATACTCCAAGAACTTGCAGGAATTCAAAGCACAAACTCCACTTAAAATTTTAGTAATCAAATGGTAGGGACTGAAGAAATTGTCTTACAAAAGAAAAACCGGCATAAAATGGTTCAAGCTTTCATGATTTTCTGAGGAAATAAATTCTCACTGGCTAAATGGAGAACTGGGCCTTCTTTTTCTTAAGTGGTTAAGTAAAAGCAACACACAAAGTTTCAAACTTGGATTTTCTTTCTTCTTTTTCTTATTCATGTCCTGTAATGTGAATGATCAAGGTGCTTACAGAAACTAATGATAAGGCTAGGAAATTTCTTGGAAACTCTCTGTTTTATAGTATTTGGCTGGACTCACTTTCCAAGTTGGCAAATAGGGACTGGAGTTCTTATTATGTTTGTCGTTATGTATAGCAACTGGACAAAGGTCGTAACTGGCCTGATGTTTTTACCTGCTATATTTATTATAAAGAAAGAAATATATAATTCACTTTGCAGTGAAAAAAACAAGATTAAATTCAATGAAGTTAATGGTTTTGGATCATCGAAATAGAGATGGTTGACATTTTGATTGGATAAATGAAGGCAATTTCATTAGCAAAATTAACTTTGAATCAGGAAATGTTCATTATACAATATTATTAGTATGTGTTTAGTATTGTGGTTGCTATTTGAAAAAATAGATTTAAAAAAATTTATAAATTGTAGCTTTTTGATAATCAAGATTTAAAGAGAAAGTTTTCAATAATAGAACTATACAAAATTGTGGTGTGTTTCAAAACTGTGGTCAAGACAAAACAAGTTGGAACACGGGAACTTAAAGAAAACAAGATACGACTTTGCAATTTTCAGGAACTTAACAAGCAAGAATAGAATTTTCAGCAACTTAACAAGCATGAATAGTGAGAACTCTGCTTAGCTTCCTGAAGAGTTCTTGATTTCTTCAATCTGAATTCCACCACATTGACAATCTAATTGAATAAAACATTCAAAGTGGAGTGATAAAAACCATGGATCCTGCTATTTATTTCCTTCCAAACAATTTAAACATATGCAAAAGAAAGAAATCCTGAGAAGTTCTACAGATAGAAAGCACCATTTTTTAAGATTTCTCCTGTTCCCATTTGAACTCGCACAACAAATTACCAATCTGTCTGTAAATGCCTCATTCCTGCTGAAGGCATTCCATAAATGTTTGGTAAATTGACAGGTGAAGAATATGTGGCCAAAATCTTTTGGACGGGCATTACAAAACATGCAAGTAGGATCGAGACTTCTCCCCAGATGAACTTGTCTGACCTCTGTAGAGAGCCTGTTTAGTACAGCAAGCCAACAGATAAACTTTCCGAGGAGCATTTTCCTCCTTTTGATAAGGACAAGCCATTAACCTCAAAGCAACACAAATATGCATGTATATTGAAAACAATTAGACTTTCCTCATCAAAGTGCATATATTCATATGATAGATATACAAGTTTAAGGCATGTCTGCCCCCAGAAGACATACCTAATTAAGAAAACGCACGCCTTCATAAAATCTGAAGACAAAACAAAATGCATGCAGAGATGCACCTGTCAATCATAATCAAGAACATATCTTGAACAAGCTATCAATTAAGCCAACCGAACCTGCAAAGGAGTTTCAGATTCTGAACCTGAAGTTCATCAAGCCTTCTTTGTAATAACACATCATCAACATTCTGATCAATCAAACACTATTATCCTTTTCTCTTTGACGAAATGAATCAATTTCATTCGCTAGTAAAAGAACATCAGGATTCAATCACTGCTGTAGAGCATGAAACAACAAATACAATCAACAGTTATATGAAATCAGATCAGATCAGATCCCAATTTTAGCAAATATCAGACAAGAGAATGCCTCACAGAAGTTATTCAAGATAAAGGAACTCTGCAGTCTATTTTTTAGATTAACAATAAAATGGACAGTTCAATATCAACAAAAGATATTTGAATCTTTCCATCTTAAGTTCATTTATATCCAAATGAAGTAAAGACAAGCACATTATGAGATTCTCTAGAACATAAAGTGAAAGGATTTATTCAGTGAATTCTGTTTGGCCCATGTGAACTATCGATTCTTAATCTCCAATTTGTCTATCAATGTGACAGTTCTTCTCACCTTCAAATCAAAATGTTTTAACAAAATGGAAGTCAAGAAACAAGTCATTCATGGATTCATTAGCTTGTTTGCGAAGAACACATGCAGGGACAACAGCTCTGCCTCTTTCAAATTTCTCTATCCTTAAATGACAATCCTGTTCAAAATCTTTAACAAGGCTATAAGACTGTGCTTTATGGGATAAAAGCAGGATTAATTCTCAGGATTTAAAACCACAAAAATCATTATCATACCTATCATCATGCATAAATTCGAGCAAAATCATCCAACTATTAACATTATCCGTCATACACTAACACATATCCACCGAACATGGTCTTCCCTTTTTGTCATCAACAAAAATAGGGGTAAAAAGCTTCATAATGCAAAACTACATCCTAAGATTTCAAGAAATCCTACATAGCACTAGAAAATAAACACAACTTAAAACCCATAACATAAAACTACTTAAAAAAAAAAAAACATAAACATAATTGCCGTCAACCAGCACCCAGAAGAATATGAAATGCAATCATTCAAGCTTCCAGGCTGATCAGTTTAGAGTGAGAGTCAGAGCCAGAGCCAGATTTTAAGTTTCCTTAGACCTAGCTGGAGGTTTCGTCTTGAGCAATTCAGCAATGTTATCAGAAATCTCTTTGATGGCAGCCCCAATTTCCTCCACGTCAACTGTAACTTCCCGCACAAATTGTGTCAGTTCTCGGAGAATCGCAGCTTCACTTCGAGCCTCATTTTCTGACTCTGCATATGTTGATACTGAAGAATAACTTTCAGCTATCCCACCTTCAGTTTCTCTTTCGGACCATTCTTCCTGTGTGCTAGGTTTCGTAGGGTCATATTCTGTGAGGATTTGGTGATAAATTTGTTAGGTTTGCAGGGCTTATATATATATATATATATAACAGGCTCACCAGATGGTTGCTAGTGGTGTACCAGTGAACCTTTCTGTTCCTTGCAATATCTTATCGATCATCCAAAGTGGCTACATTCATTGTTACAACCACATCAAATCTTGATATCCCAAGAACATGTCCAGGCAACAAATGCATGATTTTGGCTGTAGATCATTACAGAGACTTCAAATTATAGTTTGAAATTGTATAAGCCTATCAAAGACATGCAGTATGTGCGCGTATATATATATAGAAAAATCCTATAATATATAGATACTCGCAACAATTCATGGCCTTGCATTATTGTTGCAATTGACCATAACCGCAGAGGAGAGTTGCATGTTATCATATACTAGTTATAAAAAAAAGAACATGTAGCAGAGACGTTGCTGTGGTGTAGTGGTTATCACGTTAGTCTTACACACTAAAGGTCCCCAGTTCGATCCTGGGCAGCAACACTCCTTCTTTTTAATTTTTCTATAAATTGAATTGCATCCCTAAACTTTAAGGATTCCCAATTATACACTTATGAGTGATATCATGGGAAAATTACTCGTAATTTCACTTTTAGAAGGTAAATGACTAATAAATTTTATCATTATTTTCAAGATCAATAACTTCAATTTTTGAAAATTTTCTTTCAAATAAATTGATATTTATTATATTCCTAAAAAAACACCAATAATCCATTTACAAATTCCTTTTTTAAAAAACAAATCTATAAATACTTCAAATTACCAGGTAAAGAAAGTAATTCAACAAGTTCATACAAAAACAAATCCTATATTTTTCACTCTTATATATATATATATATATATACACACTAACTTAAATATCCAAACCAGTATGAAATTCTTACAAGTTCATCAATGTCATAGAAAAAATGCATGGTAAAGATGGCAGATTGAACTTGAATGCATAAATGTAACACGTTGGAGAGTAGTTAATCGCTTGTTAGATTGATTCAGTCCTCATCCAAGTATATCATGCACCAATAACAAAAATCAATATTAATTAAAAGATTAAATTTCTCCCAACATTACGATTAAGCTAAAAAGAAAAACATTAGACTCAAGTTAATTGTTATTTTCTGTTTAAGGATATTATAATAATTTAACATTGCAAAAAAGATGTAAAAAGATATTAGTAACCTCGATTAATCCAAAAATAACTAATCTATAATTATTGAAGGAGGGCAAGTGTAAAAGTTTTTGTAGAAAAATACAGTAAATTAATTCTTTCAATTCACAATAATTGATCCAAATAAATCTTATAAACTTGAGTTAATATTTTAAATTCATAGCTCGTGAAATTACAGACCCAAGATCAATCAAGAAGTTTATTTCTTAATTAATTTAATGTTAAAAAATAAAATTTTATAAAAATCCAAATCTCAAATTAAAAACTTAACTTACCAAAGAAAAAAAATAACAATAAAAAATGAGCATCAAATATAAAAAAAATTAAAAAATGAGGAGGGTACAATTAAAAGGAAAAGAAATTAAAAAATAATCTTAAATAAAAAAAAACAGAAATCAAAATAATAGGGACCAAATCTAATAGACTAAAAATTAAATAAGGATGAAATTGAAAATAAAATAAAATTTGAGAAATTAATTAAAATAAAAAGAAATAAAAACAAGGGACAAAATCAAATTAAAAATAACTCAGAAGGATTGATTTGTAAATTTGAAGGCTTGGTGTGAATTTTTAGGAGGAAAAAAAATAATAAAAAATTGGCGCCGCCGCACCGAAGATTCATTGACCATGCATGACAATAAAAAGGAAAAGAGACCAAAACAAATCAAATAACATGATAAAATAATAGTTTTGACTATTAAAGTTAATCGTTGAAGACGCAAAGCACTTGCAAGCAGTTTTTAAATTTTTTTATTTGTTGAAGTACAATATTGCCCAAGGCCAAGAAATTATTACAAAAAAAAGAAAGTATCACGAAATGAAAAATAAGTTCTTGTAGTTAAGCTTTTAAAAATTTAATTCCAAAGGCAATAGAATCATTATATTATAGCAAAAAAGTGAAATATAAAAAAAGCTTACATGTGTTTTTTTTTTTAAGAGTAATAAAGTAATTTTATTGTATAAAAAATCATGAAAAAAACAAAATGCCCTAAATAATACTAGAATGACAAATGAATCAAATAAAAAAATTATTTTACCCCTTCAAAGGCAATAGCTCATTGTGATCTTTTTTAAGAGCAAAAACATCAATTCATTATTATATTTCATATTAAATCAAAATATATGTTCAATATTTTTCTCACATGTTTTAGCCTTTCCTTTTAATATGCTTTCACTCTTTTTAAGCAGAAAACATAGCTAGTAAACTCAATTTGATAAGTTAAATTAACTAAATTAATTAAAACAAACAATTAAAAATAAAACAAAACAAAATTGTTTTTACAAAGATCAACAAATCAACCAAATAACTTATATGTTTTTTTATCATGTTCGAGACAAATTTTACAACCATCATAAAAGATATTTGTAATATCTTTATTTTTTCAAATTGACTTAAATTGAACGTAGTCTTGGATTTTAATATCCCAGAAATGGAAATGAACGCAAGAATTGCATGAAACACCAACACCATCGTTATCCATTCTTCAAAAACCCTCAGAACTTGATCGTCTGCATTTTTATACGTTCCTGCAGGAGCAAGTAACGTGATTCGATACATGAACCACGCCATATTCAGAATCGTTGATCATTTTGAGCAATGATTTAATTTACGAAATCTTCCAATTAATCCCTAAAAGGAAATCTGCAGGAAGCCAGCACAGAAGAACCTTAACGCAGATGGTTATTGACTCCATATGTCAAAAGAAAGCGAAAGGAGATTCCCCGTATGTTGAAGCACCTTGATATTGAAGGTATCTTGATGCTCGCCTCTATGTCATTTTCAACATGCCTTCGTGCTTTTACGACTAGTTTTTAGTTTGATTTGGTTTTTATAAAAAAAAAAATATAAATCAAATTTATTTTTATTAAAAAAATTAAAATCGGTTCAAACATATTAGTTTAATTCGGTTATCTTAGAACAAAAACTAAAACCTAACTGATTGGTTTCGGTTTGGTTCTAGTCTAGTTCGGTTATTTTATATTAAAAACAAAAAATTATATTGTTTTTTAGGGTTTTTTTTGTAATTTGTAATGGGTTTAGTTTCGGTTTGACTCGGGTTTTTTCAGTTCGGTATTTTTATTAATTTAGGTTTGATTTTTTGATTTCAGACTTATAAAACCGAATCGAACTAGTTGGTTTTTAAAAAATATTTTAATAAATTTAATCAACTTTTTTTATGATTTAATTTTCTCAATTTAATTAATTTTTTACTTGTATTTGCTGCCGGTTGTATGCTTTCCCAGCGATATCGACCATAATTATCAGGCTGCGACTTCTTTGGGAAGACAATACATTTGTTCCCCAACTATCACCAAACTCTCAAATTGCTACCCCAACAAAAAATATTTCCAATTGGATCCTGCATCCATCGAATAGACTAGCATTACCCAAATAACTCGTCATCAAAGATTTGTACAACAAATCATGTCACTTTAATACAAAATCTTTCTCTTTTTTTTATGATCTTAAGGTACTGATAAGAGGTTGATCAAGTAATATATGGTAGAATGGGGACTTAATTGAATTTTTTTTGGATTCGATTGAGAATTGAGTGATAATTTAGGTGCCATGTTGTATGGATGCTCTTATCAATGTATAATAAAGTGATAAACTAATAGTTGTGTTTGCTTTTATGATGATCAAAGAACAAAGCTCAATCGTGTGGATTTTGAAGATAGCTTGAAATTGTAACTTTGATTAGAAAGATCGAATTCCCCTTGTAAAATATTTTTTTTAAAAATATATCGAAGATCAAAGCTTGAATTAATATTTTTATTGAAGGAATGATATTTTTTAAAAAATATTTTTTAATTAAAAACATAATAGAATAACTATTTTTAATTTTAATAGTAACACATTAACAAAACCTTAAAAAAGTATTATTTAATAATTATTTAGACAAAAAATATTTTAAAAAGTAGAAGCTACCATAATTCCATTGAGAATGTTTTTTCTTTATGCTTTTGAGTATTTTTTAAAAATAGTTTTTGCTTGATAAAATATTAAATAGATGTTTTTTCAGTGTTTTCTGATGATTTTAACGTAACGATATAAAAATAAATAAAAAAATTATTTTAATATATTTTTAAGTAAAACATTAATTAAAAAAATATCATATACCATAATGAGAAACACAATACCGTATATCTAATTAGGTATGTTTGGAAGTGTAGTTGCGGTTATTTTTTAAAGTGTTTTTCATGCCGAAATACATCAAAAATATATATTTTTTTATTTTTTAAAAATTATTTTTAAGATCAGTATATCAAAACGATTAAAAACATATAAAAAAATTAATCTTTAATAAAAAAATTAATTTTTTTTAAATATAGTTATAATCGTGTTTTCAAAAGCTCAAGAGCAACTTAATCCAACACTACAATTTTATTTTGTTTTTTATCTTTTAAAATGATTGCATAACTTGTAATCTTTGAATCCAAGTAACATGCATATAATTGTTGTGTTGAACACTCTTTTTTTGCCCTCTTCAAAGAGTCATGCATATGGAGCCCCTTTGACCCTTGCACTCATTTTCTCAACAAAATTTTTCACGTCCAAGCAACTTTTGTAAGAAGTTTCTTTCTCATGATTTCTTTTAAATTCCATGTAGCATTCAAATTAATTATTATTTTTGTATTTTGTATCGTCTCATTATACTAGTATCAAAAATAATTTTTTTTAAAAATAATAGTTTAAGTTTAATATATATTTAAATAAAAAATATTTTAAAAAATAATTTCATCAAGCACTTTTTTTTAAACTCGTCTGTCACCTTTAGATGAGACGGGAAGGAAGAGGAGAGAACCCAACTTGTAAAGGAAAAGGAAGTCTATTAAAATAAAAATAGAATCAAAACATGTACTCACTCTTCAATTGAAGGCAATCATTTTGTTTGATTGTTTTTTTTTTTTTTACTGATACTCAAAATAAATAAATAAATAAAAATGCTATTCAATCAATATTCATGTTTTTTCCATTTCTTTTATATATAAAAACCATACCCCTGACCAGAACCTCTCTTGAGGCCAATAGCTTATCTCCCTCTACAAGTTCTCAACGCCAAAGCCTCTCTGGTTAGTTGCTTCAGTTCACTCTCCTTAGAAAAAATAATTTTTTTTTGGGTTTCAGTTGTTTTTTTTTTTTTTGTGAAAATGGTTTCTTGTGGGGAAGCGAGTTTTTCTTCTTCTATTTCTGTTGGAATTTGAATCTTTTATGACTTATGGATGTAGACTTAATAGCTTTCAATCAAATTTGATTAATTTGGTAGCCAAAGACTGGTACTTGGATACAAAGTTTGATGCGATTTGATTCAAATTTTTTTGGTTTGGACATTTTGTCAAATAAGTAGACTACATTTCTGGTAATCTGATTTTGAATTAGTCATTTTGGAGAAATGAGGTTTCTTTTTTGAGGGTTTATTATTAGTTCTTGTTTCCTTTTAGTGGCTTCCATACTTTTTTTTTTTTTTTTGGGGGGGGAGTTTAAGATATTTCTTTAATGCTTAGTAAGTTGGTTGGAAACTGATATGCATTTTTTTTTTTGTTTCTGTCTGCTACCATTCAAAGTCGAATTCGCGGGCATAGCCTCTATAGCACTACTGGAATGCCTTTCATTTACACTGTTTTTTATTGCTTTTATTATTGGCTTAATTTGGTTCTTGTTCTGTTTGATAATATGGATGTAATGGTCGTGAATTTTCTTTACATGTTTCAGGACTCTGAGAAATAAATAACAAATTGGGATTTTTTCTCTGCATGCTTGTGTCTGTTTCTGTTGGAAGTAGAATCCAGTTTTAGTGTAAATTTAATTGCTTCTAAATTACATTTGATTGCTTCAATAGAAAGACGAGTTAGTGGATATAAATTATAGATCTTTTGATTGGTTTCACTACTTCTGCTGCATCTTCATGGTGATTTGTTTCGTCGTTGACATTTTTTTAAGCGTATAGACTATATGCAGACTGCATTATTTGGGAGATGGGTTTTTTATTTAGGAAGGGTCTAGCTTCTCTTTTTATGTTCATTTTTTGTTGCTTTAATGGTTTCTTTTTTGCATCATGTAGCATTTTTCTCTCAAATTAATTCTTTGTGATGCCCCACCCTCATTAAATTCATTTCTATTACTGGTATCATTATTTTGATTGTTTTGTTTGATTTCGGTAATTTTTTTTTTGATTCTTGCTCTGTTGGCCCATATGAGTTCAGTGCTTTATGATCATGTTTGTTATTGCTTAGATGTTTTGCGGGTGTATGCAGATGGGAAAACAGCATGTCTTGCCTGTAGTATGGATGTGAGGTTGAATTTGCATTTAGTGAATCTGACATTTTTTCCTTTTTCTAGTGTATGCATTTGCTGTTTTGGTGAGGGCTATTGTTCAATTCCTTTCTCACATAGTTTATGTGAATGCTGAAATGGTCTCTCCATTCCAATTAAATATGCTGAATTGATTATCGAAAATTTTCTTTCTCCTTTTTTCAGTAGTCCATTGAAATGGAAGTATCTACTTCAAACATATTGAAATGTGATGATGAGGAGAAGGCATTGGAGGGCTTGCTTGAGGCATTTGGTTCTAAATTTTCTCTTGAACAAATAGCATCTGCTTATTGCAAGGCAGGCCAAAATGCAGATTTGACTGTTCAAATGCTTCAAGATATGGAGGGAGGTGCCTCTGCTTCTTCAAGTCATTCATCCAATGGAGAGGCTAAGCTGAGTGACGTATCTTCTGAGTCATCCAATGGTTATATTTTGAAGAAATGTGATGCAAATGGAAAGTTCAGAAATGTAAAACAAAAATGGCGTCCAGTTTCAGGAGGCACTGTTTCAAGTGTTCTCGGAAAAAGTTACATTAGATCCACGACAGCTGGCAATGGCTCTTCTGTCGCAACCAAACCATTGAAATTGGACGCACAGGAGTTCCCAATGTCTGAACTTTGGGGAGAAGAACCTAAACAAACCCAATCAAAGCATGATCGTATGCACGAGGATATGGAAGATTTTTTATTCAAAATGCTAGGAGATGGCTTCCAGCTGGATAGGGAAATGATTCGACAAGCTCTAGGTAAACAATGCTTTAAATCTTTTCTCAATCATATATTGATGTGAAACCTTCTGTTCCCTAGTAATTGGCTGTTTTGTAACTTCTACCTTTAAAAATATCTGGAATGAGTGGAATCTGTTTTAAATTGATGAGATTTTCTCTAATAAAAAGTGAGATCTCCTCTATATGATTTGTGTAACCTACTCTGTATGATTTCGTAAATAACATAAATCTTCAATCAATTAAAGATTTAAATTTGAGATGGGATGGAGGATTTAGTTCTTGAAAGATTCGACCCTGCACTACGATATGCAAATGAACTATCCAACCAGATCGCTAATCAGGTTTTATGTTGATTTTGCAGATACATGTGGATATGATATGCAAAAGGTATGTATAATGTCCTCTTCAATGTTCAAGGACTATTTTGATTTTTTTTACCAAATGCCCTCTTTTCTATCATTTATTTTCACAACCAAATCTTGATTACACTTGTTGCTAGTTAAAGAAACGATGCTTTCATAGGTGGGACATATTGTAGGTTGGCATTTGTTGCTTGCCTAGGATTCAGAATTATATACTTTTGGTTGCTTCCAATGGTTGAGCTTTATAAATTAGTTAACTGAGAGGATTAAAAGGCATCACTGATTTACGGTGACAATGAACAAAGGCCTTTAAAAAGTAGGCTAGAGTTTTTAGCCACAAGGCTTGGGCTTTAATTGTTAAAATTTGTGATTACACCATGATCGCCTTCAAGAAACCCTAAACTTTGTGCAACTATTGATGTTTTTTTGGTGCATGGCTTGTTTTTTATATTTTAGACTAATAAGCCATTCTTTCAGTATGCTATTTTGCCCACAAGTATGGCTACCTTATAAAAGTTTATATAATTTTGAGGGTGTTTGTTGTGAGGGAATTTTAAGGTGGAATGTAACTGGAACCACCCATCATGACCAAACCAACTACTTGAGTATTACCAGTGTACACGTGCTAAAGCTTCTGTTCTTTTTAGTAGGATACCTCAACTGATGAACTTCACCCTGATCTTCCTCAATGAGCGTATCAAAGAACCTATGTTTAAACATCATTGATGAACATGGATGAAACTTTTAAGTAAATATGCATGATGAAGTAACTCATGAAGATACTGCGTGTTTTAGTTTGATTGTAATTAATGTGATCTTATCATTTGCGTTAGGAAGGATTTCTAAATCTTTCTTTCTTTTTGTACCTTTCAGAGCATGGAGAAACTACTTAATTTGTCAGCAGTGATTTTGGACAAAAGGAACAGTTATGTTGGTAGATCCACCGGAAAGGTTAGCATGACCAGCTCAGTTTAGAAAAATCCTCATTTATTGAGGGATCATTGTACATACCATTTAGTGCATATCTTACAGAGAAACTTTTAGTTTGTACTAGTTGTTAACTTGAGTATTTGAGTAATTAGGCAAAGTCAGCTGTTACTAGTCTTGCATCTTAGTGCCTGTTTGGCATTGAGCTTGCAACTGTGTTTGGGTGCGTTTCAAAATCACGTTTGCCCTGAAAATGTATTAAATTAATGTTTTTTTTAGTATTTTCCAATGTTTTGATATGGTGATATCAAAAATGAAAAAAAAAAATCCAAGAAGAAGCCACCACACTCCTAAACAGGCTTGAGTAAAGCTGGGAGAGTATTTTACATGCCAAAGCTTTCCTGTTTGTCCTATATGATACAAATTTTACTCTTGTTCTTCTTGGTTGGTATGAGATTATAATTCAATAATTTGTTGTCTATTGAATACAGTTCTTCCTGGTATTAAAGAAGAGGTTTAGTGGTAAGAAGCTCATGATGACTAGCTTCATGGTTTTTAAGTGTACAATTAATTATTCAATTGAAATATATGGATGTGTCAATTGTTCAATTGTGCTGCTTTTTTTCTCCCTCAACAAGTTGGTATTTGTCTTGTGTTTCACATTATCATCTTTGAAATTAAGTGAACTTCCTCCAATTTAAGGGTTATAATGATATACTTGATTTACATATGTTTTTCCTCTTGCAATTTTGTCTTACAGTTCACAGATGCACGGTCAAATAGTGGAGGACCTTCATGTCAAAAAAATTTACAGTTTATGAGTTCCTATGGAGGGTATGATACTTGCAAAATTTCCAGCGAGTTAAATAATTTGCTTTTATTAAGCTATAGGATACTTTTCTCATAATTAAGGAAGATCAGCTTATCATTTTGATTATTTTACATCATAATACATTTGTTTGCTTGTATTTGCTCAGCAGTGCAAGTAGAATTTCAAATGCAAATGGGGGAGGATCACCTGGCCAGGGGAAAGAGAGAAACAACCTCCAGAAGGAAGTTTTGGCCTCACTTTTTAATGGTGCTGAGAGATCTGGGGAGTTATCTGGAAGAATAACAAAGGCTGAGAGGAGGTCAATAGTATATGGAGAGCCAGTGGTTGAACCTCTTACTGACTTTACCTTAGAGAACAGGACTGATTTTATGGACTCTCTGCAAGATTATGACCATGGTAAGAACTCTTTTGAGATGAACTTCGTTAACGAAGTAATTTGTATAGGAAGTTAGAAGGCTTGGATGCTTTAAGTAGCTCATTCAGAAGAAATTTGGGACCTGGAGCCCCTTTTTTGGCTTCTATGGACTAGATTTCTTTTCGCTGCATCTACATTGCTTTTTAATTCATGGAGCGCTGAGGAACACGTTGGGTATGTTTTTGCTAGTCCCTAACACCCCCTTCACCAAAGAAACAAAAAAACAAACTGAAATATTCTTGCATGGATCTGGGAACTTACAATTTTCTTTCATATTTGCTCACTGTCACTTGAGTTAGAATTGTTTGATGGCCTGTTTGTAATGTTTCTCTCTGGGATGAATTAAAGCACTGATTCAGTGATATGCACCATTCTCTCCTTCTTATTTTATGGCTTGATGATAACTAAGGGATGCATCAGGCAATAAAGTTCAGGGCAGGTGTTTTTGTGGTTGCTCTGAAATGTTGTAAATGGGCATGCCTGTGCTCTCTCCCAGGCCTATCATTGTAGCTTGTAAACTCATGTTGCAAATTCTATTTGTTTTTCCCCCCTGAAATATTGCATTTTTTAATAGCAATATGATGCACTTTGAATAGGTCTCAGATACTGATAAATTTTACTTCTTTCATCAGAAGAAACAAAAAACAATCTCTATGGACATTTATATGTTACCATGTGGGGTTAGTAAGAATCCGTGTTTGTAAAAGAAAAGCTAATAAATTGCTTATGGACCTCTTCACTTGCTGCAAAAAAATGGTTCTGATCCTGTCTTGTTGAGCTTTATATATATTTTTCTTTTCTTTTCTTTTCTTTTTTGTGTGTGAACTGTATAGACTTTTGTTTTTTGTTAAAATGCTATATATGGGCCTTTCAGTTTGTTAATTTTTTCTTGGTTGGTTTGTTAATGTTCTTCTCTTTATGCTAAGTAGTGTTATCAGTTGAAGATGTAGAGGAAGATGATAGTTACCATCTTCTTCGTAAAGCTTGGAAGGAATATCGGACCACAATGAATGAATTTTACAAAGCTGTAAGTTGCTAATTCTATTTTTCCTGAAATTTGGACTCCTATGATAATGGCATTTATACCTATATTTTGTAAATTTGCAATTCCTGAATCAATTTGGTTATATATGTCATGATACTGTAAGATGGTTTAATAAATTTAGTAACATGAGAAAAAATTTCCGATTAATATTAATAGCTACAGGCTACTGCAATTTGATACCTCAGACTGGATTTTGCATAAGAAATCTGCAATGTGGTTTGTATCATCACCTTTTTAGTCTGGTCATGCTAAAATAAGAATGTTCCTTGTCAGGCTGGTGATGCGTTTGCCAAGGGAGATGATGAGCGAGCAAACAAACTAATGGACGAGGTAAGGTTTCTGACTGTTTCACAAAGCAAGATGTCTGTTTACAAGTCATCACGTTTTTGTTTTCTCTGGCAACATGATCGGCACTCAAGATACAAACAAGATACATATTTTTTATTTTAGCTGTGGGTTTCAACAGCATCTCAGTTATGTCAATTTCAATTAGAAGGTATTGTTGGATAATATAATAATTTTAGTTATAAATGTCAGGGAAATTTTTTTCGTGACAAGGCTTATGAGGTAGATGAGGAATCTACTCAGAAGATTTTTGGAACCAAGTTAGTGATTTTTGTCTATGTTTTTTTCCATTTCATTTAGTATCTAATGGTGTGCACACTTTGTTTTTTCTTTTCTCTTTGCATTATAAATCTTTATTTGCTTCCCTCCTTGCATTTTTTCTAATCTATTGGTTGCTTTCATTATCAGAAATGTTGAGACTCAAGACCAGATGTTGCTTGATCTACATGAACATGGTGCAAAAGATGCAATACGCTCCTTGAGGAGTAATCTTCTCTTGCTCTCAGGCATCCCATGTAAGCTATCATCATGCCTTCTTTTGCCCTCATAATTTCCTCGTCATGTATCTTATCTTAAGTCAATTTTCTTGCTTCAGCATTCAAGTACCTCAAAGTCATCATTGAGACAAATGAAGTGGATGTTACAAAAGGGGCTCGTAGGAGATTGGTAAGATTGCTTTGATTCTTTTATTTGAGAGATTGAACCAAAAATGATTCACTTTTTCAAGTTCTACTTATCACATCCGAAGGATCCAAAACAGAATTTATATCTTACCCCCTTTACTTTTGCAGATTATGAAGCTATTACAGAAGGAATCGATAAACTGGACTGAAGGAGCAGATGTTGGAACAATACTAATTCAACTGGATGATATCAACCCTAAGCGCTTGAGTTTCGCGAACAAATAGTACACAACATGGAATCAAGTGGGTTTCTTGAGAAGCAGGCAAGCAGCCACCATTTGTTTTTTTTTTGTTTTTTGACAATCATTGTCATGACTCATGATCATTTGTTGACAAGTTACTATTTATCAAAATGTTGACCGTGTAAACGCTATAAAGAAGCAATGAAGAATAACATTTGATGCATTCTTTGATGTATTCTCAACTCGTCTTCTGTAATCCAGTAATATGTTTCAACTTTCTTGATTTTAGCTCCCTTCTTGAGGTGCTTAATACTTTTAATGGCATTAGAAAAAGGTTAACCGTATCCTAATGATTGCTATTTTTTTTTTTTAAAATGAATCAGGTTTACAGTAAAATATCAAAAGTTAAGTTTGATATAATTAGGAGCATAAATAATGTTTCTACTCTTCAATCAACTTTTGAATTCAAGTTCATTTCTCTGTTTAAATTCTTGCAACTCCATAAAGCTAATCTTCTTGGTGGTTTTTCTTTTTTTTCTTTTTGTTAGTGATTAGTGAAGCTGCCTTTTGGTTTAAAATTGGGAATTATTAATGAAAAAGATAAAAATAAAATTGGGAATTCTTGTGATTTACAAATTTGATCATGGGAGAATTTCGTAGGTTTTGATCAAGGACTTGAAGGATTTGAATTATCAGACAATTTGGGATAAAAAAAAAATTTGATACTAAGAGCTTCTTCGAAGCAAAAAAAAAAAAGATGATTATTTGTTAAAAATTAATATTTTATATTTATTTTGGATCATTTTAATTCGTTGATTTTAAAAATAATTTTTAAAAAATTAAAAAATATTATTTTAATATATTTAATTTTTATGAACAGCTGATTATGAAGATTTGCAAGTAGCATCATTATGGACGGAAAGAGAATTTGTTTTTCGATATGTATTTTTTTTTCCCGAGTTCAAACCCTTTTTTATATATAATATTTTGTGTAATTTTTATTAGCTCTTTTTTACTTCATAAATTGATGGGTATTTTTTTTTTAGTTTTTAGTGTTTGTTTGTTTTATTTTTTCTAAAAAGTTATCTTTTATTGAATTTATGAATTTGTTAGACATATAATATCATATTTAGAGCCACCTATAAAGGATTAATGTTTGTTTAAGGTACGGTAGAGGAAAGTCGTGCACATCTTAGTAATTTTAAAACTCAATGGCCTACATGTTGATAAGGAACTCGGTGATTTAGAGTTTAAATTAGGCTGGATTTTTAAAAAAATATTGAAGATAAAAATTCAAATGATTCATTTGATTTAATATAATATATTAAAAATTCAATTATAATTTATTGATTATTTATTTTTTTAATAAAAATAATATTATTTTAATTATTATTATTTTTAAAAAAATGAACCTGAGTTGATTAAATGACCCAGATTAAAATTTATAATCTATATATCTTGAGTCAGATTTTAAAAATTAGTTGAGATAACCAATATTGTAAAACAAATTGTGGCAATCGCATCACATGCCACTTTACGTGGCTCTACCTAGGTTAGCGACATGGATGTTTTGTTTATTATAATAAAAATATTTTAATATATATATATATATATAAAAGAAATTATAATCACTAGCATATATATTAATCATATAATATATTAATTTCAACATAAAAATAGGATATTTAAAGCACTTTAAATATAATTAAGTTTTATTGTCAAGGATTAATATTTTTTTTAAAAAAAATTATTACTCATCTCTTGGTATAAATAATATGTTTGTATTAAATCTTCTAAAATTATTACATCATTTTGTTTAGATGTATTTTTAAATAAGTTCAACAAATATATAAAAAATTCACTTAATTATCTCTCTACAAAAACCAAACGCTCAAGATTGAAAGGTAAATAAAACTTAAATCATAACTTAAAAATAAATAGAAAAAACACTAAAACTTAGGTGAGGAAGAGTTGTAAAATCTGGAAAGAAAAAAAAATGTTGAAAATTATTCTTTCAACTCACTTTTTATAATGGATTTTGCAACCACAACTGAAAAAAAAGTAATTTTGGTAATTATCAAAATTATCTTTTTTATTATTATTAGTTTTAATTACTCATTTTAAATCAAAACTAAATATTATAATTTTGACTTTAAATATGATGTTTTTTTAGCTGAATAAAATGTCCAAATACTATTTAGGTTACAACGTGTAGCTCAGTCAGGAATAACTTGGGCTCTAACCGAGCTATATGGGTTTATTAGATTAGTATTTTTTTTTGTTTTTATTTTGTTATTACATTATATTTTTTCAATCTCTCTCTTTATATTTTTAGAATATAATGTTTTTAACATTTATAACTAAGTTTTAACTTTATTATTTTTAATTGGATGATATATTTTTATTTGTTTGGATTTTTAAATTTAGTTTTTTCTTAATATATATAAAAATCTTATTAGTCACAACACAAATTTTTGTCAAGTATCATAGGAATTAACATAATTAGTTGAATATAATCCACAGAAGATTTTTTATAAGAAAAAAATCCATAAAAAAAAAAAATAAGAATACAAGGGCAAATATGCCATTAACCTATTTTTATTGAATAAACGCATAAATGAATGACATGTTCTCTTGACTAAAAACAAAATAGATAGAATGGTATAAACTTTAATAAAGATAGTTTTTTTATATATAGAATCCATAAAAAAAGAACTATATAAAATTAGAATAAAAAATGCATTTATTATTGGGTTACATAGATGAGATTCAATTTAAATTTTGAAAGTAAATTTAACAAATTAAAATACCTATTAAGGAAATAAAATATAGTTTTTTTAAATAAAAGAATTGAATATACTCAAAACCATATCAAAGTATAAGAATTTATAAATACCTCTCCTTATTTTAAAAAATATTACAAAAATCCCTTTTCGATAGTATTTTAAAAATCATCCCCTTCAATAAGAAAAATCTTAAAATATTAAGGATAATTTGAATACAAAAAATATTTCGTTAATATTCTTTAAATAATATCTTTTAAATAATCTCAATGATTTTTTTAAGAAAATATTCTCTTCGGACTTGGTGGTAATTAGGACTAGCTGCTTAACATTAATGAGTTGAATTGAAACTTTTGGAGATTTTTAGGATTTTACAACAGGAAATCTTAAATTGAAGGGATGAATTTGAAACTTGTTGAATTGTATGGGTCAAAATGTAGTCTAGTAAAGAAACCAATAAAATAAAAGAATATTAGGTAGTGTTTGAGATTATAATATTTTTTTTATTTTGAAATATATTTATTTTTTTATTTTTTATAATTTATTTTTAATACCTGTATATCAAAATAAATTTAAAATAAAAAAAATTCAAAATTTTTAAAAATCACCTTTTGAATTAAAAAACAAAGACACAGGTTTCTATTGATAAATAAAGGAAGGGAAGTTGTGCTGTGTCAGCGAATTTCTGCGAGTGTGTGGTTTCAGGCTGGAATAAAAAAAAAATGAGTGGGTCGGTAATGGACGTGAAATCAAAGGATGAGCTTGATAACATAACCAAAAGTGGAGAAGCAGTAATCATTCACTTCTGGGCATCATGGTGTGATGCTTCAAAACAAATGGACCAAGTCTTTTCTCATCTCTCCACTGATTTTCCAAACACCCACTTTCTCACGGTATGCAATATGAATTTCTTTGTTTCTATGTTCGTGGGTGTTTGTTTTGTTTTTGTTTGAATTGGTGATGTGGGTTTTGTTTCGTAGGTTGAAGCAGAGGAGCAACCAGAGATATCAGAGGCCTTCTCAGTGTCTTCTGTGCCTTATTTTGCTTTTGTGAAGGTATCTTAGTTTTCTTTAAGGGGGTGGTTTTGAATTTTTTTTATGTTCTTTTGGTGTTATTGATGTTTTGTTAGTAAGTATCCGTATCCAGCTTTGTTGTTGGAAATTTAGGCTGTAATGGTAGTCTTAGAAAAGGACATGTTTTGGCTGTGTTAATACTGATTACTTTGCTCTGTTTTAATGGGTTTCATGATTCTAATCGTCTCTTGTAGAAGATGGATTAATGAATTGAATTATGCAATTCACTTATGCAAATCATTCGTATGGTTTTAAGTGATAATTTGGTGGAGCAGTGTGTAGTCATTTAACTTGCAGGTTTAAGGATTTCTTATTTGGGTCAAAATTAAATCCATGAAGCACATTATCACAGTCTGTAAAATGAAAGGAGTAATGCCAAGTATAATCGGTTCTTAAGAACAACTATCTAGAATTCATGAGATGCATGGTACTGCTGTCTGGGCTTTGAGACAAAGACGAGATGTAGTGACTTTTTTGGATGCTTTGCATGCTTTTATTGTGTGTTGTTTAATAATCCCGTGGAAAGATGCTAGTTATTTTATACTCCTATAAATTTTGGATTAAGTTTGCATCCAACTCATGTGATATTGTTTGTGGGTTTTGCGGCTTAGCTTTGGAACATTTTTTAAACCCACCTGACTAATCAGGCCACCGAACTTCTCAAAACCAAAACCATTCATTTTCGAAACCTGCCTGCCTAATCATGTATTACACAACTTCTCAAAACCAAACGAATTATGAAATCCTTAAAATTGCTAGGTTTGGATTTAGTTGGGCTGAACTGTGCATCCGGCAAGTAGATGGATATACAATGTCTAGTTCCGAGCCATGTAAACCAGAAAAGTTCTTGATATGTAGCACATGCTCAAGTCACCGTAAAGGGCCTATTTTCATCTTCTTTTTATTCTTAAAAATTAGAAAATGACCTGAAATTTCAATTTTATACTCGTAGTTTTTGCAAGATTGTCTACACTCATGTATATTTAGCAACCTAGGAATGAATTACTGCTGTTCTTGTCTCCTGAAAACATAGTTCTCATTGTGAATACTAACCAGCCATTTCATGCATTTTCTTCATCAGGATGGCAAGACAGTTGATACATTGGAAGGTGCAGATCCTTCCAGTTTGGCAAACAAAGTCGCTAGAGTTGCTGGCTCAGCTAACCCTGGAGAACCTACAGCCCCTGCCAGCCTTGGAATGGCTGCTGGACCTACAATTCTTGAAACAGTCAAAGAGTTTGCCAAAGAAAATGGCTCCTCCGCACAAGCAAACCAAGCACAACCTGGCCTCAGTGATGCATTAAAAAATCGATTGCAACAGCTGATTGACTCTCACCCTATCATGCTATTTATGAAAGGGAATCCTGAAGCTCCTAGGTGCGGGTTTAGCCAAAAAGTTATTGATATTTTGAAGGATGAAACTGTGAAATTCGGAACTTTTGATATCTTATCTGACAATGAGGTTCGTGAGGGGTTGAAGTTGTTCTCGAACTGGCCCACATTTCCTCAGCTGTACTGCAAGGGAGAGCTTCTTGGCGGATGTGACATAGCAATTGCAATGCATGAGAGTGGTGAATTAAAAGAAGTTTTCAGAGATCATGGAATTGATGCTATTGGTTCCGTTGAGGCAAAAGTGAGTGGAAGTGAAAATGGAAAGGGCGGCAGTACACAATCCACTGGCTTGAGCACAACCTTGACCTCCAGACTTGAAAGCCTGATTAATTCAGGGCCAGTTATGTTATTTATGAAGGGAAAACCTACCGAGCCAAAGTGTGGTTTCAGTGGGAAGGTAGTTGCAATCCTTCAAGAGGAAAAGGTGACCTGTGAGAGCTTTGATATTCTCACTGACGAAGAAGTCCGTCAGGGGCTTAAAGTCTATTCTAATTGGTCCAGTTACCCTCAACTGTACATCAAAGGTGAACTTATTGGTGGATCAGACATTGTGCTGGAGATGCAGAAAAGTGGGGAACTTAAAAGGATTTTGGTTGAGAAAGGGATTGTTCAGAAAGAGACTCTAGAAGATCGCTTAAAGAGCCTGATCACTTCTTCGCCAGTGATGCTCTTCATGAAGGGCACCCCAGATGCCCCCAGATGTGGTTTCAGTTCCAAAGTTGTGAATGCCCTGAAGGAGAAGGGTGTCAGTTTTGGGTCCTTTGATATTTTATCAGATGAGGACGTGAGGCAGGGACTAAAGGTCTTCTCGAATTGGCCAACCTTTCCTCAGCTTTATTACAAAGGTGAGCTAATAGGCGGTTGTGATATTATACTGGAGCTGCGAGACAACGGAGAACTAAAATCCACCCTATCCGAGTAGGGTTGACATCGATTCTTTCAAATAATGACCAGCCAAACCTAAATTTTCTACTCATGTTAGTGATATCTGTTGATGTTATACATGAGTGATGAGCCTCAAGATTGCACAATATACTTTCTTACCAATGTTCTGATGCCTTGCTTGGTTTTCTGATAGATCATAGATTTAAGCTATAATATGAAAGTTTTTCTTGCAACGTGGTTCAAGTGGTATCAAGTATGATTTGGATTGCTTTTACGATGGATGAATCTAGCTGGTAATATTGTAGGGCATGTACATGCTTTCCTTTGCAAGATGAAAGAAAGTGGTTTCGTCACATGGTCATATTGCCAGTTCAACTGAAATCAAATACACAGACAAGTTTTCCTGACTATTAATTGTTTGACGAGGTCAGATGCTTGGATGAGAGCATGTATTGCACTAGAAACTTTAGAAATTCAAGTAGGAAGCAGAAAATTACAGAATCGATTTATTTCATATGAACTTCTATTTACACGAGGATTTTTCATGAACTCTGACAAAATCATTATGGGAAAAAAGAAAGAAGCAACAGATGCTTAATAATTGCGCAGTTTCTTCGAAGGAATCTTGCTTGGATGCACTCGGATTGTAGACCCTATGGGAAGCATTCGAAGTCCTTGCAGTTATCATAGATTTATTGACTTTTTATGACAACCCAGAGGAGGTATGGAAAGAATACGATTCAAAGGCCTAAGGAAATAAGCTTTAAAATCCAATTTTAAAGCAAACAAGAAAACACAGATGATATTGAAAATCGACAGAACATAATATTTGTATTTGAGGAGATTTAAAGAAAACCTCAAGCGATCATAATATCTTTTAAGCTGGTAATAGGTTAAGATGTTGAGAATGAATTGACGTGATTACTGAGAATCATGAGCATCTATAAAACAGGTTATCTGTTGAATTTATGGACCCTATAATGCTAGAATTTGTAAATTTGTAGGAGAAACAAAGTCGTAGAGGCTACAAGGTGTTAATTTTTACAGAAAAATGATGAAAAAGGTGATAAGGATGCTGAAAATATGAAGTTGTAGTCTTGCTTAGTTCATGGAAGTTTATATATCTAAAAGAGGTGAAATACACTCTGGTTTTGTAGGCTTGGATCCACACCCTAGCCCATTAATTTTTAGTCTTAGGTCGTGTCTCGTTTTTTGAGTCTCGGACATGGATTATGCCTCGTATTCTATGTCTTAGCATTTACCTTCTTGAATGTGTCAAATTCTGGCTTTGTTGCTAGCTTAAAATCTAATGTTTGCATCTTTGAAGTTTTTAAGCAATCAATGCTACAAAGAAAAAAAGAACAAGTACAAGGATGGGATTACCTGTTAACTACACACTCTAAGTAGTTTTTAAGGGAGAAGGATTGTCTTCCACCTTTAATTTGTGAGGGGGTAGAAATCTATCTTCAAACCAGAAAGAACGGGGAGACAGCAAATCCCAAGCAGCACTCCAGCCAATGCATTATGCATGGAATAAGGCTGTTGATAAATTAAATGGACCAATTGCATATAAATAAAACCCATCACGATTAGCTCGAACAATTTCATATGGACAACTGGAAGCAAGCAAGGGAATAATCTTGATAAACGTGAACTACCAATTGCTTCAACGCAACTAGACAAACAAAATGGAGTGCTGCATCAGTTGCATGATTCTCTCACTAACAAACTTGATTTGAATACGGGAGTTATTGTGGTTCTCAATGGAATAACATTAAGGCCTTAAGGTTGTTGAATTTACTTCTGCATCATGCTCAAGATTTTCTTAGTTTCTTCGTCCTCCTTTATCTTGTATGTTTTCATGTCGTCCAACAGTCCATGCACTTCTTTCCCAGCTCTTATATGTGCCTTCAATACAGCATCATACATTTCCCTGTTCATTGGGATGACATTCTTCAACGAGGACACAAAAGCTTCTGCGTCTTCAGCACTACCTTCATCACCAAGCCAACTCAAAATGCCACTGATCACCTTTTGATTTGGCTTCCATTCCTTATTCTCCTCATATAGGCAGAGGGCAGCCTTCATACAACTGAAAGCTTTTGCCACCTCATTTTCGTCAAAGAATCCTGCAGCAACTTTGCCCCAAATGTTTGGGAGAGTCGCCTTTCCTTTCTCGGTCAAGTTCTCAAGCAGTGCCTTTGCTTTCTCATTCAAGCCTTTACCAGAGTACCCAATAATAAGGGTATTTGGCACCCGAACATCGTAGAAATTGCCAGATGCTTCCCACTCTTTTAGCACTTTCTCAACTTCTTCAAACTCATCAAGCTTCACTAGAGAAGCCATAATGTTGATATAATCCTTGTTTATAGGCCTTTCACAAGTAGATTTCTCCAGATTCCACAATCTCAAAACCTCAGTCTTCTTCCCTAGTGCAGCATAGAGTGAAATCAGATGGTTGTAACCAGTTCCATCTTTCTTATTTAGCCTTGTTTCTGATTTTTTCAGGGAATCAATGGCCTTATCAGTAAGGCCACCTTTGATGTAAGAACTAGCAGCAACAGCATATGAGTTCCAGTCCACAACAATGTCCGGTTGGTGCTCCATCTCATTCAACATCTTTTCCATTCCCTCAAGGTCACCTCTAGCACCATAGGAATTCATGCAAAGTCTGTAGCTGAAGTTATCAGGTGAAACATTGTTCTCCTTCATCTCATTTAGGACCTGAGGAACCTTCTCATGCTGGCCAACATTCGTGTAGAGGCACATAATGTCATTGTAAGAGAGAGATGATTTAGCAAAGCCCATCTCCTTCATTTTCTGCAAATGCGAGATGGACTTGTCAGTTTCACGCTTCTGGACATAACAATTCAGAAGTGCACCATATGTCTTTTCATTTTTATCCTGGTCCCTCAGGTTATTGAAATAATTCTCAGCAGAAACAAACCCATGAACTCTACCAATCAAATCCAATTGAACAGCGTGTTGACTTGGTGAGAATATGCAAATGCCCTTTTTATTTATCCATTCTGACACCTGCACCCACAAAGTGCCACAAACTTAGAGGCAATGCAATAAAAGTATATATTACCTGAACAAAAATTCTAAAGAGTAGAAAATTAAATTAAATAATTCTTTGGTAGCCAACATTAATAACAAAAGGTTCAAATGAATAAAAAATTTATGCTCTCATTTACCTCCATTTATAAACATTGCATCTTTTATCAATAAAAAAAAAACATTTGTATGTGCTTTCATAAAGAAAGATATATAGATTAAAAAGGCAGCAATCCATCCACCAACACGGTTGAGATGCACATACGGTCAAAATCCATACATAGCCAAGCATTTATTCTGTGAAAACTCATTTTGAGGCAAAATTCCAACATGGCATTGACCATTAAGCAAAGTGATCGACAATTAGTTTAATTTTCAACCTTCCTTTCTTTTCCTTTCCCACATTTTCTCAGCAGCCAAACAAAATCCAAATCAACAAAACACGAAAGAAACAAGAAAAACCCAAAAAGAGAAAAACCTGAAGGGCGTGAGTGAACCGTTTTCGCATGCGAAAATCGTGGATAATGCGTTGAAGCTCGGCAACCTTGACCTTTTTTCCGCTTTGGATCCAACTGTCAAGCTCAGGCTCCAAACTTGGGGTGCTTCCTAAAGGACTGAGTTTTGAGTACAGGGTAGCTTTATTAGTTTTGTTGGTGTAGTAAGATCTGGAAATGATTGCATTTTGATTTTGGATTAGGGTTTTAGAGATTAGTTTTGTGTTCATTGTAAGGGTTTCGCAGCAAAGACAGGGTAAAAGAAACAGTGCATTTTTTTTTTTCCGGTGCCAGTAGGGTTTAAGAGAAACGGGTCTTAGAGCTCGGCTGGGCTTTTATTGGGCTATCAGCGGTAGTTTTCAAATTAGCTTAATTAAGGATAATTGATCATAAAAAAAAAAAAAGAACAAATATATATATATGGCTCAGATCAAGATTCATTACAATTGAAAATATATAATTATCATTTTAATATTTTCAAAGAAAATCAATGAAGGTCATATGGTCTTTTTACAATGGTCTAATGCTTATTATATTGATAGAGGAGAAATTCATCTTTTAATATTTTTAAATACTATAAAATAACTAAATTATTTTTAAAAGTAAAAAAAAAAAATAGCCTAACAACTATGAGCTTTTTTGTATTTTCACTTTTTAAAGTATAGTGAAATATCTAAATTATCCTTAAAAATAAAAAATTTTTAAATAAAATTGAAGGGCTTTTTGTATTTTCATCTTAGTTTTTTAGTTATAAGCAAGTTGATCGAGAAGAAATTTAATAATTTAATAAATATAAATATTATTTAAGAAAGTGGTTGACACGTGTATTGAATACGTCAACACATGGGTTATGGGTACATCGTTAAGGCAGCTTGTAAGGGGTGTTTGGCGGTTAAATGGTGGCTATCAATGCGATGTTCGAATCATCTCAGCGATTCCTCCATCCATAGACACACATGTGTGGCTTACTAACCTCTAGTTTGATATCAATAACCTTTTTCTTTTCTTTTCTTTTCTCTTTCATTCTTGATTTTCGCACCCGACTATCCAGATTTTCAAACTTAACAATTTAATAAATATAAATATTATTTACAAAAGTAATTGACGCGTACAATGCAAGTGTCAGCGCATAGGTCGTGGCTGCACCATTCAGGCAGCTTGTGAGGAGGAATTTGACGACCAAACTGTGGTTTTCAAGGTGGCGTTCGAATCGTCTTGACACCCCTCCATCCTTAGATGGCCCATGTGACTTGCTGACCTCCAATTTGGTGTCAACGACCTTTTCTTCCATTCTTTTTTTTTTTTCTTCCTCATTCTCAATTTTCGAGTCTAACCCTCTAAATTTTCAAAACATTCAAATTTTTTTTAAAAATTTAATCTATATTCTTTTAATTAATATTTGTTTTATTTGAAATAATTTATAAAATTAGTTTTTTTTTTTAATTTTATCATTTTTTAATGTTTTTTTCTTTTGTCAGATTTGGTGTCTATCATTTTGATTGTTATTTGAGATACTTTTTACAATTAAATTTCTTTTTATGATTTCTTCCTTCTATTTTTACCCTATCATATTTTATCATTATTTTTTTTTATTTTGGTAAATTTTTTAAATTTATATTTTTTTTTCTCAATTTCATCATTTAACATTAAATTGGTTGTGGATTGGGCTTCTTAATTGAGTTCGGGTATAAAGCTTTCACGGGTTGTAATTTTGAGAGATTAAACCAGTTTTAAAAGATTCACTAAGGTTTGGTTTTTTCCTTTTTTAAGCTCATATTTTTTTCAATTTCATTAATATTTATTTAATTGGATATTGGGCTCTATAATTTTTTTTTTATTTTTTTTATATAAGATTTTTCATTGAATTTGTAAATAACTTGAGTTATCTCGAGTTTTTTTATTTGTCGTTCTTTGTTAAATTTAGTTTTTTTAAAATATTTTTTTATTAAATTAAAATAATTAATTAAATATAACTATGAAATACTCACTTTATAATAATTTATTTAGTTTACTTTTCGGATCATTGCTTTGAAAATATGTGTAGCATGTTTCGGTGTTATCATTAAGCCTTTCACGATAATATAAAAACTATCATAGTGAACTCTTTTTTAATATAGAATGGTGTCGCGGCGAAAAGCAATGACTCTTTATATGTTTTTTTTTTTATCTTCTCCTTCCATTCCACATGTATGATATTAATAACTTATATTTTCAATTAAATTTGATCCAACTTACTACGTAGTGATAATCACCTATCTAACTAGAAACTATAAGTCTATATAACCCCCATTCAAAAGATATATAGTTAACAGATTTTTCCTTTTAAAAAAAAAACACATATACCAGAAGTCATGGGTTAACATATTTAATTACGACTGGACCTACCTAGTTGTCCTGGTTTAATAACAAAGCAGTAACAACATTCGTAGAAGAAAAATCGCACACGAGAACTAGACAAAAACATAAATCTACTTCAAAAACTAAAACTACAAGTCTACAAACATCTCTCTCTCTCATCAGCACATTAATTTTACAAATATTTAGGGAAAAGTAAAACTAAACACTAAGCAATATACTGGGGAAGGAGACCCGCAGAGAGAGCACTCCTAGGCCTTCGCCATTTTTTTTGTAATTTCATCAGAACTTAACATAGCCTCCTGGTTTTGTTCTGGTGGTTTCCCATGTATTGAGCAAGACAGTCCAATAACTTAGTTTCTAGAGCCTTGAATTGTGCTATTTGGATTTGCAGTTCAAGTTTCTCTCTTCGAAGGTTCTTGTTCTCCGCCATGAGCATCGAACAATTAGTTTCTTCCATGTCAATTGATGCATCCTCTTGATTAGAAGAAGCCTTTAAATACGTTGGAAACATGCTAGGCTCGCATTTTTTCCGAATGATCTCGACTAGCATGTGCCTCCTCCCTTTCTGAAACTTTTCATGCTTGAATTCCCATTTCTTCGATGATGTTTTCTTGAATCCCTGCTTTAATTCATAGGATTAGATTCACTATAAAATCACAAGGTCATGAGATTCATGGCACCGAGCCTAAAATGTTGCCATCCTGGTTTGACAGAAAGACATTTACTAAAGCACCAAGGCCCATTTGGATACCAAATTAAATGAAGATGAAGATGATGTCTGGAGTGTTTTTGTATTTTTAGAATGTTTTGATATATTTTAAAATAAATAATACTTTATACTTTAAATAACAGTGTTTACTACACTCTTAAACATATAGAAATAGACAAAAAGTGAATCCATATACAGTAGCTTATACGTAGATCATAAAAACAGTATAACCACTAGCCTGTGGTGCTTGCATAAATTGAAGTGCAGGTTTCTAAAGAAAAAATGGAGTACAGGTTTGCTCCCTAAAAAAGTCCTTGTCAGAAGAGAGAAAAACTGGCTCTGACCACATGATTGAATTGTAAAAGTCATACAACAACTACATTAAACTTAGCAGTAGGACATTTTTTACCCTATATACTTTAAGCAGTCAAATATGAACAATCAATCACCTCAGATCATGATAATTCACAGTGTTCATCGATAATCCTTAACTTGGATCAGATCATTAACAAAAAGGAGACAAAAAATATTCTAAAACTCCCATCATCTCGTGTTAAAAAGAATTTCCCTCTATATTATATGGTGAACCCTAAAAGAAACTAACTGCAAAACGAAAGGGGATCATTTTTGTCCAGAGGAAAGTTGCTGGCATTTGATAAGAAGGCATAGTATCAAAATGTTGAAGAGATGAAAGCATATATATAGTAATAGTAATTGCTCACATAAGTGTTAAGTTGACGGATGAAGCTGGAGAAGTTGCTGTGCTTGAAGTATCTAGGCAAAGTGAGCTCTGAGAACTCAGATGGAGACCACACTACGAACCCATTTCCCTCTGCATTCCAAGAAACAGCTCTCTTGCCATGAGGATGATCATCATCGCTACCATGATCGCCGCCTTCTTCTAGCAAGTCGTAAGTCTTGGATAAAAATGGAGCAGGGCATTTTGTTCTTGGAGACCTGGTGTTGCTTGAAGAACTCTTGCTTGTTGTGTCTAGGTCAAGCTGAGAGAAAGTGGCCGCCATGTTTTAGCTTCAGCTAGATTTATGATATCCGAAAGGTTTCTTTAATGTCAAGGCTTTCTCCTTGTATCTTCAACACCGGCCTTGGGAAACTACTAGCACCGTGGAAGGTGGATTGTTTCTTTTCTATTCTTTCTTTTTTGAATTTAATTTTAATATTTTCTTATCCTATTGTTTCTTTAGGTGCATGTAACTTTCTGATGTTGGAAGGAGATAATCATTGGACATTGTATGGGACTATCTAGAAAAGGGGCGATAATTCGTTTTTTTTTTAAAAAGGAAAATTTGTTTGAAAGTTTCAAATGCAATACTTCTCAATTTATAAAATTGAAAAAATAGTTTTTTAAATCTATATAAATGAAAGATTAATTTATATATATATATATATATATATATATATATATATATTATCTAGCTAGTGTCATAAGTTTAGTTTTTCTTGTAAATCTAATATGAAGATTTTTTTAGTTAATAACATAATTTTATCCATTATAGTTTTTAATTTGAATGAAATAAGATTAATATTATGTAGTTAGATTATCATAGATATAAAATATTAAGATTATTATTATAAATTATGGTTTTGATTTTTATGAATTATACAATTCTAATTCTGATGTATTCTTTTTTAATGAAAAACTTTGTTTTCGTTTTTAATAAATGAACATCTTCTCTAGTTTTTTATTAGAAAGGAAAAATTGAAAAGGAAAAAAAAGAAAAATTAAAAAGAAAAACTGTTTTTTTTTTTAATCACTGAACACGCACGTATTATTGATGTGATATTCTCAATTTATTCCAATAAAATAAAAATAAATAAATTGAACAAATTTACTATTCCCTCGGTCAAATAAATACAAAATTAATCAAAAGAAGGGCCGGGAACTCTGACCTTACTTTAGAAGTCCCTACAAGCTATATTGTCTGCCTACGCCATTATTGAATTCTGATTCACTGTATGATTGTGATCTCACTACATTTGTCCGAACTTATCAAACTCGGAACGTCTTCTTAGGTCAGTACAGTGACTCGTGTTCTTAGAAATATTGCCAGTGTTGTAAAAGAAAAAAAAATTATTCTTAAAATTTAAGATTTTATGAGTTAATATATATTTAATATATCAAATTAAATTAAAATTTTAAAAGTAGTAAATTAGTCAAACTCAATAAAATCAAACTGATTTTATGAATTTGAAAAAAATATGAAATTATGCATTTTATAATCTGTATCTTAGGATTTTCATTGTTTTACGTTTATATCTTGCAAAAATTGCTCAATTTGATAATTAAGAGTTTAATTTTAATTTTAATTATTATATATTTTTTAAATTATACAAGTTATTTATGGATTTTATTTTCATAAAATTAAATTACATATTCATTCTTTATAATTTTGTTATGTAAACTATTAACATATTAATTGATATATTATTTTTTTGTAACTGTCAATTATATAGAATAAAAATTGTAAATAGACATTCTTGACTCTTGGAATAATTAATGTTAAATAGTCTATCAAAATTTAAAAGGATTTGTTTATTGTAAATGACGAAGTAAATAGGTTAATTTATCTAAATAGAGGAATCAATGTAAATAAAGTAAAAGTGTTTGGATTTTTTTATTGTTTATTTTATTTTAATTTTAATTTTGTTATATTGTTAATTACTACTTGATTGAAATTGTTAATATATAATTAGTTAAAATATTTTACTTATAATTTTACAATTTAAGTTTATCATTCGAGTTTATATTTTATATTCCGTATAGTGTCAAAAAAGCATTTTTAACAACTTTGGTAGTTGTTATTTAAAATATTTTTTATTTAAAAATATATTAGAATAATATGTTTTTATTTTTTTAAAAATAGTTTTGACATCTGAACATCAAAATAATCTAAAAAACATAAAAAAATAATTTTAAATAAAAAAATTAAATTTTTGAAAAACATGGTTTCAACCGCGTTCCCAAACATGACCATAGTTTCAAAACTTAGTTCGAGCTGGGTTTGTTTTTGAATCATCAAGAGAGTTGACCTAGTTAATTTTATATGCTCAGTAGATTAATTCATAACTCGAGTGAAATTTAGTTGATTTTTATTTTAATTTTATTCAAAAAAAATATTATTTTAGATTTTTTTATTTATAAAAATAATAAAAAAACTCATAAACTTGGATCAATTCATTGACCCACTAGTTAACTTACCTTGTTTATAATCCAAAACCAAATCATAATCAAACTAGCTTTATAACTATGCATTTATCCAAAGTCGATAGAAAGTATTGGAAACCATAAGATGTAACATGTTTTCCTCCTAAAAAGTTAACAACCATATATACTCATGGAGATTAGGCTCCCTCTTAAATAAGATTAGCAAAATGGTTAGAGGGATGTCCTTCTTGACTAATTAGAATTCATAGAAGTGAATTTTTTTAATATAAATTTCATGATTTTAATATGAACAGTCTATCATCTTTAACATAACAAAATATTTAAATTTTCACCGGATTTTTTTTTCAATATAAACGGTCTTTCTTTAACATAATGAAACAATTCATCCTCAATTTCTAAGTTTTCATCTCTATTAAAAGGTATTTAAAGTGTTATAGATGTTATTTTTAAATTTATTTTATTTGAAAATATATTAAAATAATATATTTTTTATTTTTTAAAATTTATTTTTAATATTAGTAAATCAAAACATTAAAAAAAATATTTTAATTATTTTAAAAAATAATTTAATAAAAAACAGGTTTCACCGCAATCTAAAATATATCTTCGTCCAAGGTTTGAACTACGGCATACCAGTTAAAGTTTCAAAGTTAACTATAATTGTTGTTTTATAAATTAAAGTATTTTTTATATTTTAAAAATATTTTTTTCTTCAATTTTTTTATATATTTTCGTATCATTTTAACTGATGATAAAATAAATTTAAAAAATAAAAAATATTATTTAAATATATTTAAAAAACAACAACTCCTAAAAAAAATCATAATAATAATAATGGGATTGTTAGATTATTCTATAGCTGGAAGCAGACATGATTTGACTGGTGGAGTGGTTAGGTGTTCACAGATCCACAAAGTGCTTAAAAAGCCACTAAAATAGCTTCCATTTTTGTCCTGCTTTCCCTTTTTCTTCAGACCATACCTGTCATGCTCTATCCAAAAGAGTTTTTCTTTTTTATTTTTCCTCTACTTTAAAGTTTAAAGCTTAAAGCAATTTGCTAACAGCACGGCAGAGACTTCGGGAAATTCCAAGGAAAAGCTTGCTGCTTGAAAGGGAGTTTTGTATTTGTTTTTATTTTTATTTTTTTTAATTATTTTATATGATAATATTAAAAAATAAAAATTACTAGCGCACATCTTCATTAATGGGAATAACTTTTTTTTTGGAGCAACTGCCTCGAGTTTCGACTGCGAAAAGTATTCTAGGCTTTCTTTTATTTATTTATTTTTGAGCTCATCGTTTAATATATATTTTTTTATTTTTTATAACTTTATAATTTCATTTAATTTATTTTTAATAAAATTATCTCACTATCATTGACTATATTATAAATTTAGGATGTTAATTAGATGGTCTCGAGTCAAATTTTTCTTTTTTTTTTATGTTGTCAATATTTTTTATTAGTTAATTTTTTATCATTATATTTTTTTATTTGAATTATTTAAATTAGTTGAGTTTATTACCTTTTGGGTGCGTATTTATGATCTTCCTTTAAACATACGATCCATGGGAAATATTCAGTGCATGGATCATATAAACAAATTAAAGAAGGGTGTAGTAATTCACCTCGTTATAGAGTTTCCATTGATGTTAACAATGCTTATTAAAAGTTATTAGGGATCTAAATAAAAGACTCTAATGTTAATTCATATTAATTATTTATAATTACATTACTTTTTAAGGTCTACAAATCAAGGAAGCCAAACTCAAAAGCTATTTACAAAAACCAAATTTAAGCTCTAAAATAATTGAAGAAAAACATGGTAGAACATGCTGTAATAAGATAGAAAAGGCACTTGTTATGCACAACATTTCCCTTTCAACCCTTTTTATACTGATTTTTTAGACTAAAATGGATGCATAATTAATTTTTATAATTACTAGAATTAATTATCATTAGTTTGATTTAATTATCCTCCATAAATAAATAAATAAACCAGATAATGTTTGCTTTAAAAATCATTAGAAAATAAAAAGTTATTGTATTCAGTAGGGGTGAGCAAATTCGGTTCGGTTTGGTTTTTATCAAAAAAAGTAACTAAACTGAATTTTTAAAAAAAAAAAAAACTGAAACCGAACCGGTCGGTTTCGGTTCGGTTTTTTAGGGGAAAAAACGGTTTTGTTCGGTTTTTCCAGTTTGGCTCAGTTTTTCCGGTTTCGGCTCAGTTTTTTTCGGTTTAGCTCGGTTTTTTTTCGGTTCAGTTCGGTTCGGTTTTATAAGCCTAAAACCAATACCGAACCGAACCGGTCGGTTTTTTCAAAATTTTAATCGGTTATTCGATTTTTTTTCTCGGTTCGGTTTTTTCGGTTATTTTTTCTCGATTTCTCGGTTTTTTGCTCGCCCTATTATTCAGAAGGTTCATTGTGTAAACTAAATGAATTGATAAAAAATATATATATATATTTTACGAAACTTAAGTTGAAAATATGCTAGAAAAATTAACTTTTTAAAATCCAAAAAAATATTTTACAACAAACTTTTCGTTCCCAAAAATGAAGCTCTCACTCTTTTGCAAATCCCATTTACGTTCAATTTTGGCCTCTCAACATGTTCGCGCCCAAACATATCATTTACACCAATTCTTGATCAATGGGTTAGCCAAGGCAATTCTGTAACAAAATATGAGTTGCAGCAGATAACAATGGAGTTGAAGATTTACAAGCGTTTCAAGCATGCCTTTGAGGATCCACATTTCTCTTGTCCCTTTATTTTTATTATGATTTTTACTTTTACTTCTGGTTATGATTTTTTGTTTCCCATTTTCTTATATGGAAGGAAATGATTTATTGAAAATAAGTAAAAAAGTGAACTTGGTGGTAGAATTCATGTGGTTTTCACTTTTTAGATGATAATGAGGGACTAAATTCTGTTGATGGCAACAGATGGGGATGCGAAAATGAAATTTTAATGAATTTGTGAAGTTTGAATGACCCACTTGAACCATTGTTGTTTTGTTATATATAATAAAAAGAATGAGACTTTGATCTTTTGTTATTAAACGACCAAATCTTATTACAGATTTTGCCAATCGAAGCAAATGGGCCTGTGAAATTAGGTAAGCTAATCAACTTGTAGAGAAGTATGTATACTTGTAAGTTATTCTGTGCCTGTGATTGTTTATGGTCGATTTGGATTGGTTATCTTCTGCCAACGAGGCTGTTGGCATTTCGTGGACCTCTTGACATTATAAAAAGAATGATCTTTTTGCTCGGAGACAGCTGCAAAATTGACGGGGAAGTTGAAAATGGAGGTGGCCTCATCCTGATACAGTGATTTGCAGAGGTATTTTATTTTCAAGGCAGAAGTTGTTCAGAACCTTATACTTTATTTGCGTAGTGGATATGTTTCTAAGTCCTGCTTGTTTCCTCATCCTCTTTATTTTGATTTAATTTTAATTTCTTTGTTCTTGCTGGATACCTCACCGGATGAGCAACAGGATGTATTTTCCTCTTTCATGCAATGATATAGCAAGCAGAGAAACATGCTAACGCCATCCCACAGAAGTTAAAAGGGTTTTATGGTTTATACAGCTCTTCTCAACTGCTATGCACGTGAAAAAGATGTGGAGAAGGTAGAGGCAACTTTTAAGAAGCTGACGGGCACTGGAGTTATGAGGTCCCCTCTAGTTTTCAATATATTGATGCATCTTTACTTCCAGAAAGGTAATAATGAGAAACTAGAAGCCTTGATGTCCAAAATGGAATCAGAGGGCATTCCATGTGACCAATATACTTTCTGCATTTGCAGCTGACTCTGACAATGAGGGAATGGATAAGATTCTGGAAAAAATGGAGTCAAATGGGGAGGTGTTTCCAGATTGGAATGCTTATTGCGTTGCAGCAGATGGGTGCTTGAAAGCTGGGATAATGGAAATGGCGATGAAACTTGAGGAAAAAACAAAGAGTGTTGCATTTGATACTCTCCTGAAGTTGTATGCCAGAAAAGGAAATAAAGATGAGTTGAATCGTATCTGGAAACCTGACGAGAAAAGGGATAAAATCTACAATAAGGGCTATATGAGCATGATCATAAGCTCGCTTTTGATGTTGGATGATATTGAAGCTGCCGAGATGATGTTCAAGGAGTGGGAATTATCCAGAGAAATAAAGCGAGGTTGAAAGTTGCCAAAGAAAAGATGATTCCTCCTCTTCTATTATTGTAAATCTTGTTTTTTTTCTATATAATCAAATGACTTTTCTCGTAGACGGTTTGTCGAACCACATTAAATATTATATTAGTGTGTTTAGCCTTCTATGAATAAATATTAGTACATCACCGGTCGGAATTTTCTACAAAGGAAATAAAGATGAGTTGACTCGTATCTGAAACCTGACGAGAAAAGGGATAAAATCTACAATAAGGGCTGTATGAGCATGCTAAGCTCGCTTTTGATGTTGGATGATATTGAAGCAGCCGAGATGATGTTTAAGGAGTGGGAATCCAGGGAATTATCCTATTATTTCCGAGTTCCTAACATATTGATTAATGCATATTGCAGGAATAATCTTTAAGAGAAGGCTGAATCCCTTATAGATCATGCGATGATGAAAGGGAGCGATCCTTCAGCTGATGCATGGTATTCTCTGGCGAGTGAATATCTTGAGGTTGATCAAATCCCCATGGCTAAGGAAACCCATCAAGGAAACTTTGGCTTCCTCTTTGGATCATTTGGAAGGGAAGGGGGATCAGAACAAAGCTGAAGAGTTCATAGAATTACTGAGATCCGAGAATATTTTCTCTCCAGTTGCTCACAGCAGATTGCTGACGTATATTAAGGGTCTCAAATCACAATCTGGTGGGCTTCTGTAATCTGATAGGTTGAAAAATGCGACATTGTTTGAGGGGAAAGGAACAGATGATGCTAGACAACTCACTGAAACTCATAATTTATATTTCATTTGATTATGTGATTCTATAGGGCCATTGATTGGATACAATCTTGGTAAAAATAGGGCTTCTAGCTTATGTGATCTGCGCTTTAACTTAACTAAAAAAAGGAAGCTTAGGTGATAAATTTGGTAGCTTCGAAGCTGACACCATGCAATCATCCTCTGGTATACAAAGGATCGATGGATGCTAATGCAGATACGGAAGATAACCAATTTATCACAACTGAGGCTATGCAGGTATGATTCTGGTGAGTGGTGGAGGAACCGTGTTGGAGGGGACAATCCGATGGCCGATGAGGTTGCTTCTGGAGTTCTGCCGTGATGTGGACGATGCATGGGAGGACTGGGGTAAGGGGTCGGCTTATTTTGCAATGCTGGAGTTTGAATATGTATTTTCTCTGGATCTACATGGGCCAAAGGCCCGCCATTGGCCTCTCTCTGCATTTCCTTTCGCCCGTTATATTCTTTTAATGCAGAATTAGAGATGAAGATGAGTGAAAATTTGAGAAAATCATTTTCAGTTAGTTCAGTTTGGCTATAAAAACAATCAAACTAAAATTTAAAAAAAAAAAAAAAAACCAAAATGAACTCGATTCTAACCCAAACCACAGAATTAAGCTCAGCCCCCACTTTTACTACCTCCACTAGCCACCTTTATCCTCAAACCACACCAGTTTTTATATAAAAACAACATTACATTGTTAATAACCCAGCAACCCAAACCACCATAAAGACCAAAGATATCATCAAAAGCTCCACCTCTCTCTCTTCTCTCTACTGACCAATTAAATATATTCATCAACTCCTTTCATTCCTTATAAGAAATCATCAAATGTCAAATTAATTTATTCTTTCTATCAATAAATTATGTTGGATTTTTATTTTTGTGGTATGGCTAGAATGGTGTCAAAGTGAGAAACAAAAACTATTAAAAAAAGAAATAGAGAGAAATTTTATTTTTGCTAAGGTTTAGGGGTGTTGTTGGGATGATAGATTTGGAGATGCAAATAAAAGAATGAAAATTGGAAGGTTAGGTGTGATGTGTGGGAGCTTGGATGAGGGTGGTTGGTTTGCAAGATATGATGATTACTGATAAAGATTATGGAATGAAATTAATGAAGATTGAAGAAGGAAGAATTAATTGGGTACGTGATTATGAGTTGTGAGTGTTGTGGGAGGCTCTTAGGATTGAGGAAGTGTTATGTGAGTTGTGAGGGGTATTTATAGAATTTTTTTTTAATTTGAAAACCAAACCAGAAGTTTTTTTAAATATTCTAATCGGTTTTTTTTCATGGTTCAGTATTTTTGGTTAATTTCTTTTATTTTTTCAGTTAAATTTGTTTTTTAAATTTTATTACTCACTCATAGTGACCATGATTTTAGATACAGATATGACCAACATTAAAAAAAAAAAAAAAGGAAAAGGAAGGAAGAAAAGAAAAAGAAAAATTCGTTCGATCATGAACTAAAGTCCCAGTATCCTATGAAAAGTAAACTCCTATTAAAAACATAAATTAATTATTTATCCCATTTCATGACTTGGTACAAGTTTGGTGAGGTTGCGTGATGAACTATGGAGAGAGATTTTGAGTTCAGGTCTCATTTTTATTGAGAAACATGTGTGAATAATTCTCATGAACTATATCTATGATTGTATGGAGCATTTTTCTTTTAAAAAAAAAAACCGAAGATGGGCTCTCACAAATCCACAGACTGCTATGACTTTTGTAGATATTGTTAAAAAAAGACCTCATGGCTGACACTGAACACGTCTGAAACAAGCATTCCAGGCAGAGTGGCAGACAGGCGCCTGCTAGGAAGTGGAAGTGGCCCTGCACTAAAGACAGAATTGGAATGGTATTTGTAGGCCTCAACAATCATCACTTTTTATTTTTTATTATTAACGGAGTTGTTTAAACTATACATTTTATTAATTTTATTAATTATAAAATTAACAATTATATAAAATTTTAATAATTATTATATTAATAATCATGGTATTCGAACCTAAAACTATATAAAAAATAAAAATCACTTTGAAAAATAAAATAAAAATTTAAAAATAAAAATATATTATTTTAATATATTTTTAAATAAAAATTACTTTAAAAAGTAATTATTATCAAGTTTTAATAATTTTATGGAGTGATTTTGTCAAGTGAAATTTGCCCATCTCGATGAGAATTCTTGTTATCTCAACTTTGATGTTAAAAACAAAACACAAATATCAGCTTTGTGTTGGTTGCAGAAGAATTTGATTACTTGAATCTGATTACTGCCTTCTTGTTTTTCTTGAGATAATGTACCATGTTGTTAGACGAGATTAATTGTGTGTCCTGTATTTTTATGATTTGTGATTTTTAAAAAAAAAATATATATATATATATTATATATTATGTTTTCTAAATAGAATATTAAAATTATCAAAAAAATATTAAAAGACTGCAGAACATTATTTTTTTTTCAAGTAAAAAGTATCAAAAACAGAATAGAAAGTTAATGAAAACGCTTAGTTTAAAAGTTTGTTTTTTAAAGGATTTTTTATTTTAAAATATATTAAAATAATATTTTTTTATTTTTAAAAAATTATTTTTGATATCAGATAAACATGTTTTTCAACTCCAAAAGTCTGTAACCCACAAAAGGGAATAGATTTGCTTGCTTACTTTTTGTACTCCGTATTTTGGTGGAAATTAACTATGGATCACTATTTTCCTTATTTTTTTCTTTTTTTTGTTGCGAAAAGGGAAAATTAAAATCTAAATAAATTACTCATTTATTTCTTATTAAATTCAACGTTCAGAAACAATTCACGTAATTGAAAACAAGAATAAAAGCTATATGTTGGAAATATATTATCGATTACATTTAAATTAATTATGATAAAAAAATATGTTTGAAAACATAGTTATAGTTATTTTATAAAGTATTTTTTATTTAAAAATATATTAAAATAATATTTTTTTATTTTTAAAAAATTATTTTTAACATTAACAAATTAAAATAATTTAAAAACATCAAAAAATATTTTAAAAAAAAACTTTTAAAATACAAAAATAAAATAAAAAATATTTCCATACCATAACCACACAAATCATCGTCACAACACCACTGCAATTATTTGGTGTGAGAAGAATATATGTAAATTACTATTCTTTCTTCCTCTTTTGTTTTTTTCGTGCTTGGCTATGAGTTAAGATCACGACTCTACAGGACCACAATTATGAACTTCAATTATTTGCAGGCATCAATCAAGCAAGCTAGACAACCCATACAGAGGGGCAACGCGTAGACTTGCAAGTCAAATTGCTCGAAAGTATTTTTGGGAGCATGCACACGTATACGAAGAAGACGAGTTACAGCCAAGTGACAATGGAGGGATTCCAAGTCAAAAAGCAAGCATATGAAGCTTCGTTTTTAGCTTGGCATGGAGAAAAAGGAAGAGGGAGACCTAACAATGTAAAAGAGACACCACATCCACTGAAAAAGAGATGTAAAATGAAGCAGGTGTCATGTCTATTCTGCATCAGCGGCACAAATGAGTGATCATCATGGT
This sequence comes from Populus tremula, assembly GCA_964019445.1. Classification (NCBI taxonomy): domain Eukaryota; kingdom Viridiplantae; phylum Streptophyta; class Magnoliopsida; order Malpighiales; family Salicaceae; genus Populus; species Populus tremula. The sequence goes on along the minus strand of CAXHTJ010000003.1, from coordinate 12,187,218 downwards.
GGCAGCCACCATACTGGAGGCAGTTGGGTCAATTGTGGCTATGGCTAATTTCCTGTGATCTATCATCATCATCATTCAATTTGATAATCAATTGTTCCTAATTCAACGCTTACATTAATTTCAATGGTTAGTATCTTTAATTACTCTTCCATCTGCCACCCTTAGAGGAAGGTAATGGGGTGATGATGATTTGTTAACCATTTTAGGCTATGGCAGTGGGTTGACAGAGACAGAAAAGCTTAAAATCATAACGCAAGTTCTATGATCATTAACCTCCAATAAAAATAAGCAAAAAACTTAAAAATTTTACTAAACCAAGAAAATTAAAAAATATAATCAAAAAAATCAAACTGTAAAAAAAATGATCAAATAAATTAAAATTTTAAAAAAATAAATCGATTCAGTTTCGGTTTTTTCAGCCTAAAACTAAAAAAACCAAGAAAAACTAGAAAAACCCGAGCCAAAACCGAGCCTAACTAAAAAAATCAAGTAAAATCAGTTTGAACAAATTTTTATTGTAAAAACAAAACTGAACCGAAACTTGCTGCTTTCAACCAATTTTGATGTTTTTTAAAAAAATTAATTTAATTACTTCTTTTAATAAAAACTAAATCAAATAAAAAATACCCTTCATCAATTTCTATACTTTTCTGGAGGCAGTGGGTTGACAGAGAATCTCAAATTTCTTTAATTTTTTTTAAAATGCTAGAATCCTCTAAGTGTAGACTTTTTTAATATTAAAAAAAGTTTCATCAGGCTGTCGTGATATCTTGGACCACCAATCTAGTCAATTAAATAATAGAGACTACGTTATAGTGCTTATTTATCAAAAGTCATCACCTTAATTAACAGTGGTGATTAGTTGGTGTGCAATAAATAATAAATAAAAATGATATATTATTTTAAAAACTTATATTTATTTATGATTAGAAAAATTGATTAATAAAAAAATTTTATTTTGTTTTTAAAAAAATATTTTTCTTTTATTTTAGATGAAAAATATTTTTATAAGTTTAAAATGTCATGTTATTTATTGATAATATAAAATTTGATCTTTAAATTTTTATTGTTATATATTTTATTTTGAATTTTCTTTTAATTTTATCCCTTAAATTTGATTTTTATATCAATTTTAATTTTTATTTTTATAATTGTTATTTATTTTTCTCTTATTATTTTTTTAATTGAAATTTTTTATTTATCAAATTTAGTTCTTATTATTTTAAATGTTATTTATTATTTTAAATAATTTATAAAATTATAATTATTTTTTTAATTTCATCATTTTTCAATTTTTTTATCTATTAAATTTGATTTTTATTATTTTAATTGTTATTTATTTTATTTGAGATAACTTATAAAATTAATTTAATTTTTTTTAATTTAATATTTATTCAACTTTTAAATTTATAAGTTTTGCTCCTTTTTATTTTAATAAATATAAAATAAATATTAAAAAATATTTTCTAATTTATTTTTTATAATACTATCTATAATTAAAAAATTACTTGCACATAAAGCGGATATAAAACTTTTGCTTTGTTGACTTTTTCTTTTTTAATTTCTGTTATTTCATTTATTATTAAATAGGGTAGCCAATAGAGAGCGTACCAGGCCTGCCTAAAGCTGCAGGCCAGGTCACATCAGTGACTCAGGGAGCATTTATGAGGTATATGTTTAGTCCCTCGGGGGACGTCATTGAGGGTGGTCAAAACCGTCTAGCAAGCACCGGTTGATCCAGGCAGCTGGACGGCCAACCTATCCGAGTTAGCGAACGGTAGCGGAGGCCGTAACTCACCGGACACAGCTTGCCGGTACGTACATGATATTTTTCTACCGGTATCTGGCAGGCTTCTGTCTGTGGTTCTGGCGCCCTAGTTCGTGTATGGCCTCCAAGCTGGTGGCGTTTTTTGGCTTTGCAGGTGTCTTTCGGCGACGTCAGTAATGGCTGGGATGCTTCCCCACCCAGGTGGCTCCTTAAGGCTACGATTTCCAAACTCGTTTTAAAAATAAAAAAAAATTATATTTTTAATTTGATTTATTATATTGATATTAAAAATAAAAAAAAATAAAAAATTACTAAAAAAAAAATCACTCTTATAATATCAAGTAAGTGATTGGAAATAAGAAGGACAAGCTGCCCTCAAAAGATGAAGGAAGTTATATTAAAAAATATATGATAATGATTGTTTTCAAAAGTATTTATTATTTTAAAATATATTAAAATAATATTTTTTTAATTTTTAAAAATTATTTTTAACATTAATATATTAAAAAATATTAAAAATATATTAATTTAAAATTTAAATTTTTAAAAAAACTTTCCAACTGGAACACTACATTCTCCCGAAACGGCAAGAAAGCAGCCATCAGGTCTAGTAGTGACATCCATAGCATTACAACTTATGATGGAACAATAAGATTCAGATTTACAATGTGCATATTCAGCATTAGTTCCCATGAAACACTGTTCAGGTTCTTACCATGGATATAATTGATTAAAAGGCATGAATTTCCAGCAAAATATGAAGATCAAATCATATATATATAAATATAAGTGATCCATGGATATTTCATAAACTCGGATCCATTGCCCTTTACAAACTAACTATCGAGGTGAACAATGGAGAACAACCTAGTTCTATATTTCAAAATACAATGAGGCATAAAAGAAAGCAACAAAAGAGAAAAATGGAGATTCTATTCAATGACTTGTCTGCCATCAGCTCATGCCTTCTCAGCCTAGGGCTACCAGTACCCATTAAGTGATACGAGTTTGGAAAGGGACCGAAAACCCTCGCATACACCATCTCTCTGAACATCCCAACAGCTGGTTGCTGCAAACCGGTCATTGCAGGGTCTCCAAGATTAAGCAAGGGTGATGGGGAAGCCTCTTCGAAACTGCCGTATGGATTAGCATTATAGTTATGGTTCCGGTAAGGATTACGATATGGAAGCCGCTGGCCGGTATTGGATGTGTTTGACACCACACCTTGAGCACCACAAGCTGATGGTCTAGGAGGAATGATCATGCCCATGTATGGTGTCTTGCCTTCAGCTTCGGTTGAGCCTTGGCCACGGCCATACAGGGGAACCATGGTGGTATGAGATATATCAGCCTTGCAAACTGGGCATTGCGGGTGCTCATCGGAGGCAAGCGAGGCGCTCTGGACGTGGAGCCACTTGTAGATGCAGCGCCAGCAGTAGAGGTGGCCACAGAGGGTGACTACTGGCTCATGTGCAAAGTCAAAACAGATATTACAGTCGAAACAACCACTGGGATTTTCCGAGTCAGTTGCCGCACTTGAAACTGATTTCCATCCCTGGGTAAAATATTTCTCAAATTCCATGGATTCTCACGTTCTTCTTTAACTCTGCAAAAGGCGAGAGAAATCAAACCATATCAGTAACAAAATTCCTCTCGTTATCCTACTAACTTATAACCTTCCAGTGATACAAACTCTGAAACTCACTGTTAGGAAGGGGAACAGAGAAAGAATACAGAATCAGTAAAGATACCACTTGCGCGTATAAGCATATAAAAACATCTAGATAGGCACAAGATATATGCCAACAGCAAAGCAATTATGATGACTAAACTAGAATAAGTAAAGGCACCGAACACAAGGTCCCCATGGCCCACCCCATCGTTTAGTTTTCACACCAAGGGACAGAGGTCCAAAAAACGCAGGTTTAAGGACCCCACAACTTTAGATTCTTATCAGATAAGGACTCTGCCCTAACAATAATTAGAAGTAGAGAGTGAAACATATGCATTCCTGGTTCCCATTTTGTATTTCGTTCTTCTATTCTCGGTAAAAATCCGTTTAAAAATTTCCCATTTCATATCTCTTGAAAAAGCAACGGGTAAGCATGGCTTTCACCAGCACATTTGAATATTTTGACCTTCTAGCTTGAAGCTTCGCAACTTTTCAATGAGAGAGGTTAAAATCCATCCTTCTAGATAAGCACCACTTTCTAAATCTTTGTTAGACAATCAGATAGATTAAAAAATAAATAAAAATTTCGAAGACAAAATCTAACCAGGAATGAAGAAGTACAATTTGAACAAGGATAAGTTCAAGAAGAGCCCAATTCCTCGCGCTCGCACACACAATTTTGTTTTTATAAGGCCAAGTGAAAATGACTACAAATGAGTGAACAATCAGCAAAGACCGTCTCAAATATAAAATATATTTAAGAAGTCGAAACATATAAATCAGATATTCAAGCATTGGATTCTTGTTGAATCATATAATCAATGACAGACAAAACCACAAACAAAAAATAAAACAATTTTGCTTTCGACAACCTCTAGAATTCAGAGAGATGACAAGAACTTCAAGACAATCAGTGCTTTTATGTCAAGGTGATCGCTCGCATCAACAAAGAAACTGAAAAGAATAAGATTAAGTTCCTTTCTAGGACCGATCTTCACTTCAATTAAGAACAACACAGCATCTCTAGAACTAAATAAATTATGATTATCCTTGAACATCCATCCAGCATACCTAATTACCAGACTACCAGTACCGGGTCCATTACGAACCGCAATAATTTTCCACCATTAATACTTTCATCAACCACCAATCATCAAAGCTGTCACCACAGGCCCAACAAAAAAATAAGAAAATTTCTCACCCTTATTTTTTTCTAATTAAGCTTAAAATTTGCCAATTTTCCCTCATTCACCTTGCCTTTCCCCCTCCCTTTCCCAGAAACCAAACAAAAAACAAGATACAAGACAAAAAGGAAAAAAAGAAGAAGAAATAACAACAAAACTCAGCCAAATTAACGAGATCCAAGATCCAGGACACAAACACAACTCAAAAATCCAAACAAACAGAGAAATGAGGCACTAAGAGTAAACTAAGAATTAAGAAAATTCATGAATCCTAGAAAGCTGACTAACCAAAGATTACCTGAAAGAAAGTTAAAGGCAAAATAACAGAGTGTTCTTTGGCTTGATTAAAATAAGAGGATTCGAGGAAGCTTTAATGGAGATTTTGCAGATAACAGAGAGACACAGAGATTTCTACGAAGGGGACCGGTTAAGCGTAGTTGCCGGTGTGGGGTTTATATAACAGTGCTGGGAATCTTATGTCCCTTTTTTTTTTTTTTTTTACTTTTATATTTTTTTATTCTTCAGTTTATTTATTTTTATATTTTTTTTTATTTTCTTTTCAACTATTCGGTGGTAGTTTTGACATGTGGATCCTGCCTCGATGTTTTCCATTCCCTCCTTTAACTCCATAAATTTAACCCTTAAAGATATTATCTAAAACTTTTATTTTTTTATGAATTTAGTGAATTGACGCAGAGGCTGCGTATTTAAGATCATTTAAAAAGAAGAATTGGCGTCTGTTGAGGTATAAAATGATTAAAAAAGACTCCCGTTTAATTTTAAAAAATCTTGTTATGGTGCTGTATCATGCAGTCTTAAAAGAAATAGGGTTTTATTTAGTTTATAATTTAGATAGCTTCATTAGGATTTCAAGCATGGTAATTTTTATTTTCGGATGTTTTTTAAAAAAATATTAAATTAATGTTTTTTAACTTTTTAAAATAATTTTAATGTTCTAATATAAAAATAAATAAATAAATTATTTTAAAATGTTTTCAAGTAAAAAATATTATTAAACGATACCCAGTACACTCCTTTTCTACACCTGTTATTTTACTCATTCTCCAACAAAATCAACCAAAAATTACCAAATAAAAAAGGCTTGTTGCGTGTATTATCATCATATTATGACCACTTCAGAATTTGTAAAACTATGTGAATTATTTGATTATTATAAGTTGCAATTCTTTCAAGATAATTTTAATCTTAATTAGAGAAACTTCTAGCTATATCCATGTGATTAATTATTGTATAAGAACTTTTTTATATTAAAAATTAATTTTTTTTATTTTAGATTATTTTAATTCACTGATCTTAAAAATATTTTTTTAAAATAAAAAAAATATATTATTTTAATGTATTTTAGCACGAAAAATACTTTAAAAAACAATCACAACCAAACTTCCAAACAATCATTCAACACTCTGTTAAAGTTTTATTCTTTATAAGTATCTGTTGTTTTTTAAAAGTATTAATTTAATGTTTTTGCAAATGATTTTCAGTTTTCCAACATCCTTGTATTAAAGTCATTCAAAAGGATATTTTAAGAAAATATTAATTTGATATTTTAAAAGGCATTAAAGCTGCAATATATACTGAATTACGCGCTTGATGTAAGAGACCAGATCTTCTGATTTTTTCGAGTGGAGTGGGAAAAAACTAATTTTATTGAAAATAAAAGAATCATAATTTAAATGGGGACCTTGTCTATTGAATTTGACTAAACAACCTGAGAAAAAAAGGGTTTCGACGTGGGTATCTGGCAAGGAATCTATGGCCTGCTTCTAGAGAAGCTTTACGTGTGTTTTGTAGCTAAAATAATTTAAAATGATGGTAGTTTTCATTAGTACATGGGCAGCATGTTCCTCCATCCCCGATTTGATTGTTTTTATCATATCTTTAAATTTAAACACCAATACTACAAATTGACTGAGTGTAAGAGAAAACACAAAAATACAGAGCAAATTAAAATCATGGCAAAAAACTATAGGTTAAAAAAGAAATGACAAAATAGTACAGTCTTAGCCTTTCTTAATAATGAAAGGCAACATTTTAAGGATGTTGTTATTACAAAATATGATAAATTATCCATTCAAGACGTATAATATAATAGTTTAATTGGTTAAATATTGAGTTTATTTTTTAATAATTATAAATTTAAGTTTTATTAAGGTCTCTAAAAACTTATATAATTATTAATTTTAAAACTATAAAATTAATCAAAATATGCCTAAACTAGGATATTTATATTAATAAAAAAAAATTACAACAGGACAAGGTACTTTGTAACATTTCAGAATCATAATATATCATTAAAATAAACTCAGCCTCTCTTCTTCTCCCCTGGAAGAACAAAAGCAAATTAATTAATTTTTGAGTGCAAATAGGCACAAAATCTCTGATATTTAGTAGACTGGACTTTCTTGGAAACAACCTTTCGGTGGATTCGAAGGTTCTTGTTTCACTTTCATTGCCCATAACTGCGCTGCAACTTCCAATGCTCCTAAAGGGACAATTGGTAACGACGATATCAAATGAGGATTATATTACAATGTTCACTTACGAGGATTTAGTACGGTAGTTATATATATATAATTATTTTTCATTGCGAATATGCCCTTGAGCTATACAATAATATAATCTTTTAAAAAAAAATTAATGGTTGCATATTTTTTAAAAAAATTGATTTCTTAAGACATATTGAACAATTTCCTATTATATTAAATTATTCTAGAATAAGACATGCAATTATGTCAATTTATATTAAAAAAAAATTGATGAAAAAACGTGTGTACATATTAGATGCTTGACTAATTATACAAGATTAGGTTTAGCCATTTACCCTCATGTAATTTTTAACCAACATAAATCATCACTTCACCTCCATGATATATTCACATCACGATGTGCTCCTGATTTTTATATGCAATTATCAAATTATATATTAGGACAACAAAAAATATCATAAATCTTTGTGTGGAAATTAACCATAATAAAAGGTATTCTATTGAGCTACCTTGATGGTCGCTTTTGATAATGTAATAACAATTATTTTTTAAAATATTTTTTATTTAAAAATATATCTAAATAATATATTTAATTAAAGATCGAGTTTTGTTTTAAAAAAATTATTTTTTTTCATAGGATTTTTCATTGATTTTGAAAATAACTCGAATTATCTCAGGTCTTTTTATTTGTTAAACTTAGCTTTTTTAAAATAAATTTTATTTTAAATTAAATTAAATATAACTATAAGATACTTATTAATATTGTTTTTGATTTAATTAAATATAAGTAAAGAGATTGATTAAGAGATTTCAGTATTTATCCATTGGTTAAAAAGAAAAAAAACTTTCCTGTGACTTAAAAAGTCTTGTTTTAATCAATTAAGGTAAATGATGTCACATCTATATACTCTAATTAATTAAGAAATTTCAAATCTCCTTAAACTAAACATTGACATTCCTATTTGTATAATGGAGATACAATGATTTTCAAACTTTTATATTAAAAAATAGAATTTAAAAAATATGTAAGTTCACTTCAATGTAATTATATTAAAATAATTTCATTGTATTAAAAAATATATACAGTGATGCCATCATGCTAATGATAATGACATAGAAGACAGTAAATAACTAATTATGTTTACCATTGGTAACATATATAATTACGAGACTTTAAATAAATAAAGAAGCAAGTGGATGTTACGCTTTATCTAAGGCCTAATAATTAGGTTTTAATGGTGTTTTATGAAAATTTAAATTTATTTATTTTTAATTATTTTAATATATTTTTAAATAAAATACATTTAGAAATCCCGTGCTCTTGGCCTGTTGCTCACCTAGGCACCAGCCTAGTATTATTTATTATTTTATTGCTATAAAAAAAACCCTAAAAAGAATAATCCAATCATGAAGTGACACATGGTCAAGTTAAAAAAGGCTGTTAAAATTATTACCACTTGTCCCGGTTAAAATAGAAATCCCGTGCTCTTGGCCTGTAGCTCACCTACGCACCAGCCTAGTATGATTTATTATTTTATTGCTATAAAAAAACCCTAAAAAGAATAATCCAATCATGAAGTGACACATGGTCAAGTGAAACAAGTTGTCAAATTCCACCGGAATTTGTGGAATTCTACATTTTTATATTCGTATTTTAATCTCGTGTGCTGTCAGAGCAAATTGATGACAGCATCAAAGTGAAGTTTACACAAAAGCACAGACAATATCACAAAGAACCAGAAAGACGGAGGACGTGAAGGTAAAGTTAATCTAATATATGACTATCTATCTCGGTTCACAGTACCATATGCTTTAATGATCTCGAGAAAAAATATTAATTAATTTGATATTTTTAATTTTACAATTGTAGCCGTTGAGTGGAATTTGTTTCGTCTTTTGGCAGGTTAGAAATGTCAATTTCTTAATTTTAAAAGTAAATTAAATTGAATGATTATTTATCACTAAGAATATAAAATAAATAGTATATGTGATGACCGTTAATAAGAGGGTTAATTAACCAGGACCTTTTTATTAATTGGTCGGGGTCTACGCTCACACATTTATGGCTCTTATCCCAATGCTCAAATTACATTTCACAAAAAACACGAGTTTTTAAGCTAAATATAAAAATATTTTTAAAAAATTAATAAAAAAATATTTTTTTTATTTTAAATTAATATTTTTTTAGTGTTTTTAGATTATTTTGATGGGTAATTTATTTGTTTTTATGTTTATTTGTTTTTATGTTTCAAAAATACTTTTAAAAAAATTAAAAAAAATTTAATCAAAATAATTTAAAAATAAAAATATATATATTATTTAATATATTTTTAAATAATTTTTTTTTTAAATTAATTATAATCGTACTCCCAAACATAACAGTACCAAAACTATCTTCGTTTTTAAAAGTGGATTAGTGTTTAATTTTTAAAGTGATATCTTTCAATAAAAGTAATGCTGGTCATAATTGATAATCCAATTGCCAGCTGTATGGAAAAGACAAGGATTCTATCTAATTCACTGACAGTACAACGTGATTTGCGATCACGTGATTAAAACAAATTTTGAATTTTAATCGATCTTATCTGCAATCCTAAACAGAACGGGAAAAAATAATATATCATGATAAAGGGAGCAAAAAAACAAAATAAAATACGTGAGCTGCTATTTATCATATATTCTCACTTATATGGTTTTTTCTACACTTAGTTTTGATTTGTCAACTTGGTAGCATTGTGGACCTGTAAATCCAAGGCTACGCTTTTAATAAAGCCAGGACTAGTCACATGCAGGCTTTAAAAATATAATTATAATAATTATTATTTTTTAATATTTTTTATTCAAAAATATATTAAAATAATATTTTTTATGTTTTAAAAATTATTTTTGATATCGACATATCAAAATAATTTAAAAATACAAAAAAAATATATTAATTTAAAATAAAAAAAATTCAATTTTTTTTAAAAATGCTTTTGAAAAACAAAAACAAACCGAGTCTATAATCTTTTCTCGTCACTGTATTACTCACTTATTATTCGGGAATCTACTAGAATAGAATATGATAGTAATTATTTTTAAAATAAATTTTATTTAAAAAATTATTAAATAATAATTTTTTATTTTTTAAAAAATATTTTTTAATATCTACTTGATAGCTAGTTAGGAGATTATTTGCTAGCAGAGGAGGGGATCATAAGTAAGATTTTCATGGATTTTGTAGTTTTAACTTGAATTTGCTTGCCTGATCGAATTTTGATATACAAAAATTAATGTAAAAAACTTTAATTATAAAATCAGAAAACAATTATTAAATTTAATGTAGCTTTATACATGAGAAAGAAATCTTGTAGGGTTGCAATATTTGTGCAAATAAAATCACCATTCCCGTTCATTTTAATTTTATCCTTTCAAATTGTTACTTTTTATTTTGTTTATGGATATTCAGAAATATGATAGTATTATTTTTTAAAATATTTTTTATTATTTAAAATCAGCACATTAAATCAATTTAAAAATATAAAAAATTATTTTTAAGTAAAAAAATTTAAATTTCTTAAAAAGCCTCTAAAATTCTTTTTTTTTTTTTTTACTGATATGCAGGTGTGGGGGTATTAAAGTATATTAGTACGATAAGCATCAAGATAACAAGGTTTAGCCTTTTTGAAGTGCTGAAATTACCCTTGACCTTTAACACTTAGAGTACAATCCAGGACTAGAAGCTGTTGAAAACAAACTTTCTTGTGTTCTTGTAAACCCCTTTTCAACACATCCGCCCTAGCGATCTTCCTTTTTCTTTTTCTTTTTTATTCCAAGTCTGGTGACTAGGAATATGAATTCAAGTTAGAGGGAATTCAAAGGTTCACACAGTTACTGTAATCTTCAATTCCATCTTTTGGCTCCCTGCCACACATTAGTATTTTTTAAAAATTTACTTTTTTTATTTAATTTATATATATATATATATATTTGGATAATTTTAATATGTCAAAGTCAAAAAATATTTTAATATATTTTTTAACGAAAAATATTTTAAAAAATAATTATTACTACATTTTCAAACATTATACTATTCTATTAATAGTATGTAAGTCAATCATCTAGTAGATGGCCCTATGGTAAAAACGTGGTATTAAAAGGTTTGTTTTTATATAGTTGCTAATATGATGATTACTGTAAGTTTACATGGTCGTTAACTTCAGGACCCGTAGGATTAATCGATGCACATAAGCTAGTCCAGACACTTATATTAATAATAAAAAATAACAATATGTAAGTTATTGCAATCACCATCATGTGATACTTGCTTATTCAAGAATCAATAAAGTCTTGAATAGTTCCTCTCTAATTAAGATAAAGTACTTTCATATCATTTGTCAACTTTTATATAAAAAAATATCAAATTATATATTTTTTTTTCATCACAATATATATATTATTTTTAAATTAAAATAGTTTGGATTTCAGCTGGAATGTTAAAGAAATTATAACTTAATCATAACCAAAAATATTTTTTAAGAAATTATTGTTTACTAAAAAAAATCTACTCATTTAGGCCATGTTTGTTTTTAGGAATTCACTTTCCTGGAAACCATTTTCCTCACTTTCCCATGTTTGACAAATACATGGAAAGTTGGTCAAAGGAAATTAAATTCTTGTCAAAGAAAAATGTTAACTTTAATACCAGGAAAGTGTTTTCCCCTTTTTATTCTTGAAAAACACTTTCCTTTCCTTTTTCACTTGAAACAAATCTCTCCAAAGCTCTTACAACTGATCTCTTCAAAAAATTAATTTGCGTGGCTGGTGGCTGTAAATCTCCTTTTCTCATATCTTATTATTGGAACAAAGATCATCTTCAGGTAATTATTTTTCTCAAATATTTCTATATTATCTGTCTTTTTTTCCTGTTCTTTATTTGAATTTTTAATTGTGATTGTGAAATCTTGTGAGCTTGTTAATTCTCGGGAAAAAATCAGAACAATTCAATGCTCTATTTTGTATATGATCGATCTTGCTTGTTTTTAATATGCGTGTTTGATAATCTCAGATCTTGATAATCACTTTTCATCCCATCGCCACATTTCTACTCCACACTTTTTCAATCTTTCTGTCCATAGAATTCAAGGCCATTTAGGACATCATTTTTTCAGTTGAATCTGTATGAGAAGAGAGAGCGTGGCTTTATATTCATGCTCAACTTCATCGCCAATATCTTTACGAACCTTGGAGCGGAGCGGGAACGATCCTGGCCTGGAGTTTAGGAGAGAGAGACTTGGAAGAGCTTTCTCTCAACCGGCCTCCGGATATTCTTGGTGTTGAATGGGCCCCTTGAGTTTGTAAAGCTGAATCCTCATCCCGATCCCGCTTAAAAGAGAATCAAACAGCTTGCTCAACACACATGTTTCGAAGAACGTCTTTTTCGGGAGGTGAAAGACACAAACAAAGCAAGTGATTAATCATGTCCTATTCCCCGCTCTCGATCTCTCCATCTCTTCATCTCCAGGATATAAAGACCCCAACCTGCAGTACCATGCCTTGCCCGTGTTTCTCCTTTTTTCTTCTTCAGTGACTTTCAAAGCTTCTTTTTTGTCAAAAACCGGGTCGTGTTTTGGCTGGGTAGGGGGAAAATGATAAAGATGGTGGTAAAAACTAGGCGGCAGGGATGGGTTTTTTTGCTGCTGCTCCCAAGTAAATAGGGTCAATTGGCTGTGTTAGTATCTCAAGAGAGGAAAATGAGGGGTGGGGCGGGGATGGGTTTTTTATTCGATAAGAAATTACACATGGTTTTTGATAAAAGGCGTGACTAAAAAAATGGCCAAATGCAAGAGAGCTCTGGAAATTCTTGTTGTCAGTGATACTTCAAGCAAATCAAGCGTTGATGATTATTTTTTTGATATCGTTGAAATTATCTCGGCTAAAACTCTCTCATAAATGGTGAATCTTAACAGTGAAGCCGAGCCAACCCATTTTTCTTTCTTTTCTGTTTATTTTTCTTTTCCTCTTAGTGTTTAGCCCAAATCGAAGTGCAACTTCCATGATTTTCCTCTTTGTTCTGCTCTCTCATTCTTTATTCTTGAATAATTTGGTCATTCTGCTGGTTCATTGCCTCAAGATCACAAATGATGGATGAGAAGTGATCTTTCCTATATTAATGCTTGTGCTTCTGTGATGCTTTAGCAGGTGTTTCTTGTTTCCGTGTATTTTGAAGGGATTTCTCTCTATTGTACTCCACATGGTGGATTTTAATTTAAAAAGTTAAACAAATGATTCAGGAAGTGTGGTTGTGAATTATTGTCATGCTCTCTGACTTCATGTGCTTATATTTGAGCAGCAGTTCATATTTACGAATGCATGTTTTGATGATTGTTAGATTTTCATTCAAAACTTGTTATCTGATAATTGTTTCTGCTTTTATTTTCAATGACATCTGAACTATATAATTGAACTGAACATGACATCTAGAGTTACAAGTATTTCTAGCTATCCAAATATATTGATTGTGTCAATTTGATCATAATTTCTTATATCGATTGTGTAAGTATTTGATATGCTTTTTGAATGTTTATTTCTCCATACTTTTTAGGTTTCATTATCAGAAACTTCACTTTCTTATCATGGATAGTAAGATTAATCATACAACATGTATGGGAGCAGCTGTAACTGTCATAGCTGCAGGAGTAACTATTATTGAACGAGAAAGAAGTAGAATTTATATACCAAGAGAACCACGTATAAATGCAATTGCTCAACGAGAATTCTATATTGATAGCATTTTGAATCGAGGTGATAGACATTGCGTCGAATAAATTCGTATGAAACTAATTGTGTTATATAATTTGTGTGATGTTCTCACAAGTCGTAACTTATTACGATCAACTCAAAATGTGTCTATTAGGGAGCAAGTAATTGTGTTCTTACAAATTATAGGTCGAAACCAAAGATTTCATTTTATTAGTAGTATATACTATAGGTTTGTTGAAACTATCCATTGTTACTTTAGAATTGTATTAAAAGCAGTTCTTAAGTTATACAAACACCTTATCAAAGACCTAGTGGATACAGTTCCCGCGGAGATAATGAATAATCACAGATTCTATCCTTATTTTTAAGGTATAAGCACAATATCAATATTTTTATACATTAATTAATTACATCTAGAAGAAAAGGTTATAAATTATTTTTTTCATGTTTATATAGGATTGTGTGGGAGCAATTGATGGTACCCATGTTCCTGCAAATGTTCCTGTTGACATTCAAGGAAAGTTTCGAGGTCGAAAAGAGGGAACAACACAAAATGTTTTAACAGCTATAACTTTTGATTTGAAGTTTATATATGTTTTAGCTGGATAGGAAGGAAGTGCACATGATTCCCGGGTTTTAGGTGATGCACTATCAAGACCTAGTGGACAAAAAATTCTAGAAGGTATAAATTAATTTTTTACAATATGCAATAAACATGTTAATTGTCTAATTAAATAAAGATAATAATAGGTTTTATTTTTTATTTGTAGGGAAATATTATCTTGGTGATGCTGGTTATGGTATTCGAAAAGGAATCATTACTCCTTTTCGTGGAGTTCGATACCACTTGAATGAGTTTACAGAACATTCATCGGAAAATGAAAATGAGTTATTTAATCTTCGACACTCATCTTTACGAATCGCTATTGAGCAAGGGTTTGATATTTTGAAGAGTCGGTTTAGATCAATTGATGGAAAACCTTTTTGGTTTTATGAAACACAAGTGAATGTTGTGCTTGCATGCTGTATTATTCATAATCACATAATGGGAGTTGATCCTTATGACTTTTTTATGGAAAAAATATGTTCGGAAAGTGAACCAATTAGAAGAACAATCATCTTAAGTCAACATGAGGAGAGGAAATAGAATAGGGAGTGGATAACAAAAAGAGAAATGATTGCATCAACCATGTGGAATGATTGTAACACTCAAAGAAACTAGTAATTAAGTGTTAATTATATGTGTTTGTTTCTATTATGTCTTTCTTGAGTTTGTATTGTCTTTGTTATATATTTGGATTGTTTGTTGAATTTATTATAATTTATTATGTATTTCATGTGTTCTTCTTTAAATAGTAGTTGCATTTTTTTTTTTATATAAATTAGTTCAATCTAAATATTATATAATTTTATTTTGTATAAATTTGTGATTTTTTTTGTAGAAATGAATACTACGAAGAATGAAAAATGCAAAGGTAAGCACTTCACATGGTCTAGGCCTATGTCTCACATGCTACTTGAGATATTAGTCGAGGAGGCACTTAAAGGAAACAAGCCTTCTTCCACCTTCAAAGCGGAATCTTTTGCAAAGGTAGCTACAAAAATTAGTCAAAAGTTCAACGTGCAATGCGAGCCGAAGCATGTGGACAATCATCTCAAAATTGTGAAAAAAGAATAGGGAATAATAACCCAACTTAAAAATAAAAGTGGTTTTGGTTGGGATGATTGTTTGAAGATGATTACGGTTTTGAAAGATGTATATGATGAATAAGTAAATGTATGATAAATAGTGTATTCTATGTAATTTTTACATTTTCTTTTGTTTCAAAAACTTTATACAAGGAACTGAAAATTGTATATTTTAATTTTTATGAACAGGCACATCAGAATCATGACAAGTATCTCAACAAAGAACTTGATATGTATGAAGCAATGACAATTGTTGTTGGGAAAGACATGGCAACCAGAAATTATGTCAAATCATATGCTGATATCAACTTGGAAAAGAACATTGAAGTGCAATATATTTCAATTGAAAATGAAGGAGAATATGAAGAAACTTCAAAAGGTAAAGAGACATCTTCATCTAATACCCAAAAGAGGCAACATAAGAAGAGATATCGAACAGATGAAGATGATAGTGTTGAAAAGTTGTCTAAAAAGATTGGAGATGTAGCGTTTGCAATTCAAAGCCTAAGCAAAAATCAACTTGATGTTAATGAGCTATATACAGAAGTGATGAAAGTTGAAGGCTTTGAGGAGATCGCTCTTGGTGATGCTTTTGATTACTTGGTCCAAAATGAAATGTTGGAAAAAGCATTTTTGGCAAAAAATGCTAATTTGAGGAAAATTTAGGTTCATAATTTTGTGAACGAATAATGCTACAGGGCTGATTGCTAGATGATTTCACTATAATAAGAAAGTTTATGTTTGTTTTTTGACAAGTATGTTTACTTGTTTAATTCGGTCTAGTATGTTTATGTTTGTGAATTTGAACCAATATGTACGAGTATTACATCAAAACTTAATATTTATGCATGTTTTGTTTTATGTAAGATATTTATTTTTATTTCTAAATGCTTATTTGATATATATTAAGGGGATATTAAATGGATAATTGCCTATACCTGTAAAAAAAAAATCTTTATCCAAATAACCCATCAAAATATTTTTGTTTTTATTTATCTTTTTAAAAAATCTTCATACCAAAAAAATCCAAATATCTAACTCTTACTTTAATACCATAAACTAATTTGTCTTTCTTCATATGAAAAAAAACATATTTTAAATTGAAAAAAATAATATTAATAGGTTTTATTTATGAAAAATATCACAAGGTTACTCTATAAATATGACATATATAGTTATATTTATAAAATAAGCTATATATGAATATATAGGATATAATAAAAAAAAAATCATCATTACACTTTTTTAGATTTTATTCTTTTATTGTAAGGGATTAAATATTTATATTTAATATTCTTCATATATTAGATAAATTTGAAAAAACAATTCATTAATAAATTATTTTCCAATTCATTTTCCATAATATAACCAAACACTGAAAAGTTTTTTCCAGTTTATTTTTTATTATACTACCAAATATCGAAAAATACTTTTTAAGAATTCACTTTTTTTTAAATTTACTTTTTTTAAAAAAACTACTTTCCAGCAAACAAACGAGCCTTAGATGATTACAAGCAAATCCCATAATCAATCATGTTCCTTATACAAGCCATGCGTGGGAAGGCAGGGGCGGAAAAGTAATTTTCTCTTCTCCCCAAACCTGACAAGTAATGACACGTGCAAACAGGGATTAACCCTGTTGCCGCATGGCAGTCATCAATTGGAGTAAAGGACCAATACCAAATGAGATAACCACATACTACCAAGAAAGGAGCAAATTTGAATTCGAGATAAAGAAACCGAATAAAGCAAGCGCGCGCCAAACACACAAAACGCACCTCCCTCTCTCGTTTTCAAAAAACAAAGAAGAAAAAACCACCTCTCCTTCTGTATCAATTTCAATTCCAGATACCACAAGAAAATACTCCTCACTCGAAACTCAAAAATGTCAACAGCGAAAACAAGCTCCAAAAAACGAGTTGCCGAGTCGTTACTCACCAAATCGGCTTCCAAATTCCGAGTCGAGGACGAGTTCGATCCCGATCTCTCAAGGTACATCCTCAAAACACCTCACTTTTCATTGTTTATGAAGAAATATACTAAAATTCAAATTATGATCTTAATTTCAGCGACATCAAGGGGATTATGTCGGCGCTACACCAGATCAGAGAGAAAGCTCAAAAGGACGGTCTGAAGAAGAACGAGCAGACGATTTCTAGGTTAGTAGAGTTTAATGTCGTTTTTTGTTAGATATTAATCGGTTATTTGTTATATATATATATATATATATATATATATATATATATTCGTGGATTCATGATATTTCTAGTTTTTTAGGAATGCTTCCAGGATTTTAGTGATAAGCTTGAATGAAGTGTTTGATTTCGGAGGCGATCAAATTGATTTTCATGTTTCTAATGTTTTGAATTTGTTTAAAATGTCGTTTTTTGTTAGATATTAATCGGTTATTTGTTATATATATATATATATTCGTGGATTCATGATATTTCTAGTTTTTTAGTAATGCTTCCAGGATTTTAGTGATAAGCTTGAATGAAGTGTTTGATTTCGGAGGCGATCAAATTGATTTTCATGTTTCTAATGTTTTGAATTTGTTTAACCAAATCCGTTGAGAGATTGGATTTTTTTTGTGTGTGCTTCTGTGTGTTTAACTATGCTATTTTGGTAATTCTTTTTTATATCTCATATAAATTTAATTTTTGATCGGACTCAGTTTTAATAATTCTAGTTCTCTAAACAATATGAATTTAGTGTTTGATTTTTATTTAAGAATTGATTTTGCATTTTTTTTTTGCTTTTAATTAATTTATTGATCTCTGTAATTTGTGTAGTGATTTGACTGTTTGTTATTTTATGGGGACAGTGTGGGCTCTGAGATCAAGTCTATGATTGATGAATTGAAGTCTAAAATTGAGAAGGACAGGTAAATTAGTAAGAATAAACAAAGCCATTATTAAAGCCAGATAAACTCTGTAGATGTTCTTGTTTAATTTTATTCCTTTTTTAACTGTTAGGCAAACTTTTGCAAAGGCACTCTCAAAGAGCTCAAAAGAGGTAGGTAGAGAAGAAACAGGGGTTAAAACGAAGATAAAATTTTTGCTTTATTGTTTTTTCTTTAAGATTTTTGAATGGGTAATTAATGATGAGCATATGGGTGTGGTTATGTGAATGGATCTCTGAAGTGTGAAAATTGCTTGAAGAGTGAGAGTGGCAAGTTTCAAGAGATATATGACAAGTTTTGCAAGGAGAAGGAAGCTCATTTGCAGGCCCTGAAAGGTACTTTGTTTACCGCCTTTCTGGGGTTAATTTTCTTGGATCTTTTTCCCAACTGATGATGAACGCTGAGCTAGTGTAACAATTGTTGATTCTTGAACGGATTTCTAAAGTCAACTTTACACATGGGTTTTGATGGAGCACGTAGAATAAGATTGTGATTTGTGAAGGAAAGTAGGGAGATTGGGCCACGGATAGCGTGGGAACGGTTAAAAAGGATTTGCGCATATCTTGTCTTCTACTGACATCTAATCCATATTATTGTCTTTCATCGATATGAATGTTTCTTTGAAAATTGATACCTTTATGTTGAAGATGAGATGATTTTGCTTGCTTATGGGACCACTCTGAAAATTCTTAGATATTAATTCCAGATTTTTTTCCGACCGTGTATCGAGCAGCACTTTGTAATAATGTAAAGCATTGTGTCACTATTCTAAAGGATTTGCTCTTACATCAACTCGTAGAGTAAAACTAGAAAACTGCTCATGGTTTGCCTTTTCATGTTAGAATGCTGTTCTCTTTATGGAAAGCAAATTCAGTTCCAAATGATCACTTTCGGTGCTCTTGTTTGTAAATGATGTTTGGCAGATACTGTTTCCAAATTCGAGGAAGACAAGGAAAGGCTGTGTGTGAGATATGAACAAATGAGTAAGGACTGCACAAGAAATTAAGCTCTTTCTTTCTTCTCGTGAAGTATAACTCAACTCCTTCTGTTATGGGTCGATATCAGGGAAGAAGGAGAAAAACATGATATCTGAACATGAGAAAACCTGTGCTAATAAAATTGCTAAAATGGAGGAATCATTGAAAAAGAAAAAGCAGGTAAGCTGATTATAGATACCAGGTTACTGAATTGCTAGATCCGCCCACCCTCATGCCAACAGTATTAACCACATTTTTCTTTATGAAAAGCACAGGATGACAAGACTTTCAGCATTTTGAGGAAAAGCCTCGGCTCATTCCTGGAAGATGCTTCAGATGAGGACTTCCCTCCTGATGATTGAAGGTTGCATATTTGCATTAGTTTTCATCACTCCAAGCATTTAACTGTGGATACCCAATTCCTTCCTTTCCAAAGTCAATCTAGTTTACAACATACTGCCCCTAGGAAACTCGTATGCATTCTGCTTCCAGCATTCTCCACGTTCATGTTCATGTGTCAATTTAACTCTTACTTGGGTCTAAATTTTGGATGTAATCTAATTTTGTTGCAGGAGGTGATTATCTCTTGGTATCCTCGAGCATCTCCAACCGAGAAGGTAAAAAAAAAACTAAAAAAAAATATATTGTACTTTTAGCTTTTTTATTTGTGTATGTCAACTCCAACTAGGTAGTTAAAATAGCTGTTGAGTATGACAAAAGCTATTTTTATCTTTTTCTGTAACAAAAGACAAATAAATATGTTGGCAACCGTTTTTTTCTTTGTTGATTTATATCTGTTGACCAACGTTAATTTTTTATATTTAAAAGCAAAACCAACCGAAAGAAGAAGATAACATTCAAGTAAAACAGAAGAAAAAAAAACTTACATGTAAATTTTACCCTTCTCTCTGATTTAGAAAATAAAAATTAATTGTTCTTTAATTAATTAATTTAACATGAAATATATTAAAATATAATTGATTTTTTTAAATATCTTTTTATCATTGAAATATATATAATTAAAAAAACTATATTTATATTATTCAAAAAACTATTTTCTCTATTTATTCTTTAATATAACATTTCTCTGGACTCTTACTATAATGGTAAGGAGGACATGAGGAGTTCAATGTTGCATACGCACCTGTTGGTGGTTGTAGCTACCCATGTCAGGCTACGTATTACCTCTTACTTTTCACGTTCTAGCCAACTACAACGGCTGAAAATTCTGTGGTAAGAGAGTCGTTTGGTGAGACTTTGTGGAAAATATCAAGTAATGACTACAGTAATGAATCAAGTAGTTTGGTGAGGCAAACAGTTCTTTGTTGGAGTTTGTAGTTAGTCACAGAAGTAATTAACGTTTTAAAAAATAAAATTAATATAGGTTTGGCTAGACATAAAAATCATGCTTTCCAGGAGTTTTAATGCTTCGAGTTTCATTATTTTCGAAGTTTCTAAAGTCAATTATTCATCATTTTGCGGGGGACTATAATTCAACATGAATTGACATGGTGATTTTCAAACAGATCTCCGTTCAGATTGGGATCCACACAACGTGTGATTATAAGAATGTGAACCTAAGAAAGTGCCCTAGCTATTGGGTTAGCAGTCCGAACAAATTCTTACATTAATTTTCCCCCCAAACAATTATGTTTTGATTGATTTTTAAATTGCAGCGTTTTGTAGGGAATCTAATTATTTTAACAAAAAAACATTAAATAATGCCGTGTTTTTTAAAGTGCAATTTGAATGAAAACGAGGGATCAAAATTGATAATGAGACAAAAAAAAGAGGGTTTTCCTTTTTATTTTTAATTTTTTAGTTTGAAAATTTTATATTTTGATCTAAAATATTATTTTATTTACATTTTAGTTATAAAGTTTGAGAGTGGAGAAAGAGGGTCACTAGAAAATAATAAAAGAGAAAAAATAATCAGTTACCTAGTATTAACTATTAAGACAATGTTTTATTTTTTTATTTTAAAAAATTATATTTAAGATCATGATAAGTTTTTATTTAAAGAATAGTGCTTACAATAAAAATACAAACTTTTGTTCAAACAATTAAGAAATGCATTAATAAAGGTTGAAGAAATATATTTTTTTCTCAATAATTTAATTTTTTATTTTCCCTATAAATATAAATTTTCAAAATTAACTAAATTTTAAAAAATAAAATTATTAAACTCAGTTAAATCTAGAATTCAGGTTGACAGTCAGGTTGACAGTCACCACCAAAATATCATAAAACTACTACTGTGAGGAGATCCAACACAAGCGCGACTATTTCTTCTTCTTCTTATTTTTTTTTAATCGATCCTCTCTTACAAGTTTCTCGTTTTGTTAATTCCTTTTCAAATGGATATCATCCATAGTTGGGCTTAATATGAGTCAGGCTGTGAACTTAGGTGTAATTCGTGCAGAGCCCACACCCTTTCATTTGAAAACAAAATTTCTTACCGTTAAAAAGTACCTTGGCTGCTCCCTCTCTCTTTCAACACTTTCTGGCTTTTCAAAAGGCTTTGAGATCAGTAAGGACTTAGGTCAGCTATTTATTGATTTCCCTTTCAATTTCCAAATTTGTTTTCAGTTTTTCTTATAGATGCTTCACTTTCCAGTCATTTATATGTATCTGTTTGCATCTTCTTTTATTGCAAGTGCTAAGAATAACCATCAAGCTATTGCTTTTTTTGTGTGTGTAAATTCTAGGCACTACCTGCTACAATATATCAACTACCTACATTTTTTATATCAAGTCATCATACACTTTGACTATAAAAAATAAATTAGATTATTTAAATTAAAAAATTAACTAAATATGCAACATATTATTTTTATTTCTAAATTTCTTAGATTTTGATACTTATTATATCCATACAACGTTAAGTATTCTCTTTCATTGCCAATTTGCTACCAAAAAACAATTATAACAATTTTAAAAGAAGCTTTTAGCATTCAATGTAAATTGAATTTCGAAAACAACCTGATTGTATTATTATTAATTTTTTTTTAAAAAAAACATTTCCTTTTTAGAATGATATTCAAGAGTAAGACCCACCACCCTACAAGAAAAAAACAGAAAATCTCAAGGTTCTCTTTCATTTATTGTCCCTTGATACATAGCTTATTCTACATTCAACACTCAAACGTTACATAATTCTGAAAGAAATATTAGCTTACCATTTTCAATTCCTATTACTGTCAAAATATTCAATTATTAATTCCAATTCTTTTAGCATAGACAATCTTTCTATTTAATTATTTAGACCTGAAAAACTCAAAGAATTGCCACAAAACATGCTCTCAAAAACTTGAATCCAATCATGCTTTCCCCTGGGTACAAAAGAGCTAGCTAATGCCTTAAAGAACTACGACATTCAAGATAATGTAATTTTTTTTTAATTCCTTGCATCCTTTTCTCTTTATATATATATATATAAACAATCATTTACTGTATTTTCAAAATTTAATACTCATTCCAAGCACTCTTGGATATTGTTTGTACAGGGTTCTGATTCCTCACTAATTTACAGCATGCTTTGCTAATGGGGTTTGTAGCAATTTGTACTTCATGCATGGGGTCTGCAGGAAATTTTTGTGCATGAAAAAGGTTAGCTCTCTATTCTCTGTGTTCATCCTGGCTAATGACAGAAAGACAGTATTGTCACATGACTTCTTAACTGTTTCTTTGTCTGAAATTTCTATTAAGATTTATGCCTTTCAGCTTTCTAGAGATTCTGCTTTATGTTTGGTAATAATCCCTGCATCACATCACTTATAAATAGCTTTCCAAGGTCTAGGCGGATGAATGTCTCACATAGACAGAAAAAATTATGCAGATCAGATCATTATGTGCTGGGAAATTACAAAATGATCAATGTGCTCGCAACCACACATCAAACTGCTATATATTACTATAATATAGATCATCATGATTTAAAGATTTTGTTCATAAATCATTAATAGGATATTCGAGTGCCGGAGCTCGAGGGGCCAAAGTGTGCAATTACTGTATTTGATAGGCATCAGGATGTTATGCAATTCTGTCCTGGCTATACAAATTAGGTTTCGTCATATTTATATCGAATTATAATTTCTTGAACTGTTTTACTAGAATACTTGTGTAGATTGCCTGGTTCTTTTGTGTAACCAACACTGTCAAATCTGACAGTATTTTCTTCTCTTATGATCACAGATTTCAGGCATTCAAAACTTTCATAGAGGCCTGGTATTTTTATGTACTTGGGCATTAATTTTCCTTTGAAAGGTCTCTGCTCCTACAACAAAATGTCTTGACAGGAAATAAAGATCCAACACTATAGTGACTGATTTTTTTCACCTTCTGTTATATATTGTAGTTTGAGCGAATGCCTCCAAAAGAGAAACCAAAGGAGGACTACACCCTTAAGGTGACATCACCTGATATCGGTGGAAGGACAGTCATAGGCAGTGACAAGCTTACTCTAGTTGAACAAAGACAGTTTCTTTATGTCAGAATTGTGAGAGCCAATGGCTTGCCAGTGAACAACATGACGGGCACTTGTGACCCTTTTGTCGAGCTGAAGATCGGAAACTACAAGGGAATAACTAGATGCCTTGAACAGACCTCAAACACGGAATGGAATGAAGTCTATGCTTTCACAAGAGATCGCCTTCAGGGTGGGAGATTGGAGATCTTGGTAAGAGATAAAGAGTCTGCGATTAACGAGATTATTGGCTGTCTTTCCTTTGATTTGGGCGATACTCCTACGCGGTTTCCACCAAATAGTCCTTTGGCACCACAGTGGTATAAATTGGAGGATCGCAATGGGGTTAAGGTTGCAGGAGAGTTGATGTTAACTGCTTGGATAGGGAATCAAGCTGACGACGCGTTTTCTGTTGCTTGGCATTCTGATGCAGCTGCTGTTAGCGGAAAAAGCGTGACAAACATTCGTTCTAATGTATACCTCTCCCCTGTGCTTTGGTACTTAAGAGTTCAAGTGATTGCAGCACAGGATTTGGCACCTTCAGACAAGAACAGGAAACCAGAAGCTTACATCAAGGCTGTTCTTGGGAACTTGGTTTCGAGGACTACAGTTTCAAAGGATAAGAATCCGAATCCTACTTGGAATGAGGAAGTGATGTTTGTTGCAGCAGAGCCATTTGATGATCATTTAATTTTAAGTGTGGAGGACAGGATGGGAGCTAATAAGGAAGTATGTTTAGGGAGGTCTGTGATTCCTTTGCACCAAGTGGAGAAGAGGTTGATGCCTCAAGCTATTGGTGCTCAGTGGATTAATCTTGAGAAGTATGTTGCGGAGGGTGAAGAGAAGACAGAAGTGAAGTTTGCCAGTAGAATTCATTTGAGGATCTTTTTAGATGGTTTATATCATGTTTTTGATGAAACAACTTACTACAGCAGTGATTTGAGGGCAACATCTCCCAAGTTATGGCCAGAGAAAATCGGGGTCTTGGAGCTAGGTATCCTAAAAGCTGAAGGGTTGCTACCAACGAAGTCCAGGGATGGTCGTGGAACTACCGATGCTTATTGTGTAGCGAAATACGGGCGGAAGTGGGTTAGGACGAGTACTATAGTAGACAGTTATGCTCCAAAGTGGAATGAGCAATACTGCTGGGATGTTTATGATCCATATACAGTTGTTACCATAGGAGTTTTTGATAACTGTCATTTACAGGCAGGTGACAAGAACGATGGGACGGGTGATCCAAGACTTGGCAAAGTAAGGATTCGGTTGTCTACTCTCGAAACTGGTAGGATTTATACACATTCCTACCCGCTTTTAGTCTTGCAACCTAAAGGATTGAAGAAAATGGGAGAGCTTCATTTGGCTGTGAAATTTAGTTGCAACAATTGGATCAACTTGTTTCATACTTACTCACAACCTTTGCTTCCTATGATGCATTACCTTCAACCATTATCAGTCTATCAGCTTGATAGTTTAAGACACCAAGCTACTTATATTCTCTCTTTGAGGCTTGGTTGTTCCGACCCACCCCTAAGGAGGGAGGTTGTGGAGTACATGCTTGATACAGGTGTAAATAGATGGAGCTTGAGAAGAGCAAATGCAAATTGTGAGAGAGTCATGACATGTTTGAGTGGAATCGTTGTTCTTTGGAGGCAGTTTGATCAAATACGCCATTGGAAGATCAATTCAGCAATCATAGTCCTGATTTATTCATTGTTCGTTGCCATGGTTATGTGCCCAAAACTAATATTGACTGCATTCTTTCTAGCTCCTTTCGTGCTTGGAGTTTGGTGCTTTCCAAAGAGGCCAAGACATCCTCCACATATGGATACGAAATTATCCCTTGCTGAAACTGCACAACCTGA
The DNA here is from genome assembly GCA_964019445.1 of Populus tremula. Classification (NCBI taxonomy): domain Eukaryota; kingdom Viridiplantae; phylum Streptophyta; class Magnoliopsida; order Malpighiales; family Salicaceae; genus Populus; species Populus tremula. Next base: position 12,161,448 of record CAXHTJ010000003.1, on the reverse strand, counting down.
TGTGCTTGACGAGGAATTCGATTCGTTTCCATCTTCCAAGCAAGGTGAAGCACTAAAGACAAGGTATGATAGATTGAGAGGAATTTCAGGGAGGTTGATGATAATTATTGGAGATTTGGCAACTCAACTGGAGAGGATTCATGCTCTTGTAAGCTGGAGGGATTCACGAGCTACTGCAATGTTTTTGGTATTCTGTCTCATTGCTTGTTTTTTGATTCATAAAGTTCAGTTCAAGTACTTGGTTCTTGTTATAGGGACTTATGCAATGAGGCCTCCAAGACTTCGAGCTGGCATTCCTTCCATTCCTCAAAATTTCCTCAGGAGATTGCCTGCTAAAACTGATAGCATGCTGTAAGGAAAACATTTTTCTGATATTTTTCTGCTAAAACTTATCTATACTGTAAGGCACTTCCACCTCACAATGTTCTCCCTTCTTATTTTTCTTGTCGACAAGTATTCTTTCTGGTCTCTATGTTCAACACCAATGAAAATCACTGGGAAGCAGCAGCTTCAAAAACTGTTAAAGAAGCTACCACAAAAAATGTCAATTGTGCAAGACTGTTCACCATGGCAAGCCAGTCGGAACTGTGATGAAGTTTTTGCAGTGAAACGACGTTGTTTACTGATATGAAAGTAACTTCTAATACTTCCAATATATTTTTTCTTAAAATAGAATTCTTCGTTGGATTATGCAATGTACTGAAATGTAGTAGATACATAGTTTAGAGATGGAACTTGAAGATAACAAAACATTATCCGCTCCAGCAATGAAGAGTAACGCTAAGCAGTCCTCCAACGTTGCTGGATAAACACTAGCAGATGAAAAATAAAGGACACTATTTGACAAGTTTACCATTGCCACAGCCAGAAAAACATGAAAAGAAAAGGGAAAAAAGCTCGTTACCTGTGTTATTTAGTTGAATTTCAGTTGCACTACTTGTGACTGAACATCCATAATCCAAGACAAGCTAATGGCTAAATACCAAAGACAGTAGCCATTGATAAATTAATAACACATATTTCTTCATGCTTTGAATAACTCGAAAAGTTACATCAAGAACGAAAGAAACTTGTACAAAATCGCTGCATCTGATGACATAAATTCTCAGAGAAACTTGAAATATACCATTCAAATCAGCAGAGACCCACAAGTATACAGAAATGCCAACGTTGACAGTCGAGATAAATGGCAAGAATTTATACAGTTATATATAACTCCCACATTCCAGAGAAAAAGATGGATTTGAAAAAAAAAAAAAAAAAAACAATGGGATGGCGGCACGCCGGCACCCATTCCTAAGCACTTCAGAAAAGATTGGCTCAAGCTGGAGGGAGCATCACCCAACTGAACAAGTATTATCATTTGCTTCATTAAGGTTAATAAAGTACTTCTGAATTGAGCAGTGACCCTCCAAGTCGGGGACTTCTTTGTGAATAGAAGAAATAATATGGAGAGTGTCGTCGTTTAGCATTTCATTAAACGACACCGGTTATTACCGAAAGTTTTTTTTAACTATCATGACCCCTGATCGCTGTTTGAAAAATTAACCGACATGACGGGTTGACCGATGTTTTGTGTAATTTAGAGTATAGATCTGTTTATTTTTTTAATAAAAATAAAAAATAAATTAACATGGTATGATCAATAAAAAAAGCCTGCATGAGTTGATTGACCTAGAAAAAAAATATGATCATAGTGATTTTTTTATTTTTAAAAAATAATAAATATATTTTTATTATTTTTATAAAATAAAAAAAAATTAATTTACCTGTATTAACTCACCTTACTCCCCCCATAAATTGCCGGGATGGATCCAAATTGGGTTTAAAAAGTAGACCCACTATTCAATGTCATTATATTTAAGATTAGTTTGTTTATAATTTTTTTTTATTTGAATATCTTTACATTGTTTTTTAAAGATAAGATTAATCTTGTTTGGAGTTCGTAGTTATCTCTCAATAAAAATACTTTCTAGATATTAAACTTGTATTGTCATTCTTGTAGAAATATAACAATACGTTAACCGCTAGACCAATACTTCATTGATATTTATATTTTATTTATTAAAATATAATGAAGTCCTAAAACAAAAAAAAAACAGAAACTCAAAATAAAAGGCGAAAAAACTATGAAATAATAATAAGAAAAAAAAAAAAACAAAATAGAGTAGAATAGAATTTGCATTATGATGATGCAGGATTGATAAACAACACAAAGGCTTTCAAGGTAGCTGCACAAACTTAGAAAATTTGGGGATCGGTGGAGTAAACTACTCAACTTAGAAAATTTGGGATTTATAATTTTTTTTAAGTTAAATTTTTAGTTAAAACAGATAAGATGTTAATGTGGTAAAATATAATTAATTTGATAAAATTTAGTTGGGTGAGCACTATTTTTCATAAAACAAAAAAATTAGATTGTGTTCAGGTGTGCTTGGTGTTTTTTTATTTTAAAATATATTAAAATAATATAATTTTTATTTTTATTTTTAATATTAGCTTATCAAACTAATAAAAAACATTAAAAAAATATATTAATATAAAGCTTTTAAAAAAAATCAAAAGCTTGAAAAAAGACGTATTAATCTAGAACCCACAACCCCTTTTCCCGGTACAACGATGAGCTTGAAAACTGTGCCTCCAATACCTATCTACTCAGACATAAAAAAGTCCACGTGGACAATAGCGGTAAAACTCCGGCCGGATTGGTTTTGGTAGTTCAACTGCTCATTGATAATTGGAGCCGAAATTGCCAAATGATGAGCTTTTTATTTTCACAATTTTATTTTTATTTTTTTTGTTTTAAGAGTATTTTTTTAAAAACTAACTTTTTATTTTTTAATTTAAATTAATTTTTTTATGTTTTCAGATCATTTTAATGTTCTAATATCAAAAATATTTTTTTAAAAATATAACAATATTATTTCATGTATTTACGAGCGAAAAACACTTTAAAAAACAATTGCTATCAAATTTAAAGGTGTTTGAGAGTATGATAGTGATTGTTTTTTAAAGTGTTTTTCGCTCGAAAATACATCAAAATAATTTTATTTTTAAAAAAAAAAATTATTATTGACATCAGTACATCAAAAAGATCTAAAAACACAAAAAAATATTAATTTAAAATAAAAAAAAATAATTATTTTTAAAAAACACTTTTAAAATGCAAAAATAAACAACCAAATACACAATAAGAAATAACATATTTTATTTTATATAAAGCAAATAAAAGTAAAATTTTTAATAATGGAATTATTCTAAAATAAAATATAATAAATATCTCATGATTTTTCAAAGTAAATATATTTTTTTTATGATGGAGAAATCGGTATAGTGAGACTCAAATTGAACAAAAAAAACTATTATTTTTAGGATCAATCTTTATTAAAATCAAAGACATTGAAGCATGTAGCTCCATGCATTGACCGGTGACCAACCCTTGTTTTTCAGAAAGATACCATTGGAGGAGACGGGATCACAGCCCGCCCCCCCCCCCCCTCTCTCTCTCTACACATCACACCTCCTTGCTAGCTTCACCCACCTGAACTGTCCCGGGCTCATGTGTCCACATGTTTCTGCATTTAAGAACTTCCATGGACACCGCGTTTGCCTCTTTCTTCATACTAACTTTAGTCATCCAACAAGAGCTTAACCTCCATGGCTAAGAGTAACAAGATTTTCACCAACACCCTCAGGCTCCTTGCCTTGGCTGCCACTGTGGTTGCAATTGTCTTCATGGTCACCAGCCATGACTCTGCCCAAGTCTTCAACTTAACATTCACTGCAAAGTATAGCAACACACCAGCATTCAAGTAAGTTTAGTTTCCCCACCTTTCTGCCCTGACCCCTGCATCGTTATCATCCTATTTTTAGTACATTTTTATGCCTGCCCTGTGGTTTTACTGGTCTCAAATGGTGGCATTCAGGTACTTGGTGATTGGAGAGGCAATTGCAGGTGGATACACCGTTATATCTATCCTTCTCTCCTTCAAAGGCCTGTTTTGGCGTTTGATTGTAATCCTAGATATGGTAATTAATGATGCAGATCTTCTTCTTCTTCTTCTTCTTCCCCTTGTAGCTATATGTGCTTCTGTGATCATGAAATATGAATTGTGATGGGAACTTGCTTGCCATATAGGTCACAACAGTGCTTCTCACATCAACCATTTCTGCTGCGTTGGCAATAGCTCAAGTGGGAAAGAAAGGGAACACTCGTGCTGGTTGGCTACCAATTTGTGGACAAGTTCCTGATTTCTGCGACTATGTGACTGTAGCTCTTATTGCTGGTTTTGCTGCAGCAATAATTTACTTTGTGCTTCTTCTCTCTTCTCTCTATGTTGTCCTCAGTCCTATTTTTGTTGCAACACCTTAGATAAGCTTCCTTTGAGTAAAGACTAAGGATACTGTAATTTCATGTATACAATCTGGTTTATCTTATATGCTTCTCTGTTTCTCAAGGACTGCTTAACCTGTGAAGGAATATATGTACCTCTTCCCCGACTGATGATCATTTAACATATCGTTGTAGCATGCTTTCTCTAGTTATTGTCTTGTGGATATGGCAGGAGGAACCCTTAGAAAGGATTTTCTTGAGGATCTTCATATGGCTTTCTGCTTGAGGCAACCGCCTCATCAGAACATTTAAGAGTTAACAGGCCTAGCAAAGAGAAGCCACTTAGCATGAGGAACCATGGAAATCACTAGGAGGAAAGCAATCAAGAACAGATTTTATAAACTTTATTCGACAGGCTAAGGTGCTCTTGGGGTTTTCATTATTGGAGCTGGAGTCCTTAATTGATACTGTGTGGCTGCAGCAGACTCTGTGATGTAATTTTCATTACATTTCGTTACATGTTTCCTCGACAGAATCAAAAACGTCCTTTCCAGTTTCCTTGAAGAAGCCATGAATTGTATTCATCATTTCCATTGAAGCAATTACCTTAATTATCCACACCCCTCGTTCTAAAACGTCTCTGATGAATGAGAGAGATACAGGCGAGGCTAGGACTTGAATATTACTTCCCATTGTAGATTCACAAATTAATTATTTGAAGAATACAAGTAAATATAGTTCAAGAGTAAATAGTAGACGTTACCTTGTGATCTGTAGAGCTTTCCTCAGGCCATGTCATTTTCAGCAAGGCGTGGTTTTCAAACAAAAACAGCGTTCTGATGATGATCAGAAATATTTCTAGCACAATAATCTCTTACAAAGTATCATACAACTAAAATATAATTTAAAAATTAATCATTATCTAAAAAACTAATTCATTTTTTGTGTACAAACAAGAGAGTTAGCACAAATAAATATTAAAAAAAAAAAAGGAATATAGAAACAAAGTAGCACTAATGGATTAGACCCACTCACTAGACCGTAATAAAAAAGCCTAAGGCTCCGTTTGTTTGCTGGAAAGTGAATTTTTTTTGGAAAGTGAATTCTGGGAAAAGTATTTTTCGATGTTTGGTAGTGTTATGGAAAATGAACTGGAAAACACTTTCCAGTGTTTGGTTGTATTATGGAAAATGAACTGGAAAATAATTTATTAATAAATTATTTTTTTTTAAAATTTATCTAATATATATAAAAAATATTTAATATAAAATATTTAATCACTTACAATAAAAAAAAATAAAATCTAAAATGTATAATGATGATTTTTTTTTTATATTCTATATTCATACATAGCTTATTTTATAAAATATAACAATATATATCATATCATATTATAGAGAAATAAGCTTGTGAAATTTTTTTTACTATTCCATTACGTACGAAATATATCCGACAAAAACTATAGTTTTAATAATATTTTTAGCATGTAATAAAATTGGATAAAATATTAAGGTATAAAATTCACTCTAAACTAGTTTTTTTTTTTAAATGTTAAAAAAAATAGCACATTTTAAAAAAAAAAAATCCCACAGGCAAGTGAACAGTGCAAGAGAACTGCATTGTTCACTATTTTTCAGTAAACAGTGTACGCAATACACTGTTCATGTTAATTACACTTTCATTGATCAGTGCAATTAACATGAACAGTTAAAACAAAAGCATGAAAAAATAGTTACTTTTCACCTCTGGCCACTGTCGGAAAGTGTTTTCCTTTCTTTAACAAAGGAAAACACTTTCCTTTAGCAACACTGATTCATTTCCTATTGACTGAATTCATTTTTCATTGATTATTTTTTTTATTGTTGCCAAACACTGGAAAAGCAGGAAAGTGAATTCCTGCAATCAAACACGGTCTAAGTGCATAGAGGCCTAGAAGTCTAGGCCCACATCTAGTTTTTTATTTTTCCTCATAAAAATGCACTCTTGTATTTTATTTTATTTTTTAATGCGGGCGATAGGTCTCATAAAGTAGTAAGTGTTATATAACTAACTGATGTTTTTCTAGTAACCTTCAGTGACTGGAAAACTAGGATCATGTTTTCTACCCCCTAAAAATCTTATTTTCAGCTTTTTTTTACTTAATTATTTTTCAATTTTCTATACAATTAATTACTATCTCTTTTATAGTGTTTTGTTAATAATAATAATAATTTAGCTGTGGAAGGTTTCGATTGTCAAATGCTTGGTTTTTTGAGTACCTTCACGGCGCGGTATACTTTTGTGGGTATTTTAGACTTTTCATCTATAATTTTGATAAGGCTGTATAGCATTCATATACGGCTGTGCATGCCACGTGTTCCCCTCATTATCTCTTTCGTAAACCTCTATCACAGGTATCAGGTTCGAGTAGATGGAGGGAGGGGTAGGCGGAGAAGAAAGTGAGAGAATCATATTTTATTTTATTTTTTTAAAATATTTTTTATTTAAAAATATATTAAAATAATATTTTTTATTTAAAAATATATTAAAATAATATTTTTTATATCAACATATTTAAAAATATAAAAATAATCATTTTAAATAACAAAAACTTTAAAGTTTTTTAAAATACGGTTGAAAATGCAATTTCAAGCTCCACCGTCTAACCAGATTACATTCTTACCCTAAAAGCTTCAAAAAAGCTTCACTTCTACCCCTATAGTTTAACATGTCCTAATCTTACCCGTGTAAGTTTGAAAAAGTTTTAATTTCACCCTTTAACTGAATGTAATCTTTTTAATGTTTATCTTAGTTTTAATTATCCTTCTCTGCTTCTTTCCTCTCAAATTCGTAAATGTAATGTATCTCATAAAAATACTTAACCCTGAAAAGCCAAATTATAATGAGCAGACTATTCAACAGTTAGGGGTAACATTAGAACCTTTTAGAAACTAGAATGGTAACAGTGATAATTATTAAACTAGAACAGTAGAATTGAAACATTGATGAATTTATAGGGACGAAAATAAATTTTACCCTGGAAAGAAAATGGTTCAAGTCCCCAGTCAGTATTTCCTCGTCAATGCATCTAAACCACCAACTGATATGGTTAGAGAGCCAAATGGGACATAAAAAAACAGAGAAGAACCATTAACACACACTTAGTTTTCGGAACATCTTACTGCAAGATGATTTGTGGAGTTCTCACCTTCAGAGCTCCTCTTTCTTCAAGCTCTTCCTTCACTTGTGATTCAAAAAGACCTGCTAAGCATTCTGCCAGACTCAAAATTCAATGCTCAAATTCTAGTCCGGACATTCCTTTAACCACCGGTAAGCTCTTGCTTTTGTACTTCTCCATTCTGTAAGCAATGGATTAAGTTTCCATTATAAATCCAATACACAAAATTGTAAAGAATCCAGTGTTCTAGCTAGATGTTTCAACAAAGTTGTTTGCATGCTTTACTTTTGAGTGGTCTGGGATTAATTATGAGATTGGTTTTGCAAAATGGTTAGCTCTGTGGCCTGTTTGACCTGTTAAAGGATGTAATTTTTCCTCAGTTGATCATTTTATGTACTCTCAGAATAGGGTGCTTGCTCTAGTTTAGTCTTACAGATATAAGTATTGAAAGCCTTACAAGTTTCTTGAGAATCTTCATATGACTTTCTTCTGTACACAAGTAACACAAACACCCCAGAACAAATATGAATTGAGGCCTAGAGAATGTTGGTGTCCAAAGGCCATCACACTAGGATTTCACCAACTCGTGCCTTGTAGTGATAGAGAGCACCAAGCCAGTTTGCAGGGTACTCAGTGTTCTGGTTGCGATTGCCAATTTGGAGAAATGAAGAAAGAAATTTATGAACTGTACCAATCTGAGAGATGGTAATAAGTATTTCCTGGGGAAAATCTCAACAGTGATAGGAGTTCAATAGGTTGCAGTTTTTCTATGTAATGAAATTAATGAAGCCATTGAGCTTTGAGCACATATGGTGTTTGGCAGAAAAAGAAACCCCTTTTAGCATATTTTGTGTGAATGGCAATAGCATTACAAAATCTTAGTATACATGACATGATGCCAACCTATATGTGCACAAGGCATTTATGCATAATACCCCCTTCCCTCGATCTGCCGCGATCACAAGGCTTGCTAAATCAATCTTGTGAAGTGCTAGGTGAAGCTTGTTGAAGCTGATTTTTGTTATGGATTTATGACAGAGAAGATTGTAAATGACTCTTATTTGACTGGCGGTGCATATGATTTTGATAGAGCATCAACATCACTTACTCAGAAGTTATTATCGTCTCCAAAGAAGGTTACAATTGTAAGGCACGGTCTTAGCTCTTGGAACAAAGAGAGTAGAGTTCAGGTTTTTAGCTTCTCTCTTGCAATTTGTGGATAAAAATTTCTTTTTTTGACCATTCTCTGTAAGCTGCTAACCTGATTATGTTATGCGTACCTAGGGAAGCTCAAACTTGTCTGTCTTGTCAGAAACTGGAGTGAGGCAAGCGGAGAGGTGTAGGAAAGCCTTGGGAAATATGTACTTTGATCGGTGCTTTTCAAGCCCAATATCCCGTGCCAAGGTTTGATCGGTGATTGCCATGATTGGTATCCTAACTTTCAGTTCTCTCTCTATCAAATTACAAACTTGGCATTCAATGCAGTCCACTGCAGAAGTCATATGGCAAGGGAGGGAAGAGCCACTGGTTTTTCTCGATTCATTGAAGGAGGCCCATCTTTTTTACCTTGAAGGCATGAAAAATGGTCTGTTCCTTTTGTTTTATTTGCTCAGCTACTGCTAAAGCTTGAGAGTTTCTTCGTACTATTCTCTTGTTTACTCGTCATGTTCTTTCTCACCCCATCACCAAGTTGTGGTGTTCATAAGTCATAACTCAGTCAAATTTGAAGAATGAGCAGTCAACTTTAATGAATAGAACTAGTTTCTACAATCTATGTGGAGAATAACACTGAACATGCATTTTTCTGTTCATTTTTATAAGACTAAATCACGTTCTGAATTTGGAGGCAGTGGATGCTAGGGAGAAATATCCAAAGGAGTACACAACATGGAGAGAAGATCCTGCTAATTTTACTGTCAATGGCATCTACCCTGTGCGAAAGCTATGGGGGACGGCTAGAGAAGCTTGGAAGGAAATATTGTTTTCCTCTGTGAGTAACTTTGCTTCTGTAGGGTATACCTTATTAGTTTTCATGAAATGTGATGTCTACTGACTTGAAAATATTTTCTTCAGGGAGAAAACTTTTTGGTCATCACACATAAGTCAATATTGAGGGCATTGATCTGTACAGCTTTGGGGCTCAGTCCAGAGAGGTATTAAGTTTAACGTGGCCTTATTTAGACATTTTATTGAATCCTGGTTGCCACCATGCTTGAGTATCAGTTTTATACAACAGTAACACTTTTTTGCTGCATACTTTCAGCTTATAAGTGCTTTATTGGCTGGTTCAGGTTCCGTTCAATTGATGTAAATAATGGTGGCATATCTGTATTCTCTTTCAACAAAAAAGGAGAAGCAATGCTTCAATCTTTGAACATGACAGCTCACATGTACAATGATCACACCTATCTTTACTGAAACTTCAAGACTTCACTTTTTGGCGAGGGAGAAAATTCTGCTGAAAGGAAACACACAGCAGAAACAGTGATACAGTGCTCATGGAATGATAATGGGCAGAGTAGTTTTGTTTGGTTACCATGAGGAGTTAAGGATTGTAGTTTAGAAGTTGAAAAGGTGTAACGGATGCATATTCTAAGCCCACGCTATGGTCGCTTGTCCATGGTAAAGCTTTTATCTGAATTCATTATGAGAAAACCTGCATTACTGTGGAATAGTATTCCTGCAAAGCCCTTTCCAGAATATTCGTTTTCTCATTATTCTCTCTTCCACTGTTCTTTTCTCAGCTATCATTTTTCTCGTTGAAGAATGGATTCTTACAAAGCAAGAGGATTAAGGACTCGAGTTTGAGTCCCAAATTTGTGAAATCATTAACAATCACAAAAAAATGTATACTTGGAACTGATAAATTGGCAGGCTTAGGAACCTGAAAAGCAGAGATGTGCTGAAGCTTTGCTTTGGCAAAGAGCTAATAACTTGTCGGGGAGTCGATGAACTGCTTGGTGTCAACCGTCCATTTTCTTGGTCATCACTTCCGGTATCATTTCTTGATTTAAAAAAAAAAGGGTGAGGCAGTGAGAGCTGGGTGTACTCTAATAGAAATTACATATCACTGCAGGACTCTTTTGGCTGCCTTTGTTGAACAGTGATACATGGAATTTATGGAAAACGAGAAGGGAAATGCGTGGCCATTTTATTCTATGTGAAAGAAAAAAGGTTACTAGAAATGGACATCATATATTTGGTTTTTTCCATTAATATTATTGAAATGACAGAAGGAATGTTGCACAGGAGAAGGTGTAAGTGCTTCCAAGCTGCTGCTTTTCTTCTTTTTTCTGGTTTAAGTCTTCTGTGCTCAAGTATCTGGTTGCCCGCAAAATTAAAATACCCTCAAGCACCGGGAATTATCGTTTTAAGGTCTATAATTTGGTGCAAAATACAGTGAAAAAGTAAGTATAAATAGCACATTAGTTATCCAAAGAATTTTGAAGGAGAAAGAAAAAAGTTATGGGCATCATTGCTGCGGGATGAGAATACATCATTTAATATAATAATACTATATAAAATTAAATTCGAGAAACTTAACAAACAGCAGGTTTGCCCGAGAGGTTAAGGGGGAAGACTTAAGATCTTCTGTACATAAGTACGCGTGGGTTCGAACCCCACAGCCTGCACTTGTAGTTTTTTTTTTTATTATTATTATTCTATTACTCGTACTATATGGGCCTCTTGATATTTTCATCGTCTTTCTTTCTTTTTCCTTTTCAGGTTCCAAGTTGGAATCTTTCTCGTTTCATAAATTATATTTTAAGTTGTACTAGAATTATTAGATATTATACACACACACACACATCAAATCTTTATAGATAAAGAAAAATTTGTGGATGTTTCCCGGCTGAAGGTAGTTTTGGACTACCCATTTGACTGCAAATATGATCTCATCGGAAACGTTGATGATGGAGGAGGTCGGTGATGGAGATGAGGGTGGTCGTGGTGGTGTTGATGCAAGAAGGTCAAGAAAGGAGGCCGGGATGGGGAACGGTGGTGGGACTTTGAAGAAAAAGAAAAGTTGTCTATGGTTCTTTATAGATAATGAAAAATTTGTGGATGTTTCCCGGCTGAAGGTAGTTTTGGACTACCCATTTGACTGCAAATATGATCTCATCGGAAACGTTGATGATGGAGGAGGTCGGTGATGGAGATGAGGGTGGTCGTGGTGGTGTTGATGCAAGAAGGTCAAGAAAGGAGGCCGGGATGGGGAACGGTGGTGGGACTTTGAAGAAAAAGAAAAGTTGTCTATGGTTATGATTCAAATTTCTGCCGTTGTTGTGAGATCTCTTGTCATTCAGGAGATAAAAAAGGTGGTCGCAAGGACAATGATTCCTCAGTTTTACTTTGGTTTCTTCTAGATTATTCTCCCCCCCTGCTCGCATATCAGATCAAGTTTTATTGTGTGGTGTTAATTTAATATAACCTTGTCTATTTTATGAATTTAAAAATTATATAAATGATTGAAACAAATACAATTTAATTTTAAAAAAAATTAAAATAATATTTATTTTAAATTAATAAAATAATGTTATATTGAATTGATTCATGTTAATCAGAGTAATTTGTTAAATTTACGATCCAGATAATAAGATTAGAATAGCTCTATAAAAAATAAATCAAATAATAGTATGAACCTTAATTTTTATTTAAAATAATATTAAATGATGAAATTTTTTAAAACATTCAATTAAAAAAACAACAAAACAATAATCAAAGTCAACATGTCAAATTCATAACCCATATTATTAAATCAGAATAACCTTATAAAAAATAAAACAAAACAAATTATAAAGTTTAATTTCTAATCAACTCAATGTTAAATAAAAAAATTAAAAAAAAATAATCCAAGAAAATGACCTGAGTTAACCATGTTAAGTCACCAAGTTAATGATCTAACAATAATATTATAGAAAAAATTAAAATAAATTATAAAGTCTAATTTATAATAATAAGTAAATAGAAAAAAAAATCAATTAAAAAATTAAATTAATTAGGTTAATTTATTAAATTTATAATTTAAATCATGATATTAAAATAATTAATAAAATAAAATAAATTATAAAACTCGCCTAAATGAAGGGTTAAAGAATGAATTTAAAAAAGAAAAAGAAAAATAAAAAACATTTGTTCCGGTGAACAGTAATATATAAGGAGGGGAATGGTGATTTACCATTCTCAATTATTTCTTATTAAAATGTAAATATAAGAGTGAAATGTTATTTAGGTAATGATGACATGTAGGGCGTAGGTATAGGGTGGTGTTTTTGTCCAGGTGATGATGACTTGGAGCACGTACTTTTCTGTAGCAAGCACACAGCGCCAAGCACGTGTTGAGCATATGACAAATTATTGCAGCACGTACTCGTAGGTGGCAGTAAATATTATGTGTGCTACACACATTAATTTATCGCGGATTTGTAACAATATATGTATAATTTTATGCAGAAGATAAATAAAACCATGATGCTGAAAATGTTAAAAAAAAAAATTAAAAAAAAAAAAAAAAAACTTGAGTTAACTAATATTAATTCATTAGACTCATAACTTGAGTAATGATAATAAGATAATTAAAAAAAATTACAAAAATTACAAAATTTAATTTTCAATCAATTTAATATTAAAAGATGAAATTAAAAAAAATCAATTAAAAAAATCCAAGTTAACCTAATTAACTTATTATCAAAGTTATGAGATTATGATAATCTTATAAAAATTAAATCAAAACAAATTATAAAAAAATAAATTTTAATAAATATTATATTAAAAAATATAATTTTTAAAAAAACCAAAGCACTATTTCCAGAGGAGAGGAAATAAACAATGGATTCATCTTCATCTGATATAATACTAGTTACATGACCTACGCGATGCCGCAGATTATTATTTTTTGCATAAAAAATATTTAAAAAATAAAGATTTAAAAATTTTAGATTTTTCTACAAAGTTATATCCAAGAATCTTGGGTTTGACTTCAACGCTTGACCTAAGAGTAATATTTATAATATTAATAATAACATTAAACTTGCATAACCCAGGTTTAAGTGAACCTGACTGCAATACCGGACCCAATAATATTGGACGTGGGTCTGACTATAAGGTCATGTCATAAAAGTATGATAATTAAATAGATTAATTAAAAAAAACAAAGAAACAAAATCAACAGGAAGAAAAAAAATCCAATGAAGAAAAACAAAAAAATCTTTTGAATTAATTGGGTTAACCCTCTAAACTAGGTTATCCCGTAAAACCTGGGATTCACGTTATGAAAGTTTGATAACGAAATAGAAAAAAAAAATGACGTGTTTACCCATAATTAACTGGGTTAACCCATTAGACCAAGTTAATCCGTCAAGCTTAGGATACATGTCATGAAAGTCTGATAATTAAATAGAAAAAAAATTAACTTTAACAAACTAAACTAAATGAAAAAAAATAATTAAAAAAAATTTGGGTTAACTCGTCAAATCAGGTTAATCCATCAAACCCGAGATCCGTATCATGAAAATCTGATAACTAAATAAAAAAAAATTTTAACATTAATAAACTAAATAAAAAAAATTCATTAAAAAAATAACAAGAAAAAAAACAGTTATATAATATAATATAATATAATATATTAATAAGTAAATATATTAGTAAAAAGCATAGGAAAACTATAGTAGTTTTCCACTGTCTTTTAAATATTACTTAATTAGAAATTTATTATTTTTTATAAATATTTTGGTATATTTATTATTATTTAAAAAAAGTTCCGGTAACAATTTAAACTATTTTTATTGTGATGGGATATTTGTTATTTTATCAAGTAACAAATTCTTTATTTTTTAAAAAACTTTTGGCAACAATACACTTTATTTTTTATGTCATTCTGCTAACTCTTAAAACAAATTTTTATTTAAGCACTTATATATCCAAACAGTTTTTTTATAAACTTTTGTTTGATAATCATAGCAAAAAAAAAAAAAAAGATTGTTTAATGGCAGTTTTGAGGATGCCCTTCCCCATCTGTATAAACCGGATTTAAAAAACGTTTCCTCACCCGCCAAAGTTGCATAAAAACAGGACAGCAGCAGATTCATGGCACACTTTCATGGAGACCAAACAACCTCATAAACTCCCACATTCTCCGGCCTACAATTTCCTTCTCCAAGCTGGACCACGTCTCTATCTTCTCCACCAAGTCCACGCCCACATTATAGTCTCTGGCTATGGTCGCAGCCGGTCTCTTCTTACTAAGCTTCTCAATTTAGCTTGCGCTGCTGGCTCCATTAGCTACACGCGCCAAATCTTTCTCGCTGTCCCAAATCCAGATTCTTTCCTCTTCACTTCCCTTATCAAATCCACCTCCAAATTCCACAACTTCTCAATTTATTCCCTTTACTTCTATAGCCGCATGGTCCTTTCTAATGTTTCACCTTCAAATTATACTTTTACGAGTGTGATTAAATCTTGTGCTGATTTATCGGCTCTGAAACATGGTAGGGTTGTTCATGGGCATGTTTTGGTTCACGGGTTTGGACTGGATGTGTATGTTCAAGCTGCTTTGGTGGCTCTTTATGGGAAGTGTGGTGATTTGATTAATGCGAGGAACGTGTTTGATAAAACACGTGAGAGAAGTATTGTGGCATGGAATTCAATGATTTCTGGGTATGAGCAAAACGGGTTTGCTAAAGAGGCAATTGGGTTGTTTGATCGAATGAAGGAAACGGGTGTTGAACCGGATTCGGCCACATTTGTGAGTGTTCTATCCGCTTGTGCTCACTTGGGTGCATTTAGTTTAGGGTGTTGGGTGCATGAGTATATTGTTGGTAATGGCTTAGATTTGAATGTGGTGCTTGGTACTTCGTTGATTAATATGTATATAAGGTGTGGGAATGTGAGTAAAGCGAGAGAGGTTTTTGATTCGATGAAGGAAAGGAATGTAGTGGCTTGGACGGCAATGATTTCTGGGTATGGAACAAATGGTTATGGTAGCCAAGCAGTTGAATTGTTTCATGAAATGAGAAGAAATGGATTATTTCCTAATAGTATTACATTTGTTGCTGTTTTGTCTGCATGTGCTCATGCAGGGTTAGTGAATGAAGGTCGCCGGTTGTTTGCAAGCATAAGAGAAGAGTATCACTTGGTGCCGGTGGTGGAGCATCATGTTTGCTTGGTGGATATGCTTGGTCGTGCAGGACTTCTCGATGAAGCATTCAATTTTATCAAAGAAGAGATTCCTGAAAACCCAGCACCTGCTATTTTGACGGCGATGCTTGGAGCTTGCAAGATGCATAAGAATTTTGACCTTGGAGCTCAAGTTGCTGAGCATCTCTTAGCTACCGAACCAGAAAATCCAGCTCATTACGTGATACTCTCAAATATATATGCTTTGGCAGGTAGAATGGACCAGGTGGAAATAGTCAGAAACAATATGATTCGAAAATGCCTGAAGAAACAAGTTGGCTATAGTACAATAGAAGTGGATCAAAACACTTACTTGTTTAGCATGGGGGACAGGTCTCACTCTGAGACAAACGCGATTTATCATTATCTAGATGAGTTGATGTGGAAGTGTAGAGAAGCGGGTTACGTGCCAGTGTCTGATTCAGTGATGCATGAATTGGAAGAGGAGGAGAGAGAATATGCACTTAGATACCATAGTGAGAAGCTCGCAATAGCATTTGGGTTATTGAAAACGAGCCATGGAACTCCTATCAGGATAGTGAAGAACCTTCGAATGTGTGAGGATTGTCATTCGGCCATTAAATTTATTTCAGCTATCTCCAGTAGAGAGATTATTGTCCGTGATAAGCTTCGCTTCCATCACTTCAAGGTCGGCTCATGTTCTTGTCTGGATTACTGGTGAAGGCTCCCTTTGGCATCTTTTAATCAAATATGAAATAAATATCATTTTGTGATGCCT
This sequence comes from Populus tremula, assembly GCA_964019445.1. NCBI lineage: Eukaryota > Viridiplantae > Streptophyta > Magnoliopsida > Malpighiales > Salicaceae > Populus > Populus tremula. The sequence continues at coordinate 12,145,044 of CAXHTJ010000003.1, read as the reverse complement.
TGATGTACCTTTCCAAATGGACTTGGAGACGCATCAAGATTCAATTGGTCAACAGGAGTCTCATCATATTGTGATTGGGAAAAGCAGAAACAAATATGAAGGGCATCGATTGTCCATTCTCAGTCAGGATCCTGTTCAGTTAGACATGGTCAGGCTACCTTGTAGACATGGAGGATGAAGGAATCATCACCAAATTCGCAGTAGCGGACCTATTTCCTGAAATGTGGTCATCAACCAATTCCTTTTTGGATCATCCCATGAGAAGGTACTAATTTTTCGATGTTCCTCGAAAAACTGTGCTGTTCACCGTGTAATTGGTGGTCTAAGGCACTGCATCAACAGCAAAGGCAGGAGTAAAAAGAAGGAATAAGAAGACCAACCATCAATCGTGCATTTTTTTTATTTTTATTTTAAAAAGGTTCTGTTTGAAAAGATTTGCCTGGCAATTTCCAGCAATTCCGCGGGACAGTATTATGCAGCCTATTCTTATTGATTCTTTTTTTTTTTTTAAATAGCACTTTAAAAACATATTGGCCAAATAACATCATTTATAAAAAAAAATGATAAAATAATGTGTGTGTATATTTATTAACGTGGGTGTCTGAGCCAGCTTATGCATACCTTGATTAATCTCACGGGCTCTGAAATTAACAATCATATAAATCTTCAGTGACCATGAGATTTGTGAGATTCAAACTAATGACATCCAGAAAACAAATCTAAGAACTGACTAGTTGAGTTATACTCTTATAGGCCTCTAATACCCCCATTAGCAGTTGTAGTTGATAGGACAGTGGTTTGAATGACGCAGATTTCCCTTGTTCATATTAGTTCTGAGTCGATTGTTCGATGTCTAGGGAAGACCACCGCATCAAGTCTTTAATATGAACAATTTTTGGTCGATGGAACAACAATGTAGACAAGAAAAGTCGGCAAAATAGATCTATAATCTTGAAAAAAGAATTGGCTTTGAGAACGAGGCTCGGGGTCCAGTCCCAAACCCTTAAGCTTGGAGGAAATGGAAGAGGGTTCCGAGGGCTTCCCCAACCCGGAAAATTCCTGGGATGTTTTTAAAAATCAACCAACCTGCATGAAGGCCAAAAGTGAAAAGTTGTGCGGAAAATAATTTTCAACTCTTATGTGTAAAATAACATATTTGATACATACTAATGAAAAACATAAAATTCAACTTTGTTGTTATTCAGGAACAGGAAGTTTCAATTAAATTATGAATTGTGATGCATAAATTAAGATAGAAAAGATGAGCGAGAAAAAAGAAATAAAAAAGAGAATCTGCAGGCATAGAAATTATGATTTTAATTCTTATTATTATAAAATCAAAAAAATCTTAGCGTAATGAATCCAACAATATTATTAAAAAAAAAAAAAAAAAGACCATCAGCGATTACGCGAGCATGTCACAGATGTCTCATAAAGACGATAAAGATGATGGGTGGCAGACTTATCTTCTTGCTGCATTTTTATTGAATCTACTGCTGCGTAAAAGTACACATTGACACGCAAGTTATAGTTCAATCTTCTTCGAGAATACTTACATTGTCACGAGTTCAATTATTTTTAGAGTTATTGGTACTTATATAATTATTAATTTTAAAATTTATAAAATTAATTAAAAAATATATAAAATAATATGGATATTCATATTAATAAAAAAATATATTTACATGCTTAACAACCAAAGGAGAAAACAAAGCCAGTACATAGTGAGAATCCTGACAACTCTCTCAAATTCAAATCATTAAAAAAAAACCGGGGGGGGGGGAGCAAGTGGAATCGGCAAATTGAATTTATTTCACTGTTTTTTATTTTACTGTTTCTTATCAGGTATTAATTCCTTCACTGAAATTAATTTTATTGTCCCTTTTTGGATATTTTCTTTTATATTTGTTATCAAATAAATTTTCATTTTCAAGTATTTAACTAATAATTTAAACTGATCGATAAAAATTAGTTTGACTTATTCTATCAAAATTAAGATTTTTATTAGTTCATTTTAAATTAAATTTTTCATCCATTTCAACATTTTCTCAGTTCTATTAATAAAAAAAATCCTATATAATCTTATACATGCAACCATTTCTTACACTTATTTTTATTTTTATTGCTTCAAAAAACATCAGAATTTTAAATTAAGATTAATTTCAAATATGTGTTGAAAGCTAACTAATTTCATGTTGTTTATTATAATAACACTATTCGATGTTTTAATCATAATCAAAGTTTTAAAACTTGATTTTATATATAGTTTATTTCTTTGGAAAGCTAATATATTTTTCTTTATTTTTGAAGATTAACACTAAACCTGCCATCTAGATGTCTAAAATCATTAATTACAACATGTATAATCTTTTATATTATTTTTGGTTTAGATTTATTTTTTGTTTTCATTTTATATCTAGAGTTTTATAACTCTAATTTATATAAAATCAATTTCGTTAGAAAGTTAACATCTCTAAATATAACTTCCATGTGGAGATAAATTTTAAATTTCATAATTTTCATACCTAAAAGTTCCTTATAAATTAAGAGACAAAGGTGTCACATGTTTCATTCATAAATTTTATAATCAATGAAATATCCTATACAATTGTATCTTTTTATGTCAAGTATTACACACAAACATATATTATATATTATGATATTATTAATTTCAATTATCTAAAACTCTTCATGCTTATTTACATTTTATTTAAGTAATTAAAGTTTATCTACCCAACATTCATGTTAACAAAATTTCTGATTACATTACGGCATTTCAATAAAAACATTCAAATTATAATTAAATTCTTTCAAAAATAATTTCCCTACATAAAATACATTAATTCACAATAATTTCGCTCAATTACATACGTGCATCAACAGCAAAGGCAAGAGTAAAAAGAAAAGGGAATAAGAAGACCAGCCATCAATCGTGCATTATTTTTATTTTTATTTTAAAATGGTTCTGTTAATCCAGTTCCGTGCAGTAAGAAATACGAAAAGATTTGCCTGGCAATTCCCAGCTTTTCCGCGGGACAGAATTATGCAGCCTATTCTTATCGATTTTTTCTTTTAAAGATATAGCACTTCAAAAATATTTTTGACCAAATAACATCATTAAAAAAAATATATAAATTAACACATTTTAAAAAACAAAATTTAAATATATTATTATTTAAAAATAGGACATTTCAATTACTTTAAGATATGTTTATAAATATGTTGTTGCATTGCTTTTTAAAAAACTTTTTGAGTCGAAATGTATTAAAATGATATATTTTTATTTTTTAAAAATTATATTTAAGATCAACGCATCAAAACGATTTAAAATATATAAAAAAATTATTTTTTAAAAAATATTAATTATTTTTAAAATAAAACCCGTTACATCAATCGATTATAAATGTAAAATTCTTTATAAGCAATACCGATCAAAAAGATAAAAAAAATCGGATAGTGGATCATGTAATATTTATCTTGGCAATAAATTATCATATAATAAAATATATATCAAAAGTAAAAGGGATACCAAAAACAAGTCGAGCCATCAACTCTTATGTTTAAATCGATTAAATCACATGCGAGGAAGAGATTTATTGGGTACACATACAAGTAATAAATATATCACTTAAAAAATAATATGAAAGTAAAGTGTTTAAATATAATATGAATTCATAATACACTAGTGTAGGCTTATACATGAATATCTCACTTAAAAAATAATGTGAAAATGGAGATATATGGCCCACCATTGTATGTAAACCCTTGTGCACGCAGACCCATATATCTTTTTAAAAGAATGAAAACTCCCTTACGAAACGCCAAAGGTTTTTTTTTTTTTTTTGCGTGTGTTGATAATTTATGTAATATTTATATAGCTAGACTATAAAACTTTTTAAATTTAGATTTTGTAATTTTCATCGATTAGAGTTTAATGGGATCTAAGTCTTTAATCATAACTTATAAATTTTATACAAAACAAGATACGTTAATTTTAAAAATATAACATGGTATATGTACTGAACACTTCCTAGCTACAAAACATGATGTAGCTATTTCATAAGATTTGTAAATAGAAAATTATTTGTAAATTTAATTTTTTTTAAAAATACCTTTTAAAATACAAAAACAAAATAAACACAAGTGCCTTTGAACCCACCCACACGTGAGTGCATTGCCATCAAGCTCGAGCTGACAGATTCTGTACAATGCCAGGTGGCAAGTAAGACGCCCAGAAATGTTTTGTTGGGTAGTGCCCAACAACCACATGTCATGATGGCTAAAACAAAAACAAAGAACTTTGTATTACGCACTCACGTGATGCTTAATCACTTTTTATGCAAAAACAAAATAAAAAAAATAATTGAAAAGTTGAAGAGCCTATTTCCTGACAGATTGATCAGAGATTCGGACAATCCGAGATTGGAAACGGATTGAATTGAAAAAAAATAGTAATAATTTTTTTTTTGATATGACTTAATAATTTAATAAAAATTCCAATTGTAATCTATTAATTTTTTATTATAAAAATAATATTATTTTAATTTTTTAATAAAAAATTTAATTCGAGCAATTCAATCAAAACTTGAAATCTAAAACTTAAACAAGACCAGTAACGTCAAGCGATACCTCCATTTGAAAGTTGAAAAGCCATGGAGCATTAAGTTTCTCTTTTTGAGAATTTATATATATAATTAAAATTGATTTCAAAGTTCAAACAAAAAATAATAACTATACTCTCCCCAAGAAAAGCTCGAAGAAATTCAATGATCATGTGTATTTCTTAACGTGTATTTAAAACCTAATTTAATTGTAATTATAGAAAATCATGGACGCCAATCTCTAGATTTGAATCCTAAACTATAAGACCTGAATTGAAATCATACATAAACATCGAGGACTGATATGTAGTTATCTCAAACTTTTCCCTCGGCCATTAACCTTGCTCGATGATGTTATCAATAAAAATGAAAGCCCTTTTCCAATTTGTACTACCGTTACAGATCAGACGAAGGGCTCACCAAAAAATTAAATTAAATTAAAGAAACCACAATCAATAAATCCGAGACATTCGCCCATAACGTCTATTTTTTCAGTTTCACGCTTAGATCAATCCAATCAAAACCAGCCAGATCAGCATGTTTTCCATCTCTATTATTACATGTAAAAAAGATTAAGGAATATCCCCCACGCATTATTTTCCCGTCCTCTCTCTTTTCTCTTTTTTAATTCCTAGAATATCCCGTCAAGGCAAGTCCTTGACTGGTGGGCTCCCACATGATTCCCCACTCTCACTACCTCACTGATTGCTCCGTGCACGTCACTATTTAATAGCGCGTGCTCTAATATCACAAAATTTTCAGGTAGCCTTAGCCACGTATCAGTTCCCATACTTTTCTCTATACTCGAAATCAGTACACAAATACTATAAGTATTTCAATTTTACCATCCAGTATCCATTTTGTCCCTCTTTCTATAGGGAAAAGCTCATTACATTTGGTTGGGCTGCAATGGCCTCTATCTTAATAGAGTAAAACAAGCAGTTTGAAAAAGTTAGTCATGGAATAAATATGATGATTAAGGATCAAATTAGACGATTAGTGTACGGTAAGGACTATAATTGTATGGTTTAAAAATATAGGGACGTCTTTGAAAGGATCTGAAAACCTCAACAAAAACAGAAAGCCGTGGCTTCACTTTCAATTCAACTTTTGAAAATTTCTCTTCTTGTGTTATCCAAAGCCAAAAACTGGTGCAGCGCCTGCAGCTTTCTTTTCTCTTCCTTAAAACAGTGCTTAACCAAAAAAGAAAAGAAAAGGAAAGCCACCAGCTTTCTCTCCCTCCTTAGACTTCACTCTCCTCCTCTTCCTTACCATAAGAAAACCAAGCTGAGATGAAGTCAGCAGCGGCTACACCACAGGCATTTGTAGACTGAACCAACCTGTTCCACACCATGAACGTAGGGCAGGGGCCTTATCCCACGCGCGGTCGGAGTAATCTCCACGCGCGACCTCAACCACCACCACCACCAGAACCGTCAGTCTACAACATAATCCCAATCCACGACCTACTCACGGACCACCCTTCTCTCCGGTATCCGGAGGTCCGAGCAGCTGCCTCTGCCCTCCGCACAGTTGGCGACCTCCGTAAACCACCGTATGTAGCATGGGACCCGCACTGGGACTTGATGGACTGGCTTGGTGTCTTCTTTGGGTTTCAGAACGACAGCGTTAGGAACCAGAGAGAACACCTAGTTCTTCACTTGGCAAACTCCCAAATGCGGCTTGAAAAGCCGCCGGATGCCCCTGACGCTCTCGACCCAGCCATTCTCCGCCGGTTTCGGAAGAAATTGTTGGGAAACTACACTTCTTGGTGCTCTTATTTGAGGCGTAAGTCGGAGGTGATTATACCGAAAGCTAGGAATGACGATAGTCTTCGCCGTGAATTGCTTTATGTTGGGCTTTTTCTCCTTGTTTGGGGAGAATCTGCAAATCTGCGCTTCGCGCCGGAGTGTATTTGTTATATTTATCATCATATGGCAATGGAATTGAATAAAGTTCTTGATGATTGGACTGACCCTAGTACGGGCAGGGCTTTTTTGCCTTCAATTTCTGGTGATTGTGCGTTTTTGAAGAGTATTGTTATGCCATTTTATAAGACTATTAAGACTGAGGTTGAGAGTAGCCGAAATGGGAGTAAGCCGCATTCGGCTTGGAGGAATTATGATGATATAAATGAGTTTTTTTGGAGTAGGAGGTGTTTTAGGAAGTTAAAATGGCCTATTGATTTCTCGTGTAATTTTTTCGCTGATGTTGAGAAGATTAGGAGAGTAGGGAAGACAGGTTTTGTGGAGCAAAGGTCATTCTGGAACGTGTTTAGGAGTTTCGATAAGCTTTGGGTTCTGCTGATTTTGTATTTCCAAGCTAGTCTGATTGTTGCTTGGGAGAGGACTGAATATCCATGGCTGGCGTTGGAGAGGCGAGATGTTCAGGTTGAGTTGCTGACTTGTTTTATTACGTGGTCTGGGCTTAGATTTGTGCAGTCGGTGCTTGATGCAGGGACGCAGTATAGCCTGGTTTCGAGGGAAACATGGTTGTTAGGGGTGAGGATGGGGTTGAAAAGCATGGCTGCTTTGACGTGGACCGTGGTGTTTGGAGTCTTTTATGGGAGGATTTGGAGTGCAAAGAATTCTGCTGGGTTTTGGTCTTCCGAGGCAGACAGGAGAGTAGTGACATTTCTTGAGGCTGCCTTTGTGTTTGTTATCCCTGAGTTGCTGGCATTGTTGTTTTTTGTTCTTCCCTGGATTAGGAATGCCCTTGAAGAATTGGATTGGAGTATCTTGTATGTGTTCACTTGGTGGTTTCACACTCGGATTTTCGTGGGACGTGGACTGCGGGAAGGGCTTCTTAACAATATCAGTTATACATTGTTTTGGATTGCAGTATTGGCTTCGAAATTTGTGTTCAGCTATTTCCTTCAAATCAAGCCCCTGGTTGCCCCAACGCAGGCTCTTTTGGATCTAGGGCATGTGTCTTACAATTGGCATGAGTTTTTCAGTAGCAGTAACAGAATCGCAGTTGTGCTGCTGTGGCTGCCTGTTGTTCTAATTTATTTAATGGATTTGCAAATCTGGTATGCTATTTTCTCTTCATTTGTTGGTGCAGCAATCGGGTTGTTTTCTCACTTGGGTGAGATTAGGAATGTTGAACAGCTGAGGCTTAGGTTTCAGTTCTTTGCTAGTGCTATGCAATTTAATCTCATGCCTGAAGAACAGTCGTCGCTAAGTCCTAAGATGACACTGGTGAAGAAGCTCCGCGATGCAATCCACAGATTAAAGCTAAGATATGGACTTGGCCAGCCTTACAGAAAGATTGAATCAAGCCAAGTGGAGGCAACTAGATTTGCCTTGATATGGAATGAGATTGTGACAACATTTCGGGAAGAAGATCTCATCAGTGATCGGGAATTTGAACTCTTAGAACTGCCACCTAATTGTTGGAGCATTAGGGTTATTCGCTGGCCATGCATCTTGCTCAGCAATGAGTTGTTGCTTGCCCTGAACCAGGCAAAAGAGCTCGCAAATGCACCTGATAGGTGGATTTGGTTGAAGGCAAGTCAAAGTGAGTATAGACGGTGCGCTATAATTGAAGCATATGATAGCATCAAGTATTTGCTTCTTACGGTTGTTAAACAGGGCACAGAAGAGAATTCTATTGTTGCAAACATTTTTCAAGAAATAGATGAGAAAATACACACCGAGAAGTTCACCGAGTCTTACAAGATGAATCTTCTAGAAGATATTCTTTCAAAATTAATATCACTTGTTGAGCTTCTGATGAGACCATGGAAAGATCTTAGCAAAGCAGTGAATCTATTGCAGGCTTTGTATGAGATTTATGTTCGAGAATTTCCAAAAAGTAAGAGGAACACTCTGCAATTGAAACAAGATGGTTTGGCCCCTCGTGGTTCAGGTTCTGGTGAAGGGTTGCTCTTTGAGTATGCTATTGAGTTTCCTGATGCTGAGGATGAATTCTTCAATAGGCAGGTACGTCGATTGCACACAGTTCTTACTTCTAGAGAATCAATGCATGATGTCCCAAAGAATATCGAGGCAAGGCGACGAATTGCCTTCTTTAGCAACTCAGTGTTCATGAACATGCCCCATGCTCCCAATGTTGAGAAAATGATGGCTTTCAGTGTTCTGACGCCTTACTACGAGGAAGATGTGTGCTTTGGCAAACAAGACATTCGAACCCCCAATGAAGATGGCATTTCCATAATCTTTTATCTGCAGAAAATCTATGAAGATGAGTGGAATAATTTTATGGAGCGCATGCGCAGAGAGGGAATGGAGAATGATAACGAAATCTGGGAGAATAGGTCTAGGGATCTCCGACTTTGGGCTTCGCACAGAGGCCAGACACTATCCCGCACTGTGAGGGGAATGATGTATTATTATCGAGCACTTAAGACACTTTCCTATTTAGATTCAGCATCTGAGATGGATATAAGGATGGGCACACAAGAACTTGCTTCTCATCACTCATGGAGAAACAATCGTGGTTTGGATGGTCTTAACTCAATCAAGCCACCCTCTGCACCTAAACTGACCAAAGCTAGCAGCAACGTCAGTCTTTTGTTTAAAGGGCATGAGTATGGGAGTGCTCTGATGAAATTTACATATGTAGTCGCCTGCCAGTTGTATGGACAGCAAAAGGCAAAGCCAGACCACCGTGCTGAAGAGATTCTATATCTCATGAAAAACAATGAGGCCCTTCGAGTAGCTTATGTTGATGAGGTTAAGTTGGGGAGAGATGGAGTGGAGTATTATTCAGTTCTTGTGAAGTATGATCAGCAGCTGCAGAGGGAAGTGGAGATTTATCGGATCAGATTACCTGGTTCCATAAAGATTGGAGAAGGGAAGCCTGAAAATCAGAACCATGCTATAATCTTTACTCGTGGTGATGCAGTCCAGACCATTGACATGAACCAGGATAATTACTTTGAAGAGGCACTGAAGATGCGGAATTTGCTGGAGGAATTTAAAGCCTTTTATGGTATCAGGAGACCAACCATTTTAGGAGTCCGTGAGAATATCTTCACTGGTTCAGTGTCCTCACTTGCTTGGTTCATGTCTGCTCAGGAAACAAGTTTTGTGACCCTGGGGCAGCGTGTTCTTGCAAACCCTTTGAAGGTGCGAATGCATTACGGTCACCCCGATGTGTTTGATAGATTCTGGTTCTTGCCTAGGGGTGGAATCAGCAAGGCTTCCAAAGTTATCAATATCAGTGAAGATATATTTGCTGGCTTCAATTGCACGCTTCGAGGAGGCAATGTGACGCACCATGAGTATATACAGGTAGGTAAGGGAAGGGATGTTGGCTTGAATCAGATTTCAATGTTTGAGGCAAAGGTTGCAAGTGGCAATGGTGAGCAGGTTTTGAGCAGGGATGTATATCGGTTGGGCCACAGATTGGATTTCTTCCGGATGCTTTCTTTTTACTACTCAACTGTTGGGTTCTACTTCAACACGATGATGGTGGTCATGACTGTTTACACATTCTTATGGGGTCGCCTTTATCTTGCTCTCAGTGGTATTGAGAAATATGCGCTGAACCATAGCAGCAACAACAAGGCTCTTGGCACAATTCTGAACCAGCAGTTCATTATCCAGCTAGGACTCTTCACAGCCCTCCCAATGATTGTAGAGAACACACTTGAGCATGGATTTCTTCCAGCATTGTGGGACTTTCTGACAATGCAGTTGCAGCTAGCCTCACTTTTTTACACGTTCTCTATGGGAACTCGTTCCCATTTCTTTGGTCGGACTATTCTTCATGGGGGTGCCAAATACCGAGCAACAGGTCGTGGTTTTGTGGTGCAGCACAAGAGCTTTGCTGAGAACTATAGACTCTATGCACGAAGCCATTTTGTGAAGGCAGTTGAACTTGGAGTCATTCTAACAGTTTATGCTGCCAACAGCCCATTGGCTCGGAATACTTATGTTTACATTGCCATGACTATATCCAGCTGGTTCCTTGTGATTTCATGGATAATGGCCCCCTTTGTGTTCAATCCTTCTGGTTTTGACTGGCTAAAGACTGTATATGACTTTGGAGGTTTTAACAATTGGATATGGTATAGTGGTGGGGTGTTCACAAAAGCAGAACAAAGCTGGGAAACATGGTGGTATGAAGAACAGAGCCATCTGAGAACAACTGGTCTTTGGGGGAAGCTACTGGAGATTATTTTAGATCTTCGTTTTTTCTTCTTCCAATATGGTGTTGTATATCATCTTGACATTTCTGGTGGAAGCAAAAGCATAGTCGTTTACTTGATATCTTGGACATACATGGTTGTGGCGGTTGGGATTTATGTGATCATTGCTTATGCCAGCGACAAATTTGCAGCCAAGGAGCACATCAAATATCGTCTAGCACAGCTTATAGTCATCGTGCTTATAGTACTTGTGGTTATTTTAATGCTGAAATTCACTAATTTGACAGTTCTTGATCTTGTGAGTAGCCTTTTGGCATTCATCCCAACAGGGTGGGGCTTTATTTGCATTGCCCAGGTACTTAGACCGTTTCTGGAGTCCACTGTTGTGTGGGATACTGTGGTGTCCTTGGCTCGGCTGTATGATTTGCTGTTTGGGGTAATTGTTATGGCTCCTGTTGCATTGCTGTCTTGGTTGCCTGGATTCCAGTCAATGCAGACAAGGATCCTATTTAACGAGGCATTCAGCCGAGGACTCCAAATATCTCGTATCCTCACTGGAAAGAAGTCTAACTGATATGTAACTTGAGGTGATTTCTTCTATCTCAACATTTCATGGACTTCTGGAGTTCTTGATATTGCTATTTCTCATTGGCCGTATTTTGTGAATATTGTGATTGAGTTGGATTAATTTTGTGTTTCATGTATTCTTTAGTTAATCTTTACTATTGAAGTTTAAACCATAAATACATTTTTTTCAATTATTGCTCTTTTTTTCCCTTGAAGACCCGAGGTTTTTTTTTTTTGTAAAGAATCCATAGGGCACTTTGCTGATCTTCCACGGAGATTTCTGTCATGAATATCCTGCTGAATGACATTTTTTGGTTATATTCAATGACAGCTATTTCTCTGTACCGCTCCCTATAAGAGCATTCACTTTCACCCCCTGTATGTTTGGATATAAAGAGTTGTGTTACAAAAAGTTGAGCTAATCAGTAGCCTTAAGCTGGGCTTTTCTTGTGCAGTCTACTAATCTACTTTACTTGATGGAACTCATATCAGCTTTTCGTGCTCACAGAACATGACTTGTAATCTTGTACTGCCAATTCTTGCATGAATCATAAGAACATCACACACTGCATCCTTCATATGTTTGCTGGTTCCAAATCAGCAACTTGCTTTTGGCACCTGTGCTTTGCCTGCTGCCAGTGCTTTTTCACATTTAATGTGCAATTTTTTTTGAGAATCGTGTGTGATCCTGAGAGTTACTGCCAGAATTGCATATTGAAAATTAATGAATTCTTGGACGTGCCTATTTGATTCAATCTATGACATTGCCTCAAACAAATTTTTTATTTAATTTTGAATGATGCAAACAAATTTTTGATTGTCAAAAGAATGCTTATTGCAGCTGTGTTAAATGAAGTTGGAGATTCCTCACAACTGCTCACTGGATTGTGCAATGCGAGCTCTATAAATTGTGCACACAAGTACTGGCATGCTTTATGACAATTATGCATCTAAGCAATTCATTTTTTCTCTCTGCCTGGTTGATTGTTGCTATTCTTACATGAAATTAACAAAGATTCTGTTACATCTCAGGTTTCTAGGTTGGACTAGAGAACAGAAGTAGACAGGGTGGTGGACTCCTTTCCCACAGACCAAGGAGTTGGTTTTATTCTATGCTGCTGCTGCTACCTGATCTTTACCACTGTCAACTTCATCTGCTGCTGCCATATCAGATCATGTTGTTGCATTCGACTCATTTCAAGATCTTTGTTGCTTGTACAGAATAAATAGAAATGATTCACCGAAATTTTGATCCAGCCGCGCTTTTATTCTTTTCATGACTGCGTAAATATTGCTGATATGGTAAGCTCCAGTGCTAGCTTGTTATGAGTAGTGCCAAGTATATTGCCAGTAATTCTCTTGAATTCCATGTCCATTGCTAGCTATTCAGTCAGTTGCACTTGTGAGCATCGAATATTGATTGAATTGCTTTAAGAATAAGGTAATTACACAGCAGAACGTAAAACATTTAGTATCCTGGCTTTGAAATACTCGAGTGTTTGCTTAGGCTGAGCTAAGAGCTGCGTTGTTTGTGTTATTGAATCTCCATGATCAAGGCATACAAAAAGTGATACTTTAGGGTCCAGATTTCAGAGATAAGAACTCTTAGAAGCAGGGGCTAAATTCTTTGTTTAGCATAAATGATTTGACCTGCTCTCGTTATCCCCTGTTGATGCCATAGCCAAACTCCACCAGCCTAAACTTGAAATGTGAAGGGGTCAAATTTGAATAGCAGTCTCATAGAGTTTAGCGTGTTTGGAAATGTGATTTTTTATTTTTCGAAGTATTTTTCATTCAGAAAAATATATTAATAATATTTTTTTATTTTTTAAAAATTATTTTTAAGATCAGCAATCAAAATAATTTGAAAACATCAAAAACATATTAATTCAAAATAATAATAAAAAATTTTAAATTTTTTAAAAACACTTTTAGAATGCAATGCTAAATATGCATGAAATGTTGGCAATTGTTTTTTTCACAGCAGGAACATAACGTATTATTCCACCCTTTTGTGTTTTGTAATTTTTTTTTAATTTTATTATTTAATAATTTTTTAATTTTTCATGTATGGTATCATTTTTTATTTTATTTTTAAAAAACAATTCCTGATAATTAGTCTAACACAGCCAAATAATACTTGACTTAAAAAATAAGGATGTGTATTTATTATTTGGAAGCGAGGTTGATTTTAAAATTTTTTTATTTAAAAATATATTAAATTGATTGTTTTTTATTTTTTAAAAATTATTTTTATATTATCACATAAAAATAATTTAAAAATATATAAAAAAACATTAATTTAAAAACAAAATTTTAAATTTTTTTTAAGATATTTTTGAAACGTAAAAAGAAATAGGTAGATTAATCCCACAATCAACTTGCTAATTTGAGGTTTGTAATTTTAATTTGGCGATTGTGAAACTCATTAATTCCACATTTTTTTTATTTCAATATTCTTTTATTTTCCATATCAAATATTATTGACAGGAATCAAATAGTTGTTTTCCTTTATTTGTCATATCAAATATTATTGACAGTGAATCAAATACTTGTCTCTAAACTGTTTTATTTTTTTTAAGATATTTTTTATTTTTTTATTTTAAATTAATTGTTTTTAAATTATTTTAAAATTTTTTTTATTGTTTTTATTTTTTTATTTTAAATTAATTGTTAAAATTAAAATTTTAAAAAATATTATTTTAAAATGTTTTCAAGTAAAGTTTTTTTTGAAAAAAACACTACCAGTTAAAAACTGGATTACACAGATGAAAATCAGAAATTGTGAAGAAAACACAGGTAAAAGATGAGTTAGGGCTAATCTATCAAATCCAACCTAACCATTAAATCTTCACTAGATTCATAAAAAATGGTGGTTTTATATTTAATTTGCATTATTGTACTTGAGATTTACAAATAAGGTTTTTAAAGGGTAGCACAATTAATTGAGTAAAATAATGCCAAAAACATTTAATGATTCAATTTCAGAAATTTCACCCAGAACACCATAAAACTTCTCCCAGCAATCCAAGTCAAGTCCTTCAGTTGCATTCTGAGGATAGAAGAGATATGGCAGCTCTTTTAGACAACATGATGTAATGCTCACAAAAGAAAAATAAAATAAAATTAGAGCTGGGAGGAAGAACATGTTTAGTTTAAATTATCTACACCATTTCTCTGTACGTATCAAAGCCTGCACAGATTAAGTTCAATATACATCCAAGTATCGAATGATGCTTAATAGATGACGAAAAAAATCAGCTGTTCCTATGGATAACTAACACTTGAGGCAACGCTTTGTTGGTTCATTTACAGCAAATACTGACTGACTTGAAAAGCGTTCTTGAGATGCAAAGGAAGAAGTTCCTTGGAACAGGTAGATGAAGAAGGTAGTCTCCAGCCCACAGCTTGCCCCCGTCTTCTAAATCTGCTTTCTGAGATTTCCATTTGAGCGATATTATGACCTTCTCCGGCTGTCCCCTAGTAATTAAATTCAAATCACCATGATCAGAACATACTATGACTTCTGAAGATCAAATTATAATTATAAGCTTTATTGGCTGCAATATCAAATTTGAAGAATGTCAATATGCCTGCAGTCTGCAGAGAATCAAAGAAATGCCAATTAAATATTCTCCTAATTAGCTTATGTGCAGGTAATAAGATAACCACCAACCATTCATTTTCCGCATCAAAATTTTATGGAGCAAATACACATGGTGGGCATTTATCCCTTGAAAGAAACCAAAGATTGATAGCATGCACGCAAAATATACACATGTAATATGATGCAAATATGAATAATTTTCTCCATGATGCTGTTGAAGAACAAAGCAAAAACACAAACATGCAAGCAGCATAAAAATAAATCCAGATATCGGTGTTGGCATTTGCTGTTAAAAAAAAAGAAGCTAGATGACTAAGAACTCAATTTCCAAGAATAGATGTGATAATCTCAAGAAAAAGTGCTATGGTGGATCTTGATACCAGGCTCAGATACTCTAAATCACCAAACAAATAAAGTGATGACAAATTCCATAATCGCAAACTTGTAAGATAACCAAGACAGTCAGAGTATTTAGCGGAACTTTACCTCAGTTGCTTTCATGCATCAAAGCAGTCATTCAGTGTCACAAAACCTTCAATGAGTTGTTATCTCTTGCAGTTCCTCGTTGTTAACTATGGGAACCTTTTCATATGCAGGACCCCCTCTAAATCTCTTTGGAAGAAAGCAACGACCACCAAATTGCTGCTGTAAGTAAATTAGGATAGCAAACAACAGGCCACACAACGGGATTATGATGTCCCATGCAGTAGAATAAAAATCGTATGTGTGATTTGCATACAAGTATGACAAATCAAGGTACCATGCCGAACTGTGAGCCCTGTAAAGGTCATATGCATGAGGCAGCAAACGAATAACAGTTGTCCCAACATAGAACAAAGGGGCAAGAGCGTTTTCACCAGAGTTCAAGAATAAGTTAAACATTATCTGTGGGAGTAAGAAACCATCCAGAACCAAACCAGCATATGATTTAAGATCTGTCCAGGGATAATGTTGTTGGTAAACCTTATGACCTTGTAGCAGGTGTGGGCTCCTAGAAGTGTTTTTCCAGTGATGCACATACCATGCAATGAGTCCACCAACAATGTACATCGGTAAAGACAAATAAAGAACCCTTTTCTCAGAAATCCACACGTTTTTATTGCTTCCATCGCTCTGCCTAGCAGACCAAGTGAGTTGGAGTAGCCGGAATATCAAAAGAAAGGCTACCATCTTTACCACCCTTACTGCTACTTCATTGACTTCAAGCCATCCACCACTCTCAAGAAAAACATTTTGTTGGTTACGGTTTGACAAAAACAAGGCTTCGAAATTTAACATTAGAGGTATCATATGACCCAGAGTAAGAACAAGAAGCATCATAAAAGAAATGAAGGGTAGCACATCAGGATGCCTTTTCACATGATAGAGCTGCAAACCCATAAGGATACAAGCAAGAGTATTAGAAATCAAAACCATGGTTATTTCCATATCCATTCTCCAAATGGATTGTGCAGCTTGGTGCCTATAAATCGAGTTTGAAGATATCTCAAGCTTCTCGAAGTGAAGAGGGTCTGAGTTTTTCCTTACACTTTCAATGGTTCCTTTGATGTTACCCTGACCCTTTCCATTCAGTGGAGAAAACTGGACATTGACAAGAATCTCACAGTCAGTTGAATCATTTTGCATTGAATTTCCCATGCGTGATATCAAATGCCGACAACCTATCATGCATAGAACCCCGTTCTCATCATCGTACGTTCCTTCAGCTGAAATTGTGCCAGAGTCATTTGATGGAAGCATACCCGTGAACACCATCTTGTAGCTAATATTTAGATGACCACTGTAGTTGTTGGTCATTGGATATGGTTCAAACAGCTGATAACCCACAAACAATGGGGTTGAAAAGCCCTGTGCTATGTGTCCTTTTCCATTTCTCACTAACATATCAAACCGCATGTCAGATGAATAACCATGTGGGTATGTCTTTCCTTTACCTTTCATGGACTTCTTTTCTGCACAAGATTTATGCACCTTGTCAAGCATAGTATACTCATAAGCCAGACCTGGAAGTCGCCTTATCCGAAACTCAGAACCATGAAACCCAATTCCAGGAAAGTAGCTCGTGTCATTCACAGTATTGTTGCTATAAATTTGCCCCACAACAACACTCTGATCTCTAATTGTCAAGGTTCTGGGGAACCGCAAGGTCAGTTGAATCGAGCAATCACCAACAGTAGCATTAGCTGATGAATCATTAAAATTCAAGACACGACATGCAACCACAAATAGTCTATTCCTCTTCTCATCCCAGACCCCCTCGCCAATTAGCGTTGTATAAGGATCAAAAACTCTTTCAGAGACATAAGGTCCATAAACATTAACAGCGGCAGAATCTGAAAACCCAATCAAAACCCGAGCTTCACGCCCACGCTCATGGTCACATCTAATTCCCTGAATTGTCATAATCTTCGGCAAAACCCCAGAACTCCCACTAAGAGGATTACATTTACCACCATTATCACCACTACAATCACTCCCATACTCCAATTCCAATTCCTAGTATGCCTATACATTTCAATTAAACACATACTTCTATCTACCGATTCGATAGGCAAATTCTCTCTCTCCCCGACACTATCATAAGTTCCACTAAAACCCACATCCACAGTCTCTTTATCTACCAATTTATACTTGTATTCACCAAAATGAGGAATGCCCAAAATCGAAACCTGCTCAAAATAACCAAAACTACCCTGAAAATCCAAACTTTCCAAAACCCCATTAATCAAGCCACTAAAGTCACTAAAACCCACGGGATAATTAGCCTTAAAAGCAGCATTTAAAGAACTTACACCACTGTTACCTGAACCAGATCCCACCATACACAGCTTCCCTATATTCATTGACCAGAATCCATATAGCTCAAACAGTAGATACCTCGACCTGACAGGAATTCTCGGCGGGCGGTACCGGAATCTCTTCGAATTCCTGCGATCCCGTGTCACATTACTCCAATCAAACCGAGCAGGAAAGAGAAATTTAAGAGACCCTCGAAGGGAAACCACATAAGGGTTCACAGTTTGCTGAAGATCGAATTTTTTTGGCTTAAAAGAGAGGACACTCGGAGCCGAATCAGAGTCCCTTTTTATGGGAATGATTTGTGAGCCACCAGTAAAGTATGCGACATCAAAATTAAGGATTTTGATTTTGTCTTCAAAGAAAGAGGCATTGTTCATGAGAGTACCTGTGATTGGTGATTCAGGGACTACGTTGTTGCAGTGTTCGGCGTAATATTCATGGAAATTAAAGGAATTTATTGTTGGTGCAGAGGTTGCCGAGGTTATAAGGAGAAGAAAGGTGAGGGAAATGAGGAAGGGAGTGATTGCGAATCTGCGGGAAGTAGAGTTTTTGAGAAATGGAGATGTTTTAGGAGCGCGAGACGGCTCCATATTCGGTGGCGATTTGAGAAAGGTGAAGACTGGAGACTGAGGTGGAGATTAGGGTGGTATTTATAGGTGTGGTTATTGGGTATTCGGTATTGTACCAGACCCGAATTTGGATCCTCTCTGAGATCGGGCTAAGAGGACAAAATAGATTCAGAAAAGGATCTCATGGCATGGCAGCGTTTTTGTTGCTAAACTTTGATCCGGTGTTTCAGGAGATTTATTGTCTCCTTCTTTTACTTTCAAAGATTGAACATTTTGGAACCTTATAAAAATTAACATTTATGTTGTTGAATTGACGTGGAGGTTGTTGGGATCATTCGAAAAGAAAAGAAAAGAAGCAAACTAGTGAACGAACAAGTTGAAACTCGAGATATCTTAAAATAACAATCCGGTTGAGATTTTTTAATAGTTAGATACATGTGCATTGTTGTTATGGTTATTTTTTATTTTTTTTATTTTTTGTTATTTTAATATTTTAAAAAAAATCAAATTATTTTTTTAAAAATCAAATTATTATTTTTTAAATCAAATCATATTTATCAGTTGATCAAATTATTTTTAAAACAATCATGTTGTTTGGATTATAGCGAGACAATTTAAAATATAACATAAAGAAGGATTCAAATTAAAAAAATTTATATATTAATATGCTTGGTTAGATTGAATAAAAATCATCACAAATATCAAATTAACAACAAAAGATCTACAAAATCAAGAGATATTAGAGAGAAAATATAAAAAACTTTTAAATAAACATACCTTTTAATTTCAGTTAATTAACACAACCGATGTTATTAATTAACCAGAGAATAATTGATTCTTGTTTTTCTAAATTTGAGAGAAGAGTGAGGCACAATACAAGATTTTTTAAAAAAACATGTTTCTTTCCTTGCTTTTAAATAAAAAAAAAACACTATTGACCAACGGCTATAAAAATAGTTGTTGGCAACGTTAATTCTATTTTAGCTATTTTTACATAAATATATAGAAATAGTTCTTCCCAAATTGAATAGTTATTTTGACTTTTCTTTTACCTGCTATGTTAAAATGGTAAAATAAAGAAACACAAGTTAAAAGAACATGTTTTTAAATTTGCCTTGCCGAGATGCTCTAAATGTATTTATTGTTTTGATAATTTTCTCTTGCATTTGACTTCAAAATGGTTTTTGAAAAGTAACCAACTGTGAAATAGTCAAGTCCGAGATGGTATTAGGTGAGCAACTGTGAAATAGTTGAAATAACTTGTTAGGTCTCATCCTAGAATCTGTGTATCTGGTCTTGATTTATCCAGAGAGATGAGCTCTGCGGAAGTACAGATCATGGCTGGTAAAACTCAAGTCCTCAATTATCCAAAAAAGAAAGCCCAGCTTACTGCTGGAACAGATTTTGAGATGATATGTCAACACAGGGGGCCGAACAACATGAAGGACTCGGCTTTGATGAATCTAGTCGACGTAAATATTTCAAATTTCTTCTCTTTTACCGAGTGAAAAACTAGGTCAGGGAGAAATAGATTTAGCTTAATTCTTTGGTGGCTAGCAACTGGAACCTCGAGAACAAACGTTAGTAAGAATTACTGCTACGACAATGTTCAAAAAGAAAACTTAAAAAGCATTGGCAGCGTCACTAAACATAATCATTTACAAACCAATCCAAATTTTATTACATTATTCGAAGTTTTCTGAGCCCACAATGCATTATTGTTTTTTGAGAATAATACATCTTTCTCACGATCAATTTCTGTTGCAAACCATAGCATAAATACATTTACAGCACCAAGACTCTTAAAAATATTTACTATATTTTTTTTCCTTTTTTTTTTGGTTCTCACACAGCATGCACACAATGAGATCACACGAAGACTTAAAACCACCAAGAACACGATGGTATCATATAGAATTATAGATATGGGAGGAACGCCTTGCTATGAACATTCATTTCTCTTCCTCAGTGAATCGGCTGCAATCGATTCCTTTACCAGAAAATGCCTCTACGAGCTTTGGGAAGAGCTTTCCAAGCATGATTTTGAGCCCTGTCGAACCACCCTTTTGATTTTCATGCTCGGTGCTTCCAGAGTCAAGTGCATACGCCACCGGAGCTCCTTCCAGATATGATTTACAAGCCAATAGAATATTCTGAGAACGTAGCTTTAAGTGCTCCTCTATGAGTGGCTCAAAATGCTGTAACAGTGTATTGACACACACTAAATTAATCCTGATCGCTAACAAACAGCATTTCTACATAAATTCACAAGGCAAAAAAAAAAAAAAAAAGCCTGAGAAAATAACAGGATAGGGAAGTCCAAAATCCTGTAAAATCTCAAATAAATTGTTTTTAATGAAGAACTTTCTGAGAACATAATATGTAACACTCTATCATCATGAAATACAGTACTCAGAACACGGTAGGACTGTGAAATTCATCTAAGGGATCCAAGCATCCTTAATATTATATTAATCCAAAAACGGAAGTAGCAGTTGACATAGAGTTGGTTTTCTAATGATATTTTGACTATAGTTCAAAGGCAATTATCATCATAGTTATGAATAAAATCAATGCAACAGTGGAGTAATTTTGTTATCAGAATTGTTTATTTTACCTTTGGTGGTTGGCGGAGCAGGTAAAGCATGGATTTCCAGGTCATAAGGAATGCGTTTTCGTTATAGCTTATAGAGTTTTTCTCTCCCTCAGCTCTTCCTATCTGCTTATCATACCCAGCCTCGTTAAAGTAGGGTT
This sequence comes from Populus tremula, assembly GCA_964019445.1. Lineage (NCBI taxonomy): Eukaryota > Viridiplantae > Streptophyta > Magnoliopsida > Malpighiales > Salicaceae > Populus > Populus tremula. The sequence goes on along the minus strand of CAXHTJ010000003.1, from coordinate 12,124,029 downwards.
TTTCATTAAGCACAAGGGCCTGGAGGGAGAGAAGAACTTGAAGAATACTGGAGCTTTCTGGATTCCATACTTCAGAGCCTGAGCCTGTCCATGTGTTGAGGAGACTCAGACAGATTTTTCCAGACTCATACAAATTTGGATTCACCCGAAGTCCACCAGAACGGTAATGCACCAGCTGCATGAGAGATTACGTTGACCAAAGGTAAGTTTCTTGTCAAAAATGAATGATCCTCATTCATGTAAGTAGACATACAGTTAAAAAAAGAAAGAAAGATAGACTTCTCTATCGCATAACCTAAATTTGAAAAATTGTATGTCCCTTTGAACAATGGCACTGCGTTTTTCAGATTAACCCTTTGGTATAAGGGAACAGAACTTATAGAGATCATTTTGTCTTTGAGCAGCACTGACCAATGTGCAGCCGTTAACTCAAGCAGCTCTAGAGTGTGAACGCTTAGGAACTTTAGATTAACTTACAGGTGGTTCATGAGGATACCCTGGAGGAAGAAAAATATCAAAAAAGAACAGTCCATCATGATATGGAGTTCCATTTGAACCAACAATGGCTGCACGAAGAAGATCCATCCTATCCTCATAGATGCGGACATAGATTGACTCTGTTCAGGTTACCAAAGGTCTTAGAAATGATGCAAAAGTTGAAAAATGAACCTCCACAAATAACAATCAAAAGTGAAGTCCAAGATTAGATAAAAAGCTAACCAGGAAGATTCTTTTCTAGAATACTCCACTCCTGTTGAACCTTCCTCAACCAACCTCTTTTCACCTGTGTGGAGCAAAACATAAAGCATATGATTGGTTATTCCTGTTGACTACTAAGCTTAGAGAAAAAAATGAAGTCAAGCTTCTGACCTGAGACAATGCTGGCACATTCCCTGCACCATCAAGAAAGTGGTGGTCAGAACAATCAGCAACCATATCAAATTGATCGAACCGTTCTGGCCTCTTGCTGGCAGATGAAGATCGATGTTCTTTGCTCTCCTGATCATCATTGATTTCTGGCTTTAAATTTGTCCCTTCAAATCTCAGCATGTCACCAGCTACTAAAGGTTGCATCTCCATGCACAGATCACAAGTTTCTGGATTTTCTTTCTCTTCAGGTGTCTTGAATTCATTTTCATCTTCAGAAATAAGGTCAGATGCTATTGGGCCAGACACTGATGTGGAACCAAAGGGTCCAAATATACCTTCTGTAATCCTTGTGAAAAATCCAAGAGCAGATTGAGGAAGAAGGGAAAAGGAACTGGATTCCCATGGGCACTTAGTGCTCTCATCACCAATGCTAATGGAATTTAGCAAGTCCTAAGAATGTATCTCTCTTCAGTTTGAGTTTTAAAAGGAGATGAAAATGCAAATAATTCAAGAAGCTTTATAAAATAACCAGAGCATTAATTATTCCAAACTAAAGAAATTCACCAGAATTCTGTTTATGTGTATGGTCTGTCAAATATGGCAACACAATATTTTTAGTGATTGTGTATTACATAGAACAAGTTTAAGTTGGGTCACTGTTTAGAGCCTACAATTCTTTATTAATACGTTTTGACATCAGTTTATTAAGCAATCAAAGATGGGCATCAAGCAAACATGTCCTGATGAGTGAGTTTTAAGTAGAGAATCTTTTTGAGGTTATATATTCACTTTTATTATGTATCTTCTGTAATTGCAGATCAATTCTGTATGTTTATACACTTCAAAACTCAACAGATCAATCCTGGACGTCTATATGCTTCAAAACTCAACAGATCATTCACCAAAATTGTAACAGCTAAAACACCTAGCAAAACTGAAATCCTGGATTTCGCATAAGCTATTCCAGAAGTTCATAGCTCAAAACTCAACATGCAAGTTGCTTCCTTATTTATTTTATGCTAAATTAAAAAATTGGACCCTTCATTTCAGCATGTTATCACTCATACTGAACTTCCAGAACTGGAGAGCAACTCTATTTTCTTGATATGAGAGAAGAGAGTTGAATTTACCTTTCCTTTCAGGACTGAAAATTGTTTGTCATGATCAACTGTCTCTTGATTCACTTCCTCTTCATGTTGTTCATGTTGCACCATTGTTTCAGCTGAAACTTCATTTTTATCAATTCGAAAAATGTCATTAGGTGAAACCTGTACAATGTCCAACACGGTATTTAAGATTGACGTTTCAATCAGTCTCCCCAGCAATTGATGAAAAAAATAAAGCACAGTTGTTTAAAAGCTGATTTTAACCAGAGGATGAATTATGCCAACGTTCAGATTTATCTGGTTTTTGAAACTGAGATTATCACATGTCAAGAACGTAAAGGTTACTGGAAATCAAACAGCACAATGGACCTGCTAATCTTCCAAACACGAATATAAATCCTAATTCTATATGTCAAAAGAAAACGTAAAAGAAATTCAAATTACTGACCCCAAAACTACACCTCCACAATATCACTAGGTGTGGGGTGGGGTGAACTAACCCAAGGAACCTGCTGGCCTATTTTTATGGCTCGTCGTGGATTCTGCCAAAAGCTTGCTAATGGTCTCCAATTTAATAGAACAAGACAATTTCCCATAAAAAGTAGCAGTGCAAAGTCCAAACAACTTTAAGGCCGCAGCTGGGTGGTGGGTTTTACAAGGCTATGATTGCAGGTTCATGACATGTGCAACCAGATTTGAAATGAGTAACAAGAATAAGGAAATATGAATGTTTTAGATAATAATAACCAAACTAATTAGGGCATACATTGTCATTGCACCATGGGTTTTTTACCAAATTTTTCATAATTAGCCATTGGATTCAGTGCAACTTCCATTTTATCACCCCTAATTCTGTAATACATAGTACAACTTGAGAGAAATGAAACGGATCACACCATCTACATGTGTCCAAGACAGTGCAAACACATCCTGGACTCTCAAATGCCTACTAAAACTAGAAAATTGTAAATTAATGAACACAATAATCACGAAGTTCAAATGAAGAATGAAAAATGGCTAGAGCTCGCACCTTGGTTTTGAGACTAGAAGCCCAAGTCACCTCAACGCTACCATCTTCAAAGCCAGTCACATAGCCGATACAGGACAGGTAATCAACCTGATCTTTACCATGGTCACTTCCTTCAAGGGGAGCATCTGCATTCATTCCAGTCTCTCTGTTCACATGGTCTTTATTAGCCTGATCCAAGTTTTTAAATACAATATCCCCATAAGAGTAGGAGTAGTCAGGGTGTTCAACTAGCTCGTAAGCACTAACAGTTTCCTCAATCTGACCACTTCCTACATTGTTAACATGGTTCACTCCAATGGATTTCCATTTCACCATAACAGTCCGTTCCTTCGCATCCACACAATTCACAACGCCCCATTTTTGGTTACCTGAAACATGTGGATCATCACAAGCACCCTTCTCTAATACGAACTGCCCTGGCCAGAAATCATGAGCATTTACAATATTTACAGGAAGCAGAGACTGCGAATCCAATCCCTGCGAGCACCCACCATCCTGCCACACAACATCAACAATGGTTTTTGTCTTCACAATAACAAATATATCCTGAAAATTCATGCAAGGGTCCTGTCCCTTAAACCCATGGCCCGTCCTCCTGTCCTCTTTAATGATCTTAATGATAGATGCATCAAAAAATATCTGCCCATTCATACCCTTACAATCAGCCAAAGGAAGCATGCACCAATCACCAAGCTGCCAATTTTCATGCAAGAAGCATGACAACAAAGTCAAGTTTCTCGCATCCTGCAAACGCTGAGGAGCAGGCAAACTCAAATCAACAAGAGCGCAGGCAAGCCAATCAACATACACTAAACCTGCTTTTACAGCAGAAACAGTCCCTACATCCTGATTTTCCTTCCAAACTCCACATAACCATCTAGCTGATTTAGACACTGCTGAGAGCCTAATCCGTATTCTCTGTCCTGGATAATATGGATATGTTGGATCTTCAAGTATGTTAGAAGAAATAGGCAAGAGCTTTTCTTGATCCACTGCAGTAACCTCACAAGATGTCCCATCATCAAATACAACAGTGACATTGTCAACAACTTTATCAACCCTTCCTATCCATGGCCCATGAACCACATAATCCCCCACTGAAATGGATCGAATCTTCAAAAGTTTCTTTGAATCAACATCTTTTATGATTTTTCCATGCCTATTTTCCAAGTTGACAAGCATATTAACATTTACAACTCTGCCCATCTGTCCAGATGGATCAGTCACAGAAGAAACTATGTCCCCATGTACAAAGCCCCTCTCAAATGAGAGGAAATCATCAATTTTCCCTATGCTTTCCTCCAGGCTAGAGAAAATGCTGCTAGCCCTCCCGCCATACAGAAAGTCAAGTTCCTCTATGTCCTCACTGCTACTACCATTATCACTGCAACTTTCCCAATCAGAGTCCCCGCGGAGCATATCCATCACATACAATGATATATCTAAACTTCACCTCTGAGACACGAACATGATAATTTAAGGTCATAATAATAAAAAATGCAAATCTAACAAATATGTTAAAAAAAAAGTAATGAATAGTGAGGAGAAGAGAAAAGTACCGTTTAATTAACACTTTTTCAAGCAACTGTCCAAGATCAGCGCCACTGTAATGCTATGATAAACACACTGGCAGAAGATAACTAAATGGTGGTGTGCCGTAGGATTGAACTACAGGTGCTGATAATGTGGAATGGGTTGAAAGTATATGTTTTCTCAATTGATGCTGAGGATCAATATGGATATCTTAACCTTTAAAGGAAGAGATGATGTTCAAAACACCAAAATTTGCCTTAAAGGGATAACAGGAAGCCAACTAAGGACTTCCTAATGCCAAAGGAGATTTGCCCTAAAGGGATAACAGGAGTCAACAAGGACTCCAAATGCCAAAGGAGATTTGCCCGACGAATGGACTGAAGCTTCTGCAAGAAGAAACTTCCAAAGAAGATTGTACTGCACAGCTGATAAATTGATGAGCCACAACTGTTGCAGATCGGAGTGAAGCTCAACAGAGAGAAAAGAATTTAATGCCAAAGAAGATCTGCCCTTTATAGGGATGGAACTTCAGTAACTTTGCCAAAGGAGATTTGCCCTAAAGAACTTACTCTTAACGTCTAATTATTACTATCAACTCTTAAAAAGGAATTTATATCGCCAAAGAAGATTTGCCCTGCTAGAAGCCAAACTTTCTGCCAGGTTGGTCCAGTGCCAATTGCCAAAACCTCATGGAAAGCAGTCAGCTAAACAGAATAAAATGTAAAACCAGGTCATCCAGACACACTTCTTGCAGCTTAACTTGATTCATGGAAACTTGATTCTGTGCTCAATGATGTCTTAAACAGAACCGTCTCATAGCCAGTATTAGTTGCCAAAAGTAAGTCCTTTTGCATCTAGTTTAGTGTGTCCATGCAACCTTCAAGAACAAAACCTATTAATGATATTATGTAAAGAAAATACAAGCCAATAATTCAAAGAAGTCACGAAAAGGTAAACTTTTCTCAAGGAATTTATGATGGTTTTGTTATGTAAAAGAAGAAAAATCCAAAACAGGGCACAAATGTTTGTATGAGGAAGCAAAGAACAGAGAACTTGGAACATGTTGAATTAATTGTTCTGCGTATTGGAACCATATTTTCTCAGAGACAAAGAATAACATCCCATGACAGAAAGCCATTAAAAAAAATAAAACTCTAGTTGATTAATTCCAAAAACAAAAATCTACCCCATTCTCTAGAATGACCTTCATCAGAACGTTCATAAATTCACAAATACAGGAAAATATATGGACAGAGAGCAAAAGTATATAAGAACACAAAACTTTAGCCCCGTGCTAAATATATACTAAATAAAGAATCAAATTGCCTAAACCATATTTATCTGCATATTCCCAGGACCACCTCCTTCAATAACAGCATCATAAATTCACTACATAAATAAAACTATAAAGCAAACAAGCACCTTGTAAACATAAGTGAAATTTCACCAAAAGTCAACAAAAGAATTGGCTTCCAATTGCCCAAGCAATTCAAAACAACATCAAATGTGAAAAAATGAAGAAAAATTAACCTCGAAGAACCCTTTTTATATATCAAAGAACCAACAAACCACACCATAGCTCTTAAGTCCTCAAAAAAAAAAAAAAATTCATCAATCCCATCATGACGCATAGCATTATTACACACCATATATGCACATATATAATATATGAACGCATGTATGTAAAATAAAATAAAATAAAAAAGTTAAATAGAAAATTACAATTTAAAGCTTCTATACGTCACAGGAGCCATATGTACAAACTATCACCAACAGTCCACCACCACCACCACCAGGAAAACCATACAAGGTACTACATGAGCCAATCAAAAGAACTCAACCCAATTCATAACTTGGCAATAAAGACAAAACTCTTCAGACTTTCCTCGCACTTTCTTGGCCAAGAAAAGAAAAACAGAAGGCTTTATGTGACTGGGAATTCAGTGAGGTCAATAAGGATGTCCTCTCTGAACCCCACACATCAAGGCATGAACAGAAGCGGAGAACATTGCACAAAGACACAGACGCAGTCAGTAAAAAAAAAGAAAACAAGGGGTCAATTTCTTTCTCCCTCTAGAGTTTAGTCAGGTATGTGTTTAAGGCTGCTTTGGTATGTCTCTCTCTCTCTCTCTAAAATCTAAAACTTTGGAGGTTGTTTTGAGTGCTTAAACTTGCAGTCACATCCAATAAGATATAGAGATGGTTAAATGTGGATACGCATAGAATATACCTACAGTATCAGGCTCAAATACTGTTCTTGCTGCTACAGAAGCAGTCAGATTACTCAATTCACTATTTTGCCCTTGTCTAGCAATCAAATGACAGACTGCTAATCACGACTCCATTTTTACTGAAAAGATTTTTATATTTTTTTGGTTGCGATAGCAGTCAAGGGTTAATGGCATGGCAGGCTGGTTATGCCTTAAACCTATTCGTTTTTTTTTTTTTCTATAAAAAAAAACAGGGTATTCTGAAATTAGCCTTGGATCACCAAAATTAACTGTTCTTTCCCATCAAAGGAAATAATGCAATTTATATAATCATAAAAAGGGTGAGTTTTAAAAGAAATTAATTTGGAGTTTACTTGGTAAATCTAACATATCAACTAATATTATTTCGGTAAAAATTTAATTTGACATGAAAGAATTCTTTCAAAAAATCTCTTTAATTTATTTATTTTTTAAATAAAAAAATATTTGTTTTTCGGATATAGACTAAAAAATAAAATTTATGAAATAAAAAAAATAAATCTCTTTGATTACCAAGGCTCCGTTTGTTTGCTGGAAAGTAGTTTCCTTTTGGAAAGTGAATTCCGGGAAAGTAAATTCCAAGAAAGTATTTTCCGATGTTTGGTAATGTAAGGGAAAATAAGTTAGAAAACACTCTCTAGTATTTGGTTATGTCATGGAAAATGAGCTGGAAAATAACTTATTAATATTTTTTTTCTCAAGTTTATTAAAATAATAAGGAACAAATCTTACAAATTAAAAAGTTGAATGAGAATGAAATTGAAAAAAATATATAATTTCATAAATTATCTCAAATAAAATAAATAATAATCAAAATAATAGAGATTAAATCTAAAAAATTAAAAAAAAAATGAAAGATGAGGAAATTAAAATAATAATAATCAACATTTCATAAATTATTTCAAATAAAATAAGTAACAATAAAAAAAATAAGGACCAAATTTGATAGATAAATAATTTCAATAAAAAAATGATAAGGAAAAAGCAAATAGCAATTATAAAAATAAGAACTAGAGTTAATATAAAAATAAAATTTTAAGAGATGAAATTGAAAAATAAATATTCAAAACAAAATATATATAGCAATCAAAAGTTCGAGGATTAAATTTGATATAATAAGCAAATAATGACATTTCTAAATTTTTCACAACTTCCGGAAAGTGTTTTCCCCTCAAATTTTTCAGGAAAACACTTTCCTGAAAACCAAGCTAAAATTTTCTTTTACTAGAAAGTATTTTCCATTGACCAACTTTCCTAATGGCAAACAAACACAAGAAAGTTTGGAAAGTGATTTCTCGAAAACCACTTTCCGGAAACACAAACACAGCTAAAGGGAAAACACTTTCTTGAAAACCAAGCCAAATTTTTCTTTGACTGAAATTAACTGGAAAGTGTTTTCCGTTGAACAACTTTTCTAATGACAAACAAACACAGGAAAGTTTGGAAAATGGTTTCCCGAAAATTACTTTCCGAGAAACAAACATGGTCCAAATCAATATTTAGAAGTTATTTATTAAGGTACTGTTTAGCGCAGCAGTTGAATTATTATTTTTTAATTTTTAATTTTTTTTACTTTAAATTATTTTTTTATGTTTTTAGATCTTTTTGACTTACCACTGTCAAAATAAATTTTTAAAATATATAATATATATTATTTTAATACATTTCAAAAAAAAAAACACTTTGAAAAATAACTTCTATTATTATTTCAAATACCTTCTAAGTTCTAATAAACCAAATATTGGTAAAACAACACATTTCATTTTAAGAGGGATTTGGACAAATTTTTTTATGTGAAATCCTATCTAATAACCTGATTTTCTTTTTATTTTGTAAATTGAACTTTAATTATAACTCTACAATGATAGTACCAAACAACACTATAAGCAGGTAGTATGAAAAAATAATTTTAAATAAAAAATTTAAATTTTTATCGAATAATATTTGAGTCGGGTTCTCGAATGCTACCATAATGGACAACCAAGATGTTAACAAGATATGAGAAATACCCTTAATCAATATGTACTTAGTTCTTCTTTAAATATAAAAAATAACTTTATTTTTCAAAAAAATAAAAATAATTAAAATTAGAATTTTGTGTTTCTAAAGTAAATGTTTTCATTTACAAATCTTCAACTTCTAAATAGTTTTTATGGGGGGGGGGGGGACTATACCTAGTTTTGGATGATATTTTTCCAAGCTTCTTCCATAAATATTCTTGCATGTTTTATGCGGAAAACATGTGTTTTCGTGTTAATACTTTGAGGTAATATATATAAGTTTTCTTACTTCTTTTTTTCTAACATCATTAATTAAGAGGCATTCATAAGTCATTAAATAAGATACCAATCTCTCTTTTCTTTGTGTTGCTACAAAGAAAATGATTGTGATTCTCATATATGTAGTGAATTATATAAAAATTAAGACGTTAAAATTAATCAATGTTACAAGAAAAAACAATAAAAACAAATTATATATAAGTAAAAAACTTGGAAAAAAAAATAAAAAATTGAAACTCAATGTCTTTTCCGAAGCTCAAAGTGTAAGAAAAAATCCCATATATATTAAAATGGATCCTTAATTAATAATTAGCTGGAACATGCCTTTTTCTTTTCTTATTTGCATGTCAACTAGACATCGAGGAATCCTTTTTCTTCTTTTTATTTTTAAAGTCTCGATCCCACGTTATATATATAGTTTCTCCCACTTGTGCTGACTTTCAAATAGTGAATAACAGCACTGTATATTCAAACAAAAGAAAAGACGAGAGTTCCATCTTTATAAACATATAAATTAGGGTTTGCCATGCGGCATATAGTTCAAGTTTTAGTCTCTGTTTGTCCAGCACATGGCAGCAGAAATTATGATCTCTAAAATAAGAGAAGACAACTGTGGGGACTTGGGATACAATGATAGCTAGATTGCCAATAATGGCTTCCACACGTGTAAGCTAGTTGAAATCACAAGCTGTTCTCTGCTTAAACTTATCCTGGAAACAGCATAAAGAATATGCTTGGGAGTGTTACTCATTTAAAGCATATTAACCTTTTTTTTGATAAATAAATGCCTAATAATTAAGCTTACTTGTTTTCCTGAAGGAAAAAAGTGATCAAAGCATTATTCAAGTTTGATCCGGTTGTTTGATCGATCTTATTGTTTATTCTAATCTTCATACTTTAGTCCAAAGAATATTCTTCGGCTTGGCTCATACCTAATTAACACACTTTATTTATAAAAATATTATATATAAAAAGAGAGATTATATATTTATTGTATTGTTACGGGGGAGAAGTTTTTTTAGATGTCTTATTTAGTATGATTTTCTCAGCATCTAGTACCTTAGAGGTTGATAAGTTCTTGTATAGAAATATTCACCATATACTTCTTTGTAAGTGAAAAATATAATCTTCTCGACATATACATGCTTTGTTGTTTCAATATAAATTTATCATTGTTTAGGATTGTTGGTTGGGTTGACTTTAAAAAGAACAAAAAACAAATTCATTTTTAAAATTTAAGTTGGAAGATGATCACCCTTTGTAACATTGGTTTGAGCGGTCTTTATTTTTATATGGTTTCTTTGTTAAGTTCTATTTTTGTTATTCTTGTCTTAGTGTTCAGTTTTATTGTGGATAAAACATTTGTCATTGAACTTATTAACAATTACATTCCCCTTTATAACAAGTTTTTTTCTTTTGGTTTTTATTATGAGATTTCTTCTCTTATTCAACAATGTTTGTTTTAAAGGTCATATTAGAAGAATTGATTCCTTTTCCAAATAAATTGTTATCCTCTTTTATCCTCAACTCTCATTTCTTTACAAGGTAGTTTTTGAAGTCTTTTTAGAAAGGTGATAATTTTTTAATAATTATAGCCAAGTTGAAAGTTTCACTCAGAACCATATCTTTAATATAAATATCATACAAAACAAGCTGAAACTCTTAAACATGGTTTATTATAGTTCTTGAATCAACCATTTTGAAATCAAAAAATTTGCTAACTATGAATTTTTTCATACTAATATCTCTATCAATGTACTTTTGATCTAAAACTTCTCATAATATTTTTTTCATTTTTAATTGAATTATACACATTATAGAATGTATTGTTCAATCCATTCAAGATTAGTTTTTGCATATGAAATTGTTATGATCTCAAGCATTTATAGCTTCTACAATGGAAGGATTAGATTCATATATCTAGCAACTTTGATGCATTTTTTGATAAAAACTTTGTTAAGCTTAAGGTAATCAGCTAGAAAAATATATTTTATTGTTATATTTTAAAGTATAATCCATTAAAAGTTTTAGTTTTCTCACCATGCAACATAAAAGTTGATAGTGTACATCAGAATTAATTCTGCATCAATTTTGGATCATTAAAAAAAAATTTACCCCATTTTCAGTCATGCCATGAAATACATTAGTTAAATTCATGATTAAAAACAAGGGGTGTTGCATATCATGTCTTCTTCTTCTTTTTTAAGATTTGGTTGCTCAAATCAATGTTACTTTGACAGGTACTATCTTGGTAAGAAGAATGTGAAACTCGGTGAAACATGACTTAAAATATCTATGCAAGGAAAAAGAACCTAAGATCTAAAATATAGAAAAAAAAATAGGCAAAAAAAGCTGGGAAAATAATAGAGAATAAGGCAAATGAACTACTGCAATGTGTGCATAATATCCCTCATCAACCTCTTTTTATAATGATTTTTAGAACCAAAATCAATTATAGTAATTACTAAAATTGATTTTCATTGTTTTCCCTTAATTACCAACTATAAATAGGTAAAACAAATTAACAATTTTTATCTTAAAAAATATATGTTTTTACTTAGAAAATAAATCTACATGTTAAGTTGTTCAAATTGTTCATTTATAGGCTGGTTAAACAAAATAGGCTAGCAAACAATAATTATTTATATAAAATAAACTATTTTACAATAAATTTAAGCACAAAACCCAGAGCTCGAGGCTTAGGGCCCGAGTTGTGACAAGCCCCGAGTGAGCAAGTATGGTTTAAGCCCCAAACCCACTTCGTCTGGGTCTTCTTCCTACTAAAACTTTGGTACTCTACGAGTTCATTTTAACTTTTCAACTTTTAACTGTATAAACTATAAAAAAATCTTTTATTCTTTTAATATGAGATATAGGATTTTGAATTTCACAAAACATGTCAACCAATAATTTTTTAGATTATTTTTTCATTCACCCATAATTTATTTTAATAATATTAATACTTCATGTAAAATAATTTTTGTTAAGTAATAATTTTCAATAAAGTTTTAATCTTAAAAATAAAAAAAATAATATTTTTAATTTGACAATAAATATACTGATTAATCAAGTTTTAAAACACATTTCTAATATCTTTATTACCATTACTTCAACCTCATTTAACTTCTTGATCCCTGTTGAGATTGAGGAGATGCATAAGCACCAGACCATATAGTCCGACATAACTCTTTGATCTCTTTGTTTTTTTTTTTTTTAATGTTATTTGAAAGAGATGACGTGTTTCACTCTAATTTTTAAACACTTTTCACATTGTTTTCATTGCCAGAACAAAATTACGGAACTTATTTCTGAAAAAGGTTTGAATTGGCACAAGTTTATTTTCATATATATTTTGATTAATCATATAAATAAAACAAATAAAATACATTTTTAAATTAAGATTTCAAGCAATGACGACTAAAAATAAAAGCTACTTAGCTGCATCATCCTCCACCATTAAAATATATTGGAGGATAACTCTGAAGGGTATAGTTTAACTGGTCAGGTTTTAAATTTACTCACTAAAAATCATCGATTCGAGTCTCATAAATCTTAGAATCACTGGAGGCTTACATGGTCGTTAATTTCAACGCGTGAAATTAGCTGAGATACACACAATCTGATTCGGACATTCATATTAAAAAAAAAAAATACATAGGAGGACCCGATCAATTTTAACTAGAAAAGAATGTTTGCCAAATTAAAGCAAGGGGGCAATAACTTTTTTTCTTTTCTAGGTGCAATCTTCAAAGGATGATATGGTCTAGTTGGAGAAGCAGAAACATTGCTTAAATATGGCAATGAAAATGACTTTTTCCTAACTATCTTTTCACGGCATAATTTAAATATTTTTTTTATACATACTCTTTCTCTCTTTGAGTGGACTATAAGTCCCACTTCATGCACTTTCTCTTGAATATGCCTTGTATATGATCCTTCTTGTCATTAAATAAATTAAGAGATATCAGTCTTTGATTATGCTCCAAGACAAGTTGGTATGGATTGGAATAGCTAAATTAGCGTTTTGTCGTTCCAAAAAAACCATTTAACTAGTTAATGAGGTTAGATAACTAATTTAGTTTACTCTTCAAAGAAAAAAATTTCAAAACCAACGTTAAGAGGTTTTTTCATATTTTACTTTTTAAAACATAGTTAAATGACTAGATTATTTTTAAAAATAAAATTTTTTAACTTATATTTAGGAGTTTTTTTGTCTTTTCATTCTGTTTTTTTTTTTTAATTAAGTTTACTAAAAGGCGACTTGGTAATTTAACAAATATAAATATTATTTTTTAAAAAAGTAGTTATCACGTGCAATTTACATGTCAATACATGGGATGTGGCCCGCCATTAGGGTGGCACGTGTAAGGTCATGCGGTGGTGAAATGATAGCCTCCAAGATGGCGTTCGAATCATCTCGATAACTCCTTCATTCCTAGTCGATATTTATAGTCAACAAATCTTCGGTTTAGTGTTAGTAACCATTTTTTTCCTCTCTCTCATCCTTGATTTTTGCGTATGGCCTTTCAAATTCTCAAAGAAACCTTTTAATTTATTTTATATTCAAATTGGATCCCTGTTCTTTTTATTAGTATTTGAAATAGTTTATAAAATTAGAATTTCTTTCAATTTCATCCTCTAATGTTTTTCTTCTGTCATATCCGATCCTTATTCATTTGATTGTTATTTGTTTTACTTTGAGAGATTTTGTAAATTGAATTTTTTTTTTCTATTTTATCATTCAATATTAAATTGGTTAGGAATTAAGCTTTTTGAACAAGCCCAGGTTTAAAATTTTATGGGTTGCAAGTTTAAGAGATTAACATAGGTTTTTGAGATTTGTCCAGGTTTGCTTCTTTTTCTTCCTTTTTTAAAGCTTTTTTTTTCAATTTTATTCTTTAGCATTTGTTTAATTAGAGATTGGACCCTGTTATTTTTTTTATTTGTTTTCTATAGAGTTTTTCACTTATTTTGAAAATAACTCAAGTTATCTTGAGTTTTTTTATTTGTCGTTCTTTGTTAATTTAACTTTTTTAAAAGAGATTTTGTTTTTAAATTAAATGAAATTGATTGATTAAATATAAGCATGAGATGTCCGCTTCATTATATTTTATTTGATTTGCTTCTCGAGTGGTTGCTTTGACAACACGTGCAATCTTTTTCAATGTCGTTGCTCAGCCTTTTACATTGGTATTAAAACTGTCTCTATGAGCTCTTTCTGGTGATGAGACTATATTCACGATAGTAAGTCTCCAACAAACTTTTCTTTATTCTCTTTCTGAGTATAATATTGATAATTTATTTTTTATAATTAATTATTGTAATCTTTATCCCTTTATTTAATGTTGATATCTTTTTTTAATCATATTATTAAATTAACCAACCCTCATTCAAGTCAATAACTTGATTCTTAGGTTTTTTTTTTTGCTTTTCTAAAAACTCTAGCTTTACCTGAACATCCTTGTTTTTAATTAGAGAAAATTGGACCCGGTCTATAACATTACGCAAACCACCTCTTAAGTTATAAAAACCTAAAACATATGGGAAAATCATTATAAATATGCCTTGATTTACTATAAGTTGAAATAGTAAATTAAAGTATTTGCTCTTGATAAAAAAATCAATTGAACTAGTTTAAGAGGGTAAAATAATTTTTTCATGAGGTCTATTTATCATTCTATTTTTGTTAAGGGTCAACTTAATAATTTTTTTAATTCTTTCACAGTAAAATTACTGTTAATGGTCCATGTTCTACCTAGACTTTGGTTAGGTTAACAAGTTTCAGCGAAAGAAGTGAGAAGACTTTTTGAGCAAAGCCAAATAAGATTTTGGAGAAAGATTTTTCGAAATGCACGTAAGCTCGTAACTTTTGCCGAGTCAAACTCCTACACTAAGCTGCTCAGCTCCATTAACGAAAAAAGTTAGAACTAGAAAATTGTTATAATAATAATAATTGAACTGAATTTTCCCTATGATTCATGGGACGACTCAATGATCTGATGATATTATTTGAATCAGCCATGGAGTTGGCTACAATAATCATGCTTCGTTTTGTCTTTATCATGCATCATAAAGTTCCAAAGAAAAGAGAGATCACCCTTCCCTTTCCTCGTAGACCATCCTTTGAAATTTAAATTACTTGTATTATTGAGCATAGTGGAAATGTGCATCAGAACTGCAAAACAACAATGGACGGCTTGCAATCAAACAATATATTTAAAAAATTGATGTCATGTAATGGTTTCCACCATTGTTCTTCGGACAATCTCAAGAGCTGTTAAATGATTTAAGGAACAGCCAGTTATGATGTCAAGACGGCGATCAAGTTCGTCGGCTAATTATAGCTGGAATGCCTGTAATTAAAGATGCAAGAAAGACAGGTAAATTTACAAGAAAGCTCTTGGAGCGGCTTAACCTGTGAATGTGGACTTAAAAATCAGCCATTTTCCTATCTTTTCACAATATAACTACAGCAAACCCCATATGTAGTGGAGGGATCACTCTATCCCTGTTCACAAGCATGGACTTCTGTGCTCTATAAAAAAGAGGCTTTTTAATTATCAATATAGATAAAGATCGCCACAAAAAAGTTCTAACATGTTGTATCAACTGTAATTAATCGAAAATGCTCAAGTCAACATCTTATCTTATTTCGGGGTTTATGCTTAGGATTCCTCCATCTTTATTGTGATTTTTTCAAACATAACTGTTGTACACAAAAAAAATACAAATTGATCAAGAGTTTAGGCAAGGAAGAACATGGTAAAACATGTCAAACTACTTGATTGTATACCAAACTTTATAAAGTCTAGACTTGAACATAGATGATGAATGAAAGGTATAAAGAGTATACACTTTACACGGTAGAAGATTCTTAAAACAAGAAATGAGTAAGTAATTACCTTGAATACGAGAAGTGAGTAATTAACAAACAATACGTTGAATAATTAAGGTGAGTAAGTAGTTGCAGGAAGTTATCTTGAATTTCTCTATTTAAAAAAGAAAGCAAGGCAATCAAGAGGGGAACAACTCAACAAACAATAACTACATTGCAGTTTAATCAAGTTTACATGATCTTTAAAATCTATTTCTCAAATATACATGTAATTTAGTAGGCTGATAACAAGTAGGTGATAGCTTGTAGGTAGTAATTTAGTAGGTGATAATCATGTAGGTTTATGATTTTTTTTTGTAATTAATAGGTTTTCGGTTTTAATTTTATAAACAAAAAATATCAAAAAAATACTCCATTATCCAAGATTTCACTAGAATTTTTAAATTTACTGATAGAATTTTCTATCAATATTTATACTCATAGTCTATTAGCAAAATATTTATCGACATGATTATGGATAAAAATTATCCATTAAAAAAATTCTCATTAATAAGAACAATTGCATGATCTTTCTTTTCAGGCTTATCTCGTTCACTATTTGGGGATAATGGTTAAACACATCCTTGTATATTGGGAAATTCTCAAATTGGTCCCTATTGTTCCAATTAATAATTCCGTCGAGATTTCCCTTCAAAAGATAGATTTGACATTAAAAATGCGCACGGCCTCCCCCACCCTAGCCTACACTTAAACAAACAAATAGAATGAGAATAAAGTAATAGAGAATTTTGACAAGAGAACTACTCATTGAAAAAGTATTTTATTATTTAAATTAGAGAGATGTAATTGATTGGAGAATCTCTTTATTATATAATCACAAATTTAGCCCTTGTCTCTCTTATTTGTGATCTAATATCCCCATTTAGCATAGTTTTCTTTCTTTTTTATCCTTCCACTTATGGAATAGAATCTCATTTTCAAATGTAATTATTAATATAGCAAACAAGATTTCTTTCGTACTCCCTGATTTATTTTCAATGCCAGGCGCCGCGTATGTAACTAGAGATTATAAAATCATCACTGATTATATGCATCAGTTTTTTTTTTTTTTTTCTGAATTGATGGCAATTATATATATATATATATATATATATATATATATATATATATATAGTCATCAAGTTTTGCTTTGGATATGACCTGATTTAAATCACTCGTATGATTAAGTTATATATTGGGTTTATTATTTTTTTCTTAAAATAATATTTTTATTTTTTAAAAATATATATATTAACTTTTAACATAAATTTAATTAGTTCAATTAATTATGAATTAACCTGTAAAGTTATTTAGATTTAATCGAATTAATATAAAAAATTATTTATAATAAACTTAGCAACTCGAACAAGTTTTGTTGACGAGTTAAGTCGGAATCAATAACTAATCACATTAGTAATAAGAAGAAGAAAAAAAGAAGGATATTCTCAGATGCTTTGAATCTGTCAACGTCCAAAACGGGAGATTAATGAAGAAATTAAAAGAAAAAACTTTCTATAGTGTGATCCAACCATGAAATTAAAGGAACCAAGAGAAATCAAATCTGACAATAGAGCAAGATGATGTGTGAGCTTGCACGTCGCCATTGAATGAACCAGAGACATAGGCAAGTGGATCCATTAATTATGAACTGCGAGGGGAAAACAGATTATCTGTTTGAAAGAAATAATAAAAGAGAGAGGGAGGGAGGGAGGGAATTCACCCTTAGCCACCAACTCTGTTTTTAATTCATAAAAATCCAATACATGGGTCAATGATCAGCCAAACAGGTCATCGTAAATGCAATCTTGCATTTCCAATTTTCAGCCACTAACAGGATTTTCTGGTGTGTGTGGTTAGATTCTTGCCGTAACTAAGAAACGTGGTAGACTTTTGGATCAACGAATTATTTATTTTTATATTTTAAAAGTATTTTAAAAAAAAATTAGATTGTTTTTATTTTTCTCTTTACTTTAAAGTAATTTTTTGATGATTTTAGATCGTTTTGATATAATGATATTAAAAATAATTTTTTAAAAATAAAAATATTATTTTAATGCATTTAAAAAAAATATTTTGAAAAACAATCACTTTTACAATATCATACTACCAATGCGCCCTTGGATTGATAGGTTTTCCTGCTCCAACATGCGGACATTTTAAAAAAAAACTAGTCCAATAATAGAGTTGAATGCAAGAGAGATCCCAAGTGGTTCGAGACAAGGGTTTTGGCTTGAGTTTTTGCAATATGTAGCTTGCAATAATTGGGGTTAAGGAGGGAGTAAGTGGAGAAACAATTGTGACAGCCGATGTCTATTAGCATAATCATATTTTAAAGGATAGTGGGGGAGGAACAAAGTGCTTTAGGAAATGCCAAGTCTTATATATATATATATATATATATATAGTTTTTAGTTGAAAGATGACAGAAAGGTGGCAAAGAAAGTGAGTCCACTCAGAGGCACTATGTTTGATGGAGTGAGATATTCATTCATATAATAATAATGATGATGATAAACACCATGGCCCTTCAACCCCCATAGAGCATATATAGTAAGATTTAGGCTTCATCAATTTCGAATTATATCAAAGGAAATAGAAATTCTATGAAGGTGGCCTGTTGGGCTCGCCTATATTGACCCCTAGGCAAGATATTGACCCCTAGGCAAGTGCCAGCTGGCTGTGTGCTTCGTCCCCACTCCAGCTCGATTGCTACTTCATGAAGCTTGCTCAACGGTTGATAATGGTCTTTCGTCACGTAAGTTGAGAGGATTAGCATAGTTTTGCTCGTGGGTTATAACTTCGATGATTGCACAGCAGAAGCCTCGATGATTTGAGGCCAATGGAATATCCATGAAAAAGAGAAATGAAATAACTTTGAAATACAGCTTCACGGTCAGGGTCAGGTTCTGAGTTTGTTTTTTTTAAAAAATTATTTATTATTTTATTAAACAATTTTACCTATGGGTTCATTCTATCGGTATAAGGCATGCAAACTATCAATAAAAATTTTCCCGACAGCCTCACCGATAGAATCCATTCATCGGAATATTAATCGTTGGTAATTTCCTGTTCCGTCGCTAATTCTGTCGGAAAAAAAAAACCAAACACCGACGGTATTATAGACAGCCAAGCACGTTAAAAAAATCTTAGATGATCATTAACTTCAAGGCTCATGGGATTAATCGATGTACACGTCCAGACACTCACGTTAATTAAAAAAAAAAAGAGGAGAAAATGAATAGATAAATTTAACGACCAAAAGTGAAGAGTTTCATCCTAATCTGGACATGAGAGTCAACCAGAGAGATGTGCATGCAAGAGAGAAGATCGTGGAGGAACTCACAATATTGCAAGTGGCATCAATTTAAAAGAAGAGAAGGAGATAGAGGGGAGGATGTGTAGCTCTTCGCAGTTTCCATTAACATCAATCACAATCGATTGGAGCTCCTGTGCGTAGTAGGAAATGATGAGATTTAATCAACTCAACGTCTTTGTCTCTATCCATATGTTTTCGACTGTTGCAAGTAGCAAAAACATGTGCAAAATATTGTCTCGTTGCTGGAAAAAAGCTACATGGCAGTGTGGCTCCATGGTGCTAGCCCATTAAACAAGTGCATTTGCCCACAAGCAAGCATTCGTAGAGGCAGTCCTTTTACAATTCAGATCCTAAAAGAATGGAGACTGGCCACTTCTGATCACTCGTGAGAAGTGCTACAAGGGAAGGAGCTTGGTTTATTTCCTGACCTTGGAACAAATCAAAAAATTGAAAATGATGAAATTAAATTGGTTAAAAATTGGAAATGCAAGAGTGCATTTATGTTGAAAATTGTTTTAAAAAAACTAAGCACCACAATCAAAAGACCACTAAACATTAGTAGATGAATCATAATCTTACGTTTTCAATGTAATTTTTTCCTCGATAGATTTTATCAGCTATTAATCATAGCATGTTTTTAAACAGTAAAAAAAACGAGTACAATGCCAATAATACCATCTTAACTACCTATGTTATTTAAAATTTCTAGGTGACTGTCTTTACAATTCAGCAATTTACGTAAACAAGAAAAAAAAGGCTACTTTACCTTATCATTTACTTCACAAAACTTTAATCTCTCAACGTAAACATATTCCCCATTGCTCACCTTAAATTGATGCAATTCAACCTCCATAAAAATTATTAAAAAAAAAAACTTGAAGACCAAAATAACATTTTAAAAATAAAATAAAATCCAATGAAAAACTTGAACAACAACAAAAAAGGGCTCATAAGGTTTAATAATTAACAAAATAAAATGTTAAGATGTTACACTCAGCTTAACAAGATTTGAGAAATAACAGAAAAGAAGAGAAAATAAAAAAGAAGAAAAAGAGAGTTAAGAAGATTCTTTTGTGTTTTCTTAGTTTTCACACAAAGAATATAATTATTCTTTTTATACTACTACAATGATCAACTAACTTGAACTAACTAACAGATTTTGCAACTAACTCCAACTAACTAACTAACTAATCATATCTAGATCATGTGTTCATTACTTATTTCATCTTCAAGCCTTCATGTTGCAATCTATTAACATTTCCTCTTATTAACCATTCCAATACTCCTGCTAATACTCCATTTTATTCATTCTTGTGTCCTTCTGATTATAACATGTATAAAATATGCAGAGATGTAAGAATACCCTTCCCTTAAAGAGATTTTCGGCCATAAAAATCTACAGACTCTAGTGAATTCTTCAAGAATCAATGTTAAATTCTAGAAATTATAATTGGATCTCCTCGAGTACCTCTCATGTTGTATCTTTAGTAAAAGAGTTCGACCATTGAATTAACCTCACCACTACAACCTCATTATCTTTTTTTCATAAGCTTCCTAACTAATATGGCAATTAGACAAACCTTGATCCTTCCTGCTTCATTTACTACTAGCAATGCAGATGAGACTATGGTTGTATATATAACCTTATTTTTTTTAATAATGAAACATGAAAAAATAGGATGTATTGTACTGCCCCATGGTAACTTGAACTTGTAAGCCATAACTCCAATCTTTTCCACGACTTGATAAAGGTCATAATACCTAGGATTTAGCTTCAAATTCTTTATAAACATGGCACTTCCTTGCCTGTAAGGCTATAACTTCAAGAAAACCTAATCTTCTACAGAGAATTCTCTTTCAGACCTCTTCTTATCTATCACTTGTTTCATCATATTCCTTGCCCCCTCCAACTATCCTTTTATCAATTAATCCATGTTAATCCTTCTTTATATCAATTCTTCTACAACTGTAACTTGAGTAGCTTTAGTGAGTATCATCTCTCTTGTTGGAGCTTTATAGCCATATAAGGCTTGAAATAGTATCATCTTAATAGTTAAATGAAAGTTAATATTGTGTCATCATTGTGTTAAAAATAGCTATTAATTCCACTTCTTTGGACAGTGCATTTTGATGCACCTTAGAAATGTCTCAAGGCATCAATTCATCATCTCGGTTTGATCATCAATTTGAGAATGGTAAGAGATACTTAGTAGCAGCTTTAGTCCCAATTTCTTAAACAATTCTTTCCAAAAAAGACTTGTAAATATCTTATCCTTGTTAGTCAGTATAGTGGCAGCTAATCCATGAAACTTATAAATATGGTCCAGAAAGAGTTGAGCAATATCTTGAGTTGTGAAAGGAAGTGTCAATGCAATAAAGCACTCATACTTAGTAAACCTATCTACAATGACCATAATTGTATCATTCTCTTATGATCTTGGTAAACCCTTCACGAAATCCATTGTAATGTCATGCCATGTACCCTTTGGAATTGGTAGAGGTTGCAGCAACCCAGGATAGGTAACCCTTTCAACTTTAACTTGTTTGCAAACGTCACATTATTGAACTATCTTTTGCACTAATTTCTTCATAGTCAGCCAATAAAAATGAACCTTGAGTCTTCTATAAGTATTTTGAATTCCAACATAACCTCCAATGCAAGAATCATGTGTAAACTTGATGATTTTCTCCCTCAACAATCCTATAACCCTTATTGCAATTCTTCTTTTGTACTTGACAACTCCTTCTTTGTATGTAAAGTTGGGATATTGTGCAGCATCAACCAATTTATTAGTGAAGATATCCTATAGAGTGGCATCATTTTTATAGGAGTTATATATATGCTCATACCAGGAGGGTATCACCTTAGTTATGGTTGCGAAGCGAATTTCTTCTTGACTTTCCTCCTGCAACTTACTTATCACATAACTATCTCTTCTAGATAATGCATCTACCATTATGTTCTCCTTGCCTTTCCTGTATAAGATTTGATAATTCAATCTTAACAATTTAGTTAAACCTTTCTTCTTAGTAGTTGTGTGAATCTTTTGATCTAACAAGTATTTAAAACTTTCATGATCAGTTTGAATGAAAAAATGTTCTTGTTCTAAATAGTACCTCTATTTGTCAACTACTATAAGAATAGCAAGATACCCTTTCTTATAGATAGATAATCCTAAATGTCTAACTTCTAGAGCCTTATTTATGAATACCAAAGGTCTTCTTTAAAATGTATTTCTCATACTCGCCAGATAACATCTTATTTCTTCCTTTTTAGTTCCCGTGCCTTATTTACCTAATCACTCTTAGAGATAATTCTGATATATAAGTACATGTAACAACAATTCCGTAGCAAACTTTAATGATGAATACCTGAACTATTCATAAAAAAAAAAAAAACTAATCACAAACATCTACCCAAACATTACATAGTCACTCCATTTCGCAAATTGTTTCGAAACAACAAACCAAGAACCACATTCAAAAGACTACTAAACACTAGTAGATGAATCATAATCCTACATTTTTAATGCAAACTTTTTTCCTCGATAAAGTTTATCAGCTATTAATCATAGCATGTTTTTAAGCAGTAAAAAACATCAACGTAATTACAAGTGCAATGCCAATAATACCAACTTAATTGTCTGCGTTATTCAAGATTCATAGGTGTTTGTCTTTTCAATTCAGTAATTTAGGTAGACAAGAAAAAAAAAGGCAACTCAATACTTCACAAAACTTTAATCTCTCAACGTAAACACAATCCCCATTCCTCACCTTAAATTGATGCGATCCAACCTACACAAAAAAATTATTTTTTAAAAAAAACTTTAAGGCCAAAAGAACATTTTTAAAAAAAATCCAATGAGGAACCTGAACAATGGCAAAAAAGAGAGGCTTGTGAGGTTTAAAAATCAAGTATGATGGCGAGAGCGGTCCAATCACATTATACCCAATTGCAACAGCCTCCATTTCTTTCTCTTTTGTTGAATATTCTCTCTTTATATCTGACATGGTAACGTCATTCCCCTCCTTATTGTCATTAGTAATATAATCTTCTTCTTCATTTTTGCTATCTTCATGAGAACTTGAAAAGAAATCGTGAGTGTGAAACAAGGTGAGGTCCATGTACATAAATTATTTTTGGGGTTTAGGAGTGAGGAGGGATTTGAGAGAAATCAAGGATGAAAGGTGAGGTAGAGATTTTAGAGAGGTGGTGGGGTTTGAGTAAAGGAGAGGTAAAGCATGGTGGAGCCATCATCTCTGGGCCATGGATGGTAGTGATTGCGATAGTGGGGTTTTAGGTAGTTTCCTAAAAATTTGATTTTTTTTCTTAATTTTTTTTTTGTTTTGAAATTATTTTGGTGTGCTAATGTTAAAAATGTTTTTTTTTTAAAAAAATATTTTAATACATTTCTAAGTGAAAAATATTTTGAACTGCAACCATTACCACACTCTCAAATATCCCATTAGAATGTATAAATGAAATAGGGGTTCTGAGAAGGTTATCCTGTGAGTGTCATTTGTTTGAGCCTGGTTTAATAAGTATAATGACTTATTATTTGGTGAGTTTAGCAATGAGCATAGAGGATAAATGTAAATTTAGTGCATGAAATTTCTGAATATTTCAACAAAGTACCTTTAACCTCCCCAAGTTTAACATCCCCTTAGCCAATGATAAGTAACATGGTCCAAGTGGTAGTGTTTGGTTACTGTTATAGGACATAATAGAGTTTAGCTACCTTTAACCTCCCCAAGTTTAACATCCCCTTAGTCAATGATAAGTAACATGGTCCAAGTGGTAGTGTTTGGTTATTGTTATAGGACAGAAGAGACGAGAAAAATAAAGATAGAAATGTGTTTGGCTGAAAAGATAAATATAAAAATAAATTTGTTTTTGTGGACAATTTTAGTGTGAATTTTTGTACTTTCAAAATAAAAGGTACAAAGAAAACATGTTCCTAAAGACAATAGTTTTTATTTTTTATTTCTAAATTGTCCTTGTAAAAAACTCTCGATTCCAAAACTATCCAACTAAGATATGTAAGGATAAAAATGATTACTATCATAGTTTTAAACCCCAACTCGGGGGTCGATTCAGGACGAAGCCCGAGTTACTAATTGAGGCTTTAGTCACATGTCGGGTTGACCTGAGTTGACATAAAAATAAAAGTTGTTATTATCATAGTTTTAAAATTTAATTTAGGGGCCAACCTGAGTTCGCGTAAGAATTAAAAAGTTATTATTATATTTTAAAAATCAATTCGGAGGTCAATCTGAAACAAGGCTCAGGTCACAAATGAGGTTCATCACTAAACCAGATCAACATAAGGACAATAATGATTATTATCATAGTTTTAAAACTTGATTCAAAAGTTGATTCGGAACAATGCTCTGGTCACATGTCATGAGGGTCAATTGGAGTTAACCTGAGTCAATATAAGAATAAAAATGATTATTATCATAGTTTTAAAACTCGATTTGGGGGTCAACCCGAGACATGACCTAGGTCACGGATTGGTTAGGTCAACCTAAGTTGACATGGGTCAATGTAAGGATAAAAGTTATTATTTTTATAGTTTTAAAACTAGACTCGGAGTTAACTGAGGCAAGATCCAAGTCATAATTTGGGAGGGTCAACTTAGGTTGACTCGAGATAACGTATGAATAAAAATGATCATCATCATAGATTTAAAACCTGGTTGACCCTGAAAGTCAACCCGAGACAAGGTTCAAGTCATATATCGGGAGGGTCAACTCAGTTGACCAAAAAAGGAATTTAAATAATCAAAGCATCTTGTTTTGACAAATTGTTTTTCAAAAAATTAACAATTTTTGACCCGTGTTTTATCCCAGTTCAATATGGGTTTCTACCGGGTCAGGTCGAATCAATCCATGCTCTATTTTTTCTTAAATTCGGACCAATCCGTCAAGTCGATCATGGTTTTATAACTGGGTTATTATAATATTAAAATAAATTAAAAAACTTGTTTTGAAAAAAAATTAAAAAAGTTGATAAGATTTTCACTCGTGTTTTATCCTGGTTTGACTTCGTTTTTGACCAAGTCAGGCCAAGTCAATCCATACTCTATTTTTTCTTAAATCCAGACCAATTCAAGCCCTAGATTAGCTTGATTCCAAGTTAATATGTCAAGTGAGTCCTAGTTTTATAATCAAGGTTGTTATAATATTACTAATTTCAACACTTAATATAAATTAAAGTTAAAAAATAATTGATTCGTACTTAAAAGTGCATTTTTATCAAGGTTTTATATCATCATTTTGCACTTGAAGTATCAATAACTCCTTAACTAAAATATGTTTTATAATAACATATCTAATAATATAAGATACCTTTAATTTATGGTAAATGTCTATCTTAAATGCAGGCCTATCACATAAATAAAAGGATTGATTAATGAGTTTAAATACTAAAATTAAAAGGACAAAGAGAGAGCCAAACTTAGAAAAGAGATGTTGGTGCAATCCAAATTGAAATACTCTTCGGTAATTGGGTCATATCTGGAGCTGTGGATCTCGGTTTTAGGTCTGCTTTATATGGATGGAAAGGTAAGACATAGGCCTACAACTTTCATGGGAGTCCAAGATTTAAAAAGGTTGTTTTCAAGTCCAAATTATAGCAACAACAGAAAAGTCTGAATCTGCCCTGCAGCCCAAACACTATTCAGTCCATATCTCGAGTTCTAGATGTCCAAATGACCTCAATTTTTTTTTTCTTGGAAAGATAAGACAATTTCTTAGAACTTTCATGGTACAGATGGTTCATTTTGATGTTAGCAATGACGTTTTGTTCAGACAAGAAGATAAAGATTTTTACCAAGTCAATAGTTGGCCACTCACTAAACAATTAGTCATCAAATCAATAGTTTTAAATTTTAGCCTATAAAAGGAGGCATTTGCCATGCATTTAGACATTTTGGTTGTTCAGATCAAGATCATGCTCTTTATTTCTTTCTTTATATTTTTGTAATGTTTAAGTTTTATTTCATGTTATATTTTTCTTAATCTCTTGTTTATGCTTTTCATTTCCTTTACTATACTTATGTTCTTATGTTGTTTATTTATGTTTATCTTCTTCATTATGTTTAGCTAAGTTTATTATGTCAAGGTGAAAAGGTTTCACTAATTGTGTTAGAAATATATATAATATAAACTCAACATGGACTTCAATGTTTATATCCAAGAAAGTTTGTTATTAACATGTCTTATCTTTTTATCTTACTAATTCTTAATACATTGCTTGTTAAATGGTTAATCTAGATTTGTGTTGTATAACACTTGGTACAACAAATGCTTGGCACTTTCATAGCCAACCGTATGGTATAACCTACATATGTGCTATGAAAGGAACTTGATTTGTTGTTAACATAAGTTAGCATCATGATAAATAAGATAATTAATATGATAATATTAAAAATTTATAATGAACTATTAAGGATAAATCATCCGATTGGAACCTCCTTTATGTGTGGTTTCCAGTTGATTAATAAAAAGAGTTTATACTATACTTATTTCTAATACTATTAGTGGATCCTCTAACCTTGACAATTATTTTATCCTTGTTTAATCTTCACATTAATCTTACATCTCAAAGTCCTCTTTACATGGTCATCATCATCATCATTATTTATAATTTATATAGTTAACCTCCTTGTGGTTTGACCCTGGTCTTGCCAGGTTATTTATTACTTTGACACTCTTCTATTTAGAAGAAGACATCAATTTTTTTGTCGTGTCAATAATATCTAATTATTTTTTAAAATATATAAGTTTGATAGTAATACATATTAAAGGTAAAATATACTTTTTATATTTGATTATATCTTGACCTCCATAACCAAATATAATACAAACACAATCAATTTTTCTTGTATATAACTACCAAACACAATTATGTTTTTAATTTCTTTTATGTCTTCATGGTCTCTATCTTTTTTATCCTAAAACAATAATCAAATACTACAACATTGTTTAGCTTTATAATGACATTGTAAAAGCCATTTGAAATAGCCAAATTGTCAATATAATATTTTAAATAATGTAATTTTTTTTCTCATGTGGTATTATGATAAAAAAAAATGATGTTTTAACAAGTTATTTTGTATTTTACATGGAAATTAAAAGGAAAATGAAAGTTTAAAGGGATAAAAAATAAAAACAATTATCTCTATTTTACAACTTTATTTTGTTTTTTATAAAAAAATATAGGACAAAGGGGATTTTAATATCCCTTTTTCCTATCCCGTTAAAGATTAAAAAACAGTTGAAGACCAGTCATTTTAGTTATTACTAGTATTTTGGTATACACTCCGCAGCGAGTCAATATCAAATTTTTAAAAAATATAAAAAAATATTTAGTGTATATAGAATGTTTTAAGCGTTTTGGGTTTGACAATCATGCAAGACTCGAGTGAATTGGGTTTGACTTCCAATGTAGACCCAAGAGCTTTGGGTTTGGTGTTTGGGTCTTGCATGATTGCAAGACCTAAAAGAATTTGATCTTACAACCATGTTCAACCTAAGAGTTTTGGGTCTGACAGATTATTGGTCCAATTTTCTTGAATCTGACAAACATGTAGGTGTTAGATTGCACCTGAATTTTGCACTATAGAAGGTTGTCAGACCCAACTTATCAGCTCTATATAGTAGAAGGCTTGACTTATGTTGAAGAATTTTATCAGCAGTCTCAATTTAGAATTATTTTTTTGCTAGTAACCAAAGATTGAGCCGACAGATGGATATATGTATTAATATTAAGATATTTCATCGTGTCATGTAATGAGCTTTTAAGAAAATTATTTAATTATAGAACAACAAAATAGTTACATGTAAGAAAGTAGGAATTTTAACTTTCATTTAGCATAAATATTGTCTTTTTTTTTTTTTGAGTTAAGAGAATTATGATACAGTGAAATACACTTACAATATTATTTTATTTTTATATTAATTTAAAAATTAACTTGAGATTCTATACGTGATGTTACATTAATAACTTTTTTTGTATTTATTAACGCATATGATCCTCGTTTTATTTTATTATATGTAAATATTGAATTTTTTTATTTGCATTTATATTTTTTTCTTGATTTCAAAAAACACGTTAACAAAACCTGCATATTTATCCTTTTGCGTTAAAAAAATTATCCAATCTATAACAAAATAAGTTGTACAGATGCATAAACACTTTTTTTTTTTTGTATTTATTAACATAAATCATGAATGGTTCTTGATTTATTTAATTTAATACATGTATAAACTTCTCTATTTATGATCACAATTTTTTTTAAATGTGTTGGAAAAGCTTGCACATTAATTTTGTTTGCTGAAAAAAAAATACAATTCATGGTAAAACGTAGGTAAAATAGCAAGTGCATTTTTACATGTTATTGCTAAATACTTTTAGGACAAATTACTTTGGTCTTTTTGTAATTTAATTATATTTTTTATTTTATCTTTATTATTTCAGAAATTAAAGTTTACTTCTCATAGTTTATAAATTGCATAATATTTTATATCCGCATAAAAAAAAGTAAGCAAAATTCCTCTCCTAAAATTATAGAAAACAAAGTGAAAACTAAACTCTAGAAGAATAAATTAATTTTTCCATACTATTAATATTTGATGAGATACCTTTTATATATTCAAGTAATACACATACCATCATATAAATTATCTTTAAAAATATATAAAATAGATGGATTATGTCAATTATGTTTTATACAGGTTTAATAAAAATTAAAAAGTTGAATAAACCTAAAATAATAAAAAAGTTACTTTCTCAAAGTTCCCTAAAGATAAAAAAAAATGGTTCGATATTTCTAAATAAAATAGACGAAAATCAATCTTAAAAAAAGAAGCTAAATAGGTAATGTCAATTATAGAGTTTTTTCCCCATCAAGTTTGTAATTAAAAATCATTTTTAATATATCTTATAAAATTATTTATTTGCTGGTATAAATCATATAAATATAAAAATTAATTTCATGAATAAAAATTACTTGAAAAAAAACCCATACACAATTAGCATTCATATTCAACATTGAGACTTGATAGAAGTCAACTGTTGGGTTAATAAAACAAATTTAGAGAAAACATGATTAAATTTAAATAAGAAATCAAATTAAAAACATAAAACCAAACACAATTAATGATTTTACTTAAATAAAAAAACTATCCAACTTTCGTATATGAAAGACAGCATAATAAAATATATGGAAAATAATAGCCTGAAAAAATAAAAATAAAATTCAAGAAGGAAAATTCTGAATAATAATAATAAAAAAACAAAGGACTGTTCACACCACACACCACACACACACCACACATCCACACGAACCGGCATTTAAAAGCAAAGTCATTTTAGAACTCTGCTCCTCTTCTCCACATTTCCCTTCTCCAACTCTCTTACTGAAAACAAATGGCGGCGGCTACATCCTTCTCCAGTACCCTCACCACTCCAACCCCTTCAAAAACCCTAAAGCCTGCATCTTCAAGATCGCTGCTATGTAACAGCAATTTAGGGTTTTCATCATCACTCTCTTCTAAGACCTTCAAACCACTCAAAGCCAGCAGTGGCAACATCTCTGCTGGAGTTTTGGGTGCTAAGATGGTCTCGTCGGTTCCCAGTGTGAAACCCATGATCTCTCTTGATTTTGAGACCTCTGTGTTTAAGAAGGAGAAGGTCTCTCTTGCTGGTCACGATGAGGTATTTACCTTTATTTTGGATTTATTTTCTAATTTTCAGTTTGAATGTAAATAAGATCTTGAGTATTTTGAGTTGGTTAAGAAAGAAAATATTCTGTTTTGCTGTGTTGTTTTTTGGAGTGGTAAAGAGAGATGCTTTATATGCTTTATTATGTTGTTATGGTTATGGATAGTGTTGTTTTTTGGATTTTGTGTAGTACATTGTGAGAGGAGGGAGGGATTTGTTCCACCTGCTGCCTGATGCATTTAAGGGGATTAAGCAGATTGGCGTTATCGGTTGGGGTTCCCAGGTGAATATTCTCTGTTTTTTTATGTTTTTTTTTATGTTAATTTTAGTTCATGTGTAAGTTGTCTTAAATTTGAAGTATTGGATTTGTATAAATTGGCTATATTTGTGCAAAACTTGTACACATCATTTATGCCATTGTCTGACTTTTGCTAGATAATCAATGATTTTTTATGTGCTTTAGTTTGGAATGCTTAATATAAGTTGCTAAACAATGATCCCTTGTTCCTCTTAGGGTCCTGCTCAAGCGCAGAATCTGAGGGATTCTCTTGCTGAAGCAAAGTCTGATATTAAAGTCAAGGTAATTTGCACTTTGTTCTTATGTTCTGTTCTAGGTAGCTGTTTAGCAAAAAGCTTGTTTGATTGATTTTCTTGGCTGTATATTTGTATTGCTACTTTGAATGATGCAGATTGGACTGAGGAAGGGCTCTCGTTCCTTTGCTGAAGCTCGTGGTGCTGGTTTTACAGAAGAGAATGGGACTCTAGGTGATATATGGGAAACCGTTTCTGGCAGCGATCTAGTATTGCTACTGATTTCTGATGCTGCACAGGTTTGTTTATTAGTTCTGTTTGCGTTTGTACTTCCTGAAGATTTTTGGT
The DNA here is from genome assembly GCA_964019445.1 of Populus tremula. NCBI lineage: Eukaryota > Viridiplantae > Streptophyta > Magnoliopsida > Malpighiales > Salicaceae > Populus > Populus tremula. The sequence continues at coordinate 12,093,164 of CAXHTJ010000003.1, read as the reverse complement.
TCAAATTTTGAGATTGTATTTGTGTGTTTTCCTGTTTCTTGTTTTCTTTTAATTAGTGGGTTTGGAGGTTATGGTAAAAATAAAAATGTATAAAATTTGATATTTAACATACCTGTTCTCGTTTTGTGGAAAAATAAGCCAGAGAAAGATCTAGCATGTCTATAAAGCTACTCCATTCTGTTTCTCATTACCCTTTTATGTAATCCTTGCAATATAGTGAAAAAGATGCCAAATGTGCATCTTCTCCTTTGACATTCTGTTTTATATGTGAGGATAAGATGACAGTTTGGTTTTTTATGAAGAGTATGACCCAGAATCTTCAAGCAAACTCTTTTGGGAAGTTAATTTCATAATCATTTCTTGGAGACTGCTCTTAAGTGCTCTGCATATGGTAAATATTTTGTATCGAGGTGATATATGGTGTATTAGGAAGGGAATGACAATGCTTCAGCTTTTTCTTCCCGAGAACATCATCTGAAGCTGTTTTTTTCGCTATCTTTTTTTGTCCTGTACTTTTTGGTAAACTGGAGGGATGGTGAAAGCTATCAAGTTTTTAAGAGTTTATCTCTTTTTTTTCAAGTTAATGAAACAACACTTTTGTAGTTTATGGGCTGTCACATATAGTTCCATATCTTTTTTGTGGTTGATAATTACCTGTTACATTTTCTGTCTTGTGTCTGTCAATGTTTTCCCCTTTACAATTACAGTTTCATCTCTTGCAACAGGCAGATAACTACGAGAAAATCTTCTCTCACATGAAGCCAAACAGCATTCTTGGGCTTTCCCATGGATTTCTTCTTGGGCATTTGCAGTCAACGGGACTTGATTTTCCAAAGAACATCAGTGTCATTGCTGTGTGCCCCAAGGGAATGGGTCCTTCAGTGAGGAGACTCTATGTTCAAGGCAAAGAGGTCAATGGTGCTGGAATTAATTCCAGTTTCGCAGTCCACCAGGTTCTTTCTGTCTCTGCCCCTGCACCTGCCCCTACACACACACACACACAACACAAAAGATCCATCTGTTTTAATTAGGGGTTATTTCATTTCACTAACTCTTCATATTTTTATTCTTTTCTGTGTACAGGATGTTGATGGTAGAGCCACTGATGTTGCCTTGGGATGGTCTGTTGCCCTTGGTTCACCTTTCACATTTGCCACTACACTAGAGCAGGAATACAAGAGTGATATCTTTGGGGAGAGGGGTGAGTTTGGTTCCTTATTCCTTATTCTGTTATTATTTTGCTACTTTTCTTGCTTGATACCTGACTTTTCTTTATTGGTTTGCAGGCATTTTGCTTGGTGCTGTTCATGGAATTGTGGAGTCCTTGTTTAGACGGTACACTGAAAATGGAATGAGTGAAGATGAGGCCTACAAGAATACTGTTGAGTGCATTACTGGAACCATATCAAGGACCATATCAACCAAGGTGCATGCTAAATCCAGACTCTCCTGCTACCAAACAGTTGTCTGCATCAATTTATTTAATCAGTGAAGCCAGGGATCAGTAGCCTAATTGATTTCATTTCTCTGTTTCAACAGGGCATGCTGGCTGTTTACAATTCCTTGTCTGCAGAAGGCAAAAAGGAATTCGAGACTGCTTACAGTGCCTCGTTTTATCCTTGCATGGACATCTTGTATGAGTGCTATGAAGATGTAGCCTCTGGAAGTGAGATTCGCAGTGTTGTCCTGGCTGGACGTCGCTTTTATGTATGTTCACTCTTTCTGTTGCGCCCACCATACTGAAATGCTATGGAAACTATTTTTTAACTTGGAATTTGGGAACTGATATCTTCTTTTACATCTATGTTGAAGTTATGATCTCTTTGTCCCTATAGATGAAGAGACTTGAAGCTTGTTTTATTGTGATGTGCTATTCCTTTTACAGGAAAAGGAAGGCCTACCAGCTTTTCCAATAGGTAAAATTGATCAAACACGCATGTGGAAGGTTGGTGAGCGAGTCCGGGCTGCCCGGCCAGCTGGGGACTTGGGTCCATTGCATCCATTCACTGCTGGTGTCTATGTGGCACTAATGATGGCTCAGGTACTTCACTCTTGTTCTGAGTATGTTAGGACAACAAAATGTTGAATACTCTGAAAGCATGTTATTTACTTGAAGTTTGTATTCATAGAAGCTGGGCTTATTTGATTTATGAATTTGAACACGAATGTATGATTAATTTCTTTCTGTGAAATCTAATTTAAGTTTCACCTGGTGGAACTGGAGAAAGAAGCTCTTAGTAGTTGGTGCTCTATTGTTTTTCGCTTTTCTGCTGTCTAATATCTATTGCTTCTTTCCAGATTGAAATATTGAGGAAGAAAGGCCATTCTTACTCTGAGATCATTAATGAAAGTCTGATTGAATCTGTGGATTCCTTGAATCCATTCATGCATGCCCGTGGAGTTTCATTCATGGTTGATAACTGCTCAACCACAGCAAGATTGGGATCGAGAAAATGGGCTCCTCGTTTTGACTACATCCTCACCCAGCAGGCCTTGGTAGCGGTAGACAACAGTACTCCCATCAACCGTGACCTCATCAGCAACTTCTTTTCAGATCCAGTGCATGGAGCCGTTGAAGTCTGTGCCCAATTAAGACCCACAGTTGACATTTCTGTGCCAGCAGATGCCGACTTTGTGCGACCTGAGCTCCGCCAATCTAGCAACTGAGATTCAAAAGGAGAACCTTTAGCTTGAAATAACCAGGAGAATTTTTCCATATTTGGTCTGATGGAGAAGCTCCCATGAGTTACTAGCAGAGTGTAGTTTTATTATGAACTCCTAGTGTGAGCTTGAGTATTGTCTGTCTGTCTGTCTGTCTGTCTGTCTTGTTCTGCATTAAAACGAGTATGTATTTTTGTCATGTCAGCTTCTAAAGAGTATGCACTTGTATGAGTAAGTTAGTTGCCTTTCCACTCTGCAGAAGTGAAATCTAGTTCTGTTGTGATATATGGAAAGTACCTCGCATCAGAGTATCCACATGGTACAATTGGACTGCTGGAGAAAAGGGAGGTTATGACAGTAGGAGAGATGGACTCTTCTTACTGATTTTGTCTCCACTCGCTGCCTAGGCTCTAAAACGAGGGATGATAATTACAATCACCTCTAAACATGCAATCGAAGCAGGTGTGGAAGTGGAATCTGGTTGGTTTCAAAACTCCGTTGCAGTGTTGAGAAAACAGCCGGGCCTCCGATGTTCAAGAGTGAGATTATGGGTGGGGAAGAGGGTGCACTGCCTAGTACATGGTAGGTAAATTTGGAAAAAGAAAAGCTTTAGCTCGATACTATTTCCTCTGTTCCAAATGGGTTCATCCATGGCGTGTAACTTTGGAAAAAGAAAAGCTTTAGGTAGTGTTTGGAAAACGCAATTAAAACTGTGTTTTTAAAAATTTTAATTTATTTTTTTATTAAAATTTAATATGGTTTGTAGTTTTTGGATTGTTTTGATATGCTAATATTAAAAATAATTTTTAAAAAATAAAAAAATATTATTAGCATGTATTTCAGTATAAAAAATTATTTAAAAAATAATTATTATTATATTACCAAACATGCTTTTAACCCGAGACTACTTCCTCTGTGCCAAATGGGTTCATCCATGGCATGAAATCAGATTGTCCCACAGCCTATTCTGTGAACGACGAAGAACTCGTCCAATCCAAACTATGTCTCTGTATTGGAACAGCTTTTAAATGAAAAGCACTCAAGTCTTCACTCTCTTGTCATGAATGGATGGCATGAGCTTTCACATCTGTTTATAACGAGATCAATTCCGTTGGGGAGGTAAGTTAAGGGCAAACCTCAAATATGCCCCCTACTATAAATACATTCTTGATTTGGTCCCTGATTTATGGTTGAATTGGATTTCCAAATTCTAGCTTGAGTCGTTTGTCCATTTTTAATATGGATTCCATTCAAATTGTATGTTATGCATAAGAATGATGTTGATTTGTTTTAAGCTTGATTTTGTTTTTCGGTCAATATTTGCTAAGAGTTCAAACATAAAACTCAAAGGAAAATTTTTGAAACCTTTGAAAACTCAATAGAAACAAAAAAACTTCAAGGGACTCAATTGATGTTTGGGTTTTAATTTGGGGGGTTGATTTGAAATTTGGCCAAAAATGAAAAAAGAAAAAGACTTCAATGCATTTAAAAGTCTTTAGACACGTAAACCGGCAATTACAGACCCTCCGATTTCATTGTCTTCGCTCTCTCCCGCCCTTCCTTACTTGTATATACACCATCATCATCACCTTCATTTAATATCTTTCCATTTCTATTTTTTTATAAATAATTAAAAAAACAGATCTTAGAAGAATCGAAAATGGCGAGTCGGTTCGGTTTCCAATCGTCGACAATGATCGTGACGAACACACCGGGGGCAGATCTCGCACTCACAAACTTCGCTTACTGCTCACCCTCCGATCTCCACAACTTCGCCGTCCCTGGAACCAAGCTCTTCTTAGCTTTAGTCGCCGACTCCTTCGTTCTATCTCTTTCATATCCTTTACGTATTTATACATTCATCTCGATTGCAATTTTGACTGCATTCGTATTTTCATTAATTTGATCATTAAGTTTTGATATTGTTAATAACTAGGTTTTATTTTGTTTTGTTTGCTCAAATATAAATGATGATCAAACAGAGAATTGACCGGTTTAATCTTGTTGTTTGTTGTGATAATCTTTTTTGTTAGTTTAAGTAAATAATCGCATTACCATTATTAGTTTTTGTTGGTAAAAGTCTATGGTTTTAAATTTATTCTTTCTCTTTTGATGTCCGGCGAGTGACAAATGAGAAACTTTAAATGTGCGTGATCGTGTGTTGTAACAATTTTAGTTAGTTCTTTGTTGAAGTAATCACAATTTGGTGGCCTTAACTAATAGTTACTCCTCATGAAAATATTCGTACTGGCCAAATTGCGTTGAATGCGATTCAGAGAAGGCATGCGAGGGTTTCATCTGGTGATACGATATCTGTGCGCAGGTTGATTTGTTTTTTATTTTTTTTTTTTTTTTCCTGTTCTTACGAATTGCAGTTTCTAATTGTTGGTTGGGTCAAATTTCTTAGGTTTATCCCTCCTGAAGATTATAATCTTGCATTATTAACACTTGAGTTGGAATTTGTGAAGAAAGGGACTAGAAATGAACAGGCAAGTTGATTGGAAATCCTGATCTTTTGATTATGGCGGCATTAAACTTTGTGCTGTTTTAGGGAGGGTGGCAGGATTAAGGGATTCTGGTGTTTTTTTTTTGTAGATTGATGCTGTTATTCTGGCGAACCAACTTAGGAAAAGGTTTGCTAAACAGGTAGAGTTTTGTGTACCCTACTTGTTGTATATGATTGAAAATATTTCTTAGTTGCAGTCGGTTTTATTTTGATTGGATTTTTACTGTTAATCTAGTAATTTGCACCATCAGTGATTGGAAAATGCCTTGAAGTAATCGAACTCTTCCTTTTAATGTGTTGGAATCACGAGTTTCATTTTGTTCTGATTTTTCTTGCAAAACAAAAACTGGTTATTTGAAGCTTGCTGGTTGAGACTACATGTGATTAATTGTAGAAAGAATACAGGATTGGTGATGCATTACTTTTGATCAATTTAAACTTAAAAAATGAACACCTGGATAAGATCAGACATGATTGCTTATATGATATCATGTGAATTTGACAATTTTTGTGATGCCCATCTCTCTCTCTTGCGCACGCACTTTTCTTTTGAGCGAGTTTTTCTTATGCACATTTCTTTTCCTTCTTAGGTAGCATTCAATACAAGGTTAAAAATTGGAAGGGAAGTTCTTACAAGTGTAATTATTACAAAAGTAATGTAGAGGATGTAGAAGTTAGTTTTAAGGAGGTTTGGTGAGTTCATAGATTGAAGGGTAAATTGTTAGTGAAAGGAGAGAGTAATTAAAATATTACTAATGATTTGAGAGAGAGAAATAAAAAATTATCTGGGTGTTTGTTAAGATAAAAAGAAAAGAATGAAAAGAAATAATCTTGCTCGTGAGGTTAAAATTTTATCCTCCATGCTTGCAGGGTAAAACATAACGTCTAAAGGCATCAAGATGGGGGTAATAATTATCCCTCTCGATGTTTCACCTTTGCCATTAAAGGAAACCAAGCAAACTTAAATACAAAAAAGTGCAATTTTTAACCTCATTACCTTTGGGCCAGACATATCTTGATTAGTTATATCTGAATGAGATTTCTGTTTTTGATTTTGATCTATTATTTGCATATTGTTCTTGAGGCATGGAATTTGACTTTGTTGTATGCAGGTTATGACATCGGGGCAAAAAGTAACATTCGAGTATCATGGAAACAACTATATATTTACAGTCACTCAAGCTGCTGTGGAGGGGCGAGAAGATTCTAAAGATGCTGAGAGAGGAATGATTTCAAGTGACACGTACATTGTCTTTGAAGCATCAAATTCTAGTGGCATAAAGGTCAAATTTTGATATTTGTGTTGTGAGCTTGCCTTTTATTCTCCATGCCTAGCTTTTGTGGCTTAGGACAAACCACCTATCTGTGGATTTTAATCATCTTAAAAAATTGTTCTTGGTGATGTGAATAGATGATGACCTGCTTCTTTTCAACTTTTGAATTGTTGCTCAGTATAACATGCATATGCCATTTTAAACTGTATTTTCTTTTCTTTTATAAATAAATCTAACTAGAGGTAAATTGTAATGGTTTTTGACATGGATACATCCATGGTTCTAATCTAAGAAATAGTATCATCCTAGATTGCACAGAATTTGCACCTGGTAAATACTCAGCATTACCAAACTTGGTGGTGAATGTGTGTTTGATGCCATGTTATTGCAGACATCTGTGACAATTGAATCTATTTCCTTTGACTGTCCTTATTGCTCGGTCCTCTTTAGGAAAGTATTCCTCTAATCTGACATGCTGATCATAATCATAACTTGATGAATCTGATCGAAACTTTATGGATTTTATTAACATGTATTGTCACGCAGATTGTCAATCAGCGTGAAGCTGCCAGTAGCAACATCTTTAGGCAAAAGGAGTTTAATCTTCAGTCACTAGGTATAGGTGGTTTAGGCGCAGAATTTGCAGATATATTTCGAAGAGCTTTTGCCTCTCGTGTTTTCCCACCTCACGTGACAAGCAAGTAATGCAGTTAGCTCTTCAAGTTATATTGATCCAATTTGGGATATGCACATGTTCTTGCTGTTAATAAGCATTTGATTTTCCAGATTGGGGATCAAGCATGTAAAGGGTATGCTGCTTTATGGGCCTCCTGGCACTGGAAAAACTCTTATGGCTCGTCAAATTGGAAAAATGTTGAATGGGAGGGAGCCGAAGGTTTGGAATTGATATCACAGTTTTCTTCTTTGCATGGGTGTGTGTGTGTTTTGTTGGTCTGCTAGAAGGAAAAGAATATTTGACCTTTTGCTGCTAGTGTCATCTGAAATTTGCTTTTACTTTTAATATTTATGCCTATCTCAACACCTGAGGTTTCTATTTCATTGATGTGTGGGAAGTTGGACAAACATATTAACATTGATGCTTTATAACACTTTGTATTCCTGTTTATGACTGATGTTTTAATATAATTGAGCTCTGTGCTATGTTTTGGTAAGCAGTAGAATATGGTTGGTTTACATGTGTGTTCAGTGGAATGCTATATTTCAGGATCTTATTAGCCATCCATCTTAGTTAATAGTTATGATGTATTTCTCCACTGTGTGAACCTTATGTGGTTATGGTTTTACTTTTGAATTACATCTTATACTTTTTATGTGAAGGTTCAGATTCAAGCATGAAATAGAATATTGTAATGGAACATCAGTAATAAATATGTGCCTGTTATTGTTTATTACTGTTTAATGCTAGGAATCAATGTGTGATTTCTTTTTCTGGTAACCCTGCACTAGATTGTTAATGGCCCTGAAGTCCTAAGCAAATTTGTCGGTGAGACTGAAAAGAATGTTAGAGACCTGTTTGCTGATGCTGAAAATGATCAAAGGACCAATGGTAAGGGACCTCTTTGAACCACAATATGATTTTAGATACTTTCTCCATGATGCTAATGCCACCACTACTTTCACTTTTCAGGGGACCAAAGTGATTTGCATGTAATAATCTTTGATGAAATTGATGCCATATGCAAGGTATGAGATTTCTAAACTCTTTGTTAACATTTACGCAAGTAGATTTTATTGCCTATGTTATATAGCAGTTCTTCTACTTTTTCAACCCTGCCACTGTCCAGGACGGGAGAGCCATTTTTAAGCCAATTAGTATTCATCTAATGGTGATTGAAAGTGTGTTTTTGATCTTGGTTTTGTTGGTTGGTAAAGTCTTTTGCAGTTATCTTTCAAATATAGTGAGGAAATGGTAATGTATCCCTGAGTAATGGTTAGCTAATTTTCAATCTAAAGGTAGATTGTTAACATCTGTTCTGAAAAGAAGAAAAGTAGATGAGAATAAAAAGTGACAGAAAAGCACTGTTGAAAAGCCAATTAAGTGCACTGATAGTTTGGGGAGGGATTTTATTAAGAAGAATATTATTCAAGCACCTTTAGATGAGAAAGGCATTTTTATCAAGTAAATATATTGTGTTACCTAGGAAAGGTGTACCAACTTTGATTGTGGTTCTCTTTCATGTAAGAGTATATGGTAATGGCAAAAAGTTTAATTAAGCACACATTTCTGGCATATTTTCTTTTGTTCTCATGATAACCTGTCGGTGATACAAAGCTCTCTAGTGTCCATGTATGTTGGAATTGAGGCTGTCGGCATACATTATAAAAATGATAACAGAAGACATGCATGTTTTATTTTTGTTTTTGCAGTCAAGAGGATCAACTCGAGATGGTACTGGAGTCCATGATAGCATCGTGAACCAGCTTCTTACAAAGGTCGGTGAAGAATTCTCAGTGCTTTCTGAACATTCGAGAAAATAAAATAATTTTCCTCAGCCATTGTAATCTGCTTATGCAAGTTTTTCTTAAAAATGCTTTGTGATTCCATCAACATGACTAAGAGACTGCTTGCTTTTCAGATAGATGGTGTGGAGTCCCTGAATAATGTTTTACTTATTGGAATGACCAATCGAAAGGATTTGCTTGATGAAGCACTTTTGAGGTTACTGCCTTTCTCTTTTTCTGTTACTCTCATGTAAAACAGCGTCCCATTGTATTGCAATTGCATATAGTGTGAGCATGGGTTGCAAATAATAGAAAAAAGTTGAAGTGTAATTAGTTCGATGAATCAAAATGTGAGAGATGAACTCTAGATACTTTTTTGGAACACGTGGAGATTATGATGATTTAAACCGAGAACAGTAATGCAAGACGCAAAGAGCGTGGATAAATATAATTCATTCTGAAAAATACAAGAAGTTTGAACTCTATTCTCCCCACTATTTTTTGGCTTATGGACAACAAAGCTTCTACTTGAACAAATATCCTTTCATCTTCAAACATTTTGATTTTGTGGTTTGTAGGCCAGGACGATTGGAGGTTCAAGTTGAGATAAGCCTTCCTGATGAAAATGGTCGGCTGCAGATTCTTCAAATTCATACAAACAAGATGAAAGAGAATTCTTTTCTATCTCCCGATGTAAATCTTCAAGAGCTTGGTATGTACTCTCACACAGTGATTTTTATTGGAATTTATCTTCAACACTTTGTTAATGGGACTGACTGAGTAAAGTTTATAAAATTGATTTATTTGTGTACAGCTGCTCGTACAAAAAATTACAGTGGAGCAGAACTTGAAGGTGTAGTGAAAAGTGCAGTATCATTTGCTTTGAATCGACAACTAAGTCTAGATGATCTTACCAAGCCAGTAGATGAAGAGAGTATTAAAGTAACTATGGATGACTTTCTGCATGCACTCCATGACATTGTTCCGGCATTTGGAGCCTCCACTGATGACCTTGAACGATGCAGGTAGTTAGAAATGTTTGACAATTTTTTGAATCTCAATTAACCCCGACAATTCTGAATGCAAAGCTCTTGGTATTAGGAGCTAAATTTTCTATGGTGGATAAGAGCTTAAATAATTATATTATAGCTAGGCATGGTTGGTTGTGTGAAAGTAGAAAATGTAATCCCACTCAAAGATAAATGCCTAAATTGTGCCGCATAACATGACTTGTAGACTTAATGGCATGGTGGACTGTGGTGATCGACACAAGCATATTTATCAGAGAGCTATGCTACTGGTGGAGCAAGTTAAAGTTAGCAAGGGAAGTCCAATGGTTACTTGCCTTCTGGAAGGCCCAAGCGGCAGGTAAGAACTTTCCCTTCCGTTTTACATTTCCCTTTTCATTTGCTTCACCTAATCTCCTCTATTGTCAGTTTTTTGAATGTTACTCTCTTGTGTACAGTGGTAAAACTGCATTGGCAGCTACTGTTGGCATCGACAGTGACTTTCCATATGTCAAAATAGTGAGCTCTTTCCCCATAATGTACATCAATTTTCATAGCCACTTCAATACTGTATATTTTTGTTCTTAAACTTTTGAGTTTCCTCTTATTTTATAGATCTCAGCTGAAACAATGATTGGTCTACAAGAGAGCACTAAATGCGCTCGGATTGTTAAGGTATGTCAATTGGAAGGTTATGTGCCTTTGTACAAAGCTCTGATGGTACCCTGGGGTTTTGTCATGCTTTTCATTTTTCCCTTTTAAATTGGAACTTGAACTTCTCCACACCCCAAAACTTGCTAACAAGCGTTATCAATCTATAATATATTTGTAACTCTGTATTTACTGTTCAGTTTCACCTGCAACTAGTACTACTTGCCTTATAATGTAAAGAATTAAGCACTGGATAACTTGGTACTGTCCACAGGTGTTTGAGGATGCGTACAAGTCTCCTTTGAGCATTATAATTCTTGATGACATTGAGAGGTATCTACTTTGGAATTTACATGTTATTAACTTCGATCACTTGCTTAGTTCCTATGTTTTTATTTTAGATGAATATTCATGATGATCAGTTGATAATTGATGTTGCAGATTATTGGAGTATGTTGCTATTGGGCCTCGCTTTTCAAATATAATTTCTCAGACATTGTTGGTACTCCTCAAACGTCTTCCTCCCAAGGTTTTCTTTCTTCCCCTTTCCCTTTTTTGGGCTATAGCTACATTTGTGCTTATTTTGTGGTAATGTGTTTTCTTGCGGCTCCAGGTAATATAACACTTGACTTCAGATATTACAAAATTAAGAGAAAAGAAGTCCTTCCATTCAGTGTTCTACAGTACTTTGTGCACAATACTCTCTGATTAGCCTTGGCACCTGGAACCTTCTGAATGGTCAAATAACTATATCCACATAAGAAATGCTCTGTAAACTGCTGTTACTTTTTAGGCCAAAGTAGCACCTTTGGTTGATATGTTGGTCATACTATCAGTTTTTCCCCAAAGAAAAAGGGAAAATAGAGTAAATTATGGTCTGTATAGTTTCAATGAATTGAATTTCTTGGAGCATCAGTGAATAGCTTGGATTCATGTAATCTTGATATTGCCTATTTAGTTGTGAAGGAAGGGAAAAGGGATAAGAAGTTTACATGGGTACTGGATGTAGGCTATTAATGCAATGGCTAAACTTATTTTCGTTCAGTACTAGTGACTGTTGTCCTCCACGCTCTTGCAAATGTCATCGTATGAGAGCCATTGACGTTCATGATTACTTAAAGAATTATCAATCTTAGGACCTTTTTCTTCTTCACTTATTTGGTTAGTAGTTTTCCTGACCTTATTAAACGTGCAATTCTTGAACTTCACTTTCAGGGAAAGAGACTTCTGGTGTTAGGGACAACAAGTGAAGTGAGCTTCTTGGATTCAGTTGGTATTTGTGATGCTTTCTCTGTTACTTACCTCCTCCCCACATTGAAGGCAGAGGATGCAAAGAAGGTAATATGGTCATTTGATGTACAACTTTTCATCCTTTTGCAGTTTAGTATTGTTTCCTTGGTCATTAATGGTAAAGAGTATAAAGCATCTCTTTTTGTTTATGTTATTCATAATTAAGCATTTCTTGTAAACCAACAGACCTACTTGAGCTTTTGAATAAAGGTTTCTAATGGAATGATGAATGTGAAAGGTGTTTAAAGGGTTGCTGTCTTGTAGCTAGGATGGGGAATTGACACCATCTATTTATTTGTCTCAAGGACGTTGCTTGTAATGATATATCTGGTCATTGCTACTAAGATATGTTTGGACAGTTCTATTCTCTATGGATGTCGTACTTGTTCTCAAGTCCCAACTCCCCTCTCTCTATAATTTGTTTCCAGGATTCTGCATAGATAATTCAAACGCGAGCTCACATTTTTTAGTACCTCTGATAGTAAATATTTGACAGAACCTTTATGTTAATATTGTGCATTCCTCTCCAGGTATTGAAACAACTCAATGTTTTTGCTGAAGATGACATCAGTGCTGCTGCAGAAGCCCTGGATGATGTAAGATTGTCTCCTGAAATGCTTATTTTATACTCAATTTTGCTGCCAAAACTGAGATCTGTTCAAGGAGAGATGAACTGCTCTTCTAACACTATTGGATGCCTCCCCTGTCAGTAGATTGGTCATTACATACTTGAATCGCGAATCATAACTAATTTCTGATGGAGGCTACTACATTCACGTGTTCATCCATCAAGGGGTGTATTTTTGAGATCATGCCCTAGTCATATATGCAAATGATGGTTTAGGCTCTTAATTACTACCCCCTCGCTAGGAACTAAAATGACACGGTTTTTATGCTTGTCTTTTCTGCAATCGCAATATGGAATTGCTCAAGCCTGGCCAATCAATGGCATTTAAGCAATGATACGGTCATGTTATGTCACTGGAGAAATTTGTTTGGTCGTTCCTTGGGTGAACTTGACTTCCGTTGAATAACGAATAACCATCTGGGATTTTCTTCCTATATTTTTTATATTTAAATAGGTTAATCTATAGTTTTCTGCCTCAATTTTCAATTCTAACCTCTTATCTTTCCGTAATCTCTCTTCATTAGATGACTATCAAGAAGCTCTATATGCTGATTGAGATGGCTGCCCAAGGAGAGCAAGGTGGAGATGCAGAGGCTATCTATTCCGGCAAAGAGAAGATTAAGATTGCACATTTTTACGATTGCTTCCAGGACATGGTGCGATTTTAATTTGAAGCTCCCTCGTTGACCTCGCCGAAAAAACATCCTCTCCCGTTTTAATTTTTTTTACCACATCCGTTGTGGCGATCTTTTGCTGTATATTTTTGGTAATTTTAGGTGTGATTAACCCTGAGCTTTTGAGGCACTAAGGTTTGTATTAGGTTTGTAAAGTTCCAGATGAGTTTGAGAACAAGGTCGATGCATTTTGTATTGAAACCCACTGTTTTGCGCCACTTGCGTCTTGCTTATCGCAATACAGAAATAAATAAGTAAATAAATTCCCAGTTGCCCATGGAAAAATCAGGTGCTTCGATATAATAACAAGCTTTTCACAGTTCACACAGCAGAAGCGTAAGAGTTGTCCCCTCGAGGACGAAGGGGTAGGGCGTGACTGTACACATCTCATCAAAGGAAAATAACACTCCGTCGGAAAAGGGGGGAAAAGAAGAAAGAAAAGAAAACCCTAAATATGGAGATTAAAGAAAATAGCATAGCCCTAATCGTACTTCTCTCTCCAGGAACAAACAAGAAATAAAACCCAAGAGAGAGCCAATAAGATATCACCAACTGTCTGTCTCAAACAAACCCAGGCCAAAACCTCAACCCTCCTCTCGAAATTAACCCTCCAAAGAACCATGAAAACATGAAGAACAGCACACCCCTTTGCAAAGAAAGATTGAAACTCTCTATCCTTGACAAAGGAAACCATGAATATCAAGAACCCGATATCAAACAGAAGCAACCCGGAAAATGAGTCAGAGGTCCGGATCAGGAGCTGGTCGTGTGGGGTCGACCCCATCAGCTTTGTGGCAGTTTCATTACCATGTGTGAAGGTGTAGATTTCCTTCATTTGGAACATCATCAGTGTTCCGCTTGTTATGGCTATCAGGGAGTGTAGGATGCAGATCGTAGAGAAAGCTGACGAAGATGATGTCATCTGAGGGCTGATGCTTTAATCCGACGGTCTTGGGAATTTAGACATGGTTTTAATTCTGAGGAGATGGGAAACAAAGGAACATGAAAAGAAAGAGTTCCTTTTGGAGATACGGAGCAGAGTTTTGTCAGCGAGTTCATGCGGGGGAGATAAATGGAGAATGTAGTAGGTGTCTTGCTGTCAAGATAAGGATCCTGTGGGGCCCAAAATAGAGGACCCTTTGTCCTAATATTAGACACGTGTCATGTGTTTAGTCGTACTGACGCAATATGACGACTGTGCATTAATTAATTAAAAGAAACTATGCCGTCTGTTATTTTCACAGTAGCATTTTTGTAGTGCTTATTCTCTAACAAATATCTGAGGATAATAACAATGATTTTTTCTCTAAATTTTAACCGCGGTCTTTGATTTATTTATTTTTCTCAGAATAGATTTTGAACCTCGTTTAGCTTGGAACTGTATATTTTTTAGAAGGAACGGCTGAATTAAAAGTTAGGGATCAAAATATAAAAAGTTGGTAAATTAAATGGTGATTTTGAATTTTATACAAAAACTTTATTTTAATCCCTATATTTTCTTGGTTTATAGGTGATTTATCATTTTAGTTGCTAAAATCTTATTTTTATCATCTAAATTTATTTTCTTTATTTTTCTGTTATTTTGTTGTGTGAAAGAAAATTATTGTTGATGATGATTTTAACCTAAAAAAATTGAAATCAATGTTAATGAGTTTTATTTTATAAATGTAATTTTACCTAGGTATTTTGTTTCCTTCTCCTTACTCGAGAAGACAGATCTGATCACGGGAATGTTTTTAGATTCAGGTTGTTTTCAGTTTTTTGAGGCCATGTATAGATTTATCAAGATGTTATCTAAGTGTTTTGGGTAAAAATAAATTGAAAATGGGTTTTAAAGCAAAAAAAAATTCAAAGTACTGTTTTCCTCAACCTCATATATATTTAATCCAATTGAGCTCATGAATCAGTCAGGCTTAACAAGTTAATTTTAAATATCCAGGCTACTATTATTTTTTATTATTTAATGCTTTTTTTGCTTTTTAATTTTTTTAAAAAATACAATTTTATCATTTGTTATCAATGATTTATTTATTGAATTGACTTGGATCACGAACTTACTTGATTGATTCGAGTTCACTTAATTTTTTTAATTAAATTTTAATTTTTTATTAATTTTATCACTCAATATTAAATTAATTTAAAATTAAATTTTTTAAAAAAAATTTCAAGACTATCCCATAAATTTCACGAGTAACCATGTTAATCTAATTAAATCAAATATTTTTTTTATTTTAATATTAAATAAAATATTTAATAAAAGTATCATCAAATCATGATTAAAAACCATATATAATTTTTGTTTTTTAAACAAGCCATCAATATCTAAGATATTTGTTTTTCTACTTTAATTTTTTTTTATTCAAATCCGCTGCGTACCGCGTGCTAATGGTACAGAATTGTGGGCGGACTTCGGTGATGGGCCATGGCAGGCTAATTAGTAATTGATTACATACCCTAATTGGCCCTAATTGGTTACTTTTAAGATTTGATTTTAGTAGACTTCGTAGATGTAATTATGCCCTTTGAAAAAACAAATAAAAGCCAAAGTTTGTGAATGGAAATGGAATTGCCATTGGATGTAATCATCATGCCCTTTGAAAATGGAATGCTAAGCATCGCTAGTAGATAGCGATTTTTTGGCCTTAAGGGAGCTCGAGAAGCCTTTCAACATCAATTAGAATAATGAAATAAATAAATATAAATGGATGTTATTCAACTTTTTCAGAATTATTTCTTAAAAACTACTCTCATATTAACTTACTAGTAAAATAACATCACATTGTATTAATTTTTTTTTAAAAAAATATTTACAAGTAGTGGTGATAGATATCCAATAATTTCTTTAATTAGACCTGTAATTCTAGCTCGCTGTTCTTTATAGTTTGAAACTGACTGCGCATCAGATTCTCTGTCGTCATCAAGTTTAAAGAGATAGGGGGCTGAGGCGTTGCTGTCATCAATTCTGGTTGTTTTTAGTCATTTGAATGGTGCTAGCTAGCATATCATCAATTCAGCAGTAGGAAAAGTGAGAGAACAAGAATGGTTTCCGCCAATCTAAATCTAAATCTAAATCTTTCAATCACAATCGACACCGTCTTTGCTGGGAAATATGAGAATGCAGAGATCACCTTGTACTGGTTTCAGGCGAGTGGTGACTGATGAGCAAGTCTAACCACAGATGTGAGAGATGGGCCATGATTATCCAACCCGAGCTCGATACATGGATGATCTTGCAGGATGTACATTACTATGGCCATGTGCGCTTAATGATTCAGGACGAAAGATTGGGGACAAGCTTTTCTCCAAAGAATCATGGCCACCGCTTGCCATGTGCATGTGGACATGGTGGTCGGTTTTTTGCTCGAGCTTTTATTTGTCGCGTGTGATGCAATGCCTGCATCAATCAAGGAATGGCTTGCCTTGTTTCGCAGGCTAAAAGCAAGTCTTTCAGCTGTACCAGAAACAAGTTTATGTGTTGAGATGAGCTTTTGACACAAATTCCAGATGATGTCTGCACTTGCTTGCTTCTCTTTACATCAGCTCACTGAAGGAAAAAAAAACAAGCCCTGTCTTGGCAGCTATTCTGCATTTATCCAGAAATTCATGAATCACAAATATAATACGACATAAAGAATCGATACAAAAATTCTCAAAAAATGACAACCTCGTAGCTAGCTGTGGTGCCGGCTGTTCTGTCAAACGAGGTTGAGCAGCAAGCATGCCCACACCAGGCAGTTTTATCCTACGATTTAGTGACAGAGGAAGAGAATCATGGCCGTAAATGATTTTTGCTTGATCAGATCTGTGGGTCTCCGGTGTCAAACCAAGCCTGAAGAATTCCGACGAGATTAAATGCGAGAGAGAGCCTCGTCTCTTTACTTGGCTGTTGCTAGGGTTAAGTTAGCAAGGGTGAGTCCATTTAGATGGATTTGTTTTCTAATCCCTTACATTCTAAACTAAGATTTATCCCTATTAAGGAATGTTGTGGTGCTGTACATGTTGCAATTATTTTTTTAAAATATATTAAAATAATATTTTTTTATTTTTTAAAGTTTATTTTTAATGTCAAAACAACAATATATTTAAAAAACACTAATTTTTATTTTTATTTTGAGCAAATAACGTTTTGGCAAGGAACATAGCTCATGCCATAACATTGACACGTTTAATTGTTAAAAGATAAATTACTGTTCTGATAAGATTCAGTGGTTTCTAATACCCACTCATAACTCAGTAGATCTTCAATTATTTTTCTGTTTCAAGCTCAGAATAAAGCCACAGCACTGGTAAATACAGCTGTCTAGTTGTAAGCCTTGAATATGGTAGAAATAACTGCTGTTGTAAGAGTAACACCTCAACATATCATGTTCTGCCTCAGCAAACCAGACGATAATGCAAAACTAAATGGTATGGCGACAAGGGAAGTGGTAAATGATGTTCATTATATTTATTTGTTCCTAAAAGAAGAGACATTAGTATTACTATTACATAATCGAGTCTAACATGACCTTGCTATCATGATGAACAAAAAAATGGGTCACTACAGTGAGGATTTTGGTAGCAAACCATGTCATAATTATTAAAATCTTAATCTATATACATCAAAAAATGAGTTGGAAAGGATAATTCAAAAGGTAGGGAAAAAAAGAATGAGAAGGAACTCCCTGAAGCGGCAGAACTATAACACTCTTCTGGCACGAATCTTCGGTTCCTGCAAACAATTTTAGAAGAGAAGGAAAAGGAATGATACGTTTCCTGATCAAAATTTTTAACTTGCATCAGTTTCCTTGCCACCAGCAGCAACTTTGCGGTGGCGCCTAGAGCCAGACCTCCTTCCACGCCTAGCTGGGGCTCTCCGGACAGGAGCACCTATCACCTTTTCAGTTGAAGTATCAAGTGTTGTTTGAAGTGGAGGTTCATCAACCAAAAGAGGTGGAGGAGGAGGTGGTGGTGCTAGCAGCAATGGTGGCGATGGACGATGAGCCATCTGTTCTAAAACATCTCTATGGTATTTCTGCACATGGCAACAAACAGACCGGGGTTAAAAAGAAATGCACAAGGAGACAACAGAAGAGTTGGACTATCAAGAAAAGGAAAAGTATTCATTAGATAAATATCCGTTTCTAAAACATCTCGATGTTTAACAGTTCACACAAATTCAAACAAGTTTCATATGAGCACAAAAATCTATTGCACTCGAGCACAAAGAAAAATTTTAGGGCAATGCCTTCAAAGCATTAAAGACACCAGTGAGAAAGCTTTACAAAAATATAAAATTACTAATTTACTTTTGGCAAACCTCAAGAAGTTTATGAAAGTCTGCCTTGCAAGTTTCATATGCATGTCCTTTATGCAGTTCACTAATTTTATGTGAGCTTCTCCACTCCACAACCAATCTCCTGGTTAAACACGTCCTCTGGTAATTAAATATAAGAGAACTCTACACTATGATGAGTTTCTAGCAAGAACCATTTGAGGTAATTTTCATAAAAAAAGAATCAGGACAAAAAATCACTGTATGGGATAAAATTCAGGATATCACCAGCAGTCGCCATGTGAAGCCTCCTTGCGATAAGCCACCATGAAATATGGCATTCTTTATCACAATTTGGTCCAGTGCAATTAGACCGAAACTGTAACTTCCATGAGGGGTGCTAATGGACTCTATAAACATACGCAGTTATGGAAATCAGAAGGAAATGCTTATCTGCAACCTAAAACTAAAACAAAATAATGTCAGAAACAATTTTCTATAAAGGAGTTGAATTTGTTGCAATCTTTTTTTTTTTCCTTGAGAATTTGTTATAATCTTGTTTTCCAATGAACTGGGTGTTCACATGATATTTTGGTACAAACAGAACCAACAGTACATAAAATGATTACCTGAACAACAAAGTTGCGCCTTTGACAGTCCAGGAACATGTTGACAGTCCAATTTGTTTTCTCATGAATCTTATCCCTGACAGTGGAAAAGCTGATTTGGTCCCTGGAAGTAAAGCGATCAACTTCATTGAACCAAAGACAAGTAAAGAGGTTGCTAATAGGAACATGCTCCCTTATCACAACACATCCTTCAGGGACATCTGCAGAGCCACAGGTGAACAGGAACTATATCAAAGACAAAGGACAGGCAACAAAACACCGAAAGAAAACCAGGAACTTGCACCTACCGCTTATAATAGGAAACTTGGCCTCAGAATATGGAGTCAAACCCTCCTTTTTATAAAATTCAACCTGAAAGTCAATGGAGGCATTTTCATATTTTCCAGCAGCTTTATTTGCCTCAGCTTCATTAAACACATCAAAGCGTCGATAATGTCTAGAAATTGCAAAAGTAGCATTTTCTCTCCACAAGAACCTGAACAGTAGCTCAAGAAATAAGCGTGGTGCCCAAAAGAAGATTCAGGCAAATAACTAATAATAATATCATCTAAATTGATTAAAGCATGAGAGGACATCATTTGAAATATTTAGTAATGATCACAGAGGGAAGTGTTTTATAAGCTTGTTAAGTAATCCACTCACTAACTTCTATTATCGATACTAAGCACATGAAATGTCCATGATCAACCTTTAAAGGAAACAGTGTTTTCATTCAATAATGAGAGAAGATTACCATTTGGTTTCGGATGTACACCCCATTCGTTTCTCTCAGAAACAGTGTTTTTATTCAATCAAATACAATATGATTTGGTCCACAAAGATGTGCATCACACCATCACCATTCCAATTGAGAAATGTTTCAGTGCAGGATGTGGTTTGACGTTCTAGGAAGACAAGGATGTATTCGACTGATGTAAAGCCTACAATCTCAATCAATTTGAGATCAGCTACATGGATCAATTTCGTCCAGTTACTTGGAAGAAAAGGATACATTTAATGAAAATACCAGGACCAAAAAAGTCAACCAGAACTTGTTGGAATTATAAGCATGTAAGCGGTTAGACGGAATCTCAAAGATCTCCAAATCAAACAAAAAAGATTATTCAATGATAAACTATATAGCAATTTGGGGGCATGAGAATTTAAGGTTTGTGATAACTGAGTGCCATTGGATGAAAGTTTCTGAGTTCAGGATTCTAATCTAGCCAATATTGAGAATAAAAAAAAGAGTGACCATTTGGGATGACAAAAAAAGGACAACAAATACAAATTGAAAAAAGAGAGGAAAGCAAATGCAAAGTTAATTTAAAGATAAAATAAGAAATTGAGAAGTGGAAAGAGAGTAAGCAGGCAATCAAACAAGGAGATTCAAGTTATAATGAACGCATATGTTGGAGAGGATCTGATGTCTAATTCCAGAAACTCGAGCAACCAAAATTTTCTTGTATGGCCAGATTGTCAAATATTGTCACTGAAAACAAACCTAGCTCAAAAAAATAGTAGGACCAAGGTAATTTAATCAATTCAATTAGAAACAAGTGGCTTATATCCAGATACCAGTAGACTTATTCTATGCATAAATGGAATAACTAGATCAAGGAAAAAAAGCAGACACAATGGATACACACACACGCACACAGTGAGAGAGCAGACATCAGTGTCACCTTTCTAAAATTTGATATGGATCGACAACAAGTTCAAGTTTTCCATCAATCCACAAAGAAAAGCGGGCATTTGGAAACATTCTATGCGATAGAAGCTTTGGGACCTGCCATGGACAAAACCAGGTTTACTAAGTATGCTAAAGTACAATCTAGTGTAACGTAGACGTTAGTGAACCATAAGTCTGCTGCTGATTTTGGAAAAAAAAAATAAGCTGGTTCACTTTTTATCTATTGGTGGTAGCAGGGAAGAGGGTATGGGAGTTGGAAGGAGTAATTGATCATTGTTGCATAAGACTTTTCGGTTCTGGAAGTGATGGAAAAAATCAAGTTCATTCAGCCATATGCATCTTCCTTCCATTCATGATATGGATCATAAAGAAGCCAAAGGAAATCAAATAATTACAGCTATAGTGTCATCGATGACCAAACAGACAACCATTAAGCCAAATTTGCACCCAGAAGTCCAAAACAAAAGTTGCTGAATGAAGTTTACGGCAAGTACCTTCCCGTTGCGCCTTCCATCTGTGTAAGGAAGATTATGGACAACAACAATTCTCCATATACCAACTTTCCTGCTGTCATTAAGAACACTGTTATTCTTCAAATAAGCCTCTGTTTCTTCATCAACGAACATGAAGAAGCAGATAGTGTTCATGGAGTATTCACTAATATTACGTGGCTGTTGTATGTCATCAAAAGCTCCTGAGAGGAAAGAAAAGGAGATCATTTAATAGCAAGCCATCAAATCAACAGACGAAAGATAAGTTGGGATCCCATTACACGGAGAAATACCAAATATTGCTGAGGCAACGATAACACCATGGCACTGCTCCATTACATCCAGGTCAATTTTGTCCATGTCAAATCCAGTATACTGGCCAGGTCTTTTCCCTTGGACAAATCTGATCAGTGCACATGTGTCAAAAATTTGCAGAGTTAAAAGTTATAAGTTGGCAGCAGTAAGAGAAACTGGTCCAATAACTAGTTACTAGAATGATTATCCTACAAATATAGAGTTGGCTGAAATTTCAAAGGAACAACCTTCAATATTCATAAACACATAAAAGATCTTTGGAGAGAGCGCTTACCCACAATGCACTCTCATTGACTCTCTAATATCATAAGAGTCACTTCTCTGCTTTAAAGTAGGGTATCCTCCAAAATCAGAGCCTCCAAACTCTCCTTCTCTACTAAGAGGATCCTCCTGGATATATGTCAAATTCTTAATTACTGGAGAAAACGAGGGGACCTTCGGCATTAAGGCAATGGCTTCTTCCACAGGTAGGTAACATACAGGACATGCTGAAACATAAATGAAAGAGAAATCTCAGGAACATGGGAGTGAAATCTCATTACTTACTTATCATATGTCCTAGCACCTCAACATCCCTGTCACCTTAGAATGTTTACAAACTAGGACCATGGTGATGCCTACAACTAATGACTGTTAAACCTAAAAAGGAAAGCAAAATCTAGTTGTCAAAACAGTTGGGGGGAGGCAAGGAACTTACGCCGTGGTCCAGTTCTTTTTTTATCTGCTGGTGGGGGAGGTAAAGTGAAACTATTACATGGGTGCCCTGGAGGAAGGGTATATCCCAAAAAATATGCAGGAGGAGGGGGAAGCAAACTAATATTCGAAAATATTCCTTGAAAAAAATAAGTCTTGTTCTCAATCCTGCTTAAGGACGATGTGTCACTGAGACTTAATGTCGGGGGACGGCCACCTTCTTGTGCATCTTCACCTGCAAACAAAGCAAAATGAAGACGTTATTTCCACAGTTGCAATCGAACTCCAAAAGGACCACAACACTGATAACTCTAGCAAAGGTTCAAATGCAGTAAAGACTAACCCGAGAAGGCTCGAGAAGTGAATAGAAGATAATATTTTCAAAATTTAGTAAAAAATAAACATCAATCAGTGGGACCAATTATCCATGAGTATACAAATCTCCCAGCTCATGTAATAAGAGCAAAGCAAGAACTAGCTGAAACACACTTTCTCCAATTCAAACAATCAACTGAAAGAAAGGCAAGAACTACATAACAGCCATAAGCACCGATTCAACACAGCATCAGTGATGAATTTGAGCATTATTCTAAACTAAGAAACAAACTTAATTACCACTAAAATCCCATATCCTATGATTGAACACATCAATATCTAAGCAATAACAACATATAGATAAATTGAAAATAAAACATACCTTTTCCTACATACAAAACCCAGACAAAAACCGCGGCAGAGATGACGCAAAGGAGCAGCATGCCAACCTTTTTCCTACCAGCAAACTTGAAGATCCAATGGAATAGACTCTCTTTCTCCTTGAACATCTTTGCAGGCTTAGTACGGCCATTTGTTTGCATAGGAAAGGGGGCACTACTAAGAACACCATTACCATTATGTTGCTGTTGTTGTAGTTGCTTGTCCAATGAACCATAACTACTAGAGAGCGGATCCCCAATGACCCTCCAGTCATTGTCTCTCCTAAAACCTCACACAAAACAACACCCCTCTCATCTCATCTCAGAAACCCTTTTGCCCACGTGAGAATCAAATAATATCATGAATTCATCAACATATAATGCGTTAATGAGGAAAACAATCAAAATCCACTTCACCAAATTGGCCAAAGATAAGATTTTTTTTCTCAGACAAACTATCAAATCATGCTCTAAATTCAACAAATAAAGCAAAATAGTTAAGACCACCTCACCAAATTGTCCCCAAACTCTTGGGGTAACTTCAAAATTCTCACTCTCCGTATCCAAAATACACTACAATTCCCAAAACTGAAATGAAAACACTACGAATGGACAACGATTACAAAGAGGCAGAAAGTATAAATCTTTTTTGCATCTATGAATAAACAGATCAAAGAAAATGTGTGACAAAAAAAATTGAATTTTGAAGTAAAAGGAATAAGAAAACAAAGGGATTTTTATTGGATCTTGAAGAGAATAAATCTAGGATTTGTGATTGGATGAAAAGGGTTTTTGAGCAAAAATCTAAGATTGATGAAATCGAGGTTTGTTTCCTTTATTGTATTTCAAATCAAATCCGGGATTTGTGTTTTATGAGTGCATGCTTATGTTTTTTGGTTTCTTTTTCGCTAAATTTGAGGTTATTACAGAAACTGAGAAATTCAGTATTTATATTTATATTAGCATTTACTTAACAAAAGACAAATAAAATAAAATAATTAGAATTATGGCATGAAAACATGGAAATAATAATTGATATGCTAATGGACGGTTTGCTTTTGTGGCGTAGCTGTGTTTTTTTAAAAAATATTTTTTTAATTATATATTTTTAAAATTATAAATTGTTTTAATGTATTAAAATTAAAAAAAATTAAAAAAATAATAAAAAATACTTTATAAATAAAATATATTTTAAAAAACAACAGCAAATAAATAACAAATATTATCTAAATCTCCGAGTGACAATAATAAAAATATCACGGTGATGCGGAGAACAATATATGTTTATGGCAAGGAAAGACACTTGTCAGAGATTAAATAAAGTCATTAATGGCCTAATTGCATGAGTTAATGCTATTAATTAATTAATCCAGTAACTAAACAAGCAGCCGTTTGTTGAAATCGGAAGCATTATGCATTAGGGATCTTTGCGCAAGAAAAAAGGAAAAAAGATTAACTTATTTTTCATAAACCCTAAAGATTATTAGTTGATGAACAGTTCTAAACATATTGGGTTGTGGAATGTTGGAGCAATCATGTTTGATAATTTTCTATTGGATAATTAGGATTTTACAGGAAACTAGTTCAATGCACTTGGACTAATGAATATTTAACAACTATAGTGTGATTTAGTAGTTAAGATAATATTTCCCAATAAATTAATTTAATGGTTAAGACACCGATAAAACTCTGTAAAGGTAATAATACAAATTCAATTCTTGAAAAACGTATTTGTTAAAAGGGGCAACTATAAACCCCGAATAAAACTAATCTATCATTTTAAAAGAGTATAGGGATACCCAGGTCATAGAAAAAAAAAACTAATAGATATTTACCTTATAAAATTCTTTCAAGTATTGAAATTATTATTATTATTATTATTATTGGATTCTTAACAATTGTTTAAACATATTGATTATTTGTCCTATGGATATCTTTTCTTCAAAATAAAAGAATTAGAATTAAAAAAAAACTATATTAAAATAAAAATATACATTGGCCGTATAGAATAATTGTGAATGAAGTTTTTATTTTTTAAAAAAATTCAAGAACTCAGAATTCATAATTAATGGTTAGACGGAACAAGAGACTCGTAGTATCTTAATGGTTAATGGAATAAAAAGTTGTATTACCGTAATATCTTTCTTAAGCTCAAATAATTCAAAGAAAAAATTTAAACACAATTTTTTAACATCATCACTACACCAAAGACCTGTTGATGTTGTTAATTTAACTTCATCTAAAGTGTTTGAAAATATGATTCTATCCGTGTTTTTTAAAAAATTAAAAAAATATATTAAAAATTAATTTTTTTTGTATGTTTTGGATGGTTATGATATGCTAATCTAAAAAATAATTTTTAAAAAATAAAAAATATATTATTTTAATATATTTTAACATGTATTTTAAAAAACAACCTCGACTGCATTTCTAAACAAGCCGCATAAATATTGGTGGTAATTGTACAACTATCATTAATTTATTGAACCCCAATTTAAATATATTTTCCCTTTCGTGTTTATACAGAAGGATAAGTCTTAACAACCAGAGGCATCACCATTTTCTACCTCGATCATTTTCAGGTCAATTTTGAGAGCGTGCATCACCCCCTGAAACACAAGTTTTGCATATCTAGATTTTGACGGGAATTTAAAAGGGTGTTTGAAACATGTTTTTAATAGTGTTTATTTAAAAATTAATTTTATTTTTTTAAATTAATGTTTTATTTTATATTTTTAAATTATTTTGATGTATTTATATTAAAAATAATTTTAAAAAAATAAAAATATATTATTTTAATATATTTTAAGCAAAAAAACATTTTAAATCGTCGCAACTTTCAAACACCTCTTATGGCAAATAAACATATATTATTTAGGCACTTGAGGTCGTGCCCGAGTGGAGGGAAGAGACTTGTTCCCTTTCTCTAGACCCGGGTTCAATTCTCTATATGCATGTCTGTCACCCACGCGATGTTTTACTTGTTTACTGGGCTTGCAGGGTGTTTAGTAGGCCTGAGAATTAGTCGTGGTACACGTAAGCTAATCCAAATACTCCAGGTTATATATATATAAAAAAAACATATATCATTTAATGCGACTCTACAACGATTTTATAAGAAAATGTGTCTTGATATGATTGAAGGCAAAGAGTAAGGGCTAGCCATATCCAATGGATACAATTGTTGACGGGGAGGGGAAAACGCAAGCATATCTTATAGAAAAGACTTCAATTTAATGGCTCTCTCTCACAAGAAAACTTCAGAACATCCCCAAAAATCTCTACCCATTCAACCACTTCAGAAGCTCCTTGCTCCTAAAACTTTTTCTTATTGCTTGCACACTCCTGTAGGGTGAGGCCAAGTGGCGTTACAAAACCTTTTAATAGGAGGGATTACTTTCGGTTTGGTTCAGTTTTTATAAAAAAAATAATCAAACTGAATTTGTTTTTTAAAAAAAACCAAAACCGGTTCGAACTGGTCAGTTTCGGTTCGGTTCGATTTTTAAGACAAAAACCGGTTCAAACCGGTTTGGCTCGGTTTTTTTTGGTTTGGCTTAGTTTTTTCAGTTTTGACTCGATTTTTTCTGGTTTGGCTTGGTTTTTATGGTTTTGGCTCGGTTTTTTTCCTGTTTTTTTCGGTTTGATTCGGTTCGGTTTTTTAAAATTTTTAATCGGTTTAATCGGGTTTTTTTCATAGTTTGGTTTTTTCAATTATTTTTTTTCTGATTTTCTTAATTTAATCAATTTTTCAATTTTTTTATTCATCTCTATTTTTTATAGCCAAGTGAAGGCTTTGCTAGGGCAGTAATCCGCCGTTGAGAGTGATCCCTCAAGATAGAAAGAAAAGGTAAGAAACATGTCAATAAAAGAAAGACTAATGGAGTCTCGTAGAAGAGAATATAAATACTTGCAATTTAACCTAATTCAGGTGGGCTTAAAGCCATTAACATGATTAGTTTAAATACTTTTGCACTAATCTGAGTGCGAGACCAAAGATACAACATCTCTGAAGATTTCTTGGAAGGAATAGAGGAGTCATCACTGTGTGATGGGCCTATCCATTTTGGATGATTTCCATGCTTTACATTCTCTCTCAGACCCAAATATCAATTAGCCCTTAACTTTTAACATGGTTGTCAGATTCGATTCGTTGATTAATTTAATTAAGGAGTTGAATATCGGGTTACACGGATTGACTCAGATTAAGTTAGAAAAATTAAAAAAAAAATTAAATTTTTAATAATATATATAAAAAAATTAAAAAATAATTCATGTGAATATGGATTATACATATTATAAATAATAAAATTTAAAGCATTATTTAAAAAAACAAATTTATTTCACATTCAAAAGATATTAGATTAGTATGTTATTTAAGTTGAAGTATTTAAATCAAAATAGTTTTTTTATCCTACATTGAAAAAACATAACTTTTTTTTTTTCTAAACATATAGTATATATACTAAAGGGTTTCAAATCTCACATTGAAAAAATAATTTTTTTCTTGTGAACATAGAATATATATACTAAAGGGTTTTAAATCCCACATTGAAAAAATAAAATATTCTTTTAGTATTTATGTAGTAAACCTTGAAAATAGTTAATAACTAACTAAAAATATATATATTTAAAAAGGATCTCTGGCTATGAGAAAAAACACGTTTGAAAAAAACAATCTTAACCAGGTTTTGCCAGGTTGCTCGGGTCATGGGTCAACTAGGTTTTGCCAAACTTTTATTAATCTCAATCTTTTATTTTACCCGAATCAGATTTAATAACTATGATTAAGACTCGTAAATTTGATATGATAGTTGGATCTAAAAATATAGCCTTAGTATACTGGATGTGGCTCTGTTTATTTTTGCGTTTCAAAAGCGTTTTTAAAAAAATTTAAAATTTTTATTTTTTTTCTTTGCTTCAAATTAATATTTTTTGGTGTTTTTAGATAATTTTGATGTGCTTATTTCAAAAATAATTTTTTTAAAAAATAATAAAATATTATTTTAATATATTTTTAAATAAAAAATATTTTAAAAAACAACCACAACTATACTCTTAAACAGTATATCCCTTAGCAGCATGTTTTGACATGGGCTAAAGATAACCTTTCTCCAAGAAAGTATATCTTTGCCCACTGAATTCCTGATTAGATGTTTGGAGCACCTCGAATTAAGTTTAAGAAGAAATGGTTTTTGACTAATTTAAGTCGCTAAAAACAATAATTTTATATCCCAACCTTTCATGAGAAATTCTCTCATCTCCACAGACAACTAGATTTCTTTCGGTTGTTGGAAAAAGGGTTTATTAAAAAGGGATTTGTGAAGCAATATATCAGTCCTCTCTCAATATCGATGGAGCGACAACCTAATGTATTTGCCCTCCAAAAACATCCCTAAGTAATTGAGTAGGCTTTTTGAGATTTATGATGATATAAAAAGTTATTTATCTAATTTGATGATGTAAAGTTAATTTTTTTTATAACCCTAATAGTTTTTTTTTCTATTTAATTTTAATTTTACTCTTTGTAAAAACAAATTTGTTGAAGAATCCTTTTAGTGAGATTTACTCTATTTTGAGAAGAAAAAAACCCATCATTTTAAGTATTTATCATCCTAATTTGAGAATAAATTATCATTAGAAAAACTGAATATACCGATCTTATAAAAAAATTTAAGAGTAAGGGACTCGTTATGGATAGAGAATGTATGAGCATCCCTAATGCATCTTACTTTTGATAAGCTATATTGTGTAATCTAAATATGGTTTAAAGATTTTGATGAGTTCCTAACTGGTGGTCAGCCTATGATTCAGAATAAATATTTACTCTCATGAATAAATCTGGCATTTTAAATTTATTATAGGTTCGTATACCCAGATAAATTCTTTTGAGAATGATCTATGTAGGTACCTTAACAGGGTTCACCGATCCTGAAAGCAAAAAGCATTCTCCATAAATCATATATTATAGTGAAAAATACTCATAATTAAAATTGATGAATATCTAAAATAATTTTAAGAATTTTTCTAATCAATTTTTGATATTTAAATACTAACCTGCTTATAAATCTAACATTTATACTAGGATATGCAAAATAACATGTAATGGTATGCTGAATATTATATATAAAATGCTTTGATCAGAAAAGCTATTGGTGACATGCTTAAGTTATTTTTTGAAAATAGGTCAGTTGTAAAATATAATTTATAAACTAGCGCAATTAATAAATATAATTTAGAAATATAGCGCAATTAATGAATATAATTTAGACAACCATGCTAGGAGTATCTCAATTCAACAGGTTGCACTACTGAAAAAAAAAAAAAAAAACTAAGGAAACCTATTGAATATTTGAAATTCTTTTTTGAAAGGGTGGGGCTGCACTATTCCTAGAAGCACAACCCTTAAAAATCAATTGTTGAACTACATGTGAAAAGTATAGCATATATTTTTTTTTTGTACTATATGGCAGGTAAAAGCAAAAAACAAATCTGTAATAAAAATGGATATAACTTTTAATTAAACTGTTAATTTGAATTTAAATTTTTTTATGAGACTATATAGTTATAGTAGGTATGATGATTGTAACTAAAAGATCAATAAAGTTTTTAAATTAGGTTGAGAAGCTACTATTTTTGTTAATTTTATTATTTTTATATTTAATTTTAATTTCTTAACTTAATTGAATAGCACTCATTTGTACAACATTTTTTATACAAATGAGTTAAGAAAATCTCAAAATTTGCCTTACTCTTAAAAATAGTGCAACCTTTGAGAGTGTTTTTTTAATGGGTTGCACTAATATTGATAGAGATTTATTTTATTAGATTATGCTGCAAAGAGCATAGTTTTAAAACCCGGCTCGATCTGGTGGGTCTACTCAATGTGATTTAGTGGGTCAATCCGGAGCTGAAACCGGGTCAGGTTGAAGAAAAAACAAAGAAAAAAAAACCTGATGTGATCCGGTGGGTTAACTCAGCAAGATTCGATTAAAAAATCACAAAAATCTATCGCACTCAAGCATAAATAAAATTTTTAGGGCAATGCCTTTAAAGCATTAAAGACACCAGTGAGAAAGCATTACAAAAATATAAAATTACTAATTTACTTTTGGCAAACCTCAAGAAGTTTATGAAAGTCTGCCTTGCAAGTTTCATATGCATGTCCTTTATGCAGTTCACTAATTTTATGTGAGCTTCTCCACTCCACAACCAATCTCCTGGTTAAACACGTCCTCTGGTAATTAAATATAAGAGAACTCTACACTATGATGAGTTTCTAGCAGGAACCATTTGAGGTAATTTTCATAAAAAAAAGAATCAGGACAAAAAATCACTGTATGGGATAAAATTCAGGATATCACCAGCAGTCGCCATGTGAAGCCTCCTTGCGATAAGCCACCATGAAATATGGCATTCTTTATCACAATTTGGTCCCGTGCAATTAGACTGCAACTGTAACTTCCATGAGGGGTGCTAATGGACTCTATAAACATACGCAGTTATGGAAATCAGAAGGAAATGCTTATCTGCAACCTAAAACTAAAACAAAATAATGTCAGAAACAATTTTCTATAAAGGAGTTGAATTTGTTGCAATCTTTTTTTTTTTCCTTGAGAATTTGTTATGATCTTGTTTTCCAATGAACTGGGTGTTCACATGATATTTTGGTACAAACAGAACCAACAGTACATAAAATGATTACCTGAACAACAAAGTTGCGCCTTTGACAGTCCAGGAACATGTTGACAGTCCAATTTGTTTTCTCATGAATCTTATCCCTGACGGTGGAAAAGCTGATTTGGTCCCTGGAAGTAAAGCGATCAACTTCATTGAACCAAAGACAAGTAAAGAGGTTGCTAATAGGAACATGCTCCCTTATCACAACACATCCTTCAGGGACATCTGCAGAGCCACAGGTGAACAGGAACTATATCAAAGACAAAGGACAGGCAACAAAACACCGAAAGAAAACCAGGAACTTGCACCTACCACTTATAATAGGAAACTTGGCCTCAGAATATGGAGTCAAACCCTCCTTTTTATAAAATTCAACCTGAAAGTCAATGGAGGCATTTTCATATTTTCCAGCAGCTTTATTTGCCTCAGCTTCAATAAACACATCAAAGCGTCGATAATGTCTAGAAATTGCAAAAGTAGCATTTTCTCTCCACAAGAACCTGAACAGTAGCTCAAGAAATAAGCGTGGTGCCCAAAAATAGATTCAGGCAAATAACTAGTAATAATATCATCTAAATTGATCAAAGCATGAGAGGACATCATTTGAAATATTTAGTAATGATCACAGAGGCAAGTGTTATATAAGCTTGTTAAGTAATCCACTCGCTAACTTCTATTATCGATGCTAAGCACATGAAATGTCCATGATCAACCTTTAAAGGAAACAGTGTTTTCATTCAATAATGAGAGAAAATTACCATTTGGTTTCGGATGTACACCCCATTCGTTTATCTCAGAAACAGTGTTTTTATTCAATCAAATACAATATGATTTGGTCCACAAAGATGTGCATCACACCATCACCATTCCAATTGAGAAATGTTTCAGTGACAGGCACTTGCAGCACATTGCAGGATGTGGTTCGATGTTCTAGGAAGAAAAGGATGTATTCGACTGATGTAAAGCCTACAATCTCAATCAATTTGAGATCAGCTACATGGAAGAAAGGGATACATTTAATGAAAATACCAGGACCAAAAAAGTCAACCAGAACTTGTTGGAATTATTAGAGCATGTAAGCGGTGATACGAAGTCTCAAAGATCTCCAAATCAAACAAAAAAGATTATTCAATGATAAACTTCATAGCGATTTGGGGGCATGAGAATTTATGGTTTGTGATAACCGAGTGCCATTGGATGAAAGTTTCTGAGTTCAGGATTCTAATCTAGCCAATATTGAGAATAAAAAAAAGAGTGACCATTGGGATGACAAAAAGGACAACAAATACAAATTGAAAAAAGAGAGGAAAGCAAATGCAAAGTTAATTTAAAGATAAAATAAGATATTGAGAAGTGGAAAGAGAGTAAGCAGGCAATCAAACAAGGAGATTCAAGTTATAATGAACGCATATGTTGGAGAGGATCTGATGTTTAATTCCAGAAACTCGAGCAACCAAAATTTTCTTGTATGGACAGATTGTCAAGTATTGTCACTGCAAACAAACCTAGCTCAAAAAAATAGTAGGACCAAGGTAATTTAATCAATTCAATTAGAAACAAGTGGCTTATATCCAGATACCAGTAGACTTATTCTATGCATAAATGGAATAACTAGATCAAGGAAAAAA
Source organism: Populus tremula (assembly GCA_964019445.1). Lineage (NCBI taxonomy): Eukaryota > Viridiplantae > Streptophyta > Magnoliopsida > Malpighiales > Salicaceae > Populus > Populus tremula. The sequence goes on along the minus strand of CAXHTJ010000003.1, from coordinate 12,060,956 downwards.
AGCAGACACAATGGATACACACACACGCACACAGTGAGAGAGCAGACATCAGTGTCACCTTTCTAAAATTTGATATGGATCGACAACAAGTTCAAGTTTTCCATCAATCCACAAAGAAAAGCGGGCATTTGGAAACATTCTATGCGATAGAAGCTTTGGGACCTGCCATGGACAAAACCAGGTTTACTAAGTATGCTAAAGTACAATCTAGTGTAACGTAGACGTTAGTGAACCATGAGTCTGCTGCTGATTTTGGAAAAAAAAAATAAGCTGGTTCACTTTTTATCTATTGGTGGTAGCAGGGAAGAGCGTATGGGAGTTGGAAGGAGTAATTGATCATTGTTGCATAAGACTTTTCGGTTCTGGAAGTGATGGAAAAAATCAAGTTCATTCAGCCATATGCATCTTCCTTCCATTCATGATATGGATCATAAAGAAGCCAAAGGAAATCAAATAATTAGAGCTATAGTGTCATCGATGACCAAACAGACAACCATTAAGCCAAATTTGCGCCCAGAAGTCCAAAACAAAAGGTGCTGAATGAAGTTTATGGCAAGTACCTTCCCATTGCGCCTTCCATCTGTGTAAGGAAGATTATGGACAACAACAATTCTCCATATACCAACTTTCCTGCTGTCATTAAGAACACTGTTATTCTTCAAATATGCCTCTGTTTCTTCATCAACGAACATGAAGAAGCAGATAGTGTTCATGGAGTATTCACTAATATTACGTGGCTGTTTTATGTCATCAAAAGCTCCTGAGAGGAAAGAAAAGGAGATCATTTAATAGCAAGCCATCAAATCAACAGACAAAAGATAAGTTGGGATCCCATTACACGGAGAAATACCAAATATTGCTGAGGCAACGACAACACCATGGCACTGCTCCATTGCATCCAGGTCAATTGTGTCCATGTCAAATCCTGTATTCTGGCCAGGTCTTTTCCCTTGGACAAATCTGATCAGTGCACATGTGTCAAAAATTTGCAGAGTTAAAAGTTATAAGTTGGCAGCAGTAAGAGAAACTGGTCCAATAACTAGTTACTAGAATGATTATCCTACAAATATAGAGTTGGCTGAAATTTCAAAGGAACAACCTTCAATATTCATAAACACATAAAAGATCTTTGGAGAGAGCGCTTACCCACAATGCACTCTCATTGACTCTCTAATATCATAAGAGTCACTTCTCTGCTTTAAAGTAGGGTATCCTCCAAAATCAGAGCCTCCAAACTCTCCTTCTCTACTAAGAGGATCCTCCTGGATACATGTCAAATTCTTAATTACTGGAGAAAACGAGGGGACCTTCGGCATTAAGGCAATGGCTTCTTCCACAGGTAGGTAACATACAGGACATGCTGAAACATAAATGAAAGAGAAATCTCAGGAACATGGGAGTGAAATCTCATTACTTACTTATCATATGTCCTAGCACCTCAACATCCCTGTCACCTTAGAATGTTTATAAACTAGGACCATGGTGATGCCTACAACTAATGACTGTTAAACCTAAAAAGGAAAGCAAAATCTAGTTGTCAAAACAGTTGGGGGGAGGCAAGGAACTTACGCCGTGGTCCAGTTCTTTTTTTGTCTGCTGGTGGGGGAGGTAAAGTGAAACTATTACATGGGTGCCCTGGAGGAAGGGTATATCCCAAAAAATATGCAGGTGGAGGGGGAAGCAAACTAATATTCGAAAATATTCCTTGAAAAAAATAAGTCTTGTTCTCAATCCTGCTTAAGGACGATGTGTCACTGAGACTTAATGTCGGGGGACGGCGACCTTCTTGTGCATCTTCACCTGCAAACAAAGCAAAATGAAGACGTTATTTCCACAGCTGCAATCGAACTCCAAAAGGACCACAACACTGATAACTCTAGCAAAGGTTCAAATGCAGTAAAGACTAACCCGAGAAGGCTCGAGAAGTGAATAGAAGATAATATTTTCAAAATTTAGTAAAAAATAAACATCAATCAGTGGGACCAATTATCCATGAGTATACAAATCTCCCAGCTCATGTAATAAGAGCAAAGCAAGAACTAGCTGAAACACACTTTCTCCAATTCAAACAACCAACTGAAAGAAAGGCAAGAACTACATAACAGCCATAAGCACCGATTCAACACAACATCAGTGATGAATTTGAGAATTATTCTAAACTAAGAAACAAACTTAATTACCACTAAAATCCCATATCCTATGATTGAACACATCAATATCTAAGCAATAACAACATATAGATAAATTGAAAAATAAAACATACCTTTTCCTACATACAAAACCCAGACAAAAACCGTGGCAGAGATGACGCTAAGGAACAGCATGCCAACCCTTTTCCTACCAGCAAACTTGAAGATCCAATGGAAGAGACTCTCTTTCTCCTTGAACATCTTTGCAGGCTTAGTACGGCCATTTGTTTGCATAGGAAAGGGGGCACTACTAAGAACACCATTACCATTATGTTGCTGTTGTTGTAGTTGCTTGTCCAATGAACCATAACTACTAGAACGGATCCCCAATGACCCTCCAGTCATTGTCTCTCCTTAAACCTCACACCAAACAACACCCCTCTCATCTCATCTCAGAAACCCTTTTGCCACGTGAGAATCAAATATTATCATGAATTCATCAACATATAATGCGTTAATGAGGAAAACAATCAAAATCCACTTCACCAAATTGGCCAAAGATAAGATTTTTTTTCTCAGACAAACTATCAAATCATGCTCTAAATTCAACAAATAAAGCAAAATAGTTAAGACCACCTCACCAAATTGTCCCCAAACTCTTGGGGTACCTTCAAAATTCTCACTCTCCGTATCCAAAATACACTACAATTCCCAAAACTGAAATGAAAACAATACGAATGGACAACGATTACAAAGAGGCAGAAAGTATAAATCTTTTTTGCATCTATGAATAAACAGATCAAAGAAAATGTGTGACAAAAAAATTGAATTTTGAAGTAAAAGGAATAAGAAAACAAAGGGATTTTTATTGGATCTTGAAGAGAATAAATCTAGGATTTGTGATTGGATGAAAAGGGTTTTTGAGCAAAAATCTAAGATTGATGAAATCGAGGTTTGTTTCCTTTATTGTATTTCAAATCAAATCCGGGATTTGTGTTTTATGAGTGCATGCTTATGTTTTTTGGTTTCTTTTTCGCTAAATTTGAGGTTATTACAGAAACTGAGAAATTCAGTATTTATATTTATATTAGCATTTACTTAACAAAAGACAAATAAAATAAAATAATGCTTAGAATTATGGCATGAAAACATGGAAATAATAATTGATATGCTAATGGACGGTTTGCTTTTGTGGCGTAGCTGTGTTTTTTAAAGAAATATTTTTTTTAATTATATATTTTTAAAATTATAAATTGTTTTAATGTATTAAAATTAAAAATAAATTTAAAAAAATAATAAAAAAATACTTTATAAATAAAATATATTTTAAAAAACAACAGCAAATAAAATAACAAATATTATCTAAATCTCCGAGTGACAATAATAAAAATATCACGGTGATGCGGAGAACAATATATGTTTATGGCAAGGAAAGACACTTGTCAGAGATTAAATAAAGTCATTAATGGCCTAATTGCATGAGTTAATGCTATTAATTAATTAATCCAGTAACTAAACAAGCAGCCGTTTGTTGAAATCGGAAGCATTATGCATTAGGGATCTTTGCGCAAGAAAAAAGGAAAAAAGATTAACTTATTTTTCATAAACCCTAAAGATTATTGGTTGATGAACAGTTCTAAACATATTGGGTTGTGGAATGTTGGAGCAATCATGTTTGATAATTTTCTATTGGATAATTAGGATTTTACAGGAAACTAGTTCAATGCACTTGGACTAATGAATATTTAACAACAAAGTGTGATTTAGTAGTTAAGACAATATTTACCAATAAAATATTGATTTAGTGGTTAAGACACCGATAAAACTCTATAAAGGTGATAATACAAATTCAATTCTTAAGAAATGTATTTGTTGGAAGGGGTAACCACAAACTCCGAACAAGATTAATCCATCTTTTTAAAAGAGTATGGGGATACCCAGGTCATAGAAAAAAAAAGACTAATAGATATTTACTTTGTAAAATTCTTTCAAGTATTGAAATTATTATTATTATTATTATTGGATTCTTAACAATTGTTTAAACATATTGATTATTTGTCCTATGGATATCTTTTCTTCAAAATAAAAGAATTAGAATGAAAAAAAACTATATTAAAATAAAAATATACATTGGCCGTATAGAATAATTGTGAATGAAGTTTTTATTTAAAAAAAAATAATTCAAGAACTCAGAATTCATAATTAATGGTTAGACGGAACAAGAGACTCGTAGTATCTTAATGGTTAATGGAATAAAAAGTTGTATTACCATAATATCTTTCTTAAGCTCAAATAATTCAAAGAAAACATTTAAACATACAATTTTTTAACATCATCACTGCACCAAAGACCTGTTGATGTTGTTAGTTTAACTTGATCTAAAGTATTTGAAAATGCGGTTGTATCCGTGTTTTTAAAAAAAATTAAAAAAAATTTATTAAAAATTAATTTTTTATATGTTTTGGATGGTTATGATATGCTAATCTAAAAAATAATTTTTTTAAAAAATATATATTATTTTAATGTATTTTGACATAAAAAATATTTTAAAAAATAACCGCGACTGCATTTCTAAACAAACCTTATGAATATTGGTGGTAATTGTACAACTATCATTAATTTATAGAACCCCAATTTAAATATATTTTCCCTTTCATGTTTATACAGAAGGATAAGTCTTAACCACTAGAGGCATCACCATTTTCTACCTCGATCATTTTCAGGTCAATTTTGAGAGCGTGCATCACCCCCTGAAACACAAGTTTTGCATATCTAGATTTTGACGGGAATTTAAAAGGGTGTTTGAAACATGTTTTTAATAGTGTTTATTTAAAAATTAATTTTATTTTTTTAAATTAATGTTTTATTTTATATTTTCAAATTATTTTGATGTATTTATATTAAAAATAATTTTAAAAAAATATTATTTTAATATATTTTAAACAAAAAAACATTTTAAATCGTCGCCACTTTCAAACACCTCTTATAGCAAATAAACATATATTATTTAGGCACTTGAGGTCGTCGCCGAGTGGAGGGAAGAGACTTGTTCCCTTTCTCTAGACCCGGGTTCAATTCTCTATATGCATGTCTGTCACCCCCGCGATGCTTTACTTGTTTACTGGGCTTGCAGGGTGTTTAGTAGGCCCGAGAATTAGTCGTGGTACACGTAAGCTAACCCGAATACCCCAGGTTATATATATAAAAAAAAACATATATCATTTAATGTGACTCTACAACGATTAATTGAGCCTGTTGTTATTATTCATTGAACTTAATTGTGTGATTTTATAAGAAAATGTGTCTTGATATGATTGAAGGCAAAGAGTAAGGGCTAGCCATATCCAATGGATACAATTGTTGACGGGGAGGGGAAAACGCAAGCATATCTTATAGAAAAGACTTCAATTTAATGGCTCTCTCTCACAAGAAAACTTCAGAACATCCCCAAAAATCTCTACCCATTCAACCACTTCAGAAGCTCCTTGCTCCTAAAACTTTTTCTTATTGCTTGCACACTCCTGTAGGGTGAGGCCAGGGGCGGAACAAGGAAAACAATTTAGGGGGGCCAATTTATAATTTAAGGGGCAAGAAGTTGTGTTTATTAAATTTATAAATATATATAAAGGGAGGGGTATTTGCTTGCAGGGGCCGAGGCCCTGCCAGCCCCCCCTCCCTCCGCCACTGGGTGAGGCCCAAGTCGCGTTACAAAACTTTTTAATAGGAGTGATTATTTTCAGTTTGGTTCGGTTTTTATAAAACAAATAATCAAACTGAATTTTTTTAAAAAAATAAACCAAAACCGATTCGAACTGGCCAGTTTCGGTTCGGTTCGATTTTTAGGACAAAAACCGGTTCAAACCGGTTTGGCTTGGTTTTTTTTGGTTTGACTCGGTTTTTTCAGTTTTGACTCGGTTTTTTCTGGTTTGGCTTGGTTTTTATGGTTTTGGCTCGGTTTTTTTCTAGTTTTTTGTGGTTTGGTTCGGTTCGGTTTTTTAAAATTTTTAATGGGTTTAATCGGGTTTTTTTCACGGTTTGATTTTTTTAATTATTTTTTTCTGATTTTTTTAATTTAATCAATTTTTCAATTTTTTTATTCATCTCTATTTTTTATAGCCAAGTGAAGGCTTTGCTAGGGCAGTAATCCGCCGTTGAGAGTGATCCCTCAAGATAGAAAGAAAAGGTAAGAAACATGTCAATAAAAGAAAGACTAATGGAGTCTCGTAGAAGAGAATATAAATACTTGCAATTTAACCTAATTCAGGTGGGCTCAAAGCCATTAACATGATTAATTTAAATACTTTTGTACTAATCTTAGTGCGAGACCAAAGATACAACATCTCTGAAGATTTCTTAGTAGGAATAGAGGGGTCATCACTGTGTGATGGGCCTATCCATTTTGGATGATTTCCATGCTTTACATTTTCTCTCGGACCCAAATATCAATTAGCCCTTAACTTTTAACATGGTTATCAGATTCAATTAGTTGGCTAATTTGATTAAGGAGTTAAATCTCGGGTTATCCTTAACTAGATTAATCTAAAAAAAAATTTAAAAATAATTAAAATTTTAATATTTTAAATAAAAAAAATTAAAAAATAATCCATGTGAATATAGATTATATATGCTATAAATAATAAAGTTTAAAAAAATATTTTAAATTTTTTTTTATTGCACATTGAAAAGATACTAGGTTAGTATGTTATCATTTTAAATTAAAATATTTAAATTAAAAGGGTTTTTTATCCTACATTGAAAAAACATAATTTTTTTTTTCTAAACATAGAGTATATATATTAAAGGGTTTCAAATCCCACATTGAAAAAATAAAATATTCTTTTAGTATTTATGTAGTAAACTTTGAAAAGAGTTAATAACTAACTAAAAAAATATATATAAAAAGGGTTTCTGGTTATAAGAAAAAACAAGTTTGAAAAAAAAAATTAACCAAGTTTTGCCTGGTTGCTCAGGTCATAGGTTAACTAGGTTTTGCCAAATTTTTATTCATCTCAATCTTTTATTTTACTCGAATCAGATTTAATAATTATGATTAAGACTCGTAAATTTGATATGATAGTTGGATCTAAAAATACAGCCTTAGTATACTGGATATGGCCCTGTTTGTTTTTGTGTTTCAAAAGCGTTTTTAAAAAAAATTGAAATTTTTTATTTTTTTTTACTTCAAATTAATATTTTTTTTGATATTTTTAGATAACTTTGATACACTAATTTTAAAAATAATTTTTTAAAAATAATAATAAAATATTATTTTAATATATTTCTAATTAAAAAATATTTTAAAAAATAATTATAACTTCACTCTCAAACGGCCTCCCCCTCGCCAGCCTGCTTTGATATGGGCTACAAGATAACCTTTCTCCAAGAAAGTATATCTTTGCCCACTGAATTCCAAATTAGATGTTTGGAGCACCTCGAATTAAGCTTAAGTCGCTAAAAACAATAATTTTATATCCAAACCTTTCATGAGAAATGCTCTCATCTCCACAGACAACTAGATTTCTTTCGGTTGTTGGAAAAAGGGTTTATTAAAAAGGGATTTGTGAAGCAATATATCAGTCCTCTTTCAATAACGATGGAGCGACAACCTAATGTATTTGCCCTGCAAAAACATCCCTAAGTAATTGAGTGTGCTTTTTGAGATTTGTGATGATATAAAAAGTTATTTATTTAATTTGAGGATGTAAAGTTATTTTTTTTATAATCCTAATAGTTTTTTTTCTATTTTATTTTAATTTTACTCTTTGTAAAAATAAATTTGTTGAAGAATCCCTTTAGTGAGATTTACTTTATTTTAAGAAAAAATAAAAAAAACCCATCATTTTAAGTATTTATCATCCTATTCTGAGAAGAAATTATCATTAGAAAAATTGAATATTCTGATATTATAAAAAAAATTCAAGGGTAAAGAACTTGTTAAGGGTAGAGAATGTATGAGTATTTCTAGTGCATCTTACTTGTGATAAACTATATTGTGTAATCTATCTATGGTTTAAAGATTTTAATGAGTTCCTAACTGGTGGTCAGCCTATAGTTCAGAATAAATATTTACTTTCATGAATAAATTTGGTATTTTAAATTTGTTATAGGCTCGTATGCTCAGATAAATTCTTTTAAGAATGATCTATGTAGGTAACCTAAGAGGGTTCACCTATTCTGGAAGGCAAAAGTGTTCTCCATAACTCATATATTGTAGTGAAAAATACTCACAATTAAAATTGATGAATATCTAAAATAATTTTAAGAATTTTTCTAATCAATTTCTAATATTTAAATATTAGCCTATTTATAGATTAACATTTATACTAGGATATGAAAAATGACATGTAATGATATGCTGAATATTATATATAAATGCTTTGATCAGAAAAGCTATTGGTGACATGCTTAAGTTATTTTTTGAAAATAGGTAAGTTGTAAAATATAATTTATAAACTAGCGCAATTAATAAATATAATTTAGAAATATAGCGCAATTAATGAATATAATTTAGACAACCATGCTAGGAGTATCACAATTCAACAGGTTGCACTACTAAAAAAAAAAAAAACTAAGGAAACCTATTGAATATTTGAAATTCTTTTTTGAAAGGGTGGGGCTGCACTATTCCTAGAAGCACAACCCTTAAAAATCAATTGTTGAACTATATGTGAAAAGTATAGCATATATATATTTTTGTACTATATGGCAGGTAAAAGCAAAAAACAAATCTTTAATAAAAATGGATATAACTTTTAATTAAACTGTTAATTTGAATTTGAATTTTTTTATGAGACTATATAGGTTATAATAGGTATGATGGTTGTAACTAAAAGATCAATGAAGTCTTTAAATTAGGTTGAGAAGCTACTCTTTTTGTTAATTTTATTATTTTCATATTTAATTTTAATTTCTTAACTTAACTCATTTGTACAACATTTTGTATACAAATGAGTTAAGAAAATCTCAAAAATTGCCTTACTCTTTAAAATAGTACAACCTTTGAGAGTTTTTTTTTATGGTTTGCACTAATATTGATAGCGTTTCATTTTATTAGATTATGTTGTCAAGAGTATAGTTTTAAAACCCGGCTTGACTTGATGGGTCGATCCAAAACTAAAACCGGGTTAGGTTGAAGAAAAAAAGGGGGAAAGAAAAACTCAATGTGACCTAGTGGATTGACTCAGCAAGATCCAATCAAAAACTTGATTGCAATTCGTTGATTTTTTTTTTACTAAAACGACGTTATTTTAATTTTTTTAAAAAAAAAAATTAACCCAAACAATCTGATAACCTAATGAAAACTTAAAATTCAAACTTTGAACCAGATAGAGTTTAAAAACTATGGCCAAGAACAACACAACCTATTTGAAACTCATGATTTAAAAGGATGCGCTATTCCTAGCAGCACAGACAACAGAAATGAATTATTTTCTTAGTTTTTTTTTTTGTCCTCCTAATAATGCTAGTTAGCCAATTTTGTTTTTGTCAAATGTTTTATTTTGAAAAACAAGAAACTTTGACAAGCTGCAGTTATATACTTATATCCAGGGATGGAGCCATGGGGTGACAAGCAAGGGTCCGGGTCCTGTAAAATATTTTAAAATTTTTTATTATTTAATATTTTTAATTTAAATAAATAAACTTTTTAATAATATATATTATTATATTAATTTTGATTTCCCTTGTAAAATATACCTCGCTCCGCCCCTTATATCCATCCTTTTTATACCTTCAAAATGAGATATTTCAAGTACAAAATTTACAAAGCCACAAGCACACAACACGATCGCGCGTTAAAGCAAATCATAATTGAGGCCTCAGCTCCATACCATCATAGGTTTAGGTATCCGATTATGAGATGTGAACCACTTGGAATTATTTCCCCTCCCTCCCATGATTAATTGCTTAAATTTGCTACCATGATTGCTTTAATTATCATGGCATAAAGTATTGTGGAGTAAGGTTATGGCAATGGAAGAAGGCAAGTGATCACATGATATAATCAAGAATTATATCCCGTGGTTACTAATATAATAATTACTGGAAATTTGTATTGTCATTAATTTTAAAACTTGTAAAATTATTCGAGGTGCATGCAAGCTGATTCGGACACTCACATTAATTTTTTTTTTTAAAAAAATTTTACATCCCATGCAATATTTTAAGCTTAAATTGCTTTCTTTGTTTGTAAAATAAATTATTTTTTGTTTTGGAAAATCTAGTTGTGGAATCAGATAGAGATGAAGGAAATAAATTTTGTATCTCTCTGAGATACTAGTACGTTTGATTTCTCTAGCCTGTATTTTAAGGTATACATTAACATAAATATGATAAAATTCTCTTTCGTAATTAAGCGGTTAATTATATCTTCAGTAATTATGAAAGCCGAAACCTTTTATTAATTGATGTTAACATATATTTGCCTTTTGAACATATGCCAAAAAACCCTTGTGAAATGGATATGCCTATGCTTTAAAATATATTCATTTCTAAGATAAAAAAAACTAATAAAACAATGATTGTTACTATTACAAGATCTCATAGTTTTGAAAAAATCCATAATTATTTTATTTTTGGTTTGTTAAGAGAATTAATAGTATTTATATTTAGTTTTTTGACCATTCTAGTTTTTATGCTGACAAGGTGGAGCTTCGTGGAAAGGCTAATACTCCTGCATTGACATGGTAACTTGTTTAGTTAAAAGTTTGTCAATTTAATTTTAGATAATGTAATTTAATTGATTGAATTTTAAATTTATATTTTAAAAATTATCATTTTATAAATCTTAAAGTTATTAAAAACTTGTATAATTATTATCTTTTAAACTTGTGATATTAATTAAGGGACACACAATTTACACCAAAAATTCTATTTTCTTATCTGATAAGCTTTCAACTTTTTTTTTTAATATATTAATATTAAAAATAAAATTTTAAAAATAAAAATATTATATTAATATATTTTTAAAAAATAAACATCATCGAATGCCAAATACTACCTTGCTTGTCAACGAGGCTCGCAGCCTCGATGGGTGATAGTCAAACAAACTTGTTCGTCTTTTCGTCATTGGATTTTTCACAAACAGGTGGCAGCCGCTAAGTTCACTTTCCTGTCCCTTTCTTTTATATCTGGATATTTTTCTAATACTAGTGATTGTAACTCTTCTTTTCCTTTTGGATATTCGTGAAATTGAACGAACCTTCTTTGACCCTTCAAAAATTGACTATACAAATTGAATTTCTCTTAAAATATATGAAGTTGCCATTGAATCTGGACCCCAATTCTTTTCTGCCACCTAACTCTATGATTGTTTTGGTTTAGAGGTTGGTTGTGACTATAATTAATACGAGAAGAAGAAGAAAAGTTTCTCTAGTGTTTTTTTTTTTTTTTTTTTGGTATATGAGATCTGTATGAACTTCATGCCCAGTTTTAGTTATTAAATTAATTATATATATATATATATATATATATATATATATATATATATATAATCACCCTCAATGTTAAATGAATATTTATAATTAGAAAATAGTTATATTAGTTATTAACTTTTTTTTTTTTAAAAAAACAATAAATCAGTAACATGAATATTGCCGAACGTATTTGATTATTAAATCATGTAACGTGTAACATGCCTACCCATTTATAACTTGATTAAGATTTCTCTAAGGCCCTCGATAAAGTTTTGATTGGCTTGATCGTATTAGTAAATTAATCTGAATTTTAACTATATTAACTTTTTTTTCTTTTTAATTTTATTTTAATTTAAATAGGTTTATATCCTAAATCAACTGCTAGGCTAATCCGAAATTTACATCTAAGGAAATACGTTTTAACCTACCAATGATTTAGTATTTTCTTTGAAGATAATCGACCTTGATATTGTAATAAATACAAAATTGCAAATTCAAGGTTCGTGGACAAATTCACAGCCATTATAACCTGCTGCTAAACGTTTGACTTGGCAAGTTGAAAGAGACTCCTATCCTTTCTCTACAACCTTAACCTCCTGTTTCAGACCACCTTATCTGCTTGAAGTTATAATCTACCATGATAAACACTCCTTCCTTTCTCTTTCTCTTTCTCTTCTGTCTTCTTGGATTGAAATGAAGAAATTCAACAGCAAGCTTGATCTTGTCTTGCTTCTACTTCCTGTAATCCTGTTTTTGCAACCCATATCGGCTATTGATTTTGTCTTCAATGGATTCAATTCCTCTAGTGTCTCACTCTATGGCTCTGCCATCATTGAATCTCGCATTCTTACACTTACAAATCAAACATCTTTCGAAATTGGCCGTGCTTTGTACCCAACAAAGATACCAACCAAAGCTCCAAATTCTTCATTTGTGTATCCATTTTCCACTTCTTTTATTTTTGCTATGGCCCCTTACAAGAATGTTCTTCCTGGGCATGGCCTGGTTTTTCTTTTTGTGCCCTTTACAGGCATTCAAGGCTCCAGTTCAGCTCAAAATTTAGGCTTTCTGAACTTTACGAACGGTAACAGTTCAGATAATCATATGGTTGGCATCGAGTTTGATGTGTTCGCAAATGAAGAATTCAGTGATATGAATAATAATCATGTCGGAATAGATGTAAATTCACTTACATCAATTGAAGCAGCAGATGCAGGATATTGGTCCGATAATTCAAGGAGCAGCAGCAATGGGAACACCAGTGATGAGGATAGTAATTCTTTTAAGGAACAGGATCTAAATAATGGTAAAAACTACCAAGTTTGGATTGACTATGAAGATTCTATGATTAATGTTACTATGGCTCCGGCCGGCATGAAAAGGCCTGCCAGGCCTTTATTGAATATGTCTCTTAATCTATCTGATGTTTTTGAGGATGAGATGTATGTGGGATTCACTTCTTCAACCGGACAACTTGTTCAAAGTCACAAGATTTTGGCATGGAGCTTTAGCAATTCCAATTTTTCGTTAAGTGAGAGGTTAATCACTACTGGGTTGCCATCGTTTGTTCTTCCGAAAGATCCATTTTATCGGTCTAAAGTGTTCATTGCAGGAGCCACAGTGGGAGGGGTCCTTCTCGTTGTTTCTGCTGCTACAATTATATGGTTTTTGATTAAGAGAAGACAGAGGAAAGCAAGGGAGAGAGAGGAAATGGAGGATTGGGAATTGGAGTACTGGCCACATCGAATTAGGTATCAAGAAATCGAAGCAGCAACAAAAGGATTCAGTGAAGAAAATGTTATCGGAATCGGAGGAAATGGAAAGGTCTACAAGGGTGTCTTACCAGGAGGGACAGAGATTGCAGTGAAGCGAATTTCACATGAAAATGACGGGATGAGAGAGTTTTTAGCTGAAATTTCAAGTCTTGGAAGGTTGAAGCATAGGAGTTTGGTGGGTTTGAGAGGTTGGTGCAAGAGAGAAAGAGGAGTCTTCATGTTGGTATATGACTACATGGAAAATGGGAGTTTGGAGAAGAGGGTGTTCGATTGTGATGAGAGTAAAATGTTGAGCTGTGAAGAGAGAATAAGAATTTTGAAAGATGTGGCTTATGCGTTACTGTATTTGCACGAGGGATGGGATTCTCAAGTCCTCCACAGAGACATTAAGGCCAGCAACGTGTTACTTGACATGGATATGAATGGAAGGTTAGGTGATTTTGGATTGGCTCGAGTGCACGGGCATGGTCAAGTGCCTAGCACCACGCGGGTGGTTGGAACCATAGGATACATGGCACCTGAGGTGGTTCGAAGCGGAAGAGCCTCAGCTCGAACCGACGTGTTCGGTTTTGGGGTCTTGATTTTGGAGGTCATGTGTGGAAGGAGGCCTATAGAAGAAGGGCAGCCACCTTTGGTGGAATCGGTTTGGCAGTTGATGTTGCAAGGGCAGTCACTTAATGCCTTGGATGAGCGACTAAAGGCTAGAGGAGAACAATTTGACGAAGGAGAAGTAGAAAGAATGCTTCATTAGGCTTATTGTGTCATATCCTGACTCTAAAGTGCGGCCGACAATGAGGCAAGTAGTGAAGGTCATGGAGGGTAACAATGAGCTTAGTGAGATTGAAAGTGAGGATATGGATGCATGTTTGCTACAACAGATGAAGTCTAAGGATTTTTGGTCGAGTTATTCTCAAAGTTCTAGCCATGGATCGCACCCAACTTTTGATGAAATTAGACGATACAACTCATCGTCTATGTCTTTATCTTGGAGCAATACTGTAGTGGAGGGTAGGTGAATCTGAATTCAGTTGATGAATTACAGTATCTGTTGGTTTTTTTTTTGCAAAGTTAATGAACTAAAATTTGCCAGATTTTCCGTGGCAAGCTTGGAAGAAGCTGCAGAAGTTGGCAGGATCAAGATCCAAGAGCATAAAAAATGAAACAATGGGGAGGGAGCCTTAATTTTGATTTGCGTTTTTTCTTTATGAATGTTTGATAGACTGGGACAATAATGTAGAGGAGAATCCTTTCTTGTTTCTGTACATAAATACTAGCATATTGGCGTGTACATAAATACAGCAAATCCACTGATATTTTTTCCCTTAAATTTCTCTTCCTCTTTGCTAACATGTCACCTTTGTCTTTGCACATTCTTCAAGTTTAAGAATTTCAATGGAGTTGTTGATTTTAAAACCAAAAACCTCACTGATCATCATGACTAGAAGAAGTATTATGTGCACGCTCTAGTCAATTCACCATATATATATATAAATAAATAAATATATAGAAGAGAACAAAGCACTAGTATGATCATTACCCATGTTTTTTTGTCACATTTCACTAGGCAAGGAATGACTATTATTAGGTGAGTAGGTGGTGGGCAGGTAGGAATATTGCTTTTTAGCGAGATAGAAAGTTAAACTTTGTCGTAATGGTACAAGATTTCTGTCAAAGACACAGTCTGCTATTTTGCTTCTGTGTTTGACTAGGAGATGGGCGTGTCATTATTTATAACTAAATAATGATTCCACAAGTTGACACCGACAAGCACCAGTGGTCTAGTGGTAGAATAGTACCCTGCCACGGTACAGACCCGGGTTCGATTCCCGGCTGGTGCAACCCTTTTTCTCGACGTCAACAGGGCCTTGTTGCCTTGTTGGGTCTGTCAAATCCCACAATGTTTTTAGGCTTCAGACTATTTTGTCCTTGTCCCTATGTCTCTTCTTAAATGTGCCTGAAGAGCATATTCTTAAAAGCTTGTTTTTTATTATGGTTATCGTTGTTTTTTAAATAATTTTTTATATTAATAATTTTTTTATTTTTTAAAAATTATTTTTAATATTAGAATATTAAAATGATTTGAAAACAGTAAAAATATATTAATTTGAAGTTAATAAAAAAATTAAAAAATTTTAATTTTTTTTAAAAGTACTTTTGAAATGCAAAACAAACAAGCTCTGTTATCTAATGCTCTAAAGTCCAATTTAAACATCATTTCTAGGCTGTTTATATTAAAAACTAAAATTCAATTGATCGGTTTTGGTTTGGTACAATTATTTTATATAAAAAACTGAAACTTAATCGACTGGTTTGATTTATTATGATTATTTTATATTAAAAATTAAAAATTATGTTGTTTTTTGGGTTATTTTTCGGATTTTTTAATGGGTTTTTTTTATTCGGTTCGGTTTTTTTATTTCAGTTTTATGAAATAGAAACCAAACTTAACTAATTTTTTTTAAAATATTCTAATCTATTAATTAAATTCTTTTTTTATGATTAAATGTTTTCAATTTAATCAATTTGTCAGTTTTTTTCTGACCCTTCAGACTTTATCCCTGTCCCTTTTTTCTCTTCTTAAATGGGCCTGAAGTGCACACTGTTAAGTGTTACACAATGCTCTAAAGCCCATATAAACTCATTATTCCCAGTTTAGTGATGGGCCGGTCTATACTGTGTATGGATAACAAAATTAATGATGGGCCAATAAAAAAACATCATTGCCGGACCTTAAGTTTTTTATTTTATTTTATTTTTATTGGCAAATGCTCTGTTTAGAATGAAAAAAAGAAAAACAATGTAGCATATGTCAATAAAAAAAGGTTAGCTTAGGCCAGTTTAGCGTATGCCATACTCCTATGTCTAGTCTCTATGAAACTCGGATTTGGTGTACAAGAGGAGTAAAAAAAGGAACTTAAAAAAAGTAATTTTCGTAGCTATTTTTATTTTATTTTACAGCTTTAAATGGATAGACAAATGAAGAGCTAAAATAATTTTTCTATTAAAGAAAAATAATTCCTACATATCTAATCAAGAGAGCCAAAAATATTAAAATAGATTATTTAAATATTACTTCTTTTATCTCCACAACTTAATTTCTCATTACTTTAAAAAAAAAAGAAGCTAAAAGTATTAATATTAAATATATTAAAATAAAAATGGATTGTTAAAATGATTTTTTTCATTGGAGTACATAGAAAAAACTATATTTATACTATTAAAAACGTTATATCAACAATTTAGTTTTTTTTTAATGATTTCTGCCATTAGAGAGATGCCTTAAGTGACATAAATTGAAATCTAATTACTATATGGTTGTGTAACATGCTTATTAACAAGGCATGCTAAAACATTATAGTTTCCACACCCTCCAATTTATTGAATTTATTGATAATTCTTTGGAATATGATTTGAACACATTTTTCATCAATGTTATGCCATCCACCTCTCCCTATGAATTATAAGAATAATATCGCTTCCAAGCAACAATTATTGAAAAACTATGACAAGAACAATTTACTTTAAGAAAGAGAGCTACAAGGTAGAATCTTTGATGGAGGATGATATAACCCTTTGTTTTCTTACTGCCTTTTTTATATATTTTTTTAAACTTAGAAAAAAAAATGCTTTCTTAGTAAATTTAGTAAATTTTATTTAATTTTGGTGTGTTAAAAAACCATGAAAATAACAAAAACAAATAAAAAATATATAGTTGGAATTGAAATTAGACCTTAAACGAGTAATACCAATAAAAATAAAGTTTGAAAATTGTTATTTTTACTTGAAAAAAAAAAAATCCTTGTCCCGTCTGTTAAGAGAAAGTGTAACTAACCCTAGTGCTATTGGCTTATTATATTCCCGCATCTGTTCGATTGTTTTTATAGTTGTCGGAAGTCAGAATGGTGCTTTTTTAATGATTTGTCACGTAAGGGAGAATCCAAGAAATGGACTTAGCCATTTTTTCTTTTCCAAATAGGGGGGAAGAACTAAACCCCACCCAGGGACGAGAGTGACTCAACTGCCGCCTAAGGTTATACAATATCAACGCTGCGCCGGCTAAGGAGAGGGCTTGAAGCTCTCCTGTTGTCCCCTATGGTGAAAGGTAGTCCGAGTGGAAAGCTTCCAGTGGTATTCGAACCAAAATAGATGCTTTCCAAAAGCTGCTTCATCTCTGTAGTTACAGTAGCTTCGTTGCTGAAGGGGCACCTATAAAGGTATGCAGTTAACAATCATTATTTGCGTGGTGAGCAAAACATAAAGTATAATTAGAGACGGAATTGTTCATAAAATTCTATAAGTTTAGGGGTTAATTTAGAAACTAGAGTTTTAATTTAATCTTTTTCTATAAGTCCACAGGTAGTAAAGGTTTTTTTATATATATAAAAAAAAATAAATCTTTTTTTATGGAATTGATGTCAAATGATCTCATTTTCAGAGATAATGTAAAATAAATTTAAAAAATCAGGATAATTAATGATAATACAATTTTTTTTAAAAAAACACATAATAAATATATATATATATATTTTTGCGAGAAATGAATGTTTTAAGGGAGACGTCGTTATTTCTTTAAATATAACTATTCTCTTATTTATATCTGTGTAATCAATACATATTTTGGCATCCTTAGTTCTTTGAGAAATTACTTAATTTTAATAATAAAAAAAAAAATTAGATTAATAATACCCTTATCATTATGGCAAGAACATGGTTTAACTTCTTGTTGTTACTTTAAATGCATTGCATTATAAGAAAAATTAAAAGAGGTGTTGATTTTCTTTTGAGAGAAAAAACTATAGATTTCAATAGTGTTTTCTCTTTTTTTTTTTTTTTTTTGGTTTTAGGAGAATTTTTTACTTTGGTATCAATTTTTTTTTTAATTTCATCCTTATAAGTTTTATTAGCCTAGATTGAGGCTGATAATTTATTTCAATTAGCTTGTTATATGGTTCTTGCGATGTTAAAAATACATTCCAATATGAAATTGATGTTTATTTAACAAGAAAATATTTAATTTTACTGCTAAAAATATTGAAACTTTAGGAATTGAATTTGACTCTTAAACAAAAATACAACCTTTTTATTTTTATTTTTTCTTTAGTGTTCTTTAGGCACTTTTTTTTTTTTTTTTTTTTTACTTTTGTTCCCTAAAATTTTTTTATTCATGTTTTTTATGTTGTAGCCCATAACTTCATTTTGTTTTTGTTTCGGTTTCTAAACTTGAGAGATAAGAAAAAGAGTTGTCTAATAAAAAGGGAGAAAAGAAAAGGTAGCTTATTAACCATATTCCAAACAAGAAAAAAACAACCCATTATTGGTGTCAATAAATGTTATTTGACAATAAAAGTTCAATTGATGTGTTTTACCCTTCATATTGCTAGTGAAAATAGATTGGAGATTGAGTCGTTTTTTTTAATCGAGATGAATTTTCAAATTTCTAAGAGATTAAAAGTTGTTTTAAAGTTAGATATTGGTTAATTTAAAATTTTCTAGTGTTTCTTAGATATTTTCTTGTGAAAATAGATTGAAAACAAGGTTTTTTTTTATCTAATTACCTGATATCATAACAACTTTTCAACTAACTGAAATGATGGGAATGCAAGTAATGAATGATGAATTTCTGCCCATTGTAAGAAAAAGAAAAAAGAAAGAAAGAAAAAGGCCAAATGCTCGGGTTTGGCCTTGTATACACCTTGCTCTTTTTCAGTGAGATAGGTTTGTTGGCCCATTTAGAGCTCGTTTGGCTATGCGGCTGCATTTTAATTAAAATACAATTTGCAACCGTTTGGTTAAAGAAAAAAGAGACATACTGTTAACTAGGTCCCACTTTATCTGCGTTGGAAACGCAATATTTGAAAAGCAAGAATTCCTTGCTTTTTTTGTATTATTCATGTTAATTGCACTGTTTAATAAACAATGCAATTAACATGAACAGTGCAATTCTCTTGCATTGTTCACTTGCACTGCGTGGACATTTTCTTCTTCTTCTTTTTTTTTTTTTTTTTTATTTTAGTGTGTTAATTTTATTTTAGTGTGTTAATTTTTTTAACATTAAAAAAAAAAGTTTAGAGTGAATTTTATACATGATAATATTTTATCTAATTTTATTACACGCTAAAAAAATTATGGAAACTGTAGCTCTTGTCAGATGTATTTCATACGTAATGGAATTATAGATGGTTTTATGGAATAACAAAAAATATTTTATATAAAGTATGATTTATTTTATGATATAATAGCAATAGTTAAATCCACAATATTTAAATTAAAAATCATCAATATTAATATATATATATATATATATATATATATATATATTTAAATTACTTTATAACCTCAATTTTAAAAGTATTCTTAACCAAACATATTAAACTACTTTTTCTTCAATCTTAATTTCAATCACAGTTTTAACCAAACACCTATTTTTTCAAACCAACCTCAACTAAAAGTATTTTTTATAAAACAACTTTTTTCAAACCACAACCACAACAGTTACCGCAATACCAAACACACTCTTAGACCTAGGGTTAGTTCTCTAGTCCCTTTTAAGACTTTTTATACACACACCAATTAAAAATATTTTGGGATATTATTTTATTAATTAAGAATGTTATAATCTTATTTTTGAATAAGATTATAACATTGTTTTTATAATATTTTCAAGAATTTGTTTTTGCAGACCTTCATGATTCTGTTTTTGTTTTGTTTTAATTTTATTTTGGTGGCTTTCCTGCATGCATTTTTTTTTTATTATATAATGAAATAAAAAATAGTTTCAAAACAATAAGCTGTTAAACTCAATCGAGTCTATAACCCGGGTCACTAATTTGATAAGTGAATCCGGCTTAGCCGTGATCAATTTAAAATGTTGTAGTCACAATATTAGAAAAAAAGATGGCATTTAGAAGTTTTTTAACCAAATCAAATTAGATTTTGACCGGGTTGACCGAGTCATTTTTTGATCAACAAACTTGATCCGATCATGTTAGATCAACTCTCACATGGCTTAATTTGAAACCCGAGTTAGGTTGAAGGGATCTAAATTGACCCCTAGGCCAAACAGGGTTTAATGACACTACCAAAGAATTTCCCACAACAACGCGTGAATAATATAGTATTGTTATATCTTTAATACAATCCCGTTAAAATTATAATAATAATAATTTTTTAATAAAACTTATTTTTATAGTTATGATAAGATTTTGTCTAAAAACAAATATTAATGTAAAAACTTTCTAGAAAAATTGAGCACAATAATAAGATAAAGGTGTTTTAATTAGACAATTATCTTTTTATTTTTATTTTAAATTGTTTCATTTTTTTATGTAAGTTTTGACTACTTTTGATTTTCATTAATGAATGACACAGAACAACAAAATATGTTTTTTTAAGAGATAAAAAAAATATTAATAAGAAAATGAGGAATTATAATGGCAATTTATTTTGATTAAACTTAAATTATTACTGTTTTTATATAAAAACAATTTATTGTCATATAAATTCATAAATAAATTTTAAAAGTTACATGTGATAGAAATTCACTATATTAATCTTCACCTATCTCTTAGATTTTTTTATTTGGTTTTTAGTTGATATTAATAATTCTTTTTAATATTTATTATCCTGTATAATTCTTGATTAATTTTATCAATCATTGTGTCAAATTTTATATTCATAATTAAATTTTTTTTACTACTAGAAAACTTGTTGACAACATCTACTTTTTCTCTTAAAAAATTTAATTTGGGCCAACTTCTAGTTTTAAATAATTTAAACTCCTAATAATTCAAGTGTGGATTTTTTAAAAAAATTATTTTCTATTATCATAAAAAGAATTCCTATTGTTATTTAGGTAATGCAGTTTTAAATAATTTGGTGGAGTAAAACTATAGTTTTGAAATCCGACCTGGTAATCAACCCGGTCTAATGATCGGCTCATGGGTCAGATGGATTGACCTGGGTTAACTCGGGTCAACCCAAAAAATCCAATAAAAAAAATTAAATAAAAATTTCAATAAATACAATTCCCCTCTCTTATCCCTTTCTCGTCAATCTGCTTTCCAACTTTCCAACTACAAATAAATATTCTCTTTTAATCAATCACAAATAGGTATTCTCTTTCAATTGAAACGAGTAGGGATCACTACGAAGGGGATGTTGTGTTTGGGGTGGAGGTGTATTACGGGCATAAGAGCTATGCAATTGAAATTGTTTTTTCTTGTTATCTTTGTCTGCAATTTTGCATCCTTCATCTGCATCGTTTTGAGTTGTTGTAACCTATTTTTGGGTCCCCATAAAAAAAAAAAAAATAAATAGCCAAAAGAGGCTAGAAAAATAATAGGAGGCAGAAGCGCTCGACAAATGGTCAGAAAAATCGGTCAAGGAGGTTAAAAATACAAAGATTGGATTTTTGACAGTATATTCTTGAAGGATGAGAGCCCTGTTGAGAAGGAAATTTAAATTTTGAGGAGAAAAGCCCAAGTTTGGATGTTTATGGACTTAATTGGATTTTTAATTGATTTTATAGAGGATTTGATTGCAAGGAAAATTGATTTTTAAGTCAATTTGGGCTTTAATTAAAAGAAATTAAGTTCTGGGGCCAAAATATATTTTTTAGGAATTTATTAGGTCAAATCAGGGGCTTAATTGAAGAAATTGGAAGTTTATTGATCAATTAGGGGCTTAATTAAGAAAATCTGAAACCAGGGACCAATTTGGGAAATGTGCCTTAATTTACTGTTCACTTTCTTCCTCAGAAAGCTGCCTGAGGGGCTGTTTTCCAGGCGCATTTTCGGGCTCGTGTGGCCTCCAAATCCGACCAAACATGCACCAACATGTCCACATGAAACCCCTTTATCCCGGAGAATGTTCAGGTCGGGTCGAAAAAGTTAGAAACGGCTCCGTTGAGTGGCTCAAAGTGGCCACCTCGGGCAGTTCACAGCCTTGAGCTGCCAAATTTGGCAGCTCAAGGTGCACACTTTGAGCCAACGGTTGAGATGCTTCCGAACCGAATCAAGGGCTGAAATTTTTTACCAACGTAGACAAGATTGCCCTCTTCTACAGCCTATAAATAGAGTCGGATTTGATGATCTGAGGGGGGAGAAATTCGGGTCCAAGTCAGCCAAAAACCAGCATTTTCGCCCAATTTCTGCAGATTTTTCTTCTTCTTCTTTCTTCCTCTGCAACAGGAAACCGACGCCATCCTCCTCCAACTCCACCGCTGCAACCACCGGCTGAACCACCTCATCACAGCAGCCACAACCCCTTCGGCCAAGTGAGCCCCTTCCTTTCTCCTCCTTCCTTCCTCTTCCTTTCTCTCCTTCCTCTTCTCTCTTCTTTCCCTCCAGTTACTGTTCACTGCATGAACAGTAGGCGTGAAATATAATTCACGTCCTACTGTTCACGCAGGATGTGAGTTATATATATATATATATATATGTGTGTGTGTGTGTGTGTATTATAATATTATAAAAAAAAAAAAAAAAAATTCCAAAATCATTTTAAAAAATGTTTATTAAAGAAAAAAAATGTTTTGTTTTCATGCATACGGCCAATACTCTAACATGTTTTGAATGTTCTTTTTATATAAAAAAAAAATATTGGAAGTTTTGAAAATGTGTTTTCGCATAGATTTCTTAAACACAAATTATTTTCTTGCATTTCTGGATTTTACAACATGTTTGTAAAACTCCAAAGGGTATTGGCCAATATTCCAAAAACTATAAAAATCTTATTTTGGGGGGGAATTCATCTATTATTCACCGCTAATGTTTGGATAAAGAAATCCTTAAAGGATGAATATCCAAAATATTATTGGGAGTAATAAATCCGCACACATCCTTGAAAGAAGCCTTGATTATAATCGAGGACATTTCAAAACTTCAAATTTTTTACTCCACGGTTTACGAGCCGTGAAAGTATGAAATACTAAGGCAAAAGGAGGCTTTTAAAAGCGCTTTGAATTTCCTTAGATTTCTAAATTTTTTATCCCTCTTTCTTGCGATTTACGAGTCGCAAACTTTTGAAATACTAAGGGAAAAATGAGCTTTCGAAGCACATGGAATCTCCTTGGATTTCTATCCAAATAATTTTTATTTGAATAAACCTAGGAAAATTGATGGGATTAGAAAACACCAACACCATAGCAATTATAGAGCAAACCAAACACCAAGCAGCTTACCTTAGGTAGGGCGTACTAGGGGTTCTAATACCTTCCCTTTACGCAACCAGTCCCTTGCCTTAGAATCTCTGAAAGACCAGTTAAGGTTCCTAGTGACCAAAATACTAGGTGGCGACTCCCAAGAACGAATTCAAAGCAAACGCAACAAACGATGAAAAAATCGCCAGCCGATGCCGCGCCATATTTTTTTTTAAGGTGTGACATGAGTCAAAATTTTTGATACTTTAAAAGACCACAATGAACAATGTCGTTTCCGGCTATGTATACATATATATAAAAAAAGTGGGTCTCATCCGAGTTTACCTAGGTTAACCGAGTTCCGGGTCGACCCATTAGAACAACCAGGTTTCGCCGGACCAACTTCTCGAAGGGTTTTTACTTAGACCCGGGTTAGTTTCATGCCCGAGTCCCGGGCATACCCGCCGGGCTGGTCCGGATTTCAAAACTATGAATAAAACTCTATATATTCTCCTAGTGCCGGCCACGTATGGCTTCTATAAGAAACCACAGTACTATATATAATTCCTCTTATCCTCATTAATTACAACAATGCTATCATACCTTATTACACACAAAAACACACATTCTCTGGTATATTGATACATATTGTACAACGAGTTAATATTATATTTTTTTATATATAAAAAAATATTAAAAATATTTAAACCTTCTTAGATTTAGCACCCACACTTCAGAACGGTTGTTGTTAATATATATATATATATATATAAAGGCCTGCTTGTTTTTAATTTTTAAAAACATCTTTAAAAAAATTTGAAATTTTTTTATTTTTTTATTTTTTTAAATTCATATATTTTTAATATTTTCAAATTATTTTAATGGGCTGATGCCAAAAATAATTTTTAAAAAATAAAAAATATCATTGATATGTATTTTAGCATGAAAAATTATTTGAAAAGCAACCACAGTCACACTGTCAAACAAACTCTAAGAGTTTCTGCTCATTAATACCCTTGAATTATCTAATAAACTAAAACTGCTCAGTCTTTTACTGTGGACTGCACAGTGCAGTCCACAGTAAAAGCTGAGTTGTCTTTTTTTTTTCTTTTTTTTTTTTAATGAATAGCTTTTTTGTTTAATTTTTTTTGTTAAAGTTAATTTTTTTTTTTCTGTTTAGTTATCAAACTTTCATAACATGCATTCCGGGTTTGATAGGTTAACTCAGATTTTTATTTCTGGTTTTTTTTAATTAATTTTTTTGTTTAATTTAGTTTGTTAATGTTAATTGTTTTTTTATTTAGTTATGAAACTTTTATGGCACGAATTCTGGGTTTGACGAGTTAACCCAGCTAATTTTGGGTTAACCCGTAATTTTTTTTGTTCCTAATCAGTTATCAAACTTTCATGACATGAATCCCATGTTTGACGGGTTAATCTGGTTTGAAGGGTTAACCCAGTTAATTCAGATGTTTTTTTTTCTTTTTCTTCATTAGTTTTTTTTTTCATGTAAGCTTTTTTTTTCTTTGTTTTTAATTGATTTTTTTTTAATTTAGTTTGTTAATATTAAATTTTTTTCTATTTAGTTATTAAACTTTCATAACACGGATTCCCGGTTTGACGGGTTAACCTAGTTAATTCAGATTTTTTTCTTTTTCTTCATTAGTTTTTTTTCTTTATGTAGGTTTTTTTTCTTTGTTCTTTTTTTCTTTTTAATTAATCTTTTTTTTTGTTTAATTTAGTTCATTAATATTATTTTTTTTCTATTTAGTTATCACTCTCATGATACGAATCCCAGGTTTGACGGATTAAGTTGATTTGGTGGGTTAATCGAGTTGATTCAGATTTTTTTTCTTTTTTTTCATTAGTTTTTTTCTTTAAATTTCATCTTTTAATAATATAATTAACCCACAGTGAAAACACTGAGTAGGTTTTTTATATATAT
Organism: Populus tremula; assembly: GCA_964019445.1. Lineage (NCBI taxonomy): Eukaryota > Viridiplantae > Streptophyta > Magnoliopsida > Malpighiales > Salicaceae > Populus > Populus tremula. The sequence goes on along the minus strand of CAXHTJ010000003.1, from coordinate 12,035,556 downwards.
TTTTTTTTGCTTTTTTCTTTTTTTTAATGAATATTTTTTTATTTAATTTAGTTTGTTGATATTAAATTTTTTTTCTATTTAGTTATCAAAATTTCATGACACGGATTCCAAGTTAACCCGATTTTTTTTTAATTAATTTTTTTATTTAATTTAGTTTGTTAATGTTAATTTTTTTCTATTTCGTTATTAAACTTTTATGACACTGATCCCGGGTTTAACGGGTTAAATTGGCTTATTCTGAGTTAACCCATAATATTTTTTCCTATTTAGTTATCAAACTTTCATGACACAAATTATAGTCTTGTCTAGTTAACCTGGTTTGAAGGGTTAACCCAGTTAATTCAGAACTTTTTATTTATTTTTTAATTAGTTTTTTTCTTCATGTAGGCTTTTTTTTCTTTTAAATTAATCTTGTTTTTGTTTAGTATTTTTGTTTTCTTTTTGCTTTTTGCTTTTTTTTTCCCTTTTTAATTAATTTTTTTAATTTAGTTTGTTAATATTAAGTTTTTTTTTTCTATTTAGTTATCAAACTTTCATAACATGGATCCCAGGTTTGACGGGTTAACCCAGTTAATTCATATTTTTTTTTCTTTTTCTTCATTAATTTTTTTCTTCCTGTAGCTTTTTTTTCTTTGTTTTTTTCTTTTTAATTAATTTTTTTTGTTTAATTTAGTTCATTAATATTAATTTTTTTCTATTTAGTTATCACACTCTCATGACAAAAATCCCAAGACCTGATTTGGTGGGTTAACCTAGTTGATTCATATTATTTTTTCTTCATTGGTTTTTTTTTCTCTAATTTCATCTTTAAGTATTGTAATTAACTATAACTAAAATGCATCAACCTTTTTTCTTTCAATTTCATGACACAAAGCCCAGATTGGAAGGGTGAAACCAGTTGATTCAATTTTTTTTTTTTTTTCTTAAGTAGGTTTTTTTTTCTTTTAATTTCATCTTTTAATATTGATTTGATTAAAAATGAAACTGTATGATTTATTTTGTTTACTATTCATTGGATTATTATTATCTCATGAGAGGATTTTAAGGTACCCCTCCTTGCAAATCATTATCTATCAGAATAATGCTTTGTTTTATTGTTTTTTTTTCTATTTAATTATTTTTAAAAAATTTTATTCTGTAATACTAATTTTTTTTCTTTTTAATTATCATATTTTTATAAGCAGCGAGACTCATATCCAAGATTTCGAGTTTGATATTGCAAACAAACTCACATAAACTTGAGCCATGCAAGTTTAATATTATTATTAATAATATAAATATAATTTTTGGGTCAGGGGTAGCAGACATCCCAATACTTTTAGGTATAACTTTAGAGAAAAACTTAATACTTTTAAATCTTAATATTTTTATATTGTTTATGTAAAATAAATTAACCTGTAGCATAGCAGGGCCACATTTATAGTTTCTCTTAAAATATATCAAGTTGCCATTGTATCTGGACCCCAATTCTTTTCTGCTACCTAACTCCTAACGAGGTTGATTGTGACTGTAATTAATACGAGAAGAAGAAGAAGAAACTAGAAACGTTTGAACATTGCCTCAAAAATCTTCAAAATGAAGTTTCTCTAATTTTTTTTTTATTTAGTTTTTTTTTTGTATACGAGATCTGTATGAAGTTCATGACCAGTTTTCGTTATTAAATTAATATATATATATATATATATATATATATCACCCTTAATGTTAAATGAATATTTATAATTAGACAATAGTTATATGAGTTTACTTTTTGTATTATTGTTTTAAGTTCAAATATAAGAACAACTTTTTTTTTATTTTTTAAAAACGATAAATTAGAAACAAGAATATTGCCAAACGTATTTAATTATCAAATCATGTAACGTGTAACATGCCTACATGAGTTAATAAAATAAAATAAATAAAATATTTTTTTAAAAAAACAAATAATATTATTTTAAAATAATCAATAAGTTAAGATAAAGTTTTAACTGACTTAACCGGATTAGTAAATTAACCTGAATTTTTTATTATATTAATTATTTATTTTTTATTTTTTTCTTTAATTTAGATGCCTTTAGATTCTAAATCAACTTGCTGGCTAATCCGAAATTTATATCTAAGGAAATAAGTTTGAACCTACCAAGTATTTTCTTCGAAGATAATCGACCTTGATATTGTAATAAACCCAAAATTCCAATTGCGTAGGTTCATGGACAAATTCACAACCATTAATCCTGCTGCTAAACGTTTGACATGGGCAAGTTGAAAGAGACTGCTATCCTTTCTGTACAACCTTAACCTCCTGTTTCAGACCACCTTATCTGTCTGTCGTTATAATCTACCATGAAAAACACCTTGCTTTCTCTTTCTCTCCTTGCTTCTTGGATTGAAATGAAGAAATTCAACAGCAAGCTTGATCTTGCCTTGCTTCTACTTCTTATAATCCTGTTTTTGCAACCCATATCGGCTATTGACTTTGTCTTCAATGGATTCAATTCCTCTAGTGTGTCACTCTATGGCTCTGCCATCATTGAATCTCGCATTCTTACACTTACAAATCAAACATCTTTCGAAATTGGCCGTGCTTTGTACCCAACAAAGATACCAACCAAAGCTCCAGACTCTTCATTTGTGTATCCATTTTCCACTTCTTTTATTTTTGCTATGGTCCCTTACAAGAATGTTCTTCCTGGGACTGGCTTGGCTTTTCTTTTTGTGCCCTTTACAGGCATTCAAAGGTCTACTTCAGCTCAATATTTAGGCTTTCTGAATCGTACGAACGGTAACAGTTCAGATAATCATATGCTTGGCATCGAGTTTGATGTGTTCGCAAATGAAGAATTCAGTGATATGAATAATAATCATGTTGGAATAGATGTAAATAATTCACTTACATCAATTGAAGCAGCAGATGCAGGCTATTGGCCCGATAATTCAAGGAGCAGCAGCAATGGGAACACCAGTGATGAGGATAGTAATTCTTTTAAGGAACAGGATCTAAATAATGGTAAAAACTACCAAGTTTGGATTGACTATAAAGATTCTATGGTTAATGTTACTATGGCTCCGGCCGGCATGAAAAGGCCTGCCAGGCCTTTATTGAATATGTCTCTTAATCTATCTGATGTTTTTGAGGATGAGATGTATGTGGGATTCACTTCTTCAACCGGACAACTTGTTGAAAGTCACAAGATTTTGGCATGGAGCTTTAGCAATTCCAATTTTTCGTTAAGTGAGAGGTTAATCACTACTGGTTTGCCATCGTTTGTGCTTCCGAAAGATCCATTCTATCGGTCTAAAGTGTTCATTGCAGGAGCCACAGTGGGAGGGGTGCTTCTCGTTGTTTCTGCTGCTACAATTATATGGTTTTTGATTAAGAGAAGACAAAGGAAAGCAAGGGAGAGAGAGGAAATGGAGGATTGGGAATTGGAGTACTGGCCACATAGAATTAGGTATCAAGAAATCGAAGCAGCAACAAAAGGATTCAGTGAAGAAAATGTTATTGGAATCGGAGGAAATGGAAAGGTCTACAAGGGTGTCTTACCAGGAGGGACAGAGATTGCAGTGAAGCGAATTTCACATGAAAATGATGGGATGAGGGAGTTTTTAGCTGAAATTTCAAGTCTTGGAAGGTTGAAGCATAGGAGTTTGGTTGGGTTGAGAGGTTGGTGCAAGAGAGAAAGAGGAGTCTTCATGTTGGTATATGACTACATGGAAAATGGGAGTTTGGAGAAGAGGGTGTTCGAATGTGATGAGAGTAAAATGTTGAGCTGTGAAGAGAGAATAAGAATTTTGAAAGATGTGGCTTCTGCATTACTGTATTTGCACGAGGGATGGGATTCTCAAGTCCTACACAGAGACATCAAGGCCAGCAACGTGTTACTTGACATGGATATGAATGGAAGGTTAGGTGATTTTGGATTGGCTCGAGTGCACGGGCATGGTCAAGTGCCTAGCACCACGCGGGTGGTTGGAACCATAGGATACATGGCACCTGAGGTGGTTCGAAGCGGAAGAGCCTCAGCTCGAACCGACGTGTTCGGTTTTGGGGTCTTGATTTTGGAGGTCATGTGTGGAAGGAGGCCTATAGAAGAAGGGCAGCCACCTTTGGTGGAATCGGTTTGGCAGTTGATGTTGCAAGGGCAGTCACTTAATGCCTTGGATGAGCGACTAAAGGCTAGAGGAGAACAATTTGACGAAGGAGAAGTAGAAAGAATGCTTCATTTAGGCTTATTGTGTGCATATCCTGACTCTAAAGTGCGGCCGACAATGAGGCAAGTAGTGAAGGTCATGGAGGGCAATAATGAGTTTAGTGAGATTGAAAGTGAGGATATGGATGCATGTTTGCTACAACAGATGAAGTCTAAGGATTTTTGGTCGAGTTATTCTCAAAGTTCTAGCCATGGATCGCACCCAACTTTTGATGAAATTAGACGATACCACTCATGTTCTATGTCTTTATCATGGAGCAATACTACAGTGGAGGGTAGGTGAATCTGCAATCTGTTGATGAATTACGGTATCTGTTGGTTTTTTTTGCGAACTTAAGTTTGCCAGATTTTCCGTGGCAAGCTTGGAAGAAGCTGCAGAAGTTGGCAGGATCAAGATCCAAGAGCATATACAATGAAACAGTGGGGAGGGAGCCTTGGTTTTGATTTGCATTTTTTCTTTATTAATGTTTGATAGATTGGGACAATAATGTAGAGGAGAATCCTTTCTTGTTTCTGTACGAGGAATAATTAGCATATTGGCGTCCTAAAATACAGCGAGATAGAACGTTAAACTTTGACGTAAAGGTACAAGACTTTTGTAAAAAACGTTGACTGCTATTTTGTAATTTTTGCTTCTGCGTTTGACTAGGAAATAGACGTGTCATTATATATATTTAATTACCTATTCCACACGTTGATACCAACAAGCACCAGTGGTCCAGTGGTAGAATAGTACCCTGCCATGGACGTCAAATACCACACAATGTCTTGACTTTAGACTGAGCGTGATTATTATTTTTTATTTATAAAAATAATAAATTTAAATTTTATAAAAAAATATATAAAAAACTAAAACTAATTCCAACCGACCGTTTTGATTTAATTTAATTATTTTATTTAAAAAAAATTAAACTTAATTAGTTTTGGTTTGGTTTAATTATTTTATATTAAAAATTAAAATTCAATCGACCGGTTTAGATTTTGTTTGATTATTTTATATTAAAAATTAAAAATTTTGTTGTTTATTTTGTGTATTTTTGGGATTTTTAATGAGTTATTTTTTATTCCGTTAAGTTTTTTAATTTCAAGTTTATAAAATCAAAACAAAACTAAAATTTTTAAAAATGTTATAATCTATTTAATTAATTTTTTTATATAATTTAAATTTTTTAATTTAATTAATTTGTCGGTTTTTTTCTGACCGTTACTTCAGACTTATCTCTTGCCCTTTTTTCTCTTCTTAAATGGACCTGAAGTGCACACTGTTAAGTGTTACACAATGCTCTAAAGCCCATATAAAACTCATTATTCCCAGTTTAAACATCATTCCTGGGCCGGTCTATACTGTGTATGGATAACAAAATTAATGATGGGCCAATCACAAAACCATCATTTCCAGGCCTTAATTTTTAATTTTTATTTTTTATCGGCAAATGCCCTGTTTAAAATGCCTATGGCAAGAACAATTTGCTTTAAGAAAGAGAGCAACAAGGTAGAATCTTTGATGGAGGAAGTCATAGCCTTGTTTTTTTTTTACTGCCTTTTTTTATATATTCTGAAACTTAGAGAAAATTAAAAAAATATTCTCTGAGTAAATTTAGTTAATTTTAATTATTTTGCTATTTTTATTTAGTTTTTTATGCATTAAAAAACCATGAAAATTGTAAGAAATACAAAATAAATTAACAAAATAAAAAATATATAATTGGGATTGAAATTGAACCAATAATCAAGTAATACAAATAAAAATTAAGTTTGAAGATTTTTGTGCGAGTTGAACCAAAGAAGAAATTGAAGAAAAGTGCTTAAAATATCTTGCTGGCCCCATGATCTCCTCGTATAAAAACGGTTTCGTTTGTTAGTAAGGGAATTGGTATTTTTATTTGACAAAAAAAAAAAAAAATCCTTTTCCCGTCTGTTAAGAGAAAGTGTAACTCACAAAAGTAGCTTCCAGTGCTATTCCAACCAGAATATATGCTTTCCAAAAGCTGCTTCATCTCTTTAGTTGCTGAAGTAATCATGGGGTTAATTTAGAAACTAGATTTTTAATTTAATCTTTTTCGACAAGTCCGCAGGTAGTAAAGGTTTTTATATATATAAATAATTTTTTTAAGGGATTGATATCAAATGATTAAATGGAAGTGTCTTTTATTTTTAGAGATAATATAAAATAAATTTTTTCTTAATGTATTCAAGTCAAATGATTCAATCGACAAAGTAAAATGAATTAAAAAAATTGAGATAATTAATAATATTATATATATATTTTAAAAATACAAAATAAATATAATCTTTCGAAAGAAATGGATGTTGTAGACACTATATTTTTTTTAAAATATAACTATTTCTAGACTTAAATTTTTGTAATTAATGCACATTTTAGGATTACTAATTCTTTGAGAAATTATTTAATTTTGATTAAAAAAAATTAGATTGGTAATAGACAAGAAGATACTTTGACTTCTTGTTGTTGCTCTAAATGCATTGCATTGTAAGAAAAATTAAAAGAGGTGTTGATTTTATTTGGAGAGAAAAAATTGAAGATTTCAAAAAAAAATTTCCGTTTCAGGAGAATTTTCCACTTTGATATTAATTTCTTTTTAATTTCATCCTTACAAGCTATATTAGCTTGGATTAAGACTGATACTTTGTTTTAATTATCTTGCCATATGATTCTCAAGGTGTCAAAAAAGAAAAAAAAAAACATTCCAGTGTTAAATTAATACTTTATTTAGCAAGAAAATATTCAATCTTACTGCTAAAATAATTGAAACTTTAGAAACCGAATTTGACTCTAGCTTTGATTGCTTTTGATTTTCATTAATGAATGACATAGAACAAAAAAAATTTTAAGAGATAAAAAATATTAATAAGAAAATGAAGAATTATACTAGCAATTTATTTTGATGAAACTTAAATTATTACTTTTTTTATATAAAAATAACTTGTTGTCGTATAAATACATAAATAAATTTTAAGAGTTTTGTGTGACAGAAATTAGATATATTAAGTTTTTTCTATCTCTTATATTCTTGATTTGATTTTTAGTTGGCATTAACAACTCTTTTTAATAAGTATTGACATGAATAATTCTTGATTAATTTTATCAATTATACACATTAAATTTTGTATTCATAATTATTATTTTTTCTACTAGAAAACTTGTTTACAACATTTACATATTTTTTAAAAAAATTAATTTGGGCCAACTGCTAGTTTTAACTAAGTTAAACTCCTAATAACTCAAGTGTGGATTATTTTTTAAAATTATTTTCTATTATCATAAAAAGAATTCGTATTGCTATTTAGGTAATGCAGTTTCAAATATTTTGGTGGAGTAAAATTCTAACTACAACATCACTTATCGAGGAATAAATTCAAGATAAGTAAAAATTAAAAAGATTTGATTTCAATAATAAAATCTTAGATTTTTTGAGGTTGCATTAATGACATTGCCGTAGCCTTAAAATAATAATAATAATAATTGCGTCAATGATATTGTTGTGGCTAAATGAATTGTATTATTTTTTTAAATAAATTTTTAGCTATGCTCTTAATCTATGTTCTTTTTCTGTTTCACTCAAAAATTTTGATGAAAATTGAAGAAATCTCCCCCCTTCAATTCTCCTAGTGCCAGCCATGACTTCTCTAAGAAATCCTCATTAATTACAACAATGCCATCATACATGTATTATATACACACACACCGTTCCATATTTTCAAATACAATATTTAATTTTGATTTAACAAGAAATTTCTTTCCAACTATATTTTTTTTAGCATTGTAAACTTTTAAGTCAGGAGTTTATAATGATGATGACAATGATAATAACAACAATAATGATGATAATAATATTAATAATGATGTTAAATTATTTTGGCATCAAGAGTTTAATAGTAAAAAACTACTTCTATGCACATTCGGAGCTTTACACATTTATTATGTTAATTATTTTCATAAAAAACTTTATATGGTTTCATATAATATGAGAATGAGATGGTTGAATAAAATATTATAAAAATACTATAAATGATGTGTCAACATGTTAAGGATTGATGCATCGTTATTGCAAAACTTATGCTAAGACTTAGAAACACATTATGGGTTGAAAGAGTTAAAAAAAAAAGAGTGTTATAGAGAAAATTGTCATGTTTTTATACACTATAGCATTAGGTGCTTCAAGTAGGCTAGTTTAAGAAAGATTTCAACATTCTGATGAAATTGTTAGTCGATCTTTCAATGAAATGTTAAAGATAATTTGTTTGCTTGTATTAAATATTATTAAAACAAAAGACCTTGAATTTATAAACACTTAACGAAGAAATACAATGAATCCAAGATATATACCTCATTTTAAGGTATCAAAATGGTGTTTGTTGTCACTAATGACAAATAAAAATTAATTTGGTATTGTTGTGCCTTATTTACAATATGTTGTTTTTTGCATTGGTGCAAATGTTTGTGCTTCTATATCTTAAGAAAATAAAATATTATTTATTGGTAGAAAAAATGTATCGACGAAGAATATTATGGTCAAATGTAGTTTTGACATGCAATTCATGTTTGTTTGGGCAGGTAGTATTCATTATACTTGTATTTTTCTGGAAGCTATTGACAATCCCAGTATAAAATTTTCAAAACCACTGGAAGGTAAATAAATGATAGAAAATAAATGTTATTTAAAGTTAAATTGTGTTTATTCTAAATTTTCAAAATTAATTACACTTTCCTTACTTTACATCGCAAGCAAATATTTTTTAGTTAATGCTTGGCACCCCAATGAGCGAATATCTAGGTCCATATAAAGATAAAAGATATCATTTGCAAGATTTTCAGCGTCATAGACAATCAACAAGTCAAGAGGAACTATTCAATTATGCACACTTGTCATTATGCAATGCGATTGAACGTGCCTTTAGAGTTTGGAAACAAAGATAAATAATTTTATAGAATATGCATGTTTATCTGTACAAATCACAAGTGCAGATTGTAGTGGTATCAATGACACTACCTAACTATATTATATTAGGATGAAGTGCAAGAACATGTTGTGTTTACAAAATACAATTACAATCCTAATTTTATTTATGATGATTTTTTAACTGATATTGTTCCACGTTTACAAATCTAAGTCAATCAGAGGCATTCTCAAATGGTTGGTTTCCATGATAGGATAATAAATAGTTTAATGGGATAATTGAAGTAAAAAAACTAATATCATTCATGAATAAAAAATTCATAAATGTTTTTTTTTGCAATTGTATTATCAAAAGTACTTACAAAAAATGCTTTTTAGTCAATAATAATTTCAACCATATTTTTAATCAAATATATATTTTTAATACAACAAACCATAATTAATCCAGTTTGGGGTTGCTGTGCAATCCACTTTTCATTAAAATTTGAATTTTTTTTTAAATTAATATTTTTTTAGTGTTTTTGAATTGTTTTAACATGCTAATGTCATAAATAAAATTTTTAAAAAGAATAAAATATTATTTTAATATATTTTTTTAAAAAAACTTTTAAAAACAATATATTCTATACTGTCAGACACACTCTAACAATAATTTCATGAAATCTATTTTTTTACCGACAACAACCACATAAGCCACACTCTCCCAATCACTCACTTGAGTTCGTTGATAAGATCGCGTGATCCATTAGTTTGCATTATTTTGTCCTGATTATACGTGATCCGTTATGCCAATTCATACGTGGCCTAAGCCATATAATTTTCTATGCCCTGCACATTATCTAATTCTCTTTTATAACTCACTTTTAGCAATTATGGAAATTCTTTTGACTTGTCCAGCATTATGGAATTTGTGTTAGTCTAATGGTTCTCATTTCTCATGCACCACACGATTTTTTTGCCCAAATCATTTACTAGGAAATATTGAATTAGGTTATTAATAAAAAAGAAAAAAAAACCTTTAATTATTAGGTGCTGGAAACTTTCCCTATCAAGGTCCAATTCCATGTTGAGTGATGATTTCCCTACCAAAGCTTATCCTTTTGGTTTCTTCGATGGTGAAGAAATTCATCATTGCTTTGTCAAGAAGGCAAATCTTATGGTATGGAGACCACACTAATGACAAAACGAGCTAAGCACGAACTCACCAAACTTTGGCTTGCACTTATTGCACATTTCGAAAGATTACACACGTAAAAGCTAAATCTAATAGTTTAGCGAGCATTTATATTAGCGTAAAGAAACCGCGAGACAAAATTAATTTGTTTGATAGTATTATAATTATAAATCGGTTTTAAATAAATAATAAAAGCTAAAGATATGATGAACGGAATATTTTATGATAAAAAAAATAATTGTATTGATAATCAAAATCTTAAAAATTAAATTAAATAATTTATAACAATTCATAATATTTAATAAAAAAAATACAGTGTTTTCCCCACACATAAAAACACGAACTCACCAAACTTTTGCTTGCACTTATCGCACATTTCGAAAGATTACACACGTAAAAGCTGAATCAAAAGGTTACCACGCACACCAGCGGTTCCATTCCTTTCATTTTTCATGCGAAGTAGATCGTAAGATTAATTTTAATCACATCTATCTTTAATTAATTTGTTGTTATTTATAAATATATTTAACTTGCAATATTGTTTTCTTATAGGCTATGGCTCTTAAACGTGAGCTGAGCCCAACAGAGCTTTTTATGGAGAAACACGTGCGGAATGAAAACCACTAAAAGGAAGTGCAACTGTTCGTTGACAACCACACTCAACACTTTGTGGTATGTTCTTTCAATCATTTTCTTTCGTAAGTTATTATTTTCTTGAATTGAATTTGATGATAGTTTTTATTTCCAGGAGACATATAATAGCCGATTGAGGGAGAAATATAAGGACGATACTTCGACCCATCTGAATTTTGATCTGAATTTGTTGATAGATGTAAGATTGTCTGATGGACCTGATAGAAATTAGGTGTACGAACTCTCTAATACTACGACCAAAAATTTGCGGGCAGCCTGTAGTGTGTCAACCGTTGGGAACTCGCAATTGGTATTGAGCACCCAGTCTCAGGAGTTTGTGGCCTTGCAACAACATACAACTCATCTCACTAAAAAATATGAAAAACTCTTGACAGATTATGAATAACTCCGTCAAATGATAATGGACATGAGATCACATATGAGTGGTACGTGTGCACCTCTTTTTTGGTTGTATGGTCCCGGGAATGACCAACCTCCTCCTCCTTTTCAAGTGCCGTCATTGTTTTAATTTAATTTTATTTGAACATATAAATTTGTAATGAATATTTGGATTTATATTATTCAAGTTTATTTTTTCATATTTCAACTTTATACAATTTAATTATCTTCTTTTTTTTGTTCAAAAGATTTTTTTAAAAAAATATTTTTAATTCTTACAAACGGATACACCGACGGACACAATCCGTCAGTATATTCTAGAGGCAAGGGGAACAATTTACTTTATATGCCACTGCAACACTGTTATATCACCGATGAAATTATTTTTGTCGATATTTTATAAAGAGTTGAAATAAAATTATAATAAATGTCATTGCCAATCACCGATGAACTAATTTCATCGGTGTATTAAAGCAGATGATTTTTTTTTACGCGTATTTTTCATCTGTAAAACCATCGATGTTTTTTTTACTGACAAAAATGCCAATAGAAATGACATTACCGACGAACCTATTACTGACGAACGGTTTCTATTTGTAAATTTGCCAATAAAAAGGTGGAAGCTCAAGTATGAGAGTGGTGACTAGTTTGCTAGCTTTAGAAATGAAGATTGAAGGGGAGGGAGGGGGCGACTAGTTTGCTAGGGAACTATGGTTAGAACACAAAGTTTTCTATTTACAGTACCCCTGGTTTTTTCAATTATATTTGAATTGGTTTGGCTTGATCCGATTATTTTGGTTTCAGCCTTGTAAAATCAAAATCGAACTGAATTAATTTTTTTAAAATTTTTAATTGATTTTTTTTTACGATTTAATATTTTTAATTTTTTCGATTTAATTAGTTTTTTATTTTTTTTTCTCACATTTGCATATCGTAGTCCATACAACTTCTGGTTCAGACACGCACTTCCTAACTTCTTTTTGTTTTGTTCTCTTCTTGTATATTTTTTTATTTATATATATATATATATATTGACTTAAGCTTCAAAGAATTTTCTATTTTGCAGGGACTTACTTTTTTCTTATAGCCACCAGTCAAGCCCATTAACACAGCCATGAAAAACTAATCTCTACATGAAGCTTTTTCACGACTTCATCGCATGTCATGCTAGTTGTCTTTAAATTATTTTTCCAAATCAATTGGCAATGTGTATATCTCAAGACTAGTGATCAACTTTTGGTATAGGGTGTAAAAACGGAATGAATAATTAGTGTAAAATGGCTTCCCAGCTTATAGTTTGATTGCTAAGCCATTAATTAAGTTGGCCAATTAAGTTTTGATACTTGGAGATTGAAGGTGTTTTATGTTGATTAGTGCATGGTACGGATGCTCATTTTTTACTTGATAAAAACTGGTGGGGGAGATAATAAGCAAATCCAATACAATGACATATGCCTGTATATGTCGTCTGAAGATTAAAGAATAGTGAGGAGGTGGGAGATTTTTTAGGATAAGCAATTATGATCACAGAGTAGGCAAGATAGAGCATCTAAAACATCATCAAAAGCATCATTTGTGAAATTAAATATTCGTAGTTGACTCGTAATTTATCGACAAAAAATGTTGCTTTTTATCTTACTACAATGACACCATATTTGCTTTATATATACACACACATATGCATACACGTGTATGTTGGTAATGATTTATAAAATATGTAATTGTTCATTTAATGACAAATTATATATGAGTTATACTCACTTTTAAAGTTAAAATTATATTGAATTTCATGATTTATCACGAGTGTTTTAACATAAAATATTAATATATTTATTAAAAATTTCAATTAAAAGCGAATAAAATATTATATTATTCCTAATGAATCTTTTAATATAAAAGTTTCAAACCTTTTCTGAATTTAGTTATAAGCTTTTGAGCTCATGAGTTTGGATTTGAATTTGGTTAATTAAAAATATTTTTTAGTATTTATAAGTCCATGCTTTATCAGTAATTTATTTTTAATCCCTAAAATATTTTAATATATGAATTAATACATTAATTATGCGATGAAAATAAATAATATTATAAGTAATTTATGAATTAAAATTTTTTATGAATATTTTGGATATTAATATATTATAAATATTTATAAATTCTTTTATGAATTATGGATATTCATGAATTATGAAGATTAATAAATTAGGAGTATTAATATATTTGTTTCCCGGTCCTATAAATAGATGTTTTAAATGGGAGGAAAATAAATCCTAGAATTTTATTGAGTTTTTTTCTTTTTTAATTGGTTTTTTCAAAAAACTTATTCTTCTATATTTTTCTTTTTAATTAAGAGGTTAGGTTTTTATAGAATGATACTGAATATTATTCAAAACAGAACTATATTCTACAGAGTCCTACTTCTGAAAGAATCTACAAGGCGCAGAATGCATTAAAAACCATAGTTTTAAGACCCGGCCCGGTGGTCGGCCTGGTCCAAGGCCCGAGTTCCGGGTTTTGACCAAGTCACCGGGTCTCGACCGGGTCAAAATTTATTTTTTAATTTTTTTAAAAAAAATCAAAACGACGTCGTTTTACTAAAAAAAAATAAAAAAATAATAAAAGTCAACGGGTTTGGGACCGGATGTTGACCGGGTCTTGCCAGGTCCCGGGTCGACCGGGTTTGGCCGGGCCAATTCCCAAGCGGGTTTTGGCCTTCACCCGGACCGGTCACATGCCCAGGTCGGCCGGGTCCCGGGTTGACCCGCCGGCCAGTCCGAATTTTAAAACTATGTTAAAAACCATTAAAGGCATCCTTCGGAACTTGTTTGGGAAAAAACTTAAAATATGAAGCTCTCACATTTTAGGATAAGCTAGGCTGGGCGATAAAATCTGTCCAGCTTGGCTTTTTGTTATCTAGTTCCCAGATTCAACAGCTTGACAAAAACATATTAAAAATAAAATTTAAAAATTTAAAAATATTATTTTAAATAAAAAATATTTTTAAAAACAAACAAATATATAATAATCCTTCCTTATGGCGGTGATTTTGGCAAAAACCATTGGCAAGGCGCCGCGTTTATGTGTCTTTATTTTATTTAGATAATGATTGTAATAATTAATTTTGCGAAAAATCCGATAAAAGCGATTTTGAAATAGTTAATGTAAAGGGAAAAAAAAAGAATTATTTGATGTAGGTACTAGGTAGCCAACAAGATGGTCCCACTATTTGGAAGAAACTTTACATCAAACGTCTCAGATGGCACCACGTTTCACCATCACATCACGGATCTTATCAGCTATTATGGAGGCCCCACACAGCGACTTAGACAAGGATTTAGGATAGAATTACGTACTTCAGTCAACATTCATTTTTCGCCTAATAAAAGATTTTAAATTTGATTTTTTTTTATTAAAATAGATATCTAACTAAGCTTATATGTACATTAACATAAATAGTGCTAAAAACTTTTTTAGATTTAAGTAATGGAAAGAAAAAGGAAACCGCATTTGGAAGCCTCAACTTAAGACCTCCTCAATCATAATCCATTATATATATATATATGACGCTCTTATAAAAACATGGATATCTAACTGACGTGGATCCATGCTGTCTGGTCTTGATTTGCATCACCCAATTATAAACTGCCAATTTTATCATCAAAACAACCCCCACATGTGTCCGGCGGCTTGTTGGTCCACGTTGGCCTAATAGGTCCCACATCAGTTCTAATCTTGGTATATAAAACCAGGTTTTCCATGCTTCCATTGCAGTTCATACATTTTTACCCTTTTCTTCTAGCAAGAAGTTCAAGAGTAAAATTGAACAAAAACGATGATGTGTAGTGCAAGGATTAGAATCCCGTTTGGTCAACACAATTTGATGTCTAACGTCAACCAGTTTGAGTCACTTGATCAACTGGCGCCGAGTTTATCCGATATGGTTTTCGGGTTTCTTGAAGATGGTGAGTCCTGGTCGGAAAGCGGGAGTAGTGAAGGGTATCACGAAAATAAGATAATGGATTTGGAAGAGCAAGAGGAAGAGGAAGAGAATAATAGCAATGTGGAAGAGAACAGGAGTTTCTGGGAGAACCAACACCAGCTTCTACATGTAAGTATCACAATTCTTTATACAATTATTTAATTATATATATGCTTTTCTTGTGGAAATAATATATATTTAGGATCCCAGAGATTGAATGTGTACAACCCTATCTAATACTTGCTCCGTGTTGTGGTGTTCAGGCAACCCTGTGCAGGACGAGCTCCTTGGAATCTAGCATTAGAAGTATCACTAAAGATGCATTGAAGGAAAGACAAATGGCTGGAAATTGTGGTTGCGGCAGACCAATGGCTGCCGGCTGTCGGAGTTGCTTGATGGCAGAAGTCTCTAGCCGTCTACGAAATGCCGGTCACAATAGTGCCATTTGCAAGACTAAATGGAGAAGCTCGCCTGATATCCCAGCAGGTTAGTGATTAAATTAAGATAAATATTCAAGAGAGTTGTTTCTAGTCGTAGATAATTGCAATATTCTTAAAACTAGCTCTTGATGTATTTTTTTTTTCATATACAACGCAGGAGAGCATACTTTTATGGATGTGATAGACAACACAGTTTCAAAAAGAGGAGAGGTGAGAGTTGTAATCGAATTAAATTTTAGGGCAGAGTTTGAGATGGCTAAAGCAAGCGAAGAATACAATCAACTTGTCCACAGATTGCCAGAAGTGTTTGTTGGGAAAGTTGACAGATTAAACTCTGTGATTAAGACCTTATGCTTGGCTGCAAAGAAGTGCATGAAAGAAAAGAAAATGCACTTAGGGCCATGGAGAAAGCAAAGGTACATGCAGGCAAAATGGCTTGCGACGGCATGTGAAAGGGCACCGTCTATGCCTCCGTTGTCGATGGGACATTCCGGCCGACTGCTGAGGCCGAAGGCATCGATGCTGACGGTGGATTTGAAAGAGATGCTCCCTAATGTACACTGCACCGCTGCTACGGTTGTGTGGTAAAAACATAAATTTTGTTCTAGCTCTCTTGCTTGCTACCCCGGCAGAGTTAGGAAATCATATAAACAAGGGAGAATTGTCCCTTCTATTTTGTGATCTTTGATCGAACAAGAAATTATTAATCACTTTAAAGAATTTTAATCATTAATTTTCACCTGAAACACCTCGTTTTCAAGTCCCTATAAATTAATTAAGGAACTATATATTATCTGTTTTTTAAGGGGAAAAAAAACACCAATCTTTCAAACATTCTGAGCGTTTGACTTTCGACTTGAAACGAAAAGATCATTTCTTTTTGGCCCCTTCTCTTTGGAGCTGCTTCAATCCCTCACTGCTGCCTTCAAAGGGATTCCATAAAATTGTCTTCGAAGACATCAAATTTTCAAATGGAAACAAGAATTTGTTAAATTATGATATCTAAAATTAACAAATTAATCAGGGGATAGGTAAAAAGTTCACCAGATAGGATGCATGTTTAATCGAGGTGCATGATCAAGTTCGAATCATTGCCTCGATACACTTAGGATTAACCTGCAACAATCCCTCAATCAGACATTTATATAATTACTGCTAAACAAAAAGAAAAAGGAAACTACGTATAGTTCAAAAGTAGCATAGTAAATATCACAAGACAAGATGAACTGAGTTTTTGTTTCCAAGGAGTCAGTGATGATATTAGAAAAAATTCTCGGAAAAAAATTAAAAATGTATTTTATAAGTTGAAAAGTTAAATCTGGAAGATTTGGTAGGCCAATGATGAAAAACACTTTCATATTCTCTAGATATGAGTTGAAAGAGAGATTTATTTGTATTAATTTTTTAAAGATAAATATCTTAAGAAATATCTAAATTTTAATTAATTTTATTTAAATATATCATAAGATAATATATTTAATATAAATATCTTATAAACACCCTAGATATTTATAGGGATATTTATGAAAATACATATATTCTATAAAATACCTTAGAGGCTCGATTGGACTCCGTCCAAGAATTAATATTATTATGTAGTTTTTTCATGTATCATTCATATATATAAGGCACAAAAAATAAAATGTGTGATATTATATCAACTATGAAATTCTTAAAAGTATTATATGGTTTAAAACAATTACCAAGAGTATAGTTCTAGCTAGTTATAAGGAAATATGGTTTTACTCAAAGCAACATAAATTATACATTATTTTTTAAAATTAAGACATAATGATAAGATAATTGCACTTATTTTTTATGTGGATGATATAATTATTACTAACAATCATTTGAATTTGATATGAAAAACCTTGAAGATTTAAAATATTTCTAAGTTATTGAAGTTATTACTAACAATCATTTGAATTTGATATGAAAAACCTTGAAGATTTAAAATATTTCTAAGTTATTGAAGTTATCAGGTATAAAAAAAGAATATTCTTATTATGATAAAAATATATATTGAACTTATTAAAACAGACAAGAATGCTTGGATGTCAGCCTATATAGTAAAATCATTGAATTGAGGAACTTTCTAATCAATTTTGTGCTAACAAAGATAGATTTCAAAGATTAATAGGTTGGTTGGTTAACTTATCTCATGCATAATCAAATATTGTATATGTTCAGGCTTTAATGACTCACTTATCATGTTAGGAATTAGTGATATATATGTACCAACTCAAGGGGGGGAGTGTTGACATGATTTCCTTTCCCATTTAGTTTCCTTTTAAGAAGAGGAATTGGTGTTAAACCAACTATTTCTTATTTGAAATCTCTTGTTGTTATATATATAACATTACAACTAAAGTGAATACGAGTAAGACATATTTTTTAATCCTAATTTGATAGGTAGCAATTTAATGTGATATTTTGGCTTGTTTGTTTGTTGGAAAGTAATTTTCTCTTGAAAAGTAGATTTATGAAAATTGAGTTATTTTTTTTATTTTGGTAATGTTATAGAAATAAATTGGAAAATATTTTTCTATATTTGGTTATGTCATGAAAAATGATCTGAAAAATAACTTATGAATATTTTAATCTTTTCAAGTTTGTTAAAATAACAGGGACCAAATCTGACATATAAAAAATTTGAAGGAGGATGAAATTGAAAAAAAAATCTAATTTCAACAATGATCTAAAAACAAATAGTAAAAAAATAATAGAGATCAAATCTGACAAATAAAAAAGTTGAGAAATGATGAAATTAAAAAAAATCTAATTTCATAAATTATTTTAAATAAATAAATAGAAATAAAAAGAATGAGAACCAAATCTGATAAATAAAAAAATTTCAATTAAGAAAAGGATAAAAGAAAAAAAATAACAAACAAAAGAATAAGGACGAAAATTGATATAAAAATCAAATTTCAAAAGGTGAAATTAAAAAGAAAAAAAATTCAAAATAAAATATATAACAATTAAAATATCAATGATTAAATTTAATATAATTAACAAATAACAAATTATTTTTAATTTTTTCGCAGTTTCTGAAAAATGTTTTTTTTTAAATAAAGATAGAATATTTTCCTAAAGGTAAGCTAAATTTTTCTTTGATTGTAAAATATTTTTCATTAATTAATTTTCTAATAATAAATAAACATAAAAAATTAAATAATAATTTTTAAGAAATCACTTTCATTAAAACAATCATACTAAAATATTGTTCACGAATTCATAATGGGCTAGGCTTAGCTTAGAGATATGTTTCTATCCATAAACACAAACAGTTTGAAGCATGGAGGCCATCCTTTATACCGTAAGATTTTCCTATCAAAACCTTTAAATCATATAAATTTTAATTGATGCAAAATACCCCTTTTATTAAAAATATATTTTCTATCAATCCCATGAAATGACCAATACCTTCTTTGTTTTTCTTTTTGTTGGCCAAATGAGTGCAGATTCAACCAATTTACTCGAAGTACTTGGTCCAAATATTGAGTTATAAGTTTGAAAATTAACCATAACGTGGTGTCAATTAGTCCTCATGCTCTCATGGTGTTGACTCCAAATAAACTAGGAAGCAAGTGCTCTTCTTCTTCGCCAACACTAACATTATTTAGGATATCGGGACTAAAATATTGTACTCCGTACATGTAATAATAAAAATGCGATACGATTCATCCATGAAGTGACTTAATGGTAAGAGCTTGAGACTAAAAGGTTTGTTTTTTCTGTAATTTTAGGTTTGAGTCCTATGATTTCTCGTATGATGGTCACTGGAAGCTTACATAGTCATTAACTTTAAGACATGTGAAAATAGTCGAGGTACATGTAAGTTAGCCCGGACACTTATGTTAATAAATAAATAATAAAAAGAATGCGATACGATTGTTTTTTAAAATGATTTTCGGTTAGAAATACATTAAAATAATATATATTTTTTTATTTTTATTTTTTATATCAGCATATCAAAATGATCTGAAAATATTAAAAAATATTAATATAAAAAAATAATATTTTTTTTAAAACCTTTTAAAACACAAAATCAAACATGCTCTGCCAAAACTGTTTTCAGAGTGGATTCTGTAAATAAACCACGGGGCATGGTAGAGTGGATTCTGTAAAGAACCCTCGATGTTTTATGTAGCCTTCAGGCCTACCCACGACAAATAGGAGAGAGTCTTATACTTTCTCAATATATGGGCCTGATGCTTTCCGATGCCGGCGTGAATCAAGTTGCTCAACCACCAGTGAGAAAGGTAGATGAAACTTTCGGCTATTTGGAAGAAGATCCAATCTGTAACCTTAAGCCTAATATCTCCATGGAGCCCAATCCTGGCCTCCGTTTTAACGTGGCTTCCGCTAGCCAACATTTAGGTCAATGTTAGGTGAGGATTAGATTGGGAGAAGAACATTTTTGTTAGCAGAAACTCTTTTTCAGTTTTTTGTAATTTTTAGTCAAATTTATAAGAAAAAAAAAGTTTGGATAATTAACTCCCAAATAATTTGGTTAACATCCCTTCTTCAAGGTCCAACACTTCAGGCCACTCATGGGTAGCCGGAAAAAAAGAGGCTTGAATGCCATGTATTACGATGGCCGGCCTAGAAGTTACTTTAGGAACCTATTTGATAATTGGGCCAATTCTTTGAGAATCTGTATGAAAATATGTTAAGAACCAAGTAATGCTATTTTTACAGCTAAGAATCCTATTATATTTTTATCACATCTGCAGAAAAGGAGAGATTTTAACGTATTTTTCAAATTATAGAGAAACATATTGTTATAGTAGAAAATAAGGTTTCATTTTATCTGAAATTCCGAAAACAAAAACTAGCAGTTGATGTTTAGAAAGATCATTCATGTTTAATAATCACAGAATAGTGAGAACGCCGCCCGTGGTCGGAGCTTCGTCAAACATGCTCAAATTGGATTTTTTTTCGACTGGTAGGTGGAGGAGGGAGTTAAAATGTGTGTGGACTGTACTGCTTTGCCTCCACCGTAATGGCATTCAACAGTGGATTGCGTTTACATGTAAGTAAATAATTGCAGATGGTCCCAACAGAGTGACAGACACGCCGACCAATTTCGTTGGATGCAAATCGAAATTATTAAGGTACCCCACAACTAGTTGTGTTCATCTATAATGATAGTTCGAAGGGGGGCAGAAGTTGTGGATTCTTGTCAACTACTGTTAGACATCAAGTATGTCTGAGAATAGGTACGGTTTAAAGTAATTTTTATTTAAAAATATATTAAAATAATATTTTTTTTATTTTTTATTAAAATAATTTAAAAACATAAATATATTAATTTTAAATAAAAAATATTTCAAAATTTTAAAAAATATGGTCTGAACTATGTTATCAAACACTACTATAAAAATAGTGCTTGCAACACATGCAAACATAGTTATTTTTAGGTGCCGTTGTTTCTAGAAAAATTATTTTTTAAAAATTAATTTTTAAATTTTATATTTGTTTATTATTAAAAAAATTAATTACCAATAAAATTCACATTTCACCTTTCGATTTGGACATAAGATGCTTTGATTAAGGCCTGATTTCACACGCAAGAAAATTTTGATCTCAAGTTAATACCCATGAGATTGAACTGATGCTAAATATATTATATTGAAATTTTCATCATGAGTTTTCGACCGGCATAAGCTGTAATCACCTTCGACTTTTAAATTGTATTTTCATTATAATATAACAATTATTGCTCCATTTTTTCCCATGATTATAGATTTGTGATTTATGCAATGTATATATATCCATTTTATTGAATTCCGTATCTTTGCAATAACCTCAAGAAACATATATATGGATATAAATGAAGTAAATTCAAAATTAAAGACTGAAAATGTGATGCAAGCATGACACAATTCACTCTATATTATCCATGTCGAATCAATGTAAACTCACGAGTCTTTTTGCTGGTGAATTCTCCATCATTGGCTATCATTAAGGCCAAGGATGGAGACAACTTCAGGAGGTGGGGAGCTGTCTCGGGCTCTTTGGTTCGATTCGACATCGACTCCATCTCACTGCTTTAGGAGATCGATTCTCAGCCACTGGGATTGATTTTCAAAAAGTGAAGAAATGTTTACACCACATTTCAGATTCTTTTTCTTGTTCATAGAAAATTATGTCTGGACTTGTCGCCTGGAAAAAGAAGGTCTGATAGTTAAAGACCTTGAGGATTGATGTTAGGTGTTTGGATGGAGACTCGAATTCGAATCTTGATACGATGGGAACAATTAAATAAATCCAAGAATACATAAATCAGCCAAAAAAAGGTTTCCAGATAAAACTATTATTGAAAAGTTTTGTTCCAAACTAAACAGTATTATTTATACTAGTCATAAATCTATCTTGAAGAGAAGAAAATCTTAATGAATGATTATAGAATTATTATATGGTATAGGAAAAATAAAATTACTATGCTATATTGATTTCCTAAACAATATATATATATATATATATATATATATATATATATAAAGAATACTATAAAGAAAAATATTTCTAAAACTAGACAAAAATAAAAATAATTAAGAAAACAAATATTTTTTCATAAAACTTTTCTTATATCAGTGTTCATGTTTTTATCTTGTAGATGTTCAATCAAGCCAACCCATTTTCTTTCTTATCTTAAGATGTATAACAATTTTAGATATTAACTCCGGTCTTTTCATGTTAAAATTCGCAAATTATTTTTTTTATATTGGCTTCTAAAGTGATGAATTATAAATCTCAAACTTGTTTCATCAACATGTATTTTATCCTTAAATTTTTGAACAAATTTACCTTTATGATAACAGTAAGTATATGATAAAAAGAATTGATATAGCCTAATTAATATTTTTTTTGTTGAGTACTTTTCAAATTATCTTTGTAATCAATCTCTAATTTATCGAAGAGAATATTATTAATGACATAATCACTCTCATTACTCACAAGTTTGATCAAACTCACAAGTTTTAGGTTATAGCAATGAAAAATACTCATTATTCTAATGCAAAAAAGGTTGCAAAATGCATTGTTGAGCAAGAAAAAAAGATGAATATAAGGATAACAAATGATATATATATATATATATATATATATATATATAATAAATGAAATAGACTTGATAGATGTTCATTTTTATTTATCTAATGAGTATTTACATGGGATTTTTAGTTAAAAGACCCGTGATATTTATAAATCAAGTTGGGGTCTTTATATATGACAAAATCCCTCATTAGCAAGTTTTATTTGAAACACTATTTATTTATATTTATATGTAAATAGAAGAAGGTGTTAACAATATACAATCTAATGACATTAGCTATTGTGTGAGTAGCTTTGTTTATTTTTCACTTTGAACATGGCTTACTAGTACTTACAATGAAAGATTTGGGACCTATTTATCAATTCTTTGGCATTGAAGCCTCTAAGACAACCACTTAACTTATTTTAGATATATTATGCCAATACTCCCCAAGAAGACCCTAGTTACTTTAAAGAACTAATTAGTTCATTGCGGTATCTCACACTAACATGTCCAAATCTTTCATACAATGTTAATTATGTGTCTCAATTCATGCATGCACCAAATACAACACTTCTAAAAATTGTTAGATGAATCTTGTGATACATCAAAGGAACTCATAGCATAGGATTATCTTTTTCTGCCAATACTTCACTTGATCTCTTTGCATTTTCATATGCAAATTGGGTAGATTACCTTACTACTAGGCATTCCACCACTGGATACTGTATTTTTCTTGGTAAAAACCTCATCTCTTGGTGTGCTAAGAAACAAAAAATAGTGTCACGCTTTAGTACTGAAGCTGAGTATCGTGTCATAGCCAAAACAACAGTTGAACTTACATGGTTAACCTTTATTCTAAAAGTTCTTCATATTCCAGTGACATCTTCTTCAATGCTCTATTATGACTACCTTAGTGCTCTTCATATGATAATCAATCTTGTTTTATATGCTCATAGTAAACATATCGAGTTAGACTATCATTTTATGCAAGACCAAGTTATACTTGGACAAATGATCACCAAACATGTCTTCACTAATGAATAAGTTATTGATCTCTACACCAAGCCAATGTCAAAGGCTACACTCATCAACTTTAAGAACAAACTTTGTCTTCAAGCCAAGCACAGTTTGAGGGAGAGTGTCAACAATGCATAATTTGATAACAATAACTATTATGTGAGTAGATGGAGTGATTAGGTTAGTCAAGATTATGACAAAAATAAGCCTGAAAACTCACAAGTTGTTGCCAGCTACATACCCTATATTATTAGAGAAATGCAAGGTGAGAAAAATGTTTGAAAGGCAATAAACTCAATCCAAAATGGTAGTCTTACTGTTAAAGGAACTGCAGCTATACAATCTAAAGGCATGAATACATATCAATCAGAATCTTTCTTTAAAGAATGTATAAGAACATATTGTAGTATTGATATATTATATGAAAATCATCCAATAATGCAAAGATGAATATTGCCTTATGTATTCTTAAGAAAGTTAGTTGATGTATTTTATGTATAAGTTATGAAAAAAAGAATTACTATGATTTTTTATGAGAGTTTTCATGGATTTAATCAGATTTGGACTTGTTGTGTGGTTGGTTAATGAATTACTATTTGTAATCTTCAAAATTGTTGGTGGAGTTTTGTGAAGCAGGCTTTGTTAAATTCTTATATCCCTTAGTTTTTTTTATTATTGCTTGGTTTATTTGGATTTTGCACAATATTTTCTTAGTTAGAATCCTCCAGTTCATCTTGGATTTAACTTACAATAGTGTAGGAATTGTTACATAACTGAAAATCAACCAGGGTTTATGTGCTTCATTGTAAGCAATCGAACATATCCGAACAAAATGAAAGAATGTAAATGAAGATTGTCCTAAGCTTTTTATGCTATAATATAAAATAGCATGAGCTTCATTGTCATGAAATTGCTCCCTTTGAACTGCTGATATTAGAAGTTTAATGTCTCCCTCAATGATATGTTGTTGCTGCAAGTGTAAGGTTAAAAATATAACTCTCCACAAAGCTAAAACTTTAACCCACCCAACAAAACCTTTGTCATAAAAAACACAAGGATGATAACTATTTTTAATCCACATAACAAAACATATGTCATCTATAATAATCATGCTTAAAGTGGCCTTTTTGGATGCTAATTTGAAAGCTCCATCATAATTAATCTTAATAGATCCAATTGGAGGAGGTTGTTAGGAACAATGTGTAGTTGGTTCTACAGTAGTACATGTTTGATCTTGCCATTAATTATATGAAAGAAAACTACAATGTTTAAATTCTTGAAGCTGCTGAATGACATTATCAATAATCTGAGAAGGATTCCAATCAATGGAATTGAATATAAGATTATTACGAGCCTTTCATAACTTCCAGCATAAAAAAAACAAAAAACAAGTAAGAGAGATTATTGAATTGCTCCATCAAGTTCCAAAGTTCTCACCAAGGAGAGCATTTGAAAACAAATGAGAAGGTGAATCTCTCTCCACTACTTGAAATTTAGAGAAATAAAAGAAAATGTGCAATTGATACTCCAAGGAATCTCAACAAGCTTTGCATTCTAGATTGAAGTAACAAATTTTGCTTTGCAAATTAACACTAGCAACTAAGCTATCTAATACTGTTCTTCAAGTGAAGTTTTTCAACTTCTTATATGTGTTTAAAGACCAAATCTGATTTTTTTTTTTGTATATTTTAGTAGATTATATTTTGTATAATTACTAGCAAGTTTCTCTTAGGACTACCACGGTGAACTTTTTCAACGTTGTTATTAAACAAAGCTAAACTTGTCAAGTTAACAGGATAATTTATTGACATAATCTCTAGATTAGATTGAGTTTGAAAATAAATAGGATGGTAGTTGGCCTAGCTGATCAAGGAGGTTTAACGACCATTTGGTTAACCCCACCAAAACTTGGTTTGTTTTTTTTTTTTAGAAAATTTAAAACGATGTTAGTTCAATTTTTTATCAAAAAAATATTGGAGTTATGAAATTTTAGATGATCTAAATCTAATTGGTTAACTT
Organism: Populus tremula; assembly: GCA_964019445.1. NCBI lineage: Eukaryota > Viridiplantae > Streptophyta > Magnoliopsida > Malpighiales > Salicaceae > Populus > Populus tremula. The sequence continues at coordinate 12,009,741 of CAXHTJ010000003.1, read as the reverse complement.
GCTCAATCTATAACCTAGGTCACTACCCTAGCTAGGTTTAACAACCTTTCTTCTTGGAATGTATTTTTTTATTTAATTAAATAATTATAGAAATAGACATTTTTGGAAAAAGAAATGAATAAAATCATTAAGAAGAAATGTATTTCTTTAATTTAAACTTCATTTTCTTATTAATTCATCTCTTTATTATTTTAACAAAAACATGTTTTATTCTAAAAAAAATAGATGAGGAATTGTCTGATGTGAAAAAAGACACATAATTTGTTTACACAAATTCTAGTCACTAGAGAGACAGTAGAAACATCAGGCCATGATTTTTGGATTTAGAAAACATTTTTTTTTTAACTTATCTTCACCTAAAAAAAAAAAACTAATTATTCAACTTAAAACACTTCTAAATTGATTCAAAAACACAAAATGCAAAACATTTCCTAACCTCAATCTACTTTTTCTAATATCATTAATGCTTTAAAACACTTCATTGACATTTATTTTATCAAAAGGAACACATTAAAACCAAATTTGGCCTTTTTTTAACAAAATATTGGCAACTATAATAACCTAATTTTGACCTTTTTTTCAAAATATTTTCCAAAAATCCAAAATAATAATAATAAAAAAAGATGTTTTAATTCATTTCATTCATTCACATGCCCATTTTGTAATTGTCAACTATTTTTCTCTAGTTGAATCTAATTCAAAGAAATATGTTTTTGGTGTATTCACGTGCATTTTATTATTCTTAGTTTCTTATTGAATTGGTGTCCATATTTAAAAAAAAAACAAAATATATATAAAAAAAGAGAAAATAAAATATCAAAATAGAGAGTAAAAAAAACAAGGTGTTGACATGCAAAACAAGAAAAATTAGAGTCAAAGTAAGATTAAGTTGCTTGGGGACTAACTAAAATGAAGATGACAAAATTTATGAGTTATAAATAGTTAAGTAAAAGAGATAATAAAATAGAGCTGAAATCTAGAAGGCTACTATACAAAAAAAAAAAAAAACATTATTCATTATCTCTTCCACCAAAATACTAACAAAAACCTTAGCCATCATAGGACAAAGCCACCATGAATTGATATGAGAGAATATGAACTGAAATGTGAAGAGATAAACCCTAGAAGAACATTATTCATATTTTCATATCTTTGTCCTGTAAAAAAAACCCTAGCCTTATATTTCTCTTTCTAAAACCAAAATTTCCCCCACTTGATTTCTCTCACCTCCAACCTCTATTTCCAACTAGACCACCATCATTATATTAATCTCAAAGCCTTATACAAAAGCTATATATTAATTAAACCCAACAACCTCTGCATCATAATCAATCAAAAGAGTGAGAGAAAATACCCTTCAAACTTCGCTCTTTGATTTCTCATCCACTTCTAAAGGTCCTTTTCAAACACTAAATATATTATAAATGATTTTTTTATTATTATTTATGGTTGGTTTGGATGTGTATTGTGATGAAATTTATAAGATTGAACAAATCTTGAGATTGATTGCATATATGTGTGAACACTTGAATTTGTTGATGAATTTTTTGCAAGATGTGTTTTATGGATCAATGTGCATTGTGAATGTATTCAATGTGTTTACAAGTCCTTTTGGTTTTTATGCATCTAGGTCGAATGTTTCCAAAGTTTACATCTTGTTAATGTTTAATATTCTTGGTCATTCCTCTATGTTTTTTATGCATGAGTTTGCTTTAATAGGATAATGTTCACTGTGTGTGTTTGTGTGTTTTCATTAGATTTTATAACTTTTTTTTATAAAACCCATTAAGGGTACAACCCATATTAAAAGGCTAGTTGGGCTAACATTCCAAACCATAAAAAAAACTAATTCTTGTTTTATTACAACTCATGTAAAAAATGTCTTGTTATCCACTCTTAGTATTTAGGGTAAATGGACTCAACATGGGTCATTACCTTATATATAAAAGGAATAACACATTCTTTTGATTTTAAATGAAAAACAAGTCTTAGAAATATCTAAGTCCAATATTCACCAAACAATTGAGAGTATTGACCCTTTTAATAAGTTCTCACATATGTATGTTGATAATTGGTTATTCATTTGCTATGAATGTACATACACGAGTCATAGTATAGGTATGTACAAGCATTAATGAAGGGCAACACCTAAACAGATGAATCATAAAAAAAATGATTGTTAAATAACATACATTAAAGACAAGTAAACCTCAAAATATCATTTATCAAAAACTTATTCCTTAAGGGACCTTTATGTCACTAAATCTTATTTCTAGGATTTAGGCTAGGTTCAATGAACCTAACATAAGCTGAATGATTATTCATTTACATAGCTTAATAGGTTACTAGTCACATGTCATGATGAAGAATAACTAGTTATACCAACCCATATAATGATTAGGCTTAGACCAATCATTTGGGTTTAAGTAATTACATTAGACCTATTATCATCCATAAATAGACTGTTGGTAGATTAGGCAAATTGACTGTTAGGATAGAAGACAAGAGTAGCAACGCAACTTACCTCATGTGAAATGTTTTAAGGCGATAGTATTTTCTCTTTAGCATAACTAGTCCCTTAGCTTAAGAAATCTACAGAACAATTAGGGTTTTTGACTAATCATAATACTAGATGATAACTTTCTTTTAGCATAAGACTTCCCCCTTTAAAACAAAAAAGGTGTAGGAAAGATGGCGTGGTTGACATGATTTTAGGAACGACAACAACCATTTCTTTCTCTCTTCTTCACTATTTTTTAATGAATTTCTCTCTCTTCTCTCAAACTCAGGGACCCAAGATGTAAAAAAAAAAAAGGTCTTCAATCAAAACACAAAAGTTTCAAACTGAAAAGAATGAAACTGAAATTTGCAAAATGCTAAAGAAAAATACTATTGAAATAGTTTTCCATAAACAGTTTTTGAAAAGAAAGTCTTCGTTTTTTTCTCATTATTAATTTTAACACCCATGTTTTTATTTTTAGTAAGCAGTAAAATTGAATTTTTTCTTGCAAAATTGAGCATCACCCTAATGTCAAGATATTTTTCTAACTTTGTGATAATCCTATTAAAATAAATTATCGAGTCCAAGTCCCAATCAATAAAATATAAAAGGATGAAATTAAAAAATAAAATCAATGACTAGAGTTAAGAAAACTAAAAGGAAAAAAAAGTGGAAATACAATTAAAATCCATAATATTTCCTCTCACAGTAATACAATAAAAACACAATAACATTTGTTTTTTGTTTGTAATTTCTCCATGTGGTTGATAAACATTAGAACTTTAATAATTCATTCACAACATTATATTATATACTCTTAACCTGCACTTACAGTCATTGTAGACCACACTATAATGAAATGGTGATTTTTAACAAATGTAGTCCATGAAGTTTTTTATTTTCATAGATTTCATCCTTGTAGTTTTATATTTTTATATTATTTTGATGTGTTAATATTAAAAATAATTTTTCAAACATTAAAAAAATTCAATACATTTTAAAAAACTATAACTATAATAATAATAATTCCCTTTAATTTCCTCATCGCAACTCAATAATTGTTTTCTCAAAAGTAAAAGAAAAGGTTAACTTAATAATTTTGACTTGATTTTTATCATGACCTGGTGTAATTTATATGTATTTCTTCCACGATGCCCTAGACTGTGTATTTCAACTTCAGACAGTTACAGCTAAGAAAGTATATTAATATACGAGGAGCCAACACAGACAGCATTATTTTGGAAGAGACCTCTTTACAGAAGGACTACGCTGCTGCAAGATGAGACGACTCAAGCTTGGGTTTTTGGCAGAAAGAAGATGGAGCTTTGCGAGGGAGTCAGATTATTCCTCATAGTTATCCTCTAGAAATCATTTTCATCATTATTTGGAGTCCGTTGTGTCACCAAATATAGAAAAAAACTGCTTTTCTCTGTTTTTGATAACTATGAATATTCAAACCAGTTTATAAGTAATTCAGATAATTTTTTAGAGTTTTAAAGTTAATAATCAAGTAAATTTTTAATAATTTTAAAATTTGTGGTATTTAAAATATTTCAGAGAGTAAACTCAAAGAGTAAGTTAAACTATATTTTTTGAAAAATTAATTAAAAAAAACTTTTTAAAAAGCTAGGATAGGTTCATGTTCGTGTAGAGTGTGATGTGCAATAATGAATCTGACTGTCTCAGGGTCCAATGACCGACAATTTTTTCATTTTTTTGTCAAAACTGCTCGTTAAATGACAGGCTTAAATGGATCTTAGTTTTTACTTTTGACACTTGAGCATCGACTGACACCCACCCTTGGAACAAGCTTTCTCCTCCACTGAATTGGAATAAGAAAAAGTGAAATCTGTTCTCAAAAGATTACAAGTCCTTGTCTCAGTACATTGCGAGTCCAGGCTTTTATCAAAACGCCCAAATTATAGCAGGGAGAAGAAGAGAGGCAGGGATTGGCCTCCGCCTCAGGATAGGAAAAGGACACCAAAAAAAAAAAAAAAAAAAAGTTCACATTATGCCCACCAAGTTTGAACAGTAAAAGTCTCATCTATAGTTCAATCTTAACGAGCGATCGACTCTGCATTTCAACACGTATTTGAAGCCTGGTTCTCAAGTTTTTTGCTGTCTTTTTCAATAAAAGAAGACCTATAATTGGTTTTTTTTTGGAAGCCTTTTTTCTCTCGATAATAACATACCTTAATTTGCTTAAGGTGAAACTCGAATATTGAGCCATACCATTGAGTTCCTGCCGAAGTTAAAATGATTTTGCTTTGTAGGACCATCAATTTTCGTTGCCCAACCGCAAGATTGAAAAAGCAACATTTTACTGCTTCTCGTGAGTATTTTTAAAGAACAGAAAAGCATGGCTTTACTATTTAGTGAATAGTGGAACCATATTCTACTGTCGCGTTGTTCACTAAAGCCTTTTCTCTCTCGATAATAATGTACCTTAATTTGCTTAAGGTGAAACTCGAATATTGAGCAATAGCATTGAGTTCCTTCTGAAGTTATTGGCACTATTTGTTTCTATGTTTTGTTTTATAAGTATTTTTAAAAAAATTAAAAAAAATTATTTTTTATTTATTTTAAATTAATATTTTTTAATATTTTTAGATAATTTTGATACGCTAATATAAAAATAATTTTTTAAAAATAAAAAAATATTATTTTAATATATTTTCAAATAAAAACAATTTAAAAAACAATCAAATTATATTTTCAATCTCGGTTATAAAAAACACGCCTGGGAGTTTGATACACCAAATTTAATGCCGTACTGAGAAGCCTGGGAGCCCAAGACATGCCATTTGGTTTGTTGAAGATAAAAAAAACTGTTTTAAAATAGCATCCATCATCTAGGGACTCCGTATGTCAATATATATTAAAAGAAAATAAAAATGGTAGGAAACTTATTGTACCTCCATACTTATTATAATATACTCTAGTGGGATTTTTACTGTGTATTTATCACTGTGTAATTTTTTTTATTTGGTCCTCCAACTTTGTTTTTAAACAATTAAGTTATATTTTGGTCCCACGTGATTCCGATTCCTCAAAATGGTTTTAATTCCAGCTATGTTTTGTTTTTGTCTTTTATATAAATAAATTATATTTTTTAAAATAAAAAATATTTATTTTTAGATGATATTTTTAATATGTATAATCTTACATGTTATTCCTTTTTTTTATTTAATTAATTTAATATGTGTGTCTATTTCTATTATCGTTTGATTAAATATAATCAAGTAATGTCTTAATTTTCGAGATTAAATATCTTAATTTACATTTGTCTCTCAATTTTTCAAGTTTTGTTTCTAGGTGTCATTAATGATTTTTTATTTATTTATTTATTAGGGCGCATAATTCTTAGTTTATTTGATTATATATGCATAAAATTTTTTAATTAATTAAATTTTTTGAACTATAAAAATGCATTGAAAAAACTTGCATATATAATTTTTTTATGAAAAATAAAAATATTTGATCTGCGGCAAAGCACATGTCATGTAGCTAATTTTTACTATTCAATGTAATGATGTCTTTAACTTATAACTAGCTATTAGGGGCATTAAAGTATTTTTACAAGGCATTATTCATTTTTAAATTGTTCCAAGGCAATTATGTCCGATTCCATTTCAAAATCACAATAAAAATATTAAAATACTCTTAAAAGCAAAAATTTGAATATTGTCATTAAAGGGCAATTTGGTATTTTCAAAATGGTTTTTTTTATATTATCATTTAAGATAAGGTGTAATTTCATCTTTGGCCAAATATAAAAAATCAAAAGCATATTGAAACGACTAAAATATCATTGAAAGTAAAAAGATTCAAATTAGAGTCAAGTGATGTTTTCTTCTTTTCCTAAACTTTTTTTGTTATTACCATGTTGGAGCAAGGACAAATTGATATTTAACTAAATAAAAAAAATAACAAAAAAGACGTGTATATGTGGTGCACCTAGAAGCACTTGGGGAGGCTGTCGTGCCAGTTGGGCAAGGCATGCGGCACCTCCCAACATCCAAAAATTACAGCTTAGCCCTATAGGTTATTGATATTTCAACTTCAGTTCTTATTCTTTTAATTTCTCATTTTTGGTCTTGGTTTTTTTGTAGAACTTTTATTTGTTTTCAATTTTATTTTCCAATCTCACTTTATCAAATATTAGATTCTTCAATTTAGTCCTCATTCTTTAGGTTTTAAATTTTTCTCCTTGGCCCTTTTGTAAGCGTTTTATTGATTTTCAATTTCACTCAACAAAAATAAACAAACAAAAAAAAAGACAATGAAAAAAAGGTTAAAAGAACTTGATGTGAGCTATCCCGGATTGTGAAACAACTTAATACTAAAAGACAAAACTAAAAAAAAACCTTGGTTAAACCAGGTTAACTTGCAAACTTCAGATCATGGATATAAGATTGGAATAATCTCATAAAAAAAAAACACAGAAAAAAAATTTCCTAATAAATCAAATGAGAATATAATAAGTCAACAAAAAAAAAGTGAAGCTTAATATCTAGAAAATAAAATGTTGAAGGTTGAAAATTAAGATAAAAATTTAGTTTTAGAAATGTCAAAAATACTTGATTTGAACACACACAGCTCAAAATGCAAAATCTATGATCCAGTTCTGATACCAGGGCGACCACGTTCAAAAGATAATTGAATAAAATCATGAAGATTAATTATTGAACAATTTAATGATGAAGGATGAAAATAAAAAAAAATCAAATTTAATTTAAAAAAGCAAAGGAAAATAATATGAGTAAACCCGCAAACCTTGTGACCATGAAAATCTGAAATCTTTGAACCATGTGTAGTCAATAAGTTTAATTTCCAACAAATTTAATTTTGAAAGATGAAATCATGAAAAAAAATTATCAATTTCAAAAACTTGTCAAAGGAAAAAAAATAGTATTAAAAAAAATAAGGATAAAATTTAATAAAAATAAAAATTAATGAAAGATAAAATTGTAAAAAAAAATAAATAAAGAATAATTGAGATAACCCAATAGAAAGGAAAAGGGGGAAAAGTAAGAAGATCAATTTCCATTAAATCAAATGAATGATGAAATTGAAATAATTCAATTTAAAAAAAAGGACAAATAAAGTTAATTCACATTAACCTTTGAAACCAATGACTCTTATCATGAACCTGGAACTAACTCTTTAGCAACAAAAAAAAATGAGTTAACTCGCAAATCACATAATCATATGCACATGATTTAGATAACCTAATAGAAATTAAAGAAAAAAAAGATAGAAAGACTAATTTCAGATAATTTAAATGTTGACAAATGAAATTGAAATAAATAAATTTAAAAAAAGACCCGAGCAAAAAAGAAAGTAACCCACGTTAACCTTTTAAATTGGTAACTTTGGCCATAAAAGGAAAATGATAAAAAATATTAAAGAAAAACTCTAAAAAAATTGTCAAAATTAAAAGAAAACTAGTTCTAAAAAAGAAAAAAAAAAGTAAGTCAACCCAGGAAAACCTTCTAAACCTGGTTTCATCTTTAAAACTTGCAACTTGTGAGATCTTAAATCAAGTTCAATCAAGAAGCTTAATACCTAACCGATTTAATTTTAAGGATAAAATTGTAAAAAAAATATCAATTTAAAAAACATTCCAAAAGAAAAAAAAATATAAATAAAAAGAATAGGAATCAATTTTGATCACAAACAAATTTTTATATCAATATTATTCTCAAATAATTTGAATTTTTTAATGAATTTCTTTTTCAGAATTAATTGATAGAAAAAATTAATTTTCTTATAAAACATTGTCATTTATTATTAAAAAAAAGAATATATTTTGATGGAGCAATAATGAAAAAGCTTAATTAAAAGCTTTTGAATATTAAAAATAAAATTGATATAAAAATTATTTGGAGTTACATTAATTAAAACTACTTGTAAAACTAAAAGTTAGGAGGAGCATGTTTGAGGTTTCCAATAGTTAGTAATGATTAAAACAAATTTGAACAAATTAGTAATAATTTTATGCAAATTAACATATCTAGTCTCGAGTCATGTGTGAAGTTATTTTTTTTATTTAATTAGATGCAAATATATTTTTAACAAAAATGATATTTATACTCTATTAGAAAAAATTCCAACTATTTCAAATAAGAAAAAAATTATATTTTTTCAATCTAAACTCTATTTTCGTATTAATGATTCTCTTGATTGTTTTAAGAAAAAAAATATTTTTAAAGTGCAAGCTCCCTTTTAAAAAATAAAATCCATCATAGTTTTAAGAGTAAATTAAACAAATATTAAAATAAAGTCTTAGTATTTTGTATATGATTGAAGAAAAAAGTAAAATGATAAAGATGATAAAATTATATAAAAGATCCATTAAAAATCTTAAAAAAAACATACATTTTTATGTTAATTGAATTTTCATGAGCCTTTTTTTTCATATCAAACACATAATAATTTATAAAATAAAAGTTAACTTTCCTATAAAAATCTGTAATTTTATTTAAGAAACATGACAAAATTGAATTTGCTCAAGGCCTAGTACCAATTTAACAAATAAAGGGCCGGATGTGCATGGGTCTACAAGACAAGGCCCACGTGGATGGTCCTTTTTTTTTTTTTTTTAAAGGATAGACAACATGTTATTTGTCTTTTTTTATTAAAAAATAAGTAAATAAATAAATAAATTATGCATTGTCTAATAACCATATTCGACCATTGAAAAGGTATAAAAAATTGGGCCAAGGTTTTTTTAACTTCAAAGATCTATTTTTTAACTCATTTTAATTCAAAAACACATAATAAATATCTTTAGCATCTAAATAAACCAATTCATGAACTCAAAATACCTTTAAATTTGTCCAAAAATACAAAATTCAACCAAGAAAAATACTTTTCAAACCCGATTTGTTTTTTTAGGTAAGATGACCAGCTAAAAACATCTCAATAGAACTTTTCTTATCTACTGGAACTCTTGGACAATAAGGTTGGTCTTTTTTTTTTTATCAAATATGGTCAACTAATAAATTTAATCATGACAATAATTATATATCCTACTAGCAGTAAAATATATAAAAAATTATAAAATAGCTAAATTTTGAAAAAAAGTAAATAATTTTTATGAAAAATACATTTTTTTCTTCTAATTATGTATTTAAAAAAAAACATTTGAGAAATTGGAGCTAAAAATTAAATTATGACAAAGAAAAATCAAACTAACAAGACTATTAAATATCCCACAAGGAGCTTAAAAATTTTAAAAATCATGTACACTTATATATGTGTGGATCTTTTAATATTTCTTGTCCAAATAATCATTGATACTTCATCTCATTTATTGATGACCATTTATATTTATGCATCTCTATCCTCGAGAGTAAGGAAACAAATAATGTTTTATGATTATATTATACCTTTAAAGGTTTGACTTTAATGTTGGACTTATAGATGATTCAAATTCAATTATACAAGCCATGATGTGAAAAATTTTACTTTATGGAATAATACCATGCATGAAGAAAGAAATGGAATTTATATATAAAAACTTAGTTTAGAACCAAATTAAATTATTAAAAGGATTTGGAGCCAGTGGCGGCTAATAAGTTTACAAAATCAAGAAATATGCTTCTGGTAATATTAAGTGATATAAAGCTAGAATTATAACTCTGGGCTATCATGAAACCTTCTCTTCATTCTCTAACAATGATTCAATTAAAATCATAATGGCATTAATAGTTTGTTTTAATTTATAGTTACATCACATTGAGAAAAAAAAAACATTTTTAAATGAAGATTTATATAAAGAGATATACTTAAATCAACTTAAAAATTCTTATGTTGAAAATAGTTATCTAGTTTTTAAACTAAAGAAATTCATTTATAGGCTAGAACAAGTCTTCTGATAATAATAAATTAATGTATCATATGATTTTATTGAGAACATTCTTTATCAATGTATATATACCTTAAGATTAGTAAGAGTAAATATATTTTTCTTGTTCTATATGTTGATGAAATTTCACTTGCAAGTAGTTATTTGAGTTTACTATATGAGACGAAACAATTTCTTTCCTAAAACTTTGATAGAAAAGATTTGGGTGAAGCCTATTGTGTAATTGATAAGGATATTCATAAAGACATGTCTTAATGAATATCAGGATTGTCTTAAAAGTTCCATATAAAAAAGGATTAAGAAAGATTTGGGATGAAAAACTATATATCTTTAACAATATAAATTTAATTAGAATCAATGTCTAATAATATACATTAAATTTTTATACATCTAGACTAAGAACTCTGATTGTCTACGCATTTTGATATTATTCCCAAGTATTAGTGTAACGTTTTGTGCATATAAAATATTATTTATTATATCTATAAGATATATAAAGTTAGATCAAATGACTTATTAGAAGTTTATTTTCTTATAAATTTTAATTTTGAGGATTTAATATTTATAATACATGAAAGAAAGTACTTGATTATTAGGTATAATTTATGATTTATATATTGTATTCTTGGTTCAAGTATGATTATTTTCACTCACTAGCATTTTGAACTTTATAAAGGAATTATCACTTTTTAGATGATATCATATAGATCAAATGGAAGAATATAAAAAATATTTCTTAAAGTGATTTAAAGTGGTCTATATGCCTAGTCATGTTTTACATCTAATACTATGTTCAATTATATATTTTATTTTGTATAAAATTCATTAGTGACTTTTAAAAACTTAGAGCTCATTTGAATCTGTGGGCTACACATACACACAATTATATATATACACACTATATATTATATATATATATACTAGATACCCGCGCGATGCCGCGGGTCATTTATTTTTGTATAAAAAATATTAAAAAAAATACAAATTTAAAAATTTTGGGTTTTTCTGCAAAGTTATACCAAAAAATCTTGGGTTTGGCTGCAACGCCTGACCTAAGAGTAATATTTATAATATTAATAATAAAATAAAACTTGCATGACCCAAGTTTAAGTGAGCCTGACTGTAACACCGGACCCAAGAATATTAGATGTGGGTCTGGCTATAAGGTCGTATCATAAAAGTGTGATAATTAAATAGATTAATTAAAAAAAAAGAAAAAAAATCAACAGAAAGGAAAAAACTAATGAAGAAAAAGAAAAATAAATTGAATTAATTGGGTTAACCCTTTAAACTAGATTATCCCGTAAAACCTGGGATTTGCGTCATGAAAGTTTGATAACTAAATAGAAAAAAAATGACGGGTTTACCCAGAATTAACTGGATTAACCTATCAAACCAAGTTAACCCGTTAAGCCTAGGATACGTGTCATAAAAGTCTGATAATTAAATAGAAAGAAAATTAACTTTAACAACCTAAACTAAATGAAAAAAATAACTCGTCAAATCAGGTTAACCCATCAAACCCGAGATTCGTATCATGAAAATATGATAACTAAATAAAAAAAAATTAACATTAACAAACTAAATCAAACAAAAACAATTCATTAAAAAAAAATTAAAAAGAAAAAAACAGTCATATAATATAATACAATATAATAATAATTATAATGAAAAAACGTGGAGAAAGCTAAAGCTAAAGCTAAAGCTAAATTCTCAACCAACTCAATATTAAAAAAATAACTTTAACAAAGAAAATTCAAAAAATAAACATGTGGGGGAAACACTACAGCCAAACAAAAATAATGTAAGGAAAACACTGTAGTAATCCATAGTGTTTTTTTTTTTTTTAAAAAAGCTACAAAGCAAAGTTCTCAATCAGCTTAATATATAAAAAAAACCGAGATCCGTGTAATGAAAGTATGATAACTAAATTAAAATTTTTTTTTCACATTAACAAACTAAATTAAACAAAAAAAAATTCATTAAAAGAAAAAAACACAAAGAAAAAAGAAAAAAAAAACCCATGGGCAAAAAAAAAAAAAAAAAAAAAAAAAAAAAAAATCAAGTGTTTCACTGTGTGCACAGTGATATATTATATGTAAAAAACAGAAGAAACAAAAGCGAGGAAAAAAAAAACAAAGCTGCTACAATGAAAAACCCACGCATTAAAAAAAAAAAAAAGTTGCTACAGTGAAAAAACATTTTTAAAAAAATAAAAGAAAAAGTAAAAAAAATGCCACGGAACAAAAAAAAAAACAGCTTTAACTATAGTGAAAAAGCTACGTGTTTAAGTATATTACTTGATTATATGTAAAAAACAGAAGAAACAAAAGCGAGGTAAAAAAAAAACAAAATTGCTACAGTGAAAAACCCACGCGTTAAAAAAAACATGTAAAAAAAAAAGCTGCTATAGTGAAAAAACATTTTAAAAAAACAAAAGCAAAAGGAAAAAAAAAAAAGGAAAAACTGCTACAGAAAAAAAAAACCAAAAACGAAAAAATAAATGCAATAAAAGAAAAAAACTACAAAAACAAAAAGCAGTTTTAGCTACAGTGAAAAAGCTACGTGTTTATTATATTACTTAATTATAATAATTATTAATATATTATTATTATTATATATAAGTATAATTAAAAGGCGTGGGGAAGCTACAGTACTTTCCCCTTTTAAAGTTCTTTAATAAATAGTTTAGAAGATGTAACCTTTATTTAAAAAATAAAATAAAATAGAGAGATGCTAGTTTATTGGCAAGCACTATGCTTCGAGTCAAATTAAATTTTTCTTAAATGTAATAGAAATATTCAGGTATTGCTAACATATTTTTTAGTTGAAAAAACTTTTAGACCACTTAAGAATTAACTTGATATGATTTGATCAACTTGGCATGTTAAAAAACAAACTTGATGACTGGTAAAAGCATAGTTAGACTAAAAAATTCAAGATGATATTTTTTAAAAATTAAGACGACAACATATTAGGTCTACTTGGATTAACTGTCAAATCCACGATCTAGATTATAAAATTATGATAACCCCATAGAAAATAAATCAAAATAAATTATGAAATCTAATTCACAATCAACTCAGCATTAAATAATAAAATTGAAAAAATAAATCAATTAAAAATATAATAATAAATGATAAAATTAAAAAATAATAATTAAATAAAAGATGTAAAGTAGAAAACTCTAAACAGAACGTTGAATTGCGGATTCATCTGATTTCGGTTTTTTAATTTTTTCAATAAATTCAATAGTTAATAGAAGAAAAGGTATTTTCATCATTAGTTTGTTTTTGTCCCAATGGAAGAACAAATATCGGGCATTCAGCAACAACATAGGAGCATACCTCCCTAATCTATAAACTTCAGCCAACCTAAATAAAAATTCCAAATCATAACTATTCGGATATAGTGTCAAGTACCAAAAAGACTACTCTTTTTATATATTTTTGTTTCATTGGGAGGTACAAATATACTTCATTAAACTCTGGTGGGGGATGGCATCTCAAACTTTGGAATCTTTTATTTTTATTTTAAAATTCCAAAGGTTTTGGATAAAAAAATAATTATTTATATATTTTATTCCCCTCCCCAATCCTAAACTAGGAGGATAAACCCTAGGAAACTTGAATCTAATTTTAATAAAATAAAATCGTGAGGACAGGTAAGCAGTCTTGCTTATATGTACGGGACCACTTCTCCCTTTAATTATTGTCGTGAAACATGTCTGAACATGCAATGCACTGCTGCAATCTTTAGAGTTTAGAGGCTTGACCCTCGTCAACCACGTGTTTCGTATCATAAAATCGGCCGAATATCAACAAGAATTAGCAAAATAGTTGGTCTCCTATGTATGGATGCAATTTAATTTACTCTTTAAGCCTTGATTACATAATAATTCTCATTAATTTTAAGGGAAAGGACGTGGAAAAAAAACTAAAAATATATGATCAAACTTTTTTTTTAATTGTTTTTAGTTTTGATACTCAATTTACAATCCGAAACATGTCTTGACCATTAAAATCAATAATAATTATAATAATAATGTGTGTACATTATAATAATAATAATGTCTTGACCATCTTAAAATGATTTTGTATAGCCAACCTAATTTGATCCATGAAGTTATTTAGCTTTATGACACTAATTATATTCTAATAACATCGTATTTGAAGGGTCTATTTAGTATTATAGTTGCAGTTTTCATTCAAAGTGTTTTTCCTTTAAAAATATATTAAAATAGTTTTTTTAATTTTTAAAAATTATTTTTAAAATCAACACATCAAAATAATCCGAAAACATAAAACAAAATAATTTTTAGTTAATTTTTTTAAAATACAGGTTGGTCCACGTTTCCAAACAGGGCATAAATCTGTCCACTCCTTTATTTTCTCCTTTTTGGGCTTTCTGCTTTGTTATTATTTGCTGATATTTCGTGATAGAATAAACTAATGATTAAAGCAAGATGCTTGCATTAATTAGTAAACAATTGTTCGGCAATTTTATTTTTATTTTTTTCAGAAAACAATTGGGCCATGCTCCTGTACATGTTTTTCTTCCTCTTAAGATAGAGTACAAAGGGAATGGATCAATATGATCCATGATGATATGGGAGAGTGGGAGAGAAAAATTAACTTAACATCCCCTACAAAAGGTAAAGATTTAAATAAAATAAAAAAAGAGAGTGGGGAGGTATTAACTTATAAGAAAATGTAAAAGGAGAGAACAAAGTTTGGAGGTTTTTACAAAAGAATTTTGCATTCAAAAGAAAAGAAAAGCAAAAACTCTTTCAAACTCTCAAAGAGATTAAACACTGAAATTAAGGTATATTTAAGGCGTGAATTATGAGTATAGTTCATGTTCTAATAAAATATGATTATGTTTAAAGTAATATTATAAGTTTCACGGAATACGTGTTTTGCATGGAATGGGTTTTGACCAATAGCGTTCCAACGTTTTAAATTGAATTTTGATAACTCTCTTATTTATATATATAAAATTAATTTTAGCATAAGCTAGTAGGAATTAGTATTTGTTTATTCATAAATCATGTAAGGGTAAATATTACAAGCTTCACGCGCGCGTGTGTGTAGGAGAGTTTATATTTATTATTAACATAAATGAGAATTTAACCTCAAAGTGCGTTAGAAGAGAAGAAAACACATGTCATTAAAACCTAGATAAAAACAAAAATTATCAAAATACTTACCAAATTTAATTTTAGGTATTGATTAGGTAGCTGATCAATTAAAGGGTATTTAAAAATATGGAAATAATTATTTTTTAAAATGTTTTTTATTTAAAAATATATCAAAATAATATTTTTTTTAAAAAAAATTACTTTTAATATTAATACATTAAAATATCTAGAATTATATATATAAAAAAATCAATCCCTGTTTGAAACAAAATAGCACCAAACTGAAACATATTCAATGAACACGGACGGTTCTAGAGGAATCCATGAAAATTCAGAGTCAAAGGTTTCACACCAAGCCATGACAGAATTAATGTCACTGCACCAAATGTTAATCAAAGAGACTAAATTTATTAAAATGTGTTATAATATGGTTGTATATATATAGCCGGAATTGATACAGGGCGAAAAGACGTCGCGTCATTCATGGAGACCCCCGTATGTATGGAAATCAAAGCAGCCCCACCATTGATATCTCTGAATTCACTAAACTTTTCAGAATAGCCCCACCTTCATATTGCTATATATTTTGCTTTTTTACCTTTGCTTTCTAGTATGTATCATAAAAGCCATCTTGTTCCAATTAAACAACGACAAGCTAGCATCTCTAATTACATGGTAGAGAGATCCATATCTGTATGGTAGTGCAGTCTTCTTCCTTTTTTTTTTTTTTTGGAGGTGGGTACTAGCTACTGCCGCTGCAAGTACATTAATGGAGAACAACCCTAGCTCATCAAGAACTGACAGAAAAACCATAGAAAGAAATAGAAGAATTCAAATGAAGGCACTCTACTCCCAGCTCAATTCTCTTGTACCACATCAAAGCTCAAGGGTTTCCATCCCTCCCTCAATATTGCTCTCACGTTATTGCTGTACATTGCCTAATTAACATGAAAGCCCTTTTTGTGACCATCTTTCTCTGATCTTTGCTTCTGTTTTGTGTTTTTCTCTCTTCTCTCTTTTTATGGTGGTCGCAGGAACCAGTACTGTCGCTGCCTGATCAACTAGATGAGGCTGCAAGTTACATAAAAAGGCTGCAGACTAACTTGGAGAGGATGAAGGAAAAGAAAGACAATTTAATGGGAACGGAAAGGACAAATTATGCAAGCATGAGTAGTTGTAATGGAACAATTACTGGGCTAAGATCACCACAAATTGAGGTTCGCGAAACGGGTTCCACTTTAGAGGTTGTTTTGATAACTGGCCTGGATAGCCAGTTCATGTTCAATGAGACCATTCGTGTGCTTCATGAAGAAGGAGCGGAGATTATTAATGCCAGTTTCTCTGTTGTGGAAGATACTGTATTCCATACAATACATTCTAAGGTGGTAGTAGCAGCTAGGTGACAGTTTCTAATTAATTTTACTGGAAATTTATGTTAATTCTGTGATTATTGAAGAATATTATTGTGAGTTTATATTATCTTTAAATTCTGGAGTTTTTCTTGAACCTTATCATTCCTTTCAAATGAATTGTTCAGGTTGGAGATTCTGCCCCCAGTATTGGAGTTGCAAGGATATCTCAGAGGCTAAACAAGTTTGTCCAAGATGATAATGCGTTTTAAAGTGTAGCGTGAGATTTGCTGGCTTAAGTTGAAGAACACAGGGAGACCTCATTACTTGTACAACAGAAGTAATATTACCAATTATGTCTACATGTATGTGTTTGTGTGTGTGTGAGAGAGAGAGATAGAAAGAGAGAGAGTGTTTTCCTAGCCAGAAGACTTGCTTATGCATGTCCAAACGCATCTTAGCAATATATTTAAGATTTATAGTTCTTGTTCCTAGCTATCAATCTGGGCTTTTCATGTTAATTCATGTTGGATAGAACTAATTGATATATAGATTAGATACATCTACACTGTATATTAATCTAGTACACCATTGAAACTCAAGCAGATCGACTGCTAGAAAAAAATTGATCAATCTAGACTCATGGTGCAGATACAAAATCCCACGAGCAATCCCTGGGATAATATCAAAGCGTCTATTCCAATCCAATACTGATCTTCTTCTTGTATCTAGGCAGATTTTGGAGCATCTTTGTGACGTTGTGTCATTCATAGTTCAACTCAATGGTGAAAAAGCAGGATAAAGCCTTGCAGGAGGCTATAAGTTCTACAAAGAATAAACAAGTCCAGGCTTTTGTTAGGAAAGTATTCATAAACCAACTCTTGTTCTTCTCCCTCAACACAAAATCCAAGAAGTTTCACAAGATTAATTCCTGTGTTGAAGCCTTGTATTCCTTGTCCTGAACTATTCGATAATCTTTTGACACCAATATCTTGCCCATCAGGTAGCTGGCCCAGAAATCATCACATATATAATATTAATCCATAGTAATACTTAAAAGAATGCAACTGCTAGCAGATATAATTAATGGCTAAATCAAAAAATGGGTAATTCTGCAGATTACCGGCCTTTCTTCGTTCTCATTTGCCTTCAACGCAGCAAATGGCCTTTCTGTACGATACTTGGAAGCCATTTATATGTTAGTGTTGCTCAAAGACTCGGTACTAACAATGAAAACTTCTTGCAAGAAGTTATACACTAGTCATTCTATTGCAGCAGCAGGCATACAAAATATTCAAACGATGAGAGCTTAATTTCCAAACCCTTAGTTTTTATCTTCTTCCTTCTCCATGAGCAAGCAAATATGAGAATGAGAATGGTTGTTCCATAAGATCTGATGTCAACTCTGTGTTAATAAGAAACCCGACTTATATTCCGAACAGTAACCTCGCAAACCTCACGAGGACGATGAGAATTCTGTCATTATATTTCAAGTCAATATTATGGAATAAATTAATTATTGAAACCCTTCCAGGAAGGGAACAAATCAGAGGAATCTCAGTGTTTTAATAAATAAAGGGGTGGCAGGTAGCTTGGATTCTTTTCTTCGCAAACATAATATTCTCAGTCTTCTGGTAAATAAAGTGGGGCAGGGAGCTTGGATTCTTTTCTTCGTAAATATAATATTTTCTGAGGCGTTTGTTGAATAGAAACAGCATTTGCAATAATTATTTAGTTCGTGAAAAACATGTCTCTCCTAAAAAGACACTTAGCGGAAGACCAATTGATTCAATGTTTTACGTCATCAGGGTGACGATTGAGATGTGTATATTATAGCATCATCTATGTCATATAAATGGTTGTTCGTAACTTTAACGGTATAGTTTAACTGATTATATTTTAGATTTGATTTTTAAAAATTATTAGTTTGAGTTTTATAAATTTCAATAATACTGAAAACTTATATAATTATTAATTTCAGAACCAATAAAATTAGTTAAAATATACATAAACTAATTCAAATATTTATATTAATAAATAAATAAACAATGGTCGGTCGCTTTAACTTCAAAATTCTCAATAGGAAGCTCTGAATTTTCTATGTTCACACAGAAAACCATCTCTCTAGACTGGCTGACTGGCTGGCCACCTATTAATTAAGAACAGCTTAACGTTTTATTTTGTTTTGGATTCAGAACTGCTGTTTTGCCATCTACATGGAGATCTTGAGCCTCATTGCTTGGTATATCTGTGCCAAAAACAAAAAAAAAACAAAAAACTGTACATATTGGATCAAATATTATGAGTATTGAAATCTTAACCTCGAAACTAATTGAGCTGTTTGTGGGCTTCGGTAGAGAAAAAAACTTACAATCCCACCTATCAATGTTCGGCTTTCTTAACCCGAGCCTGTTTTTTATTTATGTTTTTAATTGTGTTTAAGTGTATTTTTTAAAAATATTTTTTTAATATATTAATATTACAAAAAAAATCTAATATATTTTCTAATAAAAATAATTTTTAAAAAACATATCGGAACACATTATCAGTACTCTTTCATGTTTGTCCAATTCTACCACGTATCGTTTTGTCCTTATTATATGATTGCATTCTTATCCTACCTCATATAGTTCCATTTGTAAATAGCCTTTTTTCCATTTCTCTCTCTCTCTCTCTGTTTTTTTCCTTCTTCGATTCTCTGTGCTATATTTTTATGTTC
Organism: Populus tremula; assembly: GCA_964019445.1. Lineage (NCBI taxonomy): Eukaryota > Viridiplantae > Streptophyta > Magnoliopsida > Malpighiales > Salicaceae > Populus > Populus tremula. The sequence goes on along the minus strand of CAXHTJ010000003.1, from coordinate 11,990,160 downwards.
ATCGGGAAGGAGGATTCAAACAATGAACCCTATAGCCCCCTCCAGTTTAGAATTAGCATTATCCGACCTTACTCTGCCCTCTTCTCCACACTCTTCCTTTAGGAATCTAAGTTTCCTTTCATTCCTTTGAACGTGGATTTGATTTTGTCTGATCTGATCGCTGCCAATCTTGAGAGGTTTACCGGGAACCCAAATGTTCCGTTCGTCTCCTTCACCTTCCAAGCTCTCTTCCTCGAAATTCGAGACTATTGCAAGCATCAGTTCTTCCTTTATAGAGTCTCCTGGGCTTTCCTACGAACAACATGTTAAAAACTTTGAGTCCGTCCTTGATTGCTTAATGATGCCTTTGAATGCTTCCATAATCGTTGTAACAGAAGTAAGTCCAACTCTAAATGTTATCTGCGCCCGATTAATAAAAAAAAAAAAATTCGAGATTCAAACTTATAATTATTTATTTATTAAAACTCTAATATCATATAGAAAAAATCAATTTAATTCTTTGCTTTTTAAATTCAAATGCATGTTTTCCAATCCGATTTTTCTGCCATAGTTGTGCAAGTTTTAAGAGCTTTATTTTCATGTCTCATCAAATATCACTCAATCGCCTCAAACTCTAAATGTTATCTGCCCAATAATTCTTAGAGTGGTGTGATTACTGTTAGGTGTGTTGCCATTTAATGTGCAGCAACCTAACATGATTTTGACCATCCACCATTGTTGAAGAAGAGAAGAAGTTGGCAGCCACCTTTGTTGAAGAAGTTTGGCAAGTTTGGCAACCACCATTGTTGACAAAAGAGCATGAGAAGCTACCATGGATGCCTATAAATAGAGGCATACATTAGAGAGCAAAGTGAGAGTAAAAATAGAGCCAAAGATGTGAGAAATATAGGAGAGAGTGGGCTGCCATTGCAGCACCAAGAAGAGAGAAATAGAGTGAGGTTGAGAGTTGCTAAAGAGGGAATAATTCCTCCTCCTCTATTGTTGTAAATCTTGTTCTCTCCTTATATAATCAAATGGCTTCTCCCGTGGATGTAGGCGGTTTGCCGAACCACGTTAAATATTGTGTCAGTGTGCTTAGCCTCCAATGGGCAAATATCAGAACATCACCGATCGAAATTCCCTACAATTGGTATCAGAGCATATGGTTTAAGTGGTGTTTGATTTTTTGCTCGAAAATGAAAGTTGTCAAAATTATGTTTTGACCATCCCACTGTGTAGAGGAGGAAGAGACGAAGCCACTGGTGAAAACCGCGTCAAAATCGGACGTCGGACATGGCCGCACTCTCCGGCAAGGTGTTTGCCCACGCGCCCCACGCGTCTTCTTCACCCGGATGAGTTGACCCGACCCGAATACCAGTTGACCCGACCCACGTGAATAGTAGACATGAACAGTGACGGGGTATCATGAACAGTATCATGCAGAGGATGACATCAGCATGCTGCAAGAATGATGTCAGCAAGCCATTGACTAGTCAACAGACATGTCAGCATAGTGAGACCCCCAGCCATGTCATCAGCCGCGAGCCCAGCCGAGCCTAGTGAGCGGAGCCGATTTGGAGCCGAGCCGCGAGCCGAGGGATAGGATGCTGTGCAGCAGAGTCTACGTGCAACCGGATCTGAGATTGAATCTGAGCCATTGATCAGGCCAGAATTGTTTTGATCAAATCGTAGTCGTCTGATGTGCGATTTGGACGATTCAAGACATGTTTCCAGCTAATTTGATCATTCCGAATGCAATGGTACGGTCCGATCATTGAGATTCGAGACCGAAAATGGCAGTGGTGAATTATTAAAGAGAGATTGCCCGATCAGGAGGCATCTGAGGGTCTGGATTGAGGTCGATCGAGATGAAGAAGAAAAAGGTGCACATGTTTTCCCAATTACATGTGCTGAACCGTTAAATGGGAAAATTTATTGCCTTGATGGAAGGAAAAATTGGGACACTCAGGACACCCGAGATGTGGACAAGTTGAGGTGGAGAGTGAAAATTGACAAAGACCAATCTTGGCGAATCTAAGCATGGTAGTCTCGCCAGATGTTGAGAAATCATGTATAAAACCAGGATATCCCAGATCACTTGTAAAGGAAAGCCGCAACAAAGCTAGCAAATGGTTGTATATACAAAAAGGCAGTACGGTGGATAGATACGTTCTAAGAAATTCTGTCTAGGAGATTGGGTTTTAAGCGGGACCAGTGTGACCCCTCCAAATCTTTCCTGGGAACTTGCTTAGTTGAAGGATCATCCACACAGTACTATTTTTGTATATGTAACAGTTTGTAATGAAACTGTTGAAGACTAGCAAGATGACAGCTTAAAGGAACAGTTGGGTTCCATATGTTCAAGGATCTGATGGAGTGGTGATTTCTCCAAAGAAGTTAGATTTGGTGACTGTGATTTCTTGAAGGGAGAATTGATGAAGACCCTGATAATGGAAGAGAAATACAGCAAGGGGATAAAGATTGGCACCCTATTTTGACTTGGATAAATGTTGTGACATGATGAGCTACTGTCAAACATAAAAGCAAAGAATAGGGAGAAATATGGAGAACCAGAATTGCACGAGAGCACACGGAGATTGTGCAAGAGTACCCGTAGGATCCAACGAGTTATTGTAATGAGACAATAGGTGCAAGGAGAAAAGAGTTCCCAGATGAAGCTCAGAGCAGAGACTGTGTGAAAAAGTTGTACAACAAGAAGTCTCTTGTGCTCTTGATAAAGGCAACAAGTGAGAACCTTTCCAATGCATGCAAGGATGGAAAGATGAGCTGTTGCAGAAGCACCGAATTAAGGGGGTGCGACCGCCTATGATGAAAGGCGAAGACACCAAAGAGAGTTGGTGTGGGTGGAGCTATCAAGCAGAAAGGGATAGAAGCTCCAAACATAGAAAATGAGATGGAAAACTGCGAAGAGTGCACCGCAACTTTCTCTTTCTATGTGATCAGTGGTAGTGATCTCTCCCAAGTCCACATGGTGGTAGAGACTCTTGGAGCCACTAGAGACATCCGTTATGAAGGAGGATGTGGTCGTCTTATGATGACGAGTATAGACACCTCAGATGGAAGGTGTGTGGGCCAAGATTAGAGTCCTGGTTCGAACTGCCCCATGACGACAGGAAAAGACACCTTAGAAGAAGGTGTGAGGACCATGGTATGAGTCCATGTTTAGACCGTCTCATGACGACAGGCGGAGACACCTCAGACAGAAGGCATGAGGACCATGATATGGGTCCATGTTCAGACCATCTCATGACGACAGGTGAAGACACCTCAGACAGAAGGTGTGAGGACCATGATATGAGTCCAAGATCAGGTCGTCTCATGATGACAAGCGGAGACACCTCAGATGAAAGGTGTGAGGACCTTGATATGAGTCCATGTTCAGGCCGTCTCATGAAGACATGCGGAGACACCTCAGACAGAAGGTGTGAGGGCCATGATATGAGCCCAAGATCATACTGCCCCATGACAACGGGCGAAGACACCTTCGGAGAAGGTGTGAGGGACATGAAGCCGCATGATGATGAATGGAGACACCTCGGATGGAAGGTGTGAGGGCTATAATATTAGCCCAGATTCAGACCGCCGCATGACGACGAGCGGAGACACCTCAGGAGAAGGTGTGAGGGCCATGAAAAGAGCCCAGCCCCAGAGCCAACATGATGGCTGGATATAAGTGGACAAGTGTATAGCCAATGAAGAGGCTATGATGAGTATGAAGACAAATGCAGGATTGACTTTCATGGATATTGCCCCCATGCTAAAGATCAATGAGCTAGAAGACATTTGCCTTGGACAATAAATGGGTGACTTGTGGAGCATTAAGACGCGACTGCTATGAAGGAGCAGAGGGCATGCGCAGGTTCCGGGAACGAGTTGACTCTTGTCAAGGTGGTGAGCTCGGTGATGGCATTGTAATACTCAGAGTATGAAGACATACATGGATCAACCTTTAATGGGCTGCCCCCATGGTTTAAAGGTGGAAAGCTACCTGGACTCTTACGACTAAGAGCGAGAGACTTATGGAGAAGTAAGGCGTGGTTCCTAAGGTGGAACAGAGGGCAGGCGCAACTCCTGGATGAGTAGACTCTTGGAAGAGTGGTGAGCTTGTGATCACATTGAAATGCTCAATGATTGTCGCACTTGGGAATATTCGTTTGAGGGGGGTGTTGTAAGCCTTGGTGTGAGGCTTGATAAATCATTCCGGACCGAGCATGGTTGATATGCTTGAAGGGGAATGTTGTTCTAGAGACAAACGTTAAACACTCTTTAGATGAGATGTGACAAATCATCTGGTTGAAGTGATCCTTTGAAGTGAGCAAAAGGGTGCTTGGTTGACTCTGGTGATTGAAAGGTTTGGCAAGTACCTATAAACTTGGCCAAAGATGCTCTCGGAATGGTAAGCTTGGAAAAGCTGCAAGATGCAAGCTGGTGCTAAAGAATCAAGAGGACAATTGCCCATATAAATGTCAAAGGGGGTGATTGTTAGGTGTGTTGCCATTTAATGTGCAGCAACCTAACATGACTTTGACCATCCACCATTGTTGAAGAAGAGAAGAAGTTGGCAGCCACCTTTGTTGAAGAAGTTTGGCAAGTTTGGCAACCACCATTGTTGACAAAAGAGCATGAGAAGCTACCATGGATGCCTATAAATAGAGGCATACATTAGAGAGCAAAGTGAGAGTGAAAATAGAGCCAAAGATGTGAGAAATATAGGAGAGAGTGGGCTGCCATTGCAGCACCAAGAAGAGAGAAATAGAGTGAGGTTGAGAGTTGCTAAAGAGGGAATAATTCCTCCTCCTCTATTGTTGTAAATCTTGTTCTCTCCTTATATAATCAAATGGCTTCTCCCGTGGATGTAGGCGGTTTGCCGAACCATGTTAAATATTGTGTCAGTGTGCTTAGCCTCCAATGGGCAAATATCAGAACATCACCGATCGAAATTCCCTACAATTGGTATCAGAGCATATGGTTTAAGTGGTGTTTGATTTTTTGCTCGAAAATGAAAGTTGTCAAAATTATGTTTTGACCATCCCACTGTGTAGAGGAGGAAGAGACGAAGCCACTGGTGAAAACCGCGTCAAAATCGGACGTCGGACATGGCCGCACTCTCCATCACTCTCCGGCAAGGTGTTTGCCCACGCGCCCACGCGTCTTCTTCACCCGGATGAGTTGACCCGACCCGAATACCAGTTGACCCGACCCACGTGAATAGTAGACATGAACAATGACGGGTATCATGAACAGTATCATGCAGAGGATGACATCAGCATGCTGCAAGAATGATGTCAGCAAGCCATTGACTAGTCAACAGACATGTCAGCATAGTGAGACCCCCAGCCATGTCATCAGCCGCGAGCCGAGCCGAGCCGCGAGCCGAGGGATAGGATTCTGTGCAGCGGAGTCTACGTGCAACCGGATCTGAGATTGAATCTGAGCCGTTGATCAGGCCAGAATTGTTTTGATCAAATCGTAGTCGTCTGATGTGCGATTTGGACGATTCAAGACATGTTTCCAGCTAATTTGATCATTCCGATGCAATGGTACGGTCCGATCTTGAGATTCGAGACCGAAAATGGCAGTGGTGAATTATTAAAGAGAGATTGCCCGATCAGGAGGCATCTGAGGGTCTGGATTGAGGTCGATGGAGATGAAGAAGAAAAAGGTGCACATGTTTTCCCAATTACATGTGCTGAACCGTTAAATGGGAAAATTTATTGCCTTGATGGAAGGAAAATTGGGACACTCAGGACACCCGAGATGTGGACAATTGAGGTGGAGAGTGAAAATTGACAAGACCAATCTTGGCGAATCTAAGCATGGTAGTCTCGCCAGATGTTGAGAAATCAGTATAAAACCAGGATATCCCAGATCACTTGTAAAGGAAAGCCGCAACAAAGCTAGCAAATGGTTGTATATACAAAAAGGCAGTACGGTGGATAGATACGTTCTAAGAAGTTCTGTCTAGGAGATTGGGTTTTAAGCGGGACCAGTGTGACCCCTCCAAATCTTTCCTGGGAACTTGCTTAGTTGAAGGATCATCCACACAGTACTATTTTTGTATATGTAACAGTTTGTAATGAAACTGTTGAAGACTAGCAAGATGACAGCTTAAAGGAACAGTTGGGTTCCATATGTTCAAGGATCTGATGGAGTGGTGATTTCTCCAAAGAAGTTAGATTTGGTGACTGTGATTTCTCGAAGGGAGAATTGATGAAGACCCTGATAATGGAAGAGAAATACAGCAAGGGGATAAAGATTGGCACCCTATTTTGACTTGGATAAATGTTGTGACAGGATGAGCTGCTGTCAAACATAAAAGCAAAGAATAAGGAGAAATCTGGAGAACCAAATTGCACGAGAGCACACGGAGATTGTGCAGGAGTACCCGTAGGATCCAACGAGGTATTGTAATGAGACAATAGGTGCAAGGAGAAAAGAGTTCCCAGATGAAGCTCAGAGCAGAGACTGTGTGAAAAAGTTGTACAACAAGAAGTCTCTTGTGCTCTTGATAAAGGCAACAAGTGAGGACCTTTCCAATGCATGCAAGGATGGAAAGATGAGCTGTTGCAGAAGCACCGAATTAAGGGGGTGCGACCGCCTATGATGAAAGGCGAAGACACCAAAGAGAGTTGGTGTGGGTGGAGCTATCAAGCAGAAAGGATAGAAGCTCCAAACATAGAAAATGAGATGGAAAACTGCGAAGAGTGCACCGCAACTTTCTCTTTCTATGTGATCAGTGGTAGTGATCTCTCCAAGTCCACATGGTGGTAGAGAATCTTGGAGCCACTAGAGACATCCGTATGAAGGAGGATGTGGTCGTCTTATGATGACGAGTATAGACACCTCAGATGGAAGGTGTGTGGGCCAAGATTAGAGTCCTGGTTCAGACTGCCCATGACGACAGGAAGACACCTCAGAAGAAGGTGTGAGGACCATGGTATGAGTCCATGTCAGACCGTCTCATGACGACAGGCGGAGACACCTCAGACAGAAGGTGAGGACCATGATATGAGTCCATGTTCAGACCGTCTCATGACGACAGGAAGACACCTCAGACAGAAGGTGTGAGGACCATGATATGAGTCCAAGATCAGACCGTCTCATGAGACAGGCGGAGACACCTCAGATGAAAGGTGTGAGGACCTTGATATGAGTCCATGTTCAGGCCGTCTCATGACGACAGCGGAGACACCTCAGACAGAAGGTGTGAGGGCCATGATATGAGCCAAGATCATACTGCCCCATGACAACGGGCGAAGACACCTTCGGAGAAGGTGTGAGGGACATGAAGCCGCATGATGATGAATGGAGACACCTCGGATGGAAGGTGTGAGGGCTAATATTAGCCCAGATTCAGACCGCCGCATGACGACGAGCGGAGACACCTCAGGAGAAGGTGTGAGGGCCATGAAAAGAGCCCAGCCCCAGAGTCAATATGATGGCTGGATATAAGTGGCCAAGTGTATAGCCAATGAAGAGGCTATGATGAGTATGAAGACAAATGCAGGATTGACTTTTATGGATATTGCCCCATGCTAAAGATCAATGAGCTAGAAGACATTTGCCTTGGACAATAAATGGGTGACTTGTGGAGCATTAAGACGCGACTGCTATGAAGGAGCAGAGGGCATGCGCAGGTTCCGGGAACAGTTGACTCTTGTCAAGGTGGTGAGCTCGGTGAAAGCATTGTAATACTCAGAGTATGAAGACATACATGGATCAACCTTTAATGGGCTGCCCCATGTAAAGGTGGAAGCTACCTGGACTCTTGAGACTAAGAGTGAGAGACTCATGGAGAAGTAAGGCGTGGTTCCTAAGGTGGAACAGAGGGCAGGCGCAACTCCTGGATGAGTAGACTCTTGGAAGAGTGGTGAGCTTGTGATCACATTGAAATACTCAATGATTGTCGCACTTGGGAATATTCGTTTGAGGGGGTGTTGTAAGCCTTGGTGTGAGGCTTGATAAATCATTCCGGACCGAGCATGGTTGATATGCTTGAAGGGGAATGTTGTTCCAGAGACAAGCGTTAAACACTCTTCAGATGAGATGTGACAAATCATCTGGTTGAAGTGATCCTTTGAAGTGAGCAAAAGGGTGCTTGGTTGACTCTGGTGATTGAAAGGTTTGGCAAGTACCTATAAACTTGGCCAAAGATGCTCTCGGAATGGTAAGCTTGGAAAGCTGCAAGATGCAAGCTGGTGCTAAAGAATCAAGAGGACAATTGCCCATATAAATGTCAAAGGGGGTGATTGTTAGGTGTGTTGCCATTTAATGTGCAGCAACCTAACATGACTTTGACCATCCACCATTGTTGAAGAAGAGAAGAAGTTGGCAGCCACCTTTGTTGAAGAAGTTTGGCAAGTTTGGCAACCACCATTGTTGACAAAAGAGCATGAGAAGCTACATGGATGCCTATAAATAGAGGCATACATTAGAGAGCAAAGTGAGAGTGAAAATAGAGCCAAAGATGTGAGAAATATAGGAGAGAGTGGGCTGCCATTGCAGCACCAAGAAGAGAGAAATAGAGTGAGGTTGAGAGTTGCTAAAGAGGGAATAATTCCTCCTCCTCTATTGTTGTAAATCTTGTTCTCTCCTTATATAATCAAATGGCTTCTCCCGTGGATGTAGGCGGTTTGCCGAACCACGTTAAATATTGTGTCAGTGTGCTTAGCCTCCAATGGGCAAATATCAGAACATCACCGATCGAAATTCCCTACAATTGGTATCAGAGCATATGGTTTAAGTGGTGTTTGATTTTTTGCTCGAAAATGAAAGTTGTCAAAATTATGTTTTGACCATCCCACTGTGTAGAGGAGGAAGAGACGAAGCCACTGGTGAAAACCGCGTCAAAATCGGACGTCGGACATGGCCGCACTCTCCATCACTCTCCGGCAAGGTGTTTGCCCACGCGCCCCACGCGTCTTCTTCACCCGGATGAGTTGACCCGACCCGAATACCAGTTGACCCGACCCACGTGAATAGTAGACATGAACAGTGACGGGGTATCATGAACAGTATCATGCAGAGGATGACATCAGCATGCTGCAAGAATGATGTCAGCAAGCCATTGACTAGTCAACAGACATGTCAGCATAGTGGACCCCAGCCATGTCATCAGCCGCGAGCCCAGCCGAGCCTAGTGAGCGAGCCGATTGGAGCCGAGCCGCGAGCCGAGGGATAGGATTCTGTGCAGCAGAGTCTACGTGCAACCGGATCTGAGATTGAATCTGAGCCGTTGATCAGGCCAGAATTGTTTTGATCAAATCGTAGTCGTCTGATGTGCGATTTGGACGATTCAAGACATGTTTCCAGCTAATTTGATCATTCCGATGCAATGGTACGGTCCGATCATTGAGATTCGAGACCGAAAATGGCAGTGGTGAATTATTAAAGAGAGATTGCCCGATCAGGAGGCATCTGAGGGTCTGGATTGAGGTCGATCGAGATGAAGAAGAAAAAGGTGCACATGTTTCCCAATTACATGTGCTGAACCGTTAAATGGGAAAATTTATTGCCTTGATGGAAGGAAAATTGGGACACTCAGGACACCCGATGTGGACAAGTTGAGGTGGAGAGTGAAATTGACGAAGACCAATCTTGGCGAATCTAAGCATGGTAGTCTCGCCAGATGTTGAGAAATCATGTATAAAACCAGGATATCCCAGATCACTTGTAAAGGAAAGCCGCAACAAAGCTAGCAAATGGTTGTATATACAAAAAGGCAGTACGGTGGATAGATACGTTCTAAGAAGTTCTGTCTAGGAGATTGGGTTTTAAGCGGGACCAGTGTGACCCCTCCAAATCTTTCCTGGGAACTTGCTTAGTTGAAGGATCATCCACACAGTACTATTTTGTATATGTAACAGTTTGTAATGAAACTGTTGAAGACTAGCAAGATGACAGCTTAAAGGAACAGTTGGGTTCCATATGTTCAAGGATCTGATTGGAGTGGTGATTTCTCCAAAGAAGTTAGATTTGGTGACTGTGATTTCTTGAAGGGAGAATTGATGAAGACCCTGATAATGGAAGAGAAATACAGCAAGGGGATAAAGATTGGCACCCTATTTTGACTTGGATAAATGTTGTGACATGATGAGCTGCTGTCAAACATAAAAGCAAAGAATAGGGAGAAATATGGAGAACCAGAATTGCACGAGAGCACACGGAGATTGTGCAAGAGTACCCGTAGGATCCAACGAGTTATTGTAATGAGACAATAGGTGCAAGGAGAAAAGAGTTCCCAGATGAAGCTCAGAGCAGAGACTGTGTGAAAAAGTTGTACAACAAGAAGTCTCTTGTGCTCTTGATAAAGGCAACAAGTGAGAACCTTTCCAATGCATGCAAGGATGGAAAGATGAGCTGTTGCAGAAGCACCGAATTAAGGGGGTGCGACCGCCTATGATGAAAGGCGAAGACACCAAAGAGAGTTGGTGTGGGTGGAGCTATCAAGCAGAAAGGGATAGAAGCTCCAAACATAGAAAATGAGATGGAAAACTGCGAAGAGTGCACCGCAACTTTCTCTTTCTATGTGATCAGTGGTAGTGATCTCTCCCAAGTCCACATGGTGGTAGAGACTCTTGGAGCCACTAGAGACATCCGTTATGAAGGAGGATGTGGTCGTCTTATGATGACGAGTATAGACACCTCAGATGGAAGGTGTGTGGGCCAAGATTAGAGTCCTGGTTCGAACTGCCCCATGACGACAGGAAAAGACACCTTAGAAGAAGGTGTGAGGACCATGGTATGAGTCCATGTTTAGACCGTCTCATGACGACAGGCGGAGACACCTCAGACAGAAGGCATGAGGACCATGATATGGGTCCATGTTCAGACCATCTCATGACGACAGGTGAAGACACCTCAGACAGAAGGTGTGAGGACCATGATATGAGTCCAAGATCAGGTCGTCTCATGATGACAAGCGGAGACACCTCAGATGAAAGGTGTGAGGACCTTGATATGAGTCCATGTTCAGGCCGTCTCATGAAGACATGCGGAGACACCTCAGACAGAAGGTGTGAGGGCCATGATATGAGCCCAAGATCATACTGCCCCATGACAACGGGCGAAGACACCTTCGGAGAAGGTGTGAGGGACATGAAGCCGCATGATGATGAATGGAGACACCTCGGATGGAAGGTGTGAGGGCTACAATATTAGCCCAGATTTAGACCGCCGCATGACGACGAGCGGAGACACCTTAGGAGAAGGTGTGAGGGCCATGAAAAGAGCCCAGCCCCAGAGTCAATATGATGGCTGGATATAAGTGGCCAAGTGTATAGCCAATGAAGAGGCTATGATGAGTATGAAGACAAATGCAGGATTGACTTTCATGGATATTGCCCCCATGCTAAAGATCAATGAGCTAGAAGACATTTGCCTTGGACAATAAATGGGTGACTTGTGGAGCATTAAGACGCGACTGCTATGAAGGAGCAGAGGGGCATGCGCAGGTTCCGGGAACGAGTTGACTCTTGTCAAGGTGGTGAGCTCGGTGATGGCATTGTAATACTCAGAGTATGAAGACATACATGGATCAACCTTTAATGGGCTGCCCCCATGGTTAAAGGTGGAAAGCTACCTGGACTCTTACGACTAAGAGCGAGAGACTTATGGAGAAGTAAGGCGTGGTTCCTAAGGTGGAACAGAGGGCAGGCGCAACTCCTGGATGAGTAGACTCTTGGAAGAGTGGTGAGCTTGTGATCACATTGAAATGCTCAATGATTGTCGCACTTGGGAATATTCGTTTGAGGGGGGTGTTGTAAGCCTTGGTGTGAGGCTTGATAAATCATTCCGGACCGAGCATGGTTGATATGCTTGAAGGGGAATGTTGTTCTAGAGACAAACGTTAAACACTCTTTAGATGAGATGTGACAAATCATCTGGTTGAAGTGATCCTTTGAAGTGAGCAAAAGGGTGCTTGGTTGACTCTGGTGATTGAAAGGTTTGGCAAGTACCTATAAACTTGGCCAAAGATGCTCTCGGAATGGTAAGCTTGGAAAAGCTGCAAGATGCAAGCTGGTGCTAAAGAATCAAGAGGACAATTGCCCATATAAATGTCAAAGGGGGTGATTGTTAGGTGTGTTGCCATTTAATGTGCAGCAACCTAACATGACTTTGACCATCCACCATTGTTGAAGAAGAGAAGAAGTTGGCAGCCACCTTTGTTGAAGAAGTTTGGCAAGTTTGGCAACCACCATTGTTGACAAAAGAGCATGAGAAGCTACCATGGATGCCTATAAATAGAGGCATACATTAGAGAGCAAAGTGAGAGTAAAAATAGAGCCAAAGATGTGAGAAATATAGGAGAGAGTGGGCTGCCATTGCAGCACCAAGAAGAGAGAAATAGAGTGAGGTTGAGAGTTGCTAAAGAGGGAATAATTCCTCCTCCTCTATTGTTGTAAATCTTGTTCTCTCCTTATATAATCAAATGGCTTCTCCCGTGGATGTAGGCGGTTTGCCGAACCACGTTAAATATTGTGTCAGTGTGCTTAGCCTCCAATGGGCAAATATCAGAACATCACCGATCGAAATTCCCTACAATTACTCCATGCAAAGAAGCCCTTGAAGGTGTTCTTTGATTCCCTTAGGATCTATATATTATTGATCGATTTCTTGAAAACCTACCATTTCACCATCGCTCAACTCTCTCCGAACTTTTCACGTTCATTTCTTTGGGTTGCCTTCTTTTGACACCATATTGATCGACCATATTCCCTTTAGATTATTGACCATTTTTACTTCCAGACTTGGTCAATTTTACATTCATCACCTGGAAGGTCGATGGCCCTATAGCCCTATGGTTATTGTGTAAACTCGAGTCTTAGTTGATAACGCATGTCGAATTCACTCGACTCAATGGACCACCTGGCTAATTTCTTCACATAAATTGTTTTTACGCACAGAATACACTAGTTTTTGTTATCCCTCTTCTTCCCTGATTAAGACTACACTTATAGCGTAACCTTTTATTTTTAATCCAAACCAAACAAAACCTAAAATACAAAAAATATTATATAAAATTATGTTCTCTTCTTTTCCTCTATTTAACTTGGTCAACGAGCCCAAACTTATTACAAAGAAAACTGAAAAGAGCAAGCAAAATTGACGTGTATATATATAATCGTGCCCTCAGCTTTTACTATAAATTATAATATTGATTTATTTTTTTTAATTTGGACATGCATTGAATTTTTTTTCTTTAATTGTATCCTTTTGCGAGATGTTTAGGGTGTTTTGTGGGTTGTTAGTATCTTATCTTCTTGTTTCTAGAGGTTTAAAGCTTTTATTATATTTTAAAACTTGATTAGAGATCAATGAGATGTAGTAAAAACATACAATTAAAAGATAAATGACAAAGAAAACTGCTTGGCCAATTTTAAATTTGCTCAAAAGCACACTTTTTGGTCCACCTATTTTCCTTTTGCTTTTTTTTTTTTATAGTCCCTTTAAATTTTAAAATTCTAGTTTTGACTCAAAACTTTATTTTATTCATTTTCAGTCTTAGAGTTTGAGAGATAAAAGAAAATGTTGTTGAAAAAAAGCTAAAGAAAGAGAAAGTTATTAGTGGTGTCAATGACTTTTATTTGATTAGATGAGTTTTATTAAGCTATTTTTGAGCCTTCATCTCGCTGGAAAAATAGATAGAGTTGTTAAATGATTTTTTTTGCTTTAATTTTGTATTTTTTGGATGAATTTAAAGGTGTTTTAAGTTGATAAATTGGTTTATTGAGATTTTAAGAATATTTATTAGATTTTTTTTAGTTGAAAATAGATTAACAAATGATTTTTTGGTTCAAAAAACTTAGCCATCTGGTCAAGCAAATGATGTGTCGCTACTTGTACCATCTCCATTATTGTTTAAGGAAAAAAAAAAAGATAGGGTGAATGACATTGAAAGTCTTAAAAGCATTTAAAATGACTAAATTAAGTGCTAAGTTAAACATATGATACTTTAAGAAATTTAATCATTTAACACTTTAAATTGTCAGGATAAATATTCAATACAAAGTTGTACAAAGTAAATAAAATAGAGATTAAAATAGAGACACCAAATTTACAAATTTTTACAAATGGTTGAAATTTTTAACAAATTTTTATTTTAATTATAGTTTCCTTTTATTAAATATATGCTCTTGGTGAAAAAAAAAATACGGTTGTTTTTAAAAATATTTGGAATTTGTTATGATGATATTATGGATCTCTTTATGAATAATTATGTATTGGTCTAATAAGAAAAAAAATTAAAATAAGTTTTTTTTATTAATATTGAATGATAATAAAATATTTATTTTCTTGATTTTTTAATAGTTTATTTTATATAAGTTTTTAAAATATATTGTTCATAATGTTTTCATATAGTTAATGAGAAATGATTGATTCATATTTTTTTTATTTTGTAATTGAAGCTTGATTTTATGATCATAATGAGCTTTTGCTTAAGAAAAACTCTTCATTAAAAAAAAATGTTTTCATTGAAAAATAAAAGTGTGTGAATAATGAAAACTTAGATTTTTATTAAAATATATGTTTTGTTCTTTTTATTTCAAATTATTATAGTTTTTCTTATTTGTTTTTATTGTTGTTGCTTTTTATTCAATTAGTTATGTTACTAATAAGAATAATTATTGTTAAAACAAAAACAAATCAAATGGATTAGAAAATATAATTTCCACAAAAAATTCATGTTTTTTATGTGATATTATTCATTATTTTTCTTGTAAATATCTATTTTTATAATAATTTAATTAAATAAAAAAATAAATTTCAAAAAATAAGATTATTAAACACGATCAAAGTATTAAACTAGGTTATAGGTTAGACAAGTTTACCTAATTTAAAAGAAAAGATAGATGATTTATCAAAAAATAAAATTATATCAATAAATTTATTTTCTCAAGAATTCATTAAATATAAATTTTCCCTTCAAACATGGTACAAATCAGGTTTAGTTTTGGTTTTTTTTTTAAATTCAATTAGTTTTATATTTTTTTAGTGATTTTAAGTATATGGGGTTGTGGGAGATTTATATGGGTTTTTATACTATTTTTTAAATAAAAATAATTTAAAAATAAATTGTTATGGTAATTTGCCCTTCCTTGACTTTCTAGTCTACATGACCAAATTTGGAGCAATAGGCAATAGCCCAATAGAAGATAAATAGTCTACCATTATAGGCATCAGGTGATGTAACTTCATGCAATCTTTTAATGTAAAAATATTAAAATAATATTTTTTTAAAAAAATTATTTTTAATATTAATGTAATAAAATAATTTAAAAACATCAAAAATATATTAATTTAAAATAAAAAAATTTAAATTTTTTTAGAAACACTTTTAAAATATAAAAACAAATAAAATATAATTATTTATTAATAATTATAATACCACATCAATTGTGAAAAATACCCTGCCATGATTTTAGATACCCCTAGCGATACTATAGCCAATTCTTCTTTAGGATTCAATTTCTTATTTTGTATAAATCTTGTTTATAATTCCTCTTTAGACTAAACTGATTTTTTTTCGTTTTTTTTTAACTATATTCTCACTCTAAGGGAGCTTACTATAATTATTTGAAGTAATTGTAATTTTAGTACTTTAAAATTTATAAAATAAATAAAATAATATTTATGATGTAATAAGTATAAATATTTATGAGTTCATAATCGATTAAAGATGATTTATTTACGATTTTAAATAATACCTTTTGCTTCTCTAAGGTAACAAAGAAATTTATTTACTAAAAGTATAATTAACTAATTATATAGTAATTATCAAAATTAAGAAGAGATTATATATTGTTTTACAATATACTAAATGAATCATCTTAATATTTCATAATATCTTATTTATTATTAAGTGAATGATATTTATCTTTATTTTAAAGGGAATATCATACTTTTTATATTGTAATTATATCCTAAATACTAATAAAAAATAAAATTGTAGGATGATTAGTTAGTTTACTTGGTGATAAAATAAATAAATTATTGTGATATAATAAATAATTTTTTTTATAGTTCGTAACTTAAAAGCACTATAATCATAATTATAATATTTGAAAACTTTTTTTTAATTAAAACTTATATTATATATATAGCATACATTAAGAATTCCATATTATACTCACTCAACACTCAACAGCCCAGGCCAAGTATCCTAATTCGCAGTTAACCTTCACTCAAAAGGAACCTTACAACCAAGGTTTCTTCAACCTCCAATAAAAAACCCATCGTCTGGGGTCCGCTTTCAGATCACTCAAATCAACCTCATAACGTCCAAATTCCATTCCAATGGTAGACGGCTTCGAAGTAGGTGCCGTACATTTCAATCCCGAAGGCTGGGGTCCGCCGGACGCCACTGTCACCCCAACCACCACCTCCACACTCCCTCTCAACTTCCCCTACGATCCCTTCTCTCGCTCCGAAAAGCTCGGCCGAATTGCTGATTTCACTCGCATTATTAACCCAGGCTCCGGTCAAGGCGGTGGTGGTGGTCGCAAAAGAGCTGCATCCGACTCCGTCTTCGACTTCACTGCCGATGATTCCTTCCCCTCTGCCGCTGACAACGACTCCACTTTTCGTCTCGTTGACAGGAAGCCACCTCCAAGGCCGAAGTTTGGACCCAAGTGGCGGTTTGACCAGCAGCTCCCGCAACGTCGCGATGAGGAAGTAGAGGCAAAGAAGCGGGAGGCGGAGAAAGAGAGGGCACGTAGGGATCGACTTTATTATCTTAACCGGCCCAACCAGAATCAGCAACGTAGGGAAGCCGCTGTGTTTAAGAATTCTGTGGAAATCCAGCCGGAATGGAATATGCTTGATCGGATTCCGTTTAGCACATTTAGGAAACTGTCCTTCTCAGTCTCAGAACCGGAGGATATGATTTTATGTGGCGGGCTAGAGTTTTACGATAAGAGTTTTGATAGAATTACCCCGAAGGCGGAACGGAGATTGGAAAGGTTTAAGAATAGGAATTTCTTTAAAGTAACTACTACTGATGATCCTGTTATTAGAAGATTAGCTAATGAAGATAAAGCTACTGTTTTTGCTACTGACAATATTTTAGCTACATTAATGTGTGCAACCCGGTCTGTTTATTCGTGGGATATCGTGGTTCAAAGGGTAGGAAATAAGTTGTTTTTTGATAAAAGAGATGGGTCTCAGCTTGATTTGTTGTCAGTTCATGAGAAGTCACAGGAGCCTTTACCGGAGGCCAAGGATGATATAAATTCGGCATATTCATTGAGTGTGGAGGCTGCTTATATTAATCAGAACTTCTCGCAGCAAGTTTTGTTTAGGGATGGGAATAAGGTTTCGTTTGATGAGCCTAACCCCTTTGCCAATGAAGGGGAGGAGGTTGCATCTGTGGCTTTTAGGTATAGGAGGTGGAAGTTGGATGATGACATGTATCTTGTTGCAAGGTGTGAGGTGCAGAGTGTTGTTGAGGTTAATAAGCAAAGGTCGTTTTTGACGTTGAATGCTCTTAATGAGTTTGATCCTAAGTATTCTGGTGTTGATTGGAGGCAGAAGTTGGAGACTCAAAGGGGTGCTGTTTTGGCTTCCGAATTGAAGAATAATGCGAATAAATTGGCTAAATGGACTGCTCAAGCTTTGTTGGCTAATGCAGATATGATGAAGTTAGGATATGTTTCTAGGGTTCATCCAAGGGATCATTTCAATCATGTGATTTTGGCTGTTGTTGGATATAAGCCTAGGGACTTTGCTTCTCAGATTAATTTGAATACCTCCAATATGTGGGGTATTGTGAAGAGTATTGTTGACTTGTGTATGAAATTGAATGAGGGTAAGTATGTGCTGGTGAAAGACCCATCTAAACCACGAGTGAGGATTTATGAGGTTCCAGCTGATGCTTTTGAGAATGATTATGTGGAGGAGCCTTTGCCTGAGGAGGAACAAGCTCAGCCTCCTGAGGAGAATGCTGAGAATACAGAGGCAAATGGGGTGGTGACAAATGATGTGGAAGATAAAGAGATTTGTGCTCAAGTTTGAGGATAATGGTCTACTTTTTCTTAATTCAGTGAAATGATCTTTTTCTGTGATGAGTTCATTGTAACTGCATTTGACATTCAACATATAAATATGATGATGATGATGACTTGTGGAAATTGTACTGAAAATTCTAGGTGATAATCAAATGTTATCATGTCTTCTATTGTGTGATGGCCAGTTTGTTAGGTGGTCTCTGATGTCCCTTTGCATGAGAGGCTCAATTAGAATTCAGCATTACAGTAGATTAAGTCATGGTTGGAGTCAAGGTCTGATGTTCTCATAGGCATGCAGCAAGAAATGGAAATTCTATATATTGATTCGATCAGAAGCAGTCATAATACTCACCAGCCAATACTTCTGGTCGTTTTTTCATATAGGTTTTTTATTTTGGTTTCTATTTTTTAATTCCATTTTTAGAAAGGGTCTATCTTTAGTGTTTTATATTAAACTTTCACATTTTTCATACCAACCATTTTACGACTGTTGGCCTGGCTCTTGCTAATGGCTCCTTCATTGGATCGTGCAGATCAATCTTGGTTTTGCTGCGAACGAAGTCCCTGGTCACAGTGGCATTTGCATTTCAAAGCATATACACCAGGAATGTGCTCTTGGCAGCACTGTTTTCGTCATTTATTTTTGGTTCTTTTCAACTTGCACACAACTGTTGCAATTTGATTAGCGGGCCCGTTTGTTTTTTTATATATTTTAAAGGTGTTTTTTTAAAAATTTAAAGGGTTTTTGTATTTTAAAAGTGTTTTTAAAAAAAATTAAAATTTTTTTAATTAATTTTAAATTAATATTTTTAATGTTTTTAAATCATTTTAATGTGTTAATAACTTGATATTAAAAATAATTTTTAAAAAATAAAAAAAATATTATTAATATATATTTTAATATAAAAAATTATTTAAAAAAATAACTACAATTATATTTTCATAAAAGTTCAAGAAAGATTTTTAGCGTTAGGGACTGCTGCTTTTCTCGAGACGTAGCCGTACCGAATTTGCAGTGGTGCTGAAGTTTTGTTTGCCTAGAAAAAATATATATACTATTTGCCTATTTGGGAACTTGGAGTTGAAATCTAAATTAAGGCTCCGTTTGTTTGTAGGAAAGTAATTTTTTTTTGGAAAGTAAATTTTAGAAAATGTGAATTTTTAAAAGTGAATTTTTAAAAAGTGAATTCCGGAAAAGTATTTTCCGATATTTGGTAGTGTTATGGAAAACGAATTGGAAAACACTTTCCAGTGTTTGGTTGTGTTATAGAAAATAAACTGGAAAATAATTTATTAATGAATTAAAAAAATTTTCAAGTTTATCTAATATATATATATATATATATATATATATATAATATTTAATCACTTACAATTGTCATAACCCAATTTTGACATTTTTTTTATTATTATTTAAAAAAAATGATGAAAAATAAAAATAAAATAAATGAAGATGATATTAAATTGGTTAAGGCAATGATTGAAGTTAAAGATTTAATTAAACTCTCGACTAGTTTAATTAATTAAATCAAGGGTTTAATTGGAAATTGATTTAATTAAATTTTAGATTATTTTAATTAATGAAATCAAGAGTTTAATTGAAGAATTAAGGACTTAATTAAACTTTGATTTAATCAAAAAACCAGTACTTAAATAAAATAAACCAAGAGAACCGGCTTCGTCTTCATCTTCAGGAGCAACAGACCATACCTTTGCATTTTAATTCACTGCTACAGTAGCAGTGAATTATAATTCGCCACCTTTGCATTTTAATTCGTTGCTACATTAGTAGTGAATTATAATTCGCTGCTACAGTAACAGTGAACTGTAGAAGTGAATTATAATTCGTTGTTACAGTAACAGGGAATTATAATTCACTTGCTACTGTAGCAAGTGAATAATAATTCATTGGGCAGACGTGCGCTACGCACGCTAAAAGGAAAGTGTTTTCCTTTTTTTAATCGAAGAAAAACACTTTCCTTTCTCAAAGCAGTGATTTTATGTTGACTGGAATTAAGTTTCCGTTGACTTACTGTTTCGGCTTGTTACCAAACATGGAAAAATTAAGTTTCCGTTGACTTACTGTTTCGGCTTGTTACCAAACATGGAAAAATAAGGAAAATGAATTCCTGAAATTCGTTTTTCTTAAAACAAACAGAGCATAAGGTAAAAAAACTGTTGTCTGGTTTGAGTCTCTATTTGTGACTGTTTAAGGCAAAGATACATTAAATTATGCTGGAAGTTCGCAAATAACTTCTGGCTCGGGATTCCAAGATTGCCTGCACATATGCAAACCTTAGTCTGTGTTTTTGTTCTTTTTTTCTCAAGCCACGTAACAAGAGATCAAAATGGCCACACTGATTCCTAGCCTGTACTATGGGAAACTTTAGTCTGGTAGGCAGCACAACATAAGAGATGCCTTGCTAGTTTTGAATATGAGATGCATATTGTTCTTAGAGTGTGGTTGTTTTAAAGGAAGTTTTTGTGGTTGTGGTTTTATAAAAGCAAGTTTAAAAAAAGTATGGATCTAAATACGCGTTTGATAAAAATTATGATTGAAGTTTATATATAGTAAAAAATATGCATAAAATGTTTGGTGAAAGTGTAGTTGAGGTTGCTTTTCAAAGTGCTTTTTTAAAAATTAATTTTGATATTACACATCAAAATGATATGAAAACATTGAAAATATATCAATTAGAAGCAAATAAAAAAATTAAAAAATTTTAAATTTTTTCACAAAGCACTTTTGAAACACAAAACAAACAAGGTTTTACAAAACTCAATTAAAAAAGCATGTAAAAACTTAAATATAAAAATTACGTTTCAAACTTAATTTTTTAGTGGGCCACGTAGTACATTTGGTTTCTTACCAAATACCTTGCTGCATTTATTTCACTGTAAATGTAAAAACTAGTGAAAAACAAACGCAACCTAAAGTTTCAGCCGGCCAGCTAAAGCTCTTTTGTGTGTTTAATATTGAGATGATGTTTTTTTTAATTGTTTTTAAAAATATATATATTAAAATAATTTTTATTTTGATATTAGCGCATTAAAACAATTATTTTTTTTTAAATCATCGATTTAATGTTTTTTTAAGTCAAATGTATTTTTAAAATACTCTTACACATAATTTTAAATGAAAAAACAAACAGCTTTTTAATCAACATCTAAAAGTCATTTATCAAATATACTCGCTCATCAACATAGTGTTTGTAACAAACCATTAGAAAAAGAAAAAAAAACCAAGTTAGGGTTTTCAAATGATTATAATATTAGGTGGTAATTTTTTTTTTCAACATGAAATCTTTTCCCCCTTAATAAAAAACAAAAGCCTTTCCCTTACTAGAAAATAGAGAGTTGTCGCAATCTCGGGTGTGATAAACTAGCGACTTTGCTTAGGATTTTAGGATTAAGCTTTATCTTTTTTGTTTTTTATTGTTAATATATTTGTTATGCTTCTTTGCCTTATGCTTTAATTTTTAGCATGTGTTTTTATTTTATTTATATTGCATGTATCGGAAATGCCTTCCACACAACACCATTTGAGAGCACATACTTTAATTTTAGGTTAGTGAATGAGTTGCGATACCCCAATGACCTTTGGTCTAGGTAAGAATCATAAAATCATCCAACTTTTATTTGAATGTCTACTTGAGTATGTTTAGTACATCGATGTGAAAAAGTTTCAACCTATTTTATTTATATTAGTAAGTCCCTTATTAGCCCTTAGAGGTTATTCATCAAGCAAACAGGAGACCATTTGAGACCAGATTATAAACTTACCTTTTATGTATATAATGATTAGAACATTTCTCTAGGGCATCTCCATGTACTATCATTACTCTATATCATGTAAACCCTTTTTGCATGCATTCTTATATATTTTAGCATTCATGTATTCGGTGGCGAAACCAAGGGGAGGCCAGCATGGACCTGAGCCCTTGCAAAACTTTTTTTTTTTTACTAAATTATTATTTTATTAGTTATGTTTTAAAACCATATCTCAGTGTATCTTTATGTAAGTAGAAAACAAAAGGACAAATAAGCTTTCCAATTTAATTCCCTCTCTCTCTTTCTTCTCTGCAACCCTAACCGAAAAAATTAATAATACAAAGCATAAAGGTTAAAGAAAGCTGTCAATTAATTCTTCATCAAAGCAAGGTAATTAGTTTTTTTTTTTTTTTTATGTTTGTTAAGAATTTAATATATATATATATATATATATCTATTTTTTTTTTCAGATCTACTAGTTTTACCATTTTTTATTTCTTGTTGTAGTGAGTGTTGTTTTTTCTAATTAATTGGATATATTTTATGAGTTTGTTTCGATTATGCTTAGATTTTTTTATGTTTTGTTTTTAGCAGAGCCATCAAAATTATCATTTTTTTCTCATGTATACCTTACTATCAGTAGGTCCAATATACAATTAGACACGATCTTTGTAGCCAAATTGAGTTCTTTGAAGAGAACCTACCCAACTTTGATTCAGTGTAAGTTTTCTTTTTTAGAAATCAGTAATCCTATTTTTTATGTTAGATATGCTTTTATATATCAATTTTTTTTTATATGTTAATTTTTCTTTTATATGTTAGTGTGGTTCACATGCAAAAAATTATTTTTGATTCTGATTATTGCTTCAATGCATTGTTGTTTGTGTGTTTATTTTTTAAATAGAAAACAATAAAAATTTATGATGTTTTGATTTTTTGAACCATGAACAAAATAATAAGAATTGATTCATTTTTTGAGAAAAAAGAGGAAAAATATTGATAACTCACAGCCTAATGAATCAACTCCAATGTGTAATGTTAAATGGTTGAACAACCCCAATGTGCTTCAGTTTATGAAAAACCTGCATTGATTAATGAGCAGCCTCCTACTAGAATCGACATTGCTCATTTGATTAGAGATCCAAGCAATCGTCCTCAAATTTGAGAATACCCGGTTAATCAACAAGATGAAATTAGAAGGGCATACATTAATTTGGGGCCATATCAACCTTTGATGTTTGAATATCCGCTAACTGATAAAAAACATCCTCGTTAATTTCAGTCTCATTGGTTTAAAAGTTATCCATGGCTTGAATATTCAAAGAAAAATATTGTATTTTGTTTCCATTGCTATTTATTTTCAAGTAAGTCATCTGAAAAGCCAGGATTAGACACATTTACTGTTAAATGATTCAGTTGTTGGAAGAAAGTTAATGATGGGAAACAATGTGTTTTTTTAACTCATATGAAAAAAGGTCCGAATTCTGCTTATAAATTTATTACCAGATGCTTGGAAAATTTGAAAAATCAATCATATTATATTAAGAAGGTAGTTGAAAGGCAAACTACTTAAGAAATTCTAAATAATTGATTGCGTATTAATTCTAAATTATTAACTTCAACTTAAAAAAAAAATTTTTTTTTTTTTAAAATTTTAAAATATAAAAACAAGCAAGTTTTTAGTATTTTTTTTAAACACCGAAAGTTAATGTCGGATTATTTTTATGTATTCGACACTAAATTTACTTTATCAGTTCAATAAAAAAAAAATTCTATTCGTGCCTCCCAAAGCAGCCATCTTTTTTTATTATTTATTTACGTGGGTGTCCGGGCCAGCTTGCACGCACCACTGAACATCCTGTAAACCTAGTGAGCATGTAAGGCACCGCGGGGGTAACAAGCATGCACATGGAGGTTTGAACCCTGGTGGGGTGAAAAGAAACAAGTCCCTTCCACCACTAGACCAAGACCTCAAGTGCCGAAAGCAGCCATCTTTATTTTCTAATGTCAAGCCCTTGTTCCTCTTTTTCCTGAGTTACTGTAACACGAGGCACTACCATGCAATTATCTTCGAGGCATCCTCATTTTTCTATCTTATTCGAATTGATCCTTATAAAAACATTAACAGAAAAAAGAAAAAGAAAAAAAAGATGAGAGCCTTGATAATTTTACTCAAAGTTCGAAGAGAAAAGGTTACAAGGAGAAGAGACCGAGTCTGGGCCAACTCAGAGATTTGTCAGCTTGTCCATGTCTTTTTTCTACCAGGAGCAATGCCAGTGTACGTTCAAAAGCAAGAGATTCAAAAAACTAGTGTCTGATAAATGCATGGTCTTCTCCACAGTACTTGAATCCTCTGGCTTTTCTATTTTTTGAGGACTCAAGAACTCGGGCAGTTTTATCCACTTTTATGAAAGTATAATGGGATTACCCTAAGCGATGAACTGAAGAAATACTATTAAAACATAAGTAAAAGAGGTTCCGAAAATCGAAGCCCATTGGAAACATCTACTTTGCCTTTCATTAACCGAACAATTCCGAGCCTGTAGACTACTAACAATTCCGAGCCCGTAGACTATTATTTGTTTTTATTTTAAAAATATTTTTTTAAAAAATTATTTTAAAACTTGTATCATTTAATTTATTAAATTATAAAATATTTAACTTAATTAATCAAATTTTAAATTTGTTATTTAAAAATCACCAGATAGAATCCTATAAATATCAAGATCACTAGAGATTTACATGATTATTAATTTTAAAACTCAAAAAATTAATTAAAATATGTAAATTAATCTGGACATTCATGTTAATAAAAACCAATATATATATAGTTTTTACTATTATAATTTTCTTTTAAAAAAACTATGAATTACATTTTTTTATATTTATTTTAAAAGAGTTTGTTTTAGTAAAATTATCTAGATTATATATTAATTAATTAAATATTTTTATAATTATAATTATAATTAGACTAAAATATAATTTTAATCACAACTCATCATCATGCTAAACGTACCGATAAGATTGTTGACTAAGAATGCCCCACTAGTGTTGAAAAAAACAGAGATTTTTATCGGCAAAATCGCAGCGAATCACAGCTTAAAAGTCCTATAAAATCCCTCCACCGAGAACTTATTTTTCACCATCCAGCTCTCTTTCACTCTCTAGGTTCTTAGAGAAAATACAGATAGAGTCATGGGTTTTGTTACAGCTAAAGCTCTTCTGACACTCCTCCTTTCTATGCTATGCTTCACTGTTTTTAGTGAAAAAGTCGAGCCAGCTGATCAACCTCTGCACCATGGCTCTCACGGTCACTACCCAACAGCAGCGCCAGTAAGTGAGCCACCGAGTCATGCACCTAGCCTAGCACCAGCCCCACACCACCACCATCGCCGCCATCACGGTCACTCACCAGCTCCTGCACCTGTCAACACTCCAACACATGCACCGGTGCACCCGCCGAAGCCTCCCTCCCCCCCATCAGTACCAGCTCACCCTCCCATGCACTCTCACCCACACCCACGGAGTTATCACTTCCCTAGAAAGCTTGTAGCAGTCCAAGGTGTTGTTTACTGTAAATCTTGCAACTATTCTGGGGTTGATACCTTCTTGGGAGCAAAGCCAGTTTCTGGTAACTTAACACTTTCTAATCCCTCTTGCTTAACATTTTCTGCAATAATTAGTTGATCTAACAATAATCTTAAGAAACAATTTTTACTTCTCTTTTTGAGCTACTCAACCAGTTTTTATGTTCAAAATCAAGTATGAGCTAGCTAACTAGATAGTTTATCCATGGAAATGTTGCCTGCCTTTTGTGTTCATCTTCGAAGTCTGTGTAGTGTGTGAACATGCATAGGAGAGCATATATTGCACTTTGTTCAAGTATCCAAGCATACATACACGTAGGATATACAGAAACAACGACATTGTAGATGCGGGGGCTAGTTTAGTTCATAAAGTTTTAACTCTTTCTTGTTTCCAATGATCCAAGATCATATGTGTTGCGGTTGACAATACCGAACAGGCATCTTGTGATTTTCTGATACATTTGCTTGTATGTAGACTCACGTATGTAGACAATACCAAACATTCTCATTTGTGTATAAATACTGGTTGCTTGTATGTAGACTCACGTATATGTGTGTATTAATACAGTTTGTGCTTTACTTGTACATTTGCACGCGCACTGTGTCAGCTTTCCTGATCTCTCTGCAACATGCATGATGTATCTATCCGTTGTGCGTTTTATTCGAGATATGAATTGACGGGGGAGGGGCTCTTTTTTCCATGCCCGGTAACGTCAATTAAGTAACAAAGTTATGGGCTGAAGCAGCAGCCTTGCTTTTCTCGAGAGTTGAGAGAATGCCAGAGGTTCTTTTTAAAATGTATTAAATATAAAAAGCTATAAAAATAATACTAATTTAACGTTTTTTTAAAATAAAAATTTTAAACAATGCCAAGCTCTTTACGCTAGGCACTCAAGTAACATCGAATGCCTAGATCATTGTATACGGTATCCTATAGCAACTTTGTGAAAGCATTTGTTTATAAAAAAAAAAAAGGCAAAAAAGAAGCAATGTTATTGTCGCTTTGTCCAATAAAGTAAGCAAGCATTCATTGCTATGGCAGGTGCTACAGTGAAACTACAGTGCAATAATACCAAGTACCCACTGGAGGTGAAGGCCACAACCGACAAAAATGGCTACTTCCTCGTCAAAGCACCGGGGACGATCACCAACTATGGATTTCACAAGTGCAAGGTGTGGCTAGTCGCAGCACCAAGTACTGCATGCAGCAAGATCACTGATACCCATGGCGGGCTGGCCGGTGCGATCTTGAGGCCTGAGAAGAAGCCTTTCGTTGATGAAAAGAAGCGTGGATATGCTCTCTTCAGTGTTGGCCCTTTCGCTTTTGAGTCCAAATGCCCTCGTTGATGCCCCCAAATCTGTACTCCTTGCTTACTGATTCTCCTAGCTTTGTGTCTCCCAATTTAAGTAGTGTTCCGAGCTTTTCCGGCCTGTGTCTGTAATGGCAGTTCCTTACCATTGTTGAACCATCAGATAATTGATACTGCAGGGGCTTGTTTGAAATGTTTGAAAGTATAGTAGTTTGTTTCGAGGTATTTTAAAGATTTTATCTTAGAAAAATATTAAAATAATATTTTTATTTTTAAAAAAATTATTTTTAATAATAGTACAAATTTAAAAATATAAAATTATGAATTGAAAAAATCACTTTTTTATAAATGAGGTTCTATAAATCCATAGATTAGCACAAAAAAGTTACCTTGCATTTGTCTTTGCCCTTGCATTCTTGTCCCTTTAGTGCTATTAGGGGTCTCGTTAAGGGCAGTTTTTGCACACATGATATAATTATTAGTGGTGATTGTTTTGATTTGATTTTTAAAAAACGAAATTAAAATTTTGTAAACTATAAAAATAAAACCGAAGCTGGATTAAAATTAATTTCAATCAATATTATATTGTTTGACATGAGTTTTATGATAAGCTTGATTTCTGTTTTTTTTTTTTAGTTATTTTATATCAGTTTGGTTGAGGTTTTTTTATTTTAGTTTTAAGAAACCAAATTGAATATTTTTTTAAATATTCAAATCAATTTAATTGGGTTTTTTTATTATTAGATTTTTAAAAAAAATTTGATTTAATTAATTTTTTTCTGACCACTCATCAGTATAATTATCTTGGGCTTGTTAGCCCTGGTTTCAACCCAAAAAAAGAGTCTCAGCAAGCGAAGTTCTAATACGACTTCATGGCAGGAGTGGAGCCGCAAAGCTAGGATCCTCGGATAAAAAGAGAAGCAAAGAGGCAGAGTGCACGATTTCAGGTGGCATAATTTGTTTCATTAAAGCAACAAAGTAAATAAAACAATCCATTTGACTCTGTAAAATGCCTAACAGCAATAAAATTCTTCAAAGATACAATACTTTCGAAGAAAAAAAAAAAAAAAAAAAAGGCCTTGGAAGATTTACATTAACATATATGTTTTGGAAAAATGTGTTTTTACTCGGATTAAGTGATAAAGACACACGATGTGGTTATTTCCTAAAAGAAATCCCAGTGAGTGGTGAGTACAATAATTTCTTTTTATGCAGAACCCAAAGAGTACCTGATTAAAGATCAACTTAGGATTTGGCTGTTCTTCCATTGGATTCTTCTTGATTTGTTTTTTTTAATTTTTATTATTTTTATTTTTTTTAAAAGGTATTTTTATTCATCATTTTATATTTTTTTTAATTAACATGAATGTTTGAACTAATTAATGTGTATCTTGATTAATTTTTAAATTAATAATTATATAAACCTCTAATAATCTTAAAAAAAACTTAAACTCGTAACTATTAAAAATAAATCTAAAACATTATAAGCTAAACGTAGGATTAAAAATCATATTATTTGTTATTTCTCAGATGAAGTGGTAACAGGTAAATCGTCTAGGAACCTTAACCATATAAACTGCATATAGCAACTAGCAAGTGATGAAAGTTTAAAATACACATACGAATTTTAAAACCTCTTTTTTTTTTGTTGAAACCAGGGTTTACAACCCTAAAAACATTTAATTAAACGAGAAACAGTAAACATAATCAGATCATAATACAATATTAAAATAAAATCTGCTACCAGAGATGAAGCTGATTATAGCTTCCGATCTCCCCCTATCCACTGCTGCTTATTAGATGTGATTATTTTCGGTTCGGTTCAGTTTTTATAAAAATAAAATAATTAAATATAAATTATTTTTTAAAAAAAAAAAACCGAAATCGAACTAAAACCGGTTCGAACTGGCTGGTTTCAGTTCGGTTTGGTTTGGTTTTTTAGGAAAAAAACCAGTTCAAATCGGGTTGACTCGGTTTTTTCGGTTTTGGCTCGGTTTTTTTTCCAGTTTTTTCAGTTTGGGTTCTATTCGGTTCAGTTCGATTTTTATTTTAGACTTATAAACCGAACCGGTCAATTTTTTCAAAATTTAATCGGTTTAATTTTTTTTTTTTTATAATTCAGTTTTTTCATTTTTTTTTTTTAATTTAATTTTTTAGTTTTTTTCCTCTCATAATTCAGCCATGAAGGATGAACAAATTCCAGTGTGGATAGCAAACAAGCAATCCAATACCCGAAGCTATCTCAAAGAAATTCTCCCGCCATTAGCTGAATTGCCACAGGATACCTTCTCTCTTGTATTCACTTGACGATAGATTACTTAAATCTGCTCCAAAGAAAAGCGATCTTCCACTGGGCTTGAATATAGGGTTCCATATCATCTGAGTTGTAGGGCAATTTCTCAAATCATGCATGACAGATTCTACCTCCAATGGGCAATGATGACAACGTCAACGTGGATCTCCAGCCATGATCCTGTGTCCTCGGGTCTCATTCGTCAACAGACTATTAGCTACAGTCCATTAAAAAACCTTGATTCTCTCTGGTCCATTCCAATTTCGACATCAACTTCCAGACCAAATCCCTTTTACATTGTTGATTAACAGTTCCTGCCTGTGATTCATATAGAAAAAGTTCCACTGAGAGATTTGCACCAGAAGGCAGCATCATTCTTCATCGTGTTTAACAGTGGAGTAACTAGCTAATACAACAACGACCTGCAGAGGAAGTACGAGGATCTTCATCTCTTCCATTGGATTCCTTTTGTTTTGTTTATTTTTTGACTTTCTACTATTTTCTTTTTTGGTTAAAAGGCACCTTTATTCGTGATTTTGTACTGCTTTCTTCTCTTTTTATTTATGTTAATGTCGCTCCTCTGCTTTTAAAACCATGTTATTTCTTATTCGGGTGAAGGGTAACTGGTAAACCATCCAATAATCTCAATCATATAAAGGATATATAGCAGATGATTAAAGTTCAAACATAGAAATACACAGGAAATTCAAAACCATATAAAAGTAAAAGAGAGCGACATATCATTCAAATTAAAGCCAGAAACCTTCTTTATCCACCCTCATTTGCCCCTTTACGTTTTTTACTTGCCTTTATCTTGCCACTTTCTCTTTCTCTTGTTTTTCATGGACTCTGCTACAACTTACTGGTTTGAAGTTGTCGATTTTGCGAGAAGGATCATTTGGGAATTCTTTAGGACATGACCATTGGTATCGATTTTGACAAGTAATGCCTCTGGATTTAAAGTTGGTGATATTTTCATGTCCATGTTGATTAATTATCTATATTGTGGTCTATATGTGTTCTTAAAAAAATTAATCAAATAGATAATTTCTGGTTGGTTTTTATCTTAGACAGATGGATAAAGTTGTAAAACTCCAAATTGGTGGAGTATTGGGAGGTTTAAGATTGGTTGTAGGGTAAATTACACTAAGCATCTCGCAATTTAGTTATTTTTTATTTTATTTTAAAATTATATTTAAATCTTGGATCAAAATAATTTTATAATTTGAATAAAAAGCCATGCTACCCTCATATATAATATATATTAGAAATTTTTTTTCTATCACATTACCACTTTTATAGCTAAATCTACATTTTCTTCTTTGTTTTCTTTATGTTTAACTAGTTAAAACCCTAAAAAAAGGTAAAAGTGGACAAAAACCATAACCCCAACTAGTTTCTTGAGGGCTTTTTCTCTTTCACTTTATCATATTCAAAGAAATAACCTAATTTTTGCAAATCATGAGGTCAAGATTTGGAATTATCGGGATTTTTTGTGCTGCCAACAAAAGGAAAGTAGGAGATCATGGGATGGTTGATGAGGCTGCTATGTTGATCAGAACTACTGGTGTAGGTGGTGGCTGTTGTGGTGTTTGATGTGGTTGTTTGGGTTAGTGTCAATGGTAGCAACAGAGTTGGCTTTTAATGTTGAAAAAACATGATGAATCCATGGGGGAAGGTTCCCTAAATTAAAACTCTGCTCAGGCTTTAGTTCTCTTCGAAAATTAG
Source organism: Populus tremula (assembly GCA_964019445.1). Lineage (NCBI taxonomy): Eukaryota > Viridiplantae > Streptophyta > Magnoliopsida > Malpighiales > Salicaceae > Populus > Populus tremula. Next base: position 11,959,466 of record CAXHTJ010000003.1, on the reverse strand, counting down.
ACGTGTGCTAAATGTTTTATACGAGGCAATTATTTCATTGTTTATTTATTCTCTATCAAAAAATTGAAAATACCAACAAAATATTCTATTGGTGTATAAGAAAGATTCTTTTAGTGACGGTGATGAAATATTATTGTAAAAAATTAACTAATTAGTTTTATCCTTCCATCTTTTACTCCATCACCATTTTAAACACAACGAAATCTTTGGCATAATATTCATCTCTAAAATCATCTTTAACCACTCATTTTCTATTGGTGTTTAAAATCCTAATGGAATAGATGATAAAAAAAAATGAAATTGCCAATGAAATATTATTTTAATTGAAGATTCGTAGATGAGTTTTCAATTTTTTGATTGTTGTTGTTGTTTGTTTTTTGATTTTTTTTCTCAATAAAACCTATTAATTCAATCTTGTTCTTCCAAAATTAATTTAAACCTCAAATTGTAATGAAGTTAAATTCTAACAAATCACATAACATATAATTAATTTTAAAAAATTACAATATTTTAAATCAGTACATATTAGAGATAGTAATTTTTCAAATGACCTTAAATTTTTTCCATCAAGTATCTACAACATATATCCATTTAAAATGATCATTAAGCCAACTTCATATTAAACAGACTCCATTAAAATATTTATTCTTTGAATGACCATTTGTTCTAAATATGGTGAAACGAGAAACTTTAATATTGATAAATTTTAAAATCAATTTAAGGAAGCTATTTGAGTTTTCTAATTGCAAAACTTAAAACAACTCGATAAAGATAAATAACATTAGAAGACAAAATAATTATATTGAGATATCATTCTTCCATTATGTTATCTATTTGTGTAAAAATAGGATCTATCAATGAAAGGATACCTAATCTATCTTTCTCGTTGTTGAGCCTTGGTCGATATCTTTTTCATTAGGTGTCTCTTCTTAATCTTTTTTTAGATTTACAGCACAATCACCAACATTACTACTTGATAAAACAAGAGTGCTTATGTTGGACTTAGACTTGGACTTGATGTTTCTTGTAAACATGGTACCTAAAAGAAAACAATGAACACAAATTAAAAAAACTTACAACAAAATTATCCAACACGTATAAATATAATGCATTATATAGCAATATATAAATATCTTACGCATTTTTAATTTATTACACAATTATACATGACATAAAATAATAATAAAACATATCAATAACAAATTCAACTATTTATTAAAACTTAATCACAATAAACCTACACAAATTGACTAATAATTCACAATAACAACTTAATAACCCATCATTTCTTAAATTTTAAAGTAATTCAATTACCCTAAGTTAGAAAAATATAATTCAAAATTCAATAAATATTAATCACTTCATAAGCTGAAACATTCTTAACTTTAAGCATTATCAATTCCACACAAATTCAATTTCTCCTAAAATTTTAAATAAACCAAAAAATTAAAAGAAAAAAAATAAAACATAATTGGTACCCGACTAACCACCTATTATTTATTCAATTCAAGAATAAATAACATTAATTAACACTTGATTATTATCAATGACACATTAATTTAATTTTTATAAAATTTCAACATAACCTTAAAATGACTAAAATAAGTAGACCTAACCAATTATCTATCATTTTATCAATACAAGCTTATTCGACCTAAATTAATACCTTTAATTATTATCAATTTTACATAAATTTATTTTCCCTTAAATTATCAACTTAACTATAAAATTAATAAAAAATAATTAGTACCCATTAATTACCCATGATTTTTTCAATTATAACACACCCAGGTTATAAAATCATACTCAATTTTATCAAGTAAAAAATTAAATTCATTTTACTCAAATCTCAAGCAAACCATAAAATACAAATCCTAAATTAATACTATAAAACTATCATTATAAAACAAGTAAAACACTTAAATATACAATCAAATTATAAATATTTGATCAAATTTCAATAGATTAACTCAAAACTTTCAAATTGGTTGAATGACTCTTCTCCATGAGAGTCCCTTTCATTAAATAGAAATAATTCTCATTTACATTCAACAAAGTCAATTATTATTAACTATAATATTACCCTAATTATAAAAAGTTGTTTACATTATAATTATATAAATTTTGAAAACTATTTTCTAAACATAAATAGCTAATATTTATATGAAAACTATTGATTCAAATGAGATGCTCTAAATTAACATCCATTTTGAAATTGATGTTGAGTGATTATGATACCTCAATTTACCAACTATAAAGTAATGGCATTAGCCAGTAATTGATGTGGCAAACATTTAAGTGATTTGAAGGTCAATAAAGATATGAGGAAGATAAATAATTTTAATAACCACAACTTATCGAATAGAATGATAATTCATTTAAATATGCTTGGTATGCTAATGGAAACAGGATTATGATCAATTTAAATAGCACTTGTATTGTCAACATGGAGAGAAGTAATAGTACTTTGGGGAAATCCAATTTATACATGTAACCTGTGAAATCAAACAATCTCTAAGTAAGCAGCTGACATGGTTTTATATTCAGATTTATTAAAAAAATTAGAAACTTGATCTTATTTTTTTTTTACCTTTTCAAGATATTAAGGAATCACCAAGAAAGATATATCAGCCCATGAAAAAACAACATATAATCCATATAAAACAAGAAAAAAAAACCTAGTAGATGACTTGTAAAGAAATAATAAGGAATCATATTTGCTTTGCACAAAAGATAAGCGAAGAAAAGTAGATTATAACTTGTTAAACCAGTGTATGTTTCAAACCATATAAAGACATCTTCAATTTACACACAACTTATGTATTGAAGAAGAACAAACCAAGTCGAGGTTCTTTATAAATATCTTTTTTGTTATAAACTGATATAAAAGAAGCATTCTTAATGTCCATTTGATGAAGGGGCCAACCCTAAGAAGCAGCAATGATAATAACGGTATGCACTATAATCATTTTTTTTTTTATAGGAGAAAAAATCCTCCTCAAGGTCCACTCCATACTTCTGCTTATTTTCAAGAGCAACCAATTATATTTTATATTGAGTTAGAATTTTATCAGAATAAAACTTAATTGAGTACACCCATTTATATCCAATAAGCTGAATAGCTGGAGAACAAGAAATAATTTCTCATGTATTATTATTCTAAAAAGCCTAAAGTTCCTCTTGCATTACTAATATTTGAAAACTTGTTAGTAATATGATGGAACATTAATAGTGGACATGGTAGCAGAAAAACTAAATCTATTAGGGGATGAAATACTCTCATGGAGTGCCAAAGAGTAGACTCATAAGAATGTGTAGAAACAATCTTGCAAGTATTCTTAAGTAGTGGAGAAACCTTGAATAATTTAGTTGATATCCTTTATACATAATTTTTTGCTTTAATTGATAAAAAGATGACAAATCTTGAAAAGTAGGAAGAATTTGATCAACAAAGGAAAGTTCAGCATGAGTAGGGAAGAAATGGTAATTTTTAAAGAAAATAACATTTTTAAAAATATAAATTTTGTTATAGCTCAGATCATTATAAACAAAATCTTTTTGAGAAATATTATAAAAAAAATAAATATTTTATAGATTGAACAAAAAGTTTGTATTATTAATGAAAAGATAAATGAATAAAGCAAACAAAACCCAAAGTATGCAAATTATTATAGCTAAAAAACTTATTATATATATAATAGTAAAAGGAATCAAAATTTAACATTTAAGATAATCATCATTCTTGCTCAACTTCGGTTGAAAATGAATTGTATTTTTTTTTTAAAAAAAAAAAATTCTTCGAAAACCTTGGTCAATAGGTTTTTAATTTTGTTAATTTTGGTCCACTAGCTATCATCATCATTTATTTTCTTATCTAATTAAAGTAAAACTCATTTATTTAATGTAATCAAATCTGAATAATTAATTTTTTTAAAAAAAAAAAACCGCGATTCACTGCACATAAACATAATTTTTTTTTGGCCCACTGGACAGCACATGCCCACGTCTACTTAACACGAATATGGAATACATTTGTCTAAAAACTAAACTATAAAAAAAGACGAAGAATCGGTATTATGAAATTGGGTCATAAGTCCCCTGATGATTGAAAGGAAAAAAAAAAACAATATTAAAAAAAACTGCTAACAACTTGAAAAGGAAACCATTAATGCATAAAAATGACATTGAAATGCATTTTCTAGCTCACGCCACCTTTTCTGACCTTTATTTAATAATAGCCGAAACTTTTGACCTTTCCTCTGCCAAATTTTCTTGTCGGGCACGAGCAATGTGGTTCGTTATCTTCATCCAACGAAGACCCGTATGGACTAAGGCAAGATTAGTCATGAAATATTTATATATCTTCAATCCGCAGCCCTCGTAAGGCATCAGTTTTTTTTTTTTAATTACATTCTAAAATTAATAATAATGTTATGAACCACCACACGACTTTAACCTGAAATTACATGAAAAATAAATCTCTCAGCTTCAAACTCGTATTTCTAGATGGTTGGCACCAGATTTTAATCCCATCACATTGTGTAATATGTAATATTCACCCGAAGCATCTGGTAAGGAGATATCTTTGCTGTTCATGTTTCTTGCGATGTGGTTGAGACATCAAAGTCAAAGTTTTCAACTCAAATTATCTAGCAATATATGGTAGTACGTACCACAACCACCAAGTTTCTATAGTTTGATTAGTATGAATGCATGAACTGGGTTATGACAAGAATATTTCTTCCTTTCGCCCTTTGTTTCCCTTTATGGCGGTGAGATGGAGCTTGAATCAAACTTTATTTTTTTTCCAGTTTGCTTTTACAAGGAAAGATCACTAACGTCTATCAAAAGCATGTTCGGTTTGGCTTTTATATGCTTATTAAAGCAAGTTCGATTTTCTCCTTGGTTCATCGGAGCTTAATTTAGTACTAAGCTACAAGATAGCGGGAGCTCTTTCTTTTACATCGTATATAAATTTATTTAAACCTCTATGATTTGAACCTGATCATCAAAGAAAGCTATCAGATAAACAATAGCTTGGTTAAATCTGCTCGTTTAATTAAGTTAAATTACCAATTGAAAGATAATCGATCCATAAAAGTCTTGGGTTGGGATTTGAAAGTTGGAACTAATGTTTAAACATCTGAGTAAAATTTTAATTTGTAAGTCAAAACCCAACGATGCTGAAGCTCTTTCTGATGCTGATCAAAGAGATGAAAAGTCGAGAAAGAATTCGAGAAGCAGGAGCATCTATAAAACAAGTCTTTTGTTAGGTTTAAAGCACCCTCCAATGCTCAAGTGGAAAGGAGCCTTAAAGGCTTTGTCGTGCGTGTGTCCACAAACTAAAGCTTAAAGAGGAGGAAAATGGTTTTCCTCTCTCTCTCTCTCGGAGAAGGTTTTTACGAGGGTGTTCATATAAAAGTGGGATGGTTGATATGCTTGTCATTTATAATTTTAAACTACTTGAGACAAATGCTCATAATAACTATAAGCCATTGCAAAAAATACCTTAGTTTTGAGTTTTATGGTTACATATTGTTGACGACAAAAACAAGACCAAACTCTAGAGGGGATACGTTGTCAAGAGACATGCCTTCATTTTATACATGTATATTTGTCTCTATAATTGATGGTCAGTAGACTAGGTAAGGATGGTATATTTTGGCGTAGTAGTTGGATTTGAAAGGTATAAGCTATGTCCAAATATAAAATCCGTCAAGTTATAAGCTTTTTTTTCGAGGTAAGCCATGTCAAGGGTATAAGCTCTTTTCGAGAGTATAAGTTTCATGTAGTCGGGGTATAGGCCATGTTTGAGGGTATAAGATTTGCTCGGAAGTAAATCATATCGGAGAGTTACAAGTCATGTTTATAGGTATAAGCTCTATCTAGAGGAGAGGTGTAATCTTTGTTCGGAGTATAAGTCTTGTTCGGGAGAATAAGCTCTATCTTAGCTAGTCCATCGAGGGAGATGTGAGGTCAAGGCTCGCGTGTCGAGAAAAAACATAAGGTCAATTTGAAGGGCACCCGATTAGTCTTTGGTATTGTCTTGTTGGACCTTGTAAACACGCGAGGTTCAATCTAGTGTTTTGTGAAGGAATATAAATTTCACCCCTCATCTTAGTTTAATTAGAATTAATGTTCTTGGACATCGAGTTTGAACATTTTTTTAACTAAAAAATACTTGTATATTTTGATTTTTTTATATCAAGTAAGAGTTAAAATTACTGATTTAATTCAAGTTAATTGAAACAATAGAATATAATAAAATATGGGACTTAAAGGTTACTATCATTTTTGTGACATAAATAGTATTAAATATATTATTTAATTTTTCTAAATAAAAAGCAAAAGAGTTCAGCTGAGTTATTTAGAACTGTCAAATAATCAATTTGACTTGAAATTTATATATATTTATATTATTTTATATTTATTTTTTTATTAAATAAATAGAGATAATAAGATTCAAACTTGTGATCACTTGATTATTAAAATTTTAATTTTATATCATAGAACCAATTTAACCTAATAACTTAAATTATTAAGTGAAATTTTAATATATAATTTATATTATTTTTTAAAAAGTACTACGAATTATTTGAAGAAATTATAACTTTTGCTAAAAGTTTTTTCAGCTTCAAGGACTTGGTAACAGTTTAGTTGCCACCCCTGGTAGCTACAAAACACTGGAAAACTGGTAATATCACTCCTCTAACATCGTTTGTATGTCACCAACTCCACAAAATTTGTAGCTACACAATCGAGTGATGTCTCAAAAGATTTCTTTGAAGTAAAACACTTAACAGATTTTAAATCATATCAAAATCATTCTGAAAATGTTTTTAAAATAACACTTTGGACGATAAACTATTTGAAGATATACGTGAACAACAAGACATAACAGCCACTAATAATAGAAGATTGAGTTGGACAGCCAAAATGGTTTTCAATTCGACTCTCTTTGCTTATTAATTTTAATGGTCACAAACTGCAGAATTTACATCCTGTTCCATAAATTTTAGGATATAAAAATCTTATTTGGTCCGAGGTTCGGTAAAGTATTTTTGATCGTTTATGCTGGTATCAAAATAAATATTAAAAAAAATAAAATTTAATTTGGAAAAGAACCTAACTAAAGAGAACCTCTTAATGAAGAACATATTCCTCCACTGTTTGTAGTTGAAATACCACAAGATGCATTTATAGTTTCAAGACCATTGCTGCAGGTCAATTTATGAAGGAACCCAAATCTTGGCAAACGTGTCAAGTGGGTGCATCTGCATCCAGCATTGAGTCTCTTCTCCTCCATGACATAACATCACTGCAGCAGCTCAAGACAACAGAGAGAGAGAGAGAGGAGAGAGAGAGAGAGTCTGTACAAGTGCTGCACTTAAAAAGAGAATTGTGGCCCCTTTCACTTCATAAAACAGTGTGGCATTTGCTTTCTTTCAACTCATCGAAAATGAGAATTGGATTCACCTCTTTCCTTCACTTTTCTCACTTTGCTGTAGCTTTGGATACTGGCAGATGCGTATCCACTTCAATGTGCGCATGCGTAACAGGTTCGAGTCTCTCTCTCATCACCTTCCATGAAATTCACTGTGACGAGCTCTCTTTTACTCCCGATTTTGACTGTTTAACCAATATTACTTTACCGAACCTCGAACTGTGACTTGATTAAAATGTGGAGCTACCGAGTCTTTGGTTCCACAACGAGATCATTTGGTCGAGAGCTAGTTTCTCTGTACTCCGACTTTGACATATTTTTGTTTTGCTCCGTAAAATAATACATAAATTATATGTTATATAAGGATAGGTGCATAATCTTAATTTGTAAAGATACCAAGTTAAAACCTCACAATCTATGTCGGTTTTGATCCAAACAATCACAGTCAAGATTCATTGGGTTTAATATATTTTTTTATTGGATTGGCTGATCCATTTAATAACATCTAATTAATATAATTTTTTATGTATTTTTTATTTTGTTTTAAACAAATCTCTCCGTTGTAAATTAATGTATTGATGAGAAATTGTTTGATTTAGATTTACAAACATCAATTGTAGCTTCTTATCATTGTTATTCTGAGAAAATCATGTTGTTTCATATTGCCAATTCTCCGAACGAAGACTTGAACTAGAGTTTCTGTCCCCCGTTCCTGAGTTTCCAAGGAGGGCATGGAGTAGTAACAAGACCGAGTCCTCTATGATTTGTCCATTGTCTTGAATACAGCCTGTCCTAAAAAAAAAAAAAAAGAATAATTTTCTCTCAATCCGAAACCTAAAAGATATAATTCAGCTGATTAGATTTTATAAATAATTATATAATTATTAATTAATCGAGCTATATAAGATAGTCCGGATATTTAAATTAATTAAAAAATTTTCTCTCTAAATTTCCGGGGGATTAAATGGTCAAGTGCACATTTCGCCTAACTTGCTCGGTGGATCGACATCGATGGAGGCGTGGGGACCTAAACTCTCACAAGGGTCTGACTGATCTGTACTTGAATAATTTGTACATGACAAAACACACATGATTTCTTCGTTTACCTTTGTTGACTTAATCTAATGGGTCCATTAATCCATGCCCCATGGGGACCCGTGCAAGAGGCCAAATTGGAATTACGTAATTTTATGGTAAAAAATATTATGCTCTCAATTTGTATGTTTCAAGACTAAATTTTTAATTTATTTATTTATTATTTGATTTGATTTGATTAAAAATATAATGATGATCTATAAGTTTTTTTAAACTAATTAAGAAGAAAAGGCATCCTAATGTAAATTAGGCCAACCTATTGGTTATGACTCGGACCTAGAAATCATCTACTTATGACCAGAGATAAACCATGAATGCTTCATCAAGAGTGGGACCATTAAATTATCCTACACCCTAAAGGTATGATTCACCTCCTTTACCGCTCATAGGTTTTTATTTTTTTTTTTTTTTTAAAAATTTATTGGTTTTTTTTTCTAATTTTGTTTTTATATATTAATTAATTTTAAATTTATTTATTTTTTCAGCCTGTTTTTAATAAAATTATTATAATTTTAAATGAGCTTTTTATTTTTTGTTTATACTTGATTTTACAATTATTTATTTTTATTACAATATAATTAAATAAAAAATAATTAAAAAAAAACTTAATACTTTTCTTGATATGAAGTACATTTCATGATATGAAGAGTGGGCTTGAGAGGTTAAGCTGTAAATTTAAGTTAATCTAATATATGTTGTCATGTTTTAATATTAATTTTTATAATTTTTTTTTAAATTAAATCATATTTTTTATTTATTTTTCCAATTGTTTTAGAACCTATCAATTTTACGTCTAAATAACTTAGGTAGGTAGATAGATTTTAAAATTAATTTACAGAATCAAATTTAATAAAAATTATAAATAATTCCCTCTACGTAGCGAAGGCGAATAAACTTGTTTATGCTAATTTCACTTACCATAGTCAGACTCGAGGGAATCTTCAAGTCAATGCGAAATATTAAACTCTTTTTTGACCATTTCTCTCGGGCTCGGTCACAGCTAGGCCCCTCCCATTTTTGTCCGAAATTCTTGTCACCGCCAATGGCATATTACCAGCTGGAATCACATCAAAACAGAGCCACCTCCTACCTAAGCGCGTGTGCTCTATTTCCATGGTCTAAATTATTAGTATATTGTCTCATGGATGGAGAAAAACAAAAGGAAAAACATCATGATGACATATAATAGCTTTACATTCTTAAATTTCTTTTCAAGAATTAGGTTTCTTGTATCTTAATCATGCTTCAGGAACAGGGAGAGCCTCTTTTCTCTCTTGATTTTTGTTTTGTTGTATTTTAAAGTTTGGATAAACAATTTTATATTTCATTTTTTAATTTAAGAGAATTTTAAGTAATTTCACTCGTATGTCGATTAAATTTTATTTCAAGAAGTATAGGAAGGTATGGTTTTTAAAATGAAAAACTATTTATTTTTCAAGAAAAAATAGCTTTGGAACCTTTTTCTACCATATTTTTACCTTGATATCTAGAAATTAAGATTCTTGATGCTATATAAACTAATATAGATATTACAATTCTTTTAATTGAAGGGAATTAATATATATCTTTAAAATAGTTTAATTATTTTATTTTATAACACCATGATTAAAGCACAATGCCATGTAACAAAATCAAAACCAAATTTCATATAGCATTTGGTTTTCATTAAATTAAATTTTGTTGATGAACATTGATAATTTTATGAAACTAGTGGTTAGGACTTAGGATCCCTTTGATGTTGGATGTTTAAGACCTAACGAGCTCTCTTTATTTGTGGTCAAAACCCTAATTAATCACCCATTTCGAAGATCAATACTCTTTAGTGTCGTTAACTGAAGCGTGAGACTCCCTCCAAGCTTAGGAAACTTCAAAGTGAGGCCCCACCGAGACATTTCTTACCAAACCAAAGGAAGCAACAAAGTCTCCCCCACATCTCTACTTCCCTTCACTTCAAGAGACCTTCCTTTTCTTCTTCTTCTTCTTCTCCATCTCTACATCTCTCTCTCTCTCTCTCTCTCTCTCTCTATTCCAGCTAGAAGAGGGCAATTGGAAAGGAAGAAAATCACCCACGAAGACATCAATGGAAACCTCACCAAGGCATCATCAAGATAACCAGAACCCACAAACTTTCCTTCCTTCACCAAATAGCCACAGCAGCAGCAGCAGCAACAGTAGCTCCACCACGACGACGACAAATAATGTTGCACTCAACAGCAATATTAACTACCCACCACCACTTCCGTCACCCAAACCCATTTCCAGATCCGAATCCACTAACCCATACCCGACAACTTTTGTGCAAGCTGACACTTCTTCCTTCAAACAAGTAGTCCAGATGTTGACTGGATCGCCCAAACCGGCCTCCACAACCACCTCCACCACCCCAACCATCTCACAACCCGACCCATCTCCTAGAAACCACAACATCCCTCCAATTAAATCCATACCAAAAAAGAGCCAATCTTCCGGGTTCAAACTTTATGAACGTAGAAACTCAATCAAGAACCTCAAGATCAACCCTTTAAATCCGGTATTTGCCAGACCCAGTTCAGGTTTTTCTCCAAGAAAGCCAGAGATTCTCTCCCCAAGCATTCTCGATTTCCCTTCTCTTATTTTAAGCCCGGTGACTCCTTTAATACCCGACCCGTTTGACCGTTCCGGATCAGCGAAGTATACTAATTGTTTTAGTCCCATGAGCAGCAACAACAACAACAACTTCGTTAATGCTAATGTGATGGATACTGATGCAGAGGAGAAAGCGATAAAAGAGAGAGGATTTTACTTTCATCCATCACCCGGATCCACACCTAGAGAGACTGAGCCCCGATTGTTACCTCTATTTCCTGTTACTTCGCCAAGAGTTTCAGGTTCAGCTAGTCCTTCATCTTGAATAAAAAATAATCGTAATAAATGTCATTTTTAATCTTTTTTTCGTGTAAGATTTTTATATATAATTCTATATATTATTGCTGGCATTGATGTTATTAAGGTGGTGATGATTATGAGAGCAAGCAAAAAAAAAAAAAAAAATTTCTTCTGCTGTTGAATATTTGAAGAGAATGAGAGGATCCTTGCTTCAATTGTATATCTTTATGTTTGTTCAATTTCTGTTCTCAACTAGGCCCCTTTTTTATGGGGTTGAAGTGTTTGGTTGATGGGAAAGTTGAAAAAGAAAAGAGGAAAAAGAGTCAAAATTTGACTCCTGTAACGTTTAAGTTTGCAATAAAGTGGTGGTAGTAGTAAATTTTGATAAAAAGCAATCCATTAATTAGAAATAATACTATTATAGTTGGACTTTACTCAAATTTGGCGTAGGTTAATCTTTTTGGTTCTTCTAGTTCGTTACGTTACATGTAGTATCTAGAGAATTTAAGAGCCATTTGGTAGTTATCTCTCACTTAATTTAGTTAAGCAATTTTTAATAAGATTCCGAGTAAATGCAGGATCACTATAATTTTGAATTTTGAATAGGACAAATCACTGACTGTCCATTTCTCCATTCTTTCAATAAATGCAAAAAGAAACCCCGTTCAGTAGTAGCTCAACAACTCATTGCAGAGGCAATGTAAGAACAGTGAGGAGGGAAGGGATTAATGGTAAAAGATTTCGTATGAAATGGGCAAAAGCAACTTTGGACCAGATCAGCTGTCATAGAAAGAGTGGATAAATGGCCAAGGAATCTTGTTGATCCCTATTGTTTTCAGTTTCTACTTTCTACAGTGGAGGAAAAAGATGCCAAGAGGTGCAAGCATTTCTATGTGCTTGGATTAAAAGCACTGTTATGTGTTTTTTTTCTCTTCTTCGATATCACCCTGTACCACTTCCTCCTCTCTTTCTTTCTGAAAACACTTTCTCGAGACATCTGTTAAGAAATCACACTCAAGGGCCAGAAGAGAACACCTATTTGTAGTCTATCCTGTATAATGGTGTAGCATACCGTGAGGGGTCTTGTTGGACAAGGAATTGACCATCGGATATGAAAGGGCCCCATCAAAAACTGTAGCAAGCTTGAACATGTGATACAGTGCGAACTTTTATTTTAATAAAAGGTCGATATTTTGTTGCTTTGGAGTGGAGGATAGACCTAGTTAGGGTCTCAAGGAAGCAATAAATTCCTAGTGGTTTTGATGATCAGACCGGCGGAATTTCAGCCACAGGAGGTCGTTTTGTTGCGATCCAAGTAAGTTTTGGGGCCCACTGGTGGAAGAACGAGTGGGAAAGGAATGGCCCACTCGAGTTTTCCTAAGTTAGAGGGGTACTTAGATATTCAAACACTAGAGTGCTGGAAAAGCAATCATGCAAAGGCAGTTCCTCTTTCGTTGAATCTAACACTGATTTCAAGCTTCCTTTTTGACTCGAAGAAGACCAAAACTGTAGAAAATGGGACACGGGAAAGTGAAGGTGGTAGGGATAGTGGGACGTGTGATGATGAAAGGGAAGGGAAGAAATGAGGAACAGTAATGGGAAAAGCCAGAAAACATGGTGGGAAGGGTGGGCCCTTGTGACTTCTCCTGTTTGTCTTAATACTACTTGTTTCCTTCTTTCGACAATCTGGTTAGGAGACTCTGCACCCTACAGATGGTGGTGGGTCATTAACTGAGAAATTTGAAACTTCCATGTGCACCGTTTGCGGTGGAGACCGCCCTTTGGCCATTTGCTCGCCGATCATCATCAAAAGCCATCCTCTTCCTTCCCCTGTCAATTTGTTCTTCGAGCTGCATCTTTTCCACACGGCATGCCCCAATTCAATCAATCATGTTGGTGGATTCACTCGTTTGTGGGGTCGAATGTTGAATGATAGGCACATTAATATTAAAATCATGTCAAATTTTTCAACTTTCATATGAATGGAATAAACTTTTCTTACTACCGATGTTAAAGACAGGGAGAACCTCACTATATTAAGATAAAACACTTTGGTGGGAAATTGTCGATGGGAAGTTCCATGGACAAATGTCAATGGCCGATGTGTTTATTCCCACTACAATTCTTAAAAGATTGCATGCATGCGTTTATTCCCACTACAAGAGATATATGAATTCATAAAAGAGGTGTATATTTTTCTTATCTAAATCTTGAGTCAGCAATCAAGAACTCAACCTATCGAAATAGTCGATCAACACTCGAGGGTGTGAAAATTATTTGGATTTTAGTCGCAGCTGCGCCGCAAGATTTGCGAGATTTTTCATCCTGCCTCCTGGGCCTTTAAATTGATTGCTAATCATTATCACGGCAAACACAAAAAGCCCTTAATCAATCACGGCAGCCAATGCAACCGTCCAGGCCACGCCGTTAGTAACTCCACCAACGATGGAAACCGAGCGAAAGAAGAAGAAGAAGCGAAAGCATCCGAAAGCCAAAAGACTGGACATCCCTAGTTGGATGGCGGCGAGAAAAACCGCCCTCATCAACGTGCAGAGGAGATGGAATTGGCACCGGTCACACACTCTAATTACATATTGACAATCAAATTTCAACATTGTATTTAAATTTTATATATATATATTCAGTGCTGGACTCCTGTGGATATATGGGCAAGAATCGAAGTGACCTGTTTGTTTTTTATGAGGTGAAATTTGGCTGGTGATTTCTTCTGGCCAAACAACTTTGACTTGTGAGTTTTTGGAGTTTGGATTGTGGAAGAATCATGTCTATTTTACTTGAACAGTGCGGCTGTTTGAGACTTTGAGGTACTGCCTGTTGGGTTGGGCTAGCTGCTGGATTTTAACATCTTAATTCATGGACTGGGTGGAGAAAACGTTTGCCCCGCTCAAATCCCAAATTAGGACCTGAGCCTGTCATATAGGTTTTGGATTGTTCTTTTAGATTGCCTTTTAGTTTGGGGTGAAAATCAGTATTCAGATTTAGGTTTGTTTCTAGAGCAAGTTGTAAACAAGAAGTAAATCCGGGGTTCAATCAGACAATTAACTATGACACAATCTCATTACTTTGTTTACATACAACTTAGCTACCTTGTTAATTGGGACCGTCATCTTCATATGTAAAAAAAGAGCATATTTAGTAAATCGGTCTATAATAACCTATATGACATCATTTTTTCTTTTTCTTTTAGGCAGACGAGACATAAAAGTTCATTCTGATATATTCCCACTTCTATTTTGGTATTAAAAATAGTTGTAAAAGTCTTATATGCTTCTGATGCCTCATTTTTGTTTGATGATAGACACCACACTTGGACACATACTCTGTCACTTTTTTTTTCATACTTGACTACCAGTAGTAATATTTTAAGTTCATATACATCTTGGTGCTTTCCAGATGTGCTGCAAATTTGGATTCATGTGTTTATTTTAACACTTCATTATTTAACATGTCTCTTGCTAGATACATTCACTTTTTCATGGTGATAATTCAATCATCTAGTATCCAAAAAGGATTCTCTACTTTTGATTCAACCTTATTTCTTATTTTAGTTGCCTTAACATCCTCCCGTTGAGCCTTCAACACCTTATCCCAAAATGTAGACTACACTTTTAATTGAGCGATAAAGGAATCTTGAAGCCTGACTTCTAACTTGACATTAATTTTTCTTAATTCTAGCAATTCTTTCTTTTCCCAAACTTCTTGTTCATTTGATATTGTTTGTATTTGTGACTAAGAGCATCAACTACAACATTTGCCATTCTTGGGTGATATTAAATTTCATAGTCATAGTGCTTAATGAGTTTCACTCATCTTCTTTGTTGCATGTTTAAGTCCCTTTGGGTCATCTTCTTTGTTACAATCAACGCTACCTAAAGGTTTGCAATACTTGTCTCAATTGTTGTTTGTGTTCTATGTATGATCTCAAATAAACCAAAATATCATCTATAAACACTACAACAAACTTAACCAAATAAGATCATAACACCTAATTAATCAAATCCATAAATATCATAGGAGCATTTGTCAGTTTAAATGGCATTATTAAAAACTCATGATGTCCATAACGGGTTCTGAATGAAGTCTTTGGCACGTCTTGTTCCTTAATCAAGAATTTAAAGTACCTTGACCTCAAATCTATTTTTAAGAAGACCCTTGTCCTTTTTAGCTGGTCAAATAAATCATTTATCCGTGGTAGTGAAACCTTTATCCAACAATTCTTGTAGTTGAATATTCAAGTCAACTAATTTAATGGGCGTCATAAGCAAAATATTCTTCTTAGTCATCATAATCGAAATAATGCTATTCGATATGACATTTCTATCCCCTCTAAACACCATTATCTTACCTTCCTGGTTCTAAAGGGTCACTATTTTCAAGCTACACCCTAAACTCAGCCCATGTCTAACACCTCACAAATCTATTAGACCGTATTATATCCTACAAAGATCATGCCCTATCTGACAGTAAATAAGTGGCACAATTTACTTGCAAATATTTCACCATCCAAATCTACTC
This sequence comes from Populus tremula, assembly GCA_964019445.1. NCBI lineage: Eukaryota > Viridiplantae > Streptophyta > Magnoliopsida > Malpighiales > Salicaceae > Populus > Populus tremula. The sequence continues at coordinate 11,943,526 of CAXHTJ010000003.1, read as the reverse complement.
TATAGTTTCTTTTGCTGTACATTTTCACCTATATGCTATCTCAACATTTGGTTCTCCTAAAAATAATTAACATTTCAATTCTCGTATGCTCTTCACTACCAAAACTAGTGTAACTATATTGTCCATTAGTTCCATGGCAACTGGCAGTACCTGCATTACTTGTGCTATTCAGGGTCCTGGTACAAGTGTCTTAGGCATCGCCTCAATCAATGCCCTTATAATCTAGGCTATAAATGTCAAATCAATATATAGTGAGGGGTTGTTGCTGGCACTATTGTTGCTAGAAAAAACATTTTTTTTTTATGAGGTGTTGTAAGTATATTAGAGGCTGAATCCTCCAAGGAATCCCCTCTCTCTTTTTCTCTCTCTCTTTCTCTCTCTCTCTATATATATATCCTTTAAACCAGGATGTTGACATTGTCTATATGTTGAGGAGGGATATGTCATCACACTTTACCTTATGCGCACCATCCCAAAACAATCCAATACTTATTAGATTTCAACTTAACTCCTAAACTTAGACCAAGACTCTAATACTACTGTAACAATTTTTAATTTTTTGACTTAAATTTACAAATAAAAATATAAGAATTCAATTCAAGATTAGGGAATTTTTTTTTTTTCAAAAATTTAGGAGAGTTTCTCCTCTATTTTCAATACCAAGTTATCAATATTAAACATAAAATTACCATCCAGTCATTCTAAATACAATCATCTCAAAGGATAGAATAAAAACAACACAAAATAGAACAAAGAAAAGAAAAATGTTATAACATATCATCTAAAAAGGTTTTTTTTATTTGGTTAGAGCTAACATGCTAGGTCGCTAATACACCAATGTCAAAATGTGTTGCATCGTTAAGATAACCTACGCCCAAGTGATCAAGGCATCTTTAAAAGGATATTGGTCACAAGGGTACACCACCCAAATTATAACCTTCAGTCACACTAGCCCTAGCCCATTTTGTATATATGTTTTCATCTTAGTAAGCTTCAAGTACATCTATACCCTGTTTCAATTTTGCATAGTGTTTATTTGCATTGTACAATAAGTGTAAATTTTGAGCCCATAATCCACAACATTTATTTGGATTCATATTGATTTCTTAATTGTTAAATCAATGAATAAAATGTTTAGACAATCATCCATTAGTCCAAAGTGCTATGATCTAAAGTCTTGATTAAGTCTTAATATATGAATAAATCATCCCTCAAGCTTGTTCCAAATCCGAGCTCCACTTGTTTCTGGGTCATCACACCTTGCAATATATACCAATAACTCTCTCCCCCCCAGTCTCCGGCTCCCTTCCGATATGAATATGGCTGTGTTGATAGGTATTGCCCTCGACACTAATCTCTAACACTAGGGCTTGTTCTCTTTTCAAATATCATCTCTTAGCACTTCTCTAAATTATTTCATCTTTTTAGACAACCTATAATTTTATTCTTGAATCGGATAGAGCCTGTAATTTAGCCCTAACCTACCGATGGTCGTGTTCAAGGGAGCTTAATAAAGTCCTCATCTACTACAACAAAACACGACATTGAGGGCCCTCATCATTAACAAGCATTTTATTCTCACATGGCTGAGCATATCTATTGACTTTTGTTAGCATTTGAAAGAAACATGACCCGTCGACGACCACCCACCATCCACCTTTCACAGGTAGCTAGGTAGCCCTGCCATTTTTCAAGCCAACCAAACCACACACTCGTGTGTGTAAATGTAAGTTTTCCTAGAGAGCATGTTACCTTCACAAAGCCTCCATGTTAAGTTGCCCAATGCCTTATCCGTTCATCAAGGCCACATTTTTTAGACGTTGGCACAACTTTTCAACCCAGAATTTGAATCTCTTATTTGGCCAGACTCAAATTTTCTCCCTGCAAATACCTAATATTATTAGCTGGGTGTGTTAATTTATTCCATAAACTTATTTAGTTTTGTTTTAATGACTTCATCGAATTGAATAAAGGGAGCACTAGGTTTTTTTTTTTTTTTTTGTACTTTTTTTTTAAAAATTGAAAAGTAGAGAACGAGCATAACCTAGGATTCAGTGGACAATCTAATGAGAACAAGGTAATCTATGAAGCATGAGTATTACTTTTATTTATTATTATTGATATCTTATCAAAGTTTCAAGACAAAAAGATGGATTTAGCTTGGAGTGCAAGGGATCCTCCTCATTTTGTCAAGAGAAACTGATGATGGTGATGATGATCGCTCATGTGCGCCTTTATTTATTCCTCTCTTTACTATTCTTTTGCGAGCTACGAACATATATATATAGCATGTAATGAAACTGAACTTTTTGTAGAAAAAAATTAAAACACAATAAAGCAAAAGTTAAGTTAAAGATAATCATATTTGTAGACCATTTAATTACCAATCTCGATATGAATAGCACATATTTAATCAAGAAGTTGGATATATAAGATGGGTTTGAGAATAATTTTCACATGGATATAAGAATTCGTAAAAGGTGGGTTGATTAGCTTAATTTGGGTTAATTCAAATTAATATTAAAATAATATTTTTTTATATATTTTTTTAATTAAAAAATATCAGTTTAGATAATTTTTTTTAACAAATATCTTTAAAATTAGTCAAACTACATCTTATTTATGCTTGATTAAATCAACCAATAAAAAATTAATATATTAAATTATTCAATATTGATCAGGTTAAGATATTAATTTTTTTAAAAATTTGCTTGGATTAAATTTTAGTTGATGTTATTTTTTTTAAAATATTTTTTACTTAAAAATATATTAGAATAATTTTTTGATATAAACATCTCAAAACCATATAAAAACATAAAAAATAATAATTTATAACTTAAAAAAATAAAAAACTTTAATATTACAGTTGATTCATAAATAAATTATTAGAATAGAGTAGAAAAATGAAAGTAGTGCTATCAAAGACGGTCTCATAAATAATCAGCCACCTCTTACTTTGTCTGTTTCACAACTGAACCAGTACCAGGTGGCTACTCTTCTGGCTTCTTCCAATCCCGGCACTTCTCTCTCTCAAAGCTGTACACTTTTGGTTGGCTGGCTGTTTTTGTCTTAGTTTCTACTAAAAACATTGTTCCTACTTAATGGAATTTTTCTTTTATTAGTTTTTGACTCTTTAATTTCCTCAGGTACTGTCTTTTTTTATTTTTCTTTTTCATTTTCAAGTACAGTTCTTCCCCTTCTTTTTATAATCATTAAAGATCATAGCTTTTATGCTTGTTTCTGTCCAAGTTTCTTGATTTCAAGTGGGTTTCAGTTACTGTTTCTTCTGCTGTTGTTCAACTCTGATTTGTGTGAATTTGGTTTGTGCCCTTATAGAATTCCCTGATTCATGTTTTATGAGTTGTTTCTTCACTTTAATTCTTCTGAAGTATACTGTTGGAAAATTCTTCGTTTAACTGACTGGTTGCTTAAAGTCTACAACTTGTTGGCATCAATTAATTGAGCTGTTCTCACTTTTAGACTTGCATGATGCTTGCTTTCAGACTTCAATTGTGAGGTTGACGATCATTTTTTTAATGGTTATATGCTTAAAAAGGCTGGATTTTACTTGTATTCTGCTACTACACTGCTAATAATTTTTATTTTTAGCAGAGTTCACTTGATACTTGATTGCTTGTTGATTTTTGGGGGTGATATGCCTCGTCAAGTTCTTTTAGGGAGGTTACATGTTGTTTTGACTTTGGATTGTTTCAAAATTTTACTTCAGAAGTACTGTTGAAATCAGATCACTTGACAGCATTTCCAGAAAGATTCTTCCCATTTTTAAGCTAGTTTGAATGCTTTTAAAATGTGTTCTTAGGTTGTTCTTCGAGTCCATGGTGCCTGTTATTGAGAATTTTTTTTTTTTTTGGCTAATCATCACATAACATGGTATCAATGGACATTATTTTGTGGTGGTTCCCTTTTTTTTTTGGCTTTATCAAATGATTGACTTCATCATTTGATTTTAGTTCCCCTTAGAATTATCTTGGAGTACTTTAGGAAAACTTTACTTCTGTTTTATGTTTCCGTAGTCAATAGTTAGGAAGCAACGTTTGTTAGTTGAATTCATCGGGGGCATTTACTCGAGCTTTATCATTGCTAAATATCACGAGCTTCAATATTTTGTATGTGACGACTAGAATCCATGAATATGAAGATTTATCTGGGATATAATCACATCTTTGAAATTGGAATTTGGGGTTTAGTTTATTCACTTATATTAAGTTGTCTGGTAAATGACAGGTCAGAAAAGGCTTTTTCCACTCCAGTCATGGATACTAATTCACTTCTTAAGGATCAGAAAGAAAAACCAAGTCTTCTTGTTGAGGTAAATTCTGCAGCTTCAATTGTGTGATTCTTCTTCCTTAACAATGAAATTCCTGTTCTTCCAGTCTTGACTCTTGAAATTTTTTGGTTTAGGTTGCTAATTTAGAAAAACAGCTATGGACACTAGTCCATACGAGAGGTCTTTTGTACTCCAATGTTCAAGACTTGTATCGAAAAATATGCTCTAGTTATAAGAAATTAATTCTCAGTGATCACAGACTGGAGGAGCTTCAAGATACTGAATATTCTCTGTGGAAGCTTCACTATAGACATATTGATGAATTTCGTAAACGAATAAAGAAATTTTCTGCTAACGGGGAGACTATAATGTTTGTGACACCACAAAGTAAGTTGGCTGCACAGAGAAGCAGTGATAACCATGTTGATGGATTTAAATCATTTCTGTCTGAAGCAACTGAATTTTATCAAAATCTTATCTTCAAAATCAAAAGATATTATGGTCTATCAGAAGATTTTTCCTTCCATAGAAGTGGTGGCAATTCTGCTTCCCCTGAGCCCAACAAAATGCAGAAACTACAATTTTTATGCCATCGCTTTTTAGTTTGTCTGGGGGATCTTGCTAGATACAGAGAACAATGTGAAAAATCTGACACACAAAACCACAAGTGGTCAGTTGCAGTCGCTCATTACTTGGAAGCAACAATAATTTGGCCCGACAGTGGAAACCCCCAAAATCAGGTACTTTCACGCTACTTCCTTATTATGATATCAGCAGAGAAACTTATGAAAGGTCCTCAGTCATGAGAATGACTTTTATAACTTTGTATGCTTTTAAAACCTACTATCCTGGTTTCATATATAGAGCACATAACCAAATATGTTCAATTTTCAGTTGGCAGTGTTGGCGACATATGTCGGTGATGAGTTCCTAGCTTTGTACCACTGCATAAGAAGTTTAGCTGTTAAAGATCCTTTCCCTGATGCATGGAATAACCTTATTTTACTGTTTGAAAGAGTAAGACTCCAGCTCATGTTCCAGCTCTCTCTCTCCTTCTCTTTCTCTCTTGTATAAATGCTATCCCCAACAGATTGCTGTGCTGCCATTTTTTTTTCTTTGGCGGTTCTCAGTTGATTTTGTGGTTTTCCAGAACAGGTCATCTCATTTACATTACCTTTCTAGTGAGGCCTGCTTTGATTTCTTACGACCATCTGAAAGTAGCGTCTGGACTGAAGCACAATCCACTAATGATTTTTTGAATTGCAAGCCTCTGAAAGCTGAAGATGAAGGCTCAAGGGAGACACATTTATGGCCTCTAATCATTAGAACAATAAGTTTCTTCTTCATAAAATCCAGGTAATACTTGAAGCACATTTTGTTTCTACCAAACAATTTTAGCGTTCCCTTCTAGATTTAATTATGCAATAATGTTTTGTTTTTTACTCAATTTCTGTTATACGTAGCATGTGCTATAATGCCTTCTGGTTCCTACAGTAATTTTCACTACTCTGTTGGTAGAATGCTTGATATACGTTAATTGGTATAGCATTCACTATCCAGGGTAGTCTCCTTGATAATTGTTCTATTATCATCTTTTCTGAAATTGAATGTTCTTCTTGTGTTGAGCTTTTGAGATGTAATGATCTCTTAGTGGATTCTCAAAGTCATAAGGTGTAAGAATTTTTTTATCAAGCAATTACCATAAATTCTGTGCCAACAGAATAATGTTTATGTTTGGAATTTTGGCCAGCAAAACTAAAACTGTTATCCTCATTATATAGGACTATTAGCTGCAACATGATTGAGGAGGCATCCTTCTGAAATATGCTGTCACATTACTAATTCATGTTTTTATCATATGCATTCTGAAAGTACCACTTCCACTATGTCATACTGAGCTGAAATTTTGTTAACTGCTTTTTAAAGTATCTTGTTCTGAACTCCTTACTAAACAAAAGATGGTTGTATAAAGTACTAATTGCTTTTCAATTTGTGGCAGTTTTGAGGACTTTCCTTGTACTTTTGCATCTACTATTAAAGAGCTGGATGTGTTGATGGCACTAGATGATGCAACATTAAAAGCTGCAATGGAGTCATATCAGCATATGAATTCAGCCAGGAGTGGTCCTTTTAGAACCCTTCAATTTATCTCATTACTCATCTTTGTCATTGAGAATCTAATAAATATCCCAGATGAAAAAGATTCAAAGGGTAAAACTGAAGTCCATCAAATTGGGTTAATACAAGCTGCAGTGGCTGCTTCATTCATTTTCATGGGACGTCTTACTGATAGATGTTTGAAGGCAGATTTGTTGGACTCTTGCCCACTTTTACCAGCTTTGCTTGTTTTTGTGGAGTGGTTAGTGCGTATTCTTGATGAACTCGAAACACATGGATCTGATGATAAAAGTACAAGTGCTATGTCTTATTTCTTTGGAGTGTTTCTTGAACTTTTGAATCAGTTTGACATTAATAGTGGTGAAGTCGAGCCTCCACACAGTATTGCTCTTTGGGAAGACTATGAGTTGAGAGGCTTTGCACCAGTAGCTCATTCGCAGGTGCCATTAGATTTTACAAGTCATTGGGGACACAGAGACAGTTTTGAAACTGGAACTCGATACCGTGCGAATCGCATCATTGATGCTGCAATGAAGATTGCAGATAGAACAAACAATAGTCACAAGTGGATCTTCTATGATAAATCTGGAAGAAGATTTTCTGTTGCTGAATCAAATAAATTTCAAGACAGGAAAGAGTTGGAAAAGATGGGGTCTGCTAGTACTGTTGTTCAAGAGAAAGATCCCAACCAGAAAATTTTACAATCAACAGAAAAAAGTGAGAAGGTAATCCTTGAGGAGAAACCAAGTAGCCCTGTTTTGAATGGAAAATCCATTTCCTTAGAGGAGGAAGAAGTCATTCTCTTCAAGCCTCTCACAAGATACAATTCTGCACCACTTTATAGGTCTATCACCTCCAATGATCAAACACCTTCAGAAGACACTGGGGACCAGGTCGTGCCTGCTGATGAATGCTTGCGACGTGCTACGTCACTACTAATAGCACAAAACCAGGGCCAGGGTGATCCTTCAGCATTCCATTCTGACCTCACCAATTTCAGGTGCATCAAACCAGTGAAACAGCAGGAGCCTCCCCTAAAGGATACAGCAGACCACCTGGTTTCAGAAGCTCCTAGCTCTCATGGGACTCCGTCTCTCAGCACCTCCATTTCTGCTGGGCCTCCCTCACTCAATGCTTGGGTTCTCAATAGAGGTTTGAGCAATGAAAGGGTGAAAGGTAAAGGTGACATGAGTAGACATAGCTTGGCACCTATTCAGGAAATGGCTTTAGCATCCATGAATGATCTCTCTATCAGTGAAACTGACTCTGTAATTAGTTCCACGCATGAACATTTGACCCCACATTACTTTTCTCCTCCTTATTCAGCTCCGGTGCCGTCCGCCCCATTTCTTCCTGATGATGCTGTGTGGCTTAATGGCATCCAATCTACTTTCACTGACTACAATAGCTTGGGAACTATCAACAGAACTAATTCTAATTATTTTGACACATCTCCAGTGAGTGGCTATTCAAATTGGACTGGTTCTCATCAACCTCTTCATCACGGTCCTGGAATTCCAGGCTTCATGGATGCATACACACCAGTGCGTCGAATGACTTCTTCTGAATGGCTTCGTCAGTACAGGGAGAGTCAGAATCCCGAGCGCACCACTAGTCACTTATGGCCAGTACATTCTTACACCATTGGGAACACTGGAAACTTCCACGACATATCCAGGTCCGGTCTTTTTAATCAGTGGGCAACTCCTGTGGCTTCTAATCAATTGGTTTATGAAGGGAGCCCGCCAATGCTTCCAGGTTTCCCTCCTGTTCATGGAACTGATGATCAAAGGAACAAATTCTTTTATGGTTATCAAAGACCGAGCCCTTATGGATGTGGTGGCGTGAATGAGCCAGAACCACTCTTGCAGTATCTCAAGGAGAAAGAATGGCTGCTCCAGCAGGATCCAACGTTCAGAGGTCCTACATATATGGGAAGTTGAAATTGTCATCTGAGATGGCTGATATGAGCATTGCACATAGCTACATACCTTCAATATGGGAACTTCATTCAGCCTGTAATGATCCATAGGTGATAACTGTTCATTTGTTAGCTGTTAACATGTAATATGTGTTAATGTGTGTGCATATGTAACCATTCTTCCAGAAGAAAGAGCTCAAGAAACTCCGTAGAAAAATTCTCATCTGTAGGATTATATATATGGGAACTTCATTCAGCCTGTAATGATCCATAGGTGATAACTGTTCATTTGTTAGCTGTTAACATGTAATGTGTGTTAATGTTGTGCATATGTAACCATTCTTCCAGAAGAAAGAGCTCAAGAAACTCCGTAGAAAAAATTCTGATCTGTAGGATTATATATGTAGTTCGTGAAATTGACATGTTCTATCAGTTCGAGATTTTATCTGCCGTGTAATATGCTCTACTGCAGAGTAGAGAGAATGCTTTGGAAGTTGACTTCAGAATCCATTTCAAATATTAACCTGCAAAGATCATATTGATCTGCTTTCATGCTGTTTTTGTGACTTTAACTAATTAGCTAGATATTAACTTGCTTTCATATTAATACAAAGGTTTATGGGTTAGAAAGTTTAATTAATTTGCTAGATAGTTGGATATTAGTTCAGCTATTAATTGAAATAAAAGATTATTTTAGGAGAACTTTTTTTAGCGCATTCCTAAGATATTACAAAAAATCTAAAATTCCTCGTGAAATTATTATGCACCTACTCATACATTACCTTTTATTATATTAGTGCAATGACAAACTTACTATTTAATGATAAATATTTAAACTATGCATTAAAGATAATTCTATCTTTTCACTACGACACAATTTTTATTTTCAAATTATGTGGGGACATTAATCTTTTTATTTTTTTGACACATTAAAATAATTTAATTATCCTTTGAATTAAAAAAAACTTGAACTTACATATGGGTTTTTTAATCTTTTTAATTTTTTAGCATGTTAAAATGACTTAATTACCCATAAAAAGGAAGTCCACTAAACTATCTTCTAATTGATCTTTCACCATTTTATCAAGGTGGTTTTTTTTTTTTAGCTATTATCAAATTGACTCAAAAGTATTTTTATATTTTAATAAAACTTAAATATTATTAAAAAAAATTGCTAACGCATGCAACACTGTCCGGTAACTAAATGTAATCATTCGCGGTGCTTGGTGGCCCCTTCATGATGTGGAGGCGTGTGAGTTTGAAGTTGATAATATTTTTTTTTTCTTATTTTTCCTTGATTTACATGCAAAGCAACCTAGTAAAAGTAAACTTAAATACAAGCTCATATTAAAAAAAAAATAGATTTAATTAATTCTTGGGAGTCATCATCGAGATCATGTTTTGGGATTCATGTTTGTTCTTGTCCTCGCAAATTTATCTCATCCTTAGCTATGACATTATGTAGATATAAAGCCTTCACAACCAAGTCAAGTTCAAAACAACAAGATGCGAACCGATTATGCATTATCAATTGTGTCACGAACCGCAGCAACTCTTTGACTCTCGTATAACAAAGCCACATAATACATAAGGAAAATATATATGAATCTATAACACACACACACACACAAAACATTTATTATATGATGATAAAAAGAATTAATGTATACCAATTTATTATATCTCGTTGCATGACGCTTATATTATTGGATTTTTCAAAACAAATATACGCAATAAAAACTATAAAATTTAAATTTTTTTCAAGAGTTTTAAGGTTCTCATTAGAAAAATATATAGTTGTTTATGGTTTATGTGAAGATTACCTGAAGATTAGATGTTTTTTTTTTACTTTGAATGTTTGTTTCAAGACAGGGTTGTCACAAACTATAAGTCATTGAAGTTTTTAACCTCTAATGGTAATCCACACAAATTACTAGTGAAAAATATCTTAAACACTTTTAAAATAAAGGAATTGCTATATCTTAGAGTGCTAACTCTTTTCTTTTATGTTTTAGATGTTGATGTTTATATATTGTACTCTACTTCTTTTCATCACATGAAAAAGAAGCATAACATTTTATTTATAGAAAAACCTAAAAAACTCTATAAATAACAAAATATCAATTAGCCCTTTAAATAATATCACATATATTATTTTAGGCTAATTTTAAAAATTTATTTAATGAAGTTCTTATTTGATTGTTTCTAAGTCTATAATTATAATCCCTATATTAATTACATTCTAGCCCCCAATTTCTAAAATTTATTTATAACCAAGTCATATCTGATTAATTATCCCATTTTAATTTTTAACCAATGATTTTTATGTGTGTGACTTATTAGGTTCACTAATAAGTTGATCCAAATATAAATCACAATTCTAAAATAAAATAAAATTAAAGAAATTAATTTATTATCAATTTAACAATTGATGGATTCATATTTAAAGATCAAGTACAATGTTTAGCAACTTGTCCTGATCCCCTAAATATTAAAAAAATCATAAGTAGTTTGACTTAATATTTTAGTGATCAATTTCTTAGTATAATTATTATCATTTTATCAACAATGTTCTAATGTATACATTAAAACATGTATTATCTACTATGTTGAATCACATTTGTTCTCAATACCATAGTCATTGATTATTTGAATACGATTTGAAACTCTTTTTAAAACTCATTCCATCTTGCGCAACCAACACTATTTGAGTAATTCACATAGGATGATGAATTTTCTCTTGATTACTCAAATATCTTTATATAATTCATATTATACCCAATATATATCCATTCATTTTCATTGATTAGAAAAACATGTAGCAGGATCAAAAGATAACACTCTTTATATAAAATAACTTAGTGATATCAAGTTTATGATCACTTATATAACAATTATGTGAGTCTTTCCATAAACACATGTGATCTCTTCATATGGAATTCTCATGCGGATAAGTTCAATATATAAGTCATCTGACAAGCAATTACATATTAGTTCTAGGTATTTCTTATAACTCAGTTTATAAAAACAATTGTTTCGTTTCATAAAAGAAAGAACTTGATATGTATCAATCTCAATAACTCCAATTAATGTCCAATTTTAATAGAGTATTGACCAAGAACATTTAGAAACAATTCTTTAATATAATAAAAATTCTATAATTATAACTTTATAATTTCTGTTGCAAAATATTTTTGTTCCAAGAATTTTATCTTTATTCTAGATTTATTAATCAAATATTAGATTAATTAATAAAATATTTGATGAATATTAAAGATAAATAATTTTATATTAATAAATTAAATATATATACATAAACAAAGTTAATAATACATGTAACCAACCGATTACCTTTAAGACATATATACTAAAATGTACTGCATGCCTTGAAATATGTCTCATGCCGGTGTGATAAAGCATATTGCACATTATAATCCATATAGACATCAACTGCAATGGTTGGATGCTGCTCTTCAAAAAATCAATCTCTCCCCTCATGCAACTAGTTGATATAATCTAAAAAATTCAATCCCATAATTCGTATCAACATCAACCATGCTATGTTGATAGAATCTAAAATGTCACATCACATAATCCTAGCAATGAAACTCCACTATCACAAAACAGTGCACTTGGATCCTTATGCAAATTGGAGGAGCTGTCTGTATCACATCCTCCATGTCTGGTTTCCATATAACTTATTAAAACAAGAAATCCATATACTATATCATAAATAATTTGATGTAAAAAAATAATATTACAAAAATGAATAAAATGAATGTCATAACTTACACCTGATGAGACTGCTACGCTTCTAACTCGTTGATGTAGAATGACTGAATGCGGGTTGGATTTTCTCAAAATCTTTCATGCTCACACCGATTGACATGATAAACCACAAATTTATTGAACTTTTAATGGGAGTTGAATCGAATATTTGTGTCCAGCATCTGGCCACCCCAACCTCTCGACTACCAACGTGTAGATGCTTCAACTTGCCATTTAAAATAATTATACTTGTATAAATAATAAACAAGTATTGTAGATGCATATCCAACCTATCGTCAGGGTGTATAACTTGATAATATATGAGCCAATCAACTTGAGATGATATACTATGTTCATTTTGACCTTCTAGGAATACCCATCCTATTTCAGAGCATATAACTTGAAAAAATATAGAGTCAATCAACTTCAGATGATTTATATTCATGTTTCACCTCCTAGGCAACTAGGTTTTACAACAAGATAGAAGTTCAGAAAACTCCCCATAGACCTGCAGTTTTATTTTTAAGAAATAAAGTCTTAATTTGAAATTAAAAAAAAAAAGGAGAAAAAAAGCACAAAAGTTTCCAGAAATTCAAAAATGCCTAATTTGCACTGAGACACAAGGAATGATGAAAGCCAGTGCTTTGGGTAAATCAAATTAGATTTTCAAAAGCGATGTTGATGCCCTAAGCTTCCTATAGGCACCCAATCTAAACATGCATCAATTAACAGCTAGTCCTAAACCTATATCCCAGATTAACGAATCGCCAAACCCTCCAAAGCAACTCCAAATCCTATATACTCACCTATATACTCACCCAAGGACATTTTCTGTCATAGAACATTACACTAGCATGTTACAAAAATAGTTAATAACCCTTGATTCTAACAGCTCCCATCTCTAAACAGCCAGAAAACACCTACAATTCTTGCAGCCTTAATTCTAACAGCTCTCATCTCCAAACTGCCAGAAAACACCTCTAATCCTTGCAGAAATTCCACAAATCAAGTCAGACTTACTCGTACAGGAAACTTGAATGACTTGTCACAGCCAACTTAACAATTCTTCATGTATTTAGTTTTCCACATTTTTTATCTCAAATGCGATTATGCAAGCTATCCATCTCCAAAATAGCTGCATGTTCTCGGTCAGACTTAGTTCTCCAATACAAAAAAGTTAAATTTCACAATCAGTTAGAGCCTAAAATCCTTAGAACCAACAATCCAAAACTCACTTGAAACAAAAGAGTCAATAAAATTAACTGAACAACCAAGCCTTCACATTTAAACAAACATAAAAAAAAAACCAAATGCAACCATCACCAAATTACAATCTTAAAATACAAAACCAGCATTCACATTATCTATAAACATAATAAACAACATGAAAATAACAAACCGATAAACATATTAAAACTTTCAGTATAAGAGATATACCTATGAGGAAAAGTCAAGTACTTTGTCATAGGTACGGTAATTATATTTCTTCTAGCATTAAGAGCTGATTTTGAAATAATTTTTGGACAGCAGTAATGATTTTATTTGACAGTATGGTTGATATTATTTTTAAAATAATTTTTTTTAATAATATATTTTTTATTTTTAAAAAAAATTATTTTTCTCATTAATACTTTAAAATAATTTGAAAATACTAAAAATATATTAATTTAAAATTAATAAAAAATAAAATTTTAAAAAACGCTTCCTTATCTTTTCGAACTCCAACCCCAACTTGACCCTGTTTATCTCCAACAAAAACAGCAACTCTAAAATGCAATTGTTTCCCTCCTTTAACAACCTTAGTAACTCTCCGAACTTGAACAACTCTCTCATCTAACCCATCCTTAATTTTCTCTTTCTTTGATTTTGAGCCCTACCCACTAGTTTTTTTAACCTTAGAATCCATTACATAAATATCTTTGCCTAAAAAACTAACTCCACTATATGCAGGACCATAAAGTACCTCATAAGCTGCAACTATTTCTTCTTCAGTTTCCATTGGACCTTCATCAAAAGGAGGGTGGAGGAATGTAGTCTTCAAGTTGGGTTGGTGGGTCAAACACAACTTCTTCTTCTAGATTAACATTGTCAAAGAAGGAAGTGTCAATGTCACTTGAATTGGCTCTTGTGATTGTTGTTATGATTTTGGGGTGTGAAGAGAAGAGGTAGAGAAATGGGGATTTGGGTAAGAGAGAAAAGGAAAAAGGGAGTTTGGTGGTGGGTTTGAGGAGGGAAAGGCGGGAAATGGTGGTGGAGGTGGAGGAGGTATGGAGGGAGAGGAAGGAGAGAGTTATGCGGTGGTGGACTTTGGTGTGCGTGGAGGACCAAGGGGAGAAGGGAAGGAAGGCTTATCCCAAAAGGAAGGATAAAGAGCAGATGCAGATGGTGTTGAGAATTGAGGAGGTGAAAGGAGAGTGTAAAAATTAGGAGAAATACAACTCGGTCCCTCATTTATACATGTAGTTTCAATAAAGTTATCAATTGTTTCAATTTATCAAATTTTTGCAGTATTATTAATTAACAAAAAGCTAAGACGCATTAAAAAAATACCATAATTATTAAATCCGGACTGGTTTGATAGGTTAACCAGGTGGTTGGACTGATCCGAGAAAGTCAAAAGACTAGAATGAGCAAAAACCCGACAAAACCCAGTTAACCCGCCGGATTGACCCATGACCTCAGTGACCCAACAAAACCCGGTTAAAACCTTTTTTTTTTCAAATGCATTTTTTCTTCTAGTTATATATATAGTTGATTATTAACATTTTCAAAGTGCATTATATAAATATTATATAAAAAAATGCTTTATTTTTTCAATGTGAAATCTGAAATCTTTTAGTATATATATTCTATGTTCACAATAAAAAAAAATTATTTTTTCAATATACGATTTGAAATCTTTTAATATATATATGCTATGTTCACAAGAAAAAAGTTATATTTTTTCAATGTAGTATAAAAAAACTTTTTTGGTTCAAATACTTCAACTTAAAAGAATAACATAATAACATTATATTTTTTTTAATATGAAATAAAAAAAATTTAGAAATAATATTTTAAACTTCATTATTTATAACATGTATATCATATATTTACATGCATTGCTTCTCAATTTTTTCATATAAAACATTAAAATTTTTCATATTTTTTAATTTTAAATCACTATTCATTGTTGTAGTGGAATCACATTTGTCACCTTATAAGCAGATAAAGAAGCCAAATTAAACCGAGGTATTTTGGTTTTTTTCTACCACCAATTAGATGTTAATAATTTTTTAATAACTAATAAACCATTAAAAAAGACTAAGCTGCTCCCAACACCAAATCCTCATTTTTTAAACCACAGAAATTTAAAAAAAATGTAATTTTATTATAGCAACACATAGTAAATTATATCTTAATTATTACTACAATAAAAAACCCAATATATTTTGTTTAATATATACACACACTTTTTTTCAATAAATATCAAAAGAATTTGTTTTTTTATGGTAAATATACTATACTCTCGATAGAAATTGATTATATAAAAATAACAATGTGGATCATCATCACCTCTATAAGTCAGAGAATGAAGGATTAAAAATTACCTTGTATATAAATATAAATAGAGGTTGGGGTGTGTGTGTGTGTGTGTGTGTGGGTGTGTGGAGATTAGAAGATCTCCATGAAGAAGGAGGACTACGGTCCTCTATCACTATTTTATCCTTAACCACCGAGATAAAAAATAAAATTGTAAAGAAAAAAGTTGAAAAAAAAATCATTCCAATTGAAAAAGATTATTTACTTTTGAAACGCACGCTATTACAGAAAAAATCCTCAAACATCCAAGTAATACAAATTTCTTCTCCTTTTCTTTTCTTACTCTTCCTTTTCCTCGTCTTAAAAAGAAAAAAGAAAAACAAAGAAACTTCTAATATCCAATACCCTTGTTAAAAATGAATGTATCAGTATACTATCAACAATTGATTACTCAACCTTTTAGTTGCATCAACCATGCTTTGACAAACTGCTGTAACCCCATCTTCTTTATGTCATGAATCTTGATAGCTATTGTTAATAATATTCTAATGTTCATAGCGAAAAATTGTAGCTATGGACATCAGGGAGCATACCAAGACCAGTATAGCAGTCATCTACGTCATCATGAGAATCATCTACCGCCTTCATTTTACCATTTGGCGGAGAAGTTTGCATAGCTGCAGATGCCGGTTGGGTATAGGTACTAATGTTGTTGAAAGGATCGTCGTTAAGTTCTAGTTCGTTTGTATATGAACAAGAAAAGTCCATAGGCACAGCTCCAAGGCTGTTAGCTTCTTCTTGTTCTTTATTCTCAAGTTGTTCTGTCAGAAATGCTAAAGATGTATATTCTTCATCCCCATCTTGCCACATATGTTCTGTCAGGTGGTTACAGTTGTGGCTCGTAGGGTGGGGTGTCTGAGCTAGGGCTGATTCTGGTCTCTGCACCTTTGTGATAGAGAAATACTGCTTCCTCGCACGACAAAAGACATCAAAAAGTTATTCATGGCTTTGCGTTTACTGAACATTTATTCAAAAAATAATCAGGAAACATTAACATAACACTTCACTCAATTAAACACAATCTTAATCTAAAGATTGCTTGATGCAGATGCTTGTCTTGACTGCCTCATCTGGGTTATCCTGTTAACCTACTAGTGCATGTAAGGCCCTGGACGGCGAAACGGGCCAGTCCTGGACCGGAGCGCTGCCTTTAGCGAGCCCCGTCTAAAAGACTGCGATTTTCGCACTAAAAAGTTTCTGTTTCAAATCTTTTTTCTGTGATTATACGTTACACTTATGTGTTTTTATTTTAGATAAAAAAAGGCATTCTTTGTAATGTGATGTAATGCCATGCCCTACGTGTTCAGCAAAGAACCTGCGGAACTAGCCAGAAGGACCGTTTCCTCCTCAGCCCCGCAAGGATAGCACTCGGGCCACACAGGTGAGTGTCCAAGTTGTATATGGTAATGCAGTTCTATTACCAGCACATCATCAGTTAAGTTTTGTCATTTTCAGCACCATTAGTGTGTCTTTATCCCTTCATATATATCCTTCCAAAGGATGTGTCAGCGTCGTTGAAAAAGTCAAGGGCAGCGTTGTCACATAGCTAAACAAACTTGTGCGCCTTAGAAAATTCAAATCCCACTTTTAATTTTTGGACATAATCTAAACTACCAGAGTCATTGCAGTAATTAGGTAGATAAACTCACGAGATTCTTGCTCTCATCCTCGTAAAGTGTAAGGGAATCTCCAGTCTCCAGCCCATGTCGCTTAACGAATTCTCCTGTGGAACGCAAATTAAAGAGATTTGAGTATTAGAATGAAATAGATACAAAATAAAAGCTTGGACTAAACCAGAAAGAACTGAAATTAGCAGTGAGTTTACCTGTATTTTCAAGAACATACATCCTGCTTTTGTTGTTAGTCCAAAACCTACGTTACCAACAGACAAAGAACTTGTTCTCAATGGGAAACAGAACTCAAAATCGCAGTTTAAAGGAAAGCAGGAGAAGAAAGATGGAGTATCAAAATGCTCACTTTAACTTTAAACCCCACTCTTGGTTGGAGTGTATATCTCTGAGCACAAGTAGGATTCCTTCTTTATCATGTAGAGGAGGAAGATTTTCTTCTACCTCTCTCTGGATTGACATGCAAGAAGAAATTTAAATATTAGAGGTTACCATTTCTGTTAGAAACACAGGAACATGAAAAGGAAAGGATAATTTCAATCTTTAACATTTCTTGTTTCTGTGCTCAAATCGAGAAGTCAGGAGGAGATTAGTTATTGGGCAGTCTTAAATCACATTCATGTAGCAGTGTTCATTGAGAGCAAGTCAAACATGGGTAATGGTTGGCTATTTTGCCTCGTTTTCTGTCATTTTAGAAGAAAAGAAATGATGAAAGAAAGGAACAGAAATCAAAGCAACCAAAAAAAATATGCATACAATCACAAGGGACTAAAAATAACATCATTCATATCAAGAGAACCATACCTTTGGAAGGACAATCCTCCCAAGAGACCCAACATCACTATTCTTCAAGTCCTTTCTAAGCAACTCTCTCAGTTTCTGCGCCGCCCAAACAAGAAAAATTCTTAAAGGACTCAAAAAAGGTTACGATAAAGGCAAAAAGCATGAGTAAGCAAAATACATGATTTGACAAGAACGCACCTTGTTATCTTGTGTGAAGAACTCGTAAAGATCTTTGCTAGTGTTGGTCCTGCTGTTTTGGCCATCAGTACTGGCACCATGCAAAGCCAATCTACTTGCATCCATTATTCGAGTCGAACTAGCTCCAGAAGAAGCTTTACCAAGCCTTCTTTGGCGTGCAAGTTTTCTCATGCACCTTGCCACCTTGGTCCTGTATGCATCTAGAGCTCTCCTTTCTTGCTCTAATTGCAACGCATTAGGCTGCAAAATGCACGATCTTTGCATTTCAATTGCATTTTGGCCAACCATGACAGGATAGAAAGGATCTGCAGCTGGTGTATACTGGCTACGCTGGTCTAGAGCATGTGTGGATGGAAATTGCGTAGTTTCACAAGGCGGTGTCGTATAGTACTGTGGTGCAAAATAGTTAGACGACTGAGTTAATGAGCTTGAAGTTGTTGAAGGGTAGCTCAGTGGTCCATATGTAGAGGAGAACTGGGAATTCTGAGGACAACCCATCATTACTGAGCTAGCATTTGTGGTAGTGGTGGTGTTGCCTGAGCTGGTTGATAAAGTAGGAAAAACGTTCTCCATAGTATCAAAATGGGCAGAGGAGTGAATGATGAGTCTTCGGAGCTGTGCGAGTAATCAGAGAGAATCCTGTGTTTGTGTGGGTGTGTATGTGTGTGTGTGTTTAAGTAGGTGTTTTGATTTCTAGTGAAGGTAAAACTGGTTAGAAAGGGTTATGGAGAGTGCAAGGTGCTGCCAGTCGAAACAGCCCAGGTGTTAAAGAGCAAGATAAACGCGTCAAGAAACGCAGTGAGGTTGGATTGTAGAGATAGGGATGAAAGGCCATGAAGAAAGAAGGGACAAAAGACTAGAGTTAACAATAGGGGTCTGAAAGGAGAGTGCCAATTGCGTGAAGAGGGTGACAGGTGGCCGGAGGATGCTGGTTTTGGGATACCCAACTGACCAGTGAGGAACTTGAGACAGAGAGGCATAGGGTTTGAAACTTGGCGCCAGCTTTGGTTTAAATATGGCTGCCCATGGCCAAACCTTGCACAGAAAACCATTCTATAATGGCTAAACCAATGCATTGATGACCAAATGCCAACAGTCAACACCCTCCCTCTCTAGAGTTATGTGGTTAGTGAGAGTGTTCAGTTGTAGGAAAAGGTAAAGCCTAGAGCCTGAAGCCTGTGCACTATGGTGATTCCATGATTGTCTACTCTCATGCACAGAGATTCTAGTGCCTCGCATAATTATAAAGAAATTGACTGGAAAGACGAGTTGCTTCCACTCTGTTTCCATCTCTCGGAAAGCACCAACTCGACATCTTCTGCTCTTTTGGCAATTTCTCTCTGTTAGCTTTGTTTTATTTAGCTCAAACATTAACTGCTATGTACTATTCTAGTCAGTTATAGTAAATATTATATTCCAAATTTTTATAACTAATTAAGGGGGTTATGTAATGTTTGGAATGTGAGTAAAAGAGGGTAATAATGTTTGGAATGTGAGTAAAATTGAGAGGTGAAAACTGAAATTGCAATTTGTTTGTCATGGTTTTCAGCCACTCCCTTGGTAGTCATCGAGTTGGTCAAGGACTCAGGACCAAGTGCATCCTGCATCAAGTGAAAGTGTACTTATGAGCTTAGATTTAGACAAGCAGAAAACATGCAGTCGATATAGGGATCCAGTGACTAATGTGAGCACCACACTCTTTAAAATGGCGACAAGGCCATGCCATATAAGATATTAAAAGAAAGTTTGATCAGTCACTAAAAACTGTAAATTAGTCAGCTAAGATTTAATAAAATGGCGACGAGACAGTGATCGTACAAGTGAATTATTACAAAAATTCTTCTAATAAAATTCTGAAGTCCTCTTAAATGAAAGGCAAATCATCCCAAAGCAGCAATCATTATTATAATCAAACCATGAAAAAGAAAGTAGTATGATGTGCTACCCATATTTGCACACAGGCACAGGCACACGCGCATGCAGAAAATAAGAAACAAAGACATGCCGGGATATATTTGATTTGTCTCTTGAGACATCTACAAAAAAAGTACCATATGAAAATCATAAAACAGACTATTCTTTCAGAATCAGTGGTCAAATATGCCAAAAGAGTTGATATGAGGTGCCACAGAAATTGGACAAACAGGAATAAATTGGGGGGCACGTATCAATATGAATGCCTAGGAATTAAAATGATTTGATCAGTAAGGGCATCGAAGTGCAGGATGTGGATTATATTTTTCAAAATAAAATTTTCTTGATCAGATCTCTTTGCAGGTCATTGAGGATTAACATTACTAGGCTAAGCTATGTCCTAAAAGAGTCACCTTGGATGAGTTTGCTGTCAGCTCCTTCATGGTTTTCAACAGTTGAGAATGTCCACTGCTTAAAGTTGCTTCTATTTGCAGGCTGCATTAGATATAAACAAGACAATCAATCCTCTATCAACATCAATGTGACATAACGTATGATTTCATTCCACTATGCAAAAGAACCCAGGTGCTTAGGTGCCCCCATGTTTCCTGAAGATCACCTTTCATGTCATTTTCATGGAATTAAAGTTCATGCAAATATATTGATTTCTAATGTGCCGAAAAAAGATTTAAAATAGAAAGATCTACTACCACATGAAAATCTCACTGCCATTTGAGCTATCTATTTTTTTGGGAATTCATGCATCCCTCTGATTCCAACAAATAAAAGCAGTAACTAACATCATTAGGGTATTCTTTTTTTCTTTTTTTTCTTGTAAAACTCAGCAGCCTCATGTAATAAAGGCGCTATTTACCCCAGATTCAGCATTACACACTGTAAAAGTAGCAAAAGTTATGCATTGAAACTCTTTTCTGATTCTGCTATTGCAAATGGAACACAGAAAGTTGTTTGTATAAGTTGCCATGCATTGAAGCAGAGGAAACCACCAATTATAAACAGAAACTGATACAGACACAAGGTTAAACATTGTTTCCCATGTATGCATGTAATGGTAGACCAAAGTTTTCCTTTTATACTGCTAAAGACGGAAAATCTCCAATTTTAAGCCAAAATGATACATGAATTTGTGTAAACAAGGCATATTTCTTAACTTTTGACAGCTGTAAATCATAATTACGTATTTTAGAACTCCCATGGTTGCTTTAAGAAGTAATATTGAAATTAAATTCACTATCATTATTTTCCAAGTTTGTCAAAAGGCAATGACATTGTTTTTTTTTTTAGAAAAAAAAAAACAATTGCACCTAAAACCGTATCTTGCTTCAACTAAAAAACATATCTTCTGCTGGGAGAAAATATTTAGGCCTCCTACCATCTTCATTCATGCCATTATTTTCCTAATGTTTCCAATCAGACTCTTTACCTTGCATAGCCATGCTTGAATTACATGTAGAAAGAAAAAAGAGAGCAAGTTTGACAAGGATGCCTAAAAAGTAATATCAGTGTCTGAACTCACCGGAGAGATTTATTGTCTTAGGTGAAATCAGGAATACTATCTACGTATTAAAATGTTTTAACCATATAAAAGCAATCCAAGATTAGCTGAAGATTCAAATAATAGGAAAGAAAATTGAACAAAATTTCTTCATGAAATCTACTTAACAGAGATATGAAGGACATATTAAGCACTTGATGGACATTATGACTGCATCTTTATTTGCACTATAATAATGATAAAGCAATTTAATTGGAACGATCTTTGCATGCACGAAGCATAATGTAGAACTAGAGCATTTGACTTACAGAGCAACTTCAGCAAGACTCTGGAAACTATAGTAAGGAAAACTCTCCATGTCAGCAAATGAAAATAACATTCATCACCATTATGAATCTAATAGTTTCTTAAATTGAAAACTTCAAGAATTTTGTAAGCAGAAAAGGAAGTCTAGCAATAACAAAAGTGAAGAAAGGAAAGATGGGTGGATATATTTGCAAAGAGACTGTGGGCAACCAGTGTTTATATAGAGTGGAGAAGAGAGCCTGCATGCAACTGCAAAAGTGTTGATCCAACACCTGCGTGTTGCCGTGTCAATAGCTGCAACAGTTGAGAAGTTACTGCTAAACACGTCGAATAATGGCCAAAACATCATGCTCTAAACGACAATTAAAGTGAGATGGAATGAATTTATCATTCACGTCCGCAACTTTATTCACATTTCCATTCAAAATCAGTAAATAGCTTCAAAAACATGCAGATGGGCAAGAACATCAAGGAATCAGAAATCCAACAAAGCCCACTCGCAGTTTGTCTTCATCGTTGAGGTTGAATAAACCTCTAGGAAGAGATAGCATGAGAAACGGAGGGAGACATCAATGATCAGAAAATTATTTAACAAATATAATTTCATGCAAGAGTTATGCATACTCTAAGACTGCATTGGGGCGTGTATAACATCAAAAATGTAACCGTATAATAGTTCTAGATATGCTAGAAGTGGAAAGGAGCATTAGTGAACTTAACAGATAGCAAGAGGTCTGGAAATGCTAATATGAAGCATTAAAAGCATAATTGGATGGACAATAAAGAATGCATGTAGCAGATCAGCATATTCATCTTCTTAGAGAAAATTTCTCAACATTTAAGTATCCTTGAACTTTAATTTCATCAGCACATCAATAGAATTTCCAGATTAGATTCAGAAAGCTCCTTTTAAAGTCTCCATTGATTATTCAGAACTTTGGCTTTAAAAGTTGTACTTTGCATCTTTAATAGGCTAGTCAGACTAATAGGGCCTCTTTTTCATTGCAAGGCCAAAATACTGGTTTTATATTATCACAAAACAAACTCAAACAAAAATCTTATAATGGCTCAAAAGAAACAATCAGGTTAGTTTGGGCTACAAGAAACTTCCACATACCCCATTAACTGATAGAGCAATATGAATAAAGAGTTCCATTCCAAAAGGGTCTTCATTTTCAACACTTCTCTTCATTGTAGGCTATTTGGATCACATCTACAATAGTGTGAAGCACTCCATTTAAATTCTAGAAGTTTTCATCTTCTGATCCGATAACAAATTAGACAGCCTAGATCCAATTCTTTATTTTGGCACTCTTTTGCACCCAACTAAGAAGCTACAACTGAACTTGTTGCTTCAGCTAGCAAAAACAAAGTCTCAACAGTTCCAACTCATCTTAAAGTATAGATACTCCTTTAAGTTTTGCACCCCTTAAGGATTTCATTTGTCAGCCATCGATAGAACAAGAACCAACTACCCTAACTTAAAAGCAATAACAAGTTAATTGAAATGATTCCTTACAAGATTTTCCAGGGCATTCAACAAACTAATTACTAAGGCATTAAAGATTTACGTAAGAACTAACATTAAAGGAAAAACTCATGAACTCCTCCCCCTTTCACTGCAACAAATAAGTCCCAACAAGATAATGCATATCAACTGCTTGTATATTTGCCTGAAAGCAGAATAATCTGGACCCCAACTACAGGTGAAATAAAGTTTGTTAATGAAGACATGTGCAATGCAATAACTTCGAGGAAAACAGCTACCTAGACTATCAGTAGAGACAGTCCATAGCATTCCCCTGACTCCATAAACATGGATATCTTTTCTTAATTTCATCTATGGATGAATTATGTGATTCACTGAGTTACTTAATAATTTTTCCTAGAACCCACCACGATTAAGAAGCCAAACTCGGATTTGGCTTGAACTTTGACCAAAATAAAGGCAAAGTGTTGCTTGACTCCACTCAACTTGAATATAACCCATTTTAATATATGCCTAAAACAATTGAGACTTTCATTTAGTGAAATTGTTTGATCACATGATGCCAGATAGCTTCTTGGGAAGAATGTACAAAAATAAAACCCAAATTAAATAAAAAGAAAAAAAAATAACAGAGATAAAAAAGTGAAAGGGACTGCAGAGGAGAAATTGTGATAGCGAGTGGTACCTGAAATTGGTGATGAAAAAACGGGGAGTTGTTGAAGGCATGCATGTGTCAGTCTCCCAAGTAAAATTGCTGTAACGGTCATGGAATTTTCTTCGAGCAGTGGAAACTTGGTATGTAACTGACAGCTACAAGTGTTTTGGGCTAATGGATTGTAGTAGCTTATGAATTCGACAACCTAAAAAGGGCTAAAATTGCATGTATTATCTTGTCTCTTGCTAACGGCCCGAGGTGATCAGATTTGAAGCTGACGTGAGCGTAGCAAGTCTTTTTTACACCTATTAATACCGAATTGTTTGTTTGTTAGTTTTAAAAGTATTTTTTAAAAAAAATTAAGTTTTATTTTATTTTATTTATTTATTTTAAATTATTATTATTATTTTTAGATCATTTTGATAAAATAATATTAAAAATAATTTTTTAAAAATAAATAAATATTATTTTAAAACATTTTTAAATAAAAAATATTTTAAAAAACAATTATTATCATATTATTTAATACCCATAATTGTTCTGTCAAAGTTTTCAACTATGGCCTGGAAACTACCTTCAGCATCATAATAAGCAGTATAAACAACCCAGGCACAGACTATTTGTGATACTTTTATTAAATATAGGTTAACATCCATCAAATCCAAATCTAATTTTATGTCATACTAGGTTGGTAGTTACCAGGTTAACTCAATTAATCCAATCAAAAAAAATATTAACATCTTGTTTTACATTTAAAAAAGAAAGCATAATAGTTGAACTTTAAAAAAATCTTATGTTATTTTAGATTTACGGTATTAAACCAAATTGACTAAAGAAAACACAATAGTTTAACTTTAAAAAAAAATTATGTCATTTTAGATTTCACCGTGTCAAACCAAATTGACTCGGGTTCACTTGAATTGATTGTCATATATAAGTGGGGTCGCGACGATCATTCTACCAGATCGAGAATATCAGGAATGATATGGGTGAAAAGAATAAGGAATATTTGTCATTTACCAATAGAAAAAAGAGAATAGGAGTCATCACCTAATATTTTGGTTGTTAGATACCCTAATTGGTCTCAAAGTCTGTGTAAAGGGATTGATTATGTAAAGTAAAGGTATTAGCATTTCTAATATACCTTACCTGAGATAAAATGCATTGTTTATTTGTCTGAATTGGGTTTGATATTATGGTAGCTTTTGTGGTTGTGGTTTGAAAAAAATTATTTTATAAAAAGCATTTTTGGTTGAGGTCGATTTGGTATTTATATATGTTTGATTAAAACTGTGGTTGAAATTGAGGTTGAACACAAAGTAATTTTATGTGTTTGGTTAATAATACTTTTTAAATTGAGGTTATAAAATAACTAGAAAGGATATATATTAATATTAATGGTTTTTTATTGAAATATTATAGATTTAACTACTGTTATTACATCTTTAAATAAATAATAGTTTATATAAAATATTTTTTATTGTTTCATTAAATTATATACAATTCCATCATGTACGAAATTCATCACACGGGGACTACAGTTTTCATGGATTTTTTAATGCACAATAAAATCAAGTAAAATATCATTAGGAATAAAATTGGAATTACGATCAAATTCTGCAAATGTTATGCCATCTTGTATTTTTTTAAATTTATGTAGTGTCATTGAATAATGTTAAACACTAGTTTTTTGAATAAAACACAATTAAAAAAAGTTAGATTTTTTTATTGTTTACTTTTGTGTGCAAGGTGAATTAATTTATGTAGTGTCATTGAATAATATTAAACACTAGTTTCTTGAATAAAACACAATTAAAAATAAATAAAAAAATTAGATTTTTACTGTTTACTTTTGTGTGCAGAGTGAATTAATTCACTCTGCACAGACGATATATAAGAAGTGAAGCAGCTTGAAGATGCTTTCAATTAACCTGTGTTTTAAATGCAAAATATATCGGGTCCCACAAATACCGTGTTTTATACTTTACCAAACAAGTTTTTTTTGTGGTTTGCCTCAAAAGCATAAGCAACCATAGAAACAAACACCCTAAACTAAGGTGATGTTATGTTTTCTAACTGTTGATCTATTTAGGATTTAAGCAAAGTCTTCCTTGGTAAGGATGATCTTATTAGCGTAAAACCTAGTTATTTTAATGTAAACATAAAAATAAAATATACTAGTTATTTATTTATTACCAGGAATACGTCTTATGTATAAGTTCATAATTCCCCATATTAAAATAAACAAAATTAAATTTTTTTAGTATTTTTTAAAATGTAGGCCACAATCATTTGGAATTTTACAAATTTGCTGTAAAATTCATGTAATATATTGTTTTAAAACATGCCAAAGTATTTTAGATTTTTTTTAAAAAAATAATTCTTAAATAAGTTTAGGGTTCTTAGCCATTTGGAGGAAAAAAGAAAATATTATTTATTTATTTTTTAGGCTTTGTTTGGCAAAAACTCATTTTTTTTTAATAAAACTACCAAAATAGATCTAAGGGAGTGTTTGTCAGCACACCCTTAAACAAAAAAAAAAAACCTTTAACAAAAATATGGCAAACCAAAGAGGGTCTTAAACTTTTGACCGAATTTAACCTGACCAGGTTGACTCAATTATATTGACCTAAAATTTTTTATTCGACCATAAATCGAACCAAAAATTATAGTTTGACCCAAAATCAACCCGAAAACAAAACTAAAGCAAAAAAAAAAACAAATTAAATACCCCCAAACCCATAAAAACTAAAAAAATCTTGAACAAAGTGGATCAAACACACAAAAAAGATGAAGAACATCAAGAACAGCTAATATGAACGAACTCGGCAACATGTAGTATTTTAGATTTTTATAAAAAAAAATGCTTAAATAACTTTAGGATTTTTAGTCATGTGCAAGAAAAAAGAAATTTGTTTTTTACAGGACCTGATCAGGTCATCCTAAAATCTATGGTTCGATCATAAATCGAACTAAAAATTCTAGTTTGACCCGAAAACAATCCAAAAACAAAATTAAACAAAAAAAAAGATTAAATAAAAAAAAACCCAAAAACTCAAAAATTCTTGAACAAAACAGATCAAACAAAAAAAAATAAAGAAGATGAAGAACACTAAAAACAAATGCAACAATATGAAAACCAAAACAAACTAGATTTGATCAAAATAAAGGGAGATGCATGTTGGAAATCATTCAAAGATTAATAATCTAACATCCATTTACTTTGATTATTTCTTGAATATAATGATTTTGTCAAAATGAGTTCGATTCTAAATCAAAACCCTAGGATTCAAAACCATTATAAATGTGTTATTAATGCAAATAAACACTAGATTATTAGTTAATCATGCATAAAAAAGAGTTTTGTGCAAAGAAATTAACCAAAAGTGGTTCAAATCAAGGGTTTAAGATAATATTCTTCTTAAAAACATGAAAAAACATTGCTTAGAACCCAGCAAAAAACTCAGCCATGAGGCACCCACTACCAAACTAAAAAATGGGTATTTTTTTGTCTCTAAAACATGTTTTCTTTATCCCAATAAATTACAATATTATACACAAACATGTTTGAATAAAAAACTAACAAAAAAAACATCAAAACTAAGTATAAGATATCAAATCAAAAAACTAACTGGCTAAATTAGTCTACATATTCATGCAACATTGATTCAAAATTGATTTTCTGAACCCATTTTATACATGAACAGGCTTAAAAAGCTAATGATAAATATCATTAACTTAATATGCATAGCTTAAGCTAAACCAAAGCTATATAAAAAAAGACATATATATAGACACACTAGTATATTAAAAAACCAAAGCTATATTAAAAAAAGACCTTAATATGAAAGGCTTAAGCTAAACTTTGAATAATTGTAATTGAGTCCTTAAACATTTAATTTTAAATTTTTTCTTCTTAAATTGAATATTTTTTTTGTCAATAGGACTTTCATTAGTTGAAAATATACTATTATATTTTTCAATTTGATCTTCTCTAACTAATCTTCAATAATTTCCTAGGTGTTTTGATATATTTTTCTCACTGATATATTTTTTATCTTCTTCTAATAATTTTTATTTTTTTTTTGTTTTTTCTAATTTTTTTTTAGGTGTTCCCTAAAAATTGGTAACAACATTGACCAACTCAATCCATAACTTGAATTTTGGATTGAATTATAGAACGATTCGTAACTATGATTTGTGCTTTATATTTTATTGGTTTCTGGTTCTAGTGCTAACACAAATAAAAATTATGAATTTTTATATGAAATGCTATCGGATAAATTATATTTTTGGCTTGTATTATCAATGTCCACTTTTACTTTTATAGTTGAAATCTCTGTATATTGTACTCCTATAGTATACCAACAAACAAACGAAGGCTAGCTTGATAAAAATCTTATTAAGTTATTTTATAAAGTTAATGACATGAATAGTAAAAGAAACATCTTATTGAAAGTTGGATCTATAATTTAGCTATTTTATAAAATTAATAAAAATTTATGTTATTTATTAATGTTTGGTAATGTAGTGTAAGTTACTTTTTGATATATTTTTTTAAATATATTAAAATAATATATATTTTTTAATGTTTTTTAAGTTTTAACATTATCACATCAAAGCCATAAAACAAATCTAAAAACACATCATGCCTTTTCAGACAAAAAGTATTTTGAAAAGCATTTTGAACTGCATTGTCAAACATACATGTTTGGTATTGAGATGAAAAGTGTTTTTTAAAAGTGTTTTTCAGTTGAAAATATATCAAAATATTTATTTTTATTTTTTTATATCAACATATTAAAAATATCAAAAATAAAATAAAATGCATCAATTTAATGAATTTTTAAATAAAAAATACTTTAAAAAACAT
This sequence comes from Populus tremula, assembly GCA_964019445.1. Classification (NCBI taxonomy): domain Eukaryota; kingdom Viridiplantae; phylum Streptophyta; class Magnoliopsida; order Malpighiales; family Salicaceae; genus Populus; species Populus tremula. The sequence goes on along the minus strand of CAXHTJ010000003.1, from coordinate 11,914,487 downwards.
AAGATATCACACTTTATTAATATATAATATATAATTATCACACTTTATTATCATATGGACATAGATAAAGGCCCCGTTTGTTTGCTGGAAAGTAGTTTTCTTTTGGAAAATGAATTCCGGGGAAAGTGAATTTCGAGAAAGTGAATTCCGAGAAAGTATTTTCCGATGTTTGGTAGTGTAATGGAAAATAAGCTGAAAAACATTTTCCAGTGTTTGGTTATGTCATGGAAAATGAGCTGGAAAATAACTTATTAACATTTTATTTTTCTCAAGTTTATTAAAATAATAAGAAATAAATCTTACAAATTAAAAAGTTGAATGAGAATGAAATTGAAAAAAATATATAATTTCATAAATTATCTCAAATAAAATAAATAATAATCAAAATAATAGAGATTAAATTTAAAAAATTTAAAAAATAAAAGATGAAGAAATTAAAATAATAATAATCAACATTTCATAAATTATTTCAAATAAAATAAGTAATAATCAAAAGAATGAGGAACAAATCTGATAGATAAAATTTTTTTAATAAAAAAATGATAAGAAAAAAGCAAATAACAATTATAAAAATAAGGACCAAAATTAATATAAAAATAAAATTTTAAGAGATGAAATTGAAAATAAATATTAAAAACAAAATATATATAGCGATCAAAAGTTTGAGGATTAAATTTGATATAATCAGTAAATAATGACATTTCTAAATTTTTCACAACTTCCGGAAAGTGTTTTCCCCCAAATTGTTTAGGAAAACACTTTCCTGAAAATCAAGCCAAATTTTCCTTTTACTAGAAAGTATTTTTCATTAACCAACTTTCCTAATGGCAAACAAACATAAGAAAGTTTGGAAAGTGATTTCCCGGAAACCACTTTCCAGAAAACAAACATAGCTAAAGGGAAAACACTTTCCTGAAAACCAAACCAAATTTTTCATTGACTAAAATTGATTGGAAAGTGTTTTCCGTTGACTGGAAAGTGTTTTCCGTTGATCAACTTTCCTAATGACAAACAAACACAGGAAATTTTAGAAACTGGTTTCCGGAAACCAGTTTCCAAGAAAACAAATGAGGCCAAAGAGTTAGTGCCTGTTTGGCATTGCGGCCAAACCGGCTTTTTGAAAAAATTCAAAAAAAATTTATTTTTTATTTTTGCTAAAATTGAGTGCGGTTTGTATTTTTTGGATCGTTTTGATGTGCTGATGTCAAAAATGATTTTTAAAAAATAAAAAAACATTATTGACATGCTTTTCGACACGAAAAGCTATTTGAAAAGCAACCGTTAGTCATTGTATATCAACTTTTGCTTCAAGGGTTTGTGCTCCGTGATATGGACTTTCTAGTGGATGATGTGAGTTGGAGCCCACACGAAGCAAAATATAGTATCACTAGCCATGACTCGTGCTTTGCTGCTTATAGAAAAATAAAAAAGAATGTTATAGATTATTCAACACGGTTTTTTATAGCAAACCTTTTTTTTTTTTAGCAAAAGAAAATGAATATACGGGTTATCCAACGCTTTTTCTTACAGCAAACGCAAATAAAAAAAAAATTGGGCCAACTGAAAACAATGATCTAAAAAGAAAAGAAAAAGAGTATTAATTTATATGGATCAACCAACTAAATTCACGATATAAATACTAAATCCTATAAGATCTAACTATTTTTTTAAAAAAATTATTTTTATCTAAACACAAGCCAACTTGATGCATGAGAAATTTTTTTATACCAAAACAACAATTTGCTTCTTTAAAAAAAAAAAAACAAAGGGGTGGTAAGCCAACATTAAACAAAAAATTTTAATTTTTTGAAAGTCCATTAACAAAAAGAGGATTTCTTGCCTAAAGTACAAAAAAAACCCTTTAAAAACAAACAAACAATGAAATGATTATTTATTTATTTATTTTAAGGGGTTAAAAATACATCAAATTTAGAGTTTTGTTAAAAAAACAAATAGGTCATACACTAAATTAAATAATATTCTAATAAGAAAACACCTTAAAAAAATGCAAAAGACTTGTCTAAATTTCATTTAAAAAAGCTAACAAAAGATTGTAATAAAAAAACTAAAATAGAAGGATGAAATCAAAAAAAAAAAAAAAGAATAAAAAACTCAATTGACCCAAAAAAGAACATGTTGGTCTGACTCTTCCAAGTTAGCATGATAAACTTACACCTTGAGTCGTAAGGTTAGCTTATCTTCACAAAAAATAAATTGAAAAAAAAAACTAAAAGAGCTCAACCTTCAATAAACTCAAAGTTGTAAAATGAAATTGAAAAGGAAAATTGATGCAAAAAAAAAAAACAACATCAATTCAAGTTAATGCCTAACACTTATAACTCGGGTCATGAAATCGGGATCACCGTATTAGAGAAAATCACAATCCAAACTTAAAACCAATAAAATATTGAAGAATAAAATTGAAAAAAAAAAGAAGAAATTTAAGTAAAAAGAAATGTTGAAAAGAAAAGAAAAGAACAATTAAAAGAATGAGGACCAAATTCAACATAAAAATAAAAATAAATAAAGTGACGTGGGCTGAAATTGATAAATAAAAGTCAATTAAAAAAATGATATAAAAAATAAAAATAAAGAGAATAAGGAACAAATCTGATATAAAAAACAAATTAAATTAAATTTTAAAGGATGAAATTGAAAAGAAAAAATAACAATTGAAAAAATAAGGACCAAATCTGATATAAAAACTAAATCAAATTAAATTTTAAGAGATGAAATTAAAAAAAAATATTTAAAACAATCAGAGGTTAATTAAAAGAATAAGGACCATAACTACAATAAAAATAAAATGGGAGGATGATTTTCATTTTTTGCTTGACCATCACGAAACCTAAAGACATGAGAGAGAAAAAAAGAAGAAAGAAAACTCAATTGTTGCGCAACTGTTATGAACCACAATGAACGCACAACTTCATTAAAAGCATCCTAACTCGGTGGTTCTAACGACATAGAGGTTGGGTTTTGGAGAACGTTTGGAAATGTGGACTAACCCGTGATTCTAAAAAATTTAAATTTATTTTTTATTAAAAATTAACTTTTTTATATGTTTTAATTTGGATCATTTTGACATGCTCATCTTAAAAATATTTTTTAAAAAATAAAAAAAATATCATTTTGATACATTTCAAAATAAAAATCACTTTAAAAAATAACAATAACTACACTTTCAAACAATTATTTATTCACATGTTATATATATATATATATATATATATATATATATGGTTTCAATCATAGTTTTGAAACCCGACCCGGTTATTGACCCGGTCAAGTGATCGGGTCACGGGTTAGATGGGTTTACCCGGGTAAACCCAAAAAAAAACACCTATAAAAAATCGGGTGATTTGCATGTCATTTTGATTTTTTTTCTTTGGATTCTTCAATTGTGTTTTCGGCTTTTAAACTTTGAAAGATTTCCTTTTTAATTTTTATTTTTACATTTGATGGGGAAACACCTATATGGATGGGATTGGTACATATATCGGGTCTAATGGGGATACATACAAAGGACAATGGGTTATGAACATGAAACATGGTCATGGTTTAAAGCATTTTTCCAATGGAGATTGGTATGATGGAGAATGGCGCCGCAGATTTCAAGAGGGAATTAATAGGAAATATGAATGGAAGAACGGTAACCAGTATGCTAGAGTACGAGTAGAGCAAATGATCGGCGCATCCACCAGAGCATGCTAACAAAGGTGACTGGCAGAAGAAAAGACGGAAATTGATGCAAAAATTAGGTTAGAGAAACATACCTGAGGGTTGAGGTGACTGGGCAAGATAAATTGATGCAGAAATCGGGCTAGAAAAATTGATGGCATCATAACAACGAGTGAAAGAAGGATTATCGCAGAGAGTGAAATTGAAATTGAAATTGATGTGTTGGGCTGAAGTTGATGCCAGAAATGAGAAAATGACCAAAAATAAAGAAAATAGAGAGTGAAAGAAGGAGATTCAAACCTTCTCATATTCAGACGTCCGCTGCTCCTCAACTGAGTTTCTATCGCAGAGATTAATTAGGTTTATTGCTTCGTTCTTCTTCTGTTTTCACTTTTCAGTCTTCAATGTGTTTGGCATTAGATGGTAAAAAACGACGTCGTTTAATGATAGTGAAAATAATAAAAAAATTGACCGGGTCTCACCCGGGTGCACCGGGTCCCGGGTCGACCGGGTTTTCCCGGGCCAATTTCTGAGCGGGTTTTTGCCTCTACCCAGACCGGTCCCAGGCTCCGGTCGGCCGGATCCCGGGTCAACCTGCCGGGCCGGACCGGGTTTTAAAACTCTGGTTTCAATAGCATTAGAGTAATTACACTGAGCTTGAGAAAAAAAAAAAAGATAAAGAAACCCCTTCCATTCTATGCTAATAACTTTTTATGGTTTTATGTGAAGAATATTTTATCCCTTTAAAATCAACAACGACTTATAAGTCCCCGTTAAAAGACTACCCTACCCGAAAACTAAAATTTATTTATTTTTTATTAAAAAAATAAAAAGATAATCTCACTGTAATAATTTATGATAATCTCTATCCACTGCTGCATCGAAAATACCGCGTCGTATACTTTTTGTTAACTTTCGCTCGAAAGAGAAAAAAAAACTCGGGGAGGGAACAAGTGTTAACTAGTAAACCATCCACCGACGAGGTTATATCAAATGTCCTACGCGTGGCAAGAACTAGGCCATCGTGTCCTTCAAGCGAACCGCCACCTTCTCTTCTTGCACCATATAACCTGCACAAACGCAACCAAAAGGATCATCAAAAGGCAAAAACAAAGAAGATTTCAGTTACCATCCTAACTATGGCAGCCATTATCATTGCCAAAAACGCTATGCTCAATCTCTCAAAAGCATTGATCCCTCAGCCCCCTTCTCTCTTCCCCAACTCCACGCCTAAAGTCTCACGGGTCTGCTTCACTACCTTTGCCTCCAAATATAACGAGGTACACAAGTTTTCAAGAAATTAACCATAATATATATGGGCATGTACTCGATGTTTATTCATTGTTGAAATAATTGGTGGTTTTTTGGTTTTCAGGGACGGTATGCAGCGGAGGAGGATGAAGACCGAGCGTCAGGAGTTTCTGAGAGAGCGAAAGAAACTGCAAATGAAACAATTGACAGAACCAAAGGGCGTGCTGAGAAGGCGAAAGAACGCTCTAAGGAAATGAAAGAGAAGGTGACAGGAAATGCAGAGGAAATGAAGGAGAAGGCGAAAGGGTATGCACACGAGACAAAGGAGAGTGCCAAAGGCACGGTGCAGTCTGCCGCTGAGAAGGTTAAGGAAGGGACATACAAGGCGGCGGAGACGGTAGAGAGAACGAAAGAAGGAGCGAAAGATTATGCATATGTTGCAAAAGAGAATGCTAAAGACGGGACAGAGAGAGTGGCGGATACTGCACGTGATGTGAAAGAGAAGGCAAAAGACTATGCGGGAGCGGCAGGGGAGAAGGCAAAGGACGGGACTCATAAGATAGCTGAGACGGTGGAGAGTTTGGGAGAGAAGGCGAAACAGACAGTGAAGGGAGCATTGGATGCTGCGAAGGAAACTACACAGAAGATTAAAGAGACTGTGGTGGGGAAAGATGATCATCACGATGATGATGATTATAGGAGGAAGAAGATCGATGAAGATGTTGTGGAGTACAAGAGGTGAGCTGCTGCTGGAGAGAATTGATGACGTCGACGTGAAGAAGAAGAAGGAATACCGAGGGAGTGAGGTGTGCTAGAGCATTTGGTTGTGCTCTTGACGGTGATAAAAATAAGTTTGTTTAATTACACTCGTAATTGGGTTTTCTGTGGCCCATAATTTAGTTAATGTTTGCTACTTCGATATTAACAACATTGTACTGCTCCGAACCAAAAAAGAAAAAAGAAAAAGAAAAAAAGCAATTTGCATCATTTCGAAGTTCGAACACAATAATTGTGTACTATTTTACTCCTAGTAAGGATTTCCTCGGTAGGTTGGCTGGGCTATCTACTGCCGCTGAAGGCCTTGTCATTGACCGAGTGGACAGATGATACCGTTTATAATTATTTGGATTAAACAGGGGACCACTTTTCAAATACGAAGTTGATGTTATATATATATATATCATTTTGATTTTGATCTTGATTTTTTAATTATTATTTCTTATTTTTTAATTGAGTTTTTTTTTTAATTTTTTGTATTTAAAATAATTATGAAATTCTATATATTTTTTAATTTTAATTTTATTTATCAGACTATGTTTTATTTTATTAGAAGTAATTTATAAATTTAGATTTTTTTTAGTTTTATAATTTAATTTTAATAAATTATTTTATAATTTATTTTTCATATGATATAGCCGAAGGAATTAACTTCCCACATAACTTTACAGTAAGCTTAAAAAACTTTTTAGTGACATTTTATATTTAATTTCTTATCCCATTATTCACTCGTTATGATGCTTGAGGTCATTATGTTTGGGCCCACGTGTTAACGTGCAAGTGTGACTGAACATGAGAGATTATGCTTCCCACCGTTAGCGTGCAAATGTCCTTTTCTTCTTTTGATGATGAATCTCGGCTGTATTGATTTGATGAACTCTCGTGTGTGTGTGTTTTTTTTTTTTTTTTAATTTCTTTTTAAGCCTTTTGATTCGGTAGCTTCGGAGGCTTCCTGATTTTTTTTGAAGTAGCATTGTAGCATATAGAGAGATGTTACTTGTGATTTTTTCTTTTATTTTTGTTAAATATTATCTGCAACTTGAGAGCTGATAATTTTTTTTTCCTGATAGAGATAATTTCTCTAGCTTTCCAACTGTAGGAAAAGAAAACAAAAACTCAACAAATTATATTTAAAAAAATCTTGGACTATCTCCTTGATTTTAAGCTAGTAAATTTTCCATCGATCGAGTGTGTCAAATCTTGTGGCCCATCATGATCAGACTAGCCAGAAGTGTTTGGCTAGATCATGTTCGAGCTAGCCGAATCTTCTGGCTCAATGATGGTCTTAGATGTGGTCAAGTTTTTCAATCTTCAGATATAAAGAATTTCTTGATCATGACTGGTAGTCTCAAGCGGATATATACGAGTTTATCATAACAGTGATTGAATTTTCGAAAACTGTTGGCACAATAATTCTCATATTCGCTATTCAGTTTCTCATGATCTGGCACAATGTTTGCCCACTGCATCATTAAACAGTTTTATTAACGGATTCAGTTTGTTGATGTGAGGCACATAAATCATCAATAAATATTTTTATTAACAGGCTCATTCACAAAATCTGTCTGTTAAAATTTTAATCTTGGATAATTTTTTATTTCATTGTTAATTATGTCGATGATTAAAAAAAACAAACACCGATGGTATTATAAAAGACGAATCACATCAAAAAACAAATTCCCACGAGAATTTTATCGATAGAACAATTCTATCTGTATGTTCATCGGTAATTACTGATGGAATATTTATCAATGATTGTGGCATGAACAATAAATATTTTAAATTTTTTTATTAAATATCAATGAAATATATCTGTCAGTTGTAGAGTCTGAAACATGTCCCTGGAGGTTTGAAGGGCATGCATGGAAGACAAACAAAAACTTGTATAAATAAGTAGAGATTCGTAGATGAATGCAAGTTGATTTTTCAACGTCATTTTATATATTACCAATATAATTTCTTCTTTTGAGGAGATTGAAAGATTTATTACCTAGGACTTGGCATGTGGGAAAGCAGTCTCAATATAATTTCTTCACATTGAGCGGATTGCTATAAAAAGGCAAGAGAAAAAAATCTAATTGCATGATAAGGGAAAAAAAAAAGCATGTAAAGAAAGAAAGAAAAGAATTATAGGGAAAAATATGTGTGTTTTAGTATAGCAAAAATTTATAATGAGAGCACTTCTATATCTATAGAGAATACTAGCTGTTTAACCTGTGTTTCGCTGCAGATTAAATAATTTATTTGAAAAATAATAAATAAATATACATTATTTTCAAATGTGTTTTTTTACAATAAAAAATCTAATTATATATATAAAAAAACTATGAATGCATTTAATTAAATAAATTAAGAATCATCTATGCCAATAAATATATAAAAAAAGTTTTAACATGTTTATTCAATTCACCTGGCTACATGTTGAATAATTTTTTTTTAATGCCAAATATATAGGTGTTATTAACCTTTTTTTTTTTTTACATCGAATAAAAAATATAATTGTAAATCAAAAGATGGATGTTTACATAAAATAAAATATAGTGAAGATTGTATGTTTTAATAAAAATATGTAAGATTTCAAGCTTATTTTTAACATACTAAAAAAATAGAATAATGTTGTAATTGCTGCATTGAAACACCATTTTTTTAGTCTTTGTATAATAACTTTTTTTAAAAAAAAAGTATGAAGAAAAAATTAAAAAGCAAATCACACAAGAATGAATATAAGATAAAAAAAATGATATAAATAGGTCAAGTGTAGAGTGATAAATATTCAAAATGTAAAAATAAAAAAATAATATTTTTTTCAAAAGAATGTAAAGAAAAAAAAGGAAAAAGTAAACAATATCAAGTATAAAGATAGAAAAAATATAAAAAATCTTATTTTTTATAAAAACAAAAACAAATTATAGATTTATCACCGTACTTGCTATAGTAAAAAATAAAATAAAATTCTAATTGTGCCATTCTACAGTAAAATATGTATAAATACTTGATGTCCAAGTAAACTTAGAAAAAAACTAAACTGTATTGAAAAAATTCTAAGTAGAAATATATATAAATCTTATTATAGTTATATATGCTTGATTTGCACAAAAATTAATTAAGTAATAGAAATAATTTTTTATATACTAATCTATATTATTTTTCTTGAATTGACATGGATATAAGCTACACACCAAATGGACTGACAATGAGCTTCGCTCATTATTGGATGTGAAATGATGTACACCGGTTTTGTAGCAGGCCAGTGCCATTCTTTTTTTTTTTTTTTTCTTAGATGCATTGAGAAAACTGACTCGTAGGATATTAAAAATTATGATAATAATTATTTATAATTTTTTTAAAAATATATTAAAATGTTTTTGTTTTTGTTTTTATTTTTAAAGCTGATTAATCATTTGATATATGCTAAAAAATAATCATACACAATAATATATCTTATTTTAAATAAAATAAAAATTTTATTATTATATTATTTTAAATTTATTTTTAATATCAATATATCAAAACGTTTCAAAAATATAAAAAAACAATTAATTTAAAGAAAAAAAATTAAATATATTTTAAAAGCATAGTTATACTAGCAAAAACATAACCTTAGTCTCTCAGATTACTTGAAGTCTTAGATTCGGTCCTTAAACTCAAAGCTTATCAATTTGGGCCATAAAAACTAAGTATTTTTTTAATTCTAAATGTAAACACACGCACAAAAAAATAATTAATTACATCACTAGGTGATAAGGTAAATTATTGCTATAAATATTAAGGTAATACACATGTGACCATAGAAAGTGTCAAACTCGTATATATAAGAATCAAAATAGAAACTGAGTTGGGAGTTGCCGAAGATCTATTTATTTTTGTATTTTAAAAATTTTTATAAGAAAATTAAAATTTTTTATTTCAAATTAATATTTTTTTTATTTTTTCACATCATTTTGATGTGCTGATATCAAAAATAATTTTTTTAAAATTATTTTAATATATATCTAAATAAAAAATATTTTAAAAAATAACCATAAATATATTTTCAAAGAAGAAAAGGTTCCACTCTAATTAACACAAGATTATATGGTTGAGTATGGTAAATATCTCCTGTAAAAAAGTCAACTATTAAAACTATGAGATATTTCTCTCATGGTTTAAGCTTTTAGGAGGGTACAAGACATTATAATAGAACGAACCTATGAGAGTGTGGACCAATATTAGATGGGGTTTGGTCTTGGGCCTTATGATTTTCCCTTTCTCCAACACTGCATTACTGAATACGCGAAAGCCTAGTAGTAGTTGTGCCCCATCTTTGCCGGCCTACACATGGATCAGAAAAAGATCTATCTCAGAAGATAGTATTAGAAAATACGGTTAACATTTTATTTTTAATAAAATTAAAATTTTTTAATTTTAAAAATTATTTTTTTATACTCTCAAATCATTTTGATATGATAATAATAAATATATATAATTTTAAAAATTAAATAAAAGTTTTATTAATACATTTTCAATTAAAAAATACATTAAATCACAACTGCTATTACATATTCTCGAGATGATCCCAATAATAAAAAGCACAAAATACAGTGGTTTATTCAACAACCGGACAATAGAGTGGTCAAAAAGCACGTCGAACCTTAAAAGCGATCATGATCATAAAATCATGGACCATTTCTTATGCGAGGGAAAGTTCTTGGCAGTTTTAAGGATACATCATGCATGGAGATGTTGGATCATAGTACATGGTGGCTTTATCCCTACTACTACAACAACTGAACAAGAACAAGAACAAGAACAAGAAGAAGCTCTAACTAGTTAGTATTTGTCTTGTCCTGATTGGATAGGGAGCAGTTGTAACCCCTCGAGATATGGTCGTCACCCCTCTTCCTGTTCCATGCTCGTTGCACGTGCCACCTCACCAATTCCAGTTCAGACTTTCTTCTATAAGACAAATTAATTAAGCAAATCAAAGCTTATATTGGCGAGGGAAGAAGTCCTCTCCCCACCTTGATATATCAACATGGACCGACGATCTTCAACTCTCTAATTAACATTCACCTTTTGGTATGTATTAAGAGATTATGATTTTATTTCTTAGGATTTCCCATTCATTTGTAGTTGATCTTGACTCCACTTTATATAGTAAGTTGTTTAAGTAATATGTTATGCGGATCCAATGAGATATTTCATGAAATAAAAGGTAGCTTTCTAATAATACTCATTTTCAATTTTTTTCTAAAATGACTTTGTTTTGAATAATTTGTTTTAAAAGAATTAAAAACAATGTTTTTTTTAGATAAAAATTGAATAAAATATTATTAAGATTTATTTTATTAGATTTCATTTAAGTTTAACAATGTCAATCAGTTTGTTAGTTGATATTTTAGATTAACTAAATTTAATTTGATTAAGTTTTTAGCACATGTAAAAAACAAACTTTTATTTAAGTAAAATTCCAAAGTTAGTGAATTAGTGAATGGAATTGTTGGGCAAGTTTTCATCACAATGATAATAACAACTAACCTTGACCTAAAGAAAATAATAATAAACAAACTTTTTATATAGTAAGTGGTTTAACTATTATGTTATGCTGACCCAATGAGATATTTCATGAAATGAAATATAAGGTAATTAATTTATAATAATAATCATATTCGTCAGACTCAACTGAAGGGAGGTTAAATTTTTCTAAAATGACTTTGTTTTTAATAAACAAATTTAAAAAAATTAAAAATATCTTTTATTTGGATAAAAATCAAATAAAATATTATTAAAATTTATTTTATTAGATCATTAACAATATCAATCAGTTTGTTATTTGATGTTTTAGATTAATTAAATGTAATTTGATTAAATTTTTTAAACATGGAAATAACAAACTTGATTGAAGTAAGATTCTAAGCTAGTGAATTAGCTAATAATTGTTGGGCAAGTTTTCATCGTAATAATAATAATTTTTTAGTAGATGATGCAGTGGTAAGAGTTTAGGATTAATGGGTCTGTTCTTCGTGTGGTTTCAGATTCAAGCCTGTGGTTTCTAATATTGATGGCCACTGGAGGCTTACCTGATTATTAATTTTAGGACTTGTATGGATTAATCGAGGTGTGTGCAAGCTGACCGGACACTCCATGTAAAAAAAAAAAAAATTAACCTTGACCCAAGAAAAATAATAATAATAACAAAAGCAAATGAAGGGATAACAATGTCTTTTGAGGTAATAGAGCGTACACTTGATCAAGAATGGGCATCCAAGTGGAACAGTTAAGAGAGTGATGTAAGAGAAAACAAAAAGAAGAACAAATAGGTGAAGGAAATAAAATACTAAAATAAACAATAGAATACCGAAAGATTTTTTTTTTTGTTAGAAATATAGAGAGATGGTTATCTTACTAAAGTGGAATGAGAGAAAAAGCAAAAGGTTTGTTAAAAAAAAAACAAAAGTAGTCAAAAAAGAAGAGAGAGAGGGAGAGAGCCGCTGATCAACTCCGACACCCCCACCTCCCAATATTCATGATCAGGCGAAGCCACCATCTTTGGCCGCGCCCGCCGTTTCTCCACTTACCACTGGTCCATCTCCTAACATACTATACACTACAGACAATCTCTTTGTAGCTGATACAGCTAGATCTCTCTTATGTTAGTGACCATAAATTTTGCGCGTGTGACTTGAGGTTATTGTTCGATGGATTAATGTTTTATGTCTAGGATACTTCAGGTACGATGAGGCAGTAAAACTGGGGGTTTAATTTTGATGCCATGTAAACAAATCTCTCTTGGTTTGTGAGAGAAGGGACTAAACCTAAACAGATGGTATTTTATATATATAGTTTGATGTTTCTTGATGGTCATTACTGGATATATATACTCTTAGCAGAATCCTTTTCTTGAAATTTCTCTATAGTCTGAGTTCCAGATTGAGACTTCTCCTTTGGCCCTTGGGGGCTTCGTCTTAGTCGACACCCGTACACTCGTTTCTGTTTCTCACATAAAAAGCAGGTGATCTTTCTATGCATCGTATTTAGAGAAAGAGAGGGTGTTGAAAATCCTCGAGGATTTGAGTGGGGTTTGGTAGATGTTGAGCTCTTGATTTCAAATCTAGTGTGACTTCTTCAATATTTATCTCTGTTGTGGAGAGGGAGAGAGACTATGGTTGTTTATGGATAGCAGATACGCATGCACAAGGAAAGTACAATCGCCGTGGTTTTGCACCGTGTAACATTAGATTCTCAGAAGCCAAAAGCAGACACGTTCAGATTACTGGCTTCTCTATATCTGAGGAAAAAACAACCTTCTCTACATTCTTGTCTCAAACCTGCATGCACCGACAAAGCCAAAACAACCCAATTCATCTCTCTAACATAATATATTTTAGCGAGATAACCAATAAAACAGAAAAGATTGGATTTTTAGAGTGATACGAGGAGAGATGCAGGGAGGAAGTGAAGATGTGAAGCCAAATCAAGAGAGGAGATTGAAATCGACACAAGGAGATGATCAACAGCAACATCAGCCGCAGCAGCCTCAAAAATGCCCTCGCTGCGAGTCTCTGAATACCAAGTTTTGTTATTACAACAACTACAACCTTTCTCAGCCTCGGTACTTTTGCAAGACTTGTAGAAGGTATTGGACTCTTGGCGGTACCCTGAGGAATGTTCCTGTAGGAGGTGGTTGTCGCAAAGGAAAGCGAGCAAAAACATCATCATCTTCTAGTTCTGGCGAGAACTCGCGGCTGCAGCAACAGCTACCGCAACAACCACATCTTTTGCAGCATAATTTCGCAACCCCACAAAATATCCTAGCCACTAATAATTCAGGTAATCTTTCAAGTCCTGCGTTGAGGAACAAAGAACCAGGGAATTTGGTTTCACCTCCTCCCGGGATGTCTACAATGGCATCTTATTTTCCTGGTGGTGGATTCTTGACATCTTTAGAAGCAATTCAGTCATTGAATAACAACCAGCCACCAATACAGTCTTTCCCTCTTCAACCTCTAAATCAACCTCTCAATCTCGGTGGTGTTTTAGGAGAGACTTCAAATTTGGGTCTTTTGCATGGTTTCAACGCAGTTCCTGCTTTTGGGTCCCAAAATCAACAGCAAAGCCAATTCTACCATGTGGGTTATAGAGATACCAGGAGTATTGAACATTCTTTTTACCCACATAATCAAGAGAGCTCGATTCAATCAAGCAGGCCTGCCACCTCTTCTCATCAGCAACAAAATTGGCATCATGGTTTTATGAGCAACAGTAACCCCACTGTCTCTGATACTGCTTTGTGGAGTACAAGCACAAGCACCACCATAGGGCACACAAACAGCAACATCAATCCCACCGCTGGCTCCTCTCCCTTGAATCCAGATCAATGGAAACATGGTTTGCCTGGATACGGACCACCATCATGATGTCTATAGCTTCTTTATCCATTCTTGTAGCTCCCTGTCAAGACTCCATAGAAACAGGCAGCATGAGTCTCGAGGCATTAGTAATTCTTTGCTTTTTGTAAACATGAACACCAATGAGTCTCTTTTCCTTTGTTTCCCTTTACATTGGCAGAATGATATCTATATATATCATTATAATGTGTGGACAGAATATTATTGTGACATGGTGTAAATGGAAGGGTATGCTTTTATGCTTATATTATTGTGAATTTCTGCATTGAGCTAGGTTGTTTGTGATTTTCTGAATTGGGTGTAACAGCTTTTGATTTCTCGTTTTCTTCTTGAGCGACTGGTTTCACTTTCCAACTTCCATTTAAAAGTGCGAGCTTCCTTTCTGCTAAGAGGGTTGATGTGGTTAAGTATAGATTTAAAATTTGGAGTTGGTATTTAAAAAACCTATTGAACTTATTCAAATACCTCAATTTAAAGGAAGGATAGCGATTTTAAAATCGGTGAAGGATTGTTCAACGAAAGATTTAATCTTAATTAATATGCAAACTCATTGGAATATATATTTACTATCGAATCAGAAAAAAATTGATAATAGAAGGAGTTTTTTTTTTTTAAGTCAAATAGAAAAAAGACCTTAAAATAACAAACAAACAATGAAATGATTTTTTCTTAATTTTAAGGGGTTTAATTACATCAAACTAATTTCGTAAAACAAAAGCAATAGGCCATACACTAAATTAAATAATATTTTTTAAAAAACGTCATAAAAATTGTTGTTTTACTTAAAAAAAAAAAACAAACAAAAAAATTCATTAAAAAAAATTGAATGATGAAATTGAAAGGAAAAAAACTAAAAAAACAAAAACAAATCAATGGATAAAAAAAGAGGCCCAAGACGACAGCTTAGCTTAGATGGTCTAACGCACTCGGGTTTAAAAAAGCACAGGAGCCTAGGCCTTATAGCCCAGCCAATGCCCTTAGGCTGACTTAATTTGTTTTTCAAGGGGCAGATAACCTATCATCTGCTTCTATTTAAAAAAATAAATAAGTAGAAAACATGTTGCATGTTCCACTCCAGATTTGATCACCATGATGGTTGGGAAATCGAGTGATATTTTTCTTATCTTAGAAATTCATTTTTAACACAAAAAACACTTAGAAAACACATTGGACACCTTGATAAGCATATCCAAGACCTTAAAACCTGTCTAAAAACTTAAAATCAACCTCAAACAATAAATATTTTGGAACTCAAATTTATTTTTTAGGTAATTTAAAGGTGAAAAAACATCCAAGTGGAACTTTCCTCACCAAATGAAAGCAGTTAACACTAAGATCAATCATTTTGGTTATCGATTTTAGAATCAAAGATAATTTTCTCACTTTACTATTAAAATTCAATGAGTTTCTCTTTGTTTTCTCAAACAATTGGAAGATAAGAAAAACAAAGTTTTGAACCAAAATCAGGTTGTTTTAATCTAAAAATTGGAAGGATCCAATTTTTATAATTCATAAAATATAAGGATTAAATTGAATATTTTGCCAAAAGGTTCGAAAGCACTACCCATCTCTTCCGTGTCCTTTGTCTTTTAATTTTATAACAATTTTAGTTAAATTAGCTTTCAATTGGGTTTTTTGTTTTTAAAAGCAAAAGCACAATGAATCCATAGTCCCATAAACACGTGTCTGTCTTTTAGAAGTAGTGGGAGCTATCTTTGTTGAAGTTGCTAGACAAGACAGTTTATTCCCGTGCATGTGGCGACTGACGATTTAGGATGCTTTAATCGGAATGCCTTTAAGTCTCACACTTTCCATGTAGCGCACTCTCTCTCTCTCTCTGACCAGTCAATCCACCGATGTCAATTTTTCATAAAACCATGCATTGCATAGTTATATCTTCCAAAAAATAAAAAATAAAAGTCAATCAAAAATCTATAGAGTTAATTTGACGATTCATCATTACGGACAATGTCATCATTAGCCTTTTGGTTATGTTTCATAAGTATTTGTGTTTTTGCTATTTATAAATATATTCCAAAAAAAATATCAAACAGTCAAGATATAATTTTATAATTTAAAGAATGTTTGAGAGTGTGATTGTGATTATTTTTTAAATTGTTTTTCATTTTAAAATATATCAAAATGATATATATTTTTTAAAAATTATTTTTGAGATCAACGCATAAAAATATAAAAAAATAATTCTTAGCAAAAACAAAATTGAATTTTTTGGAAATACGGGTTGACCTACGTTTTCAAACTCTCTCTTAGACAACATGGATTTTTTTTAAATTAATATAGGTGTTCCGACTAGTTTGGGTGCACCTCGACTAATTCCACGAGCTCTGAAATTAATAATATGTAAGCCTCTAGTGAAACTCGAATTAGTAATTTCTAAAAAATAAATTTAAAATTTAACTAGAACTTGACCAGTTAAACTATACTTTTCAGTACCTGACAATAAAGATTTTATATGTTTTGATTGCATCATGACAATATTTTTTAAAATAATAACAGAGGTTATTTTATTAATCGTTAGGAATTAAAGATACATGATCTAAATCCCTGACAAAGAATATTGGACATATAATAGGAAGATTATTTGGAAGTATAATAGAAGTTATTTTTTAAAGTATTTTTTGTTTATAAATATATTAATTATTTTTAATATTAGTATATTAAAACAATAAAAAAAACATTAAAAACATTAATTTAATGTTAAAAAAATTTAAAATTTTTCAAATCATAGTTTGACCATAATTCCAAATATTTTTATAGTCTAACAAACCACATCTAGAAAGATAGAATGGGATGATTTTATAATAATCAGGTTAATTCTAAGGAATTAAAGATACATGGATCTAAGTTCTTGAAAAATAATAGTGGACATATAAAAAAAATATTCAAAAATATAATAAAAGTTATTTTTTTAAAATAATTTTTTCTTGAAAATATATTAAAATAATATCTTTTTTAAATCAACATATCAAAATAATAAATTTTAATACATAATTTAACCTTAATTTCAAAAAGTTTATAGTCGAGCAAACCACATCTAGAAAGATAAAAGGGGATGATTTTAAAATTTAAATCCCCAGCAACCTAACCATAAAAAACATCTACTGTCCCATGAAATAAAATTTGAAATAAAAAAAAATCCTTTGACCCAATCCATGTAACTGATCAAAACCAACCCTAGTGATAAAAATACTTTCTTACCCTTGCCCATTCCTAAACCAGAAAAAAAAAAAAAAAACTCCAGAAAACCGACACCCCTTCACAACCAGACATTGCTAGCATGTTAAAACAGACCAAACTCAACCTATCAAATCCACCAGAATGAGTTCCCACATTCTTCTAGTTCTTAGGCTTTGTTGGCTAGAAAGAATTTGTTTTTGAAAAGTGATTTGTATGGAACTAGTTTTTTGAAAAGTAAATTATTTTTTGATGTTTTGTAGTGTATTGAAAAATAAACTACAAAATAACTTATTAATATTTTAATTTGTTTTCAAGTTTATAAAAAAATATGAATCAAATTTGAATAATAAAAAATTTGAAGGAGGATCAAATTGAAAAAATAATCAATTTCATATATTTTTTCAAATAAAATAAATAGTAATCAAAAGAATGAAAACTAAATCTAACAAATAAAAAAGTTCAAAGAGGATGAAAATAAAAAGAAATTCTAATTTTATATAAATTATATCAAATAAAATAAATAAAAATTAAAATAATAAAAACTAAATATGATATATAAAAAATTTTAATTAAAAAAAAATAAGAAAAAAAAATAACATTCAAAAGAATAAGAACTAAATTGATTTAAAAATTAAATTAAATCAAATTCTAAAATATGAAACTGAAAAAAAAAAAGTAAAAGAAAGGATTAAAAAACATATAGTTATCAAAAGATTGAAGACTAAATTTGATATAATAAAAAAATAAAAAGATATTTTTAAAATTTTCAAAACCTCTAAAAAACATATTTTAAAAAAAATAAAAAATGCTTCTAAAAATCAAATTAAACTTTTTTTTAATTGAAAAATATTTTTCATTGATGATTTTTTTTAAAATTAAATAATCACAAAAAATTTGAAAATATTTTATACAAAATAAATGTACTTAATAAACACTTTAAATTGAACATGAAACAAATGCGATTAATATACAATCAATTACACCAAAACCCTTGGAAACTCCAAATTAATTTGCGGCATCACTACCCAAAAAATCCATGTACACATAATGGCCACAAGTAAACGCCATTCCTCTCACCTGAAAAAAAACACCCCAGGGGCGAACACCCATCGACACCACTATAAACAATGGGCTTGTTAATAAATGTAGTTACATTTGATTTTTTAAATTATTTTTTATTTTAACATATATTAAAATAATATTTTTTTATTTTTTAAAAATTATTTTTAAAATTAACAGAACAAAACAATCCAAAATATAAATTTTTTTTTTGAATTTTTTAAAAACATAAGTAACCCGCATTTAAAAACATTCTCAATCTTAATCTAGCAACCCCACCCACCATGCCCTTCTTTTGTCGAAGCAGCCATCAGATCCGCTAAAGATGCCCAATCAAACCGCCTTTCACACCCTAGTGATTTGATTTTAGAGAATATTTGTTTTTCTATTTTAATAGTGTTTTTTAAAAATAAATAAATTTTATTATTTTTTTTACTTTAAATTAATATTTTTTGATATTTTAAAATTATTTAATATACCGATGTAAAAAATAAATTTTTAAAAATAAAAAAATTATTATTTTGATATATTTTTAAATAAAAAATACTTTAAAAAATAACTGTTACCGTACTTTTAAATACCTTCTAAATCTTTTTCCTCCACCAGCTCGAACCAGCCATGCCAGACCCACCGGCTCGAACCAGCCATGCCAGACGAACCAGTCGTGCCTCTCTCCCCCTCCACACCATCAAACCGACGCCAACTTCAACTGCAACCCATAGTTGCATGTCCCCTTCTTCCTCCTTTCAACCCGACAACAGGAGTCCCACCACAGACCTGATCTCCTCGCCGTTGCTAGCAGCAGCGCCACGAATAACCCAGCCCCACCACAGACCCGATCCCCCCTTCATAACAAGAAACAACTCACGTAAAAAACTACACCCGATTTTCCCCAGAAATCGCAGCCCCAATCACACCCAAAAATAAGTTGAAAACCATTGACAGCATTGCCCCAATAATAGCAGCGTCATCAACTCCATCGAAGCAAACTGAAAAATGGACAAGATAATTTCATGCATCGTAACACACACACATATATAAATAATATTTATCATTTAATATATATACATGCTTCAAATATATATATATGTATATTAAATATTGCTTTCAAATATATATATGTATATTAAATATTTTATTTTTTTGTTGATTAATAAATAATGCTAGATAAAAGATACCCAAAACTCGATGGATAGTTTATGGACATCTAAATTTTTTACCAGTGGGTACCCATTACCTTACATAGTGTTATCCTGCAAGTCAGATTGAATTTATTTTTAGGTTAAAAAAATATCTAGGTATTGCTAATAGATTTTCAAGATGGAAAAAAAGTTTAAACCATGTAGAAATTCATCTGAAGTGACCCAGCCAACTTAGTAAATTCAAAAGCAACATGGATAATCAGGAAAAAAAAAACATAGTTTAACTAAAAATATTATAAAATGGAGATAATCTCATAAAAAATAAATTAAAATAAATTATAAAATCTAATTTCTAATCAACTCAATACTGAAAGATAAAATTAAAAAATACCAATAAAAAACAAATCAGGTTAACCTGTGATATGGGTTATGATATTAAAAAAACAAAATAGAAAACAAATTATAATAAATCATAAAATCTAGTTTCTAATAAAATGAAAATTTTTGAGTAAAAAAAATATTAGAATAAATAATATTTTATAAGGCGATACACATAAAAAAAAAAAAAAGAAGTTTATGATATGTAGCTATCTAAGTCTATTTGAGACTAGAAAGCTATTTTTGGTGGAGCATGGATATTTTGGAAAATCTAATAAGAGTGAGACTTGTTCCACACAGAGCTGGTAATTCAATAAAGATTTTAAGATTTGCTTTTGTAGACGAGGTTAGTACACTTCATTGGATTTGATATTTGAATGATATACATGATTAAGCATGCCATAAAGTTTATTTCGGCAATGACTCTGACACTCATATCATATATATAGTATTTATGTTCTTTTTATATATATATATATATATAAATTATGACCCTAACATCTTTTTGGTAACAAAAATAGAATAAATAAATCCATGTTATTTAGATGTATATAATTTATAGCATAGTTAGTATACACTATTGTTCTCGCATATAATGTTAAAGAATGCATTTGGTGTGTAAATCATTCTAAATCAGTTTAAAGTTTTATCTAGACAATTGTTGAGATCATAAAATTTGATCTTATTTTACTAGGAATGCTCGTGAAGAAGTATTCTAGTTTTATTAAAGAAATAATTTCCTAATGAAAGGGGATACATTGTGAATTTGTGAGAATGTGAATTCCAAATAAATGATGTTGTTACCCATTTTTAAAGCCTTTTATAAACAAAAAAAAAAAAAAAAAGAAAGAAAATAAAAAATATATATCATTAAGAAAAATATACTAAAACACATACAAAATTGCCGAAAATTAGTTGAGGAGATTAGACAATTTTACAATATATTTTTAACTGATGAAAGCTGTATTAGTAAAGAAAATTTAATTTAAAGAGAAACATTTAAAATTAGATGTTTACAGATTCAAATAGATTTTTCAAGATTTAATTGAATTTATTGAGGGCTTAATTGCAAGAAAAAATGATTTTTGAAGTCAATTATGCTTTAATTGGAAGAAATCAAAGTTTAGGGGTCAAATTATATTTTGTAAGAGTTAATTTAGTCAAATTAAGGGTTTAATTGCACAAATATTAAAGTTTGATAGACAATAAAGACTTTATTAAAGAAATCTGAAACTAAAGATTAAACTGAAAAAAACACGTGAATGTAGTGGTTGAAATAGCCTAAATCAGGGGTCAAATTGAAGTAATTGAAATGTTGTTTGTCAATTGATGGTCAAAATGCACAAATTCAGAATCAAGGAGCAAAATAAAAAAGGCAATCAACTTAGGGGCTGGCAATTGAGTTTGACAAGGATAAAATTCCATGAAATTAAATGTTTGAAGGTAATTATGAGTAAGGACTTGGAAGAATAGGGACTTAATCAAAATTTACCAATCCCAAATTAAAACCCCAAATGATGCGTCGTTAAGAGACTTAATGAAGAGAATGTGAGTGACCTGTTGTTCGATAAATTGACCTCTATTTTCACAACTTTGGCTGATTGAGTTGTCAACATCAAATGAATGAATATAGAGCTACAAATCTTTAAATTAAGTAAGGTTGGATTCAAATGAAAGATGTGCATCTCTTCTATCAAATTCAAATGGTCTCAGGTGCCTATGATGTTGGAATTGCTCCGATGAGACCTTGAAAGTAGGCAACTTAGTCAACCATGACTGAAACACAATTGTGTAAGAACCGACCTTATTTTCGTGTATTCATAAACAAAGGCTTCTAAATGGATTCTGATTAAGGGTTTACAACATTTATCTCAAGACCAAGAGGTCAGAAATGGATTCAAGACCTCCCAAAACCCTAAAAAAATCTTATAAATATCCCTTTAAGAAGAGAGATAAAAAGAACAGAGAAAGGTTGAAAGATGGGAGAAAAAAGGGAAAAAAATTGGCAAATATTGATAATAAACCTAAGTGTAAAGATTCAAGGGCTTAACACAATGGGTCTTAGTGGCCTGCTTGAGGAGTTTTTTTTTGTTTTATATTTATGTTTACAAGCATAAAAAAAAGGTTTGGAATGCGTAACAAGAGATGTTGTATTCACCTCTTTGTTGCTATGATCTTTATGTATTGTGTTTTTTTTTTTAATTTTTTTTTATGTTTCTGATATAATAAAGTTACTATTTAAGTTATGTATATATATAGTGTTGTTTTAGTTTAATTTAAGGAATGCATGTTGAAGCAATGATATTTATTCTGGGTTTGCTAGGTTTGTTCATACATAAAATGGGTTTAGAAAACCATTTCTTGAATCCATAGTGCATTAGCATGTAGACTGTTTTAAGTTGGTAATTTTTTGGATTTGGTATCTCATGTTTTGATGTTATTTGATAGTTTTTATGATTCAAACATGTTTGTTTATGGTAGTGTGACTTATTGAGTTAAATAAAGCTTGCTATAGAAGCCAAAAATGCCATTTTCTAGGCTTGTTAGTGGTTGTCTTTTGCTGGGTTCATGGCTGAGTTATAGGCAATGTTCTTCATGTTCCTGGGAAGAACATTGTCTTAGCCCCTTGGTTGAGATCAATTTTGGTCCATTTCTTTCCCTAGAACCCTTCGTTATTCTTGATTAATAAATAATCAAGAGTTTATTTGCATTAATAACAAGTTTTTAATGAAATTTAATTTTAGGGTTTTGATTTTGAATGAAAATATATTTTGACAAAATCGTAATATTTAAGTGATAATTGAAGTGAATGAATGCTAGATTATAGATTTTTACATGATTTTCAACATGTATGTATTTTTGTTTTGATCATATCTGGTCTAATTTGGATTTTATGTTTCAGTTGAGTTTCAGTGTTTTTCGTGTTTTTTTTTATTTTTTTTGGTATTTGATTTGTTTTGTCCAAGAATTTTTGAGTTTTTATGTTTAATATGTTTTTTAACTTTAATTTTGTTTTTGTGTCAAACCAGGATTTATGGTTCGGTTTATAGTCGAACAAATAATTTCAAACAATATAATTGAAAATTTTAAACTTACAAGGTTAACACAATTGCATACCAAATTTGCTTAATAGTTTATCAACATTTTCAAACAAGCAAGGAATAAATGTTATACCCCTTTGGTTGTTAAAGAGTCAATTTGTCTAATGCAGGGTGATTTAACTATTAAGTTGTGAAAGAATTCATTGAATCAAGTTGAGACTTATCTACTTGTTATGAACAATTGATAATTAAAAATGGTGAAATGAAAAATTACATTGTGGGTTATCAAATTACTTTTTCCTTGTGTGCATAACATCCAATATTGGTCATGCGATGTTGTAAAAAGCATCATATACTTGATTGCTTGTATTGTTACTATGAATGTCAAAAGAAAAAAAAAGGATACCTTATTGCATCAGCAATCACAGATTTTGTATACTAGCAGTGAGATGAAAGATGTAAAAACAAAGAGAAAATGATGGAAATAAACATCCATCGAGCCAAACTCATTGAAAAGGAAAAAAAATACAAAGACCAAAGGAGAAGAATATTAAGCCAAAACCTGTAAAGAGGTTAGGAGACTCCAATGAATTCTAGAGAATCAAAGCAAAAATTGAATTGAAAAACAGGAGAACAAAAAATAATAAAAAAACTAAGTTGTGGCACATTCGTTGCTTGTCATAACAAGAGTGGTTGTGTTTAAAAAAGAAGAAGAATTAGTATGCAAAGACCTAAAATTATGACAAACAAATATGGCAGTGAACAAATCCAGTCGATTCCCAACAAACAACAAGTCATGAAATCACATTGAAAAAAGCTAAAACTAACTTAAGACATGGTACATCGATAGCTTGCCATAGCAACTCTGGATGCTTTTTGCAAAAAAAAAAAAAAAAGAAGCTTAAAATTACTTAGGAGAGACTAAAAAACATAGTAAGACAATTAGTAAAAGAAATGAGACCCCCATTGTACAAAGAAAAAACAATAAAAAACATATGAAAAGAAAAAAAATAATCAAATTCTACTATAAACAAGGAAATGATAACAATAATATCAATCTCAAAAGCAAAAGAATCACACGAATTGAGAGCTAAGAAAAGAGAAAACACTAATTGATAGAGGAAACATGTGTTGAAATGCTTAAAAAAGACAAAGAATGTTATATGTAGTTAATAACATGTCTTTTATTATACTCAAATACTTAACCTTTGGCAAATAAAAAGACAAAAAAAGAAGATTTGAACTCAACTAAACCTAACCTAACCTAACCTAAATGAAATGACAGGAAAAACACAAAAGTGATAGTTGAAAGTAAAGAAAAAAATGAGATCAAACTAAACCAATTTGGATCCCATTATCCATCTAGTTGAAATCAAACTGAACAACACTTATTCTAGGTAGAATCAAGAACCAATAACCTAAGAAACTGCAATAGGAAAATAAATTGTCCAATCCCACAAAGCCAACCATAACCCTCCCAAAATATCACAAAGAATTTTTTTTGCCCTTATAAGATCAAAAACCCATTTAAGTAAGTGTGTGTTGCATTTAATGTAGCTTCATTAGAACCCATAGAATTGACATGAAAAGACACCCAAAATAATACAAGAACAGAAGTAATGGGATCCGTGTTCTATAATGTTAAAAAAATTAAATAAACACAGAAGCCCATACTCGTGAGAAAAATCCCATCCCTCTTAAATGAAATTGAAAATAATAAAAACCCACTATATAGGAATCAAGGAAGAAAAACAAGCACAAATATGCCGATTAAAACCATAAAGCTCCCCCAACCCCCAAAAGAAAAAGAAAAGAAAAAGAAAAAAGAGATGGTATGCAAATAATCCACATGAAAACAATTTTAAGACAACTAAACACAACCAATGACACATTAAAAGAACACTGTGTGGATCTATAATGAACTCTCTTTGTATATACAATGAGCTTTTGTATGAACAGTGAATTCCCAATAAAAAATACATTTCTTGGTAATTATATCTATATCAATTACCAATACAAGTAAATTTTCATTCATCCCTCAACAAAAAAATAAATAAAAATAAAATGGTATATGTGATGTATTAAGCAATTCATTTGCTTTTGTAACAATCAATACATTCATATATATGATTTATTAAATTGATCTCAATTTACTCATTAATTAATAAACTTATGTTATTATAATCCAGGAAATTTCCGTTCTATTCTATTTTAAAAAGACAAATTCACCCTTCCAAACAAGTGTTATATATAGCGAGCTCTCCATCTTCAAAAGAGAAACAAAATTGGCATCCAAAAAATCAAAGTATGTTTAGCATGATTTATAAATAGTTTTTTTTTTCTTTTACTTTAAGTTATAATTTAGAAAAATTTTTATAAACCACATAAAACAAAAACAATCAATATTAAGAGATTATTTGGCAAAAAAATGATTCAAGAATATATTTTCCGAAGAATGAAGGTTGGATTGCGATCCTTATAATTTTCATATAATTTTCAAACAATCTCTGGCCATTGATCCAACTAATCCACCATCCAACTAATCCACCATCCAAGTAATCCACTAGTAATAATATATATAAAAACAAACGATAAGCATTTGGGTTCAAAGCTGTTTTCCACCAATCCGACTTGATTTGACCTAATTTTCATCTTTGCTACGAGCAATCTTATTATTGCTCTTATCATCATATGACCTAGAGTTTCTTAATAACAAATCACAAAGCTAGGTAGCATCCAATTACAAGATTACTTAAAGGCGAAGGACGGTATCTAAACTGTGATGATAAACAGGGGTTAAAATAATTGATGGCCGGAGGAAAGCTCCCATTTCTCCAAGAATCTTTATTAGTGGGTTGGTGAGATTGTTGCTTCCATGATAAACTAATTAAAAAGGCATATATCACACATTCGTGAGCAGAGATTTGACAATTCTTTTAGGGTGTTTGGTAGAAGGTCAATGATGGCTAAGCTTTATCTTTGTTAATTAAATTAAATTAAAGTATATTTGTTATTATTTTTTTAGTAGGGTAAGATAGGGAAATTTAGTGTCCCTAAATTGGTGTTTTGGAGGGTAAAATTTAACCACCAAGAGGAAGTATTTTTTTTCTATGTCTCTCATCCCCCCCTCCTCTCAAAATACATATCAAATAATGTTTTATTTCTCTCTCGTGAGCATCACTAATTATTTAATCATTTTCTCTATTTAATATTCAATTTCTTAATACTTCAAACATTTCTAAAAACAAATCTTTAAATCTTTAAAATTACTCTTGTGATAATTACTTCTATAGTAATTTATCCCATTTTTCTATATATCAAATGTTTATTTCAGTTTGATTAATACATGTATGATTATTCTAGATCTTTTTATACAATAGAAATAGAAATAGAGTTAACTATAATTTAGTTCTTGTAGTTTATCAAAATAAATTAATTTATAAAAAATAATTAAATAATTCCTTGATCAATATATTAACCATGCTTCATTTAATAGTATTTTATTCTAAAATGCTTTCTTTTTCGTCAAACTCGCCATCCTATTTATTCTTTTTTTTTCACTTTTTTTATTTTTTAAATAAAAAATCAAAATAAAATAAACACAAAGATTTCCAAGAGTTGTAATTAACTCTTGGAAATAAAACTACTCTCTCACAAAGCTGGCTATCTCCATTCTAAGCTAGAAGAAGAGGAGTCGGACCAGGTGGAGGAGAATCCCAAACTTGGAAAGCCATATCTGATCAACTAGAGCCAATCCGGGCTAGACGATCAACACACTGATTCCCTTCTCAAAGAACTCTCAATAATTCTTGAATCTCCACTATAAGCATAAGATAACCAATAGAATGAGCCAATCCAGAAGGAGCAATAAAGAACAAGTTAAAGTCACGTTGGCTGGGCTGGAAAAACAAATCCTATATTTTTGTAAATAGAAAAAATCTTACAAAATAAAATAAAATAGATATTATAAATATGTTAAACATAAATAACCTGAACAATCAGTCAAGTTCAAGATAGTATGGACTTCACAAAAATATCAAACCCAAAGAACTTGGGCTCGCAGTGAGCCAAACATGTCGGATCCAAATACATTTGGATTCAACCATCATCAAATTTTAAATCTATATATCTAATTTTAGATGATTCTCTAAAATAAAAATATTTAAAACATGATAAACAATTATGTTTTTCATCTAGAATAATTTATATTAATAGAATGATTTTCTTGTAATCATAGGTGTATATAATATTTTTTAAGAAGCCAATTATATTGATTATCTTATTAATTATATGAAAATGATATTTATCTTCTTATTATTATTGTTATAAAAAATATATAACTTTTCAGTAATTTTTTTTCTTTAAAGATAAAAAGATTTAAAAGGTATAAATATCTAACTGCATGATGCCGTTAACTTCTCTTATAACGAGTTGAATAGTCAATAAAGCCTCCGAGGCAGCTAGCCATAGGAACAAAATATGTTTCTGAGCTACACTTGAGGGTCTAGCCCATTGATCAACTGCAAGGCTTGTCTTTGCGAAGGTCCTGGGTTCGATCCTCAAGAGTATCAGCCTGTCACCCTTGCGGTGCCTTACCTGTCTACTGGGCTTGCAGGATATTCAGTAGGCTATGGGATTAGTTGTGGTGCGCGTAAGCTGGCCCGGACACCCAGGGTCAACAAAAAAATATATATATATATGTTTCTGAGCTGCTATTAAGCGCCAAATCCACTTCCAATTGTAGTCTTGATCCTTCAGACTGGGAGCCGTAATATGAGTATAACTGAGCAAACGCCAGCAGGACTAGATGGCCAACTGTCACATCGGAACGGCGGCTCTGATCGATACGATCAACAACGGACTGGTGAAGGAGGCTCTGCAGCAAATTACAGTTCCACACAAGCAAATCACATGATTGATCCATGTGATGAAAGATTGGACCATGCTGCAGCCATGAATCATACCAAAAGGACACTTGATCGCCCTTGCCGGTTCTCCAACAGAGCCCATCCTTAATTAACATAATTATCATATATGAATACATTTCTTCGTTGATTAAATTTTAAAATTTTAAAATAATAATATCACTGTTCATAATGATCAAGGGAAATGTAACTTTTTTTCTAAAAAAAAACACACACGTACATGCCCATGATGTTGAAGTGTGGGATTAGGACGCTTTTCTTCTTTCTTTTGAATGCATAATATCTTAACATGCACAGGTGCTGGTCCCACTTGGATATCCATTGTAGAGGTGGGAGTTTTGCATGATGAGGTTGGTGAAGATAAATTGTTTAAAAATGATAAGAGGGATGTTGGTGATTGGGTATTATAAAAAAAAAACCCCAAGTCTCCCACTATAACCCAAGACAGAGATCGGATCACAACAATAATTCAAGGTGAATTTAATTTTTTTTCTCCTTCGTTACTTTACAATTTTGCCTTTTAATTCTTCTTTTTATTTATTTATTTATTTGATGCTTTGATATTGCAATAATATAAGTTTGTGCTTGGCAGGTTGTTATGTTTACTTACCAATAGAAATCTTGACAAAATCTTGAGGTGTCCAGAAAATATTTTATTTTTTAATTGATAAAATAAAATTTAATTTTATTTGTTTAAAGTAATTAAAGTCTCGAAGACTTAATTTAGGGATTTGAAGACTTAATTTTTTCCCATTAGAGATAGGTTGCTTAGGTATGGAAAATATTTATGTTGTTTTTTATTTATTTTGATAGCTGTTCTTTTTTTAAAAAAAAAATTTGATCCTTTTATATATATATATATATATATATATATAGTAATTGACTTCATATTTTAAATCTTTTCCCTTTGATATAGGGTCTTATAATGTCAAAAATACTTTTGCTCTTCCTAACATCTTTTTTATGCTAAAACATTATTAATCTGGCTCATGATTTACGGTGATTTGTTCACCCATTCAATAATAATTTGTCAAAATCTTTCAAAAGATTAAAAAAAAAAAAAACCTGGTTGTGTTTGCATTAGATTCTTCATCTAATATTGAACATTGACAACCATAACCCCGGTTCATTCAAATTACATTCATAACCATATTTTCTATAAAGATTACTATTGTCATCTACAACTTCATGCATGATGCTAAAACTAGAAGTTGATGCAACCATCCTTTCTATAATAGTCTCGTAAGAAACATATGGTTTTTCATGTGCAAACCGACACATGTATTTTTCTATTAATTCTATTTGTAGAAGATGCATCGTTATAATATTTGAATGGAGAAACTTTTTATTTTTACATCTCTTACATGAATATCTAATATCGCTTCCACTAATATTTCTCAAATTAAATAGTATGTAATTAATAAAATCATAAATCTCATTACAATAATCCATCATATGCAACGCTTAGAGTGAATTTCGATACATCCATGAACGATCATTCATTACTTATGTCAAACCTATATAAAATATTGATGACAACATGTATTAATTATATATGTAAACTAAATAAATAACAGAACATTGGTTTAACTCACACTTATTCAAACTATTTTAATAATATAACTAATTCATTATCAATCTACATAAATTTAAATTTCTGTACATTTACCAAAAATTTCAACTCAACAATAAAATTGATAGAATATAAAACGAACCCGTTAAATAAACCATTATTTATTTCATAAAAAAACATTTAAGTCACAAATTCAAAATAAATTTCATCAATTTATAAACAAATATAATTTTACAAAATCTCAAACAATCCCTAACATGTATAAATCATATATTTATGTAACAAATTTTTATGGGAAAAAGCTATAAAATAAGTAAACACACAAACAAAATACATATACTACAAAAATATACAATAAAAATTATCATTTCAAAATTGAATTCAAATAAAAAAATGGATGGTTTTGCTTACTTGAAGTGGAGAATCCTTAATAAAATTTGAATTAGAACATGAATACCTACAAACTAAGTGTTGTGATGGCTGGATTTATGGTGGAGGGTTGATTTATGATAAAATTAGGGGGTTTATGTTGTTTGTTGCACAGAAAAATTGAGGAAGAAGAAGAAACGGGGGAGGGAGAGAGGAGGGTCGCTCGTTAGATCATAAAGTAAATATTACAAATGAATTTACCGACAATTTAAATATGTCGGTAATTTGTCTGTAAAAATGACACATCATCATAGTTTTTAGATTTTTTTATTTCTTCTTTTTCTGCTGTAATTTTCTTGGTATATACCGATGAAATATTTCTATCGTGTTTATTGATTGATACTATAATGGCATATTTAATTGGAAAAATTCACTCTAATTTACTAACAAAAATATTTTGTTGGTGTGTTTATTTATATTTACTAATTATCTGATAGTGATAGTGTGGAGCCATAGGTCTACTATTCATTGATTTGCTATTATCAAAATTAAAAATGGGAGAATATGGTTAGCATAAAGGTTCATGTATTTTTTTTTCTATTAACATGGATGTCTGGATCAGCTTGCATGTACTTTGACTAATTTCACGGGCCTTGAAGTTAACGACCATGTAAATTTCTAGTAGCTCCAAGATTAGTGAGATTCAAAATGGTAACCTCTAATAAATAAAACTAGAACCTGACAAATTGAACTATACCTCTCAGGATTAGGTTCGTGTCTTCTTGATTGAGTTGCTTGTTGCATCTAGATCTTGTTTATATGGTCAAATTCTTTTTTAATGAGAAAAAAATATATTCTATTATTGAAAAAGGTGTGCACCCTTGTTATTATTACTCTGTTCTTATCAGTGTTCATTTTTTTTATTTAATATTCATTCATTTATTTTTTTCACTTCTTTCCATCCTATTTTGAATCCTTAATGTCCTGTTTTGAATAAGAACGCAACTTCAAACTTTGACTTCCATTGTTGCTTTTTTTTTTGTTGGTGTTACATGATTTACATCAACGAAATTGTGATTCTTCATTCTTTTGTTATGACATTTTACGTATTTCTAATATCCGACTTGTAAAGAATAAAGTAAATGGTGTATTTCTAATTGCTATATCATCACTTCTATAGCTCAAACGCCGTGCTTCGACGACAAGGTAATGGTCGATCATTTTCATTTTATTGTCTCTTTGTTCGTCTCATTGTTATGAGCTTCAAACTCATGTGTGACGCATCCTATGCTAAGGAAACCGGTATTAACTCTGCCAAAATCAAGCAACAGATCCTCACCACATCTTAGCGTTTCCAACTGTTGCAAATCCTTGCATTTACTGCTGATATTATTCTCCTAGAATTATAGCAAA
Source organism: Populus tremula (assembly GCA_964019445.1). Lineage (NCBI taxonomy): Eukaryota > Viridiplantae > Streptophyta > Magnoliopsida > Malpighiales > Salicaceae > Populus > Populus tremula. The sequence continues at coordinate 11,883,293 of CAXHTJ010000003.1, read as the reverse complement.
TGACCGTTTCAAATCCTTCCATTTACTGCAGATATTATTCCCCAGGATTATAACAAATGTCCATATGTATTCACTGCCAAAAGTACACTTTTCTTGTGTATATATTTTACTCAGAACTGTAATGCAAAGTGTGAGTTTTTCTATCAAATTGTGAGTAGTTGTATTGATCTTTTATGGTATCAGAGCAGTGATTCTCTAACGAGCAAACAAATCCTTCTCTAAATATGTCGACCTCTGCAGATCAAACAACAGAGATTCACCCAAACACTCACCCAATATCTTCCACTGAAAATGCACTCATTGCTCTCACATCACAACACAAATCAATGAAAAATTGACGTCTACCTTTCCTCAATGGAAAGCACAATTTGAAGCCCTCCTCATTGGATACAATCTTCTTGACTACGTTCATGGAGTTTCCCAATGTCCCTCCCCAGCTGGCACCTCTCCATTGAGATGAACAAAACTCATTGGGTTCGTAGGACAAGTTAATCCTGAGCGCTATTCTGGCTTCTACCTCACCCACCATAACTCCGCTCATGCCAGTTCCAAAACCTCTCATGAGGCTTGGAAAAAACTTCACCACATGTATGCCAGTAAATCCCGAACCCGTGCCATGCAACTCAAGGAAGAACTTACCTTGATTCAACGAGGAAATCATCCATTCATGCTTACCTGCAGGCTGTGAAAGCCCTTGCCGATGAGATTGCACTCATCGATCATCCAATTTCTGATGATGATATTACCCTGTACATTCTTAATGGACTGGGTGCTGATTTCAGAGAAATTGTTGCCCCAATTAGGCATGGGAAACATCTCTGACTTTTGAAGAGCTTCATGACATGCTTGTGGGGCATGACAGTTACCTACGGCGTTGGAATCTTCAACTCAGCAGCTTATTGCTTCTGCAATTACTCTCATCATAATCGACAGCACAATGGTGCTTATGGTGGGTCTTATTCCAAGGCTCTTATAAACCAAATGGCACACTCGTCTCAAACTTATAGTAAAGCTACTCAGGCTCATTCAAGGACAACGGAGGCCTTCCACACCCAGGTATCATCAAAGGCGTTATCAACCAAAATGCCAATTCTATGACCAAATGGGCCATACACTAAGTCTTGCCCACAGGTTCATAGATCTGAAGTCACACCAATTGCACGTTGCTTCTCAACCAGAAAATCAAAATGGCTTCTTGATTCTGCTGTTTCCATAACATTACTTGTGACTTGAAGAATTTATCTGTTCACTCTAAATATGATGGTACTGATGAAGTTGTTATTGGTGATGGGTCAGGTTTGACAGTCTCTCATATTGGTTCCTTGACTTTAAAATCACCAAAACAAAAATTTATACTTCGTGACACCCTTGTGTTCCTAATATTTGTAAAAAATTAATTTTTGTTCATCACTTTACCTCTCACAATAATGTTTTATTGAGTTTCACCCTTTTTATTTTCTTGTGAAGGACCAGACTACGGGGGCGACATTACTAAGAGGAGCATGTGAACGGCAACGTTTATCATTTTCCAAAATCACTGGTGGACTCTAACCCTAAAATTGTTGCAAATGTGCATGAACGAACCTCAATTGACGGGTGGCACAAATGTCTTGGTCATCCCTCGTTCAAAATTGTCAAAAATCTAGTTAATCATTTTTCTCTTCCTGTGGCGCATAATAAATGCATTCTCTATGTTCATCATGTTCTATCAATAAAGCCCATCAACTTCCTTTCGGCCTACCAGTTTTCAAAGTCATGCTCCCCTTGATATTATTTATAGTGATGTGTGGGGACTGCTCATTGTGTTGGTCTAGATGGCTCTCGCTATTATTTAATCTTTATTGACCATTACACAAAGTATATGTGGTTTTATCCCATTAATGCAAATCTTATGTTAGGAGTATCTTTCCTCAATTCAAACAACTTGTTGAGAAAAGATTTCAATCACAAATAAAAAGTCTTTACTCTGATAATGGTGGCGAGTACACAAGCCTAAAACCCTATATCTCCCTTCATGGGATTAGTCACTATACCACTGCCCCTCACACACCCCAACAAAACGGTGTTTCTGAACGTCGGCATCACCATTTAGTTGAAACTGGTCTCACTTTACTACACAATGCTAATCTTCCTCTCTCATATTGGCCACATGCTTTTCATACTGCCACGTATCTCATTAATCGTCAACCTACACCTCTTCTACAAAACAAATCACCATTTGAAAGTTTTTTTGGCTAAAAACCAATCTTAAATTAAAAACTTTTGGGTGTATTTGTCTTCACCTGTGTCCACTCCTTTATGTGCTGCCCCGTCCACATCTTCTGCTTCATCAGTGGTTTCAGAATCTGCCATCGCCGTGGAATCATCTCCTCTAGGTAACATCTTGCCCTCTTATTCTTTGGTTCCCTTACAATCTCCTAATAATTTTCCTATCTCATCATTGTTACATTCATGTGCAAATGAGCAACCTTGTGCATCTGTTCCCTCATCCTCCCCTACTGCAGCCCAACATTCCCCAACTCCACCAGTGTCTCCTACATCCTATACTATATCTCTTTCGGTTCCCCCAACTATAATACCACCACCATCAACTCGGACACACCCCATGACTACCCGATCACTCAATAACATCTTCAAACCCAAACAAGTCAACTCTGTCACTAGACATTCCCTTCCTCAAAGTCACGAACCAACATTTGTTGCTCAGGCTCTGTCCATGCCACATTGGCGTGAAGCTATGTCTGATGAGCTTACTGCTCTTATGAGACATGGCACTTGGGACTTAGTGCCTCCCCCAGCCGGTTACAAACCTATCAGTTGTAAGTGGGTTTTTCGTGTCAAACGAACAACCAATGGAAAAATCGATCGCTTCAAAGCTCGGCTTGTTGCCAAAGGCTTTCACCAACGTCCTGGGATTGATTATAAAGAAACTTTTAGTCCTGTTGTCAAACCTGCAACCATTTGATCTGTGCTTATTGTTGCTGTCATGCAAGGTTGGATTTTGAGGCAAATGGATGTTAACAATGCCTTTTTACATGGACAGCTTACTGAAACTATTTATATGGGTCAACCTCCCGGATTCAAGGATCAGACGCATCCTCATCATGTCTGTCAGCTGCGTAAAGCTATATATGGGCTCAAACAAGCCCCTCGGTCATGGTATTTAACACTCAAGCATGCTCTTATTCAGCTTGGCTTCCATAATTCTAAGTCTGATTCATCCTTGTTTATCTATCACTGTGGCTCTGTTATGTGTTATATGTTGGTATATGTGGATGATCTTGTGCTTACTGGAAATGATACCACCTTTGTGCAATCTCTTATTTAGCAGCTTGGTACTCAATTTTCACTGAAAGATATGGGTCCTATTAACTATTTTCTCGGTGTGGAAGTTGTCTCCACCTGTGCAGGTTTATTCTTGTCTCAACATCAATATATTCGTGACTTATTATCGAGAACCAGCATGGTTGGCGTCAAGGATGTATCCACCTGTGCAGGTTTATTCTTGTCTCAACATCAATATATTCGTGACTTATTATCCAGAACCAGCATGGTTGGCGCCAAGGATGTATCCACTCCCCTATCAACTGACATACCGTTAAAACTAAATGATGGCACTGCCTCTGTTGATAGCAACGATTTTCGTCGAGTCCTTGGAAGTATTCAATACCTCTCCCTTACTCGCCTTGATATTTCATTTGCTGTCAACAAGTTATCTCAATTCATGCACATGTCAACTACTACACACTGGACAGCAGCCAAACACCTTTTTTGGTATCTGAAGCAAACTATCTTCCATGGTATTCACATTCAAAAAGCTACTGTCTGGAATTTAACAACCTACTCTGATGCGGATTGGCCTGGCAATGTCGATGATCGCACTTCCACTTCTACATATATCAGCTTTCTGGGACACAATCCCATTTCCTAGAGTTCAAAAAAACAACGTGTTGTTGCCCATTCATCTACAGAGGCTGAATACCGATAGCTACTCCACACACATCCTTTAATCCAACCCGAAACGGCTCTTGATTTCCAGTTCATCTATTCCAGCAGTCTTGCTTAGAATACACGCAGCTTTCTTTATGGAATTAGATCGGGCTAAGCTGCTGCACATCCTAATCACAGTAACCTCAAGAAACCACGGAGCATCACCGTGGAATTAGATCGGGCTCCCCCGATCTGCTCTGTTTTCTTCTCCCTACAGATCTGAGCTCTACCTCTCTTCCCCTAATCTCATCAGCAGGCTCCACCAAACCAGCCTCTCAGCCACTGTCACCTCCATCTTCGAACCAACAGAGCCGTCAGCCACTTGTAAAGGAGAAGAAGAAAGGTATATGTTAGAAGAAAATTTTGCAGTTGTGAAAACTAGGAGATCCAAGCAGTCGACCCCCCCTTCCCCTGACTTTTGGCCACGATCCCCATCTAAACTAAGGAGGGTGGCCGAAGGGCAGAAGAGGGAGACTTGAAAGGCGCGCACCGATCTCCCAACTATGGTAGCGGTGGACAACTCAGCTAGTGTAGAAATGAAGGAGGAAGATGGAAGTTGCCGATCATGCCATCCACATGTCTGACCTTCGACAGATTTGATGAAAAGTGAGGAGAGAAGTAAAAACAAAAATGCTCCCAAGCCACTACCCTCCACTGCCCACCAAACTTACCTCCATCCACCACTCTCCCCTTACTACCGCAGAAAACCCAGACCAACATGTTCACACTATGCCGCCATCATCTGCTGCAACATTTCCATTTTCTTAAAATCCAAATCACCCTGCTACCTTTGCACGAAAACCTTCTTCTACCCCTGTCATACCCTCTGCACCTAACACCAAAAGCCTTGGCCTATCACCACTTGACATTGCCCATCCTATCCTGCAACCTCTCAAACTGTTTTTTGAAAGATTCCCTTCCTGGGTTGATTACCATGATCTAAAAAAAGCTTTCCTTAAGTTTGGAAGGGTTACTAAGTTGTTCATCTCCAAGCGAAAAAATACTCTAGGACGACGCTTTGGATTCGTGGACATTCTATCTTCCATGTCTGTTAATGACCTCTGTGATCACGCCAGTAGCCTTTGGTTTGACACTTACAAACTAAGAGTAAACCCAGCTAAACATAGCCCCTCTACTCCTGCCTTGACACCAACAAAAACCCTTCCCAAACCTGCTCCATTATATCCACCTAAGCTTTTGTTTAGAGATAACAGATCTTTTATTGAGGTATTAACGTCCACAAAGCCTCCAGTGGTCAGTGATGAGAGGAGAATAATAAACTACAACTCTACAGTTGAGGATAAAGAGTGGCTTAGTAGGAGCTTGGTGGGGACAATCCTGCTAAATGCTGATGTAGCAACAATGGAGGAAATGGTATTAAAATCAGTAGAGAACGCTGTGAGCTTCAGATTCCTAGGAGCTAGCCAGGTGATTGTGACTTTTGAGGACTAGTTAACTGCGCGTAAGGAACAAAATAATGCAAGATCTTTTCTGTACTCTCTACTCAGTAACCTTAGGCAGTGGGAAGCAAGGATATGCGCCTATGACAGGTTCTTACATCCATTTTTATGGATAGTATTGTTGTTTGGAATGTTTGTGGTTTAGGGAGCAGAGTTAAAAAAAGATGTGTGATGAATTTGGGTAGGAAATTTTCAATTGATGTTCTGGGTATTTTAGAAACAAAATTAGAAAATATTCATGACAGTATTATTTGCTCTATCTTGGGTCGGCATGCTAGGGACTGGTATGCAATCCCCTCTCTAGGCCTTTCTGGGGGGATTTTATTACTTTCAAAGATAGTGTTAGCACTCCATAGTGTCTTGTTGGCGACTTCAATGAAACTTTGTCACCCTCGGATCGTAAAGGTGGTTCAAAAGTATCTGCTTCTATGTCAAGATTCAAGCAGTGTATTGATAGTTGTGAACTTCTTGGTCTCCCCTTAAATGGAAAAATATTTACCTAGTCTAGAGGTAACGCAGCAAGTCGAATTGACAGAATTTTCATATCGGGTGATTGGCTGCAGCTTCTTCCAGCCTCTACTTTATTCGGTCTCCCAAGGAAGATGATACAAAGTTTCTGGAACTCAATTTCAGTCTCATCAACTGGTAGAGGGAACAGAAGAAGATGGTGAGCAATTCATGAATTATACCCCATTGTATCACATCATAAGAATTAGCCATGGTTTTCTTTCTGATGCTATCTGGAAAGGCTAGTCAAATTTACAATTAAAACTTCTATGATCCATATTCTGACTGCATTTATTTCTTTAGAATAATTGAATTCTCTCATAGAGCTGTTGGATCATGGGAGTACACTTGACAACCATGCAGATGTTCTAACATCATCTTAGCTACAAAATAATCCTACCATTTTCAATTACATAATCATCCCAAAGAGAAAAGACTCTATTCATCAGACAAGCACAAATTATTAAGTTTCTAGTGTGTGAAATTAATTGCTAAATTAAATTACATAATGAAACAATCAATTAGATAGCAGACACAACAAATTATTAACTGAACAACAGCAGATCAAAAGCAAAGCAGCTTAGCATAATGAAAGCAACAACGGGTACATAAGGTCAAAAGCAACTCACTCACCCATAATAACAATAGAGAAAAAAAAAGTCCCGTGGCTGATCAACCTAAAAAATATCATCCTCCAGAATGGAAAGACCAGTTTTATAACACTTAGCCAACAAACAAAGTTGAAGAAAATCCGGATGCAAAGCAGTCAAATGTTCAGAGGAAGAGCGTAGTTTTTTCACAGCTTCCAGCAAAGGGGCTATACCACGCATTGGTACTTCAAGCATCAAAACTTGGTCTTTGAATCTCTTACTAACAACTACGACTGCCAACTCAAAAATATTAGTTAGCATCAACTAAGTAAATAGAAAAACAACATTCTAATCACACATATTTTTAATTTAATCGAGGGTAAACAAAAATAAAATACACTTTTCCGACGCGAAACGAATCATGAATTACTCAATTTCAGTCTCTACAGAGGAAATCAAAGCTGCGGTTTGGGATTGTGAAGGAAATAAGGCACCAGGTCCTGATGGTATTAATTTTACCTTTATTAAGAAATCTTGGAGTACTATAGGCGGGGACATCACCCGAATGGTTGAAGACTTTTATCAATCTAACCTTCTCCCTTCAGGCATCAACAACTCCTTTGTTACACTCATCCTTAAGATAAATTGTGCTGCAAAGTTGGCGGACTTTAGACCTATCAGTTTGGTGGGAAGCTTATATAAGATTATATCAAAGTTGCTGGCAATCAGATTGAAACATGTTATGCCAGAAGTTATTGCAGACAATCAAACTGCTTTCATCAAAGGTAGGCAAATACTTGACAGTGTATTGATTGCAAATGAGGTTATTGCTTACATCAAGGAAAACCATGGTAAAGCTTATCTTTTTAAACTTGACTTCCATAAAGCTTTTGATTCTGTCATATGGGAATACATTAACGAAGTCATGGCTTTGGATCCAGATGGAGAGGGTGGATTATGCAATGTATTTCTACTGCAAAGATGTCTGTTCTTGTTAATGGCTCTCCTACAGAGGAATTCAGCTTGGAAAAAGGATTACGCCAAGGAGATCCGCTCTCTCCTTTTCTTTTTAATCTTGCAGTCCAGGGGTTGAGTTGTATGCTGCAGCGTGGTTGTGATATGGAATTGATTGAAGGACTGAATTTTAGCAGATCTGGTCCTGCACTATCTCACTTGCAGTTTGCGGATGATACCCTTATATTCAGTTCAGCTTCCCTATCCAGTTTACAGAACATAAAGCGTATCCTTTTATGCTTTGAACTTATATCAGGGCTGAAAGTTAACTTCTACAAAAGCAGTATTATTGGCGTGGGTATTGAAGATCATGTATGCCGCCACTCAGCGCAGATTCTTAGGTGCAAGCAGGAACTACTCCCATCACATATCTTGGTCTTCCCATCGGTGCAAATATGAACAGAATTTCAATGTGGAAGCCTATTATCAGCAAAATCAGCAGCAGGTTGGCTGCATGGAAAGGCAGATTTCTATCTATTGGAGGTAGACTGTGTCTACTTAAATCTGTTCTAAGTAACCTGCCCATCTACTATCTATCTTTATTTCCCATGCCAGCAACAGTTGCAACAACAATTGAGAGAAAGTTCAGATCTTTTCTATGGTCTAGAAAAGAGGAAAGCAGGAAATTATGCAATGTCAGCTGGTCAACAGTTGCTCTCCCGAAAAGGATAGGGGGTCTTGGGATTGGGTCTTTAAGGGATAAAAATACAGCTATGCTGTATAAATGGCAATGGAGGTTGGGTTCGGAGGAAACAAGCTTATAGAAGGAAGTGATCAAATTCATACACAACACAAACATCTCTGGTTTCCTGCCACAAGCCCCTATTTCAGGAACTGGCAGCACATGGACGCGTATGATCAACCATTGTATTAAAGATAACAGATTGCAAGAGATTGTGTCCCATCAATCTATGGTTCTTATTGGCAATGGCAAGAGACCATCGTTTTGGCATGATATTTGGGTTGTTAATCATTGTCTTGCAAATCGTTTCCCTACTCTTTACCGTTTATCCAATGATAAAGATGCCAGCATTGACAAGATGGGAATGTGGGATGGTTTGAATGGATATGGCTCTTTTCCTGGTCAACGCCTTTGAGGGGTCGAAACATTGGTTTGTTAGAACAATTATATGTCGTTCTCTCAACGGTGCACTTAGACAACGAATCAGAGGATAAACTGATATGGAAGGACAACAAATCAGGAAGATTTTCAGTTAAATCTCTATGTGGGCTGCTAAGCCCCACTCACTATTCTACCAATGGCTTCTCTTTTGCTGGAATCTGGAAAGGTGTAGTCCCTCCTAAAGTGGAGATCTTTTGTTGGATGGTTATTATTAACAGACTCAACACCCGAGGTGTGCTGGTTAGAAGAGGTGTTTTGGATAGATCAAACTCCAACTGCCCTATTTGTCTAGTTGAGGAAGAGTCGGCTGATCACTTACTTCTACATTGCCATAAACATTGGATCATCTGGTCCAAAATCATCAAGTGGTGGGGATTATCATGGTGCTGCCCTAAGAATTTGTCATGCTTATTCTCTCAGTGGACTGTCATGGTTCAGGGTAAATTTCAGAAAAAAGCATGGCTGATGTTGTTTTTTCAGTGGTGTGGTCCCTTTGGCTTCTTCGAAATGACCTGATATTTCAACAAAAGTCGCGAACTATGATTCAGTCTTCTTCCTTATCATCACTCGGCTATGCTTATGGTTGAAAGGCACTTCATCCTGACTTTCCTTACTCCCTCTAGATCTGTTAAGATCGTCAGCAGGTCTGTCCGTTGGTCCAATGTTCAGATTTATAGAACTAGTGTTATATGGTCTCCTCCACTCATTGGTAGATTCAAGTCGAACGTGGATGGCTCCTCTCTTGGAAAGCCTGGACTCTCAGGTATAGGTGGTGCACTGCGCAATCACCAAGGTCATCTCCTTGGTATTTTTTCTCTACCAGTAGGGACTCTAGACTCAAACATAGCTGAGCTGAGAGCTGTTGTCAAAGCTATTGAGCTCTCAGCCTCAAAGTGTTTCCTTCATCATAAGCATATTATTATTGAATCTGATTCTGCCAATGTAATCAGCTGGATGCATAATCCTCACAACAGGCCATGGATGCATAGAGACCTCTTCTCCACAGTTCAGAAATTGACTAGACTGTTTGGTTCAATTACTTTTTCTCATGTGTACCTTGAGAGCAATAGTCTGGCAGATTGTATGGCTAAGCAAGGAGTGCACAGATCCAGTGATTTCATTGCTTGGTTTTGATTCATCTCTCAGATTATGTCTATCAGACTAAATGTGCATCTCTTCAGAGGTTTAGATTCTCGTGAAAATTAAATTGGAGACTCTTGGAAGCTTCTCCTGGATTTTATAGTAATGGTTTTCTTGTGTAGATTATATTGTTGCTTTCTTAGTCTATTTCTGATGTTTTGTCCTCTTTGTATGGACTTTGCTTTGATTGGTAGTTCCTGCAAAATTGATATGCGACAAGCTTTGTAATTTTTCATGCCACCAGGCTATGACATTTAATGAAACCATATACTTCTAAAAAAAAAAGAGGTTGAATACCGATCCTTAGCCAATGCAGCATCTGAAACAATGTGGCTGCTTAGTCTTCTTAGTGAACTGGGTTTTCCACTCAAAGCGCCACCTTCTCTCTCTGTAACCTTGGTGCTACTCACCTCAGTTTTAATCCATCCATCACTCCCGTATGAAGCATATTTAGATTGATTTGCACTTTGTGCTTGACTTAGTTCAGAAGGGTTCGCTTCATGTCAAACATGTTCACACTCAGGATCAACTTGCAGACTTACTAAACCATTATCTCGGCAACGTACCAAGTTTCTCCGATCCAAGATTGGCCTCACCGATGGGAGTCCTATCTTGCGGGGGCGTGTTAATGAAACCGTATGAACTCTGCCAAAATCAAGCAATAGATCCTCACCACAGCTTAGCGTTTCCAACCGTTGCAAATCCTTCCAATTACTGCTGATATTATTCTCCTAGAATTACAACAAATGACGGTTTCAAATCCTTCCATTTACTGCAGATATTATTCCCCAGGATTATAACAAATGTCCATATGTATTCACTGCCAAAAGTAGACTTTTCTTGTGTATATATTTTACTTAGAACTATAATGAAAGGTGTGAGTTTTTCTATCAAATTGTGAGTAGTTGTCTTGATCTTTTATCCTATATGGTTTCATCATATGATTTATAGTTTAAATTAAAAATCAACCAAACAATACATATGATCTTTTCTCATTTCAAGATCTCTCTCTCTTCCACGTATCATTTACAAAAAATCAAGAGAACAGATAGATAACATAATGTCATTCACCACCATCTTATGAGATTACTCTTTAGTTACTTGGTGTTTTATTCATAGATCTGGATCAAGGGAGAATGGCAAGAGTTTTTTTTTTTTTTTTGTCATATGAGTTTGCTTTGGGCTATTAAAAGAGTCATTGAGGTTGTCTGTAACTATGGATTCGATCTTTTAATGTTTGTTTCTTGAATGGTTGTATGTAACTTTTCAATTTCTCAACTTTGTTTCCAAGTCTAAACACAGAAAACAATGGGCACCCACCAAATCTAGTTACAATGCTATGTTCTTTTTATTTGTTTCTTGACTGGTTGTTACTATATATCATGTCACTGCCCGGATTCTGGCTGTAAGAAAAGGATGAAGATGGTGGTTATAATTTTTTTTAGTTTGATAGATATCAAAGTTGTAATATTTAATATAAAAGTATTTTTATCTTTAAATGAAATATAGTGAAAATTCTATAAATAATAAGATATTTTTTGTTGATTTATTTTATAATATAAAGTTTAAGATGTAAATTATAATTTTTCAAAACTTAATAAATAAACATAATTTTAACTGAATTATAAGATGTTAGGAATATTTTTCATATTTTTTAACATGTCTATTGATTTCTTCCTGTGGCATACGATGCAAAGGTATTTCATTCATCTATTTGAGGGAAATCTTCCATTTATCCGACATGCGTAGTTCCCGTTTGTCTTGCACTTTAATTAGCTCAAACATTATGTTTCTCGTTTATTGCATTGGAAATTTGCTTTAAAAAAATGAGTATATTTGAGACTAGATTAAAATTAGGGTGTATTCATTTTCAGTTATGCTTCTTGTTCATTGCCTTGGAAATTAATTTGTTTTAAAAACATAGCTAATAAGTGTATTTGAGACTAAATTAAAATTAGGGTGTTTATATTTTTAGGATTAAAACTTTATTAAAAATTTCTCTTTAATAAAAGTAGTTTAACATCAAATACAAATAAATTCTTTTGTTCATTAAATTTAAAAATTATAAAATAATAATATCACTATAGAAAATTACCCTCCTATAATTTAATCATTTTAAAAAAACGTTTGCTTTTATTTTTAAAAAACATTACAGTTAACATCCTATAATTTATAATTTGATCACTTTATATGCAAGCCAAAAATAATTAACAAAAAAGATCAAGTTATTTATACGTTTGTAAAATATAATGATTAAAAAGCCTTTGTAATGTTAAAATTACAAAATTTCCATGCAATTGAATTCAAATTTTTTAGTTCTAGAACTTGTTAATTCTAGATTTCTAGATTCATGATATCTAATTGCAGAACAAAAGTGATCGATCGAGAGATATTAAAAACAAAAGGAAATCTAAGAAAGAAAACCTAAAAATCCACCGAGGCAAGAACACAAGTCTCCAATCATCAACTGCTCCTTTTTACAGACCACCATAACACTACTGTTTTTCATACCCTATTAATCAACAATCCTGGAAATAAAAAACACCAAGAACAATATTGTCCAATCTCTTTCTCTAGAAAAGCAAACACAACCTTTTTTCCTCAATTCATAGCTATCATCTTCATCAAACAACGTTAGCCTCCTTTTTCATTTTCCCTTCGCCATGTTCAGCCTCAATCATCTTTTCACTACACAGTATGTGACCATTGTTAAAAGGAGACAAAAATCCACATAAAATAATAAAAAATAAATTCAATCTTCCATAATTTTGCACACCAAATAGTAGCTCATCAACCTTCTCTCTTTAGGTTTCCCGAGCTTGTTTGCTTTGTTTTTCCTTTCATTTTGGAGCTTAAGATAGGACGAGAGATTTTGAGTTATTATACCTAGAAATTCATGGATTTTATTCAGTAGTGCAACTAATTAAATTGATGTTGTTGAAATATGATTGATTGTAATGATTTTGTTTGCACTAAGAGATCTGTAATAAAGCTATAAGGAGAATTAGTTGATCATTAACAGCTACAAATTTTCATTTAAATTATATTCTAAGTACTTCAGTTATTAACTATTAGTAAGTGAGTCTAGCAACGTTCCTCTTTTCAGGACTGAGTCGGAAAGAAGAAGAAGGCAGACTCCATCAATCAAGGGGTGGGATTGAACCCCCGGAAAGATACGATCCACGAATAGATAGATTCCCACGTTCCAGGTAGCACTTAGAAGGCAGTGAAGGAAAGCTTTTCAATTCTTTCGGAGCCCCGCTCAGGGCGAAAAGGACCGAGGGAAAGGGAAATGGCTATCAGTTCTGACTCTATTCCCGAGGAGGAATCAATTGTTTCAGATCGAGTGAATATGTCGAAAGGTAAATGCTTGTTTGTTGCAATTTCGTTAAGGCGTGCTCTTTTTTTAGTTAAACAAAACAAACAACTAATCTGAATTAACATTAAATTCTATCATTTAGATCACTAAAGTAATTCTACAACACATTGTGTATGATGCTTACCATCCAGTTGATGAACCATAGTACAATTGATAATATTTCTGATGTTTTTTTTCTCCATTATTCACCAGTTTATGGGCTTTAGTTTGAACACTTGCTGCTCATGCTGGCCTTGCCTTTTCTCTTGATTTTTCTTTCATCATTCTATGCCTTTGTTTCTGCTTGTGGATGATGCCATACACTATCTAACATACCGCTTTGCTGTTTATTACTTACCAATTCAGTTATCGTCACGGAATCTTTCTTATTTAGTGATCTGCATTGCTGTGATGATGACCACTTTAGAACTGTTACTTGGAATTGGGCTTGCTTGATTGTTCCCCTCAATTTGACAGCTTTACACGTATTGCTGGGTCTATCAGTGGTCTTTTGATGCCTGCAACAGGTCTGTTTACTGTTTTATTTCAGTCTTTGATCGCTCAGATAAATTCATGCACCATGATTTGTGCTCCCATCATTGATTTATTAAAGGAATGGACAGAATGCTGCTTTGAAGTCTACTTGAATGGAAATTTGAGTAAAAGTATGTGTGAAGTGGTGAAATGTAAGCGAAGAAGAGAAGGGGTAAGTGCTGCAATCAAGATAAAGTCACTAAGGCAAATAGATGGGTCAGGTTCAGTAAGAATTTGTGCTATATGATTTGAAGAAAAAAATTTTAATTTTGGGATTGGAAATTGAATGAAGATTATGAAGGCCCAATACACAGAAAATATAACACGAGAAAGATCAAGAAATTGAAAAAGGCTATAAAAAAAACCATGATAGATTAGTTCAAGTGATCAAACTAAGGAGCTAATGTATGAAAGAGATGGGAATATAAAGAGAGAACTTTTACTGGAAAAGCAGGTTGGAATATAAAGAAGGTCATAGTTTAATGATTCCAAAAACCGATTGCTTTTCATTTTCCTTTATGTTCTGTCTATATCACCCTTCCCATTTTCTTCAGCTGTTAGCAATCCAGAGGCATATCTTTCGAGCAATAGCATTGTTGTGACATTTTCTTTCTCGAATCTCTAGCAAGCAGGTACTTTATGCATGATACCTTGCCTTGTCAAAAGCTGGCACCAGTTATGAAAGCTAGAGGATGCAAGTTGTGGAAAAACAAGGACCATTCTTCTGGACATTTAGCTTTTGTCCATGTTGTACATGGCTTTGGATTCTGGTCCTTTCTAAAAAAAAAAAGAATAATAATTGCATCTCTTGTTTTCTTCCCTCTGGGAGACTTCTCTCCCTGATTAGATTTTGGATTTTAGCCCATTTGGTTTTGTCTGGATAAGTCACTAACGTCGTAACAAATTAGACTTGCTTTATGGCTGCTAGGCTGTTCTTGTGCTACGCACTCTGTATCATATGTTAACCAATACTATTTAGCTTGGTTAGTTTATTTTGCTACACAGAATCCCTGTTGGAATGAGTACTTTTCACAAGCGTTGATACTAGTTCACTACTAGTGATGATTGCGAGGGCGGGAGGGAAAGTGTGGTGGTTCTTGGATGGCAAATACGCAGCGAAATCAACTAAGGATGACAATTTTACCGTTATGCGAAGAGAGATGTAGCAAGATAGAGGAGGGAGTGAAGATGGGAAGCCAAATGAAAGAAGGAGATTGAAACCGGCGCAAGGATATGATCAACAGAAACACCACAAGAGTGGCACTCACACTCGCGGTGGCGGTAAGTTGTAGAAGGTACTGGACTCTTGGTGGTAACCTGAGGAATGTTCCTGTACGAGGTGATTGCCGCAGAGGGAAGCGCTCAAAAAGATTATCACTTCTAGTTCCGGTGAGAATTAATTAACCGTCTTAGTCATAGCTATAGCCACAACCATAACCTTTCGAACATAGCTTGGCTACCTCTCAGATCGTTTAAGTTTTGCTTTGAGGACAAAAGAATCAAGGAATTTGGTTTGACCTCTTCTTGGGATGTCTTCGATGGAATTCTTGTGAGGAATGGAATTTGCATTCTCTTACAAAACTCACCCGATTGGACCTTCTCGTAACTATGGGCTCTGTTTTAATGGTCTTATGGCCAACTTGACTCCTCAACATGCTAAGGAAATGGACAATATCACTACATTTCCCACTGTATAAAAGGGCTCTCTCCTTCATTGTACCATCTTCAAGAACTCCAACAGCAGAAACAAACAAATACGGAGCCATCTCCCCTCTCCTCCTTTCTCATTCTCTGCATAATTTACCCATATAGTTTACTCACATAAAATTCAAATTTCAAATACTAACTTGATCAATTAGGACACCTCTCGACACCTCTAACCTCTAGCCTTTCACGAAGATTTTATGTTCGAGAAAGTTGTGATTTTTGAAAAACTATAAATTGTAGTTTCTGAAAATAAAATATATAAAAAAAACTATGATAGAAAAAGAGTATTAGATTTTAAAGTATTTCGGAACACTTAAAAGTTATAGCTACAATTAAAATTGTTTAATATTTTAATCATAGTTAGAAATTTTTTTGTTACAAAAAAAAATTATTCAAGATTTATTTTTAGAAAATAATTAGTATGAATTCAATAGCAATTTATTATTAATCTTTGGTATTATTGTAGTTCTCGCGTATTTTTGAGCTGCACACGTCTGAAAAAGCATTAAATTAATGTATTTTTAGGTGTTTTTCAATGGTTAAAATCTAAAAGAAAAAATTATTTTAATGTATTTTCATTTGAAAAAACTTTTTAATTAAAAACACCTTGCATCACATTACCAAAGACACAATAATCTAAAAATATCCATTTTTTATCGGAGACATAAATACAATTAAGACCCTAAAGAGAAAAACTAGATTTGCTTTAAACATGAGGAGAGTTAATTTAAATTAACCTCATATTTGATTGTCTTGTCTGTTTTACATTTAATGAATTAGTTCTAGGTTTAAAATATATGTATGCAAAATAGTTACAAGTACTAGATGAGGTGCTAGCACGTTGCTACGAGATCTTATTAATGTTTTTTTTTAATGATATTCTAACTTGTAACTTGGCTAAGAGGATGCATTTTTTCTTATGACTCTCTAAGTTGTAACATAGCTAGGAGCATGTTAAAGTGTACAGAATAGAGAAAGGTTGCATATATAACTTATACACAAACATTGAAAAGTGTATGTTAGAATTAAAAAAACCATGCATTATTGTTTCTATGAGTTGTGTAAATGTCATAAAGCAAACCAAAAAAGTTGGAGCATGAAAAGTAGTAACAGAAGGTAGAGCTTAGTTAGTATGTATGGTTTAACAACTTATATAAAAGAAATAATCATGTGAGATCAAAGTTCTTGAATGCAAGAGATATTGGAAAGCAAATAAGCCTACAAGTAGACAACAATTAAAAGGAGGTGTTAGAGAAATGAAGGCATTGATAGTAGAAAAAGCCTTATAGAAAGGCAGGTGAATAATTGTGAAGATAGAAAAGCAAATCAATATTTTTAAAAAGGTTAAGTCATAAGCTTTTAATGTCTAGAAAAGTAAGCAAGGTTAGAACAAACTGTGGTTAGCAACAATTTGTGTGCAATTAAGTTAAAAGAGAAGATTTGCAAGAGCATCATAATCAAACACAAATCATGAACCAATTAAAAATGCAAATGAAAGAGTAATTCTTCACAGGGATAAACAATAATATAAGTAATACAATAAAGCCAAAAATAAGATGAACCTAAATGTTGGATGGTTGAGAGTCTCATTATCTTTTTTTGCAAGAAGAGATCTTTCTTAAATATATGGAGTTAAATCTTGGATGCTGATTTCTTCATTAATAATAGGCTTATTAGTGTGAGATGCACCAGTTTGGTTGTAAAAAAGAAAAACATAAACAACTTGGTTGAAAAAAGAATTATGAATGCAATTGAGAAACATCAAACAACATTAAAAAAATTTAATGGTAACGTGATGGAGTTGTGTTTGAGTGTGCAAACCTATGTTGTGGTCTTAATTCATGAATTCAAGTTTTCTTTTAGTTCCAAGGATAAAGATATCACCAATACTTGACAATTTAGATAAGGGAGTTTATGAAGAACCAAAAGTTGTGATTATATGTGGTATGCTTTCTGGTGTAACAAGAATGGGCTGTTGTTTTGCCAAGAAACATAAAGAGCGAGAATGCAGATTAGTATCATTTGTGTTGTTATTGTCAAAGATGTTTGTTGCAATTATGTCATAATGGTTAGTCTTAGCTCTGAAAGCACCAAAACGCAGATGGAAAATCTAGTTTTATTCAGTTTGGCTACTATTGAAGGCACGACGATGCTTGGGTCACTAAATTGCTTATCGTAAACATAGTTGTTTGCAAACGACCATAATAAATTTTTAGCTATCTTACCAACCAACATGAAATCGACAATATTTTCTCCATCAGTAACAACGCAAGTGACTTTAAACCTTTGCATAAAAATAACATCACAGTAACACATAATGTAAGAAAAAACTAAACAAACAACATGAAAATACACATGTTTAAATACAAGAGAAGAAAGTCTAATTAAGGATGGAGATTGTAAATTTTGTTCGTTCCTAAGTAAACAATATTAAAGACAACCATTTATAAAAGGGCATCAGCCGACAAACATGTTAACATGGTATAATATGCAAGTATAGGAATGGACATAGTGAAAGCCTAGGACAAGATATTTAAATGACTAGTCGCACTGAAGTACAAAATAAATGATAGCAAGGGATTAATATATTTTCTAAACAGAAAGGTGATGGAAATAAAAAGCCAAAAGCCATAGCAAAATTAATAAAAACAAAGAGAAAAAGGAGACAGATTGAGTAGTTCCATGTAAACACAACTAATTTTATCAACGTAAATATACAGACCCCCCAACACCAATGATGCAAGATCAAATTAGGAAGGTATAGCATGCAAGAAACCTTTAAATAAGACAATAATAACAAATAACACAAAATAACATGAATGGTCAGCCTAAGTAAACAAAAAGCATAATCCGCATAACATAATAAAAAGACAACAAATATGGAGCAGACCTACGACTAATAATAACATAGGAAAAACAAAATATAGGCAGCAAAACAGGAAAAATAAAAATACCAGAACCAAAAGCACAAATGGAAAGGTGCCTAAAAAAAGGACACTGAAATAGCAGTGTCAAGGCCTCAAATAAGACATAAAAACAAAAGGAAACAAAGCAAATAAGCCTAGACCTAAACCAAGCCCAAGCAAAATGCACCAACCTACTCTATCTCAAAATGCCAAAGCAAAATGAACAAAATGCCATGCTAAAAATAAAGCAGTAAAACTACCAAAGCAAATAGTTGTCGTGATGAATGTCGTCCAAAACAAACCTAATTGCAATAGTTCTTATAGAGAAGTAGACAACAAACATAACCAAATAGAATTAGTCGAAAGCAAACAAAACCCAAACTCTAGAAAAGACATCAAACCTTATAAAGTGTGATTAAGTTTAATGCAGCATCATTAGCAAAGTCAAAAGCTTCAGCAAAGAGGATATACATGCAAACCAAGAATTTGGCGATAAATGGACCACGCTTGCAAAATCGACGGAAGACCACACCTAATACCACATGCTCTCAAGGATCAACCACCTAACAATTCTGGTGTTTGAGATCAATGTCACCATAAAGATTGAATTGCAAGAAGAAAAGACACAAACAACAACACCTTTTTTTAAAAAATAATAATAAGATAACAGACAAAAAAAGCCCATAGAGCGACAAAATCCCAATAAAAAGGTTACTTGGCAATCAATTATGACAACCAACATATCAAGCAATCCACATGTCAAAAAACACGAAGACGAAGAGGTGTTATCCCATCCAACAATCACTTCATAACAAGCTATGGACAAAGCCATCAAAGTCCAAGAGAAAACCAAACATTTTCAACCCACAATCACAACACATATTCAATTGCCTCTACAACTCCCATTGAAATCAATTTACATTAGAAAAAGAGTCATGCGATCCACTGTTACAATCCATAGTGGAATGTATATGTGTGTATAGTAATTTTAATAGTATCTTTAGTTTTTTTGTTTAAGCAATCCACATGTCAAAAGACATGAAGATGAAGAGGTGTCATCTCATCCAACAATCACCTTATAGGAAGCCATGGACAAAGCCATTAAAGCCAAAGAGAAAACCAAACATTTTCAACTCATCATCATAACACATATTTAATTGCCTTTGTAGCTCCCATTGAAATCACTATGCATTAGAAAAAGTGCCTGCAATCCGCAATTACAATCCACAGTGGATTGTATCTGTGTGCACAATAATTTTAATAGGAACTTTAGCTTTTTTGCTAACTATCACCAATTAAAAATTCTTTAAAATTGATGATAATATACATGAACTTTTAAGTGTAAAGGGCAATTTTGTCATACACTAATATTTAGTTGCATTATATAAAGAAGTAATTATAAATCATTAAGTCATGTTGGATTGATGAAGTGATTTAAACTTTAAATAATTTTTGGATTTTTTGTTACTACATATAGGCTAAAGTGTTTAGACTTGATTAATGGGCAAAAATATCTAGGCTTAATTGTTTTGTATTCCTTTTCAAACAAATCTCTTATGCATTAAGAGATCTTTCAATTTTTAAGCTAGTAAAATGAAGAGAAGAGAAAAGAGATAAACTAAAAAATTAACAAAAGTAAGAGAGTAAATTTAGAATAATAAGTTAGTAGAGAAGGTGGCTTACCAGCATTTTTGTAAGAGAAATCATGATGAGAAGTTGTGTTGCCTTAAATATACCATTTTTCTAGCCAATAAAAATAACAAAGACCATTTAACTTAAGTCAGAAAAGTGGAGAAAAGAGAGGTTATCTACAAAATGGACAAGGGTAAAAGAGTAAATTTAGAGTAATAGTTGTGTATGTGTTTTTCTAGTGGATCTCTGAGGTATTTATACATCCTGGACATCAAGATCATGTAGCTTACCTAATAAAAAGTATTGTAGCTTACTTGCCAAGGATTTGGGTCGGTGACTTACCTACATGATGTGAAATTGTGTTGTCATTATATACTTTTTTTCTAGCTTATAAAAATAACATAGACAACATAAATCAACTAATAAAATAATTTAATTATGTAAGCTATAACAAGTAACTAAAATAATATTTTTATAATTGAAATGAAAACTAATATAAGTGATTTGTACATTAATTAACAAGTGAAAATTTTATAAGCTCTAATGGCTTCTAAATGGGCAATGAGGTACCGTAATTCTAACTTTTTAAAGGTTATAATAATTGATATATAAATATTGTTTTTCAAGCGATTGATTCATCAGGGCTTGTTAAGCTTCTAACCTAATGTTGGATTCCGTGTTTGGATTAAGCTTCAACCAACCAATCTTTGACTAAATAGATTTGCCTTTCGGTCTAAGGTTGGGTTGCAATCTAAACAAAACTGTTATGGGTTTAGCTAAGGCCTAACACATGTGACCAAACAACTTTGTTGCTCGATATAGTGTTTAGGTTAAGGCTCAACCCATGTAATCAGACAATTTATTATCTAGTCTCATGATTTTTAATAGTATTATTAGATGCCCCTTATTAAAAAAACATTTATAGTAAAGAAAAGAAAAGACTTGTTCTGTTATTGTAATTCATGATATTGAATTTATTAGATCCAATTAAAATAAGATTTGATATTTATAAAATCACTTTTTAACAATTCATTAGAAATATAAAAGTTTGTAAAAAAACATTCAACAAACAACACATGGTATGCAAATTGTATAATACAAATAATGACAATTAAGTAGCATATAAGAGTGAACATGAATGGAAAAATAAATTCATGACATATGGATAAAATAGAAATGCAACCTTATGACATATGATTTCAATTATCAAAATATTTATTTAAAAATTTATATCAAATCGCATAAAGTTAAAGAGGTGCACTAGATTGTGCTCCTCGTAAAAAAATAAATATTTAGTTTAATCCGTTTATAATTTTTATTATAAACATCATGTATTTATTATTAAATCACATCAAGTTGATATCGGACTCCAATATAGGAGTCATGTCATTTTAAGGATAGTTTGTTTTCAAGGTGCACCAGACAACTCACCTTTAAACAAATAGTTGAATCCATTTTTTTAATCTATAACATTAACATCATGTATGATAAAAAAAAAAAAAAACCACATGTGAATATTTAAATTTAAAGAAAAATTAATATTTTTAACTGTAGTTTTAAAAAAGTAGATTTGAAAAAAAAAATGATGAGCTATAACTATTAAGAAAAAAAAATTGCATTTAAAATAAATAAATATTTATAAATAAAAATATATATTATTTTAAATTATACAAAACTAAGATTTTTCTTTATAATTGAATAAAAAATAAAAACTACCAAAATAGCAAACACCAGTCTCTAAATAAGCATAGAAATCAAAGTGATAGTTATTTTCATGTGCCAAGACAAATTGCATAGCAAAGGTCCTTTCATTTAAGAAAATATATATTTATTAGTAATAAAAAATTAATTTATTTTTAATATTTATAAAATATAAGATTAATGAATCTAGTATTTAATTTATAAATCTAGAGTAAACATAAAGTCCATGAGATAAAAATATTTTGTAAAGAAAGTTATAAAATTATTATAATTATGGGATTTCTATTGCATCAAAACATTGTTCCTAAAATGTTCATGGTGGATGCTCTTTTAAACATTGAACATTTATTAGAGTCGTAGAGACTGATACATGTTATATTATTTCATTTAAGAAAAGAAACTGTTATTTTTATAAACTAAGGTATAAGGGATATCTGAATTAGTATGCAATGCTTGTCACAAGACATGTATATTGACTGACCCGCATGAGAATTCCATATAACTAGGATGATTAGAACCATTTGTTTAAACTAAGATGATTTAATAAAGTATAACTTGATTACAATATATTTTAAAAATTAAAAACTTGAATATAATTAATACAGAGATTATATTTTAAATATAGAAAAATAAAGTAAGAACTTGATTAATTAAGTTAATTTTTAAAATTATCCTAAATTAGTATATACATATTATTCAAAAAGAAAATTTATATTTTATTAATTTATAGAGTTTTTCAAATTTTCTTATAAATAATAAATTATACCTTTTATTTTTTCTATTACCAATTAAATAAAAAGAAACTATATAAATCACATAATTCAATGGAGCGATTTTGAACTGAAGTAATGTTTTAGGACGGCTCGTGAGACTCCCCTTTAATCCCTTTGAATTTCTCGAGTGACTCCTGTCAAAGATTACAGACTCCCCTCCCTAACCCTTTTACCATGCTCAAACTCTTTCCCTTTTCTCCTACCTTGCCCTCAGAGAAATTAAGCTCAAGAACTTCACCATTGTCCCCTCGTTCTTTCCATCAACTCGTCACCCTTCATTCATCTCATTGAACAGCCTACAACTCACTTCGAGTTTGATTCGTGTAGAGGAGGACAAGGCACGTGGTTTTGTCCGAGCTTGGTAGATATCAGGGATATGTTGGTGGCGTGATGTGTTGCAGCAGAATAAATACAGCTAGCTTGAGAGTACATCTCTATGAAGAGCTTGTCTCAATTGGTAGGAGCGGACTAGCTTGAGAGTTCTACCATCTGAGAGAAGAGAGGGAGAAGTACTGGGTTGTCTGCTTCATTTTTCATTTAGGGAGGTAGCAGACGAACGGAGGAGAGAAAGAAGGGATAATCAATTAATTAGGACTTGGATTAAACGACGCAGTTTCATCCGATCTCCTATTGTCCTTTTTTTCTCCCTTCCCTCCTTTACCCCTCCTTTTTTTTATTATTTTTTTCATTTATCCTCGATTTTTTTTCATAAACACACTATAAATAAATTAGTAACAAATGGAAAAATAAAATAAAGTTATAAAGTTTAATAAAATCAAAATAAATATTTAATATGTCTATATATACTCATATCTATATATACAATTTATTGGGGCTAAAATCTCGTGTTGCCTTTGCAAACTAACATTTATTTATTTTTTTATCATATTTCACAACTTTTGAGATAATTATTTTAGTGACTAATTATTTCTACAAAAAATTAAGAAGATTATTTTATCTATAGTTTGTTGGTGGAGGTTTTTGGTATTTGTTTTGCTGAAAAACATAGATTAAGGCTTGGGAAGATCTGTGATGTTAGGGGTTAATTTCTTGATTTTTTGTCTTCTTTAAGGATATAAATAGGTTTATTAAGGTTTTTAGAATATTCCTTAAGTGTTTTCATGTGAAAAATTGTTTGAAAATGGATTGTTTGGTCCAAAATAGACAATTTGATTTTCTGACTCTTTTCCAACCATTTTCGCTGTTGAAAATTGGGTAAATGGTCAATGTGTCATTTGTGTTATTTTTTTTTTCAAGAAAATTAGTGGTAGACAACATGTCATCTTTCTCTTTTATAAAAAAAATAATTAAAGCTAGGTCTGACCTCTATGCTTGTGTGCACCTTGTTTGCTTCTAATAGGTCTAGCACTGGGCATGACCGCTTTCTTTCTTTTCCTTATTCTTTGGTTTTTTTTTTCAATAAAAAAAATTAACATGTTAATTCATTTATTCTTAAATTTTAACATGTTCTTAAATAATATTTATAAATTTTTATTTGTAAATGGGCTTACTCTTTCCTTCCGTCTAGCCCTTGGTACTCTGCATCTTCAGGTAGAATGAATTTTCTTGCAAGAAAGGGTGGAGACTCTATACATCGATGTGGGTCACTTTGTCTTGTGTCGCTCTACGATCTTGTTAAGAATAAGAGGTCACAATTCCGGAAAGCGAACCTAGCCCCATTAATCCATAACTTCCTTCGTTTGGTATCGAGATCGTCGAGTAAGCTACTTATAACTTGATGGGGATAGCCAGATTTCTAGACTAGAAGGGAGAGTTTATTCCCATCTGAAGGTCCACGTCTAAGAAAACACCTTTTTTTCTTTTTTGTTTAGTCGTGAAAAGAGATCTTAACCTCAAGGGTTTTCATTCTATGTTAACCTCTTTTCAAGTGAAATGCTTATTGCGTTTATTGAGACAATTGATTTTAGTTTTTATTTTGATTTTTCACATCTCATAAACGGTTGATGAGGACTTAAATGAGTATTAAATCTCATTTTCCTCATTCTTAGATGTTGTTATCCTCCATGTTTGATTCCGTATTTAATTTCACGGTACCTGCCTAAATAAACAGATTGTCAAATTGTGATGTATATAAAAAAAGTAGACAATTCCTCATAAATTGAATCATTTTATAAAGAATAATTTGATAACATTTATGATTTCTTTTACCTTCCAATCCCATGCAAAATATGGACATGCTATTTAATATTTTTTTCACTTCCTTTAACAATCATGATTTTTTTAACAAAAATAATAATTCTAGTTAAAAAAAAAAAAAACATGCTTTCATGCCTAAGATAAACAAGAGACAAGATATATTAATAAGAAAATTGATTTTAGACTTGTTAAATATATGTTATGTACTTATTAATTTGAAAAGGCTTACATTTTTAACAAAAAGAAAAAAACAATTGTTCCATAATTAAATAAAAGAATATGAAGAATTACATATGACAAAAGATCATATATTATATGCATCTTTATCTTAGATTCCTTACTCAATTTTTATTTAAATAAATAAATTTATTATTATTTATTGGTATATTTAATTCTTGATTGATTTTATTAAATTCACATTTACTTTTTAAAATTTTCTTCTTGATGAAAAAAATAAATTTACCGATCATGTTTTTAGTCTTAATGATAATACCCAAAAAAACTCCTCGTGACCTAGATATTCTTCTTCTTCTTCTTCTTCCTTTTTTTTTTACGTTAAAACATCTTTTGGTCAGCGGCGACACTGATGGTTGGGTAGCCTAGCTAGTTCGAAGCTCTCTCTTACGCTCTCTCGAATGAGTTATACAAAGGAAGCCGTACACTTGTAGAGAAATCAATATGAGAGCGAGAGAGAGAGAGAGAGGGCGTAATCAGTCCCTTCAACCTCGTAGGTTTGGTACTGCTTATTAATGTTTATATTGAATGATATTATTTATTATTAAATTTAATATCAAATAATAAAATTAAAATAAAACAATTAAAATATAAACATTAAAAAAATCTAAGTTAATTTGTTAAATTTACGATCTAGATCATAAGAACAGGATAATCTTATAAAAAATAAATAAAAATAAATTCAATGTTCAATGATAAAATTAAAATAAAATCAATTAAAAAATATACACAAAAAACACGAGCTAACCTAAATTAACTCGCCAACCCCTAGAACTCAGATCTAAAAATCGAGATAACCCTATAAAAAATAAATTAAAATAAGTTATGAAGCGTAATCTCTAGTAAATACAATTTAAAAATTTTAAATAGAAAAATAGTTAAAAAAAAACATTAAAAATAACCAAAACAATGTTGAATTGAATTCCCCTCCTTGAAATTAAAAATAAACTACAATTAAAAAAAAAAAAAAACAAAGCATGCTTTGTTCAAGTAAATAATATTTTGTGAGGAAGGAATACAGAATGTCACTCCCAGTTCAATATAATAATAATTTGGATGGTAAATAGGAAAAAGACATGAGTATATGTTTTCACGTAAAAAAAAAATAATTTCTATTAAAATTCTTGATAGATGGCAACCTAAAACACTGAAAGAAGAGAAAGGAGATTCCCGAGTACATAGTAAAAAATAAAACTTTGTTGACATGAAAAACGAGAGCAAAAGAGAGAGAGAGAGAGAGAGACCCAGGAGGGCACAAAATATAATATATTCATTTATTGTGGTGGCCTGCCATTTAAATTGTACGATAGGTTAATTGTTGTTGTTCTAGATCTAACCATCAAAACTTGTTATCGACTGCCTTAAAAGTCCATTTTATTTACCAAACAATTCCACTAAATCACTAAAATTATCCTTAAAACAAATTCAATAAAAAAATCCACAACCATCAATTTAAACACAAAATTAGATTCAAAATTTGAAAATTGAAGTTTTAAAATAGTAAAAAACCAAGGATTTTAATAGTAAAAAAATAAAAATATCTAAAAAATGATAAAGATCAATTCTTTGTAACTTCCTGTATTTGTTAATGATACTTTTTCCGGTCACAAAGACTAGATTTTGATTAGCCATTTGATATTTTTTTTTTCTTTTGGTTAATATCCTAGGGATAGAAGGTAAGAAGGCAATATAGATACAAATATATTTGGTTGAAAAGATAAAAAAACTAAATATAAATATATCTTTAAAATAATTTTGGAGTGAATTTTTATCTTTAAAGACATATAAAAAAAAACATAAACAAGAGGTATAGAGGAGACATGTCTCTAGAGATAATATTTATTATTTTTTAATTTTAAAATATCATTGTAAAAAATTCTCAACTCCAAAATTATATAATTAAGACATATAAGGAATAAAGTTGTTATTACCATAGTTTTAAAATCCAACTTAAAGGTTAATTTAGGGCAAAACCCAAATCACTGGTTGAGGCTAGGGTCATGAGTTAATTAAATTAACTTGGGTCAACCTAATAATAAAAATAATTTATTATCATAGTTTTAAAACTTGATTCGAGGGTTGAGCTGGGTAAGGCCTAGGTCAAGAGTGAGGTTGAATGTTGATTATGGTCAATGCAATGACAAAAATTATTATTATCATAGGTTTAAAACCCGACTCGAAAATCGACCTGGACTAAAAAATGGTCAACTCGGGTCAACATAAAATAAAATCGGTTATTATCATAGTTTTAAAACTTGATTCAAGGGTCATTTAAAAGCAAGGCCTAGGTCATGGGCAATGAGGGTCAACATATGAATAAAAATAGTTATTATCATACTTTTAAAACCTTAATCAGAAGTCAGTGTGGAGCAAGGATCAGGTCCCAAATCACTTGGCTGACCTAAAATATTTTTACAAAATCAAAACAATATTTTTTTTATCTATTTTTTTTTAAAAAAAGTCAACATGTTTTTATTGGCTTTTTATCCCAGGTTGAACTGGGTTTTTGATCTGGTCAAGTCGATTCAATCATTTTTCTTTTTTTTTTAAACTCCGACAAGTCCAAGCCTCGAGTCAACCCGTCAAATCGGCTCTGGTTTTATAAATAATGTTATTATATTATTATTAATTTCAACACTTAATATAAATTAAAATAAAAAAATATATCTAATTAGTTTTTAAAAAATATAAGTTGGATAATAATATATATTAAGGGTAAAATAAAATTTTTTATATTTTATTTTATCTTATTTACTATAACCAAATAGGATACATAAATAATTATTTTTTCTTATCATCACTACCAAATACAATTTTGTCTCCGTTTCCTTTTCTGACTGGTTTTTATTATCTTTGTTTTCCATCTTGGTACAATAATCAAACATTACCTTATATTTTGATTGATTTTCAAGGTTGTTTCCTAAAAAAAGAAAAAGAGTAGGTTCATATGAGAAAAACATATTCTAAAATCAATAATTGAAAAATGTTAGTTGAGTATTTTTTATAAACGGCCAAAGCTGATCTAAAATTTTGATGTATGAATTATGATGCTAGTGACCGCAGTAGATCATGTATTGTGATCCTCACGCCACGTGTCAGAATCCTAATGTAGAGTCCACCTATCAGGGTCCTTGCTTGAATGTTATGGGACCCACATAATAATAAGTCTCTCAAATTTTTGACTTGGGATTGGACCCACCTCTGGCCACCATTGTCTTTAAAAATTGAATGATAAAAAGAGCACCTCACGTGGAGTCTGAACCAAAGGGGCTGTCCAACCACAATAAAAAGGAACCTCGCTGCCTTGATTCACAAAATAAAAATAAAAATTAACTACAAATCAGTCCCCAACTTACATTTGATTTCCCATATCACTCTTCAATTTTCAAAACCTTACTAAACATTGACTCAACGTTTCAACACTAAAAGTGATTGGTCCTATATTTTCATTAGGAATTCTTAAAACTAATGTTTTTTTAACCAACAATAAAACGTGTTATATATGCATTACAAACATCTATTTTACGAGTTTGACAGGATTTTAATATATGAAAATACTTTTTTTTTGAAATAATATATTAAAGATTTGTATTAAATTTAAATAAGAATTCACTCAAATTTGATCACAAAATTAAACTTAAAAAATAAAATCAAATTACTGAAAAATATTTTTTATTACTGTGAAAATTCAAATCCATGAGACATAAAGTTAAAAACGTAAGAATAAAATCAAAGACATCTTTTTTTTTTCTTTAAAATCCCAAAAAGGGATTTAAAATTACTGCAAATCATCTAGAAAAATTAATCTTATTCTTCATCACAAGATGATGTGCTTAATTGCTCTAGCCATTGCTTTGAATTATATATTTTCCACTAAATCCATTGTACTAACTACAAGCAAACACATCAAAACTTTCCTCTATGCTCCCTTTCTTCCATCATTGAATCTTGGAATTTTAAGAAACATCTTTTTTTTTTATGAAAAATCTTATCAAGGGTTTTTGCATGCATAATTAATTTACACCATCTTTCAAATGAATATCGATCAAAGCAATAAGGACTTTTCTTTAATCGAGTGAAGTAAGAATCCAAATTACACAGTCGATACAAAATAGTCACTATAAAATCAAATTAGGAAATTAATGGAGCCTGTTGCACAACGATACAACAGTTTCAACGTTGGTGAAGACTAAAAAGGAAGGCGATACACGGTAGGAACCCATAATTTATAACTTTTATTGTGAAAGGTTGAGCCATATTTGTCCAAGTTCTGAAGAATGGTGATTGATATGGGAAGAACATCGTAGGTTGGGGCCTGAGTTTTTTTTTCCCAAAAAAAAAAAGAAAACAAAAAGCTTGTCGACACATCAACAAAGCAATTTTTTCTTTTTGTTAAAAAAATTGCTTTTTAAAGCTTACCCCATATAATTCCCACTCATTATGTTTGTTGCTTAAAGCTCGTCCAGCTCTTCCTCTCTTATCCTCTCTCTAACATTAATTCTCAAGGGAGGGAATTCCAGGCACCCAAAAGAGACGCGAGGAATCAAAAAAGGGTCTCTCTCTCTCTCTCTCTCCACCTCTCTCAAACAGACTCTTCTAGTAAATATTCAATCTTTTCTCATAGAAAATAGAGAGGGGGAAAGAAAAGCCATTGGAGAAATTCCCACATATTTTCATGCCATCATGGAAGGAGGTGATGATCAGTTCCACCACAGCACCATCACCAGCACCACCACGCCCAACCTTCCCATTCCAATTGCTGGAAAAGAAAGAAGACGAGCCTTGCTCTTCCTCTTCACCTTACCCTTCTCTTCCCATCTCCACTACCGAACCTAACAGCAACAGCAACAGTACGAACACAAATCACTCTACCTCGAATCTCCAAATTGAGGTTGCTGAACCATCAAAGAAACCCCCTCCAAAACGAACATCAACAAAAGACAGACACACGAAGGTGGATGGACGTGGTCGTAGAATTCGCATGCCAGCTCTCTGCGCTGCTAGGGTTTTTCAGCTCACTCGAGAACTTGGCCACAAATCAGATGGTGAAACCATCGAGTGGTTACTTCAACAAGCTGAACCAGCAGTGATCGCTGCCACAGGCACGGGCACAATCCCTGCTAATTTCACTTCACTCAACATATCCTTGCGGAGCTCAGGTTCAAGTATGTCACTTCCTTCTCACCTAAGATCAGGGAGTTTCAATCCAAACTTTTCACTGCAGCAACGTAGTCGGAGTTTGTTCCCTGGAATTGGGCTAGAAACCTCACAACCACCGACATTCCTAAGTTTCCAATCTAGTAACAATCTGAATGCAGTGCTGCAAGCGAAGCAAGAATTGCGAGACAGTTCTTCACTGGAATTATCAACGGAGACAGAAGAGAGTTTAGCAGGAAACGAAGGTCCGAGCAAGATTTATCACCATCCCAACACCATCAGATGGGGAATTACTTGTTACAATCAAGTTCAGGGGCAATCCCAGCTAGTCATGGTCAAATTCCAGCAAATTTTTGGATGCTGGCTAATTCCAATAACAATCAAGTCATGAGCGGAGACCCTATATGGACATTTCCTTCTGTCAACAACAGTAGTGTGTACAGAGGCAGCATGTCAAGTGGGTTGCATTTTATGAATTTCCCTGCTCCTGTTACCTTATTGCCTAGCCAGCAACTGGGGTCTACTAGCATTGGCGGTGCCAGTGCTGGTAATAGTGGGATAAGTGAAGGGCATTTGAACATGCTAGCTGGATTGAATCCCTACCGACCTTCAGGTCTATCAGAATCACAGGCGAGTGGGTCTCACTCACATCATGGTGGCGGTGGTGGAGGAAGCGATGATCGGCATGATACAACGAGTCATCACTCATAGAGATGGAGCAAGCAAAGCAAGAGCATCATCATGATCATCATCCCTCCACTTGTGTAGTTTTTATGTGTAACACACGTGAGGTTTGATTGTTCTTGAAATACTGGAGTTTTGTTTCCCTTTTCTTTTGCGTTTCTTTTCCCTAATTATTATTCCAAATTTTTTTTGAGTGTGATTAAAATGGGGTTTTAGCTAGGGTTTGAAGGAAAGACAGTACTATTTTAACAGGTGTTGGGTGGTTTTGATAAAGGACCTCATTTGGGTTTTTCATTTCACTATTGCTCAGTCCTACGGAACATCTCATCATCATTGTTTGTGCAATTTCTTCTTTCTGGCCAAAGCTGCTGCTACCTGTAATTTATATATATATATGCACACACATGTGTGTGTATGCTTCTGATATATGGATGGTAGTTTCCCACCTAACTGGCAATTGAACTCTCTCTCTCTCTCTCCCTCCCCAGCTAGTCTCTATGGATTGGTGATGAAAAGCAGACATGAATTAATAAACTTTGTCAAAGTTAAAGCAAGAGATAAAACAATCTTACTGCATTTGCAGTGTTGCTTTTCTCACATTCTGATTCTAAATCTCTGCCATGAATCTCAAGGTTTACTGCGTCAATGATTAAGATATTTTTTTCAGAGAAATGGGGGAGGGGCCCAGACCTTATCAGTTCCAGCTGTTGGTTCAGGTGGTGGGCCTAGATGCTGGTCATTGCCCGAACCAATGTACAATGTCACGAACACGAACAAAGAGGTGGATCATTCCTCTCTCTTTTTTTGTGGCAAATTCTACAATGCCGTCGGCCATCAAGAACTTGACGCGTGCTCTTTGGTTTTAAAATACACAGCACGCAACATATCAGTTGGCCAAATAGGTAGAGTCCACCCAATACCGGTGGTGCTCCCCAGCTAGTTGGCATGCATGCATGCCTGCCTCCCTGCCTTCATAATTAGTGACTGGGCTTCCACGTGGTTGCAGAAAATTCTACAATAACCTTGATCATCTTTCAAAGAAAGAAAAATCATCTCCAAATCTAAAACATGACCGATTTAACTCTATAGATCAATTTTCAAAACTTGAACTGATAGTTATAACATATAGCCCTGAACTTATCTTGACACAAAAACACACACACATCTCTAGCCATGAAATACAAGCAGTCTTTACCCTAATCCGCAAGCATGTGAAGGAGAAGGACCGCCCAAGAGAGCCTAGACGAGGAGCAAATGTAATGCCAGGTAAATAATTGCCAGTAATTCCTTGGTGTGCGTGTTTGTTTTATTATCTTGCAGTATGTTTGAGTAAGTTTGAATCGTGAGGCTGCAGTTTGTTTTACTAATTAAAAGCAATTGTTGTGGTCTTGCAGTGGCGGCGGCGAAGGAAAACCGGCCAAAGGCAAAAGAATTATCGAAGTTGTCAAAGGTGAAGGTTGTCGAAATTAAGAGGTAACAGGCTGCTTTGTTTTCTTTTGACTGTATACGTTGAAATGATAAGTTGTGAAAGATGGAGTTGATTTCTATGTTTTGGATTTCTCTCTAAAATTGATTTTTGAAATCCAAGTTTATGCATCTGGACACATGAATAGAGTTGATAGATGGGACGGTTGGATTGTGAAATAAAATTAATGGTAATTCGAGCTAGATGGAATTTTATATCTGTAAATGAATGAATTAGTTTTATCTTAATTAATTCGTAGTTAATTGGGAAGAATTTAGCTCTTGTACCTATTGTGTTGATGGAATTAATGTCTCTCAATATTAAGGTAACTAAGAAGATACATGGATCGATGTTAGAAAATAAACCATGCTAACTTGGAATCAAGTCAATGACAACTTAGGATAAATGTCTCTGAATATTAAGGTAACTAAGAAGATACATGGATGTTAGAAAATAAACCAAGCTAACTTGAAATCAAGTCAATGACAACTTAGGATATCTAAGTTGCTTTAATCATAATTAACTTGTTGCTTCGTGGATCGTTAAGTCCTTAGTCTTTTAGGACTCAAGTTTTCGCTTAATATCAACTTGTATAAATAAATATAAGGGATTGGGTCTTCATTTGTGTGTGATTGAAAAAACAATCAAGGCAAGTGCATGGTGAGTGATGAAAATAACCAGGAATAAATTATAAAGGATATCATAGGATTGCTATGATGATTTTACAGGTTATTTTTGCGGTTGAAGATGTTTTTAGATGAGTTTTATAAGTACATTTGATTTTAAAAAAATATATAATTGATATTTTTTAATATTTTACTATAGTTTTGATGTCAAAAATTAAAAAAAAAATCTTAAAAAAATTATTTCTAAATACTTAAAAAAAAAAAACTTTTTAAAAAAAATACTAACTTGAATACTAGCTTTGTGTAGTAACTTGATTTTGTGAGTTAAGAATTAAATTATAAGCGTTGGTGTACATTTGATGAAATTATTGTTTGTGTTTGGCAGTTGTCTATGACATATTGAAGGAATCATTAATTGTGATATATATACTATATGTGATGTCGAAAAATGGGCCTTCCAATTATGTGCATAGAACGGTGGCTATGGGTGAAAACAAGGCCATTAATTGTCAAAGATTAGGATTTGTAAAGTTTCTATCCCTTTTATATTAATGTGGTGTGTTCAATAATTCTTATCACAAATCCACATGAAATCAACATGAATTTCTAGCACCTATACAACACATTCAAAAGCAACACGAAATTTTCAACAAAGGATCATCTAGATGTGTAGAAATTTGTGAGAGCTGTTGACAATCTGCATGCGGCAGCTCATGGTTTCCATACAGGTTTCCATTCTATGCATATCGGTGCAGAAAATAAAGAGGGGAAGTGTTTGATATTTGTTTCAGATAGAGCAGCTATGTTGTCGTTATTAAATATTAACATTTACAATTGCATGAGGTTTAATACCTTAAGAATCCATCTTTGGAGCTCAAATCTTAGCTACAAGTCTCTTGTCAAGGCAAGTAAGTAAAATACCTAATGTAAAACTAAGAAGTGTAGTTTAACTGGTCAGACCCTGAGTTTGCTTTTTAAAGGTTACTAGTTTGAGTCTCACAAATCTGAGGGTCATTGAAGGCTTATATAGTCGTTAATTTTAGGACATGTGAGATTAGTCGAGGTATACGAAAACTGATCTGAACACCTACATTAATAATAATAAAAAATATCTAATGTTTTATTGAAAGATGACACCGTGATTTATGATTTATTGTTTGAGGTTTAGGAAGAATTAATGATTAAATTGATGGATTTTAAGATAGATTTTTGTTGACTTAATGTATTAAGAACTTGAAAAAAGGTTTGTGTTGGCTGAAGAACATGTTGAATGGATGATTAACACATAATTAAGAAGAGGCCGAAATGCTTGAAATGGACAAATGTAGAAGTTTGAATATAGGGATCAACAAAAATATATCAATTGATGATGGGTTTGGTGTGTTCAGATTGTGTATGGTTAATAACGTATCTGCGTCTAGTTTCTATGTGATGTAGGAGGTTTTTAAGTGTGTGTGTGTATGTATATTTAGTTTAATTAGAAAATTAAATAACATGTTTAATAATTTTATTAAATTGTTTTTATATTTAAGATTTTTAGTTTGTTTAGGTTAATTTTTAGGTTTATTTAAGGAATTGCAAACCTAAGAGACATGCTACTTGAATAAAAATTCAATAATAAAATTAAGAATTAAAATATCTGCAATATCTTCGATTAAATTTTTTGTATTTTTAACTCTAACTAAATCTGATGCATCGTATAGATGGTTGTATAATGAGACATGAAGAAATTGGTGGAAAGTGGACTGACTGCTAAACATGCAGCAACACTCAGGGGTAGTTTCAAAATTCATTAAGAAACACGAGGGGAGAATTAATGAACGAGAGCCTTATATGGTTGGAAAGATGGTGAAGTCTATGAAAAAGAAATATTTTATTATTATTGCTCATCGTAATATGGTGTTATTTATTTTTAAAGTTGAAATTATATTTATAATTTTTTTATTTTAGAATATATATATATATATATATATATAACCCCTGATATTGATCACGTGATTCCTCCTATGTTTGACTTCATCAAAATTATTTTCTGTTCTTGAGCGAAAACCGTGGTTGCCTTTGGTTTTCTTTCTTTCTTGGGATCCAATGGACCTATCAACATATATGATACAACCACCAACACATCAGCCCAGCGCCTTATGAACACACCCATACTAACTAGTGAAATCCATAACGATGACGACTACTGAAAAATAATTTTAAAAAATTAAAAAATATATTATTTTAATACATTTTCAAATAAAAAATACTTTAAAAAACAACATACTTTCCACCACCCATTTCATATTACTACATCCATATTTGCTCATAGCTTTTATTACAGAAAGAAATTTGCATTAAAGGCAAAGTCTTGGGTAAACCATTAATTTGCGAACTGTTTCTATATTAATGAAGAAATGACATCTCGATGGGCAACAACAAAGTTCAGGGCAGCCATTAAAGCTAGTATGAATTACATCAACTTAATCATACTTCCAAACTAACAAGATAGTAAATTGTAGCTGCATCTGGTTGGTAAAAGATGTTTTCTCTCATGATTATTCGTCATGAAGAAGTTCTTTGAGCAAGACATTGTTCCTCGTCCCATATCACCAAAAGTTTTTCTCGAATAGGCATTACAAATCACCGGCTTTTGTAAATATGATCTCCAAAGAAAATAATACTTAAATACATACATAGAATTCTGTGGCAGGAACGTTGGAAATGGTATTCTATGTAGCCTTGAATTTAAAATATAGTTTAACATCT
The DNA here is from genome assembly GCA_964019445.1 of Populus tremula. Taxonomy (NCBI): domain Eukaryota; kingdom Viridiplantae; phylum Streptophyta; class Magnoliopsida; order Malpighiales; family Salicaceae; genus Populus; species Populus tremula. Next base: position 11,847,784 of record CAXHTJ010000003.1, on the reverse strand, counting down.
ATTAGGTTATCGTTGACGAATGGATTACAAGCATGGTAATTTATAATTTGAATTAATGGGGGTAAACTATTAACTTAATTGAAATTAATTTTATCATGTTTTTAATTTGTTTTTGGCGTTACATTCTGAAACATACGCATTGGAACTATGGAAAGCTATATAGCAAGCCTCAAATATAAACCTGGGGTGATATAAAATGCTTTTAGGTCTATTAGTTAGGGATAGTTTTGTTTCTCAACCTGACAGGGATCCAATAAAATATCATCTTGCGATGAAGGTAGGTACGTATGACATTTTTTTCATTCCATGGATATGAATGAAAACGAGGAGCATGCTCTTTGTATAGGATAAGAAAGTTCTGTGTAAGTGTACTTGTTTGCAAAAGGTTGTCTGATGTAGTTTATTAATTACTAGAAAATCGGTGAAAACCAATGAAATTTATATGGAAAAATGATTTATTTATATCAAATAAAATATCTGTTTTCTTTGTTCTTTTTAATTATTTGTAGGAAATCATAAATTAATAAATAAATAAAAACTTTGTAAGATATTTGTTAATTGCAATAAGGCAATTTAAAACGAATCAAATAATAGTGAATCGGGGGATATTTAAAGGGTGTTTGGCTTAAAGGTATAAATAGTTTTTTTATGAGATGTATATAAAAAAAAATAATTTTATTTTTATAAGATGTAGTTTGAGCTTATAATACCATTTAAAAAAAAGTCAACCACACTTGTTAAAACCACTATTTTTTCTTCTGGGTCAAGCCCGTTCCCTTCAGTTTAAGTTGATCCATGAACTAGCCCAACAAAGAATGCATTCCATTTCCTATCTTTACATATTTTTCCGTTCATCATCTTGTCCCGAAGTCCAAAACCAATTTTGCTTATTTCTTTACCCTTCAAACTTTCCCTTCCAGCAAAGCAAAACACCACCTTTTAGCCTAATTATCCAACCAGCTAGCTGAGTGGCTCCAAATAAGAGTCCACCAGCCCTTGTCAATATTTAATATCCCAACGGCTCGACCCTTAGGACACAAATTAATGAAATATATTTTAATTTGTAATATTAGGACACAATTAAAAGAACAAGGATTCAATTGAAAAAAAAAAAACTTAGATGGCCTATCTCAAATTCATGTTAAAAGGTTATGATCCGTCCCCATATTCTTTGTTAATTTATTTTAGTTCCATTTGGCTTCTAGAATTTTTATTTCCGTCCAAAATTTTATTTTGTTTATTTTTCTGTTCCTGAGTTTGAAAAAAAAAAACAATCGAAAAATAGTAAAGAAGAGAGAAAGTTGACGATATACCTAAATTCAACAACAAAACAAGTTGTTCGTGGTATAAATAGGTTCTATTTGACAAGAGTAGTTTCCTTTAGGAGTTTTAACCATTTATCTCTGTCTCACCCGACATTATAAAAATAATAATACTATTTTTAATATTAATACTTTTAATGATAATAAAAATAATAATCTTTGTACCACAAATATAATATTTTTGATAGTAATACTTTGAACTACAATAAAAATAAATATTAATACTTTCAATTATAATAAAAATAAAAATATTTGTACCATAAATAATATTATTTTTGATATTAATGCTTTAACCTATAATAAAAATATGAATGTTTATAACACAAATAATAGTAATTTTATTATTAATACCTTCAATTATAGTAAGAATAATAGTATTTATGCCGCTTGGGCTATCTACCCTTGTGCTGGGTCTGACCCGAACGCCATGTGGCACTGGGGCTGGCTTTCCCTTGCATTGGGCGGGAGTCATGCCTGCACCCCCATGTGAGGACACCTGTTGCTTAAGCTTCCTTCCCTTGCGCTTGGCAAACCCGAGGCATGTGGTGCTGGGGCTGGCTTCCCTTGCCCGGGCATAGCCATGCCTGCGCCCCCACGCGAGGGAACCTGGTGCTTGGGCTGCCTGCACTTGCACTGGGTTAGACTCGGGTGTCACGTGACCCTGGGGCTGGCTTGCCCTGCTCCTAGGCTAATGGGTCATGCGTCGAGATCCAAATTAAAATTGTTTATTTTTTTTCTTTGCTTTAAATTATTATTATAACTTGGGTGTTTTCTAATCATTTTAATGTACTAATATTGAAAATAAATTTTAATTTTTTTTTAAAAAATATTATTTCAATATATTTCTAAATAAAAAGAATTTTGAAAAGCAACCACTATTATAATTTCAAATAAGATTTTAGTGATTTATGTTTTTGACATATCATTACAAGAGTAAGAGTTCGTATACGCTGCATTGAATCAATCCAATCAATTTGCTTTTTTTGTTTTCCAAAGTCTTATTAGTTTAAAAACCTAATATAGAATTATTATATTTTTGTATTTGATTGCAACTTAGTAATTTTTAGTAAATAAAGTAAAAATTTTCAATCTCATTAATTATAACAAAGGAAAAACTCCGTTAATCATTTTGTACTCATTGTCAATCATTTTAAAATCGATATGATTTAATTAAGTGATATGAAAAAATGAAAATAATATAAAATAATAAAAATAAAAATGCTATCAAATTTAATATATATATATATATATATAAGATACAAGGTTGCCGAGGTGAATGATATATGCTTTTGAAGAACTAAAAGTTTTCATCTAAAAAAATAATAATTAGAAACACATTTTAAGTAGTACAATTTGAATATTTTTAATAATGACACATGTACACTATTATAAAACAACTTATTATTAAAAAACAATTTCTCAAATTTTGTTTTCCCATTACCAATTCAGAATTAATTTACGTTCCAAATTCCATTATAATCGAGTCTTCAAAAGCAGAGAAACCTTCCGTTCTCGTTATGTAACTTGTCTTAAATCTGTCGGACAATGCTGAAACATAATTACAGAGGTGCTGCTGTGGATTAAACAAATCTCCTTTGTCGATGAACATGTAGCTTAAATGACAATAGAGTTTTCAAAGATCTTACCTCTTCTCTGTAATAATAATAATACAAAAAAAAAACACCCTGGTTTGGGGAATTAGAACCCATCAATTCCTTAAAAGTGTTACTTGTTTGTTGGGCATAGGAAGATCCAATGGAGACTTTAAGCAGCAATAATGGCAGAACCTAATGTATACCTGGGCCTGTGATACAAAATATTCACACACACTCGATGCGAACCCATTAATGGTTTGTAATTTCTTCAGGTCACTTCTGTTCATCGTTTCCAAAACCACCTGGAACCTTTTTAACCTGTGAATGTGGTACATATGTAAGTTTAACAGCATGATAGCCCAAAACTCAGTATCTTTCAATGAGTGTTTGTTTGAAAATGTTGTTGTTGTTGTTTTTTAAAATGTTTTTTACTAAAAAAATATCACATCAAAATAATTTAAAAACATAAAAAATATATTAATTTAAAATAAAAAAAAATTTAAAATTTTTAAAAACTATTTTTTTATTGCATTACCAAACAGGTTATCAGAAAAAACAAGTTTTTTTGGTTGATGTGGAAGTAAACCTGTCATCATTGTGCATAATAGCTTTTGTTTTACAGCTCGGTGGAATCCTGATGATGGGTTATCTTATCATGTAGCCCAGAACTCATTGGACCTTTCAATTGAATATTAAAAAACAACAAAAACAATTTAGTTTACGTTGAAGTCTAACTTGTCATGATTAATGCCTTTTAGATTAATGAATATCTCCCAACCAGGTGCCATGTTATTGTATGCGTTTGGTATGCTCTTCTTTTTTTCAATATTCTTAAGATAGTGTCCAGAAGTATGGTAGTTTGTGTTCTTACATGCACTTAACTTTAAAAAAAAAACATTAAAATGATGGTTGTTTTTTTATATATATATAATTTAATGTTGTAGCATGAAAAAAAACACTAAAATAATTATTTTAATATATTTTTAAGTGAAAAATATTAAAAATAACAGCTCGAGAAATTTACAAATCCAACTACCTAACATTACATGCTATGAATGTTATAGTCTAATAAATTGGTGGGGGGCCAGCCCTCCTTGAAGCCTTTTGGTTTGTGTTTGACACATTATGCAGGAGGTTTGAGTGTTCAAGCAAGGCTCAAGAGAGGAATAATATTAATTACGGGTGATTATTTTTTATTCGGTTTAGTTTTTATTAAAAAAATAATTATTCGGCCGGTTTTAGTTTAGTTCGGTTTGGTTTTTTTACCTGTTAAAACCAGTTTGGCTCGGTTTTTTTCTATTTGGCTCGGTTTTTTTCGGTTTTGGCTCGGTTTTTTTTTGTTCGGTTCAGTTTAGTTTTTTTGGTTTTAGGCTTATAAAACCGATACCGAACCGGTCGGTTTTTTTAAAATTTTAATCAATTTAATTATTATTTTTTTATAATTCAGTTTTTTTAATTAATTTTTTTAAATTTTTTAAATTTTTTGATTTTTTTCTCACCAATATTAAGTATCTCATGGAAGAAGAATTGTTTAGCCCCTCCACATTAATCAGGCCTCACGCATGCTGCAAGGGAAGCGTCCTTGCTAGCTAGTGAAAAGATATGCATGGAGGTTAGGGAGCACTTGCGCTGCAGCTGATTCCTTTGTTGGGTTAGGTGGCTCTACAGTACATATCAATATAGTATAGGCATAGCCCATGAATTATTAACCCAATGATTTTGACAGCTTCTCCTGGATTCTCTTCACATGACTTGTGCTTCTCTAGTCCTTGCTGCTTCCTCTCATGGAGCTTCTCTTTTCCTAGTTTGCTTTTCTCTGGTTTTAGGTTTTCATAGCCTTCCACTGCCACTTGTGGCACACGAGCACTTCTATATAGAGGCCATAGACAATCAACAGTGCCACAAGTGATTTCCTCAGTCATAATAGCGTGTTTTAGAATTATTATTGTTTTTTAAAATATTTTTTATTAAAAAAAACATATTAATAATATTTTTTAATTTTTTAAAAATTATTTTTGAAATCAGTACATTAAAATGATTTAAAAACATAAAAAATATATTAATTCAAAAAAAAAAAATTTAAAATTTTTTAAGAATATTTTTAAAACACATTAACAAACACGTACTAAACTAAAACATTATTTGCTAGTTGAGCACTACTACATACTGCTACAAATAAAGTATTGCCTTTGTCCCAAACCCATTACCAATTTTCCAGCCCTCTCCATGCATGGCCATCCTCCATGTCACCATGGCTACTGTGTGTTGACATTATCATCTTTCACCACCATGGTGGCTTTGTCAATGTATTTTTTAGGCATTGCGTATATTAGTATTTTTTTCCAACTCAACTTTAGATATACAATCAAGTTATTAGAATTCACTTGAGATTAAAGAAAAATTTGGCTTTGATTAAAGGTTAGCTTTGTCATTTTCAACCTCAATGTTTTTTGTTTTTGTTATTTTTAAGTGAGGTTAAAGAATTAATACTTTAGTATTTAATAAATATTAAAAAAGACATGTGTTCACGCTGGTTAGTGCGTGAAGAATTGTTGTGGTCTTGAAACCATACATGTGGTGTTTACTAGAGACCAAACAATGACTTTCAAGGTGAAGTTTGATTTCTCTTGTTGTCCCATATATGATTCAACGACGCATGTCCTTTATAAACCTCTAATTTAGTGCCAGTATACCTTTTTTTTTTTTTTTTATTGTTCTCTCTCTTTTTAATTTTCACATCTAGCCTTTCAGATTTTCATAGTTGCCCCTCAATTTATTTTGTCTTCAAATTTAATGCATGTTCTTTTGCTTTTTAATATTTTTGTCCTTGACCTTTTTGTAAAGTTTTGAATTTCTTTTTACAATTATATTCTTCATCAAGCTCAATTTGCTATGTTTTGTTTTCTTCATTTTGATTATCATTCTCTTGATTTTTGATTTTTTTTCTTAACATTTTTGTGAAATTTTTATTTGTTTTTAATTTTATCTATCAATCCAAATTATGGTGTATTAGTTTTTTTTTTATTTAGTCCCCATTATTTTGGTTTTTGTGTCATTTTGTTAAAGTTTTTCTTTCCAATTTCACTCTTCAATCAATAATTTTTGTTGCCCTCTAATTTATTTTTTATTTTTATCTTCATTCTTCTAATTGATTTTTTTTAATTGGATCTTTTTCTATAATTGATTAATTTATTAATTTCATCCTTCAATATTTAGTTTGCTAGGGATTGTGTTTCGTGATTTCATCATTTAACATTTTAAAAATTTATTTTTTCTTAAAAGTGGTTTTGTGGTTTTCTTCAATTTCTTTTCTATTAGATTATTCCAATGTCACGAAATGGGTCACAAATTTTGCAGGTTAATCCAGATTGGCTTGTCCCTTATTATCTAAGTTACATGTCTATCACACTGTTTTAGACTCTTTTTTTATTCTTTTTTCATCCAATTTTGTACTTTCAATTTTTTTCAAAGTCATCATGTTTTTTTTTTCATTTTGTCTCTTTACTATCATCATCTATTTTTTTTATTATCTCATTAAAAAAAAAAAAAAAACTTACTAGACTCAGTCATGACTATAACCCAAGTAATTAGTTCTTTTTATTTCTTTGAAACACGTTTACATCATCTATACATTGTTTTTTTTATGAAAAAAAAATACAAACCCCGATGTAATGTGGACATGCGGCATAGCACAAGCCCAACTCTACTTATTAACATATAGTCCATGGAGTAATCTACTTCCATTGTTTTCATGTACCATGTTATTAATTTCCATTCTACTAATTGTTTTATGGGATATATAAAATCTAGTGACTAAAAGGTAAAAACCTCACCAAAATATAACACACAAGAAATTATGCAATAAATTTTAATTATAATATGAGCAGAATTTAAATGGAGGGTTGGTTAGTTTAAGAAACTAGCAAAAAGTACCCCATTTTCATTGAAAGCTTTGATTTTTCCTTTTCTTTTTTCAAGAATGAATTTCAACATGTAGCTAGTTGTAATAGTCAATAATATAGATAAAGTTAAAGTATCAGAATTTATTTTTTAAAAAATAAAAATAAAAATAAAATTACATTGAGTTTAAGTGGTTGTTTGTGAAAACACAATGTTGTTTGTTTATCAATAAATATAATAATATATGTCAATCTAAACTGAATATTTTATCTCAATAAACACACTAAAAATCATTTTAGAAGAAAAAAGAAATAAGGAGGAAGTTGGTTTTCTCTCATTGCAAACTATTATTCAAATGCAGCGATGCATATTCTTATGATGATATCATGTATTCTAATTAAGAAGATGTGAAGTCTCTACTAACATTTTCTAAGTTGCAATTGGAATACAACATTGCTTTTAATTGATTTTGGTTTTTATTTTATTAAGTATTAATTAAGTATAGAGCTACAAGGTGTTGACAAAACATTGTTTCCTACACCCATTAGCATTGTGGATTATAATAGTAATCCATATTGTTGGTTTTTTTTTTTTTTTTTTTCATTTTGACCCTTTTTTTCTTTTGGTTATTGATCTTTTTTTTTCAATTTAATCCTTATATGATGTGTTTATGGGAAATTTGAGTCGATAAGTTACTCAAATTATCTTTTTATATGGTGATTGAGGTATCAAAAAAAATATCTCAGCACAGGTTGATATAAAAAAAAATTACAACATCATGGTATGATCTAATTTTTTTTTTTAAGTTTAGTTAAATAAAAAATGATTTCTAAAAAAAATAGGTTATTAAAGTTTGTGGAGTAATGACCCGATTTGCGAGTTTGGGGAGGTAACCCGTCTCGGTTTACGGGTTTAGCGGGTACCTTTTTTTATTTTATTTTTTTCTAATGAAAATTGATATTTATATATTGTCTATTTTTCTTTCTATCATTTTTAAAAAGTTTTGAAAAAAAAACATGTTATTAAATTAAAAAAGTTTATGGGCTCGTTGACAAGTTTGGCAAATTTAACTTTTCTTTTTTTCTTAAATTTTTTATTTCATTCTTTGATATATGGTTGATTGAGAATTGAGTTTTATAATTTTTTTTTTCTTTCTATGAGGTTATCATAGTCTTAAAAAAAGTATCGGTATTGATTTGACACTTAATTTTGTAATCGTCTATTCTTATTATCATATAGTTAAATAAACAATAGTTTAGAAAGAAAAGAAAAAAACAAGTTATTAATCTCATTGGAGTCTATCATCTTGTTTGCAGGTTTGGTGTGTTAACTCGAGTTACTAGATTCATGGGTCTAGTAGGTTTACCCATCAAACCTAATTTTTTTTTTAGTTTTTGGTCGTTTAATTTTTCTAATTGTTTTTTTTCACTCTTCTTCAATATTGTATTGGCTGGGAAATGAAATTCATGATTTTATTTTCTTCTATATGGTTATTACAATCTCAAATTAATATCTTTTTTAAGGTTCATGCTCAATTTTACAAGCATCTAATTTTATCATAGAATTAAATAAAAAAATTTCAAAATAAAAGTTATTAAACCCACTGAAATCCATGATCTAAGTTGCAAGGTGATCGAGGTCGATTCAATCTAGCATCATCTTAATATTAAAAAGCAAATTATCATCTTAAAGTTTTTTTAAAAATATATGTCATGTTTTTACCGGTCCTCTAAGTTATCTTTGGACTCATTAAGTTAAATTATACACCTTATGTTAGCTCTCACACGGTTTAATTTGAAATTTGAGCTAAGTAAGGAGTTGGGTTGTCATGTTTCAAAATCAAACCGTTCGATCTGATTAATGATACTACCAAAAAAAATTTCATACTCATAAATTTTTTAAAAAGTTTAGAAAACAATAGTTTGACTAGCAACGGAGCGCGAACAAATATACTAGTGTGTTCTAATTGAGATGTTGTCCCGAGGTAGTTTTGAAAATAAATTTTTATTTAAATCTTTTATAATGAAAATAGATAATTGTAAGAAAGGCAACGATTTAAATTCTAAAAAGAAAATAAATGATTTTTTTTTCATTAATGTATTTTTTTTTGTTTTTACACAAACATGTCTTCTTTTTATTAATAAGATGTTTTTTGAATAAAAAGTTAAGGGTTATTAAAATAAATATTCATATTAATCTTAATCATAGAAAACAAATGTATGTATGCAACAAAAACTGTTTTCATTTTTCACTACCAGAATTTTGCATATTACTCACAAATTATTTTGTCTATATTAAGACATTGAGTATGTATAGAGATAGGGTGCATGTTGAGTCTAATACCACCTCCCAGAGGGGTGTTTGTTCTAAGCAATATGTATATACCGGGAAGTAGATTGCTTAGTGAAAGTCTGACAACAATAAATATTTTTTAAATAATTAATTTCAATTAACAAAAAGAATGTCAAGTTTACAAATGTGAAGGTTCATCACACGATAACATTGACAATTAAATCATTAATGAAAGTGTCATTGTTTCAGTAGAATCAGGTTATCAAAAATCCTGAGTAGAAATCAATGATTGATACATGGTTCGAAAAGTTCAAAGTTAGTATATACTTAAATACTTTTTTTTTATTTTAATTTGGTTAGTCTTTAAATTTTAATGAATTAATTCACTTACAAATTTGAAGTGCAAGAAAAGTTTTTACTAGGATATCGCTGACAAAATATTACCAAAAGGGTTTGGAATAATCACAACGTAACTTAGTAATATTTAATTTAAAATGTTATATTTTTTATTTCAATGTTAAAATTTTAGGAATATATAAATTAGGCTATTATTTATACAAGACCCAAGCTTTGTATTTTATTTTAGGTTAATTAGTTATTTGGATTTGATTTTCATCCAATTATTAATTAGAGTTTATTATTATTTAAGTCAGACATATAAAAAACCTTTTAATTTTTGAATGTGAAAAACAAATGATTGATATTGAATTAAAATTTATGCTAGCACTCTTGCTTTAATTAGTTTTTCATTGAAGTTTCAATAAAAAGATCATCTTCATGATATTCTAATCATATCTTGATCCAATGGGTCATACCTTTCTTAAGAAAGTTTTTCAATTATTGATTGTAGGTTTTAAGATTTTGTCCTTTGCATTCACATCATTTTTCATTGCAAGAATATAATTTCTTTTTTCATAAAATTAATGGTTAATTAACCAAGGGAACCCTTAATTTTTCATAATATTTACCTGTTTCGAAATGGATTTGTACATGGGTTAGGCAGCAGGTCAATATTGTCCATGACGTTTTTGGACAGAAGCCGAGTTCTCTCAAGTTTGACAGATCTAAAAGCCTAGGCCCAGCCTATGAACACCTCAAATTCAAAGCAAACTTTTGATGTTACCTTTGCTAGCACATATACTAGATATACGGTCAAATAGCCCCCGTAAATGAAGACATAAACACATGGAGATTATCAAACTTCCTTAATGGCAATACCTTTCCGACAAGGTCAGTTTCTAATTATTAATTGGACCAAACAGTCAGTCACTACTATCACTTCATCTACCAACTACTGCCACTTAAAATTGACATAAGAATAGTAAATATACAAAAAGCTGAGTAAAAATGTAGAATGATGGAGCAATCTTAATCAGAGGATGAGCTAGATAAGTTAATGCTGTATATAATTCTGCTTTTGGGCATGATGTTATGAACGCCATGCCTAACCTAGCTAGAACTAGCATTAGCTTATGATCAATTATACAATTGACAAAACTTGATCCTTTGCATCTAAATTTTAGCAGCCGGATTCCTTTATATAATAACTGCACCAAACTCTCATCATTAGCTACCTTATAATTTGGATTATATATAACTCTGAAAATAACCTCCTCATATTTGATTTTGTAAAAGATTTCTGTGTCGAGAGATTCGAAGTTGGAACTGTAGTCAGGCACTGCAGCCAATAGACTAAAATCCAAGTCATCATGAAGCTGAAATCTATTTTAGTTTCAGTTCTTGTCAGGGAGATATCTTAATTTTCATTATATCTAGAGATCCCTCAGATCTCTCTGAGGAACTAAACAAAATCAGGATGTAAAATTTGAACAAGCCATATATATCATACCAAATGTAACATCTAGTCCTGGTACATTACTCCTGTTTAAAGCAAATCTGAATTCATATTTTCATTTAATATCATCGTGCCTATATTTCTAACATTATGCAGGCATATGAACTATCTGCAACAGTGAACGATCTGCAATTATTTGACAATGTGTAGTGTATCCAGAAGTTTAGGATATCACTGAATGCATTTCAAACATCAGCATTGGAAATTCCCAAACCCACAGCTCATTCATTACATGAAACACTTCAAAGTCAACAAAACATATAACTCAAAAGACCAATCACATAAACAAAATCCCAACATTACAATAGCAAAATCCCCCCCCTTTTCCTATACCATTGTACCCAACGCCCCCAGCAAATTTTTTTTCCCCATAAAAAGAAAGTATAAAAGACAAAAAATGAAAAAGAAGTGCCTCGTCTGATATTGATTATGGACTGAAACATATACCCTCTAACCCCAACCTAATAAGGACTAGTACATTAGGAGAAATTAAAAAGAAAAGGAAAAGAGACTTGTCATGCATATGTACATACAGATTAAGGAAAGGCCAGTCCAGCACTAGCTGGAAAGTTGCACCAAATAGTAGTGGATATTCTTAATTTCTTCAACACTGTGTAGTGTACATGATAATGATCATGGTTATGGTAGCTGTGTTGATGAGAGGGAAGAGGATCCGAGGTTCCTTTCAGTGCAAATGGGATTTCTCAACCTTGAAAATAAAACCAATAGGCTGATCTTGCAGCTGACATGATCTCTCTGATCCAAGCTCCTCTCATCTGTAATTTCCTTCCACACCTGTCTTATACCCTTGTTAAGAGAAACCCATCCTCAATTTGAGTACCGTGAACCGCACTAGAAACAGAAGTAATACGAAAAAAAATCAAGTAGCTTAAAGCAGATCATACCAAGATCAATAACCAAGAGGGAGATATCTAAAATGAAAGAAATGGGTTTTTGGTAGAGCTAGATCAAAGAAGTACTGAAGACCCCATATTAGCTGGATCATGCCATGAACCGACACTTGTGGTGGTGTTCCAATACATTGAAGGATCTGACAAGCCAACTTGTTCTATCTGATTCTGGCATGGCACATTCCAGCCCAACCTATTTTGATCATGCTCAGTTTTCGCCCCTTTCATACCAATCCCAGATTCACTATTGCCATTCATTTGCAACTCCTCGAAGGGTACTGTCAAGCTTTGAAAGTAGTTAGGAGCTCTAGTACTCTCTTTGATACCACCATTGGTGAACTTTTGTTGGTTAAAGCTAGAGGCAAGCAAAGAAGCTATAGTAGGAGAAGTTGTGTTGGTGGAAGTTGTGGAGGAGCCAAAGAGATTGGAATAACTAGAAAGAAGTGAATTTGAAGTGACCACATCTTGTATTTGCTTAGTAGGGTTAAACCCATTAGCATCATTAGTACTCATGATTCCTGATGAAAACCCTAAAGCAAGAGCATTTAACTGAGGCTGGAGATCGTGATACCCAGAAACAGCTGAATCCATCCTTGGATTGAACCTACCAGGATATGGATGGTTCATCTCTGATTGGTTACTGCCAGATAACCCATAAAACAAAGGATTAATATGATTTGAAGTTGAAGAAATATGGTCAATTGGGGTTTGAGGGTTAGGGTTTGCACTAGAAACTGAATTACTAGCTCCTTCAGCGGCTGAGGCTGGTCTCTTGACACGCTTGTTCTTTCTACATCCACCACCAACAGGAACATTCCTTAAAGTACCACCTCTTGTCCAGTATCTCTTACAAGCCTTGCAAAAGTGTCTTGGCTGAGATAAGCTGTAGTTGTTATAGTAACAGAACTTGGTGTTTGAGGAGTCACAACGAGGACATTTAAGAGCTTGCTGCAGCTGCTGCTGCTGCTGTTGTGGTTGCGAAAGTACTTCTTGGCTTGGTCTCTCCATTAGTTTACTTGTTGATGCCATCAGGCTTTTCTCATCTATCTGATTCTGCACCAAAGAGAAAAGGAAAGAAAAAAAAGAAAAAAAAAGAAAGACATCAAGAGTGGTGTTTTTATTAGAGTAAAAATAACAACACAAGATAGATATTCTCTTCCAAAAGCTAAGAAACAAAAAAATGGGTCATGTTTTGTCTAATAATTGAGAGAGAAAGAGAGAGAGAGAGAGAGGAGGAGGAGGAGGGGGGGGGCTAAAGAACCTGTGGCCATGCGTTAGTAGTTGAAGAGATGACAACCATCTTCTCACAGTTGCCTAGCATTTCTTCTCTCAAAGGAATCATTGAAACAAAGAGTAAACAGACAAAGACCAGGTGGGGACGCGAGTCTCTCTTGATGGGGGTACAAATATTGTCACATACATAGAGAGAAAGAGAGTATGTGTGTTAGCTAGATTAATTAGCATAACATGAGAATTTGTGTGATTTAACTGGTCAGATTTCACGTGATGGGGTCTGGCCTGAAATCGAATTTGGATATATGATTTTTCTAATGAAATATTAAAATTAAAAAAAAAAAAAAAACAAGAAAGAAAGGAAGAAAGAATGTGAAAGAATATATGGAGGGACATACAATATATTCAAAATCCAAGAAAAAGACAGGGAGGTATAGTAGAGCTAGAGATGAATCTTTGAGTTGTTCAAGAAAGAACATTAACATATGAGCCTGAGAGACTACACATTCCACATCACTACGTAACATTCCTTTGTTTTAGATAGATATCCATAGATACATAGAGGGAATCCCTAGAGCCCAAGACCCAATGCAGTCACTAGCCAAGTCACAAAGCAAATCCCACTTCCACTTTATTTTTCTTGTATTTATTCAATATATATTGTATAGTATGTGAACGCATCCACCATAAAAATAATGCCCGACGTCGACTTTGACAAGTACTCATTATGTTGCTCCTAAGAGGGAAAAAAAAAAAAAACATCCCATCCATAACTAGATCCAAAGATGCATAACAATGTTCACTTGCTTTCGATGGAATATCAATATACAGCAAAATGAAACGTTCCGATCAAGCACAGTGTGACTACTTATTTAAAGAGTGCCTTGCCCTGTTTTTCCCCCTTCTGGAAGAACGATGAAACATCGTCATGTTTGACAAGTATAGCACATAAGCTGTTGTAGGATTATCAATTATGTATGGCCTTAATATTTCTTACACGTGAGTGTGTATATATACTATATTAGTAGCAACAATAATACTAATATTGTCAAGAATCACCTTGGAGACATCAAAAGTCGTGAGAGGTAGTGAGCTATTGGGTGTTGCTGCCTTTTCTTTCTTTTTCATGGGCATGAGACTGACTACTCAATTTTTGTGGAGAAAGTGAAAATTCCAAGAGAAACAGGACAACAGGACTCCATGTGGAGGAGTCCAAGTTACATCTCAGTCTCAAAGCATAGAAATGACCATGCTTTATTCCCGAGGGCTTCATCTTGCATGCAGTGCTTCTTGTTCTGTCACCATTTTCATGTCCTTAAAAATAAATAAATAAATAAAGAGAGAAACCGTTAACAGGGTTAGTCAGAGAGAGGGAGAGAGAGAGGGAGAGGGAGGAGCCATGTGGTGAGCAGCTCAGCTACAATGGAAGAAAAGAAGGGAAAAGCAAAGCATAGCTTGGGGAACATATGGATTTTGTAGTCTTTCAAGGGATCTTCTCCTCCTCCCTACCATCCCATCATTATTCTTCCGCAGTCCTGACCCTAATTAACTTTTGATCTTCGGTTAATTAAAATATATACTACTAATCACATTGCTTAATGACCACTAGCTAGGGCTACGTACTACTTCCACATAATTTTATCATGCTTTAAAGCATGGTTTTAAGTATAGGCCTGTGGCTGGTCCACTTCACTGACTACGTACTACTAATCACATCTAATTTTTCTTTTAAAAGATTAAATTGATATTATTTTAATAAAAAAAAATTTAAAAAAAAATTAATGAGTTTACGACTGTATCTTAACCAGGTTTTGCTGGGTTAATCAAGTCACCGGGTCGACCAAGTCACACCGGATTTTTCCTTCATTTATTTTTTCTTCAACCTGACTTGATTCCAGTCCCGGATTGACTGGGTCCCAGATCGACCCACCGGAACAAACTAGGTTTGAAAACAATGCTTTAAAGTACTGTGGCTGGAGGCTCTCTGTAAATTTAGACGTTAAAAATAGGAAATTAACATGTCAAGGCAGTTTTACAGATTCGGCAGTCAGTTTAGTCTTTCTATTTCTTGGAGAATAATTAGACAAGTAGTTTAACTACTAGATACGCGTAATCCAGTTTTATTTCTACGAAGCAAAATTAAGTGCGGAATTCAAGTTGAAGATCTTGTTTGGATAAATTAATTATTACACCTTCTCTATTTATTCATCAACTAAACCAATCACAATGCATTGCATATATTAAAGGGGCAGGACAATTTTGGTCTGATTGTTTTTTTTTGTCTAAACATGTCTAATTCAATTAAATACTAATTAACTGTTAGCAATTTTAGGGGTAAACTGTAATTTACACATCTATGTATCTTTATATGTTAAGCATGTTCTCTTGTATATTTGTTAAAAAAAAATGAATTGAAGTTATGTTTTTCAATTCTACCTTAAAGGACCACTTTTTCCATCTTTTGTGATGAAAATGCTCTTAAAACATCAAAAGAAAAATTATTTAAAAAAAATAAGAAGAAAAGCTTGAAAACCCAACAAATTAAAAGTAGAAAATTGAAAAAGTTGAAAACTCCCTTGAAAATTAAATTAAAAATTTCAAAAACATTGGAAATAGATAAAGTTTGTACTTTAAAGAGTACTCATGACATCACAACTTATATAGATAGACTAACATATTTCACTACTAGAAATTCAACAAATATAAATGAAATTACTGATGGTTTTTTTTTTGTTTGTATTTTGCAATGATATTTACATACAAAATTTTTTTCATTATTAAAACCGCTGATATTTATTGATAGAAACAATTTATCAATATATATCGAAGGAATCCCAAATGAAAAAAAAAAAACAAGTTGTGCGATAATGTGTAAGTTTATCGATGGAATTAATCGGATTCAAACCGGGCGGTCCAAACAGTGACGTGCCAAAAACACCAACAGAATTTTTTGATGGAGTGACATAAAAAATAATTTTATCGGTAAAATTTAATATATGACTAGGCATCGACCCTCCCCTATTTCTCCTTTTTTATCCCCTTGCATATAAACAAACCCCCCCTTCCCCCTCAACATTAACAACTAGCTCCCCCCCCCCCCAAACATCCTCCCCCTAAAATTCGTTCATGGATATAGGTTGCGTGATTTTTGGTATGAAACGTATAAAAAAACAATAAATACGCTAGATATAACAGCTTACAAGGTTTGGAATGACGTGATGTCTGAACAGTTTACACGACGCTCACAATTCGGTGTCGAGAACCGAAACCAGCAAATTCATGGTTCGGCTACCATACACTGACGACTCCTTTTCATTCATTGCACTTATGAAGTGGATGGTAAGATTAATTTTAATGGCATTTATCTTTAACTAATTTGTTGTTATTTATAAATAATTTAACTTGTAATATTTTTTTCTTACAAGCAACATCTCTTGGACGTGAGCCGAGCCCAATGAAGCTTTTTATAGAGATGCATATGCGGAGTGAAGACCATCAAAAGGAGGTGCAACAGTTCATCAACAAGTACACTCAACACTTCGTGGTATGTTCGTTTAATCATTTTCTTTCGTAACTTATTATTTTCTTGAATTGAATTTGATGATTTCTTTTTAATTTTCAGGAGACATATAATAGTCGGTTGAGGGAGAGATACGAGGACGATCCTTCGACCCTCTCGGGTTTTGATCTGAATTTGTGAATGGAGGCAGGATCATTTGGTGGACCCGATAAAAATCAGGTGTACGGACTCTCCACCACTACGGCCGAGAACTTGCGAGCGGCTCATAGTGTCTCAACCGTTGGGATCTCCTAATCACATCAAGGACCCAGTCTCAAAGAGTTCGTGGTCTTTCCATAACACACAACTCATCTCACCAAAAAATATGAGCGACTCTTGGTGAATTATGAACAACTCCGTCAAATGGTCATAGACATGAGATCTCATATGAGTGCTACGTGTGCGCTCTTTTTTTGGCCATATGGTCTTGGGAAGGACTAGCTTCCTTCTCCTTCTCATCTTCCTCTAGCGCCCATTGTTCTAGTTTAATTTTTATTTGTACAAATCAAATTGCAATGAATATTTGGATGAGTATTTAGATTTTATATTATTCAATTTTATTTTTACATATTTTAGTTTTATACAAGTTTATTTTCTTAATTATTATTTTTTTAATTATTTTATACAATTTTATATTAATTATTCTATACAATTTTATATTTTAAAATATTTTTTTAATTATCACCGACGGACTTACTGATAGAATCAATCCATCGGTATTGTCTAAAGAGTTGTAAAAAAATTACTACATATGCCACAATTACCAACAAAATTATTCTATTGGTGATTTACTGATGGCAATACAAACAAAATCAATCCGTTGGTATATTCCAGAGAGTTGAGAAAAAAATTATTACATATGCCACTATCATTAATGGAATTATACCAATGGAATAATTCTGTCAGCATATTTCCAACAGGAAATGTTTTTTTTTTGCGTGCATTTTTCGTTCGTAAACTCGTAGGTTTTTTATTTTGTTTACCGATGAATTGTATACCGAGAGACGCATTCTGTCAATAAAATTTTCACTGACAGAGTGGTAATCTCACGCCAACAGAAAAACTATTAAATGTTGTAGTGTTTTTCTTCACGTCACCTCACAAAAATAAGTTTTTTCACTTTTTATTTTTTTAGGATAGTTGCTAAACCTATCTTTCCTAATTTATTAACTCGAGAAACCTAAAATTTATTGTGTGATTTAAACTGAATTTTAGTTGAAATGCCTAAGATATTGACTAAAAGAAACATGTTTTTAATGAGATAGTTAACTTAGCCAAATATATTCCAAACCTAATTGGGTCAATAGCTAAGAAAAAAATAAAGAAATGTTATCGTTTAAAAAAAATAGTTGACTTGGTGACCCGTAAGTTGACCTAAGTAACCTATATGTGTTTTTGAGTTAATTCCGGGATGAAGTCTAACAACTATGCTTTTGAGTTTTAAAGGTTTTTCTTTTTCTTTTTTTCAAGATTTTCTTTTCTTTGGGATTTCATGATTATTTTTTTAGGTTTCAAAATTAGGTTTTTTTTTATTTGAGTGGAATTATTATCTTAAAAGTGGTAAATTTTTTATCAAAGAATAATTAATCAACAAAAAAACTCGAAAGTATAAAAATAATATAAACTAAACTGATAAATCAAGGATCACAAATTAAATTTCATTTGAAATAATACCTAATGTAAGTCCTGGATGGGATAAATACAATTATCTTAGTCTTGCATTCCTATGCGTATTAATCGGTAATTGCATAATCAAGAAATTTTAAAGGTAATGAGGAATGAAATTTGGGATTTCCTAAGAAACTTATTATATTAAACCTAGAATATCTATAGGGCTCAACAACGTAATATCTTTGAACTAATTGTGCACCCAACTTAAAAAGACTAGCCATTTGTCCTCCTAATAAATCAATTATACCTCAGACTAACCTTGCATCTCCCCAAACGCACGTTGTTTATCTCCTCGGTGGACTGGCCACTCATTCCAAGTGTTCATCAGGATGTTGTGCAATTCTGTCCTAGCTATACAAACTAGGTTTTGTCATATTTATATCGAATTATAATATCTTGAACAGTTGTATAGAATACATATTAATGAATAAAATGCGTGTAGATTGCCTGGTTGTTTTTGTGTAACCAACATTATGTGTGCATGATTTTTAGTACTTCGTCTATCAAATCTGACAGTATTTTCTTCTCTTGTGATCACAGAATTCAGGCATTCAAAACTTTCAGAGGCCTGATATTTTAATATACTCGGACATGAATTTTCCCTTGAAAGGTTTCTGCTCTTATTGCTCTTACTACAAAATATCTAACAGGAAATAAAGATCCAACACTAATTAAGCTGCAGTAACTGATTTTTTTCACTTACTGTTATATCTTGTAGTTTGAGCGAATGCCTCCAAAAGGGAAACCAAAGGAGGACTGCACCCTTAAGGTGGCATCGCCTGATAATGGTGGAAGGACAGTCATAGGCAGTGACAAGCTTACTCTAGTTGAACATAGACAGTTTCATTATGTCAGAATTGTGGGAGCCAATTATGGCTTGCCAGTGAACAACATGACTGTCACTTGTGTCCCTTTTGTCGAGCTAAGGAACGGAAACTACAAGGGAATAATTAGATGCTTTGAACAGACCTAAAACCCGGAATGGAATGAAGTCTATGCTTTCACAAGAGATCGCCTTCGGGGTGGGAGATTAGAGATCCTCGTAACGGATAAAGAATCTGCGATTAACGAGATTATTGGCTGTCTTTCCTTTGATTTGGGCGATAATCCTACGCGGTTTCCACCAGATAGTCCATTGGCAGAACGGTGGTATAAATTGGAGGATCGCAATGGGGTTAAGGTTGCAGGAGAGTTGATGTTAGCTAATTGGACAGGGAATCAAGCTGACGACGCATTTTCTGTTGCTTGGCATTCTGATGCAGCTGCAGTTAGCGGAAAAGCGCGACAAACATTCGTTCTAATGTATACCTCTCCCCTGTGCTTTGGTATTAAAATTCAAGTGATTGCAGCAAAGGATTTGGCACCTGCAGACAAGAACAGGAAACCAGAAGCTAACATCAAGGCTGTTCTTGGGAACTTGGTTTGAGGACTACAGTTTCAAAGGATAAGAATCCGAATCCTACTTGGAATGAGGAAGTGATGTTTGTTGCAGCAGAGCCATTTGATGATCATTTAATTTTAAGTGTGGAGGACAAGATGGGAGCTAATAAGGAGTATGTTTAGGGAGGTCTGTGATTCCTTTGCACCGAGTGGAGAAGAGGTTGATGCCTCAAGCTATCGGTGCTCAGTGTATTAATCTCGAGAAGTATGTTGCGTAGGGCGAGGAGAAGACAGAAGTGAAGTTTTCCAGTAGACTTCATCTGAGGATCTTTTTAGATGGTTTATATCATGTTTTTGATGAACCAACTTACTACAGCAGTGATTTGAGGGCAACATCTCCCAAGTTACAGCCAGAGAAAATTGGGGTCTCGGAGCTAGGTATCCTAAAAGCTGAAGGGTTGCTACCACCGAAGTCCAAGGAATGAGCAATACTACTGGGATGTTTATGATCCATATACAGTTGTTACCATTGGAGTTTTTGATAATTGTCATTTACAGGCAGGGGACAAGAATTATGGGACGAGTGATCCAAGACTTGGCAAAGTAAGTATTCGGTTGTCTACTCTCGAAACTGGTAGGATTTATACACATTCCTACCCGCTTTTAGTCTTGCAACCTAATGGATTGAAGAAAATGGGAGAACTTCATTTGGCTGTGAAATTTAGTTGCAACAATTGGATCAACTTGTTTCATACTTACTCACAACCTCTGCTTCCTATGATGGTTTAAGACACCAAGCTACTTCTATTCTCTCTTGGAGGCTTGGTCGTGCCGACCCTCCTCTAAGGATGGAGGTTGTGGAGTACATGCTTGATACAGGTGAAAATAGATGGAGCTTGAGAAGAGCAAAGGCAAATTGTGAGAGAGTCATGACATGTTCGAGTGGAATCGTTGTTCTTTGGAGGGAGTTTGATCAAATACGCCATTGGAAGATCAATTCAGCAATCACAGTCCTGATTTACTCATTGTTCGTTGCCATGGTTATGTGCCCAAAACTAATATTGACTGCATTCTTTCTATATCTCCTTTCGTGCTTGGAGTTTGGTGCTTTCCAAAGAGGTCAAGACATCCTCCACAAGGACGAATCCATGCAGAGGGCTGCCCGGGCTATAGCCCGGACAGATTTAAAAAAAAAAAAAAAAAAACTTTTAGAGCAGAGGAGGGTTTAGGGATCAAGTCGTTATTGTGGAAAATTTGGGGCAAAAAATGATGGTTATTAAATTGTGAATGGCTTCTCCTGCAACCATTCAAATCCAGCCAGTTTGTGTGTGAGTAAACAGGGGAGGGTTTTGTCGATTTTATTTGATTTCCACTCTGTTAATCCTAGACTACCGGTCGATATTTCAAAGCCCTTGTAATTCCTCTCTGTTAAACTTCATGTTTTGACATCACTCATGTTATGTTAGTGTTTTTAAAATGTCTTGCTATATTGTCTCCTATTCTCCTTCTGATTGCTTGTTTTTGGCATTCTGTCTGCTTGCTTGTTTGTTGGTTCATAAAGTTCAGTTCAAGTACTTAGTTCTTGTTACAGGGGACTTATGCAACGAGGCCTCCAAGACTTCGTGTTGGCATTCCTTCCATTCCTCAAAATTTCCTCAGGAGATTGCCTGCTAAAACAGATAGCATGCTGTAAGGAAAACATTGTTATGATGTTCTGTGGACCAATTTCTTTTTTCTTCTTCTAACATTTCATAACGTCGTTAACAAGCTCAGATGCTGCATTGTTGCATGAAGCAGAGGGCACTAACCTCTGCTTTTTGACAATGGGGTGTTGATATGCTTCCTTAATCTATAGGCACTTCCACCTCACATTGTTCTCCCTCCGTATTTCTCTTGCTGACAAGTATTCTTTCTGGTCTCTACGTTCAACACCAATAAAAATCACTGGGAAGCAGCAGCTTCAAAAACTGATAAAGAAGCTACCACAAAAAATCTCAGATTATTATAGACAACAATCAGGAAGCAAAAAAGGCATATGTAGTATTTTCTTTCAGATTTCTTTTCTAGAAAACAATTATATATATTATAGACAACAATCTCGGGAAAAAAAAATCTTTTTCAATACCTTATAAAAATCTTCAATTTTTCCAAAATTTTAGCTACAAACTCTGAGTATTAGCTCATCCGTGTCCAGTCAAGTTTGAAGGGTATGTAAATCCCCAACACACATTTATGAAAACACATAACCCTATAGGAACATTTTTCTTATCATATGCAATCTAGCATTCCAACATTCCAAGAGAACTTAAACTAGAAAAAGACTAGAAACCAAGAAACAGGGTGATTCTTTGACCATTGTAAATGACACCAATTGAGCAACTTCTCATTATTTCTTATGATATCTCAAAATCCAAGATACGTAACTAAAAACTTATTTAGTGTTTGGGATGGTAGTTAATCAATATAAAATATACTTGGTTAATATAGGGTGTTTATTTTGGTGGACACAAGACGTGATAGAAAACATTTTCTCCAAAGTGATCCAAACATCATGAGAGGTTTTGAGACCAACAAATTGTTGAAGAACAGATTCGAACAAGGGTGTTTAAAATCAGCTGATCTTTTTTCAAACAAAAAATCATATGTAGGATTTGGTGAAGGGGCATTGGTCGGGGGAGTTTAAAGATTTTGGTGGAGCGAGAGAGATGCCATTGACGAAGCCATAAAGTTTTTGGTAATGAAGGTCGGGAAAAAAAGTGAGAGTTTTCCATGAGTTTGAGAATAGTATGGTGAGTGAGAGGACTTGGGGCAGGGGAAAATTGAGACATCGTGGAGGAGGTAGCAGAGAAGGAGGTTGACATGGTTGAAAAAGAGATCAATGGGCTTTGATATCATGTAGAGTTTTTGGATTTTGCTTCACATAAGTTTATAATTTATAATTAAGTCTATACATATTTCTGTTACTAATATAAATGCTATCTAAGTTTAACCTTATCTTTAAAATTTGAAATTTGAGTTGAAGAGGATTGGCTTGTATTGTTGGAATTGAGATTAGGCTATGCTTTTTACTTGATCTGATTCCAAAATAGCATAAGATGTAAGAATTGAAACAAATATAGAAAGCAAGGACAAGACTTCTTGTGGTGAGCATGGTTTTAAAACCGGCCTAGCCCGGCGGGTCGAACCGGGACCCGGCCGGCCCAAGGCTTGAACCGAGCCGGGTTGAAGAAAAAACAGGAGAATAAAAAACCCGATGTGACTCGGCTAACCCGGCGGGTTGATATAAGAAAAAAATAGATGGAGTACAATACAATATACATTCTATTTTAAAAAAGTGAGGCATTCTATTTATATGGAAAACTTAATAACCATGTAAATGACAAAATATTATTTTGTCCCCTGAATAATATCATAAAATTTTATTTCAAGATAATTTTTAAAATTTATTCAATAAAATCCTCAATCTCTAAAACTTATTTACAATTAAGTCACACTTGATTATGTTTAATTTATGACCAGTAGTTCTTAATGTATATGACCTTTTACGTTCCTAATAAATTTATTCAAATATAAATCATAATCCTAAATTAACTAGGATTAAATAAATTAAATAATTTAATTTTCAATCAATTCAACAATTGATTAATTTATATTTGAAGATTAAGTATAGCTTCTAGCAATGTATCATGATCCCTCAAATATTAATAAAGTCATATGTTTTGACTTAACCTTTTAGTAAGAAGTTTTTTTTATATAGTTATTATCTCTTCATCAAGAATGTTCTGAATGAGATATTATAGCATGAAGTGTGTTTACTTTATCAAAATATATTTGTTCTTAATACCATAATTATTAATTCTTTAAATAAGATTTAAAACTCTTTTTAAATCTCATTTAACCTTGCACAAGGATTTCACAATCAAATACTTCAGAACATGTGAAATATTTTTTCTAATTTATTTATGGTGGTGAATTTTTTTTATCACTCAAATACCTTTATATAGTTCATAATATACCAAATAGTTACTCATTTATTACCATTGATTAGTATAACAAGTAGTAAGGATTAAAACAGGATGGTCATTCCATGAGCATACGAAGCATATCAAAATTGATTGTGATTTTATTCAAAAAGTCGTGGATATTAAAGTTATTTCTCTTCTACATATTTTTGCCGACCTTTGAATCATTAATGTGTTTACCAAATCATGGACTCACCAACACCATCAATTTCTAGTTGGAAAAGTGATGTTTCTTAATCATTCAACATCAATTGAAGGAGGGATATTATTAGTGTGGACTATCTTATTAAAATTAATAATTTCCATATAAATATTAACTATTTATATCAAGAAAATGTTCTATCACCAAAATCCCCCCAAAAAAAAAGAGTAAAATACTTGGATGAGAAGAGGAAGCCATTATATTTAATGATGCATCAATATTTAATTTTTATTATTAGTGAATTGAAATGAAATAAAGTTTAGAAGAAGAATTAAAATAAAAACTAAATGTAGGCCAGGTACTTCCAAAAACCTAATGTAGTTAAAGTAATTTTATACTATTAATTTGATGCAAATCGGATCATAAATTATTTTTTTATATAATTGACAAGTGTCCGCAATGCGTCTTTCTCTCTTTTTCTTCAGAGTAACTTTATCCTCGACTTCTCCAAAACAACCATTATTCCAACTTTTCCGCCCTTTGTTTTTCAATTGAAATCGTATTTTAATATATTTAAAAAATAAAATTGGCTTAAAAAATATTAATGTCACACCTGGACATCACGGCGAACAATTAAAACATTATCACTCACTCGATTATGGAAAAAAAAAAATAGAATTCTGACATTTTATTCTTTTAAGGAAAAGGTCTTGTTTAAGGAATCGTCACCTAGTATTATGGTCAATAAGAACCCTAACTGGTCAACAAAGATTCTATGATTCGGGACTGGTTACGTAAAATGAAAGATATTATCACTCCTTAAACGTCCTCCCTGAGGCAAGCTGCATTGCTAGTTTCGTCTTAAATTGCTAAATGTTTATTAGTTTACGCTATGATAATTTGCTTATAATATTCCTGACTCTGGCGCCAGTGAATATTCAACTACGGATACTTCCAACTCTGGCGTTGGTAAATATCACGTAGCTATAAAATAAATTAGATCAATATTTTTTACTCCTGACTCTAACGCCAGTGAATAAATAAATAAAAATAAATTTATTTTTACGCATGCACATATTTTTTATTTTTCTAGCTAAATTAAATAAAATACAACAAATAAAAATAATATAAATTAAAACCGGTATTTTTATTCCTGACTCTGGCGTCAGTGGATAAACCAATAAATTTATATTATTTTTATTCGTGCATACACATTTTTTTTCTACCTTTTTTTTCTTTTTTTAGATGGAAGTAAAAAAAAAACATTGCATGACATATTTGCATTTAACAGTAATAGTCCACAGATTGAGCACATCTATAAAAAATACAAACACAAAGAAAAAAAAATAAAACAAAGTGTGAGGGGCTCACAAATAAATCAACGAAGGCCCCAAATATTTTTGGAATTTTCTGTTATCGAAAAGGGGTTTGTTTGGTCAAATATCAAATTAGAATGGCCATAAAAATTATGGTCAAGGCATAAGGGTGTGTTTTGCCAAGCACACCCTTAGCAAACACAATTTGGATCGGTTAGGCCTAAAGCCCAAACCTGGCCCACTCTCTTTCTTTTTTTGGGTTGGATCTAGCCCAGCCATACGTGAAAGGTTCACACATGTATGCAACAGTAACCAGTTAATTATTTTAGCAAGCAAGGAAGGAAACTTACCTAGGCATGCGGCTGTTGGAGGCGAAGTTGAGGGAGACTGGGCTAAAAAAATAAAGGGTTAAGGGGGGCGGCGGCTAGTATAGGATTCGTCGCCCCCTTCCTTTTTTATGTTTATCTCTTTTAGGGTTTCTGGTAATGGTCTCCTCTGGGGTATCTTCTTTTAGGGTTTTTCCTCTCTTTTTTAGGGTTTTCTCTTTCCTTTTTTTTGCATACCCTGAGATCTGTATTTATAGTGCCAGAGTCCCTTCACGTGTGAGAAACTAAGTTTCAATCAAACTCATTCTTTTTTTTGAAGTTTGAATTTGATTAAGAATCAAATTTGAAAGCGGATAACTATCATTATCTTGAAGATAGGGATTATCTTGAAGATAAAGATAGAATGACAAAAGTACATTGTAGTCCTTAATTTTCATGCAAGTTCACAAATTTCACTTTTCATTGAAATAAATCTCTGATATTTTAATTTTACATTTTAAACCCTGTAAAAATTAAATTAAAAGCCAATGGGCCAAAATTGGGTTACAACAATTAAATTAATATTTTTAAGTATTTTAGATAATTTTAATATACTAGCATTAAAATAATAAAAAGTTGAAAAATTAGATGCTTCTTTTAACATTATAATAATTAATTCATTGATAAAAATAAGATTAGTCCTTTATTCTGGATTTTTTTATTTAATTTATAAAAGCATATATTCTAAAATACATCATTTCCGGTTTAAAAACTGAACAATTGCAAAAAGGCTTTTATCAATAGTCAAAATTATTCACGCATATAACCAAACATTAATTCATTTGAAGATTCAATAATATATTTCTAAATACATATTTTCACCCCAAACTTGTAAAAAAAATTCATATTTATCAATAAATTTATTAATTTTTGGGCTACAAGTCTACATTATACCCTTTACATTCATTGAGACTTTCTAGATTCATATGCATTTTTAATACTGAATTTAAACATACTACTTTAAATTTCATTAAATTATATACTAGAACATCGGTTTCCTTTATTAATTTCATGGATTTTATATGGGAATTTACATAATGAATATTTTGTTATTGTTAATGATGAATATTGTGTTCTTAAGGCTTTATTGTTCATCATTTATGCAATTAGAATACATGCAATATAATTCCTAAGATTCCAACAACAACATCTTGGTTTAGATACACTTCTAGATCAAGGTCTTTGACACCAAAAAATATGAAACTTAAATCTCTTAACGATATGAATCTAAACTCTAGATTTGGGAGGAAAACCAAAGCATAAAATAAGAATAAAACATTAAAATATGAGGTGAGTAAAAGTGTGTAAAAATCTAAAAAAATCTTGGTTTAAACTCTTCATCCACTTCATGCCAAGTAATTATAAGTTAAAATTCTATTAACATGGTGAGTATATATAAACTATTACTGAGAGCTCAGCAACCAATTTAAAAATTAGGATTGAGATGCTTTTAATGTTTAATTCATTGATAAAAGTGGTTCTTGATAATAATCTAAAAAAAATCAATTTCTCGAAACTTTAATTTTATTTTGATATGAACTGAATAAATTAAAAAAATACGCAAAATTATTGTATTCTCTTGTCCCTATCTACAAATCTAAATCTACAAAGTTTGTAGAAAATATCAAACCCAAATAGTCCTAGGATTTTTCAGTTTGTCAACGGAATATTTGGTCGGGAATTAGATATTGAATTTGTGGTAATAAAATTAAGAAATCTAGAAAGCTATGAGAGGAAAAAAATCGGATACCCATAAAAAAAATATAAAGATTCAAGTCTTAACTTGAAGAATCAAGTTCTGTTAAAGAAATAAACCACTAGAACCAGTGTCCAAATCATATCTGATTCTCCTCATTTTTGTAGAAAGCCTCAACTTCTTGCACCAAGCTTGGCAAATTAATCCTAGATTCAAGCAAAAAGTTGAAATTAAAACAGTTTATTCTTTAATAATCAATAAAAAATAAAAATAAACAATTTAAGATACGAAAAATTGGGTGAAAAACAGGAGAAAGAAAACATAAAAATACAAAAACATCGGCGTGGGTTGGCCTAGGTGAATGATGGTGATAGAATTTGGAGGAAGTGACGTGTGTTCGTTGATGTTTCTCTCATCCATAACCTTATAATATGAGAGGGAGAGAGAGAGAGAGAGCATTAGGTTGAATTGTAGATTTAAGATTACTTTATTTTGTTTTGTGTAAAATATTTTACATGAAAAACATTTAGTGATGTTTGATAGATAAAAATAAAAAATATTATAATAATAATAAAACAGTGTAAAGATAAAATGATGGTAATAATAAAATAATGATAATAACAAAAAAAATAGTAAAAATAATGATGATGATGATGATGATAAGGACGTGATAACGAAAAGATAATCTTACGATAATTAAATTATCAATCAAATCTGATTAAAATTTCAACTTTAATGTTTCTTGACCTCCTGGTACTTCATGCGTAGCAAATATCCTTCATTTTTCCTAACCGGCCCCCATCTAAAAGCCGACCTGCAAGTTGCTTTCAAATTTCAAACATCGATCAATCCACGATTCCCATCGCATTGAATTATTTGCGGGCCTATGCATTTAGTGCTTCAAACCACCTGCGAAGTTTGCATCTTTGATCTATTTGGCATCCATGTTTCAAGCTCCATACACAGAACAAAAGACCTGCCTTAGGACAGCAGATGGGGACCAATTTATTACATTGCTCGATAATGCACATCGTGGTCCTTCCTATGATAGCTAGAAATTATAGCCAAGCACAAGAGCATGGTGCCCACTTTATTGAAATCATGTTGGCTACAGCAAAATGTGAGGTGGAAAAACAAGAGGGTGAGGGAAAAGAGGAGAAGAATTAGATGCCAGAGGATATAATAGTTTGGGAGTCGTACCATGAGCATCTACTCGTGATAGACAACTTTGAAAAATCGATGGATCTTCTGGATTTTTTTCACCTTTGAATAATACCCTAACAATGCGAAAATTCACTTTGTTTGATGGGAGTAACTTTGGAAGTACTGTTGTTGGATGCTTTTATTTGACATTAAAAAGTATTGAATTTATGTTTTTTTAGTTTTTTTTTTATAATTTTAATGTGTTGATATAAAAAAAAAAACTTGTTTTGAAGCTTTTTAATCAAATACAGTATTATTTCAAAATTTAAGGGTCTCTGCATTTTCATAGAAGTTGAGTAATTTTTATAGTTTTGATATCGTGTGTACAATAGACAAGGAATGAGTAATTTTTTCATAGAAGTTGAGTTAACCTCTGAATTTTCTCACATGAAATTAAGTTCTTATCCTAGCAAACAAAAAAAAAATAGACAACCTTTTTTTTTATGAGTACATAATAATTAACAACATGATAAAATAACAAAAAAAAAACTGAAATTAAGCTACAACACTCTCCCCCCTTTTCTTCAGAGCCTTGAAATGTCTTTAGCATGCCTATCTCTAAAAAAAAGCCCTCCGATTCAATCCCCTTTCCTTCTGTTTTTTTCTTTTAGGATTAGAAAAGTTCTAAATTTTTGTTTAGTTGTTTAATAAAAGTCCAATTGAAATAGGATTTGGGTTCGAAATAAGATGGTTTGATGATCATTTTATGTGTAGATCTAGATTATTATCTATATCTATATTTAATAGGTGTTTATTTTGTGTATTTGTCTCTATTATCGGGTCTTTTATTTCAACTTATTAAGGTTTTAGTCGCTTTGAATAAACATTTTTTTTATTGTTATAATTGATAATTAGAGAATTCTGATACTAGTTTGTGGATATTAATCTTTAATTCATATAACATGATAGTGTAATATGTTTTCTCGTTCACATATCACCATTTAAATTCATGTATAAACATATGATGTAATAAATCCTTGTAAGAATAACCCAACTTTATGAGTTTTAAAAATTTTAGCTTATCATATAAACTGATGAAAGTATAAACTACTACTTTACATATGAGATTTCATTATTGATGTTTCCAACAAAATTGTTATTAAATATTTTTCAAATAATAAGATTCAATTTTTATCCTTTTTTTACTATTATAATATGAAAACAATGAGATATTTTTATATTTTTCAAATTTTTTTCACTTATAAACATATTTTTTAAACTTTATTCAAAATTTATTGGGAGCAAATCTTGAGTTACGAGTCTATATAAGTTAATCTGATTTAATTTAAGTTAATTTAGTTTATATATATATATATATATATATATAACTATATTAAAAAAAATTGAAAAAATCAACAAATTTTAACTAAAATTTTTTCCAAACCAACTAAATCACAAGTCATGAATCTAAATTTTTAACCAATGAATTATGTTACTACTTTCTCTTAAAAGAAGAAAAAACTTGGCCAGGCCTTTGAGCATCAGATGCCAAAGGATACTAGCGTGCGAGTCGTACAGTAAGCATCTAATCGTGATTGACAACTTTGAAAAATCGATGGATAATCTGGATTTCTTTCACCTTTGAATAATACCCTAACAATGCAAAAATTCACATTGTTCAGACAAAGACGTTTTTTATTCTTTAATTAACTATTTGATTTTTTTTTCTTCAATTGAAGATAAATTATGATATCAATGATAATGATCACAATTACTATACTATTTGATTATTTTTTTTTGTTCTTAATGGAAGACAAATTATTGAATTCAAATTAAATTGATAGTGAATTAATAAAAACTTGAACGGTCATATATATTTCCTTCTCAACATGATAATGGAAATCCAATAATCAAACTCTATATATCTATGAAAAGTTATTCTCCAATGACTTATTCTATCTTCCCGACTTTTTATTATTGTTTTTCATTAATGGTTTAATCAAATACAATATTATTTCCAGATTTCAGGATGTCTACATTTTCCAGTATATTATTAACAAAATATTAAAACATGCATGTCGGGAAAGGTTCCCCCACCACTATTTGACCGAAAAGTTGTCACCTAACTTTTTTATTTTATTTTATCTTTTAAAACCAAATGACGGATAATTTAAGTTGATTTGTTAAAAAATTGTAAGATTAAAACATAGGGTATTAGAGTGAAAGAAATGACAAAAATGATTAGCTTTTTTGAACTTTTGGAAAAATATTAATTATAGTCCTTAGACTTTCTGACTTGTGAATATTGAGTCCCTCTAATTTCTTAAAAAATTTTAAAAAATCAATTTTAATCCAAAACTTCATTATATTTTTAGTTTTCAATCCCTACTTTAAAAGAAGAAAGAGAAAGTCGTCGTATTTTGATGTTAGAAAAAGAAAATCCTTGTTTCACTACTAGAAATTAGTTTAATATCAACGGATTTACCGACGGAATATTTCAGTCGGCAATTTGAGGTCGAAATTACGGACGGAAAGTTCAGGATTAAAAAAAAAAAAAGGCGGGTCGCTGACGTGAAGGTTTTGACGAGGAGGTTTTTTCTGACGGAATCACCGACGGATTGAAAACGACAGGCCCGTGCAATGATGTGACCGGTTCACCGTTAAAAATACCGACGGATTTGACATGGTTGATCTGTACTTTGACGTGTCTATTTTACCGACCGAATTACCGACGGATACACCGACGACAATATCCGTCGATGTATCCGTAGGTAAAAGTTAGTATATTTCCCTGTTGCCGACACTCTCCTCCCCTATTTCCCCTTCTTCCTCATCCCAACTCTCCCCATGTGTAAACAGCGAACACCCCAAACAAAAATCTCCCTCATCTCAGCACAACAAGTTATATTTCTTGAAGTTTTGTCGTCACAACATTCATGTTTTGATTTTTTGACGGAACTTCCGTCTGTAAATCCGTCGGAAAATGTTTTTTTTTGTTTTTCCGACCAATATAGCGACGGAATGAGGAATCACCGACGAAAGGTAAGCCGACGGACGTGTTCCGTCGGTAATTTAGTCGGTAAATAATTTACCGACATAATCTCAATCACCCACCGACGGAATATTTCCGTCGATAAAACTGTGAAATCTTGAAGTGATTTACTGATTCTAAACATTAAAATGGTTGATCTTGGTGTCAAAGGGTTCTATTTAGTGAAAAGAGTTTCACTTAGGTATTTTTCACATTTAAATAATCTAAAAACATATATAATTAGCTTTTTTGAACTTTTGGAAAACTATTAATTGTAGTCCTCAAACTTTCTGACTTATGAATATTAGGTCCCTCTAATTTTTTAATTTTTTTAAAAAATCAATTTTAATTAAAAACTTCATTTTATTTTTATTTTTATTTTTATTTTTCAATCCTTGCTTTAAGAGAAGAAAGAAAAAGTCATCGGATTTTGATGTTAGAAATAGAAAATCCTTGTTTACACTAATTCTAACTATCAAAATGGTTGATCTTGATGTCAAAGGGTTCTATTTAGTGAAAAGAGTTTCACTTAGGTATTTTTCACTTTTAAATAGTTTAAAAACATATATAAGCTCGAGAAGATTTTTTATTTTGGGTTTATTTTGAATTTTTGTGTGATTTTTGAGTTTTTGTAGTGCATGTATGGGTTTATCATGGTAACTATGGTGTTTTCAGAATGTTTTGAGTAAAAAAATATAAAAGACCTAATTTTCCAACAACCCTTGATCACTGGAAACTGAACTAATAGACACTGCATCATCCACAAAGCCTAGCACACGAGCTAGGCTATTTTATGGGTCAAACACGTGGGTAGGCCAACGTACCTTGCTTGTTTCATCATCATCATCATTTAATGTGTTGTTAACCCTTTAAAATAATAATAAAAAAATATAAATACACAATTTCATCTCGTAATTTTTTATTTTTTTATTTGACTTGACTTTTTTTTTATGAAAACATAAAAAAAATATAGGGTTATTTTTTATTTTAGTCCCACAAGCAACCCTTTTTTTTTTGTAAAAGAGAAAATTGTTGTTTGATAAGAAAAAATTGACATACACCTGGTTGACATATAATTAAATGAAACATAATTTTAAAAAAAAAAATAGATTAAATTACATGAGGAGCATGACCTGAATTGTAGGTTTAGCATGTTAACCTTTATTAACTTTATTAATTAGTATCTTTTTTATTTTTTAAATTAAATATTTTTATTTCTAATTTTATTCTTTAACTTCTTTTTTTCATTTACAATAAAAGAATGCTTGGAAAGAGCCCACCTATTTTTTTTTAAACCAAAACAAAATACTAAACTCGTGATGAAATACAGATCAAATGGCTAGTAGTTTTTATAACATTTGTATAATAGATGAAGGAATAAATAATTTGTTGATAAATAATGATAAAATGATCAATAATGGACAAAAAAATTAAATAAGATAGAGGGAGTCAACCTCTGAATTTTCTCACATGTAAGTTTGTATCATCGCTAACAAAAAAATTAGACAACTTTTCTTTTATGAATATATAATAATTAACAACATGTTAAAAAATAAACTGAAATTAAGCAAAAACACTCTCCCCTCCTTTTCTTCAAAGCCTTGAAATTTCTTTAGCATGCCTATCTAAGATTCAATCCCCTTTCCTTCTTCTTTTTTCTCTTGGGATTAGAAAAGTTCTAATTTTTTGTTTAGTTGCTTAATAAAATTCCAATAGAAATAAGATTTAGGTTTGATGATCCTTAATTTTGTGTGTAGATCTAGATTACTATCTAGATCTATGTTTAATGGTTGTTTATTTCGTGTATTTTTTTTTTATCAGGGTCTAATTGTATTCCAATTTATTAGGGTTCTAGTCACTTTAAATAAACATTTTTTTTTATTGTTCTAGTTGATTAGAGAATTTTCATACTAGTTTGTGGATATTAATCTTTCATCTAACATGATATAACATGATAGTGTAATATGTTCTCGTTTCACATATTACCATTTAAATTCATGTATAAACATATGATGCAATAAATCCTTGTAAGGATAATCAAAGTGCAGGGAGAAACTGATGAAAGTATCAACTACTACTTGATAAACCAAGAAGATCTGTCAGAGTGGCCATGAAGAACCCAAAGTATTTGGACTAAGAAGTTGTCATGTAAAAGCCAACTTCCATGTGCAGGAAACATGCAGGGAGAAGCTGTCACGTAAAAGCAACCTCCAGGTGCATGCAGGGAGAAGTTATGTTTGCCAAAGACTTTGTCTAAGTTGTTAGTCATGTCCACAAAGCATGCTTGCTTAAGAATAGGTCTAGCAGTTAGTATTTGATTTTCAATAATGTGATTGTGTCCTAATTCTTAGAGATATGATCTCAGAATTAGGAGTGGTTGTTATTTCCTTCTTTGTATTTAAACCCTTTTAAAAGCAGTAAAGGAAAGCTTGATTTTACAAATAAACACTTTTACGGTTAATTCTCACCCTAAGTACAATACTATATGCACTATAATATTCATAGCCTGATTGGGACCTATCATTGGTATCAGAGCATGGGAACAAATAAGGAGAGAATTGAGAGTTTAGAAGCTGGTTTGGGTGGACTCCAAAACAGTTTTAGTTGCATGGAGGTTGGTGTTACTGAGAAATTACACCACATAGAAGATGTACTCAGCAAGCTCTGTGAAGTTCTTCTATCTAATCAAACTGCAACAACTAGCAATCCTTCTGACCCTACTACCAGCTCTCCTAACGAACGTTCTTGTTCCATAAGAGAGGAAACGCGAGAAATTTCAGAAGGAGGCCGACCATTGTTTTCTTTAAAGTTAGCTAGCTTAGAGTTCCCTTAATTTTTTGGAGATGACCCTACTGAATGGTTCACAAGGGTGGATCAATTCTTTGAATTTCAAGGCACCATTGAAGCTCAAAAAGTGTCTCTCGCCTCTTTCCACCTACAAGGTGAAGCTAATCAATGGTGGCAGTGGTTGAGACGATCTTATAGAGAATAAGATAGGGAGGTGCCGTGGGATATTTTTCAAGAAGAACTGTGGGCAAGGTTTGGCCCTACTGAATGTGAGGACTTTGATGAAGCCTTGTCAAAGGTGAAACAGGAAGGGTCCTTGCGTGAGTATCAGAAGGAGTTTGAACGACTGGGTAATCGGGTACACGGATGGCCACAAAAAGCTTTAGTAGGAACATTCATGGGGGGCCTAAACCTGAAATAGCGGATGGCATAAGAATGTTCAAACCAAAGTCATTAAAAGAAGCTAGCAGCCTTGCAAGAATGCGAGATGAGCAGTTGAACCACCAAAGGAGAAGTACGCGATCAATCCATCGAACTCCTGCAGACTACCATTCCCATCGAACTCCTGCAGACTACCAGCCACCAACAAGATTCAAAATAGCTTCACCTATGAAAAGACTTTCTTGGGATGAAATGCAGAAGAGATGAGCACAGGGTCTGTGTTTTAACTGTGAAGAGAAATTCACACCTGGTCATAGGTGCAAAGGGCCACAGCTTCTACTGTTAGAAGGCTGCTGTGAATATCCAGAGGGAGATGACATTGAAAGCTCGTTGGAATTTCAACCTGAAATATCACTTCATGCACTTTCTGGATGGACAACATATAAAACCATGCAGGTGATGGCAAAAATTGGACCCTATGAGATGGTTGTTCTCATTAATAGCGGGTCTACTCATAATTTTATCAGTGAAAAGGTGGCGAATATGCTACAATTACCAGTAG
This sequence comes from Populus tremula, assembly GCA_964019445.1. Classification (NCBI taxonomy): domain Eukaryota; kingdom Viridiplantae; phylum Streptophyta; class Magnoliopsida; order Malpighiales; family Salicaceae; genus Populus; species Populus tremula. The sequence continues at coordinate 11,812,621 of CAXHTJ010000003.1, read as the reverse complement.
TTCCAACAAACTCCTTCAATGTCAGGGTGGCAAATGGAGGGCCATTAAAATGTCAATGAAGATTTGAAAACGTCCATATTGCACTCCAAGGTATCCCTTTTGTCCTCACTCTGTACGCCTTACCATTAGTTGGATTGGATTTGGTTTTAGGAGTCCATTGGCTGGAGCAATTAGGCACGGTGGTAAGCAATTGGAAGCAACTCACAATGGAGTTTTAGTGGCGCAACCAAACTCATAAATTATAGGGGATGGATACATCAATTCAATCTACTTCTATGAAAGCTATTGCTAAGGACTTGAGACAAAGGAGTTCTATGTTTGCCATTTGCCTTCAATCTTCAGCTAGTCCAACATCATGGAGTGTCAATCTAGAAATAAAACACTTATTGGCAGAATTTAAGGATTTATTCCAGGAGCCAACATAACTTCCTCTAATAAAGGAAGTGGATCATCACATCATTTTACAAGAAGGAACATCACCCATTAACGTGCGCCTCTATAGGTATGCCTATTTCCAAAAGGCTGAAATTGAAAAACAAGTTCATGACATGTTAAAATTGGGGCTAATAAAATCTAGTACTAGTCCTTTTTCGTCTCCTGTTTTGTTGGTTAAAAAAAAAGATAGATCGTGGAGGTTTTGCACTGACTATAGAGCACTTAATGTTGTAACCATCAAAGATAGATTTCTTATCCCTACAGTTGATGACATGCTCGATGAGCTTCATGGAGCTACTTATTTCACCAAACTTGATTTACGTGCAGGATACCATCAGGTATGAGTACATCCAACAGATATTCCTAAAACTGCCTTTGGTACTCATAATTGTCATTATGAATACTTGGTTATGCATTTTGGTCTTTGTAATGCTCCGTCTACTTTTCAAGCCATTATGAATTCCATATTTCGCCCTTACCTTCGTAAATTTATACTAGTCTTTTTTTATGACATTTTAATTTATAGCTCCAATTGGATCATACATCTAGAACATGTTAAAAAGGCTTTTGCAGTATTACGACAACATCATTTTTTTGTCAAATTCAGCAAATGTGCCTTCGGTTTGCAAGAATTGGAGTATTTGGGGCATATTGTAACTCCCTAAGGAGTCAAGGTGGATCAAAACAAAATTACAGCTATGTTGAATTGGCCTTGACCTACTAATATTTCTGAGTTACGTGGTTTTTTAGGACTTACAGGTTATTACCAGAAATTTGTTCGCAACTACGACCTTATTGTCGTCCTCTCACTAATCTGTAAAAAAAAGGCAAGTTTGGTTGGCCAGATGCAACTGAAAGTGCTTTTAAAAAGCTTAAAACAGCCACGACTACTGCACCAACACTTGTTATGCCAAATTTTAGTGAACCATTTACCATTGAATCAGACTCTTCTGGCCACGGCATAGGTGCAGTTTTGAGTCAGCAAGGGCAGCCTATTGCTTTCATGAGTCGTGCTTTAGGCCCTACCAAACAATCATGGTCTGTGTATGCCAAAGAAATGTTGGCCATCATTCATGCAATTCAAACGTGGAGACCATTTCTGCTTGGAAGGAAATTCTACATCCAGACTGACCAGCGCAGCCTCAAATTCTGGTTGGAACAACGCATAGTGACACCTGAGCAACAAAAATAGGTGACAAAACTGCTTGGCTATGATTATGAAATCACTTATAAACCAGGTCGTGATAACAATGCAACTGATGCCCTGTCACAAGTACTGGGTAGTCCTAGTTTGGATTCTTTGTTTGTTTCTCACACTTCGTTATGGGATACCATCAAAACAAAAACCCTCACCAATCCATATATGATGACAATCAGTTCCAAAGCGACAGCAAATCCTGGTGTTCCTTATAGCTGGCGTAACAGGTTGGTCTGCTACAAAAATCATGTGGTAGTGCCTCCTCATTCCACCATCATTGCACAACTCCTACATGAATTCCATGATTCTCCCAGTGGTGGACAATTTGGTATCTTACGTGCATACAAAAGACTAGCACAACAATTCTACTGGCCATCCATGTTCCACACGGTGAAGACTTATATGGCCTCCTGTGAAGTCTGCCAACGTACTAAAAATGACACTTTGTCGCCAGCAGGACTTTTGCAGCCTCTTCCAATTCCATGTCAAGTTTGGGATGACATCACTATGGATTTCATTGATGGTCTTCCCTTTTCAGCTGGCAAAACTTCAATTCTTGTTGTTGTGGATAGGTTGAGTAAATCAGCACATTTCTTGGCCCTTTCACACCCGTATACAGCTAAATTGGTGGCCGAAACATTCATTGCTGGAATAGTTAAACTTCATAGCATGCCTCAGTCTATTGTCAGTGATCGGGATCCAGTATTTATTAGTCATTTTTTGTGAGAATTCTTCAAAATGTCTGGCACACAATTGAAGATGAGCTCCGCTTACTATCCCAAACCGGTAGGCAAACATAAGTCGTCAACCGTTGCATTGAGCAATATCTTCGCTGCTTTGCTTACCAGCAGCCCCGTAAATGGCATTCCTTTCTTCCATGGGCTGAGTTTTGGTATAATACTACCTATCATGCCTCTACAGGAATGACTCCTTTCCAAGCTCTCTATGGAAGGCCGCCACCCACAATACCTCAGTACCATGAAGGTCTTTGTCCGGTTCATGAAGTCGACAAAAACTTGGCTTCTAGAGATGCTCTATTACAACAGCTTAAGAGCAATTTATTCGCAGCTAATAATCGCATGAAGCAGCAGGCCGATTCCAAACACCGAGACATTGAATTCCAGGTCGGTGATTTAGTATTTCTGAAGCTACATCCCTACCGCCAGCAATCTGTATTCAAAAGAGCCTATCAAAAGCTTGCAAGCAGATTCTATGGGCCATATCCTGTTGTAAAGAAAATTGGCAACGTTGCTTACGAACTCGAGCTACCCCACTACTCTCGCATTCATCCAGTCTTCCATGTGTCTCTTTTAAAAAAAAGATAGGTGACCAAATTACTGCTCATACTGACTTACCTCCAGTGGCAGATGATGGGGAATTGCTTATGGAGCCAGAGTCTATTTTGGATACCCGTTGGGTAAAACGAGGATCCAAATTTATTGAGGAAAGCTTAGTTCAATGGAAACGACTTCCATTAGATGATGCTACATGGGAAAACACACAAGATTTACGGGACAGGTTCATCAATTTAAACCTTGAGGACAAGGTTTGTGTCACAGAGGGGAGTATTGATAAACCAAGAAGATCTGTCAGAGTGGCCATGAAGAACCCAAAGTATTTGGACTAAGAAGTTGTCACGTAAAAGCCAACTTCCATGTGCAGGAAACATGCAGGGAGAAGTTATCACGTAAAAGCAACCTCCAGGTGCATGCAGGGAGAAGTTATGTTTGCCAAAGACTTTGTCTAAGTTGTTAGTCATGTCCACAAAGCATGCTTGCTTAAGAATAGGTCTAGCAGTTAGTATTTGATTTTCAATAATGTGATCGTGTCCTAATTCTTAGAGATATGATCTCATAATTAGGAGTGGTTGTTATTTCCTTCTTTATATTTAAACCCTTTCAAAAGCAGTAAAGGAAAGCTTAATTTTACAAATAAACACTTTTGCGGTTAATTCTCACCCTAAGTAGAATACTATATGCACTATAATATTCATAGCCTGATTGGGACCTATCACTACTTTACATATGAGATGTTTCCAAACAGCATTGTTATTAAATACTTTTCAAATAATAAGATTCAATTTTTATCTTATTTGTTGTACAATTAAAATATGAAAACAATGAGGTATTTGAATATTTTTCAGTGATGGAATATAATTTTTCCTTTCACTTGTGATCATAATTTTTAAATTTAATAGGGGTTTGATTTATGGTAAATTTTAATTCACGGTATAAAATGATTAATCTAGATTAACTCGAATCAACTTAATATTTTTTATTCTATAAAAAAAAATATCATGTTGAAAGAAAAAAAAATAACAAAGTTTTAAGTGAATTTTTTATATTAACCTACTTTGGTTAAATTTAAATTTATAATCAAATCACACTCCCAATCAATATTATTTTTTATATTAACCTAGTTTGGTTCAATTTAAAATAATGGTTATGAGAAGTTAATTAATTGAAGAACTTGTTTTTAGCCAAACAATTGGTGGCAACATCATTAATTTCTCGCTGCATGGTTGCATATTTGAGAATCGCATAAAAAAATAATGGCGTGACATCCACCGCAGATTTTACAACAATCAACATATCAGCTGGCCTTTCGACATGGATAAACGATAGTAATAAATTCCTTGTTTGCATATAACAATTGTTTTTCCTTGTGTGTGTATATTTTTTTTTATTTTTTATTTTATTTATTTATATTAAATTGATTGAGAATTAAATTTAGTATCTTTTTATATATGTTTTTTATATAATTATCAAGATTTTATAATCTCGGTAATGAATTTGACAGATTAATTTAAGTTTGACGTCTAAATCAATTTAATATGTTGTGATTTTAATATTTAAAAATATATGTTATCTTGATTTTTTTAGTCAAACTTATTTATATAAGTTATTTCTATTATTTTTGGACTTATCTCACTTAAATTATATAAAATCAATTTCAAGATACTTTAAGTTTTTTATACTAAAAAAAATGTATTAATAAACATTTGTATATTTTATATATATATAAAAAAATCTGATCAGTCATGATGCTCTACGAGAAAGGATTTCATAAGTACAATCTTGGAAAAAACATACACTTAGCTATCCTCTTAATGGTGACCATGTTTAACACCTTTTTACTATAATTTTGGAGTTGATTTCCAAATTTTTCTATATAAATTTCTTTATATGGCCGAAAATATGATTAATTGAAACCATGTTAACACCTTTTTACTGTTTTACATTAAAACAATCTGGAACAAGGCCGTGGAAGGAAGAGTATATGTATGTATACTGCACATATACAGCGACAACCGTACAAGGAATCGAGTATATAGTTTTTAAGCTATAGCTTAAAACTTAATTAGCCTTCACTAGTATTCTGATAAGGAATAAAAAAAAAAATGAAGAATGTGGTCCTCACACAAAGTTCTTCTCCTTTTTCCACCCTATTTATCAAGGTCTTGTAGCTTCTTGTTTGCCTCATATCTTTTGTTTTCTTCTTTTTAGCTGCCCTTCTATTTGTTTCTGAATATGGAAACGAGCAAAGCTGAAGGAAGAGGAGCTTGAAGGAAATAGAAGATGAAGAGGAAGAAGAGGACGATGAAGATATTGCTGGAGGGCTAGGGTTTGTAGATGATGACAAGATCAAGAAGAAAGGAAAGAAAGGATCTAGTGGTGGTGGGTCGTCGTCAATGCTGCCGGTTTCTTGTCAAGCAGATAATTGCACCTCTGATCTGACTGATGCCAAGCGATACCATAGACGCCATAAGGTTTGTGAGTTCCATGCCAAAGCTCCCTTTGTTCCCGTCAATGGACTGCAGCAACGCTTTTGCCAGCAATGTAGCAGGTGAAACCCTAATTTTCCTCGTTATTTCCAACACTTCAAATCAGCTGCACAGATTATTTTTTCTATCCTTCCAATAGTGGTAAAAAAGAAACAAAGTTTGAATCCCAATTAGCTCTATCTATCTATCTATATTAAAAAAGAAAAAAACTAATTTCTCAAGCTAGTTTTTGAAATTAACATTTTCTTTTTTTTATTGTGAACCATTATTTATTGTGGCTCATGTACATGACTATTTGTCTTGATTATGAAGATTTAAACTTAAATATAGACTTTTAAAGGAAATCTAGTATCCCATTAATTAGCATGAAAACAAGCCCAAAATAGAGATATTTTCATAGCTAAATGGGGGTAGAGATCTGTGATATAATTCCTCAAATTATAATATAGAACTTTGTATTATTGAGTTATGATGTTGAAATTAGATTTTAAATGAATGTAGGGATTATAAAATATATTCATAAAAATAAATTATCCATTAATTGCATCCAAATTAATATCATGAGGAAGTAATTTCTCCTGAAGAATTTCTCTTTAATTCCCCAAAAAGAGAAGAAAAGGAAGAAATCCCCCCTTCCTACATGATATGAAGAAATTAAAGAGACAAATATATGTTTTTCTATGATGAGTTTACCCCTGAAAATAAAAGATCAAATATTAACCTAAATACCAAAAACATTTCCCCATAAAAGAAATATAGTATTAAAATCCTTGTGTCTTCTTATATTTATGCTTGGACCCTGACCCTATTTCCCCTGAAGACTGAAGAGGAGGTTGGAAGCTAAAACTCTCCTCTCCCGTAACTAAGAAGGAGGAAGAAAAAAAGAGCATTTCTACTTCTTACAAAAATATACTCGCAGGATGCTACACAAACATTAAGGAAAACCACCAAAAAATACTTTAGGTAATATATTTGATCTATTATTTTAGTGAGATTTACTATTGGGACGTTTCTCATTAAAATCACAATTCCATGGCTCACAATTTTCGAAAAGTCATTTTCTTGGTATTTATCATTTACCCGTGATAAAATTGTGCACTTTGTAGGTGTTTTTTTTTCTTCTAAAAAATAAATATCTTGTTTAATTTACTCTTGAAATTAACATTATACTAAACATTTCTTAAGCGCCAAAAACCAAAAGAAAACAACTTTTTTGGGGGAAAATATTATTAATGTATTGTTTTGTATTTGAAAATAAATATTAAAATTCATGTAAATCAATTGAGTTATTGTTTAATATTGTATAGCAGGGTATTTTTTGAAAGAGTATGTTTTATTAAAATGATTTTTTTAAAATATCAACTCATCAAAATTATTAAAACTATTCAAAAACATCTGAGAAAATATTAATTTGTTGTTTTTTAAAATAAAAAAAATAAACATTTTAAAAAATGAATTGTAAAGCAAAAATAAACACTAGGAATTTGATTGCTTTTAAATATTCAAACATAAGTACGTATACCTAACTCTCTTTGTTCACAAGTCACGCATGACAATACAGTGGCCAAAGGATAGGTATGTGAGCTGGAGATCACAAAACTACCACAAGTCATTAGAGAGAAAGATTAAAAAAGGGGCACACCACAAAACCCCACTCCCATTAATGTCTGTCCATTCTTCATATTACTCTTAATATCCTTAATTAGTCAATATAATTAATAACCTTAATTAGTCAATATATATAGTAATTACTTATTCCTAATTTGACAAAGTGCGAGTCGCCTTAATAGCATCTCGATTTGTCCACTAGTCGATTGTGTTTTTCTTTTGTTGCGAGTAGAGAGTTCTAGCTAGCTAGATTTATTTAATCATGAAATAAATGAAAATTTAACTCAATAATTGCTCACAAAATTAACATCTAACTTTATGAATAACAAGCTCACAAAATTTAACTCAATAATTGCTCAATAGTTCTAGCGCAGCTGTGTCCTTTGAAAATCACCATGTGCACAAATTTGCTTTCAATATCGAAGTTCGTATACAACATCGAAAAATGAGTTGAAATAGACAAGTCACTTGTATTCGTACAATTTCTTACTCACATACACTTGTATAATTTTCAGCATCAAGATTATTTGAAGAGGTGTATAGTATAGTATAGTATAGTATAGAAGCTAGAGTTTTCATGATCTAAAGTTATAGATATAAGAAATCTAAGAGAAAACCTCAATATAGAGAAAACCTTTTATAAAATCTGAATAAGAATAAATTATATCTTTATTTATATTAGTTCTAAGATTTTATCATGTATAATAACTTCCTAGTCTTGTTTTAAAGATTTTTTAAATTTTTTATCATCATGAAATTTTAATATGATATGAACAAGATCTTCAAAATCTATTTTTAAAATTCAGCTCGATCCAATAATCAGATTAAAAATTATACTTGATTTATCAAATTGTGTTTTAAATTTCTTTTAAACTCTCTAAAACCTAAAATTTTTAATCATTAATGAAATAATACAATAAATATTATTATACCAAGAATATGGAAAAACTTTCTTCACATAGGTATTCAAGAAAAATCTATTAATTAATATGTATTTATATATTACACTATTTTTTTATCATATTTTTTATTTAAAACTAATTTAAAGTAATCTTTAGTTTGTCCCTCTTATCTAAAATATCACTCTATTAATTACTTATTTCGATCATTGACATAACACGTAAATATATAAATCATCTCAATAGAAACTAAAAAAAATATATTCTAATTTAGTTGATAAAACACAAAACAAAAATAAATAAATTATGTAAGCTTTTGAACCTCAGTAAAGTTGGTTGTATACTGAAACTATCATATAAATGCATGCGACCGATAGTTATTATTTTTTTACTTTAAAACGGGTGTTTTTTATTGAATTAAAAGAGTATTTTCATCCATTTATATTGAAATATCATATTTTGAATGTTTGCAAATTAGTTTAATTGAACTAATTGACATGGATATATCATAGAACAGCAATAAACTAAAGGTGCCTACAGGTTCGATGATTTGTCAGAGTTTGATTTTAATAAATTCTTTTAAGCATGTCTCTTCGAAATGGTGCCTGCAGGTTCCATGATTTATCAGAGTTTGATGACAGCAAAAGGAGCTGCCGGAGGCGTTTAGCAGGGCACAATGAACGGCGTCGGAAAAGCTCGGCTGAATATCAAGGAGAAGGATCGAACTGACAAGACTTGAAATCTCTCAGGAGTGCTGGAGGAAGGCTCACTACAAAAAGAGGGAGAATATTACGTATTATTTCCCCCATAAAGTGCCTCTTCCAAGCATATTTAGATTGATTAAAATATCTAAATATGTGATCATTGGCATGCTCTCTCTCTTCTGTCAAATCTTTAGCTTTCTTATTAATTATAATCCATGATCTGCACTTAATTAAAACCATTCAATAAATGGATATCATATTTGTATTATTTGGGTGAGGAGAAAGATTTCAATTTTGTTTTTTTAATTGTAGATGTTCAGATAAGCTTACATATATTTTAACTTATATATATATATATTTTAATTAATATTCGAGATTCTAAAATTAAAAAAAAAAAAAAAAAGAATCAAGTAATAAATGTTAAGCCATGCTAAATTGCTAGCCTCCGAAGATCGGAATTTTTGCCGACGATTGAAATGCAAGTAGGGGGGTAAAAGAGCAGGAATGACACCAAATTATCTTCTTGAATTATGGCAATTAATTTCCACAAGATCTAATGGGTGTTTGGAATTGTAGTTTTGTTTGGAATAGTTAAACTGTACCTTTTAAAAAAATTAATTTTAAATTAATTGTTTTTTATATTTTGACATGATAATATAAGAATAATTTTTAAAAAATAAAAAATATATTTTCAAATAAAAAAATATTTTTAAAATCAAGCCGTTATTATTTAAAATTCTCTTCAGCCACGGATGATGGATGTGACCAAAGGACTACATCCTAAAAACATGACTTGCATAAGCATCTCCAAACTGAGGACAGGATTAATTCACGACCTTCCTATATAGAATCTGTAAGTAAGAAAAAAAAAATCACTACCTTATCTTTCAGGCAGCAATATCAGAGCACTGATCGTCTTGAAGAATTACTATTTGGAGCTCAAAGTTCAATTAAATCATCTCCGGTGCAATCTAGAGAACTTCATGAGTCAAACCCAATAATGGTGATGCAATGAAAAATTAGAAATCCTTGGTAGCTAACTGCCTCTTCTAGTCACGATTTATCCCTAGCATTTTCATGGCTAGCTCCCAGGTGACTATTGCAGCGGCATTAGCAGGAAATGCTCTCACTATTGTCGGACCGAAACCTGTATAGCATCCTTTAAGTCCAGCCCTGCTGTAGATCTATCAAAAAAGGAATTAATTTGGTTTCTTTGTTTTCTTAAAGAACAGTATTTTAAAGTTTACTGAACATCGCCCTGGTATTAGAACTAGGGAGAGCTATTGAAATCAACAGAAAGAGAGGAACAGGACATCTTACAGAATTCAGAACTGCAAATGGATTTCTTGTGGAGCTTTTATCTGGAGCTGTCTGGATGATCGTTTTCGCCACATCCAAGGGCAAAACAGCAGACCAAAACTGGATAGCATCAGAATGAAAAACTGAATCAAATGACTTCATGAAGCACACTAAACAGTTTTTTTCACGATATGCAAGGTTATCAGCGTACTTACAGCTACGCCACTAAGGCCACCGGTCACAATTCCGATCCCCATGTCAGTCAAATTGCTGTGGTCAGATAAAGTGGGTTTCAATTGTAAATGCATGTAATAACGGACATACTCATAAACACTAAAGAAGACAGCATTTCCAATAGATTCTCTCAACAACGTTGTAAGACCTCCACGAAAAATGCCTGTAACCTGAAAGGTTATCCATCAGCTAAGACCGCACCATTAATTTAAGCTTCTAATAGGCAGAGGGTTTTCTCACCCCTTCATTTTTCACTGTTTGGAGGGCACAATCAAGTGGGCTACTGTATCTACTGAACTTTGGAACCAAGGAGTCAGTGCCTTGAATTTGCATCCTACACTGAAGAAACTTGGTTTCACAATAATGCTACAGAAGGAAAAAAACAGAAGGGAGACAGCACTCCGATATATATGAAAGCCACAACTGCCCACAACTGACTTACTTTTACTAGCTCTGATGGGCATAATACAAAACTAATAATAGCTCCGCCATATGCTGCTGATGGAATTATTACTTGAGGTCGGGGCACATCACTTTGACCTCCTCCCTTCACGAGTAAGAAAGAGGTGATAAACAGTCAGATGATAGATTCAAATATCAACAAGACTTCAAAAGATATAAATGCACAAAAAGGATCTTTCAACTAACTTCACACAGACCTGCAATGACTGCTTTGTTTGGGAATAAATGCCAAAAAGAAGGGAACTCTCAAAAGCCACTCCAACAAAAGATGATGTTGCCCCTCTATACAGTCCTTTAACCTGTCAATAACAACTATCACCTAGCTATCCTTTCAAAAAGAATAATCTCAGGAACATGCACTATAATTCATGAGATGTTCTACTAAAGCAGTGTATGACCTAGAAGCTGTGCAGCAAGGATAATTACAAGATATTTTAATCAACTTCCAATGACAGAATGACTAAAAGCAATAAAACAATGACAGGGACCGAAGGGCAGAAGCATGTTGCTGAAATTTATGAGTTCATAGGTGAACTAACATCATCAAACCGATCTTCTCACTCACAGATTTTAACATGAATCTACCAATCAAGCAAATAACCTTGGAACAAATCAGTAAGCAATATCATTAAAGTCACCAAACATGGGAAAGGCATATTCCTACAAAATTCTACCCACAAACGATTTTGTTGAATTCTTCACATCAGAAAAAAGTAAGCAGCCTATCTTCGCATAAACTGATACACGAACTTAATCTGGCATAAACATAATTGAATATTTAAAAATTTCCACTTTATCAATCTAATTCAACTTAGAAATCATTGAGTTAATTTTGCGCTTCGCAAGAAAACGTTAAAAAAGCATACTCCTTCAGTCTGTAGTATCCTAGCCGTGCAATGCAAACCATTCTTGTACTTAATCCCATGTGCTTCTGTATTATGTTTCTGTAGCATCACCTAATAAACACAAATACGCACACAATTCAGCAACAAACCATTGTCAAAACTACGCAAAAAACTCATTAGCACAGACCAGTAACCATCAACAGAAAGACCCATATTCACTACCCCTTTAAGCATCCCCACAAACTCCAAATCTAAAGCAACAAACTTTATGATTGCCCACATCATAAAATTTCATTTTAAACAAGTTTTGAATCAAAAGACTGAAAATTGATAGATGGGCACCTGTAAAGCACTCACCTTGACAGTGTCAAAAGGGTGACCAGTGATAACAGTAGCAACACCAGCAAGTAAACCGGCTAAGTATTCCTTGTAAGCGAATGCCTCTCCCATTTTTTGGTTTCTCTTTCAAGTCTCTTCACTTTTCTCTCTAAACCCCTAAACCTCAAAAGTAATTAATTAACAATAAAAAAGCATTGTCCTTGATAGACTCGTAAAAGTTGGGTGGTTGTCCTTGTCAGCGACCGGTCACCACACTACTGCTTTCATGTCTAAAATTGGTGTGGGAATCTGTGGCCGCAAGGGAGGAGAGATTGCCCAGAAATGTGCAAATTACAAAGAGATAGTGAGTGATGGGTCTTCTTATTCAACAGATACAACCAAGTTGTGGGCTTTTGACCAAGCACTAAAAACAATTAAATATATTTTTACTTAAATATTAAATTTACTTTATATATTTTTATTTAAATATTGAGATTAAATTTACTTGAATTTGCTTATATTTACTTAATTTAACGTAATTTAACCTATCAAATCTTTAATTCAAATTATAAAATCTTGATAACCCTATAAAAAACAAATAATCATTAAATTAAATTCTCAATCAACCCAATTTAAACTCAATATTAAATAATGAAATTAAAATCAAAATTCAATAAGAAAAATAAATTGAGTTAGTTTGAGTTAACCTACCAAATCTTAGTCATGAGATTGAGATAATCACATAAAAAGATAATTAAAATAAATTATAAAACTTAATTCTCAATCAATCCAATGTTAAATAATGAAATTAAAAAAAAATTAAAAAAAAAACACAAAAAAAACACATGAGTCAACCCGAGCTAACCAACTAAATCCATGACCCAAGTCAAGAAGTCGGGATAAACTCATAGAAAGAAAACTGAAATAAATTATGAAACTTAAATCTCAATTAATCTAATATTGAAAGATAAAATTGAAAAAAAAAAATTAAAATAGAACAAAAAACTTGAGGCAACTAGGCTAACTCACAACTTGGGTTATGAAACCATGATAACTTTATAAAAAGTAAATAAAAAAAATTATGAAGTACAATTCTCAATTAATATGATAGTGAAGGATTAATTTGAAAAAAAAATCAATTAAAAAAACAAAAATATATCCCAAGACGACCCTAGTTAACTTGTTAAATCCAAATCATGAGACCGAGATAAGTCCATGGAAAAAAATTGAAATAAAATTCTTACTTAATCCAATGTTGAAGGATGAAATTGAAAAAAAAATATTCAATTAAAAAAAAACCAAAAAATTGATTATATGCTTTGTTTAAATATTAAGCCAGTAAAATCTTGGATTAACATATGTGAAACCTATCAAATCTCCAACTCAGATCATGAGACCATGATAATCTTGTAGAAAATAAATAATCATTAAGCCAAATTCTCAGTCAACTCAATATTGAATGATGAAATTGAAAATAAAATTCAATTATAAAAATATGTCGGGTCAACCCAAGTTAACCTACTAAACCTTAGTCATGAGATTAGGATAATCGTATAGAAAAAAAATTAAAACAAATTATGAAGCTCAATTTCCAATCAACTTAATGTTAAAATATAAAATTGGAAAAAAAAATCAATTAAAAAAGTACACGAAAAAACCACCCAAGTCAATCCAAGTTAATCAACCAAATCCCTGACCCAGGTCATGAAACCGAGATAATCTCATAGAAAAAAGATCAAAATAAATTCTAAAGATTAATTCTAAATCAATTTAATATTTAAAGATGAAATTAAAAAAAATAAATTCAAAAAAGAACAAAAAACCACTCAAGGCAACCAAGCTAACTCTCAACTTGGGTTATAAAATCATGATAACTCATATAAAGAAAATTAAAAAAAATTATAAAGCATAATTCTCATTTAATCATATGTTGAAGGATTAATTTGAAAAAAAAATATCAATTAAAAAAAAAATATTTCAAGTCAACCCTGATTAATTTGTCAAATCTAAATATCATAAGACCGGGATAACTTTATAAAAATTAAAAAAAAAAATTAAATTTCCAATCAATTTAATATTGAAGGATAAAATTAGAAAATGAACATAATAAGTTGAAGGAATTCCTGCAACTGATATAAGATGTGTGTAGGGCAGCTCTGACTTAAAATGAATCGAACTATGACAAAAAGAATTTCAAATTTGGAATTCTAATCACAAAACATAAATAGCATACAGAAAACAGAGAGGGATAGTGCTGTTTAGTGTACAGCAACATTATTTGGCTGCCTTTGAATTTCTATTATGTTACAATCCTCGACTTGCAGGAGCATACTTCTTGACCAATCCACTCTTCATTAGCCTGCCCCTGACATGTTCATTCTTATCCAGCTCGCAATGTCATAACTTACTGGGGAAAATCACGTTTGAAATGCTCCCAGCCTTGCCTAGTTGAGTTGACCCTCTAAAAAGCTTGTCTCTTTCAGCAATGAATTTGGCAAATCTAGAACCCTTCACTTGTTTCTCATTATCTTGCAGTATTGACTCTGGCAGAGCAGACAAAGGAGGGGATGGTTTGGGGGAGAGAGGTGGCATTAATGCCCATACAGAAGAAAGGTCTTCATTTGGTTGGTCAAGAGCTTGCAGTAGTGCTATATCCCGCATTTCTGTCGTGAGAAAAACAAATTTGTCAGCAGCCACAAGCATGCTTTACCTTCATATACTACAGCCAGAAACAAAGCCAACTTGCAAGAACAATGAAACGGATAAATTCATCTTGTATCACATATCAATTTGATCCTATAGCTGCTATATTCCCCAATACTCATTCAAGGAAAGACTATGAGTTCCATAGAAACACAAATTTTAATAACCTCTATGAAACGTGATTTTTTTATATATAAAAAAAAAAAAAAAAAACAATCTTTTTGGTGTTTGTGGTCATTAATTAATGAAGCATATCACTCTGCAATGATGAGCTTGACAATCTTAATAATGTGGGAATACAGATTAATTCATTTCATGATTGACATGTTCTCAAAGCCAGTGTTTAGATGAACAACCTTTTGCAAAATCAAAGATTGGCGCCAAAACTGCACATGGAATGCTGAAGTTCAGATGCGGTATAACTGTTCCTCCACCATGCCTTGCATTGCTATACCAAGAATATAACTCATTCAATAAAGAATTATATCTCTCATTAAATAAAGAAGTTCAATCTCCAAGAACTGGAGAACTTAACTAGGAGAAAATGAAAAACAAAAAACAAAAACCAAAGAAAGAAGACTTGCTTGAGAGCTCATAATACAGAAAATGTGTTCCCTCCATCAAATTAATAACATCTATACTGCAAAAATATGTTTTGACCAATGCAGGTACGTCTCTTTGTCTTTCCTGTCATTTTTCTGTCACGCATGCCCCATCAACCAAGTCCATAAGAACCAGCACAAATTCAGATGGATTATTAGACTCATACCAAGAGGAAGACAGTTCCATTGTGGCACAATAACCAACAAACCATCACATGAACCATTTAACAGCAAAAAGATCCATAAGCAATGTACCTGGTAACAAGTCCAATCATATGACCTTCTGAATTAATGACAGCACCACCACTACCACCTGGGTGGACAGCAGCTGTTGTTTCAAGCATTGCTGGAATGTGTGAATTCCTTCCTTGAAGGGATTGACAATATGGGGGTGCCTTTGTTTTGACTACTTTTGATACCACTCCGGAGCAAACAGAGGGGGAAGAGCCTTGAAAATCAAGGCATAAACAGATTTATCAGAAAGCATGAAGTAAAGCAAAAAAACAAATCAAGAGAATCTTCACAGTTAACTAGCTAATGGAAGTATCAATTCAGCAGAAAGCCAAAAGCAATAAATGATATGGACTCATGAGCACCATATGGATTTAGAACCATAGCTGTTCTCAAAAAAAAAAATCAGTGTTCTTGTGTTATATTTCTTTGCAGCACACACACAGAACGATTGAAAAGTTATAACCCAATTCAGAAAGTTTCTAAAGTTGGTTTGGAGGTTAAGGCAACCTATCTTGACATACAGTATATCATACAACATTTATTTAAAACTTCATAGAAAACAAGATACACTTCATAACTAAAGCAAGTGATTCAAACAACAAACTGCATTGGTAGAGAGATGATCTTACCAGAACAAGTTAAGAAGTGGTGGGGGATGGAATGTGCATGAAATGACACTTTGGCTTTGGGTAGGCCGTCTATTATGACATCATGCATTAGTTAAAGTCCAGCACGACAGTACAAAAATAATTTGTAAACACACCATTTTCAAAGTAGAACTCAATTAAGGATGCACTAGTAGCAAAGTAGGCTTCGAGAAGGGGAAAGGCCAGAAAATTTCTAAAAGAGTAGTCAATCACATTTATTTATAACAGCTACAGCCAGATTTTTTAAGTTCTTCAACTGGCAGAGGCTTAGAAAGACACAGGTATAGAAAAATAATTGAAAGAAACACTCCTGAAAGAATAAATCTAACAGGAAATATATAAGGCAATCAAGAATTTACCACATCGGGGTCCAAAAAGTCCATGTCCAATGATATACGCCTTCGATCCCAGAGATGGAGATTTGAAATCCACTTTGGTGGGGCAAAGCTGATCTGGAACATGCTCAAGCTGCAGAAGGGCAACATCCAGTGGTCCCTTACAAACATACACTACTTTAGCATCACACCAAATCCAAGGGTCAGCATGGTCCAAACGAACACGTATATTTCTACGGCCTTTGTAAGACAAACTCAATTTGTATCCCTTCCTCTCATCAGCCACCAAAGAATCCACAATGTTCATTGTCTTTGGTGGCAACCTCTGACTCTTCCTGTAGCCATCAACTTCACTATATCTAGAAAATTCCTTGGGTGGAAAAAAAAGATCCTCTGAGTTGGTTCCATCTTCTCTACCATTTACAGTTGTTTTCCCAAATCTCCAAGGTTCTAACAGGTGAGCATTTGTGAGTATCAGACCTTGATCGTTAAGCAGAACCCCAGATGCCCATACAGCTTCATCAATGGTAATAAGACAAATAGAAGCCATAGCCTTCTCAACTGGCAGTGGGGAAGGGCGATGAGGATTATTATGCTCGTATTTGTAAGGGAAGGATCCATGTGACTTAGGTCTGTATGCATTCCCTACAGCATTTAAGTTTTCCTTATTAATATGAATCCCTTTTTCAGCATTTTGAGGCTCCTTCAGCAGCAAGTCACTGCAAGCAGTTGCAATGGCTTCCCACGGAATCACCAGCTGTCACCCAAGGCTAGAATTTGTGATCTGTTAACTATCAGATAATTTAAACATTCAAATTGAGAATTATTCCAAGTCACCTGGATTTCAGCGCCGGTACTCTTTTGCCTCAATGGTCTAATCAATATGCCAATAAATCTGAATTTTCACCAAAAAACTGGACTACCTTCCATTCCTGGCATATTTAGTGTCAAAATGGAATCAGAATTATAAAGGATGAAAGAGCCACAGAAATATGACAGAGAAATGCTTGCACCTGGAAGACAACGAAAGTCAGCCATCAGCAATGATATGTCAGATGATCTGGAGGATAGCAGTTGGCAATGGATCCCACTGACAAGCTGCAAGTATCAAAAGAATTTGACAATGAAACTCAGGGTCTGCATGAGGTAGCAATACCGCAATTGAGTGCAAAGGGAATTTTTCTAACTACACACCTCGTATGCACACAGACACACATTGAATCCAGTTTAGTTTCAGGAGCTAGATGACCACAGAATATAGATATTTCATTATCTGTTCTACACTAAAACATATAGTAAATAAATGATCTCCTTTCGTATTAATGCTCTATATCAACCAAACTAGAAGTTCCACCTATATGGCCATTTAAGAAAGGAAGTTGCAAATACCAGATTTATGTGCTGTATTGTGCTTTTGACAAAAACAAATCATCAGAAATGAGATCTAAGAATCCAAACCAAGTGCAGACGTTAAACAAGAAGGTAAAACAAAGAATAATACCTGTTAAAGAAGTGGACAGGTGAGAGGACACCGAAAGGAGAACCCACCGCTAAAAGAAAATCCCCCCTTTTTCTTGATGCCAATATTTTAAAGTTGGGCAGATCCTAAATGATAAATTCCATGTCTATATTATATAATGTTGATGTAAAGAAATTATAACAACACAAAAATCATGTAGATGGGTTGTCTAAGGTGGCATATAAAAAGGAAAGAAACAGAAAAAAAAAGGTACACTTTACCTTCAAATGTAAGAAAACACCAAGAATAGCAACCCTTGTGGTCATCCTGCCCATAATACTTGGATTGCTAGATCCTCCCCTTGCATGTCTGTGGCTCTCCACAGTAGAAGCATTTCCATGCTCAGTCTGAGATGATTGATTCAACATTATTTATCCCATATATCATTAGTTCAAATTAGATGTCGATAGTACTTTGGAAAAACATTATCCCTTGCTAACCTGTGTCTGGCCAACATCCATAAAAGGCTGAGGACCACTCTCATGTGAGGCCAGAGACCAACCAACCTCCCATCCATGGTCCATCGAGCCTGAAGAAGCTTCAACAAGTGATTGAAGAGCAAGGGAAGATACAGGAACATCAACCTTCATGGAGAATTGATCGATTAGAAACATGCTGTGTAGTAGTAATGAGCTAGAAATTTAAACATCTCAATAACATTGAACACCAGTATGAAGTGCAATTTCCAATATTGGAAACAAGAAGCATTTAATATGCTCAGTTGACAGTGCTGTTGAAGTTCCAACACAAACATAACATCCAGTAATTATCAAAGTTTAAGATGCATTTGAAATCTGGCATACATGAAATTGAACATCAATTCACTCCCTGCCTCTATACATCATTTAAATCTTACTGATTGATAATGTAAACTAAGGCTATCATGGAAAAGTAAAATTTGCATGGAATCAGTTTTGGATCCCATGAAAAACAACGAAGTTGAATTTTTCATTACCATTAGCCTTCAAATACTGTAAAAACCATCCCACAAGTAATGAATTTGCATGCCAAACACAGCCAAATTCATGTCCCAGGGCAACCAGTATCATACTTAGCTATCACAAGCATTGATGAATCTAACAAAACCATCATGCTCCACTTTACTGAAAAAACTACACAACAAAATTACCGAAAATCAAAATCTAAACTTAGTTGGCTAGTGTCCGATAACTAGTTTTCAATGCTGTTACACAAGCACAAATTGATTCTCTCTGAGGCTTCTTCAATGTTCAGCTAAACAGATAACTCACTCAAAATGCCTACCAATCTAATAAGTTGTGCACTTAGCCAGCAAGGGGCTCCTTTATCCAAACCCCCATCTTCATCTTTCCTCAAACCCAACTTTCCCTGCAAGATAAAACACATTAACTCCAGCTACTAATCACTTCAACCAAGTTAACAACTAGCACAGTATCATCTCATACCTCTACCATAACATCAACATGAGCACCAGGAATCAACTCGGGTGGACCCTGCAATCAAACAACAATCCCCGCAATTCACCTAAAAAATCCAAAAACAACAAAACAACCCCAATTACACATTAAATATAAGTAATTCAAACCTGAGAAATGCCCTCTCTATGTTTTGATGACAAAAAAGGCTCAACAACAGAAGCAACTGTGACTACCAACCCAAGACCCTGGCTTTTAGCCTCCAAAATCCGGTTAGCCAATTCAGCATCATAAAGGGTGTCAGGTAA
This sequence comes from Populus tremula, assembly GCA_964019445.1. NCBI lineage: Eukaryota > Viridiplantae > Streptophyta > Magnoliopsida > Malpighiales > Salicaceae > Populus > Populus tremula. The sequence goes on along the minus strand of CAXHTJ010000003.1, from coordinate 11,793,093 downwards.
TAACAGCCCAGAAGCTGAAAGTGTTGTCTTGCCAGAACTACACGTACCCAGATAAAGAAAATTCAATAAGAACACATTGAAATGAAAAGGAAGGCAATTTTGTATTCCAAGATAACATTTTTGAAAATAAATTCACTCACTTAAATTGATGAAAAGCATGTTTTCGCATCTTTAGTCCTTTGGGGTCCTAAATAAACACACGAAAAACACATATTCATTGTCAACCTATGAAAGCACAGATTTGTGTATAGGTGATTGAGGGACTTACGGGGCCTTGGATTCTGACCAAGACAGCGAAGTTACGGGCAACATCTACAATTTCAGGCAAACCCATGAGGTTGTTTTGTGTAAGAACGAGGAGAGTTAGTGACTTTTTAATGTGTTTTTCGATTAAATTGACTTCAACTGTTTCTGTTGTGTTTTTGCTCGTGCGGAGACTGAAGAAGGATTGATGACATCAAATTTTAGATATTCGAGGTGCAAGGCAATTAGTGTAATGCAATTAAATGTGTAATATAATGTACACATTTTTATTTTAGTCCTATATTTTTTTTATAATCATTTTAGTCTCTATATTTTATTTGTATTTATAATTGGTCTTTGTTTGAGATTTTTTGTCCTTATATTTTATAAAAATTATAGTTTAGTTTTTATAATAAACAGTTTTTATAATAATTATATTTTATAATAAAGATTTTTTTTTTTGCAATTAAATTTTTACATGATTACTCTTAATTATATAATGGTTTATTATATAGTTTTTTTTTATATAATGCTTAAATGTAACGGATTATTATGATTGTAGCCCTCCACCACATTATAATTTAAAAAATTGAATAATTAAAAATAGAAATGTAATGGATCATTACATTATCTATACACCTAATTTAACATGCCATAATAGGAAAATGAATGTAGTTATACGTAATGCATCTAAAATTTGACATGAGTCGTGGTATGTGTGTGTACACAAACAACTAAACTATTTTGTTCCAGACTTTTTCTTCTAAAAGAATAGGTAAATTTGCAATAAATTTTTCTTTTTAAAAGGGCTGGTTTGAGTCTTTGCAGAGTAACATGGGTGAGAAAAGTTTTTTTATACCACTGCAAATCACTAAGCTTCTTGCATCTAAGATTTAAAAGAAGTTCAGTATTTTTATCTTTTAGATGAAAATGATCTCCTATAAAATATAAAAAGATGGTTAAGATGAGGATTGATACAACATCTTGGATGGTATTTCCGGAGGAGTCAAGGATATGTGTTTATTTTTCAGTCATTTGGATGGAATTTAGGATTTGGAGGTGTTCGGCTTTGATGAGATGATAATCTCATAATCCTTTTAACTAACTAGAGAAACCAGCTATAAGAAATTCGGCTATAACTTTATTGGGAGTGTCAGTCTGAGTTTTGTAGGTATTGATTAATGGTTACAATGATTATTTATTGGAGGGTGTTTAGGATGTATTATTTTGACATTCCATCTATATTACTTTCATAAAGCGAGAAAGCATTATATTTGTGTTAGTTGATAATGGTAGGTTCATTTTGAATATATATATCTAGGGCAACAAGGGTTTTAGGATTTTTCCAGAGAAGTTTATTAATTTTAGGAATTTCTTTTTGAAAAATATCATCATTTGAAGTGTGGATAGTTGTTTGGCTATTTTGGATAGTGTTTATTTGGTTTGTGAAGATTGACAGATTGTTACTGACCTGAGGAGTGTCAGGCACAATTAAGGTTGAAGCCTCAATTTAGTGAAGGTGGTCTTTTATGGCTTTTAAAGAATCATTTTTACTTTGGAGTTGTGTTTGGCTTGTTGTGGTGACTTGATATAGTTTGAAAATTGGGTTTTTTAATTTGAGGTTTGTGGGTTTTGTAGTGTCGGCAAGTTTGGTGATTGTCTTTTAAATATGTATTTTTTATCTTGGTTGGTTGTTTGCTTATGATATTAAGGTTAGCATTGGTGAAATTATTTGTAAAAAAAAAAAGTAAACGGTCAAGGCCACTTGTTGTTTTTATTTATTTATTTATTTAATAAAGTGACAAACAATAAGTAGTATATGATATAATTTAACAAATATGGATGCCCCTAATTGGATTCATATGAATATCAAATCATCATAAAAAAAATTATCTCCATTTATTTTTAAAAGTGTTTAGATAATTAATTTAGTTTTTCTCATGTTTCTTTAAATATAGAGTTAATATTTAGATATACTTTGTTATTTGTTGGTTATTTATTGATCTCGTTTTTTACGGGTTTTTTTTTTTCATTTTATGTAGAACATTGGTGATATTTTTTTATCTTCCACTAACGAATGCTTGGTAATGCAATCTAATCCCTCACTAATTTATGATGATGGCTAAAATTTATTTGTGTGCGAACGATACAATTGGTTATAGAATAAACCAAAACATTTGGGGGAAATGAGAAGTAGAATTTGCAATGTTCATTTCCACCATTTTTTTTATTCATAGAATTTTATTTTATTTTTACAATTTTATCCTTCCAATTATACTAACATTGTTTTATATGTTAAGATTCTTTCACTTTGCTTGCTATTCAAATATACAAAGTGTCGAAAAATATTATGATGATAAATTAAAAATCAATTTTGTAAATTAAAATTATAGGTTGTAGTAAAAAAAATTAAGAAACCAAAGACTAAAATATACAAAAAAAAATAAAATGGAGACCAGTGTTGGAAAGGCACAAAAAAGTTTAGTTTGGTCCTATAATTTTGTTTTACGCATTGTTTGGTCTTGAAATTTTAAGATGTTACATTTCATTCCCAAACTTTATTTTTTTCCTTGTTTCAAATTGTGAGTGTTAGATGGGAGAGAGAATTGTCATAAAATATTAAAAAAAAAAAAGTGCTCAAATGATTATATTTTGACCAATAAAAAAATGAGTATTGCACCAATGATATCATCTTTGGAAGAGGAGATCAATAAAGGTTATGTTGCCCTTTAACATGTCAGAAAAAATATATTAGAGTCAATAAGGCTTTTTTATTCATTTAAATGTGTTTTAAAGTTGAAAATGAATTTATTAAATTTTTTATGATATTTTTGAGGTGTTTATATGAAAAAATAAGATGAGAAATATATTTTTGGATCTAAAATCTAAAACCTATAGTGATAAAAAAAATTATATTGTGAACATGTCGTTTGTTTTAGAAAAAATAAAAATATCTTTCTTTTATATTTTATATAAAAGTGCAAAACTCATATAGTGCAATTTCCTATAGTGATCAAAAAATTATACTGTGACCTATAAGTTTTCAAAACTCATTATGAAAGTGCAATTTCGACTGACTATATAATGCAAGAGGTAATTGTAATTTTTTAAAATATCATTCTCTTATATTTTATATAAATAAGTTGTATCTGTATAATGTATTCATAAAAAAATAAATTATTTGTTTTTAGCAACCAAAATTAATCTCTCAAATAAAATAAATAAAAATAGAAAAAAATAGAAAAAATAGTTGAAGTACAATACTTTCAGGTATATTTATCTTTTATTTTTACAAGTAAGATTAACTTCTCATTTTAGTATTTAATTAGTGTTAACAAATCTTATTTGATTTATCAATTCATATTTTATCAATTTATTTTATTAAATATAAACAATATATCTACATCTAAATTAAGAAAATTCATAATACGCCAAAACACATCCATAACAATGACGTTTTCTTCTTCTGCAATAAAATTAACTTATAATCATACTCCATACATTACACGAGTTAGAAGAATAGTTTATATTCTAAAAAAACCTTAATTTACTGTTTTCAATAAAAATGATACTACAAGTCCTTTGTATTTCCAAAATTACATTAATTATTTTCATGAAAACGTCCGTGCAAATATAGTTGTGATACCCGATAGAGGGAGTATGATTTTGTATTTAAAACTTATTTATGAAAAAATTTAAATTTTTTTATTTTAAATTAATATTTTTTATGATTTTGAATTATTTTAATGTAGTGATATTAATAATATTTTTTAACAAAATTATTTTAATAAATTTATAAATAAAAAATACTTTAAAAAAATAATCACTACAAAAAAATAAATCCCAAACACCATCTTAATTTAGTATTGGACAATTATATCATATACACCAAGTAATAGAATTTTCAAAAATAATTATATAATTACTTTGCTCCTGACGTTTCCTCGAATCTCTTTCATTCCAAGTTTACGCAAAATTTGATTCTATAAATTGTTTTTATATTCTCGCTCTATTGTCTTCCTCAACAATTTAAATTTAATTTTATATTAAAAATTATTATTATATATATATATATTATTTTAATATGTTTATCTCAAAAATATTTTTTTTTAAAATAAAAAATATCATTTTGATATATTTTTAAACGAAAAACACTATGAACCACAACCATTTCACAATACCAAACAAACCCATTCTGTTTGAGAATACTGTATAAATTATATTTTTTTAAATTTTGATTATATTTTTTTATTAAAAAATATTTTTTATATATGTTTTTAGATCGTTTTGATATATTAATATAAAAAATAATTTTTAAAAATTAAAAAATATATTATTTTAATATATTTTTAAATAAAAAACACTTTAAACCATGTTACTGTCCTCACATCTTTACAAGTTTTTCCCAAAAATATTTTCACATTATTATACAAGATCAACCGTTTTAATCCATGCAGCTAGAGATCACCATAAACATCCATGGACACATCCATATTTGAATATAAAATTATTATCTATACCCGATTCAATACCCGATAAATATAAATTTTAAATACTCAATCCTAAATCATATTGGGTCTCAGATATTCACAACCCGACTCTAACCCAACCCCACCACAAACCCGAATAATATAATTTCACAGCTGAAATTTGAAAATAAGAGAGTTTTAGTGGTGATTGGCGCAGATGAGAGAGCTTGTCTGGATCTGAGTAAGTGCAAACAAAGTTATAAAGATGAAGAGAAGTTTCCGCAGCATTAAATCAAGAGAGTGATGGCTCCATGGGTTATATTCACTCGAATGTAGATGAGACAGATTAATTGAAGAAACAAGACTTCTTTGTCTCTCTAAATGCAAATCTTGCAAGCATCGAGCACTCCTCAGGGATGTTTTTCAAGCATCATGCCTGGAGCAGAAATACGAGGATTTATTAACCAAGACAAGATATGAAGAGGACGATCTGCAAAAGTGTGAGCAGCATAAATTCATAGAAATTAACGCTATAAGAGGAATAACAGGAGCCTTTAGCGCCTGTTATTCAGATCACAAGCCACTGGACAAAGAGTGAGAGGAAGGGACCACTGTATATTTTTTTATAAATATTGGTGTTGGAGTTAGTAGTTTCTGTGTATTTTAATTAATTTTATAAATTTTAAAATTAATGATTATATAAAATTTTATTAGTCTTAAAATTTATAAGACTTGAACTGATTATTTTTAAAAAATAAATTTAAATTCTAATTAGTTGAATTACACCCCCTTAAAATTATATATTTTATTTATATACATCGTTTAATTTTAATTTTATTTTTTATTTTAAGGATTTTAATATGTTTTAGGTAATGTAAATTTAACCCGAAACTTGATATTTTAACTTAAATTTTTATTTAAATCCGTGATAAGTTAAAATTTTATTTATTTATTTGAGTTGATACACATTAAATTAGTATGAAATTATCATTACTATATGCAATTGATGAATGAATTTCTTTTTCACCCCAAATATATTTATTTAGACATTGCGAGTCTCGTTCATAATTTAGAATTAGTCCATATAGTTTGGATGCATAATATTCATATAAATAGAAAGAATCTAATTTGTATAAATAAATGGGAAAAAATAGGCACAAGTCCTGTAATGCAATTGGCACGAGAAACAGCCTCTCTACCCATCCGTTCTTCTCGCTCTCTCAAACGAGGAAGGGTCAAGCCAAAACCTCAAGCAGTACTCCATCACCACCTCCTTCCTTTTTCACCATCTCTTTCTTGTCTCCTCTCTATAGAATCAAGAAGCAGCAGCACCCATTACCATTAAGCAAAGCGTCACCGATAAAACAAAATCCCTTCAATTCTTTTGCTTCGTTATTAATATTATTATTACTATTATTATATACATTGGCTTTCAAGCAAAAAAAAATGCCAGCCCAGAAGCGTTCCTACGAGACCGTCCAGAAGGAAGATGATGCTCTTCTTCGGCAGCAGCAAGACACACTAACAACAACCATGAACAAAAGCAAGAGCCTCGAAGCGATATTGATGATGACGGTGGTGTTGGTGAGCGTACGTTGCAAATATTTCTACGATAACAACAAGCACTAGTTCTCGCTTTGTGCATTTTGTTTGGATTCGATTACGGTTCTTGGCTAAGTATTTTTTTCCTTTTTTTGCTCTAACAGAATCCGATCGGAAGCCAGCCTTCTTCAAGTATTAACGAAGACGTGAAAGAAGAGTAAGTTTTTCTTGTTTTGGATCGCTCTGTTTTATCGATTATGCTGTTTCTTTTTGATTTGGGATCTTCACTTTTTGCTTCTTTCTTACATTTTATTAGTGTATAAGTTAACAAGCTTTGTGGGTTTCTCGAGTTTTGTCTTGTCTTTTCTAGCAATGGCTAGCTACCTATAGTTGAATTCTCAACCGCGTATTTCTCTATGATGGCGTGGGGAGTTTGGTGTTGGGTTTAAAGGGTTGTCGTGATTTTGGCTCCAATTGGTTTTTTTGCATGAAAGTTGGTTTCTTGTGTTACCATATATGTGTAGCTGGTTATAAGACAATTGCAGGCAGTTTCGTTTCGGGATTCGTTTCCGTGGCTGGGAATTTTGTATATGCTGGGTAAGATTCCGGTGTTTGCATGTTTGCTGGGTTGTTGAATTTGCATATATTTGTTCGTCTTCCCTTTGAATATGAAGCGTGAATTTTCCTGTAGCACTTTGTTGATGTGGATTAAGTTAAGCGAAACAACTGATCCAAGAAATGGTTTAACTGGCAGCATCATAATTACGGATTAGCTGTTAAGCAATTTGATGAATGACAAGTTCTTGTAATTTGAGAGTCGAGGAATCGTAGTGCTCTACTTGTTTATTTTTATTTTTGCCATACCATGCGGAGCTGTTGAATATATATATGCATTTTCCAAGGAGCTGAATGATGATACTGACAAAGCTGCAAGCATATGAGTTGTGCAATGCTGTCACAATTTTGAACTCTAAGTTATTTATTTTGTAATTTGATGAATTTTCCTGGTATATAACATCTCTTTTCTTTCTTTGATTACATTTTGTATACCAAATAGTTTGAATTTTATTTTTTTAACCTCGGGATTTAGTGGTTTGGGATCTGATGAAATGCAATTTTCAAATGGTTGCCGTTCTTTTATTGATTGCATAGTCTAGACCAGCATGCAATCTCATGTTTGTAGTGTATATGTCAACAACTCGGGGAAAATTATCGATTTAATAAATGAGATCTACAAGCATTTTTTATCTGTTCCTATGACATTTTAACTTAGATTGGTGTCAGTTGTATTAAACCATGCATTTCCTTTTGAAACTGAGATTTGTACAACAACGAGTAGCTATTACTAAAGTCTATGCTGAATCGCAGGTGCATATTAGAGGCAGAACTCACGAGTTTGAAATAGTGTCTGAAAAATAAACTTTTCCAGCTAATTTTACTACTGCAGGTCCTATAATGACTTTTGGCTAAGTGAGATTTTAGATGCTGTTCAATTTATTAGTCTTTTATATGTTTACTTACCTGGTTGCTGATGCAACATTTTCCTGGATGCTTAGAATAGAAAGGAAAAATGTGCTTAGCAGAAGGCAACTGTGTTTTTTTATTAAAAAAGAAGAAGAAGGGATTCTAGATTAGAGCATAACTTTAGGATTTCAGCATTCTTTGGTAGATTTTATGTCATTAAAACCTTGGAAGGATTTAATATGCATTCAAGCATTTTTCTTCTCATATTTTGCATAATTTTTACACCCTAATAGTTTGGACTAATACTTCAGTCGAGTTCATTTAAGAGCAGCCATGCGTACTATGCTTTTTTCCATAGATAATGTGCTACTAATCAAGTTTGATTTTCATAAATATCCCAGGCATCTGAAGCAACAAGTTTGAGAATAATTCTTATGCATGAAGAAAGAAAAAATTATTGCCGAGCACTAGACATCAATGATTGGCTGTGAATATGCTAGTGACTGACATTGTTTGTGCTTACACCTGTTTGTAGATATGTTGTAGTGAAGTTGTCGGAGATACGGAAGGAAGTGCAATGCCCAATCTGTCTAGGTATGAGCATAGGGATTTTCTTTAGTATCTTTGAGATAACTTTTGATAGATTCTAAATTACAAATAGCAAGATGTTATCTGCTCTTTAATAATTCTTTAAGAAAAACTTTTCTCTAGGATATATAAATAGCACAATGATTTCATTAATTTCTTGTAAGTTCATTATCTCATATATTCTATTCAAAATAGCTACTTTCCCTTCTTTATATGCAAGCAGAAATGTTTATTTATTTTTATTTTTTAGAAAATTGATTTCTCCTTTTTTGTGTGCAGGGATTATTCGTAAAACAAGAACAGTGATGGAATGTCTGCATCGTTTTTGCAGGGAATGCATTGACAAATCTATGCGGCTCGGGTACCAAAATCTTGTTTCCTTGAATGATTCTTCCCCCCTAATGTCTCTTTAAAGGAGGCATTCTGAGATTAAAAATCCACCTTATTTAAAATGTATACCAAAATTCACTACAGAAACAACGAGTGCCCAGCTTGCCGCACACATTGTGCCAGTCGTAGGTCTTTGAGAGATGACCCAAATTATGATGCACTAATTGCAGCTTTGTATCCAGATATTGACAAATATGAAGAAGAGGTAAATAGGATCCTTCCTCATCAGAATCTGATTCTGCATTAAAATTTGGAATTCAATTATTAGTTGCTTGTGTATCTGTGGTAGGAATTGGCTTTCCAAGAAGATGAGAAGGCACGTAATAAGGAGGTGAGATATTCAATTTTTGTTTCAAGTCTTTTTGTATACAGATTCTCATTCATTCATTCTTTAAATTTCTGGTGAATTGAAGTTACTACACCAAAGAATGCTACACAAGCAAAAGACTAAATCATTCTTCATATATGTACATGCTATATGATAGTCAATAGCATGACTACTGCTCGAATGGTCAAAACATGAATTGTAACTCAACACTTTATTATTTCTATGTGGATCCAAATGTCTTAGTCTTTCATGTTTCTATCCGGTGTACAGTACCCTTTTACTTGACTTATAATACAGATCTTTGATGATACAAGTCACTAATTTTGCAATTTTGAGGTTGGTCTTTTAGGCCTCACTGGTGAATCCTTCACAGTAAACTTGCCATATGTCTTCTCCCAATTCATTTCTAAAGAGTATTTAATGTCAAGCTTTATTTGGACAGATCCAGGCTACCATTGCCCAGACTTTTGATCGACAGGCTGAAGCTCTGAGTAGAAAACGGTCAACAGCTAAAGCGACAGCAGCAGTATTTGCAAGGAGAACACCAAGTCGATTTCGACATGCCCACTCAAGGGGAAGAAGAAATTATCGAATAGCTGAACTTCAAGGATCTGATGACAATGAAGATGCAAATGGTGGAGGCAAAGATTCATCATCTACTGATGAGCACAGTGCAGAAGTCAAACCAAAAAGATACAGGAGGTGTTCAGCTGCTTTTAATGCAGATGGAAGTGGTGGTGAAAATGATTCAGAAGTGAATAAAGAATCTGTGGGGGCATCTGCTGGGCTCATTAGCTCCTCAGAAAGGCTTGCCTGGGGCAAAAATGGCATGCGGAGTCACACCCGGTATGGCAGTGCAAATGGCAGCAATGTAAAAAATGCTCGAAACAGTCGCATCTCTAAGTTAGCTGATTATCTACGTAACTTGGATGAAAATGATAATGAGGTAAAGTTGATCCAGGGCTGGTTTTGTTGTGGACTAAATAAAATGAGGAACTAACGAACTTATTTGCAGCTTTAAACTAGATCAAACAGTTTCGTATTCCAAGTCACAGACTCTGCATCTAACCTTTATGACTGTCAACTTTGTGAAACTATTTTGTTTCTAGATTATTATTTCCCCTTGAGCTCTCACTTTACTGCTTCAAAACGATTGACTTTTCTTTAATTTCAGTTGGATATCAACCTCATGCTTGTTCTTTTTGATGAACAAAGAGTACCCAGTTTGCAGCGCCCATACCTTTGCTGCAGGCCAACTTTGTCGATTAGGAGCTTGTGCCAAGTAATTCTTCTTCCAACCCAAAACCTGTTTTCTATTAATGACATCTCATTTTATTTTAAGAGCTCCTGTTGCTGCATTTAGAATTGGCTATCCATTCTGTGTTGATTGCAGTATGTTGCTTTCCAAACCTCTTTGCAAGCCAATGAAGTGGAAATATATTTGGTCCAAGATATGAATTCCAAGCGCGACTTTTCACTCTGCATGAGCTCTCCAGTTTCTAGGCATGGTATAATCGATCCATGCAAAGATAAATTGCAAGTTTTAGAAGAACACGAAACTTTGGGAGGACTCAAAACAAACAATTGCATTCTTGGGCACCTGGTGAGCTCGTTTTCTTAGTTAACATCTACTATATCCATGCTCACATGCAGATGACAATAGTTGTATGAGCACCGTAACAAATATTTTATTTTGCTTTTTCCCCCCAGCTTCTGGCTTATCAGAAAAAGCTGTGAAAGTCCGAATGGTAGAGACTTCACCTATCAACTGTCATGGATACCAAGTTTTCTACATCTTGCTTTACACAGGTATAGATTTAGATACACTCACAACAGGGAACTCTGTCGGGTTTATCTTTCTCAAAGCGTGCACGTTCATGACCATCTGACATTACAGAAATCATAGTAATTGTATAGGTTTATTTAAACATGAATGAGCATTTTATAGCAGGAAAATGGTGTAAGATATCCAGCCTTGTTCGTTTAAGGCTTTGCCATCGACTACATTCGTTCTATGTGCAATGCTGTGATTATGATTCTTTACTGCTGCATTATTTCCTCAAACTCTGATGCATGAGATTTTTGGAAAATTATTTTTTTTACCTAGTTATTTTTATTTTTCTATTTAGTTTAAGAACTTTTACAGTAAATGAATTCTCTATTAACTCTATAATTATTTATTAGAATTTTTATTTTTCAGAACTAGGGTTTTGGCTTATGAATAATATAAATATGATTGGTTAGTTTGTTTTCAACGTAATTTGTATTTTAATAAAAAGTTTTCTTCGACTAGCTCCTGTCTTCTTCTTCAATCTTACCCCAAGTTTCCAAGTTCTAAACGGGTTCTTTGCGAAAAATATATAAGGGCACTTCTATGTCCCATCATACCAACATTTTCTAGTGCATCTTTCATTATGATTTTAAAGAATTTAGTAGTTTTACATTAGCCCAATGATGAGACCTGCAATCCTGGTGTGATTGGAGGATGAAGATTTTGGGATTTTTTAAAAAAAACTAGCAGAGTTTGCAAAAAAAATATAAATGGTAAAGGAGTACAAAAAAAAAAGATTTTGAAAAATAGAAGATTTTTTTTTTTGAGAAACAACACAGATGGGCAAAAATCGTGGTTACTAATAGAGATATATTAAAAATTCACGGCTGAAAATAATGGCATTTTAAGAGGATAGTTAAGATGAGCTTGTATAAATTGAAAGAGAAAAGAAAAGGAAATTAAAAAATAATGTTTTTAGTGGTATTCTCAAACCTTGATGAATTGACCAGATAAATTTAATAACATAAAAAAGATGGTGGTTATAAAATCAATGGAGGATTTTTTTGTCTGAAATCTATTCCCTAACATCTAAAAAATTCTTCAAACCCTAAAATATCAATTTATCAAACCAAAAAAAACCTCAAAAAAATTTAAAAATATAAAATTAATATAGAGAAAAAAACATTTGTCAACCCAAATCTACTCTTTCAAGCAAGATCATGATTTAAAACCACTATCATCAAAATACTCATTATTAAATTAAACTTGTTGTTAGGTGACTTTTTCTCTCTCTTTTTTTCTAAGTTAAAGATTAAAAGATAAACAAAATATATTTTTGGATCAAAATAAAAATTATTGAGAATTCAAGATTAGACGTATATTTTCTTTGTTTTTATATTTTAATCCTATTTCTTTTAATTTTGTTGCTGTACCATAATTTTAAACTAATTAATATAATTAGGCTATAAAAATATTCAATTGAAATGAAAAAAAAAAATAAAGCAAAAGGAGGCCAGGTGATTAGTAAAGCATCCTAAAAAAATTCATTTATTTTAATAGAGTCCTAGATATTCTTGTAGTACTGAGTCTTGGTCAACATATAGTTTGGATTATCATTTTTTTTTAATGAATATTTAATAACAATTACAAATTATAAAAGAAATTAAATCACATTATTGTTCTCAAAGATTCAGGTTCATGGTGGATTGCTACGTGCAATCCACGATGGTTTTATTTATTTATTTTTCATTTTGGTCAATGAAAGAATTATAGAATAAATGGTCATTGAAGTCGATGCTTCGTAGAAGATCTTTCGTCTTGCTATGTTAGAGGCGCTTTCATTGCTTTGTTGAATCAATCAAATGGAAGAAATTTTTTTCTTTTAATTTTATCATTTTACTTTATATATTGGTATGGTTTATGTTTCAAAATTTGTTTTGATTTTCATATTCTAATGTATACAAGATGTCATAAAATATTTCAATAATAAATTAAAAGTTGATATTATTATATAAAATTCTAAATTAAAGTTCAAAAATTAAAACAACAAGAATCAAGATTAACACAAAATAACACAATTTTATTTCTTTTTTACTGTTCAAAGGGTACAATATACTTTATTTTTTAAAATTAAATTTTTTATTTTTTAAGTTTTCATATTTCAACTCTAAACTTTATTTTTGTCATATTTCATTTCCTTGATGTTCAGGAAAACAAGAAAAAGTCATTGAAAAAATAAAAAGAAAGAGAAAATATTTGGTTGATTACATTTTAATCACATTCGTTCTAGAGAGAACAATTCAAAAAGATGAATTTTCCCTTCAAACATCCTTGGAAAAGTATATCGGGATCTATAAATTTTATTTTAATTTGGTTTGATTTATAATTTTTAAGTTCATTAAATGGTATTTTAAGGTTGAAAATAGCTTTTATAAAAGTTTTTATGGCAAATTAAAAATGTTTCTAGTTTAACAAAAGTTGAAATTTAGGTTTTTAGATTTGAAAACTCAAACTCTCACTCTTCAACCATTAGAAATGGCAAACTTTGAACTAAAAGATGATGTTTCATCTATTTATCACTTTTATTAAAGAAAGAAAGAAAGAATGATAGTCAAGCTTACGGGCTTGGACTTCCAGGCCATGCATGCGTAGACTTTTTCTTTTAGATCATGAACATAGGTTTGTGTTTTAGGCCTAGAAACTCATAACCATTTTGTTAATCAACTTTTAACATTTCTTCCTCAATTTTTTTTTAGTTTTAGAATAATTTTTTTAAAATAAATTTATTAAAATTATATTTTAAGAGTTATCCACTTATGACGTAGTTTTACAAGACAAAATAGAGCTTTTATGGTAATATTAAAATTTACTTTATGAATAATTATGTATTGACCTAATATGCATAATTTTTTAAATATTTTCTAATTAATATTCAATGAGAAATAAATATATATTTTTTTATTTGACTATTATAGATTTTTATATAATTTTCTTAGATTTATTATTTTTATATTTTTTTTCATAAATGTGGGTAAATATGATTGTTTCATGCTTTTTTTTCATTGAAATTTTCTTTCACGATGATAATAAGTTTTTATTCCACAAAATAATACTTCTAATTTAATTTTTTTTTTGTTAATAGAAAAGAAATACATGAATAATGAATAAGGGAATGGAGTTTCGGATTAAAAAGATACGTTGCTTCCTCTTTAATTCAAATCATTAGAATTGCTACAGATTTTTGTTATGTCATTACTTTTTTATTCAATAAGCCATGTTGTCTAATAAAAAAAAACCATGTTATTGTCAAACATTAAAAATAAAAAGTCACATTCATAAGAAAAAGTATTGTTGATAAAAAAAATGTTTTTTTCTTTATAATTTTAGTATTTTTTTATTATACATGTAATAAAAGGAAATGGAGTTTTCATCATAATTGTAAATTTCACCAATTTTGCTTATTGTAGCATTCTGTAGCAATGATGAAATCATAATTTTTAATTTTTTTTAGAAAACAAGGTTTTTTTATATTTATACTTGTATTTTTATCATTTTACACTTGACATATTTATTACTATTTTTTTCTTATCTTTATTTTTTGTAATATGTTTTTAGTTTTTCCTTTTTTTTCTTTATATTTTGTTTAAATATTATTTCTTATTTTTTACACTTTGAATATTTATTACTCTACACTTGGCCTATTTATACTATTTTTTTTGTTTTTATCTTTATTCTTTTGTAATGTCTTTTAAAATTATTTTTTCGTTACACTTTTTTTGAATACATATTAAACAAAGACAAAGAAAATAGTGTTTCATTGTAACAATTACAACATTGTTCCATTCTTCGACTACATTACAAATTAGCTTGAGATCTTACATGTTTTTATTAATGCATATAATTTTTATTATATTTTATTATATGTTAGCATCAACTTTTTAACTCATAATTATATTTTATTATAAGTTAACTTGTCAAGTATGTGGTTTAGATCATAAGACTTGAATAACCTCTTAAAAAGTAAATTGAAAACAACTATGAAGCTCAATCACTAATAAACCCAATTATAAAAGATGAAATTGAAATTCAAAAATCAATTAAAAACAAACACTAAAAAGTAACTCAATCTAACCATAGTTAACCCGTCAAGCATGTAAATAAAGTCATGAGATAGGGGATAGACTCATAGAAAAAAAACAAAAAGATCACAAATTCTAATTCCAAATTAATTCAATGTTAAAGGCTGAAATTGAAAAGAAAAAAAAATTCAATTATGAAAAGGAGAAAAAAAACTCGAATTAATCAAGTTAACCCATCAAACTTCTGATTTAGATCATGAGATTAAGATAACCTCATAAAAAGTAAATTAAAAAAAAATATAAAGTCTAATTCCTAATCAACACAATATTGAATGATGGAATTGAGCGGAAAAAAAAATCAATTAGAAAAAGGAAAAAATAACTCAAGTCAGCCAAGTTAATTTGTCAAACTTTTAGTCGGGGTCATGAGATTTGGATAATCTCATAAAAGGTAAATTAAAAAAAAATCATGGAATCTAATTTCTACTCAACTCCACGTTAAAGGGTGAAATTAAGGGGAAAAGAGTAAATTATAAATACAAGAAAAAAAAATTGAGTCAATCTAATTAGCATGTCAAACTTTTAATCTAGATTGTGAAACTGAGATAACCTCATAAAAAATCTAATCCCTACTCAACCCAATGTTGAATTAGTTTTTCTTTTTAATTTCACCCTTTAATATTTAAAAAAATATTTTTATTTTTTATTTCAATTTTGATCCTTATTCTTTTGGTTTTTTTTTGTCTTTTTGTTCATTTAATTTTTCTTTTCAATTTCATCCTTTAATCAAAAATAAAATTTATTTTGTATTTCAATTTTGATCATCATTCTTTTAATTGATATTTTTTCTATTTTGGATTCTTTTATGTAATTGATATTCTTTTTTCAAGTTAATCCTTCAATATTTAATTGGTTGGAAATTATGATTCATGCTTTTTATAGATATAGTGTTTTCATTCTAATGTCTCGAGTAATGAGTTTGAAAAGTTAACGTAGGTTGACATCGTTTTTTTATTTATTTTCTTTTCAGCTTTGTGATTTCTAACATTCTATTTTCTACTAGATTATTCTAATTTCATAATCTAAATTGCAGGTTAAACCGAGTTAGCTAGCCCTATTTTTCTTAAGTTACAGGTTTGTCATGCTAACTTGAATTGACTTGAGAAGAATTTTTTTGCTTTTTGTTTTTATCCAATTTTATCGTTTCATATTAATAAGCTAAAAATTGAGCTATATTATTTATCCCTCGTTTATATAAAAAGCAAGTTATTGTTATCGCTTTTCTTAAAAAAGAGTTGGTTCATTTGTTATTATTAACTATTTTTCTATTATTTGATTTGGCCTTGGTTGGTCTATGGATCGAGTAGTATTTTTTTTTATATATAAAAAAAAAACATATTTTCACTACCTACATATTATGTTTTACACGAAAGAACTACTTATGATATAGCACGGGAATCTTCATATTTTTGTTGCACAATTAAATCACTAATTTACCCTTAAAATTAAAAATAAATGCTTGGTTTATAAAGGCTTCTTGGTATTTTTTTTTCCAAAACAATTAAAAAACTAAATTACCATTAAATGGAAAAATTCATAAACTTACTGTTAGGGGCTTTTTTGTATTTTTATCATGAGTTTTTTTTTTTTTGTTATGCTCAATTTGAATGAGGAGTAACTCAATCTTTTAACAAATAAAAAATAAAAAATGATTGATGTGTGCAATAACATCCAACATTAAAAAAATGATCAATTACAATGTCTTCTGAAGTATCTAATGGCAATACAACTGACAAAGCGGCGCATGTAGTGAGATTCACAATAATTTAGGGACGATTGACTTTATTTCTCCTCTCCTCTCATTTCTCCCTATGGACCTCGGGATTAGTACCAGACTTTTCAAAACTCAATTGTGTCCTCTCGTTTATATTTAATTCAATTTTGATCCTCACTAATTTGATTGGTATTTGTGTTGATTTTAATGCATTTTTTTTTTATTTCATTTATTTTTTTATATAATTTGATCTTCATTCTTTTGATTGACGCTTTTTTATTATTTTATTTTTTTTAATTTTGTCCCTCAACAATTATTTTTTTGATCTAATTTTAGTTTTATTCTTTTTATTGCTATTTGTTTTGTTTTTTAGTTCTTTATGAATAAGAATTTTGCTTCCTTATTTTTTATGTTTGTCTTCTATAGGGTAATCTCAATTTCATGATTCGAGTAACTGGTTTCAAATACCAACCAAGTTTAAGTTCTTGTTTTTAGGTTCTTTTTTAAAAATTATTTTTTTTAATTTTATCATTTAATATTTAATTATTAGTCATTAAGCTTTGTGATTTGTTTTTTTTTTTTTTGTGGGGTTATCTTAATTTCATATACTAGTTAGCGGGTTAGTCGAGTTATCGCTCTTTTTTTTTTCTTGATGTTTATTTTATGAAATTGATTTTTTTTTTACTTTCATCATTTTACATTAAATTGTTAACCCTTGAGCTTTGTAATTTTTTCACTTTCCTTTCTGTAGAGTTATCTTAGGTGCGAGTTAATCAAGTTAACCTAAATTGATCCAAATTTATTTTAGTGTTTCTTTTATTGACTTAACTTCAATCTTTTTTTTTTCTGTCTTTTCTAAAAAAAATTAATTTTTTAATCCCAATCTCACTTGGCAAGTTGGTTGAATTCATTTATTTCAGACATCCGTCCAATCATGATTTATTTTCAACAAATAACTCGTTTACTTATATATCATATTTATATTTATGCCAGCTCTTTCTTTTCTGTTTGAAGGAAGCCACAAGTTATAATTCGAGTTAACTTAATTTTTTTTTCAATATTTTTTAAAAATATATATATTTTTAAATTTTATCATTTAACATTAGGTTATTGAACCTTGAGCTTTATGATTTTTTTTTTGCTTTTTATTTTCTACAAGGTTATTCTAACTCACATTCTGAATTACATGATTTCCAAGTTATCTTAAGTTAACTTAGGTTATCATCACCTGAACATTTATTTTTTACATTAGAAAGAATTTAATTTAGTTCATAATATAGCACGGACCACTTATCCGAGTAATAACTATTAATGATCCGGCTAAAAGGTTGGGTGATTGCTTCACAAGTGTATCCTTGCTTCTTCTTTTTAGGATAAGAGTGATTGTATTATAAAAAAGAAATTGTATAGAGTACGAGGAGCATACCCCAAAAAGCATAAAAGCTTGCTACTCTAGTCTATCTTATCAAAATTAACAAGGAAAAGAAAAGAAAAACTCAAAGAAATACAAAAACAGACTATGAAGACATACAGCATATGATTGTATCGACTCTCCTTTGCCTTCATCTTAGCATGACAGAAATATAATCTCATGTCTTTGGTTCTTACTCATTTTCCCCCCATATGGATTAATAATGATATCACGTCTCTTAAAACAAAACTGAGCAACTCTTGATTAAAAACGTGTTTGAAAATAGTTATTTTTTAAAATATATTTTACTAGAAAATATATTAAAATATTTTTTTAAAATAAAAAAATTTATTTTAATTTCAACACTTTAAAACAATCTAAAAACATAAAAAAAAATAATTTAAAGTAAATAAAAATATTTTCAAAAAAAAAATTTAACTAAAAAACAAAGAGGTCATGACTTTACTAGATGCTTATCTCAGTTCCGAAAACCTTTTCCAGCAGCAAGGCCTCTGCTAATTATCATTACACTAAACGCATTTCAGTTGAATACAAATGACAGGCATTACGCCATGTTCCCATTGGGTAGACAAGCAGGTGTTGCTTTGCAACCACCGTCAAGACTTCACATAACCCTAATCTATGGAGATCTAACGAACTTTTTTCCGTCAATGTAATTTTATTTTTTAAATCTCTTCTGAATCTAAATTTTATTTTTTAAATCTCTTCTGAATCTAAGACGCGGTAGAAGTCCAAAATGATGTGTATTTGTAGCTCTGTACAAGGAGGCAAGACCTACTTTGGAACGTCCATCAATACCAAAAATCACATCACTAACATTTTGCCTTGTACTCTCATCAATAATAACGATAGCTGTAACCAGTACGAACTATACCCTCAGGCCTCAAACCCAGTTTTTTAGATCTAAAAACAGTAGACAACAAGGTTAATTTGTTTTACTATACCTTTGCTTCATTGATATGTCTACCATGCAGCAGCCGCTCCTTTTAAGCTGCCTGTATCTACGCCGTCGTTGTAAAGCAGACCCCAACGATACGTAGGAGGTGAATATAAAATGAAGTAAAACCCTATTGAGGCTTGGATGCATCGACAAGATTTATGAACTTGTGTGCATGTATCTGAATTAAAAAAAAAAAAAACAATTTAATCAATAATCAGAATCTACAAGCACATAAGAGATGTTAAGCGGGAAAAAAACAAGGGAACACGAACAGAAAGAACAAAAGTCTAGTTCCATCTATATATCCTACTATGTCAGTGCATACAATGCCGAAGTCTCATGAAAATAAAAATGGCAACCTATCAGCAAAATAAAATTTCTATTGATGTTTCTGCAGAGCATTCATCTGAATCACTCAGCTTTTCTACTCTCCTATCTGCTAAAGATCTGGAATCAAAGTCCCCTTCTACTAACAGTGTTAACAAAGTTAGAGAGCATGACCAAGGATTTCTCGGTCTCACTGCACCAGTATTGGCTTCTCATGGTTCAAACAAGAATCATCCATCTGATATGTCAATCTCTAATACAAAGCTACAGCTACAATCCTTTTTATATCAATCGGAGCACACTACGGTGACCCGTAACCTCAGCTCCAAAAAAGCAACTCATGGCAATTACAAAGAGATCGAGTGATAAAAGCACTGATGGTTCAGATAAACCAACTCGTAAAGAAAAAAAAAGAAACAAAAAAGGAGTGTGCTGCTTCAAGTTCATCATTTTTCCAGGAAATATTTCAATCATTTGTCTCACCATGCAGGGAATGCCATGCTCACAAGCCCACTGTTAAAAGCATGCCAGCAGAACCTATCAAGTTACGCTAACTTGAGGCTCTACTTCATGATTTTTTCAAAGCAAAATTTCCTAATCATTCATTCATCACTTGAGATAAGGAGTTAAGATGTGCTCCAATTCAATGAGATACTATAGTGTGGTTCTCCAAAGTTATCTCACGTTTTTTTCAAAATCAGTTCAGGCATTACAGTAATTGAATAAGACTCCAAAAATTGTTTTTTTTCCGGCTCATGTTGTTTTGAGCAATGCTACAACCCACCCCAGGTATAAAGACTACCGTATGTCTTGCATCCTAGGGTCACACTTCCTCATGATATGGACCACTTTTACCTCAATCTCTATGTTTTAGCCTTCCTATTTTTATATATAGATGTCCAACTCTAGTCAACAACTATTGTATCTTATCATCTACTGTCTGAATGAACAGTGCATGGATTTCAGACTAATTTACATGTGGTGAGTCTTTGAAGGAAAGGAAAATGGAATAGTACTAAAACCATCATTAGTAACAATGAGCTTGTAGCTCAGTGGTTCTCTTGCAAAGCAAGAGGTGTCAGGTCCTAACATCAAGTCCCGCCTTTATCAATCCATTACTAATATCTCAATAACAAAAACAAAAAATCATTGATATTGGGAAATGATGGGTGCAAGGAATCAGGCAATCAAACATGTCCATTTCTCCAATAATTATAATTAGGATTACTAAGCACACTAGTGGAATCATGTTTCCCTTCTCCGAATACTTCCATATACTTCTTTCTACAAGCAATAAGGTCTCTTTCCACAAAATCCACGTGAAAGAAAAATCACCATTTTTGGGTCGCCATTAATCCTTGTGTATTTCTCATGGTACATGGCATTGCATGAACGCATTCCCCTATCATTGCCTCTCTCCACCACTGTATCATAGACAGATAAAAACAGGTGCGCCAAAACAATTTAAACCACCAGGAAATCAAACTTAAGAGTCACCTTTGAAAATAAATGTAGATCAATAATTGTCGCCTTTATCTCTGTTCTCCAACTGAAACGAACCAAACTTGTCTAGTCCCATATAAATGCGTGTGATCACATAAATTAGGATTTATTGTCAAATCGAGCAGGTTTAGCTAGCCATGTCTCATTCTGTCATATTTTTAGGATTTTGGTCTAACCCGTAGATTTGGTTTCTTAATTATTATCGTTTGAACGACACAAATATCAGCGCTGTGTAGCTCAAACAAGCAATGATAATTGTGAAAAATCTTTAGCAAAATCAGGAAAGACCAGTTATGCACACGGGAGTCCACTATAAACTTTTTTAAACAGAAGCACGTCATAAACAAAATAAGATTAAATTACCCCGCTGAATATGTCATAAGCAAAATAAGATTAAAGTACCTCGCTGCATAAGTATCTCCTTATACGACTTTGATAGCATTGAAGAAAAGCAAGATGCACATATCATCCACAAAGACAGGAATCTGAAAGGCACAAGTAGAAATTATGACACCAGAATTTATAAATGAAAATGAATTTAAAAAGAAAAAAAGAAGAAGAAGAAAGAAAGACCTTAACATCGAAGGCAGTAAAAACATATCAAGAGTGCTGTTCCAGGGGCTAAAAGTTGAAAATGACCCTGAATCTTAGAAATCTACTCTGTCAAAGATCATAAAGCTGAAAATTACAATACCTAAACAGCCAAAATAAGGGTTCTCTTCCGCTTATAACAAGTCAGTTAAAAAATACTTGGAATCTCGTTTGAGAAATTGGCGCCTTAATTTGGAAGGGCAATTTAAGGATATTATGTGCAAATAATTTCACATGGTCACAAAACCAAGACTTCTTCTATCATTGCACCAGGCATTGGCAAAGTAGAAGAAAATCAGATAAGAATGTTGCATTTCAAACAAAGATACCAGTGAAAGAATAACAATGAATAACCATTATTCAAGGAAACCCGATATAGGCTAAACTTGAATGAAAAAGAAACTTGGCAATAGAGAAAAGTTGCAGTGATTGCTGGCTTAGCTATCAGGAACCAAACGAAATAAACATTAACATGAAGAATTGTGCAATTTTTCTTGTTTATATTATAACATTGTGTATTTTTTTACATCACGCCACATTATTAAAGAACTAGTTCAATCCAATAACTTAAACTATTAAGTGAATGTCTAATATATAAATTTTATTATACTCTAACACACCCTCTCAGGCTATTAATTAATGAGAATGGTAAGATTCAAACTCATTCACTAAAACTCTGATATTATATCAAAAAACACCACCTTAATCCAAAATCTTAAGCTATTAAGTTAGGTCCTAAAAATAGTTTTATATTACTCTTTAATACACATTATCCCAAACTAAATGTATGTATGGTTTCATTTTCTTCCAAATGTATGAGCTAGGAGGAAAAGTGTACTCCATAAAGAAAAATATCTTACAAAATTCACAACATTCCGCCTGAATCTCAGTTTTAACTACTGCTAAATAAGCCTCATACAAACTGTCATGGTTTTTTGAATAAGCAGATGTGTCGGAAACTGTACAGAAAGAAGCCATATAGCCTGGCATCTTAAGATTTTCCATACTTAGAAATGTATCCCTGCAAATGAAACAGGCAACCATTAAGTGGCAGGCATGAAAAAATTACAAAATCCATATCTATCCCATCCTACATCTGATCTCTCAAATCAAAACACTCACCTCAACAAGCTTTGCCATTTTTGGCTGAGATGAAGAAAGATATTGCTTAATTGACTCAACAGTAGCTGGAATTTGATGAGGTTGCAAGGTGCTAAGAACCTTCTCAACTGTCTTTTTAACTATTGTGTTATGTGCATCCTTGCTGAGATGACCCTCACGCCAAGTTGGTTTCAACAAATCTTTAACAAAATCTATAAGAGCAGCACGAAAATGTCGCAGCACTTTTGATTCTTTTTGCATATCCCCACCTATCTTTTGATCAACCTCCATGTCATTGCTTTCTCTAACACTATCTGCCTTTAAGTCCTTTTTGTGTCTTGACCCATCTATTTGGGGTCTAGCATCACAATCATTTTTGTTTGTAACTCGATTAACTTTGTCATAACCAATACCTGACGCACTTTCTTCCTTGAGTGCACTCCCATTTTCACCATCAGCTGTACCAGCTCCTCCTGTCACTGTTGCAGTGGTAAATGAATCTTTTCCAGGTGTACTGCAATTTTTGTCTGACAGACTTCCGTGGGGTTTATCATGAGAAGATATGGTACTTTTGTCACCATTAAATTCAGTGCCAAAGTTTCGATTTGATAAGGAATCGCCATATATTGGTTGCTGCGATGTATTTGAGATGGATGCTCCTAGACTAAAGAAAGAGAATTTGAAGGATTTGTCTCCTACATTGGGCAAGACAAAGCTATCTCGAAGAGGATCATACTTGCTCCCAGCAGATGATATCATTTCAGGAGTGATGAAAAAGGAAGGGCGAAAAGGTACAGATGGCTCCCAGTCATTTGAAGAAATTTTTGTTTTATGCTCAGCATGACACAATTGATCCCCAGGTACACTAGCTACAGACAAACTTTCTGGCTCAGAACCAGAGAAAGCAGAAGCACTCCGCAGTAACGAAGATGATCTAGAAGCACGATCACTATCCAGCAGCTTTTGAGAACCAAGCAGGCTTGTATCAAAAGAGGAACTAAAAGAAAATGATGATCCTGTACAGATTGAGGCATGGTGAGATGAGAACAAAACACTGCTTAATAAAAAGAACCAAAGCTTGAATCATGCACATTCTAATGGAAAACCGAGTCGTGCAAAGAAAGTTAACTCAAGGAAGTAAACTGTTAAGGATAGCTACCTCTGTTAATTAGAGAAGTGTAACTACCATAATCAGTCGCAGGCCAATGTGGTCTAAAATTCTCTATTCCTACATCCTTAAATGAGGAAGAAAAGCCAGGATCGTCTTTGGAGGAAGAAAATTGCTTGGCATTGAGAGGAATGCCCACTCTTTGTCGAAGTGACAACTTGTGCTTATCATCCAACTGATGCAACCTTTCGTTTTCTTTGTGTTCTAGTGGTGGGAGTCTTTCTGAAGAGAAACGAGAAGAAAATGTAGCTTCTTTTCCTGTTGAAGCAGGAACTGGGTCAGGAAAATGAGGAAACTTTGGTGTCTCCAAAATGTTTCTCACACCTGATACAGGGGAAGGAACATATCAGGTATTCAGAACATCTCGACAGGGAAGGTTCTTCAAAATCCATATTACAAGAATGTTAAATACCTTCATCAAACTGGTCTTCTCGGGTTGCAACCTCATCTAGCCCTGACTGTTGGCTTGTGTTATCTGCTTTGTTGGTTGTATGAAGGAACCTACATGAACTCCCTCTAATGCACCACCCTTTGGCAAAAAAGTCACAGATTACCGCTGCGCGTTTGTTTCCATCCCTAAGCTCAGTAGAAGGCGATAAACTTCTTGCCCTTGTCCCAGAAGCCACCAATCTGGAAAACCTAATTGATTTGTAAGAAGTATGAATACCACGAGAAAAGGAGATATTACTCAGGGAAAACCCAAAGTAGAACATTCTATGATAATTAAAGTTCAAGAAAAGACTAAGTCAGCATCACCGCACCTCGATTCTGTTTGCTCTTTGCTATCCTCTGACTTCACGTCCACTGGTTTAAGTTCCTCCTTGGAATCCAGGACGACATTAGCCTCCTGACCCAAGCAGTTTCTCTTAGATAAGACAACATCCACCTCTAAGCCTGTGATAACAAATGGCTCAGTGGTCTCAACAGCTATAGCTTCGCTACTATTACTTAAATGAGTCTTGCTATTGCCAAAGGCATCTGTTTTATCAATTGCATGTTCCAAAGTTCCATTTTTTCGAGCAATAACCAAATGTTTACTCAATTTGGGGGACCCTGAATCTAAATAATTCACACATGACTTCTCCTTCCGCAATGTCAGTGGTCCATCCAAAGGGCCAGAACATTTGAACTTACTGACACTATCTACCCTCAGTTCAGACATCTCATGTGTAGAATGTGATCCCATTTGCCTGTCAGACTCCAGATGCTGTCTATTATCTACATGGAAGAAGAGCTAAATAAAGAGTAATGCAATGTTATCAACTTCTTAAGACAGATGCTTTCATAATAGATCAGGTCCTAAAAGATTTTTTTTTTGGAGATTTAAGTGAAAGGAAACTCCATGTAGGATCACCTATCCGACTAATTACTGAGTCAAAGCCAAGAACCTGCATGGTTGCTCTGTTGAGGAATTGCATAATCAAGCAAAAGGTAGAAATCTACCACATTTTTAACAGCATGCTTCAGTGTATAAGATCAGGACTAGAGAGACAGTACGGGACAGGCCATAGCACAAATTCTCGACTATCCAAACTTCATTCTAGGAGTAAAAAAATCATGGAAAAGGGCAAATTGATGACGTCCAAGTCATTTGTAGAAGGAAAGTGTATTCCCATAACTTTTAGAATGAAATGACTCCTAATACCTAAATTAGTTGATGCTGGCTGTGTTAATTATTTTCGAAGTAACTGCAAGAATGATCATGTATTTGGGGGTGGGGATGGAGGTTTAGTAAGCTTTTCTTTTTGTGTCAAATCAATCGTAAAGTGTTGTTAATTAGTTTGAAAAGGAAGTGGCGGTGAAAAAGCTAATCTGCAGGCTCATATAGATGCTGAAATAGCACCTGCATCAATAGCCCTCCTTTTTTTTTTATGAAATTAGAAAATATTATAAGATAGGGATTTCTCCTAGACTAGAGTACAAGGAAAATAGGGTTTTCCGGACCCTTTGAACATCACAAAACAAAAATTATTCATAGGGATCCCAATTAAGCCTCGGTACCATGCCAACCAACATAACCTGACCTCCCCATTTGATTTGTAATGCGAGAAGGAATCAGTCCCAGGCACTCCGTACCATGCCAGGCAACTTTACCAGCAAAACTAGCTAGTGCTTAGTCGAGCACATGATAATAGACGCATCTGAAAGCCTTCATTTTGTACTTTGTAAAGAGATCACAAGATTCTTCTATACCATGGAAGTTGTTTTAATGCTATGTTTTAAATACATAGCATTTCCTCCACTCTAATCATAGACTTATTGTATCCAAAGCCACATCACTAAGAAATAAAGCGTGGGGTAACATTGTTATGAGGTCAAAATTATTGTACAAGAGTAATTATTAAAGGTGAGATCCTTCTTTAGTTTATCTAATCAACTAAAAGTTATTTCATAAATATGAAGGTGCAAAAGTTAATTTTTTAAGATGTACGGAAGGAGCTTAAAATCTAAGTACAGTGGCACATCACATTATAGTGGACCACAGTTACGAGGCATAAGCTGAAAAGAGAGCAACTTCAAAGCTTGCGGAAGCAAGAGAGAGTAGAAAAGGCAATGCTAGGAAACAATTACCCTTGACCAAACTCCCAATTATGAAGAGAGAGGGAGGAAAAAAGGAAACAGAAAGAAGTTAGGCACATGATAAGGGAGAAGTAGTCACCTTACCATTTCTACTTTCTCTTGAAATTCTCTAGGTCTCCTCTTGGCCATTCTTTTTCTTGTTTTCTTTTATGCATTTCCTTTTAACTTCAATTTTTACCAGTTTTTCGTTTCAGTGCTTTTGAGAATTCTCTCCTCCATTTTACCAATCCTTCGCGCCTTATCCACCTAGGTACAAGAATGAATGACATAAATCATCTTTGTGATCACCCATGACACTATTGCTTTCAATCTCAAAATCATTGCTCCCTCCCTACATTTGTCCTAAATTTTGGCTCAATCATGATGTCCTAGATTGTTCTTCAACAAATCAGGTATAAAATATTAGATCATTGCTTCTTCTTCCCTTAGTTTTCATTAGTTTCAATAGTTTTCCAAAATTCTTGTCTTAACAGCATAGTTTAATGATGAAAGGGGAAAAAAACCTAGGGTAATTGAGAGTTCTAACAATAGTTGCTTATTTTTGGTTTCCAACAAATTTTCCACTTTGATTTCTTTCAAAGTCAAGATTTCTCCACCCAGTCAACAAAAAAAATCCAATCTAATTGGCATTGCATTTGGATATGTTGTAATGTATTTTTTGTTTCTGGTTGTAGCACTATTTTTTTCTTCTGATCAGTTAAGCAATTTAACTTACATAATTCTATGGTATAATGCTTCCATATATTTCATTTATCCTATTGATTATTGTTATATTTTTTTATTATTATTTTGGCAGACTGTTCTTTGTGTTCACTGATTATTTTAGTTTTACATCGTATGGCAAATGGTGAAGAGTCGTTTTTTTTTCTTTGGAAAATAATGAAGAGTTGCAAATATCGCTTTCTATTATGTTTGTAATTTTAGTCATTTGTTGCATTTATGTTGGCTAAATCATTAATTACTGATTTTCAGGATGTCAAAGGCTTCTTCACAACATTTTAATTTCATTATTATGTGAGATTATATTTAGTTTGTTAAAATTGGAAAATTATTATTATGCAATTACAACCTTTTCTTGTCTTTTTATTAATACTACAATACCTGATTTCAATAAACACCAGTCAGTATCAAAATGTTTTAACATTGATAATTGATAATGTGGCATCATAATATTCTTTCAGATTTTCTCTTTCACAAGGCACACAGCATCTATATAGATATCTCCATATTTCAATGCATTTTTTATTTGATTTCTTAATCACCCTCCATATTTTCTTATCATTTCACATTACTGTTTTACTTTTCTTAATGGTGTAGCTTCAACAAATTATATAAATAAGAATTATAAAAGGCACTTCAAAATGAAAAATTAATTAATTAATAGAAAGAGAACAATATGCATGGAATGGACAGTAATGAAGATAAAAGCACAATGAAAACCTAGAGAAAATTAATCAATTAAATGACCATCAATCATTCACAAGGAGAGTATGCTAAAGATAATGCTATACTAAGAATTAAAATTAGATGTACAAAATGAAAATGTCCATATGGAGTTCTATTAAATTAAAAGAATGCCATAAAGAAACATTCCACTGTGCCACTGCAAAAAGAATTGGACTAAGCGCATAGGAATAAAAAAAAGCAGTAAAATGGAAAGAATACACTGCAAAACTGAGGATGACACATTGGATGAATTCAGTAAAGAAAAAAAGATGAGCATGAGGCAAAGAAGCAAAATCATGATGGCAGAAGCGGCAACCAGAGAGAGAAAAGATGGGGAAAAACCCGTTTAAAATGGCTTTGACATGTGCCAGACTGCATTAGAACTGTATTCATATGAAACAGCATCTTGATACAGTTCAAAAATACAAAGAAAAGAGGAAACCTCAAAAGAAAAAGGGTAAGATAATTGCTTTTCACATTTATAAAAAAAGCACCAGAGGTATTGTGCAGCAGCAAACTTTAATTTTAAGCATGTAAATACCTGCTTGAAAACAACAGATTAACACCTCTACTAAGCCAATGCCAACGCCTGCATTTCTTTCATCACCCTTTTATGTAAAGTAGTATGTGTGCGTGCATGCGAGTAAGGTTGAGTGATGGAAATTTTCTATTCTATCATACTCTCTCGGAGTTATGTGATGGATAAATGACTCGTAAAGCATATCCAAAAAAACAGAAGAAAGAACTAGCCAACAACCTTGAAGTTCATACAATTCCATCAAATGCATCACCTTAAAAGCTAGTCAGTCATATGCCACCCAAACACCCATTAGAAAGACTCACCATTTCCATAGCTAATCAAACTCTCTAATGTACGATTCAGCATGCTTCCTTGAAAATCCGTAATAAGCAATTCAACCAGAACTCAGAAGAGCAATCATAAAAAGAAGACTAAAAAAATTACCAATTGGAAGCAACACCTAATTATCCCTGTAACATCACAATAACTATAACAAACAAAGCAAGTACACGCCATCAAAATCAAATGAAACCTGAAAAAACCTATAGGAGCTCACTTCTACTCCAAGCAATAATCACACTACCTCAAGCATTGGCAATATTCCCTCCGACAAAACCAATCGAGAAAAGGCTCGTCTTTCAATGCCAATCACCTAAACAATCTCCCACTAAAACCTAAAACGCGGTATACACCATTAGCCATTTTTTAGTTAAATACCTTCAAAACTTCTAATCTTATCAAATTTAAAGCAAACACATAATTTACCACGTTAATCAATGAAGTAATCCATACAATGCTAACGCTCAGCAGTAAGTCAAACAAAACAGTAGCAAAAACATCAAAATATTACCTAATTTCAAAAAAAAAAATCAATCAATCAGATACCATAACTAACCGTTACGTCTCTGATCAACTTCCTCCTCTTCAACTTCTTCTTTTTCTTCGTCCTCGTCCTCGTCCTCGTCCTCGTCGTTATCTCCCCCGCCTACTTCTTCTTCCGGATCCTCCTCTTCTTCGTCATCACCGTTATCGATATCCATGTCGGAACCCGAGATTTGAGCGAACGATGGATTGGAAGAGGGAAGGGTGTGGTCTTCGTCGTCGTCGCCGGTGGCAGCCGCTGATGTTGGCATTGTGTTCAGTGCACCAGGTTCGGTTTTTTTTTCTTTTTTCGTTGCGGTTCGTACGGTTCACGGTGAAACTTGTGGTATTTTTTTAGCGTTGTCAGTGCTGTCTACGGTGGTGGAATTTGTTGTCAGATTTGATTTTTTTTCATGAGTTGTTTTCTAAATAATTTCTGTTAGTAGGAGTTTTTAAGATTATCATCGTGTGTTTTTTCCGATGTATAAACATTACATTGTAAATATTTCATATAATTTTTTGAAAAAAATTATTTAACGTTAACGTACTAATAAATTAATTGATAGTTTTTAAGAGTTACCCTCGGTATTAATAACTTTTCATTGGAGTTTTTAATTTTGACAGGGTATTTGTGTATAGGTACTAAAGCCAAGAAAAATCCGCCAGAAAAACCCCTTTTTCACAATTTGTTACAAAGAAATTACTAGTTTATTAGTATGTTTTCTACCGTAAAAAAATACCACATTAAATTATTTAATATTATTATTAAATTGAATCCATTAAGTTAATTTTAAAATCTCTTAATTTGATTTTTTTTTTGTTAATTTTAAAATTTCTTAATTTAATTTTTTTTGTCAAATTCATGTTTTAAATTAATATATGTAAAAATTGATTTGATATGATTCGACTTGATATATCTAAAAGCAATTTAGATAATCATTAAAAAATATAGTTTGATTTAAAAAAAATTCAAGATGATATTTTTTTATTTTAATAGTAAGATGACAACATATTAGATTAATAAAAACTTTGTAGTTTAAACTACTAAACTTGTGATAGATTCAAATGATAGACTCCATTGGGTTTAATAACTTAAAAAAAAATTGTTTTTACTTAATAATATGATTAAAAATATAGATACTCGCAAAATTAAGTATCGATCAAATATCAGGATATTTGTTTGAGACTGTCATAAACTCAAATTAAAACAAATTATGAAGACTAATTCAAAATCAATCAAATATTAAGGAATGAAACTGAAAAAAAAAATCAATAAAAAATTCAATCATAAGAAAAAAAAATAGAAGATGGAATTTAAAAGAAAAAAAAATGGAGCTCGATCTAGTGGGCTAACCTTGAAATCTCTCGAGTCTCGACTCAACTCCCTGACAAGCCTATATTTAAAATTAACCTGCGTGGAAGTTGCCCTAATGTGACACAGTCAACTTGGTGGGTTCAAAGGCAACTCTAACATTGGTAAAAAAAAATGTGATTTAGCTTTAAGGAAAATTCCAAGATAACATTTTTTTTTATGTTGAAACGATGACATATTGAATCGACTCAGGCTTCGAGCTTAACCTGTCAAACCCACGATCCGATTCATGAACTCTACTAGGTTTAACAATTTTTTAATTATTTTTTACTTAATGATATGATAACAAAAATAGGCACCCATAAAATTAAGCATTAATCATATATCAAGATATTTGTTTAAGACTGCGATAATTTATAGAAAGCAAACCGAAACAAATTATAAAGATTAATTCAAAATCAATGCATTATTGAAGAACAAAATTGATAAAAAAAAAAAGCTAAAAAGGATTTAATTTAAAAAGAAAAAAAAAGTAAGATATGATTTAAAAAAAACCAAAAACAAATTAGGGTAGCTCCTTCACTGTTCATATGAAGAGTGAAGTGTTGGGTTCACCCCGATTTTTTTAATATAATAGGTAATTGATAAGGAAAAAAAAAGAACAGCCTTAGGTCTAAATGGCTGAATGACTCAATACCCTACCATTGAGGCCTAGTGTGTAAGACAACCCTTCTAATTAGGCCTAGGCTATGGCACAAGGACTACACAAAAAGAAAAGAAGGAAACCAGCATGCATCAGAGAAGAAGAAAAAATGGCATGCGAATTAAGGAAATGAAAGAGAGAGAAAAATAAATAAATAAGGAATTTGACATCAACGACATATCGAAGCTCTAATCAGCGCGTGCATACCACGCCGTTGAAAAGATCTCATTAAGATGAATCTAATAACCCCAAGAAAGACCACCATCGAAGTTGGGAGTAAGACACATGAGCCCCTCAAAAGTGGTATACGTTATTCACATGTTGCATGTATTACACGTATCAGCAATTTTTTCCTCATTTTCTCCATTTCAATCCTTGGTTCCTCTAAAACTCTGTAATTCAATCTTCAAATTTGCTTGACCGATAACATGCAATGCAAAAGAAAAGGTAAAGAAAGAAATGGAAAAATATTATGTGATCCATGCTTATTGTCATTCAACTCTCTAAATATATGGACTGACACACATTATAAGATGTTAGTGTGGCGCTACCTTTCTTGCTAATGGCTATCTCCCCTTTCTATTTTTTCATTGACTATCTTCATCTAACATGCCTCCTCGAAAGACTTCAACCTTTCATGCCAATCACTTTTGAGCACCAATCTTTCTTTAAAAGGACAAACATATTCATCTTTTCAGGTTACTTGTAAGAAAAAACACTTATTGTTCATCATTACTTCACTCTTCATGAGGTAAGTTCATTTGATCAAGGTGTATAAATATTCCAAATCATTAGAAGAACAAACAATACAAAACATAACTCCATAAGAACAACTATACATTTTTCTTATTTTTCTTATTCTTCTTGTACATTATTTTCCTCCTACAATTTACTAACTTAAATATCAAACGGTCCTGTATTTCGATTGAGGACTTATTCTGCAAGAAGTTCCAAGCCCAAAGACAAAGCTTATATTTAAGCCTAGACATTTCAACCTAAGACATGGTTGTGGAAAGCCCAAATATAGTATGAAGTTTTATGACTTCATCAATTATCATCAAGCTTTTAAGGTATGATATCTTTTTTAAAAAAAAAAAATTGAGTTTGCGCTTGTTAGTTAATATGATGTATTTTCTTGTGGTTTTACTTTAAAATAATAAAAAAAAGTAAAGAATTTATTGCGGAATAAAAAAAAAAGGAATTGTCTCCAAGTGAAAGATGAGCATTAAGAAAGACTATATCAAAACTTAAAACTCGGTAAAAAATGTATATATTTTTTTTTTAACAAATGTTGCAACATTGCAAGACAATTATTTGAAGAAATTGACATTGATATTAATTATAGAGTAATATAATTTTTTTTCTACTATGTTCATAATCCAATCTTAATGATTGTCTTAATATAATTGACCTAGTTAAACCTAAACTCAAATTTCATAAACTCAATTCGATCTTAAAGGCATGTATCATATATCAACCTAACTCGGATGTAAGGCCTATTTGTCTTAGCTTTTAAACTTGCTTTTTGGATAAAAAGCAGGTTGAAAAGCTAAGACAAATACACTTTTAATTATAAATTGGCTTTGTTAGTGTTTAATCAAGTTAGGCCTTTCCATGCACTTTTTTAGGACCTTTTCTCATTACAATGGTTATGTTTGAAATGGTATACAATAGTGATAATATATTTTAAAATAAGATGTTGAGAAGGAACTTATTCAAACCTAGTTTGATAAATAAGATATAATTTTTATCTTTATTTTTTGTTTGGTTATAAAGCACAATACATAACAAAATATAAATAATGTCTAGTTAACATTTATAAATAGTTGATGAAGCCATAAAATCTTCAATGAGGAATCTGGGTTTTTCACAAACTGGACTGGAATATTTGGGCTTGTATTTGGGCATAATATCAAGTTAATTAGGTTATTTAGGCATGGTTCTTCTCCTGCAAAACAAGCCCCTTGTATAGATAGAGGATCTTTGATGCTTAAATTAGTTAATGAATGAGAGAAAAATAAATAGAAAAAAATATGGAAGTAAGATTAATGGTTGAGAGGTCATGCTTATTTGATGGGTGGTAAGGGATATTTATATATGTGTCAATTTGATAGTGTTTAATCAAGCTAGACCTTTTCATCCACCTTTTTTAGCATTTTTTTTTTTCTTGTCACAATGATAAGGTTTGAAATTGTATACAAGTGTGAAAGGACAAGACAATAATGATACCACGCTATAAAACAAGACGCTGTGAAAGAACTTATTCAATTCTAGTCTGATAGACAAAACATGATTTTTATATCCATTTTTTGTTTAGTTAGATAAGACAAGACATGACAAAATATAAATAATGTCTAGTTTTCATTTATAAATAGTTGATGAAGCCACAAAAACTTAATGAGGAATCTGGGTTTTTCACAAATTGGAATAGAATGTTTGGGCTTATATTTGGGCTTAATATTGAGCTAATTAGGTTATTTAGGTTCGGTTCTTCTCCTACAAAACAATCCCTTCTATAGATAGGGGACCCTCTGATGCTTAAATCATTTAACAAATGAGATATAAATAAAGAGAAATGAAAATGAAAATGAAAGTAATGGTTAAGAGGTCATACTTATTTGATGGGTGGTGGGGAATGTTTATACACTTGTCATTGATGATCACATGATTGACCTGATCATAGCAAATCGTAGCCCATCTAATAATATATAGGTGTGATTATTATTTTTATGCTTTCTTGACCAAGAAAGATGTGTTGTCCTTCATGTTTGACCAATGAAGATGGCTTATTTGGTCGATGAATATTTTTTAGCCTATATGTGAACCAATCAAAATGTTTTTATGAGTTAACAATTTTCATTTAACCTGTCATTTCTTGAAACAAGCAATAAATAGCGCCACCAATTCTTTTGAAAAAATTATAACTCTACTTTATTGGTGTGTCATGTTATGTTTGCTTTAGAATACATGTAATTTTGTAAAAATTCATCTCAAGATATGTTCACATGATATGGTCGTTTTTGGTATGGATATAGTTATTTGGGCCATGGCCCAAACAATGTAGACATCATCATTTAGGCCACAACTTAAACATTGTAGTTGTCATTATTTTGGGTAAATATGTATTTGTTTAGGCCATGGCTTAAATGATATGGGCATATAAAAGGCTCATCAATAGTTTTATACATGTTAAGCTTATGGTATAGATTCAAACAATCCTTAAACCCTCCTAAAGATATATCTAAATATAATAATCATTTATATATAAAAAAAATAAACTAAAGAAAATATTGATTTTAATCTTTTTAGATCTAAAAATAATTAGCATTGTCATAACTAATTTATGGGTTATTCCCTAAAATTTACCATTTTCCTTTTAAAATAAATAATAATAATAACAACAACAGCAACGAGACTGGAGATGTGGAAAACAATGGTTGATGATGGATTTCAGATATGCATAAAAGCAATCTGCAACTTTGAACAAAGTTGAAAGCATGATCCTACTTTGTTGTGCCTAAAATTGGAGAGAAAATATAGATATAATATCAAATTAAATGATTATTAGATGAATTTGTATAAAAATTAAGTTCATGGACATAATTAGATTTTTAATAGGTCAAATTTGATTTAATAATGGGCCAAATTTAAGGTTTAATTATGTTCAAGAATTAATTTGGGTCCAATTAAAGGATTTGATTAGGTGCAAGGACTTAATTATACTTTAAATGGGTCGAATTAATTTTATAAGATGCTTAATTGGTGAAAAATTAAGTTTGAAAACCCGATTTGGGCTTAATTAAAAACATTAGAATTTTAGAAGATCAAATTTAATTTTTGTCAAGTTAATTGATTCAAATCATAGGTAAAATTGCAAGAAAATCAAAAGTTTATGGTTAATTAATGGCTAAATTGAAGAAATTTACAGCCAATGATTATTTTACAAAAGATATCAAACTATAAAGGCTTAATTAATTGAAATCATGGGTAAAATTAAAAAAAAAAATTAATGGTCAATTGAGGGTCAATTTATATAATTCCATCCTTTTTGTCCAAACCCAACCTATTAAGGTTTTGGGATGGCTTTTTTACTGTGCTATAAACTAGTCAACATTATTGATTGGAATAGTTAAATTACATTTTAATCTAATTAATAAAACATAATTAGCCTAGATAACGAGGGTATAATGATTTTTCAACTTGACCCAAGAAGTTTTTTTTGTCTTAGTTTTTATTTTATTATTATTAAGTTTGATAATGGAAAATTAAGTATTTTAATATATAAAAATATTATTTAATTTTAAAAAATAGATTGTGCATCAAAACCACGTGGACATACATGGATACTCCTGCATTATTCGAACAATGTATAGCAAAAAATCATTTTTTTTCCTTTGTCCTTGGTTTAGCCTTCCCCCACCAATGTACTACTCTCTACAATGATGCCTTAGGTGTGCCTGTTGAAGATTCCATTGCCATGCAAATCTAATAATAATAATTGTTTTTTTAAGTATATTTTATTTAGAATTCAAAAATATATTAAAATAATATTTTTTTAAAAAAAATATTTTTGATATCAAGATATCAAAATAATCTAAAAAAATAAAAGAAATATTAATTTAACGTAAAAAAAATAAAATTTAAATATTTTTTAAATTATTTTTTAAAGGAAAAAATAATTAGAATTGTAGTAGAGGTTGATATATTTGATGACAAGTACAATTTGATCAGTTTAAAATAAAATGTATTGTTTTGGCATATTTGAGGGGTCATGTCTTCATGGACGTGACTTGCCAACAAAATCACATCATATTTCCCACATGATTTGAAATTGTCGAATGTAATTTACTGTTTGTTGATGAGGTTTCATGTTCATATTTTGGATTCCACCGACAAGTATCTTTTTTATTAATCCCATTAATTTCAAACTATATCACGTGCCCTTGAACTTGATTGGCATTATTCATTCTTCAATGTCACACCACTTAAAAATGAAGAAAGTCTATGGATTACAAACCACTCCGAAGAGCTAAGTAACCAGCATATTTGCCCACCCTATGCTGTGGGTTGTATTAAAAACAATTTTGAGCGTAAAGAAAAATATTTAGGAATTTTTAATATAGTTTTTTAAAATATAGATTTTAATCATGAAATGAATGATATTTCGATTTAATATTGAAATGCAAAAAAGAAATTGATCTATTTGAGTTAACTTTGAATAATCTATTTAAGTTAACTTGGGCTAACCTATGAAACTCGCGGGGATAATCTAGAGAAAAAAATTGAAAAGCTCAATCACGAGTTAACTTAATGTTAAAGGATGAAATTAATGAAAATATTTAATTAAAAAACAAAGTGAACTCGAGTTAACTAAGCAAACTCGCAATGAAAGTTTTGCATGTCATTAAATACTATAAACTTTTTAACCCAAAGATTATTTTTCATTTAACTATATAATAATAAAGCGCCTGATATTTTTTTGTAACATATTTTTTAAAATAAAAAATTTTGATAGGCATATGGGGCCAAGATAGAAAATATAGATCATTGACAACAAATGGTGAAATTACATTTATTTAGGTTTGAGTTAAATAAAAAAAATAGATTATCTAAAAAAAAGGATGATTTTAAATAAAAAAAATTAAGGGACAAAAAAAGCATTAAACCATATAAAAAATAAAAACAAATAATACAATGGATGCCATGGACTAACCAGTTAATCCTGCTACTTGGATCAATGATTTGTTCAATCAATTTTCTTAAAATCAATAGGATAAAAAAGGAGCTCAACCGCATGGGCTTGGACATTAACAAAACAGCCCAGGGGCGTGGGCCTTTCAACTTAACCCGTGTGTATGGGCTTGTCTTTTTATTATTAGTATTTCTTAAAGGGGCGAGTTTCTTGTTGTCTGCCCCATTTCTTTAAAAACAAAGACAACGACAAGACGATGTCCTTTGCTTTCTACATGTTCTATAGCTGGAAAATCAAGGGTTTAATTTTTTTTTCAATTTAAAACTCATTTTGAACCCATTTTTACCCAAAAACACCCATGAAACAACCCAAATACATTGATAAGTCTATCCATGACCATAAAAAATAAAAATAAAAAAGCCAAAAAAAACCAAAATCAACCCGAAACCAAAATGATTCTCGTGGTTGGATCTACCTCCTTAGGCAATGAGAAGAAAAAAAAACCTAGATCAAACTTCCCTCATGAAATAGAATTGATTGACACTAAAACTGACTATTTTTATGGCTGAAAACATTGTTAATGATGAATTTCTCTCTACATCAAAATTTGGTGAGCTTCTCTCTCTCCCCTCTTATAAAAAAGATTGAAAATAAGAGAAATGAAGTTTGATACTAAAATTTAACTTCAAAAAACTAAAGGGATAGATTATCTAATAGATAAAAAAGACAAGGGACTAAATTGAACTTTTCAAATACAGGACCAAATTGAAATTTTTTAAAAAATATTATCTCAATCCATATTGATTCGTGAGAGGATAAATAATAATAATGCTATAGTGAATAGGTCACCCCGCATAGTGTTTGTTAACTAGATAAATGGATAGTATTACACTATGGGCTAGGTTATTTTTTCCTAACATTAAAAAAAAAAAATGTTTAGGCAATGCTAGTGTTTTTAAAGAAGTAAAAAAAAACTCGAGGCCTAGGTTATTGATTTAATTAGGTTCAATAATCCTGGTTAATTTAACAATACAATTAAAAAAAAAGATATCAATAGTAAATAAAGAAAAAAAAAAGGCTATAATCAACCATTAAAAAAATAAGACATCAATACTATATTTGGAAGAAGATGAAAGAAAAGACCGTTAGAGACTCATCATCGTTTTGCCGTGGATATCGTCTCATCACTAGAAAGAGCTTACTAGGATGGTTATAATGTCACTGTGAAAGACTATATGATGACACCGAAAAAGTCACACATATCGTCTAAGAAATGACCGGAAAGCAAACAAAACAAACTATTGTGAAACGAACTTCTCATGTTTATATTTAATCAATTAATTTAATATAATTAAAAAATAAATTTTAGTTTAAAAGGCTAAATTTATATTAAAAAATAATAAATAAAATGATCCAAGATAATCCGAGTTATTTTTAAAATTAGTAAAAAATCCTATAAAAAACAAATAAAAAAATTGCAAAGACCAATCTCCAATCAAATAAATATTGAGAGATGAAATTGAAAAACATGAGCTTAAAAAAAAAACAAGCAAATGGAGAATATCCCAAACTTGGGTTAATCTCCCAAGCGCATCTCATTTTATATTTAATGAATTAATTTAATATAATTCAAAAACCAACTCATTAAAAAAATTGAGTTTAAAAAAATGCAAATAAAAAGATCTAACATAACTCGGGTCATTCTCAAAATTAGTGAAAATCCTATAAAAAACAAATAAAAAATAACAGATTCAAATCTCCAATCAAATAAATAGTGAGGGACGGAACAAAAAAAAAAGCTTAAAAGGAGGGAAAAACCAAGGAAACCCGGTCAAATCTTTTAAACTTGAGTTAATCTCCCAAGCTCATCCCATTTTATATTTAATCAATTAATTATATCTAATTCAAAAATAAAATTCATTTTATAAAAGCTAAATTAAAAAATAATAAATAAAAAGACCCGAGATAACCCGGGTCATTCTCAAAATTAGTGAAAAATCCAATAAAAAGCAAACAAAGAAAATAACATAGCCCAACTTCCAATCAAATAAATGTTGAGAGATGAAACCATAAAAATATAAGCTTAAAAAAAGAAAAAAACAAGAAAACCCAAGCGAATCTTCTAAACCTGGGTTAATCTCTCATGATCATCCCATGTTTATATTTAATCGATTAATTTAATCCAACTCAAAACAAACTTAATTTGAAAAAACCTACATTTTTTTAAAAAAATGACAAACAAAAAAATCTGAAATAACCCGGATCATTCTCAAAATTAGTGGAAAATCCTATGGAAAGCAAATAAAAAAATAACAAAGCTGAATCTCTAATTGAATAAATATTAAGGGATGAAACTGAAAAAACTTGAGTTTAAAAAATATAAAGGAAAACCAAGCAAACTCTGACGAATCTCCTTAACCTAGGTTAATATTCCAAACTCGCAACCTATAAAATCCAAACTCACGTTCAATTAAGAAGCTCAATTCTTAATAAATTTAACGTAGAAGTATGAAAACAAAAAAAATATCAATTCAAAAAATTTACCTAAGTAAAAAGAAAATTAAAAAAATGATGATCAAATGTAGCATGCAAAAAAAATAAAAGAGGATGAAATTGCAAAAAAAAAAAATCAATTTTAAAAACCATCCTAGATTTAAAAAAGCAATCAAAAGAATGATAACCAAAATCAAGCATTGTAAAATTTGATGGGGTGAAATTATTATTTTTTTAACAATCTCGTAAACCATAAAATAATAATAATAATAATAATAATAATAATATAATAATAATATGGACCTAATGTGAAGGAAGAATAAATTGAAAGGTCAATTTGAAAATTTAGGGGCTAGAAATGGAAATTTGGTAGGAGAGAGAGAGATAAGAAAAAGAAAACAAAAGCCGCATGCGCTAAACCAGAGCCCCTCCAACCACACGTGCCACCTGGGTATAGAGAGGACACCATGACGAATTATACACCATCACAAAAGGCAGTGTTTAGTGGTTAGACGGTGACTTACGCGCATCCTAAAAGGCATGAAAGTTGTCTATATGCTAGCATATGCACAACAAATGCTAGCTAGTTTTTTTCTAATTAATATTCTATATTTATTAAAGGACTATATTGCCCTGGCAGCATGATTATAATAATAAAAAAAAAACCATATGGAAAAGACATAAAAATCCCTTAAAGTTAGTTTTACAAATTTTATCTTGAAGGGCATTAAGATGATTTTACTGATTTAGAAAATATGAAATGACATCAAAGCCTTTTGTAGCCTTTTTATTTTTATTTTTATTGCTTGTAAGGGTAAACATGTAACTTTATTGTGATAGAAAAAATATGGAGAGACCATTATAACCCCATTCAATTTAATAATAATAAATGGATCCCATGGAAAATACCATTCTGCCCTAAAGACAGTTCATTTAGTTTTTATTTTGGAGGGAAAAGATATCATTGCATTATTCCAATCCGTAGTGCAATAAGTCTATGCCCATAGTGTTTTCACTATAGTACTTGAATTTTTTTTAATAGATAATTGGACCAAGCTTTGTCATGGATTGGTAATCGTTAAAAAATGTCAATGTTGTGGAGAATTTTTTAACAATATAATTAAACTTAGCCTAGCGGGTTAAACTTGAAACTTTTCCACCTGACTTCTTACCTAAC
Source organism: Populus tremula (assembly GCA_964019445.1). Classification (NCBI taxonomy): domain Eukaryota; kingdom Viridiplantae; phylum Streptophyta; class Magnoliopsida; order Malpighiales; family Salicaceae; genus Populus; species Populus tremula. Next base: position 11,752,599 of record CAXHTJ010000003.1, on the reverse strand, counting down.
CCTGATTTTAAATTAAATTGTGTAAAAGTTACCTCAATTTATCCCATCGACTTGACAGGTTTAAAAACAATTTAGATGACCTATAAAAATATGATATGGCTTTAAAAAATTACAAAATATTTTTTTAAAAATATTACGAGCGCAACATATTGGATCAACGTATTACTTAATCTGTCAAACTTGTGATGTGGGTTTTATAACATTATATGATAACAGAAATAGTCACTTGCAAAATCGAACACTAACCCAAAACTAAGGCATTTGTTTGACACACACAATAACCTCATAAAAAACAAAATAAAACAAATTAACAAATCCTAACTTTCATTTAACTCAAGTTAACTCGCTAAATTGATGACTCAAGTCATAGACTCCACTTGGTTTAATAACATGTTTTAAATTATTTTTTATTTAATTATATGAAAATAAAAATAGATATTTTTAAAATCAAGCTCCAATACAATATCGGAATGTTTGTTTGAGATTGCAAAATTCTCATAAAAAGCAAAACAAAACAAATTATAAAGCTAAATTATCTATTAACATAAATTAACCCTCTGAATCCATGACGCAGGTTATGGACTTCACTATGTTTAATAAACTTTCTTTTTGTGAAACTATTTTTATTTAATTATACGGTAAAAATTGATGCTGGCAAAATTAATCATTAACTAAATATTTAAGGATAAAATTAAAAACAAATCAATAAAAACTCAATATTTAAGGATAAAATTATAGAAAAAATCAACAAAAAAATTAAAAAAAAAATAATTAAAAAAAGTTCATGTGCGCAAACTTGGCTTAACAAAATAAAATTGTTATTTTAGTCTCTGAGTTTTATTTTGCTCACATTCTTAGAGAGAAAACAAAGTCACTGGAAAAAAAATAAAAATGAAAAAAATTAATAACAAAAAGCAATACACTTTATGAATCAATGATGTTTTGCCTCGTAATCTTCAGTGATTCACAGATCCTTTAATATAAAGCTTGAATAGCCTCGGTAACCCATTAACAAAAATAAATAAAAAAAAGTAGGTCGGCCACTGTTTATATGAAGAGTGAGCCTCCTAGCTAATTTGGTCTCATTATGTAAAATTAAGATCTAAATTAAAACATGGAGAAATGATAATTTTTATTTTAATCCAAAATTTTATTTTATTTATTTTTAATTTTTAAATTAAAAAAAATAAACAAAGTTGTTGAAAACAAATGGAGAAGAGAAAAAGTAGTTTGTTGTCGTGATACTAACAACAAAAAATGATCTAATTTGATATCAATAGTTATATTCGATGAAAAGAGTTCAATGATGGAGGGTTTTTTTTATAACTATGTCTAAAAAAAATCAAGTTTCGTTTTAATTTTTTAGATTTGAGTTATTTTAGTTTTCTTAGATGATTTAAAATATTTTGAAGTTAATATGTGATTTATAAAGATTTTTTATGATGTTTATTAAATATTTTTTGGTGAAAATAGTTTGAAAAATAGATTTTTAATCCAAAAAACTCCACCTCATAATTTTTTTGACCACCACTATGGTGGCTAGATTCTGAGTTAGGCATGTCAACAAGTGACACTTCACCCATTTCTTTTCTTTTCTTTTTCTTTTTAAATAAGGGGCGAAAAACATAATATCTTCTTTCTATATAAAAAAAGAAATAAACATGGTTAAGGAGCGCGGGTCTAACCTAGACCCATATGCATGAACTTTATTTTATAAGGCTCTAATACACTAAACCACTCAAGCCTGCATGTATAGCCCAACCTCCTCGCACCCTCTCAAAATCTTAACATTTGGTTTTTGATAAATCTCTTAATTATTTTATTTTTTAATATTTGGTTGATTTTTAATAAGTTTTTATTTTTTTTATCATATAATTAAAATAATATATATATATATATATATATATATATATATATATATTATTGAACCCATTAGAATACACAACTTAGATCATGAGTCTAAGAGTTAATCCAGGTTAACCAGAATTAATCCAATACGTTATCCTTTTAATGTTAAAAAAATTATTAACTTTATTATTTTAAAGTTTTTTTTTATCAATTATCTAGATTCTTTTTAAACTTGCTAATTGGTAATCCAAACTCGATAAAAACTTTAGTACAGAATTTTTAAATTTCACTACTCAATTGAATTTAATAACAATATAAAAAGATTCTCCATAGCTTAGATAATTTTACTGCAACCACAAAATACCGTGAGAAGTAAAGTAGCTTAGAGGCTATTCATTCGTCCTTTAACTCCTCTTTCTTTCTTTCTTTCTTTTTTTCCTTTTTTTTTATCAATAACTCTTGCTTAAAGTAGTTTTTTTAAAAATAAATTTTAGAAAAATAAATTATTTTCTGATGTTTAGTAATATAATAAAAAACAAATTAGAAAACATTTTCCAGTATTTAGTTATGTCATGGAAAATAAACTGGAAAATTATTTATTAATATTTTATTTTTCTCAAGTTTATTAAAACAATGAGGAACAAATCTTACAAATTAAAAAGTTGAATGAAAATGAAATTGAAAACAACATATAATTTCATAAATTATCTTAAATAAAATAAATAATAATCAAAATAATAGAGACCAAATCTAAAAAAAAAAGATGAACAAATTTAAATAAAAATAATTAACATTTCATAAATTATTTCAAATAAAATAAGTAACAATCAAAGGAATGAGGACCAAATTTGATAGATAAAAAATTTCAATAAAAAAATATAAGGGAACAACAAATAATAATTATAAAAATGAGGATCAAAGTTAATATAAAAATTAAAATTTAAGAGATGAAATTGAAAAATAAATATTCAAAACAAAATATATATAGCAATCAAAAGTTTGAGGACCAAATTTGATATAATCAACAAATAATATGATATTTCAAAAATTTTCACAACTTCCGCAAAGTGTTTTCGCCGAAATTTTCCAGAAAAACACTTTCCTGGAAACCAAGCCAAATTTTTCTTTATCTGGAAAGTGTTTTCCGTTGACTGACTTTTTTAATGGTAAACAAACACAAGAAAGTTTGGAAAGTGGTTTGCTGGAAACTACTTTTCGAGAAACAAACATGACCTAAGCATAAAAAAAAGAGTCAACCCTATTTTTATGGTTATTTTTGGTTTATAAGGCGATTTTTGGTGTTTTAGTAGTGTTTAATATTATAATAATAATCTTTTTAAAAATATTTTTGGTATTAACATATTAAAACAATTCAAAAATTAAAAAATAATTAAAAATTAAAAGTATCAAAGATTCAAAATGGCATTTATTACTAAAAAAACCAAACATTACCTATCTAACGAATTAGATATTGATTTTTTGAATTATTGGGAAACTCAACACCTAGATTTCGTAAAAGAACGAAAGTGACCGTGTCAAGTTTTCGTAGCCTTATAGAACAAGCCCCCTTCACATTGACCCAACATCTTCGTTTCGGGCACTGATCGCCGCCGATGATTGCGCACCAATTCATGGTCCTTCCCTGAAGAGAAGACGAAGTCAAAATGACAAAAGTCAAACTAGCTGAGCTCACAAGTACTCTCAACCGTCCGATTAAAGTCTATTGCCCCCACGACACATAGTGGCATTGACGTAAGATTCAGAAGGAAGCAATTTAAAGTTAGTCCATCAACTATACATAAAATCTTAATTAAGTTCTCAAAGAATCAAAAGTTTTCAATCAAACCCTTCCATCGACTAGCATTAGCATCTTTAAGAGTGTGATTGTGGTTGCTTTTTAAAGTGTTTTTTACTCAAAAATGTATCAAAATAATATTTTTTTAATTTTTAAAAATTATTTGTAATATCAGCATATCAAAATAATCTAAAAATATTAAAAATATATATTAATTTAAAGTAAATAAAAAAATATTTAAATATTTAAATTTTTTTAAAAATATTTTTTAATGCGATTCATGAGAAAATTTCATATCATTGCTCACATGTACATGCGCTCTGGTTTAAACAAAGAATTTGGGAAACTTAATTGAGAATCACAACATCAATTGGAAAGTGATTTGAATTAATTCAAGGCTAATGGTGTCTCATGTTTCGGAAAAATGGATTTAGGAGCTCATCAAATGTTTTTATTGGAGACTGATGGGGTGATTTGATTAAAACCTGGGACTTTTAATGACCTGATTGCAATAAAAAAATCTTTGAGAAATCAATTGAGAATCTCTATATAGTCCGGGGCCAATTTGAAGTTTTCCCATTAAAATTATACAAAGCATCGCATTTTATTCTTCCCCATGAACCTATTTCCCTTGTCACGTCCCTCTTTTCACTTAATAACGAAAATGGGATTTTCACCTGGAAGTAACAAAAATGAAACTGGAATTAGCAACTTTACTGCCCTGAAATTACATGCACCTGCTCTAGGAACCTTGCATCATCACCAGAAACTTTATGGCCCCCTCCATTAACGAATCTGATGCTGACACGAGAACCAGCTGCGCCGTCTGATTAAAACTTCCATCAGCGCTCATGAACTCCGCAATCGCCTGCTCAAATCACGAGTCAACTTAAATGGAAGAAGGGAAAATTAAAGGGACTAAACTACATATATGTCCACCATCTGTATGTGATTTTGCTACTTACTCCCTGATGCTCTAATTTTAACAATATCAAATTTCACACAAGTCACTAATCATAATATAAAAGCTGTTACCTTATTAAATAAATATAATGTGGACATTTATCTAAATATATTTTTTATTTTTAATTAAAAAAATAGTATAGCAAAAGGGAATAAATAACTGGTTGTTATTATTCTATTTATTTGTGTTGATTTATGACGATATAAAAAACCAGGAATTAATTTAATAAAAACCAAAATTGCTTATAATAGGGTCTTTTACATTCAAAGGCACATATTGTGTATGATTTTTAAAATATTTATAATCGATGTCATTATGTATATAGGAAAACCTATTTTTAAACTTATTATTACCTTATTAATTATAGTTTTAAAACTCGGCCCGACCAGGCAGGTTGACCCGGGACCTGACCAACTTAGGGTTAGAACCGGGTCGAGTTGAAGAAAAAACAGGAAAAGAAAAAACCCGATTTGACTTGACGGATTGACCCGGCGACCCGATCAAAAACCTGGTTGCAATCCGTTGACTTTTGTTTTTTTACTAAAACAATATTGTTTTGATTTAAAAAAAAAAATTGATTCGGGCGACCCGGTGACCCGATCAAAACCCAAAACCCGGGTCTTGAATTAAGTCAGGTCTAAAAATTTTGCTCTTAACTATTGAGATATTTTCTTATTATAATAACAATAATGTGATCATACATTGATTCTTATGGTAGTCTCCAAGATTGTTTGATAATATGGTAAAACATATTTTTTAAAGTAATTTTTATTTGAAAATATATTAAAATAATATATTTTTATTTTTTACTTTATTCTTAACATTAACATATTACAATATAAAAAATATAAAAAATAATAATTTAAAGCTAAATTTTAAATGCGCGGTTTAACTGCAATGCTAAAATTAGCTCTAATTCAAATTAGATTCTATTTTCTCCGATAATATGAGAGTAGGGTGAACTATAACACAATTGTTCAACCACTGTCATATTTGGCCGCATAAATTATTAACTTACAGGACCAAACTAAACATTATTATATATTAGAGGACTATAGTTGCAGTTTGCTAACATAAAATTAAATATAGAACAGTTTACCTGCAAACACGTCCAAGCACATACACACTAGCTCTACCAGCTACTTTCCTCTCCCTTAAAAAAAAGGAAGTGCAAGAATGTGGCGAGCGATCAAACAATAGAGAAAGGGCGACTGGCTACAAAAGAAGAAAGCATTGAAGCTAAAAAATGCAGAGAATTCCATTTTTATCACGGATTCTTCTGTTCTGCTTAGCTTTCTCTACTTGCTTAGCTAAACAACGTGAGTAGCTTTCTCCACTCAACTTCATTGACTTTTCTTGTTCAATTGTGCTACAAAAAAAGATCGATTCTTTTGTGGTTAGGGATTTGGATTGGTGATTTGTGAAGTGAATCTCACTTGCATTTTAGTTTATTTTATGATTTGTGAGTTGTTCTTGTGAATGTTAATGAATTTTTTTTTTTTTTTTGGTTTTGAGTTTATTTTTTCTTTTTAACTTCCTTGTTGCATTGGTGTTTGGGGAGAGGAGCAGAACTGGGAAAACAATGAGTGTTTTATTTTATTTTTGTTTTTAAAATCTTTGGATATGGAGATATTGACTGCTGAATATGATTTGGATCTGTTTGCTTGGCAAGAAAGTGTTGGAAAAGAAAGTTACATTTTTTTTCTTTCTTTGCTGTGTATCTGTCGAGAAAACAAGAATACTGAAGTCTACTAAACTGGGACTAAGACAGCTATTTGCGGTTTTGTTATTCTTGATCTAATCATTTCTTGGGGTACAAGAACATGAAAACATGCTGCATTCTAATGTATAGGGAAAATTGAAATGGCAAGAGAAATAATTCTTTCTTTATTTTTTGTTGATTCTGTTGGTGTATTTGGGTATTTGATCTGTTCTGTAACTTTGTCCAATGGACCGGGCTACTAGAGTCTAGAGCAGAAACTATTGGTAGATATATTATAAGTTGTTTAGTATTAGAGGTGACAAAGCAAAAATGCGTAGCCTTTTGGGTTCTAATTCACATTTGAACGATCAAATAAGTAGATGTCTAAGTAAAAAGGTGTATATATATTTTTTTGGTAAGAGGGTTGCACCATTTTCTTCTTTTAGCAAATGTGAGTTCATTCTTTTATGTTAGAATGGAGTGCCAGAGGATAGATCAATGACTATATCTGCTTTGACATTATAAAAGTCATCCTTCCTTTTCAGTGTTACTTATTAGATTTCTACTCCTGGCACAGCACCTTGGGTTATGCGCATAAGTTGTGGAGGCCGGTTAGATGTTCACACAGCACCAACCAATACTCTTTGGTTTAAGGATTTTGCTTATACAGGAGGGATTCCAGCAAATGCTACACTTCCCAGCTACATCAGTCCTCCACTAAAAACTCTTCGTTATTTTCCCCTATCATCAGGTCCCAATAATTGCTACAATATTAATAACGTGCCAAGCGGACATTATGCTGTAAGGGTCTTCTTTGGACTGGATGGACATCCTAATTTTGATAATGAACCTTTATTTGACATTTCAGTAGAAGGCACCCAAATTTATTCTTTGAAATCTGGGTGGACTAACCAAGATGACCAAGTTTTTACTGAAGCTCTGGTGTTTCTAAATGATGGAACAGCCTCTCTCTGTTTCCATAGCACTGGTCATGGAGATCCAGCTATACTTTCTATTGAGATTCTTCAAGTTGATGATAGAGCATACTATTTTGGCCCAGCCTGGGGTCGTGGGATCATCCTGAGAACAGCTGCCAGATTGAGCTGTGGTAATGGGAAACCAAAATTTGATGTTGATTATAGTGGGGATCATTGGGGTGGGGATAGATTTTGGAGTGCAATCAAAACTTTTGGCCAGGGATCTGATTTAGCTACATCTACTGAAAGTGGCATCAAGATGGCTTCAAATGCACCAAATTTTTATCCAGAAGCTCTTTATCAGACAGCCCTTGTTAGCACCGATACTCAGCCAGATTTAGCATACACAATGGATGTGGACCCCAATAGAAACTACTCAATTTGGTTACACTTTGCTGAGATTGATTCTTCAGTCACAACTGCAGGGGAAAGGGTATTTGACATTTTGATTAATGGCGATGTTGTATTTGAAGAGGTGGATGTTGTCAAAATGAGTGGGGATCGTTATACTGCTCTTGTACTTAACACCACAGTTGCTGTAAATGGAAGAACTCTGACCATCAGCTTGCATCCTAAAGAAGGCAGTCATGCCATAATCAATGCCATTGAGGTGTTTGAGATTGTTGCAGCCGAGTCCAAAACTTTATTGGAAGAAGGTACATATACCTTCTGGTTCTTGTTATCTTCTGTTGCACCTCTTTGGCCATTATTTAACATGTTTTCCTAATCACCTTACAAAGTGCATCACATTGTTGATTTATGTGGCATGAGCATTAATACAGACCTTCTGCAAATTTTCAGAAGACAGTTTCGAACACGTATTATACTGCTGTATATCTGCCTTTGATCTTCATTACATTAAACACATCTTTTCTAGTTTGTCTTGTGGTGCTTTTTGCTTGGATTTATTCTACAGATAGGAAAAGCATTTCTGGAAAGTTTGGAATGTATAAACTGTTACTAATCTGGTTGTTCTTCTTTAATCAGTTAGAGCCTTACAGTCATTGAAGAGTGCATTGGGCCTTCCTCTTCGGTTTGGATGGAATGGTGATCCGTGTGTTCCCCAACAACATCCATGGAATGGAGCAGATTGCCTTTATGACAAAACTAGCAGCAAATGGTTTATTGATGGACTGTACTGTCTCGATCCTTTTCCTAAAAATGATTTATTTTCACGTTTTACTTATATTTATCTGGGAATAAATATTGTTTTTTATTGATTCCATCTTTTTATTTATTCGTGCAACTCATTATCATCTTGGTGCATGGTGCCACTAAAAATCATGTAGAAAATTTGGAACACCTCTGCATTTATTGTTAAACAAGAAATCCTTCTGCAGCAGTGCATAACAAGTTTCATGGCATTATCAAATAATGTCATCCATATAAAGAGGCTTTATTAAGTATTTCTCTGTAGTTATGCACTTATTTTGGGGAGAGAAGGAAAACTTGCAAAGTAATTGATTTATGTATCTGCTGACCAGACTTTCGATTGAGAATTTAACATGAAATCCATATGTTTCATCAAATTAATATGTAGATATACTAGTAAATTGTACCTTTGAATTTGTCTTATAATTGACTAATTATAGGTCTCATCTCCAGTTAATCTGACATTAAAACTAATAATTCAGTTCTTGGTATTTTTTATGTCAATATCATACATCACTTAACATGGATTACTTCTTCATGTGCAGTGGCCTTGACAACCAAGGTTTGAGGGGTTTCTTGCCAAATGACATATCCAGGCTACTTCATTTGCAGAGCATGTAAGCATCTAGCACATATAATTTCTACTTGCATTTTAAACACCTGAAACGTTGGTCACTTCAACCTTCTAATAACACTTCGCTTTCATCTTCTACTTCACACTTAACTTTGTACGTTCACAGAAACTTGAGTGATAACAGCATCCATGGAGCTATTCCACCATCAATTGGATCAATAGCTGGCTTGGTAGTTCTGTAAGTCTGCTTATCCATTTATCCCATCACTGATTCTGATTTCTATACAAACAAAACCGTTTTCTGATGATAATAGATTCCACCAAATTAGCTACTGGGACAGCATGTGACAGACACTTGATAAAACATGATTAGTTAGATGATAATTCTTGAATTATCATTTATTTTCTCATAAACAATTTGCATATAGGTAAATTGTCTAATCAAGTCCATTGTTCCTCCAACTGGTCACATCTCCTGCTTACATTAACAGGAAATAGAGCTCTGATCTTTCACTGATTTATGCATTTGTATTATTTGATAAGATGCAAATGAGGAAGTTGATGTTTGCTTAATTCAATTTGGTTACCCAACAAAAAGATAGAGAGGAAAGGAATGCTTAAAGAAAAAGAACAGAGCACAAAATAAATTTCTATCTGGTACATTTATTCTTTGAAAGGAAAACTGATAATTCCCATATAAATCTAACACATTCTAATCATTAGTCATGATCATTCAAGTATGCTTGAAACTCTTATAAACCCTTTGATGTGGGATGTGAATCAGCTGATTGTTAACTTCTGGTTCAAACACAAGCTGGATGCAAATAGAAGTGAATATTCTGGTCCTAAATATGTGATCTAACTGTACTAATAACATTTCTCATCATATATATTGCATGCAGGGACCTTTCCTACAATCTCTTCAATGGATCAATTCCTGAAAGCCTTGGACAGCTGACATCATTGCGAAGACTGTAAGAATTTTCACACGCAGCTAATTAATCCACAAAAAAATTGTATTCAAGACTATAATTTATGCTGTTATGTTGTAGGAATCTCAATGGTAACTCTCTGTCTGGAAGAGTCCCAGCAGCACTAGGAGGAAGGCTTTTGCATGGAACTAGCTTCAAGTATGTTGCAATAAGTGGTGCTCTTAAATATTTGCTGGCTTTGAACGGAATACATGCCATAACATGTTTATGATATGTTTGAACATGTTGACTTAAAGACATGCATAACCTTTGGTTTGTTTTATCATGGTTGTAAAAAAAGAAGCCATAACTGAATTCCATTCATCACCAGGTCTACAATAATACTCACTGTAGTTTGTGCAGTTTTACTGATAATGCAGGTCTTTGTGGCATACCTGGATTGCCTACGTGTGGCCCTCACCTCTCTGCTGGTGCAAAAATTGGTGTTGCATTTGGTGCTTCTGTTGGATTCCTTCTAATGGTTATCTGTTCAATGTGTTGGTGGAAAAGACGACAGAATATTCTCCGTGCACAGAAGATTGCAGGTAAGGGTATTCATGATAAACTCTGAGCTACATGATGGCATAATTTGATTTCCCAACGTTTATTAATAGTGATTTGCTTGCTATTTTTACTGAAAAATATTGTAGCACGTAAAGTTCATTGTAAATGACAACTCAATTTATATTCGTTGCTGTAACAGAGAGAATACTTTGGTCTCAGACACAGTTATAGATGGAATTCTCAAAAGCACATGCCTGCTTGAGAAGCACCATTAGGTTTCTCTTGTTTGCAAGCTTATATTTTCCTTCTTCTGTTATTTACAGCAAGAGGTGCGCCTTATGCAAAAGCAAGGACACATTTATCGCATGATATCCAGTTGACAAGGCATTATAATCAGGGCAACGCCCGGACAGCTGCTGAGAATGGACCTATCTTACTCTCATGATTAATCAACAAGTAACACAGAATCCAATGCGTTTGAAATTTGCTTCTACTCGAGTTCTTGGATTCTGATTAGTTTCCTTCTGAACATGAACCCTCCCAGTTCGATTTGAACTCCCTTTCTTGTGGAACTCAGGGTTCAGCAATTTTTTGTGTGTGATGAAGTTTACAAGGTCAGAAACATCAATAGATGATCCTATCATCCTTCTGTGGCATCAAATGTCATATAGAGTGAAAAATCATACAGAGTGCTTCTCATTTCCCATTCTTTGGTTCAGTTGGCAAGGGAAGGTTGTATGGCTTCAAAGGGTTGGTGCATAGTGATATCAAAATGGTTGCTGGTTTTTTTTTTTTTTTTAGGTTCATAGAAAGAGATTGTTGTAATATATACACAAACTATGATTTAAATAATAACAGATACACAAATGCAATTGCCACCAACCTTTTTAGCTGTTTCATATTTGTTCTATCCTGTTGTTACCTTTCTCCAGAAGAATACATGCAAGTACTTGTATTGATTCCATTAATTTCATGTTTTGTGCCTTGAAGAACTGAACTTCTTGATGAATTGCATTTTGATCCTATAGATTCAGCAATATTTCAGTTCGACCCTCCCTTCATGCTAACTCTATAATTTCTGCAAGAATTGAAGGTCCTTTCACTATTTTATTCTTTCACGTTCTTCTTCTTTCTTATCTTTCTTTCTAAAAGTTGACTTTGCATATTCTTAATTTTACAAAATAACAGCACTAACGCTTAGGTAATTAATATATAAAACTGGATTAATATATAAGTTCTTGTGTTCTCAAGGCTAATGTGAGCGGAGAGACCCATACATAACCTTGAATATAAAAATAATAATCTAACAAACTAGTATTAAAGCTCCCATAACTTTGTTTTCTTTCTCCATTGTTGAGTTTATAAACTCTAAGCTTTAATTGGGTATAAAAATATGTGTTTATATACAAGATTTTTAGATTGGAGGTACGTGTATATAAGCCTTTGTGCATGCAAGTACAATAGTTCCATGCATCTTCTCAAAAAAAAAAAAAAAACTTCCTATCAGTAATATTCCTGTCTATACTTTGAAAGGATATATTTCTTATTAAAAAAAAAAAAGAGGTAAATAAGTGTCGAGGAAATGGAAATTAATATTTCCGTTAACCTCAAACCAAACATGACCTAAAAAAAGGGTTAGCATTGGAAAGGGAGAGAGTCTAAAGTAGCGTTAGAGAGGGGCGAAGATGAGGTTTTCGCGACACCATCTCTTCATCTCTCTATCCAGTGAAGGATATGCTCAAGGAGCAAGCATAAATGGTTAGAACACAGACAGTACAATCCATGAATGATGTCGTCATTGTTTACTGTATGCATGCATGTGTGCTTGTGCAGAAGATACAGCCCTCAAGACTCTTCAACGAATATATGTGCAGATAGTTAAGAACAAAGCTTTACTCTGTGTCAGAAACTTATTTAACACTTTTGGGCAGCAGCAGATCTTGTACTAACTGCTAGTAACCCATAATTTAAAAGTCTGGTTCTAAGTTGGGGGCTCGAAGCTGAAGAAAGCTGACCTCATAGCTAGAGTGAATTTACTTTTCTTCTTTAATCGAGTTTGATCTTTTTGGACCACGTTTCAGACAAATTACCATTCCAACACTCCTCCCGCAAGGCTAGCTTTTGGCAGAGGCACTCTGTGTCGTGTTGAACGTCCACAGAAAGCAAAAGCAGAATAGGGCTAAAATGGTGTTCTTCTCCTTCTCCTTCTCCTTCTTCGTTTTCGTGATTCATGGTCTCCTATCCTCCAAATCAGTGGCAGTCATCAATAAGGCATGATGAACACACAGAAAAATGTATTCGTTATATTCTTACGAGTATAAAACCATTGACGCAAGCTTGACAAAAATCGCACTCGTAGATCCAGATTTTAGGGGAGTAAATAATAATAATAATAATAATAATAATAATTGCCCATATCGTGGTCCTGTCCATGCAACTGACCTATCAACTATGATTCTGATTAGAACAAGACACCCTCCTCCTCAGCCTCCCCTAAGATTTGTAGCAGTACAATTATATAAAAAAAACAAACAATGAAAAAAATTCCAAGATACACCACACGTGTCTCTGATGTAATAATTAAAGCACAGTCGAAGAAAAGAACTAAAATCATGAAAATAATAATAATAATCATAATATCCCTTTCACGTGAACATGTGTCAGTTACCCTCCCTGAGATTTTTCAGTCCCCAACACAACGCCCAAGATTCACCACCCACCACCATAACCACACCACCGTAACGCCCCCCGCCCCCCCTGTGTGTGTGTGTGTGTAATCTTTTTTTCTTTTTCCTTTGTTTTTCTTTTGAGTTAAAAAACAAAACTACCTTTCATTTTTTTGCCACTTTACAACTCGGGTTTTCAAAAGCATACAACAGTAAGTGTTATTAAACAAAGTTCAGGTTTGGAGGGTAAATCTGATAACCTTCTAACTTGATTCTTGGCTAGGGTTGTATTTTATTCAGTTAAATTTAATCCATTTAATATGTTAATTTATGACATGATTAACGTAGATAAAATCCAGGTAATTTTCTTAAACAACTTGAAATTTTTAAAAACATTCTTGAAATTACGTTATTTTAGATTGTCCAAATTCAAACTGAACCTTGCTCCAGCTAGATTTTATAACTATGCATTTAAGTTGGATATGGCATTATTAAAAGTGAAAAAGAAAGAAAAGAAGAAAGAAACCAAAAGGGGCTCTTCCATCGGTGGCAGCCATGGAGTTGCCGGAGTAGATAGATACTTCAGGTGAAAGGGGATATCCAGGGTTTGTACTTTGTAGGGAATCTGATGGCTAAGCATGGTGACAAAAATTTTACAGACCATGATTTCGAGCTGCCTCCTATGACGATGACAAAACCGATTTGATACATTGGTAAACTAAAGAAGAAGAAGGCTAAGTTTGTCATTTACTCTCAAATATTCAGATTTTTGTTTTTTACCACGATAATACATTTTGATGATAATGGTTTTAGTATATTTTGTTAGGCCCAAAAACCGAGTCAACACACTATCTAAATATAACTCAAACTCGGGCCTGTCTCCCCAGCTCAGACACCACAACCCCATGTACCCTCCACGTGGGGGCTCTGTGCAACTAAAAAACGACAGCAGCTACCATCCACTCACTAACAGACACGCCAACCACTAGACCCTGCAATATCTGATCCGATCTAATAATTATAATTATTATAACACACGCATATGCATGCACCCTAGCTAGCTGCCTCTAAAAAATTGAGAGACCACCTCATTATTTATTTATTTTAAAATATATTATAAGGGATGTTTGTGTTTTTAGAATATATATTTTTTAAAATAATAATTTTTTTATATTTTTAAAATTATTTTTTATATCAATGCGCTCAGCAGCAACGTACATCTGGGGATTTGTTTACTTGCTCGCTTGCTAGGGCTGACGTCCACATTACAAGCACTAATGTGTGGTCACACGACATTCACTCGCTCACGTACATATGTTGTGTTTTGTAACACACGCTCTCCCTTCTCATGTCTAATCAGGCGGCGGCTATGAAATTCTATTGTTGTTCTTTTTATTTATTTATTATTGTTTTTTTTTTTTTAAGTATGTAGGACCTGGTCATTTTAATCAATGATATACTCAAGACTGACTTGTGTCTTTATATATTCACTTGTATATCCTTCCATAATTTTTAGTGATATTAAACGAGTTTATTTATTTATTTATTTATTTGAATTTTACACATTAAAAAAAAAAACATTGTTAAAATACCAAAGTTTAAAAAATATTAAAAAAAATATCATGGTTTAGAGACTTCACAAGATAGAAAAAACAATAGTTATTCTCATAAATTATAAAATGACCTAACACAATTTACAATAAAAATATAAGAGAGGGGAGTGGAAGAAGGAAACCTCAAAAACACACCAAATTTCCAATAACAATACCAATATATTATCAACAAGATAAATTCAACGATATCAACAATGAACGAAGTGGGTCACACGAGCCTCTCAAAAGTGGTGGGGCTCATTTGTCTTTGGGCAGTTCATGGGCCTACTTTAATTACAGTTAGTGATCTTATTTGATGTTATTAGATTTGTTTTGTTGAAATCTTTCTAACAATATTGGTGGTGTCATTCTCATAGTTACACTTAGAATAAAAATCTTTTATATACAGTGCAACATATAATAGTTCACATACACAAAAAAAAAAGTAATTTTTATTTTTTCTTTGATTAATGATGATGAACTAGTCACATTTGGATAACACGCGTCACTTATAATAAAAAAGAAGATGGAGAGAAATAAAATGATACGATTGAAGCTTAATTTTTATCACTAAAAATCGCCGTATATTTTTTCAAATAAAAGATAATATTTTAATGTCAAATCATGTTATTACCCTCAACCACATTAATAATTAACAAAAAAAAAAATTGAGGCTAAAAGACCCTAATACCCTTGACCTAATTAATTAAATTTCTTAGATCCAAAGATACATGTATAATTATATATATTATGTAAAAAACAAAATACCTAAATACCTCCATCCAAAATTGTTTATTTTTTACACTTGAAGATATTTTGGTTATTTATTGTTCATTAAAATGCCGAACATATAAAAATACCCTAATTAAATTAATAATTATTAATATACGGTATAAAAATATAAAAATATTTCTGGTTAAAAGAGAAGTAAATTTTGATTGGTTTGACAAAATGATCATTATACTTAGAGGTGAAGAAAAACACGAGAGGGGGTCTGAGGATTTTTTTTAGTGTTTTTTTGCTACACGTAAGCTATTTAGCCTTTTTTGTTTTTCAATCCAGCTCTGCTTTATGATCAAGTGAGCTTGATCTGACTCTGACATAACGAATTACTTAATCGCAGACTTGACTCAATGATAAACCTAATCCAACTCGGGATCCGAAAAACTGGATCACTGATCGAACAGACCGGGTTTAACAAGCTCCAAATAAAGTCTTTTATGTTAACCTGCCTTGATTTGCATATATATATATATATATATATATATTAATGTATGGCGGTGATAGTTAATTTTTTAAAAATTATTTATAAATTTATTTTTAATATTAATATATCAAAATGATCAAAAATAAAATAATATTAATTTAAAATAAAAAAATAAAAATATTTTTAAAAACATAATCAAATTGTTTTTAAAATTAGAAAGATGTGCTGTAGGCATAGTTTTTAGACCTGGTTTGATGGTTGGTCTAGTCCAAGACTTGGATTCTGGGTTTGATTGGGTCACCGAGGTCATTCTAATTATTTAAAAAAAAAAAATCAAAACGATGTCGTTTTAGTTAAAAAAAAAAAAAATCAATAGGTTCCAATCAGGTTTTTGACCGGATTGCTAGCTCATACCGAGTTTTTTCTTTTCTTATTTTTTTTCCAACCCGGCCCTGTTCTAGTCCTCGGGTGATTGGATTCCGGGTCAGGTCGGGTTTCAAAAACTATTGTGGGAGGTATTAGTTTTTAAAGTATTATTTATTATTTATTTTATTTTTTAAAATTTATTTTTGATAAAAATATAAAAAAATAAATATTAACAGAATTACAGTTTAACTGCACTGCAGACACCTGTTAAATAATTAAATGAGAAAAAATTAATTAAAATATGGATTTGCACATACAAAGGCCCAATCAATTCTTTATATAAACAACCTGGTCGTGCCGTCCAGCCGACGATTACGGGTGACTAAGTGGGACCCTCTACTTTTATACTCTCTCTCTCTCTCTTTCCCTCGCTCTGCTTTCTCTTTTCACTTCTCTCTCTTACTACTACTTCTTCAGAGCTTCCTTTTCTATTCTCCCTTTCTGCTTCCTTTTTTTTCATGGCTTCTTCGAGGGAAGGACACTACAGGGGGGTTCGAAAGAGACCATGGGGTCGCTATGCTGCAGAGATACGTGACCCATGGAAGAAAACACGAGTTTGGTTAGGCACATTTGACACACCTGAAGAAGCTGCGCTTGCTTATGATGGTGCCGCTCGTTCTCTTCGTGGAGCTAAAGCGAAGACTAACTTCCCATCACCTCCCTCCACTTCTGGTCTCTCTTTTGACCTCAATCTTCCATCGGATCCTCACCACCACCACCTTCATTGGAGTTCATGTCCTCATTTGGGGTCTCACAGGTTTGGTGGTTTTGGTGAGTTCTTGCAGACTGGAGTAGTTTTTAATGAAATGAACCTCCGTGCTACCGAGGCTGCAGCAGCTTCTGGTTCAGTAGCGAAGAATGAGGGTCCTGGTCCTGGTGCTGTTGCTGGAACTCCGGCGCCGGAAAATGTTGCTCCAGTTTCATTTTTAGGGATGGTGCGACGTGGGCTGCCGATAGATTTGAACGAGCCCCCGCCTTTGTGGCTGTGATTGAATATTTTTAGTTATAATTTAACTGATGATGATCGGCTGTATCTTCTTGTTCTTCTTCGTCTTCTAGGTTCTATTATTGACCTTACCACCATATCTTCTTTTTTTTTCTTTTTTTCCAGTTTCTATCTCCCTTCTGTACTGTTTACTATCTTCTCTTTGTATTAAGAAAAGGAGGGAGTAATATTAACAACAAAATCATTAAAAACTAAGAATCATGAAGCACTTCTGCTAGTATATATAATTTTTCTTTTCAGCTTCTTTTAGTATCAGTGGCAACTTCTTTTCATCCGTTAATATACTTGTCAATCTCTGCGGTTTCCGGCCTGGATTCTGCGTCCTGGTTTAGACCCACACCACGAAGAAGACAGAAAATGATTATATTATTGTAAACAAAGAGTTCTTTTGTTTTTCCTTACCTTTTGCAATTTTATCTCACGCGCTTGTTTGAGACGCGCTAGTGCTTTGAAGGTTGAGCTTCATCTTCGCACTCATAAAATAGTGGTATATAAAATATTTATTTAATGCCATCTTTTATTGTAAGAACATAAATGATATGTTTGTTTACAAGGAACTATTTTGTATATCCGTTCTATGTTATTCGGAAATTTAAATTTTTTAGTATTATTATTAAATCTAAAATTACAGTTGTTTTGAAAAAAATTTCTTCAAAATAAAATTTTCTATAAACATTTTTCTTATTTATTTTAGCTGATGTAATATTTTTAAGTGGAATAATTGTTCTTGTTTAAAAACAAAATATTTAATGATTGTTAAAAAAAGTTGACAAACAATATTAAAATAATGTCTATATCTTGTGTGATTAAAAACTAAAATGAAAATCATAAATATAATAAAACAATATTCAAAATCTATTTAAAATCTTAATAATAAAAAAACAATTTCAAATTTTTTTCATGATTAGTATTATAATTTTATATTAGATACATAATATTTGAAAAAAAAAAATTATTAAAATTCAAATAAAAATTTATAATAGCATTTAAGAATTTAATAGTATATAAGAACAGGGAGAGTAAGTGAATTTAGTAATTTTTTTAAGGGCAAAAAAAACCCAAAGAAAAATAAGGAAAAAAGAAAGAAAGAAAAAACAGCAAAGAGCTAGACCCAATGCCTGACCTGACAATATACCAGGATAGACTTGCTCACCTTGTCCTGTTTATTTTTCTTATTAGGAGGGAAAATGCCGCCTTTTATTTTTATTTTGAAAAAATGCCCTACTTTAGTTTTTTTTATTATTATGAAAGGTGTGGACAACATGTATTTTTTAAGAAAGAAAATGTGTGACAGAAAATAGGTAGTTTATTTATACCCCCGGGCTCGAACCTGTAATCTCTGGCTTGTACCTTGCACTAACCATCTTAATTATGATAACATGATTAAAAAATATATATTAAGGTAACAATAAAGCACCATAAGAAACCTTTAGAAATAATAAATTTTAATCGATTGTGTTGTTAGAAAGAATGCAATCCTATAAATTGTGTTATTTCCTCACATGTTAGTAATGTACCAAATAAAAAATTTATTTTATCTATATTTATTCTTAATGTTTACCTATTTTTAAATTAGTTTCTCTATTAGATAAATATTTTCCGAATCTCGCCCTTATCTCTTTTAAACAAAATTATTTCCTCACACATTAATGATGTGCCAAATAAAAAATTTATTTTATTTTATTTTTTTATTCTCAATATTTTGATTTTTTAATCAATTCTTTATCAAGAATTTTTTCTTAAATTTTTTTGTTATTAAAAAATTTGATTTATTAAATTCATTTTATTCCCAAAATTTTAGTCATAATTACTAATTAACCTATTAAGGAATGTTATTAAACTTTAAATTGATTACAGCTAACCTATTAAGGAATCCTATTGAATTTTAATTTGACTACAAGTAATTGTTTTTATTAATAATTATCATAATTATTAATTACCCTAAAAAGTTAATGAATTCTATTGAAATTTAAATAGATTATTATTGAGGATAAAATGACGTCAATAAATTTATTGTTTTTATTTATAAAAAATAACAATTATTTTAAATTAAACTAAAAAAGGTAAAATATATTTCAATAGGTTACATTGTTCTCAATAACATAACCTATTCAATTGTGCTATTAGAAACAACGTAACCTATATGGTTGAGTCGTTCCTAACAATGTGACCCATTAAATGAGCTATTTTGTTTATATATATATATATATATATATATATATATTAATCTATGCTATTTTTTTTAATTTTTTTGAAAAAAAAATGCTATTTAATTTTTTTTCTAACAAATAGTCGTTCCAATCAAGAGGACTAAAAAAATGTTCCATTTTTTGTACTATTTAAGGTTCCAAAATTATATTCTTTTCATTTACTTGGAATATGATTATTCAAATCTATTTTCTTTCAGCAATGACTGGGCATTAAGGATGGAATTACCCTATACTTTCAGGGACATGACACCCCTAAAATTTTAAAAAACTTCAATCCAACCTTGAATTTTTTAGTTTTTCATAACAATTAAACATTTTCCCCTTGAAATTATTATATTCTTTCTTTGGTTTCTCTAAGTTTTTTTTTTTGAAAAGTAAAGAGACTCAAAGATAGGTACTAATGTTTTCCTTCTTTTCGTTATACTTGTCTTCATACAAGTTAGTGTGGTTAATAGTTTTAAAAATATCTATAAGTTAGTAGATAAAGGTTCCAATCTTTAAAATCACTTTATCTTTTTCTTAAACTTTTGATAATCTTCTACATCTTTTCAAACACACATAACATGATCTTTAAGGCTTTATTCCTCTTACAATAGTGATAACTTCAGTATTTGAGGATCCACTAAGCTGGACAATAGCTTATTATACAAGTACTCATGATTCGTAACAATTACCAAAAATAAAATCCACTTACACCATCTTAGTTCATTATTGGATTTGAAAAATCTAGACCTTTTAAAGTTTTCTTCTAACCTTATTAGTGGCACCTTTTATAAAAATCTTAAACAAGAGCCAATTTAGTTTCTTTACTTTTCATATATATTTTCAATTTTTTTCTTAGATAACAATCCAAAATCTTCAAGATATAATACAGTTAAGACCTTTCTACCATCATTGCTTCATCAATTTCTCAAAATCTATTCAATTAGTCCAAGAAGTAAAAATGCTCATAAATACTTTTTCCCCCTGTATTAAAGCAAGTAAAGACCATGCACATTCCGTAATGGGTGATTCTGTATATCAAAAACCATAGTCTACTCAAATAACACCATTCAAAAAAATTATTTCATCTCAAACTAAATGAACCTCACTTTGAGATAAGGGCGGCTGATGAGAAATGAAATTTATTTTCCCCTACATAACCTACTAGATTGGATATGAACTGTTTATAAAATCCGAACAAGACATTATTCTAGACTGGTCATGTATGGTTAGCATATTCCTCTTTAATAGATGACCATACATCCTTTGTCAATCAACTGATAATGTATCCCTTTAGAGGAATGGCCATGTATTTTTTGGACTAACCATGCTCACTTGAACGAACTGGTCATGCATCCCTTCTTAGTGGACTAACCATGTCTTTTGTTCTAACTTTGTATCCCTTATCGATAGACTGGTCATACATTCTCCTAAACAAGACTTGTACTCTCAAATAGAACTTATACCTCCAAACATGGTTTATACCTCTAAATCTAATTGCTACACCTAGGGGTGAGCAAAAAACCAAAAAACAAATAACTGAAAAAACCGAACCATGAAAAAAATTTGATTAGAATATTTAGAAAACTTCTAGTTTGGTTCGGTTTCAATTTTGTAATTTTAAAATTGATAAACCCAAACGAAACTAAACCAGTTCAAATTAAAAAAAAAAGGTTATATAGATACCCGTCACACAGACATGCCACACAACAACCACCACACTTTCTCAATCCCCACATCACTTACAATTCACAAGTCCACACCCAATTCTTCGTTCTTCAATCTTCATTAATTTCATTCAATAATCTTCATCAGTCATCATCATATCTTGCAAACCAACCACCCCCACCCAAGCTCTCACACGCCACACCTAACCTTTTAATCTTCATTCTTTAATTTGCATCTCCAAATCTATCATCCCAGCAACACCCCTAAACCTCAGTAATAGTAAGATTTCTCTCTGTGTTTTTAGTTTGCCTAACTGTTTTTGTATCTCAGTTTGGTACCATTCTGGCCATGCCATAAAAATAGAAATCCAACAAAACTTATTGATAAAAAATAAAAATTAATTTGACATTGATGATTACTTATGAGGAATGAAAGAAGTTGATGAATATATTTAATTGGGCAATGGAGAGACGAGAGAAAGGTGGAGCATTTTATGACGATTGATCTTTCGTCTTAGTGGTGGTTTGGGTTGTTGGGTTATTGACAGTGTGCATTTTTTTTATAGAAACTGGTGTGGTTTGGGGATGAGGGTGGCTGGTACGGGTGGGTGACTAGTGGGGGCAATAAGGGTGGGGGCTGGGCTTAATTCTATGGTTTGGATTGTTGGCAATTGCTGGGTTTTTTTTTATGAAAGGAAATGTGTTAGAAAGTGGTAGTGGACACTGGGTAGTGTTTATTGTTGTGGTGATGGTTTGTGTTTGAGAGTATGGCTTTCGGTGATGTAGGTTTCTGGGTTTGTGATAGTGAGTGATTGATTACTATGAGAAAGCGCGGTGTATTTTTGTGGTTCTATGGGAGGCCATTTGTTTGAGTAAAGGTTGGTATGGATTCAACACTATTATGAGGCTGATGGTGATGAAGATGAGTTTGATTTGTGGCTTTTGGATGTTAAAAAACAATATGGGTTTATTCGGTTTTTGTGATAGAAAATAGAACCAAACCGAAACCGAAACCGATCGGTTGAAATCGGGTTCGGTTTAGTTTTGGATTGTTTTTTCAAAATTTTAATTTAATTATTTTTATAGGTAAAAAATCGAATCAAATAAAAAATAATCACCCATAGCTACACCCAAATAGACCATTTTCTTTTCTAACTTAATCTACTCTCCACCAACTATGGAGATAAAAAGTTTATACATTAAATTAAGCTCACAAACGATATTATGACATATTTATACCTAATTGTTAACCCTGAGAACATTATCATTTTCAGTCAACAATGAACTATTAATCATTACTATTATCCTAAACAATGGTCTCTGAGCCACATGCCATAATATTGTTTCTCTTTTTGCCACAAGTTATATGGTTTATAAATATATAAATATCTCTGAACAATCACGTAAAGAGTTTTAATATCTCATATCACTTTCTCTTTTTATTCAACCTCTAATCATCTTATATTTTCTCTATTAACACACATAACACAACTTTTAACACTTAATATCTTTTCCATTAGTGCTAACCTAAGCATTTGAAAGTCTCATAAGTTTAATGAATGACTTATTTTATAGATGTTCAAGATTCTCAATGATTACCAAGCACTAACAGTTCATTTACATCATCTCACCTCATCACTAGCTTTGCAAAGATCATGGTCTTTTAAGGTGTTCTTCTAACCTCGTAAACTTGGAATAACTATTAAAGTTGAGACTGTTTTAGGCTTAATATTTAAGGAAATTATGATATATTCTGTGATGTTATAATAAATTGTAGATTTCCATGGAGAAAGAGGGTGGAAGGTGAGGTGTCATAGACTAAAAGAGAAGAACTACTAGTGTCAAGGAGTAAAAATGTAAAAAGCATATATGACCGTCTTGTTAAAGGCAACACGTTACCTGAGCACATGTTCAATTAGCACACGTTACCTGTGTGGTGGAGAAACTGCTAACTTACATGTTCGATTCGCACACGTTACCTTAGTCGTTAGGGCCTGCAAACGCAACGCGGCTTCACACGACAACCTATTCGCTCAGACAAGGTACAAAGTACCATCAGTTGAAGCATAGAACTAAAGTGGGAAGCCTAAAAAGGAGGCTCAAGCCGCCATGCTTTTGGACACCTAGGCCATGAATTAGGATGGTGACGTGGCAACCCATTTCTGCTTAATGATCTGCCATTAATTTCCTTGGATCCTTGGAGATGATGTTCTCTGGGTTGTTCGGGAAAAACATGTGTAGAAGGTACAAACCATATGGTGCTCAAATAATGGGATTAAGAATTTATGTTCTTAATTAATTAATTACACAATCATGCTAATTTAAGTATTAACAACATATTTGATCGAATGCAATAAATCATGTAATGTAATTGTTTATTACCTAAGATTATGAACCAAATCAATTAAATATTTACGCATCATTTAATCTGTACACATTATCTTATGACTGACATATTATTAATTAATTAATTTAAATATGAAAATATTCAAGTTCTAAGATCATTCACTTATTGATCATGATTTGGACACATTTAATAATTTGTAAGAAATTCACTGGTTGTTCCATGATATTAGATGATGAAATAGGTTCGATTATTATGTGATTATATTCAGATCCAAAACAAACAATTTAATTTAGCATTTAATGCAAATTCTCAGGCAACTAAGTCCAGGCTTCACAGACGTGTTTATAGTGTGATAAAAAGAGGAAGAATAATGACAATAGCGTTAGCATGGTGATGCTAAGAACAAAAACTGTACACAATGCAAGATGCTTAATTAAGCAAATTAATAAATTTTCATGTGGCAATAAAAAAATATTTACAACATAAGGATTGAGCGTATGAAAATAGTAAAGATATAGATGTGAAACCTGATTAAAAGAATGACTACAAGTTATTAAGTCAACACTCAAGTCATCTACTCATCCTAAGTCAATTATTTTAATTAAAAACATATTTCTCTTGTTTTTTTTTAGAATTTATTGGTGTTAATTTGTCAAATTAAGTACTAAAAACTTAGTTAAATAAACTGAATTTTAAACTATCAATATCTTGTTTAATTCAATTAAAAACTCAATTTATATCATGGATTAAATCTAGAGTTTTAAATTTTCTAGCCATGCATATCAAATCAGGTTTAACAACTACGAGGTTGAACATCAATATAACAAAATAGAAAAGAGAAAAAAGGTTGAAAAACCAAAGATTAAGACAAGGGGAGAGGAAAAACCTTAATTAGGATGTTTACCAAAGCTTAAACCCTAGCTAGATTCATAGAAATGTGATGCACCAGAATGGTAGATGAAGAAAGGGCACACGCACCTAACTCCCCTGCCGCCCAACAAAGAAGAGTGAGACAAATTAATGGAGTTAAGAAGCAGCCTAGCTAGTTTACTCTTTGAAAAATCACAATTTGGCCCGCATTTCAAACATTATCTGCCGCCTTGTACTGCAGGCTAAAGATACTCAAAAGTAAGCTTGCAAATGGGAAAAATTTCTTGCCTTAGAAAATCAACTTGTGTGGTCATGTGGTAAACCATTGCTGGTCCAATTTTAATATCTATCCAAAAAAGAAAAAAAAAAAGAGAAATTAAAAATTAAAATGAGCATATATTAAAACATTGCATAAAGTTTCCCATTCTAGGGATAGCTTTAAAATAATGATTTCAAACCAATTGTGGAAGGTTTAAAGTAAAGAATCCTCAAGACCACGTGCTGATAATTAAAAATTCATACCTAATATGGTGAAATGATTTAGGAATATGGAACGTTAATTTAGTCCAAATTCAACAAACTTTGCAATAATTATTTAAAAAAAAAGTCTTACGGTCAACTATTAACCTGTAACTTAATTTGTTATTGTTAAGTACTAGTGTTTAAAGCGTGGTAATATGTTCCGGCTTAAATAAATAGATAAATAAATAAGAAATGTTTAAAGTCAATTATTTTGTATTATATTATCAAACATGGTCCAGTAAATCAATTTTAAAACTTGTTGACCTATCTCTTTCCTTTCTTAACTTAGATTTAAAATTAAAATATAAGGAGTTTATTTTATGTGATCCATCAACTTCAAGAATTGAAAGGAAATCAAATAATTAATAAAAAAAATATGGTTTAATTTTTAAAAAAAAATTAAATTTTTTTTAATATTAAAATGATGATATATTGAATCGAATTAAATATTTTTTTTTTTAATTTTGAATCCGGTTAATGGACTACATTGATAATACTGAGATGGTGATATCTTTTGTAGTATGTTTGTTTTAGAGTAGCAAGGTAATTAATTTCCTATTCTCTCTTTGAAAAGATTTCGAGGTGAAAAATCATTTTTCTAACTAAAAAAACAGTGAACTCCATTTTATGCCTCCGCGAACGTTTCTCTATACGGAAAGTTTAATAGCCAAAAAATCCAAAATAACAGAAAAGAATCAAATTAGCAAGAGAAAAAATTGAATCTGTGTGTCTGTGAAATTACAAAAAAAATATCTCGCCTGTACCATTACTTGTTTTATTTAATTTCTTCTGTAAATAATTTCTCATAGTAGCTGAGACTCATGCATGAACTGGGTTAGGGCATGATTAAACATTTGTTGGTTACTTTTTCAAGACCCACAATTACTCATTTTTTCCATTAAGCTTTTCTTTCAGATGATTGTAGTGTTATTCACCCTCAAGGAAAAAATATATATGATTTTAGGATTAATTCCCTGAAGCTGAACATATAATGGGGCATTTTAAGATGGATTATTACATATAAACAAAGCAGTTTTAGATTCCACCCTCTAATATTCATAGGGCAACGACAGTCGGCAGGTATCCTATAAATTCCAATTAGCTAGTTTAGTAGTGTTGTTAAAATATAATTTATATTATTTTTTAAAATATTTTTTTAAATGGAAATTCTTTAAATTTATAATTTGCATGGTTTTTATTATCTTGTATTTAATTTTTATCAAATAAATAAGAATGATGAGATTAAAACTCGTGACCGTTTAGTCATCAAGACTCTGATACTATGTTAAAGAATCTTCTTTAACCTAATAACTTAAGTTGTTAAGTGATGTTTCAAGATATGATTTAAATTATTTTCTAATATTTTTCAAAGTATTTTTTGTTTGAAAATATATTAAAATAATATTATTTCTTTAATTTTTTTTAACATCTGAATGTTAATACAATACAAAACCATAAAAAATATTAATTTTTTTAAAAAATACTTTTAAAACATAAAATCACAAATAACCTTGTCAATGCATGACATCCTTGTACACGGTTTTGGCCAAACAATATTATAATGGAGGCGGTGTAAGAAGACAAGGATTAGAATATTAGAATATAGTAAAAGGAAAGCTCCAATCTTGTACATGTTTTAATGTGTCTCCCATTCTTAACGTGTAAGATTTCACATCAAATCAACTGTTAGATTCTTTTGAGTGTGAAATAATTTAGGAAAATTTGAAAAGACAAAAGTGGGATGATATTGCCTCAATTCATCGGTCAACAAGCTCAATTTCTGCATTTTGTTGTTGGACGGTGGCTTTGTCTACCAAGCATGTAAATCTCGAAAGGAGCCCTCAAATGCTACTGTAGCCATTTTTGAAGAGGAAGAAAAAGGTGGAAATGACAGAGAAGCATCAGTGTGTCTCCCTCGGTCGTCATTTTCAGGTCGAGCAAAACGCCAGCCGTTCGTAAATTATATCATTATTATACCCTTTTATTCATTTTTAATTTAAGTGTCGGTTTATTTATATACCATTATTATACCCTCTTTCTCTTTTTTTTTTGGAACTGTAGATGAACAACGCATGGACAGTTTGTTTTTTGGACGATCCTTGTCTTGGAAAACGTAGCAACTGATATAAAAAACAGTTGCAAATGGATGTCGTCCTTGATTTTATGACAGCGGAATTGAAAAGCAATAAATCCATAAAACTGAGGCAAACACGCAAGCTAGGGGCACAGGTTTCCCATTGTGTCGTTTGCGTTCAGTCCGTGGCAGTGGCGGATCAGTGCTGCACCGGCACCAGCAGCTGCAGGCACCCAGCCCGGCCGTCATCTCACCTCTTAACCACCCAAGCAAGCTTACCTTTTGGTCCCCACCGGCAACGCCCCTACTCACTTTCCGTCTTTTAATTTGTCCCGACCTCCCGGCCCCACCCCCCACCAGCTATTTTTATCAAAACAAGTATTGTTAAATCGATGATTTCCTTTAACATCACTCTCGCGGTAATATGATTTCCTTGGAGTTGAAGATTTTAAAGGGCAAACATGAAAGGTATAAAAATTATAAATTAACTATAATTATAAAAACTATATAGCATATAATAAAAAAATAATATAAAATTTTTAAAAATATATTTTTTAGGGTATTTAAGAATATTATAGTGAAAAAAATACGTTTTACTCAGAAGTTTACTAAAATAATATGTTTTATTTTAAAAAATTTATTTTTGATATTAATATGGTAAAATAATTTGAAAATATAAAAAAAATTAATTTAAAATAAATAAAATAAAAATTTAATTATTTTCAAAATACTCTTAAAACACAAAAATATACACAAATTTAAAATCACGATGCAGCAGTTTTACTACCGCATATAAAAAACATAATTGTTTCGGCAATCACAAAATCGCAGATTTTGTTGTAGTGGTGAGCCTATAGCTAGCATGACAAGAGAAATGTTTTTTTTTTTTAATTCTATACCAATAACACTGACGTAAAAATAATATATATGTTATTTGTCTAATTCTTTTCAGTGTTGTGCTATTTTTAAAATTAATTTGTCGACAATGCTATTTTCGTTTTTTTAAAAAAAACTTTGATTGTGGAATAAAATAAAACCTTGTGAAACCATAATTTAAAGTATAGTTTCCACAATGTATAAAAATTAGAGGTGAATAAAAAAACTGAAAAACAGATTAGACTGAGAAAATCAGAAAAAATAACTAAAAAAACCGAACCATGAAACTAAAAAAACCGATTAAAATTTTAAAAAAACCGGCCGGTTTGGTTTCGATTTTATAAGTCTGAAACTAAAAAAATCGAATCGAATTAAACTGAACCCAAACTAGAAAAACCAAGTCAAACCAAAAAATCGAGCCAAACCGAAAAACCGAATCAAACCATTTTGAACTGGTTTTTGTCCAAAAAAACCAAAACCAGTCGGTTTGAACCGATTTTAATTTTTTTAAAAATATATATTTTAACTTGGTTATTTTTTATATTAAAATCAAACCAAACTAAAAATAATTATCTCTAATAAAAATCTCGTTTCTTGTATCCTAATGAGTCACCATCCGGGCCTATAATCTCGTTTCAATTGATTGTGCTCTAAGCTGACTACATATTTTTTCATGGTTTATTCGACATAAAAAAAAAAAAATGTGAATATAAGTTCCTTGTCGTATAAAACAAATAATTAGCTATTAATTAGTTAGTGGTACCACACTTTCAATATTTATCACAGGGAGAGAGAGAGAGAGACAAATACGCGCTACAGCCGTTCTTATTTTATCAAGTGAGGGGTAAAATTATCAACCAAAAAAAGAGAGTGATGGATAACGAGAATATTGAGACAGAGACTGCAATACTATTAATGGAAAAGTAGTAATTCCTAAAAATCAAAGACTAGGATTAAAGAATAATTTATATAGAAAAAAATCTAGATTTTTTATTTAACATAAGCAGATTATGAGTTCAATGTCAAAAACACTCCTAAAAATAGATTTTTATAGGTTAAAAATGAAACAGTTATATTTTCAAGCTCAAATTAGAAACTAATTTTTTTAAAAAATTAAATCACTAAATTATCAAATTAATTTATAGACCACCAACTTAATTTAAATGAATTATTTTAATTAAAAAAATATTGTTTTATTAAAAAAAATAGATTTGACTTGATTAGTTAAATAATTAAAATCTAGTCAAATTAATTAAGTTTAATTGAATTAATATGTTTTTAATTTAACTTGAAACTCATTATACTAACTCCAGGAAACGAGTTTTTTTTATTTCTTACTTAAAAGGCATAAATTTATCATGCACTAATAGTCAAAATAATCTGCTAAAGTGGACCCATGTTATCGAACGTGGCAGCACCGCACGATTCTTGGACAAGAAAATTGGTGTCCGTTCTCGTAAGCGAATCTGTGGGAAGCAGAGGCGTCACGGCGGTCTAAACCACACAAACATAAACCACGTGGAGAAAAGCTCGTGCTGCTTTTTCAAGCTGTCTGTCGTACAGGAACTCCGTGACCCTGTCGGTGACGATGGCGGCGCACGACATCGTTTTTAGAAAACACAGCCCTTGTCCTCCAGTCAGGATCTAGCTTCTTTCACAGCTTGTCGCATCTTTCATTACCTGACGGTGCTGTTAAGTATAGGGTGCATCATTATGCCACATCGGTTACATGTCATGATGGGTCATGGGGGGGTAAAGATGATGTATGTATGCGGAGATGATGACGATGATGAAAGTGATGATGTGGCTTCTTCGACTTGGGCTAGCTAGGGACTTTTCTGGAAGTGGCAGAGGGAGTCCCGTCGTGAGGTGGGGCCCTAACAAAGTTCATTGTCTTTCTTGTCCCTTTCTACTTTTCTCTTTCTTTTCTATTATAATTCGAGGACATGCTCTAGCAATTAATAAAAGCAAATTGATATTGGCAGTCTCACAAGCTACAGAGACAAATGGGGTATTGAAAACGACGTGTTTTCGTAATTTATGTTTCGAGAGGTGATAGTAAATGTGACATCTGACGTGATTCAAGGTGTTTTATTTTAAATATATTAAAATATTTTTTGTATTTTAAAAATTATTTTTATTATTAATAAATTAAAATAAAATGATCTTAAAATAAATAAATAATAATTTTTTTTAATTTTTTTTAAAAATTATAGTTCCAACCGTGTTTCCAAACAAGGTTTTAATATACATCACCAAAATTATAATTATTTTCAACATGATAACTAAAATGTTATATTATCAATTATATAATAACAACAACAACAATAATAATAATTTTTTAATATATAACAAATCAAACCTGTAGAAGTAGCACGAACATTACATAAAAAAAAAAAAAAAAAGTGAAATACATTGACCTGCTAGATTTATATTATTTGAGTTTGTAGCTTAGGTTTCGTGTTGTAATACAATTTAAAGATTAAAAGTTTTAAAAATTAATCCCAGAAAAAATAATTGAAAAACAAACTAAGATTTTAATCATGTAATATTCCTTTTAAATTATATATATATATATATATATATATATATATAGAGAGAGAGAGAGAGAGAGAGAGAGATATTCTATTTAATAAAAAATCTAAAAATATTTGATGGGTCACTGAGTTAATTTTTAAATATTTTTAGATTGTTTGATGGATTAATATTAAAATAAATTTAAAAAATATATTATTTTAATATATATTTTTAAAAAAATACTCGAAGAAACATTCTTTCGCCGTAATTCCTCCCAATCACGTTCCTCCGTTTACATAATCATATGCCCGGTGTGGTTGCCATGTGATTGTAAAGAGCAAAAAGAGGGTGGAGTTAGCAATACCACCCTCCCGAAGAAAACGATTGAATATTAACTTGAAACAATGGGCTGATAGAATTGGTAGCTCACAAAAACCATATAAATAGCCTTTCGTGGTAAGAAACTGGACATGATTTTTAGTGTCTTTCCCTTTTTCTTGTTTTTTTGCCCCGTCTTTTAATGGCGTGTTGAGGAGCTGTGGGGCCCAGAAGGCTGGACGCTGGCACAATCGCACCCTCTTATTCTGTGGGCCATCACCCTTAAGAGAAATGTAAGGTTTGCAAAAAGGGATGGATATTGTGGGGCCTTCACATTCTGCAGTGCTTATTTACCAGCTGTCATGACTCTACACATTCTGCTTTGATTTTCATTTTTTTTTTTGGTTTTGGTACAGCTGGGACCCATAGATTCTTCGCCCCTTCTTCCTTTTATAAAAGCAGGAAATTGCGCTGTCAATTATTTTCTTTGTTGACAATTGAATAAGCAATTGACTATTTACTTCTTAAGAGTTAAAGGTTTGCTTAATAACTTCTTATTGGTGGGCTAAATGGACCGAGGCCCATAGAAAAAAATGATATAGGTGTTATTTTTTAAAACTAGTAGGGTTAGAAGTCCAACCGCATAAAAAATATATAAAAAAGAGATTTAATAGTAAAATAAAGTAAAATCTCTTCACATGTCATGTTTATTTTCTTAGGTTATGCAACAATACCAACTTTAGCACTAGCATCATTATTGATTTTACTTATAATCATTTTCATATTCTCATCTAATAACTCAATGCTATATAAAAACTATAATTAATTATAACTTTATTAACAAAAAAACAAAACTTAACAAAATATAATAGAATTGATTCTCTGTATTGAACTAACAAAAATCTAGCAGAGATCATAGCAAAAGCAGACATTTTAAACCTAGCTCTATAATCAAATCATCTTTGTTGAGCTCTTTATTGATCAAACATTTACTTAGCTAAGCCATCTTTCTATTATATCCATTCATTACTTGGCTCCACAGTTGAAATAGTACCACAAGGTGAATCTTCTTATATGAGCATATCCTTAAGTGAGATTGGAGTGGATTCATTTGAGTTTGCAAGCATGTTGTTAGCATAGGCAGTAGTTGTTATTGATAGAAATACAGCTGAAATAGGAGTGTAATTATAGGATAAGTATCTTCCTATAATTTAGGCCTAAATTATAGGAATCTGATGTAAATCAGGATTCCTTCCTATTTAAAGGAACGAGACTCTCATGTAAAGGGCATTCAACCAATTTGACATGGTATCAGAGCTATACCTTTGAATTTGTATTCCAAAATCAGGCTCTTTCTTGTTGTTCTCGGTTTCTGGATTATTCTGGATCAATCCTAGATACATAGGACTCTCGGTCTCCTGGCTCTTTGCAATCAGTCCTAGATACAGAGGACTCTCAGTTTCTTGGTTCTTTTGGTTTGGTTCTCGGTTGTTAGCTGAGGTTTGTATTCTCCTTGTTCTATGATTTTTTGTGTATCACTACAAAGATGTCAAACAATTCTGATTTGTTTGGTGTCCGATTTACTGGGAAGAATTATTCTGCTTGGGAATTTCAGTTTCAAGTATTTGTCATAGAAAAAGAATTGTGGGGTCATGTGGATGTGAGTGATCCAGCCCCTACTGATGCTACAAAACTGTCTTTATGGAAGGTCAAGGACGCTCGGGTAATGTCCTGGATACTAGGGTCAGTTGACCCCCTCATTATTCTTAATATGAGGCCATACAAAATAACAAGAACCATGTGGGAATATCTGAAGAAAGTTTACTATCAAGATAACAATGCTAGACGTTTTCAATTAGAAAACGACATCTCTAATTATTCTCAAAGCAATCTTTCTATTCAGGAGTATTATTCTGGTTTTCAGAATCTATGGGCAGAATATACTGATATCATTTATGCCCAGATTCCAGTAGAATCCCTCTCGGTTATTCAGAAGGTGCATGAGCAAAGCAAGCGTGATCAATTTCTCATGAAATTGAGATCTGAATTTGAGATTACTCGCTCAAATTTGATGAGCCGAGCTCCCTTGCCTTCCTTGGATGTTTGTTTTGGGGAATTACTGCGGGAAGAACAGCGAATCCTTACACAAAGTACTCTAAAGCAGGACAACCCAGCTGCAGTTGCCTTTGCTGCCCAAGGAAGAGGTAGAGGCCGGAATATGGGCAATGTTCAGTGTTATAGTTGCAAGGAATATGGCCACATAGCTAACAATTGTAGAAAGAAGTTCTGCAATTATTGCAAACAGCAAGGGCACATTATCAAGGAGTGTCCCACTCGTCCTCAAAACCGGAAAATACAAGCCTTTCCAGCGGTGGTATCTGAAAACTCATCTGTGACAGTCGCTACCAGTTCTCTTACTCCAGAAATGGTGCAGCAAATGATCATTACAGCCCTCTCGGCCCTAGGGCTACAAGGTAATACTTCCAATTCACAACTTTGGCTTGCTGATTCCGCTGCTTCAAATCATATGACCAACTCATCAAGTATGCTTAAGAATGTGCGAGAGTATCATGGTTCATCACAAATTCAGGTTGCTAATGGTGGTCATATACCCATCACTAAAATTGGAGATATTGATCCCACCTTCACGAATATTTTTGTATCACCAGAACTGTCTACTAGCCTTATTTCAATTGGTCAACTGGTGGATGATAACTGTGATGTGCATTTTTCTCGTAATGGTTGTCTTGTGCAGGATCAGGTGTCGGGGAAAGTAATCGCGAAGGGGCCTAAAGTTGGACGCTTATTTCCGCTGAATTTTTCCATTCCTAGTTGTCTTTCTTTTGCATGCTCGAATGTTCTAAATAAAGTGAAGTCTGGCATAAACGTTTAGGCCATCCAAATTCTGTTGTTTTATCGCGATTGTTGAATTCTGGTTTGTTGGGAAATCAAGATAAATTTTCTTCTTTCGATGCTTTGATTGATTGTTCAACATGTAAGTTAGGTAAGAGTAAAACTCTTCCTTTTCCTTCTCATGGTAGTCGTGCCACAAAATGTTTTGATATTATTCATAGTGATGTTTGGGGACCTTCACCGATACTTTCTCATGCTCATTCCAAGTACTTTGTAACTTTTATTGATGATTATAGTAGGTTTACTTGGGTATACTTCCTACGTTCCAAATCTGAGGTTCTTTCGTCTTTAAGACATTTCTTGCCTATGTTGAAACCCAATTTTCTACTGGTATTAAGGTATTAAGATCTGATTCGGGTGGGGAATATATGTCACGTGACTTTCATGATTTGTTACTACAAAAGGGCATTATTTCACATCGTTCTTGTCCATATACACCTCAACAAAATGGGGTTGCTGAGCGTAAGAATCGACATTTGTTGGATGTCACTAGAACCTTATTGCTTGACTCGTCTGTTCCCTCTAAATTCTGGGTTGAAGCATTGTCTACTGCTGTTTATTTAATCAACCGTTTGCCCTCCCAGGTGTTAAAATTCGACTCCCCTTATTATCGTCTATATCATGAGGCTCCTAGCTACTCTGATTTGCATACTTTTGGTTGTGTCTGTTTTGTTCATTTGCCTTCTAATGAACGCCACAAACTTTCTGCTCAGTCTGCTAAATGTGCTTTTCTAGGTTATAGTATTTCTCACAAAGGTTTTGTTTGTTATGATCTAAGTTGTAGCAAATTTCGTGTCTCTCGAAATGTGGTCTTCTTTGAAAATCAATATTTTTTCCCTACTGCTACTCCTACTGCATCTTCATTGCATGCTCCTATTCTTCCTCATTTTGAGGACGTGTCGTCATTTGAGCGGTTTAAACCTGGAATTGTGTATGAAAGACGGCGCCCAATTTTGGCTCTTCCGGAGACTAACCCACCATCTGATCCTGCTACTGAGACTGCTTCGGTACCTTCCCCTCTGCAGCCTGCTCTTCATCGTTCTACGAGGGTTTCTTATCCTCCTGATAGGTTTGGTTTCTCTGCTACTCTATCCAATATTATTGTTCCATCATGTTACTCACAGGCTGTCCAGTATGAGTGTTGGCAAACCGCCATGCAGGAAGAACTTTGTGCGCTTCAGGATAATCATACATGGGATCTTGTTTCATGTCCTTTATCGGTTAAACCCATTGGGTGTAAATGGGTATATTCCATAAAGCTTCGCTCTGATGGCACTCTAGACCGCTATAAAGCTATAAAGCTCGGTTGGTTACTCTGGGGAATCAACAAGAATATAGGGTGGATTATGAAGAGACTTTTACCCCCGTAGCCAAAATGACTACCGTGCGCACTATTATTGCCATTGCTGCTTCACAGGGTTGGCCAGTTCATCAAATGGACGTCAAAAATATGTTTCTTCATGGTGATCTCAAATAGGATATTTATATGGCACATCCACCGGGTTTGGTTTCATCTTCTAAATCGGTTGTTTGTAAATTGAAGCGGTCCTTGTATGGTTTGAAACAAGCTCCCCGAGCATGGTTTGACAAGTTTCGCACTACCTTGCTTCGCTTCTCTTTTGTGCAAAGCAAATATGATTCTTCATTATTTCTTTGCACAACATCTACTGGGTATGTTTTTCTACTTGTTTATGTCGATGACATTGTCATTACAGGCACTGATTCGACATTGATTAGCAGACTTCAGCAACACCTTCGGGATTCCTTTCATATGAAGGACCTTGGTTCTCTCACTTACTTCTTGGGTTTGGAGGTTCATTCTTCCTCTTCTGGTATTTATGTGCACCAACAGAAATACACTCATGATTTGATTGCTTTGGCCGGTCTTCAAGCTTCTTCTCCCGTAGATACTCCTTTAGAGGTGAATGTTAAGTTTCAAAGTGATGTTGGGGATCTTCTTCCTAATCCATCTTTGTATCGACAACTTGTTGGCAGCTTGAATTATCTTACTATTACTCGACCTGATATCTCCTTTGCCGTTCAGCAAGTCAGTCAATTTATGCAATCTCCTCGTCATCTACACTTAGCAGCAGTCCGTCGCATCATTCGATATCTACTTGGTTCTTCTAACCGTGGTCTATTCTACCCAGCTGGATCTCCTATTAGTCTTGTTGCATACAGTGATGCAGATTGGGCCGGTTGTCCTGATACCAGACGCTCTGTTACAGGTTGGTGTATGTTTCTTGGTGATTCCTTGATTTATTGGAAAAGTAAAAAACAAGATCGAGTCTCCAAATCCTCGACCGAATCTGAATATCGCGCCATGTCCACTGCCTGCTCAGAGATTGTTTGGCTTCGTGGCCTGCTTGCCGAGATGGGATTTCACCAGACTACTCCTACTCTCCTCCATGCAGACAACACGAGTGCTATTCAGATTGCTACGAATCCCATCTTCCATGAGCGCACCAAACATATTGAAGTGGATTGTCACTCTATCCGCGAAGCCGTCGATGCTCATGTTATTTCTCTTCCACATATCTCCACCGATCTCCAGATTGCTAACGTGTTCACAAAATCCATGACTCGACAACGACATCAGTTTTTGATTAGCAAATTGATGCTTATTAATCATCCAACATCAATTTGAGGGGGAATGTTAGCATAGATAGTAGTTGTTATTGATAGAAATACAGCTGAAATAAGAGTGTAATTGTAGGATAAGTATCTTCTTATAACTTAGGCCTAAATTATAGGAATGTGATGTAAATCAGGATTCCTTCCTATTTAAGGGAACGGAACTCTCATGTAAAGGGCATTCAGCCAATTTGACAAATTTGACACATGTATATTCTAATGAAGTTGTGGAGCAGAAATTAAGTAGTTATCATCTGACCCTGTATTTTAATTGGATAAAATGATGGAATTCTTAGGATACCTTATTGTTTTTTGAGAAAGCTAAAGCATCTTTCAATAATATCTTAAGCTTGTGAGTACTTTATATTGAAGTACTCTTCATATTTCTAGGTGCACGTGTATTGCTAGCCCATTCTTTTAAATTGTATCGTGTCATCAAAATCTCTTCCATTTGTACTGACATGGACTTTCAAGCCATTACATCTAGTGACAACATCTCATAAAACCCTCGAATTTGAAGCAGGCCCTTCCCAACAAGGAAACACAAACATAAACTTGATATCACTGATAGTCCATACTTCTATGAAATATACTCCAATTCAATCACAATTTAAACCGCGTGTCTATTAGACAAAGAAATGCCAAGGGTAATTATTTTCTTGATGTCATCATACATTCAGGGTAACTATATGCCAAACTAAGATAATTTCTTGAAAATTTACATCTTTAGAAAGACTGTCGAGTTGAAAGTTCAGACCTCGATAATTGCAATCCACTTACAAACTATAAAAAATAGATCCACTAAATTACTGATGTACTTTTTCTATGATGTATACAAATACAAGAATTAAAAAAAGGAAAAAAAAAGGCTATCAAATAATGGGAGCTACTGATTGGAAGAATGAATAAATACATCTAAACAAAAACCACACCAATTATCCATAAGATATGTGAACCCATATAAACTACTTTTAACATTTCCAACAATTCTCTTTCAAACCATCACCTCATAGTGGTAAAACATTGTATACAAGACAAGTTCAATAAAAATAATAGTCAAACCAACCATGTAGATAATTTCTAATATAATACAAACCCATTGAGACTTGTTGATCATATAACATATTTTCCATTTAGTGTGGATTAAATAGATATAAAGCACCTATCAATAGCCTAAATTGACTCCATTCTTTTTAGAAAGGGAGCACCACATCATTCTTGTATGCATTGCATACCAAAGTTGAAACAAATTTACAGGTTATCTAAACATAATTTGGAGAAAACTAAAGTTGAACAAATGAAATTGTATGTACTTAAGCAGGAAAAGCAACATATAAAATTGTTTTTGTCTTTCAACCCAACAAGTAAATAATGAAAAGAAAAAAAAAACAAACATCAACATGACAAGTGCTTCTAATTCAATCCTTCAAGGCATTCAAAGGCAAGAGAAAATTTCTTCCTCTCCCTTCTTCCCTACTAGACTACTAACTCCAATTCAATCTAAATCGAAAACCCTAGTTTCAAAATCAATGAAAGCCAAATTAGTGCTTCATCGAACAAATTGGAAGCAGAGAAGAAGAAAGTATTCATTGATTACCTGTAATGGATTAATCTGATTGGGGTGTAGAGAAACAAAAACTCTAGCTTTCTTGATTATTCTAAATTGATTTTCTTTTTTTCCTTGCAACAACAGGGAGTGAAATGAAGAAATGAGAAAATATATTGTGGTGCTATGTTTTATATGAAGGGCATAATAATCATTTCAAAAATAATAACTCTTGTACAGAGAATTGAATAAGTTTGTGTTTTTTTTTATTGGAACAAAAACTAATTATTTAAAACAATTTTGAATAAAACAAAAATTAATTTTCATCCTATCCAAAATTGCACCAAACAACCTCAAAAAAAAATTATTATATATAGTTTATCTTAGTTTACATGGGGACGCTTGTTTTTGAAAAGAAGTTATAACACGAGTGTTGTGTTGTTTTTCAAAGCACTTCTAACTTAGAAATGTATTAAAATAATATTTTTTTTATTTTTAAAAAAATTATTTTTAAAATCAGCGCATCAAAATAATCTAAAAATACCAAAAAAAATATTAATTTGAAGTAAATAAAAAAATAAAAAATCTTAATTTTTTTTAAAATACTTTTAAAATATATATAAAATCAGTTTTTTAATTTGACGTCTAAACTGTGATAATTAAAAAGTAGAGACACGTATGATTGGCGAGCCTCCGAACAGAAACATCTAAGATCACAGCAGCCAAGACATCAGGAATTCGGCATTCTTTTCTGGTTCGTCGCAAGATTTGACACGCATGGAGGCTATCCCCTGGATTCAAATTCCTTCAAGGCACTATAATTCTAATAAACATGCCTTTTATAAGAAAGTTTCATCCGAGAAGCACGTCTTCAACGTGGAAATCCTTCACAGTATTGGAGATTCAGCCCCATAAAGTTTATTCAACTTTTTAGACAATAAACAGCCAAATATGAGGTTCATCACTCCATGGTCCATAGGTTCCACTCCTCGTGAAAATAGAATGAAGACAGAATTTTGAAGCTGATTTTAATACGGTTTATCATTACTTGTGGGGTGGGGGGGTTAATTTGGTCATATCAAAATTATATTTAGTAGGATAATTATTAAAAAAAAATTGTACCCATTAGTAGGGGTGAATAAAAAAACTGAAAAAAAATAACTAAAAAAACTGAATTAAAAAAACCCGATTAAAAAGCTTAAAAAAAAAATCGGTTCGATTTGGTTTCGATTTTTGAAATCTTAAACCAATTGAACCGAATCAAACCGACCAGTTCAACAAACATCTAAATCCACTATAAAAGAAACCCTAAACCTAAACTTCACAATTCACAATCCTTCACCCTCAAGTCTCAGCTGCCTCCTCTCTTCCAAATACCTTTAAAGTTACCCCTCTCTTTCTCTAATTCTAATTGTTCTTTAATTCTTTATATCAAAACTCAAGGGTTCAAAGTTCAACCAATTATCATCAAAACTTTCAACACTAACATCACCCTAAAATTTCAATCCTTTTCTCTTTCATACTATATTTGTTGTAACTCTTGACATGTGAACAATGAATGAAGGGATATAAAACCTTCTTTTGCATAAAAGGGATATGCGTTTTTTCCACATGTTTTTGCATAAAAGGGATTTGCACTTTTTTTATCTATCTTGGTTTCATGGATTTTCCGGGCTATTTTGGCTTTTTATGAGTTGGTGTAAATCTTGTTGGCCAGGATCATTATTTTGTACTATACATAGTTGAAATCTTGCCATTTAGACTAATCAGTTTATCACCATCTTTTTTATTTTGTTGTTGTTGGCATTGGCTTGCTCTTCACATGAAACAAAATTGGATTATATGTTTTTTTAATTAACCAAACCGAACCGAAAATGATCAGTTCAAATAGGTTTTGATTTTAAATTAAAAAAAATTAAATTTTGATTTGGTTGGTTTTTAATAAAAACCAAACCGAACCGAAAATATTCACCCCTATCCATTAGTATCAATATCCATTGAATTTGGATGAGTTTATCATCCATAAACACTAGTCTCCAATTTATATATACTTGTGTTTGATTTTTATTTATATTTTTTTAACAATTGATATTATATAAATGCAAGTTACTTATTAGAAGTTACAATGTAGATTCTGATAAGCGTTACTTTTATTTGGATTTTTTTTACCATAATAGTTCATGGTACTGGGTGTAATTGTTTGGGTAGAGCCTTAGAGGTACAAATGAAAACAAGGCAACAATGTTTGTTGCCTCTTTCTTTTTGGGTGAAAATTGTGTACCATCACTTACTATATTGCATTCAAATATATCTTTTATTAAAGTTATTTAATTGGCTATTTTTAGTGCATGATGAGGATGGAGGATTTTTTTTATTTTTTTTTGCTCGAGTTGACCAAGTAATTACATATATGGTTTTCAATGTGGCAGGTGGGTAAATAATAATAATAATAACTTGAGTGATTTTAATTCATGAGCTAAACTTCTATATATATATATATATATATATATATATATAATATTACAAAAGAGGAGAGGAGTGGTTTGAAAAGGAATATCACAAACACACCCATTTATGAATAATTAAAAACATTTTATCATCCTCATGTGGCAGTGCTTTCTGTTTCTTTATTCATTTGTAATTAATCTCTAACCAGAGTATATTTTAATCAGCAAGGATTAACGTAGATTACTTAAATTTGAAGATTATGAACTTATGCCATGATGATTGATTTACATAACTATATATAATAAAGTTTTCTATGAGTTTATTATCTTATATTTAATTTGTGCTTGATTTTATGAATATATATTTTGTTGTTGTATAATTAAGTAAAATATAGTTTTATGAAAAAAAACGAAGTTACCAAACTTAGAAGGTGTTTGAGAGTGTAGTAACAGTTGTTTTTCAAAAACAATTTCACTCGAAAAAATATCAAAATAATTTTTTTATTTTTTTTAAAATTTAACATCAACACAATTTAAAAAATACTAAAAATATAATTTGAAGCAAAAACAAAATTAAATTTTAATAAAAAAACAAGTTAAAACTCACTCTCAAACACTCTTTTAGTGGAGTCTATAACTCCATTATATGGGTCATAAGGGTGACCTAGTTAAGCCATTGAATCGAGATTGATTCAATATATTATCGTATTAATATTTTTAAAAAATATTATTTTAATTTTTTTAAAAGTTAAATCATAATATATTTTTTATTTAGCATTTAGATTGTGTTTAAATCTGTCAAGTTAATTGGATCATTTTAAAATACTTTTTACATAATTTAATTTTAAATTCAAGTAAAAACAAAACCTTGTCAAAAGATTTTAAAATTTACTCCTTGATTTTAATGATAATATTTTTTTTTAATGAATTGAAAAAAAAAATATTTTGAATAAAAATTTGATTTGATTGACTTAGATATGTAAACTATTTCATTATTTCATGATCTAAGGATATTAAGAGCATTTGTCAAATATTGATATAGTTGAAAAGGTACAAATAACTTAGTGGGCCAATACAAAAAGATAACTCGACACATAAATTTGTACTATTTAACCAAAAATAATTTTAGTCCTTATATATAGTTTTGCGTAAATAATTGGTTAATCCTTATATATCTTGTTTGTTTTTGTATTTTAAAAGTGTTTTTAAAAAAAATTAAATTTTTTTAATTTTTTAATTTTAAATTAATATTTTTTTGTGTTTTTATATTATTTTGATGTGTTAATTTTAAAAATAATTTTTAAAAAATAAAAATATATTATTTTGATACATTTTTAAATAAAAAGTACTTTGAAAAACAACTGCAACCACACTTTTCATATTATTTTTTAATTTATTGTTTTTTTATTCTCCAAGAAATAGAAAAGGAAGAGTGGACAAGATGGAAAAATTAATTAGAAAAGAAGGTTGGAACTGAAAACGCTAAATTAAGGATGATCTACCTAACCAAATGAGTATTTCAACTATTTTCAGCTCTACAGGGACTAAATTAATTGTTTGATTAATTAATATAAACCATAGGGACTAATTATTTTTTTCTCTTAAAATTACCCAATTAGATCACGTAATTCACATTGGTTGGTCCAAAAATTTAACCATTACTCATTAAATTCCCTCTCACCTAAGATCTATAAGAGTTATAATTGCTTAGCCAAAATTAGGCCGGAGGAGAGTTTTTACTAGCTAAAATTAGATCCAAGAAAAATTACAAGTAAATAAATTTTAAGAATTTATAAAACAAAAAATATATAATTCAGATATTTCAAGCAATCCTAATTTTTTGAGTATCACCTAAAAAAAAAAATTTTGAAGTAATTTCTTAAACTAGCCATTTCTTTAAAATTACTGGGAAAATAAACATATTACTTTGCGTTTGAAAATATGATCAAAACAGAGTTTTGTTAAATTTTATTTTTTTATTTAAATTTATTATTTATATATATATATATATTCGGATTGTTTTATCTATTAATATTAAAAAATTTTTTTAAAAGAAATTGATGCATTTATAATAAAAAAATACATTAAAATAAAATATTACACTTCTAAATACCCCATTCATATCTACTAGACTTTGACTTGCAGTCCAACCTTTTTTTTTTCCTTTAATTTTCTTTTTTAAAATTGCTTTAATACTTGTATCAATCCGTCCAATCAACTAATTCTTACTAAATTTCAATGGTAATGATTTGATCGGATTCTTTTTATGTTTGATTCTAATAAATCATTTAAGTCTTGTTTGGACTGCTGATATTTCATTAAATTTTTTTAAAAATTCTTCTTTAAATAAATATTTTTTAATTTAAGGTCCTATATTAAAAATAAATTTTTAAAAATAAAAAATATTATTTTAATATATTAAAAAAAACACTTTAAAGAAAAACTTTTTCCAAACAAATCAGTGAAGTACATGTTTAATAGCCCTCTTGATGTGTGCATGTACTTTCTTTCATTCTATCGTTTTTGTTTTTGTTTTTTTTCTCAATCGTCCACCTTTCCGCCTAAAGATTCGTATCACACCCTCTGCTTTAAAATGATAATTAAAATACACTTCCCATTCGACTAACAAATAATAATAAACGTTTGAGCACCTAGAGGCTCCCACAAGTCTTTCGTTCTTAAAGTATATTTATACTGAAAGTATATTTAACAGTATAGTAATAATTAATTTTTAAATAATTTTTCATGTTAAAATATATATTAATAATATTTTTTTTATTTTTTAAAAATTATTTTTGATATCAGCACATAAAATCCAAAACATATAAATTATATTAAATTTTAATTAAAAAAATATTAATTTTTTTAAAAACACGAAGCGTTTTAAACGTCTAGGTCATCATGCAGCGCATATTTTTGGTTGACGATGCTTTTAATCTTTTGTTGAATCAACTCTAAACTATTAGGTTAATTATCGGCTGCCCATGATGCCGAATAAGTGAAGTCTTGCTTGATTGTGGATGTGTCTGCGATTCCTTTCTTTTTTGACTAATAATTAGTGGCTGCGATTCAATTCAGCTACTTTCTACGTTCGGTTTCTACATTTTCTAGCCCAAGAAAGCATGAACCGCTCCCAGATTCACAACGGCGGCCGTAGCAGCGGCGTGGTGGGGCCTTCTAGAACCCAGCTAGGTTGGTAAACAAGGGATAGAGGAGGTGTAACCTCATCAGGCAACAAAAACCAAAAACGTCCACTTAAAAAGGCGGCAACCCAGCAGCCGCCCCAAACCTAATCCTTCTTATATCTTAATAGTAATAAGTGGTTAGGGCTTCTTTTTATTTTAATTTCAAGTTTTTTATTATTTTGGCGGTTGCTTGCTGTCTTTTTCTAATATTTTTTTATTCGCGTGAAACGTGGCGTGTCACTAGGCAATCTGCCGTCTCTGATGGTGGTAGTGATAAATGGGACCCCGGGTTTAAAACAACTTTAACGCAAACACGCCGCCCCGCCGGCGCTCAACCTGTCTGTCGTTATCGGATTCGTCGCCTTGCCTAG
Organism: Populus tremula; assembly: GCA_964019445.1. Taxonomy (NCBI): domain Eukaryota; kingdom Viridiplantae; phylum Streptophyta; class Magnoliopsida; order Malpighiales; family Salicaceae; genus Populus; species Populus tremula. The sequence continues at coordinate 11,708,736 of CAXHTJ010000003.1, read as the reverse complement.
GCGCCGTACTTACTTTAAACTATTCACAAAAATCCAGATTGCTTTCATGCTTGTTATGGTATATGCTTGCATGCATGCATTTCCCCAACCACTTATATATGTCTGTTGTCGCCCATCCATGCAGATATTTCTGCCTCTAAGCATGCCATGCCCATCATACTTATATATAAATATTTTATTTTTTTCATTTAATTTTTATCACTCCTATGTGTATCTAATATCAGCTTGTGTAGAAAATAGTATGCAACAAACTTTTTTCAAAAATTAATAATTCATGGAGCGTTTCTTCTAGTGTTATAGAGTTATTTTTAAATTATTTTTTTATTTTTTAAAAAATTTAAATTTATAATTTTTATGTGTTTTTAAATGGTTTCAATATTTTAATATAAAAAATCTAAATTATATATTATTTTAATATATTTTTAATTACAAAACTTTTAAAAAACATAGCTTGTTTGGTAGTATGGTTATGGTTGTGATTGATTTTTAAATAAATTTTCGTGTCAAAATATATGTCAATGATATTTTTTTAATTTTTTAAAAATTATTTTTAATATCAGCACATCAAAATAATTTTAAAATACTAAAAACATATTAATTTAAAATTAATAAAAAAATAAAAAAATTAATTTAAAAAAAACACTTTTAATATACAAAAACAAACAAAATTATATTTATATCACAATATTAAATACACGTTTAATCATATATTGCCATTAACAAATGATCATCGAAGCACACAAAGCCTCCACTACATAAAACCTTGCAATTAGTTCTTCTAAACACAAAATTCGGTGTCGTTCACCCGTGAGGTTAAAGTTAGCGTGACGTGATTGACAAGTTAAAATAAGACTTGTGAATTGTGATATTGGATAGTCCATTACCAACACGGGAATAGAAGAATTAAGAGTTAATAAATAAATAAATAAATTGATAAATTGGAAAGCGAAATCAGACGCGTAGATATCGACGACTATAAGGACGAGGAAGCAGGCAGCCGCGCCTCCCGGCTTCCGCTTCAAGCGCTGGCGTCCACGTGGGTCTTTTGTCTCCTTGCCCTACTTTTTCGCGTTTTAAATATAAATGTTTTCGCCTACACAGCTCTTGAAAGATCGGACGGCACTGTGACACGTGCGATCATGTCACGAATCTCGAGATTTACGTGCCCAGTCAACATGGAACGCTCTCTCGGTCCCCTACTTTTTATCTACTGATGTGGATTGACGAATGCTCTCTGACATTAGTTTAATGTTTTTCTTTTAATTCTTAATTTTCTACATTCCTCGCTATTTGTTTTTTCTCCGACTCTTACAGCAATTCATAAAATAACCGATATATAATGCATTATAAGGGTGCGAAAGTGGTTTGGTTATTTTTAAATTAATTTTTTATTTAAAAATATATTAAAATAATATTTTTTATTAAAAAATAAAAAAATATTAATTTAAAACAAATTAAAATTTTTTAATTTTTTTTATAAAAATATTTTTAAAACATAAAAATAAACAGGACTAAATATACATCATTAACAACAAACATTTAAATAATATATATATATATATAAAACAACTGGAATAGATATTAAAGGGAAGGCACGAAAACTAAAAAATTAAACATCAAACTAATGAAAAACACTCAAATAAAATAAAATAAAAATTTTCAAATTAAATAAAAAAAAACTTAATATATATATATATATATATAGAAAAAGTTTTTAAACCCTGCCTGATCCAAGATTGGGGTTCCAAGTTTTGACAGGGTCACCGAGTCGCCCAGATCAATTTTAAGTTTTTAAAAAATTTAAAACGATATCGTTTTAATAAAATAAATAAAATAAAAATCAACAAATTACAACAAAATTTTTAATCAATCTTGCCAAATTACCCTAAATTTTAACCTTTTTATTTTTACTAAGTCCAGCCTAAGTCAACTTATCAATCCTGCTGGTTTCAAAACTACAACAAAAAGATTTTGAAATCTTGCACTACAAATCTTTGACAAAAAAAAACAAAAGAAAATCTTTCGCATAGAAGCTGAGGGGAACGGTTTTTCCTTTTCAAGAACTTATTATTCTTCTTGTTTTTTTTTCTCTTTCGCCGTGTTTGATTTCTCCTTTTCAAATTACGATTTTTGCATCCATATTTCCAATTTATCAAAGGAAAGCTATCGTGCTAAGATCGTATGGGATTTGAGAGATTTTCAGTTCCCATATCGTAATCAAAATTTGAACAATGATGACAGAAAAAAGATCATCCCCAAGTTCACCCACTACAACTTACAAAAGGGGTCTGCACATACATCAATATTTATCCATAGTTTTTCAAACTTGCTTATTTTCAGTATATAATTTCTATTTTTTCTATACAATTATGGTGTGTTCATACTTACATTTCCGTAAAAAACACTTCAACACCGTTTGTTTCTCTGTTGAAAATGTGTTGAGATATGTTTTGAAAATGTGTTCGATATAAAAAAAAATTATTAAATTGATATTTTTTTATTATTTTTATATATTTTTAAATAAAAAAACACTTTCAAAATATAATATATCATACACCACATCATCAAATATTTACTATTATAGTGAAACAACCCCATCAATAAACTTAAAGCTATAGTAAAGTTAAATATTGGAGAATCATCAAAATTAGGGCAGGCATGATTGTGCCGAAAGGGAATACCACGAACATCCTACATAATTGTTTCAATTCCAAAGTTTTTCATTTTGGTAAAAAAAAGCTATGCTCTCTATACAGCATGATTACTACATCTCCTCGCCCATTTTAAGGAGACTATTTTTTTAAAACAGAAAAAGGGTTAGAAAAGAAAACAATGGGCTTAAATCATTTGGCCAACACAACCAAACCTCGCCAGAATTTTTATATTTTTCAATGAAATTTTTTTATTGATATTTATACAATAAAATTATTATTTCATTGACAAATATTAATATACCGAAAAAATAACAGACATAAATATTTCGTTGGTAAATCTTTTGTCGGTAAGTTTTTTTTGTTAGCAAATACATTGGTAATAAAAAAATATTATTACCGATGAATTTACTGTCACGAAAACACGCTAAAAAACATTATTCGTTTTATTCCGTTAGTATTTCCCTCATGAAGCTTGTCATGCAACTGCAAAAAATACCGTATGAAATTCCATCGGTGATTATTTAAAAAATATTTTTAAAAAATCTATTTAACAAAACTATAAAATAATTAAATTAATATAAATCAACACTCCAAACTACTCAGAACTGAGTTGTTTGGAAAAAAAAATCAACTCAAAAAAATATGCAACAAATAAATAATACAAAAAATATTAACAACAACAAATAAATAAAGTTGCGATTGCTAAAAAATTTAAAATCTTATAAATAAATCAACTAAAAATTGGTCTTATATTAAAAAAAAATCCTACAACAACATTCATACAATTATTAAGAACAAAACAAAAATTAAAAATAAAATAAAATAATAAATATAATGAGAAAAACATAAAAAAAAAAAAAAAAGATATACCTGAGCATGGAGGAGAAGAGAAAGAGTTGAGGAGAGGAGAGGAGAGAAGAGAAGAGAAAGAAAATAAAGGGATGTCGATGTTTTTTGCATAAGAAGAAGAAGAAGAAGTTTGTCTATTGTGAAATTAGTGATTCTAGTCTTTTTATTGAGATGTTTTACTGATAATTTTTTCAAAGAATAATTAAATATTAATATTTTAAATCATTTTGTTTGTAATATTTAATTTAAATTCTTAATTTAATAGAAAATTTTTAGAGACCACCTAATATTACCAATGATTTTTCAATTTGTCGGTGATTTTATCTGTAATATTTAATTTAAATATTCAATTTATTCAAAAACTTTCAGAAACCCACCAAATAACACCGATGACTTTTTAATTCATCGGTTATTTCTTCTATAATTAAAAATAATTAATAGTGCAATTGAAAAATGAATAATTCTAGAGCTCTTTGGAAAATAATAACATAATTTTCTAGTGGTGATTTTCTTTGTAATTGACATAATAAACAATACCAGGAAGAAATAAATAGTTTACCAATCAGTTTATAGATGGATTTTACCAATGATATTAATATCATCGGTAATTATGTTGGTATAAATAATACATCATCATACTTTTTAGCTTTTTTATTTTATTTTCACTGTAATTAATTTTCTTGGTATATATTGAGGGAATATTTCAATCAATAAAATTTACTGCAATCTACCAATAAAAATATTTTATCAATATTTTTATTTATATTTGTCAATTTTATAGTAGTGCGCATTTACAAAATCGTTTCATCCTCTTGTCAAGAATGGCAACCATGAAATTGAAAACGAAGTCCAAATCTTTTTGTTCAATTAAACTAATTACATGTTAAAATTTGGGATTCCCATAAATGCATAAAGGCAATTTCATTTTTTAACTTCCTATTTTCATTACTTGTGATAGTAACAATAAAACCTTTACGTTAATACCATAAAAAAAAGCTTATTACTTTATTTTTACTGATAGGTCACCATACACCCTTGCATGTGTATCACTCACTTTTAAATCTAATATCTATCACCAATTTAAAACATCATTTCGAAAGTAAAAGGGTATTAGTTTCTGTTTTTTAGCATGTTTTATTTTAAAAATATTTTTTATATATATTTTTCAATAATTATAATATGTTAATTTTTTTTTAAAAAAAACAAGTTTGGGAAAATAAAGTTTCATGAAAGAAGTGATAGACAACATTGCTTAGTTGCATGACAAGCAAAGTTGTAAATCAATCACTTTCATTATATGCAAAAAACAACAAATATAAACAACATAAAATGTTTTTTTTATATATATATATTATTAAAATAGATATTCGGATTAGTTTATTCTCGACTAATTTTATAAATTATAAAATTAATAATCATATAAACTTATTATCATATTAATAATTATAAAATTTAAATTTAAAATTATATAAAAAAATAAATTCTTTAATTTTAAGCTACCGATATAAATAATGATATTCTTTCACATTATGACAGTAGGTATTACATCAATTCAGTTTTTCTTACAAAACCAAGGATCGCAACCTATCAAAACAAATTCATAAAGACCACCGTATTACTCTAACCCAGTAGCTATGATGATGACACTTGTCCCAATTACCTTTCGTACTGAAGACAAAGCCACGTGGCAGTAGGTAATGGAATTACTAATATCACTGGTCAACTTATGATATTTGCTGATACAAAATACAATCTCAGAGTATAATGAGAATTTAAAACTTACATAGTTATTAATTTTAAAATTTATAAAATTAATTAAAAAATATATAAATTAATTTAAATAGTTATATTAATAAAAAAAAATACAATCAAAAACTGAAACAAAATATAACTTTATATAGATATTATTTTTAAAGATATTTTTTCAATATAAAAATATATTTTAAAATTTAATAATTTTTTCTTCTAAAATAAGAGTCATAAAAATAGTCAATAGAAATTATAACCCTATAAATATAGAAAAATAATATCATGAACTTTTCAGCACACTTTAAGTATAAGAGTGCATGATATATATAAACTGCTAATATGTAATAATTAAATAAAAAATAAATTAAAAAAATTAAAAAAATGTTATAATAGTTAAAATAATAAAAGAGTTGAAGGGAATTAAAAAGTTATAGATTGTTAGGATTTTTTAATTATTAAACAATTAATTCTAAATATTTAAAAAATTATAATTCCAATAAACAAAAAGTTTAAAAAATATAGATATCATGTAACACGCTCAATCTTAGATACGTGAGACCATTATCATTCTTTTATTAATTATTATTCCATATCATAATAATCTTATTTTTTTAATATATAATAAAAATTCTTTAAAATAATTTCATTATTTACACCCTAATAAACAAACAAAATCTCAACGACAGAAACCCGTACTCGTGTGCTGTCCGTACTGTCACAAACACGGCCGAGGTACCTCCTTTCAAATTCCGGCGACCAGGAAAATAAATCGTCGTAAAAAAAAGAAGTGGGCGAAATTAAGTTTATAATCCATTGATTAAAAAACATTAAATAAAAAAGTAATACAGTGATTTTCATCAAACAACAGGAAAGAAACAGAATTTCTTCCTGCTGCAAAAAGAGATCTGCTAATACGTATTCACATTCGTGAAAGTAAGAAAAAAACTAACAGATCACATGATGAACCTCTTTTTATGGGGGGTCTTGATCTCTAATCTTTTCTAATCTAAGAATAAGAAGGCAAATAAATTTCTGAAAGTCATGCAATCTCCGGTGGGGGAGGAAGGTTAAGATTGAGATCAAGATCAACAGAACTTCTTGGCGTCTTGATATCTTGATGATTCAAATCAAAGACGATAGAGGATGAATCAGAACCACATTGGATTCCACCACAAGAAAAACCCACCGGCTGGTTAGGATGATGATGATGATACCCATTATCAAAAACCGTCTTTTGGTACTGACTCTTCATCACTGCATCAAAATAAATCACCTGCTGATGATTCATCACCATCGGCTGAAACGGCAATCTCACGGTGGATACAGCAGGACCGAGATTAAGATCCAACGGTGTATCACTGCTGGAAAACTCCACGGTACTACTTGGACTTGGACTCTGATTGTTATTACTATTGCCGGCGCCGCCGCCGCCGCCGCAACTGTTATTCTTGTTAGATGCTTTATGGTTGCTGTCCACAGAGATAGTGTTTTTCCTGACATTCTCGTATGATGGGTAAGCAAAGTTGGTTTTCGCCTTAGAACCACGGAACTCACGTGCGGCAGCATCGTAGGCACGTGCGGCTTCCTCTGCGGTGTCGAAAGTGCCTAGCCAAACCCGGCTCTTCTTACCAGGGTCTCTTATCTCGGCGGCGTATCTTCCCCATGGCCTCTTTCTCACACCTCTAAAATGCACCTCGCCTCCTCCACCAGCACCACCACACGTGCCGCCGTTAAATTTAACCGGCGCTGTCTTCTCTCTCGGTGCCATTAATTAAAGGAAAAATCTCGCAGTGGGTTTTGTTAATTTTTCTGTTGTTTTTGAAAGGAAGAAGGCATGAAAATGAGAGAGAGGAGAGGGAGGTTTTATACAACAAGGAGGGGGGAGGCGTGGGGTATGTACAGTAAACGAGGGATTTGACTGATAGAGCTGGGGCGGCTATAGAAGAAGAGTGTTGCAGATGAGGAGGGGGGGGGGGGACCATGGCGAGAGATGTATATAGAGAGAGGGTATTTATTGTATTATATGGTAGTAAGTGGTACCATCATTTGGTTCGTAATAATAAAATTTTTATTTAAATTCTCAATTTTTTTTCTAGAAATTTTTCTTTACGCAAATAAGTTTTTTAAATTCAAATTATCACCCACTCACATTTCTTTTTAAAATGATTCTATTAGCAAGTAAAATAGATGGTTTCTTGAAGTTTTGATTGAAAAGTTCATTTTATTCCTTTTTTTTTTTTTTGTTATCAGCTAGTTACTTCCTTCTTCTTTTTTTAATTCCATTTTAATTTCAAAATTCATTTATCTTATTTTTCAATTTTTTTTTCGTTAGAGGAAAAAGGGTCACCGAATTCCAAGAAAAAGAGATAAATTCATTGTTGTTGACGATTCCGACAATAAAATAGTTGATTTTTGTATATGTGAGTTTCATTTTATAAAAATTGATCTATGTGCTTTTTTTTTCTTGTCCAAAAAGGTAGATCTAACAGAAGAAATAATTCCCCTAATTACTTTTTTCCTTCTCCTTACCTGATAATATAATTTCACCAATACTTATGTGCTTTTTTAAAAGTGAACACTCATGCAAATTATATAATTTCGGTCCCTTAATATTTTTTTAATTTTATTTTGGTACAAAAGATCTTTTTTTTTTGTTTCTGATTAGGAGAGGAGAGAGAAAAATCGTTGAATTCCGGTGATAAAAAAGAAGCACGTTATTGACAGCTATTTAGACACCAAAATAGATAATATTTGTGTCAAATTATTTCATTTAATTAGGGAGTTCATATTAGATGTTTTTATTCCTTAATAGTTCATGAAGAAATAGATATGAGCTAGGGTTGATTTTTGGTTTCGAGGTTAGCACTGTTTGTGCGAAGGTTTTTTGAGATCATTGATAGATTTATCATCAGCGACGTATCGTCTGATTTTTTCTTAAAAAAATAGGATGGACGACAAGTTATTCGCCATAAATGCAGTTAAAAAAAGGGTCCAGTCACGCGGTCCCTTATTAAATAGGCTGGTGCTTGGCCTTTTTTTTCCCCTCATTTCTTTATTTCAATTAATGCTTTTTTTAAAAAACTTAATTATATTTACATTAATACATCTCTTCTCTTTTATTTGTTGAGAGAGCTTCTTTTAAATGATGGTGAATTTTTTATTATGCGTTTAATTTTTGAAAAGATTTTTTTGATTCATCTATGATTTTTTTTAATCTTTTGTATAGATATTTCAAAAAATAAAAATATTTAATTTTAGATGATATTTCTAATATGGGTAATACATATTATTTAAATTTTCTTTTTTATTTTATTAAATTAATTTAATATGTTTATCTATTTTTATTATCGTTGGATTACATAAAAAAATATATTCTTCTAAACATATTGCTCATAGATGCGAATCATGAATTTACCATCTTGCCCTTGAGAAAAAGTGTGTAGGCTAATGGTTGGGGATATAATTGTCTTTGCAATGAGACTATCTTAGCATTTTGAGATTGATCAGGGACAAGACAACAAATTCACTTTTTTCTTGCACTGAAAAATTTCATCAATGCCTTTAAAAGTAGGAAATTGTTAGGTTACCATGGAGGGGTATTTTTGTTTGATTATGTATCGAATAATAATCATATTACCCTTAGAATAGGAACAAAATTAAATTGACAATGAGTGCTTTTGTCTTTAATTTTTAAAAGCATATTAAAAAGACTATTTGCCATTTGAATTTATACTCTTGAGCCTAGGGTTAGAGGGTAGTTTACTCATTGTACAATTGGTTTTTTTGTTGTTATTGTGTTGGGTTGAGAGGAATTTGGTCTTTCCAAAAATAAAAAATAATAATAATTAAAAAAAATGTTGTCATGTGCTGAGTGGTGTCGAGTACTCCATTATTTTTAAACGAGTGTGGTTAATTCCAATAGCCAAAAAAATTTTTTTGAGATGACGTCAACTTCATCTCAATGATGAATTCCAGTTTGATAGTGAATATCATTTTTTTTCTTTTTTTTTCTCTTTTTTCCTTTGTGTGTTGAGCCCTACCACTTGATTGTTCATATTAGCCCCTAAACCCCCCCCTCTCTCTCTCATTCAATCCTTGTTTTTTTTTTTTATTGTTTTAGGTAATTCATTTAATTATATTTTTGTTTTGATTTCATCCTCGTTCATTTTTTTTTTATCGAATTTGATCTTTATTTTTTTAATTTTTATATTTTATAATCTGAGATAATTTTTAGAATTGTATTTTTTCTTTATTCTACCTTCTATTAATTTTTCTCTTATTAAATCTCAGCCTCATTCTTTTGATGTTGTTTGTTTTTTCTTTGCAAGATTTTCAAGATTGGTATTTTTTTACTTGATTTCATTTTCAAACATTTAATTGGCTTGGTTAAGCTGCTGTCTAAAATTTCATGAGTTGCAAGCTTTGAAAATTAACATAGCTTCATGAGGTTTGCCCAAGATTCGTTTTGGTTTTTTTATATTGTTTTTAAGTTGATGTTTTTTTTCAATTTATTATTCAATATTTATTTAATTAGTGATTGAGTTCTATTTTTTTCTTGGTTTCTATTACCTTGGTTTTATCATTCTTTTTTTATTGAATTAGTTATCTCGAGTTTTTTATAGTTGTCATTCTTTGTTGAACTTATTTTTTAAAATAAATTTTATTATTCAATTAAATAGAATTGATTGATTTAATATAGATGGATGTTCATTTCATTTCATTTTGTTTGGTTTTCTAGGATGTTTCTCTAGTGGCACATGCAATTTCTTCTAATATTGTCATCCAAACTTTTTTAATCGGGTTTGAACTGTCTCAACAAACTCTTTTGTGATGAGTGATGTCCACAATTGAGTGATGATGAATCTTTAGTGGCCTTTTTTAACCTCTCATCCTGCGCGCGTGCGCGCACACACACATATATATATATATTTTTTGATGATCCTGGGTGTCCGGGCCAGCTTGCGCGCACCACAACTAATCTCAGGGCCTACTGAACATCCTGCAAGCCCAGTAGGCAGATAAGACACCGCGGGGGTGACAGACTGGTACTCTTGAGGTTCGAACCCAGGACGTTCGCAAAGACAAGCCTTGCAATTGACCAATGAGCTAGACCCTCAAGTGTCTCCTCCTGCATATTTGTTTTAGTTAATTGTTGTCATTTTTTTCCTTACAATTTGTTTATTAACATTACATATAATTTAAATCAACTTACTAAACTACATGATATTATTAAATTTAATCAAGTTAATAACGTCAATATCAAGTTTTTATTGTTTATTTAAAAACACAATCATCGTCTAAATATCCCTTTGAAGCGCTTAAAAATCTTGAACCGGCTCGCGGAGTATCTAGTCGCCGCATTTGATCAAACCAATTGAAATGATATGTCAGCCATAAATGCTTCTTTCCATGAATAAATCACATGTCCCAACAATCAATTTTCACTTCAACAATTAATAATCTTTTGTCTTTTATGTTTATTTTGAGTGTTGCTACTTTCAATCATAAAAGGAAAATGGAGCAAGGCAAGGGAAAAAACAGCGGTGAAGCTAGAAAATAAAATTAAAGGGATTATGATTTGTTTTTCTATTTGAATTATAAATATTGTTAAAAAAAAAAGCTGGAAAAACAAATTTTTTTAGAGTTCGGGGCTCTTGCCAGCCCCTTTTTATCTCCGCCACTGAAAAAAAGTTTCATCATTGATCAAATAATATAGTAAGTACTATAATTTAGCTGTGAAATAATTTTGTAGTCTACGTAAGTGCGTATAGATATAATCATCCCGATCAATTTCTTTAACTTATAAGCTGGCTGGTAGGATTCGATAAACAAATTTATGGATGTAAACAAGAGGGTTTATAGTTTTCATTGAATTGCTAACACTAATAGATAGACGAAGTAAATTACAAATTGGTTCTTATAATTTAGTAAAATAATTAAAAACAATTTTAGTTTCAATAACAATTAATTAGTTCTTATATTCTTAAATATCAACTTAATCATTAATTTTCACTCATATTATGTTATTTTTAATTTAATTAGTTTTAAAATTAAGAAGAAAACATCAAAAGATTTATGAGAAAATAAGCTATTTTTTAAAATAAAAAACATTAAAGCAAACATCTTCAATACCAACCAAGAAAATTAATTAGTTTTTCTTAAAATTAGAGGGTTATATATATATATATATCTCAAGAGACGGGAAGAAAGAATATAGAAATACTCTTTATCATTATATTTTATACGAACATATCAAGAGAAAACTGAACCGCCAATTGACACAATAAAGAATTATATTTGTTCTGTTTTCTAGAAGAACCAAGTTGAGCTGGATACACCTAACATGACGGCTGCCTGCAATTTCCAAATTTCACACTAAACCCAAACCCCCGACAATTTGCCTGCCGGAGGTTTCACAGAACCAGACCCCATCACCAACGCTTCCAAATTGACTTCAATTTTCGTATCTAAATCCAAAACAAGCCAAGATTTAGTTAGATTTCTTTAAGGAAATATTAAAATCATGTGGCCTTTATTGCATGGTTTAGTTAATGTAGATAATGAGAAAGTTTTGACAACATAACATTAATGTCTTCTCAAACATGACGCATCTTCCTCTCTATAACGTGTTTACAAGCTGAGAATCAGTGTAGAATTGAGGTTGAAATATGCTTTTCATTTATTTTTTTTGTTTTAAATTATTTTCTTAATATTTTTATATTGTTTTAATGTGCTAATATTATAAATATATTTTAAAAAATAAAAAATATTTTAATATATTTTCAAGTAAATAACATTTTAAAAAATAATTTTCACTACTACAAGCAAAAATGCAAGAATCATATTTGTGGCCGCATCAGAAATTGCATAAAAAGATTAAAGCAGAATATGATCTTTTTTTAAATTAAAAAAAAAAAGATTGTTTAAAAAATTCAAAAACACTTCCATTTAAAAATCCCAATCTAAGCTAAACCGCTTCCCCCTTTTTTTAATTTTTTTTAACAAAAGAATAAATAGATTTTTCAATTCAAAAAATAAATACAGATTATTTTAATAAAATTTGTATACAAAGAGGAAAACGTATATACATTCAATTTGTATCCAATTCAACTGGATAGAATTTAATTCATATACGGAATTCAATTCATCCTTCTAACCGCCACCCCAGTAGCCGTCGCCTCCAACTTCACGCAATTCTTTTGTTTATGAGTGAGAGGCGACGGCTTCCTCCCTCTTGGCACTCGGTCTCCCAAGACGGAGACTTTCATTTCTGACTTCGAAGGACATAATTCTATATAAAAAAAATCTGTATGGGAAACAATTTAGCTAGATTGAGATTCTTAATTACAAGTATTTCTTATTAAAAATAATTCTATTCATTTTTTAAATAAATTAATTTTTTTTTTTAAAAAAACAACAAATCCCGTTTTCCCATAGCAAGATTGTTAATTATCGAAGTAACAGAGGACATGAACCTCGAGCTAGGATGCATTATAATTGTATGATTCTAAAGATGCATTTGGTATTGTGATAATTATTATGGTTGTAATTTTAAAAAAATTATTTTATAAAAAATATTTTTAGTTGAAGTTGATTTGAAAAAATATATGTTTGGTTAAAACTGTGGTTGGAATTGAGGTTGAATAAAAAATAGTTTAATATGTTTGGTTAAAAAATACTTTTCAAATTGAGGTTATAAAATAATTAATATATATATATATATTAATATTAATGATTTTTAATTTAAATACCGTAAATTTAACTATTACTATTACATCATGAAATAAATAATATTTTATATAAAATATTTTATATTGTTCCATTAAACTATCTACAATTCCATCACGTATAAAATACATCCGACAAGGACTATAATTTTCACAGATTTCTTAAGAGCGCAACAACATCATATAAAATATAATCAGGAATAAAATTGGAATTGCAATTAAATTCTGCAAATGCTATGTCATCAAGCGATTTTCGTCTAATTTATGTAGTGTCATTTAATAATGTTTAGCATTATTTTTTTAAATAAAACACAATTAAAAATAAAAAAATAAATTTTTTTATTTTATTGTATCAAACCCCGGTTCAATATATTTTTAGTTTTAAACCACATGCAACCGACCATAAAAATAGATGTAGGCTACACTGAAGTGAAGCATGGCTGCAAATTTACCAGCAGAAGAAGCAGCTCTTTCTAGGAAAACTGTGGCTCAGCCGTGGGCCCTATCAGTAAAACAGTGCGTTTTAGCAATACCAGACGATAATTATGACACTAAATTTCTAAGAAATTCTTTAGAAAATTAATTTAACTAAAAAATTAACTAAAAAACTAAGAAGATATACGTGTAAGGGAGAGCAAGGCGTGGTGGCTGGCTGCTATGCTTTAAAGTCTAGCCCTTGAGTCAACAAAAGCATTTTGCATGCATGTTAATTCATGGAAGACGCGGAAGTGAAATCATTTACTCAACGTGTTGACTTCACACGAAAACTTTGAAAAAGAGAGAATAAAGTACCTGTAAGTTTTAAATTATTATTATTATTATTATTATTATTATTATTTTTATCATTTTAATATATAAATATTAAAAATAAATTTAAAAAAATATTATTTTAATCTATCTCAAATGAAAAACATTTTAAGGTTTAAAATCCAAACCATCACATGTTTTTTTCTTTCATCATTTACTGCCTCGTTTTTCTTATTCTAATTTTGAAAGAAAAAAGAAAAACCAAAAGCAATCTTTTTCTTGACCTAAGCATAAAATTTTCCACCCAAAACAAGAAACTTCAAGGAAGAAAGACGGAAAGAGATGCTCCTTCTTGCGTGAGAGGTGCCCAATGGAGAATACATTGAATTTTATTATTTATGTACTCTGTTTTTAAATGCAACACCAACTTGGTTTTGCCCTATTGAGAATGATTTAAAGTTAATTGAGATCTTGCGAGGAAGTGGTAGGGTATAATAGCAACAAAACCATTCCCTTCTTATCAATGAAACTATAATATATATATATAAAATATATTAGATTATCTCTAGTTCAAGTTGTAGAATTTTTCTGAACATTTTTTATTTCACTTGACTTGACGGTCCATATATGTGCGGCGAACACATTTTTAATTTCAATACTCAAGCTTCATTTACATATCATGCATAGTAAGTTTTTTTATTACATATATATACTTATATTTTGCATTCGACAGTCGAAAATAATGTTATAATAGTTATTTTTTAAAATATATTTGATCTAGAAATATATTAAAATAATATATATTTTGATATTAAAATATCAAAATGATCTAATAAAATTTAAAAAATAATTTATATATATATATATATATATATTTTAAATACTTTTACACTGCAAAATCAAACTTCCCTTAAATTCTCCTCTTCAACCAAACCTCGTCGCCGGCAACCTCATTTTCCTGAACATAAAGAAAATATCTCAACATGGCTTATAGAATATGCTTTGTTTGCTGTACTATGCGTCAACTCTCTCTAAAATCTACTAGTTACATGAAGATGTCACAGGTCATATTTTTTTGCATAAAAATTATATATATAAAAAATTAAAATTTAAAAATATTAAGTTTTTTTGTAAAGCTATACCCAAAAGTTTTAGGTTTGATTGTAATACCTGACCTAAGAGTAATATTATATATAATATTAGTAATAACATTAAACTTGTATGACCCAAGTTTAAGTTAGTGTAACTGTAATACCAGATCCAATAGCCTTGGATGTAAGTCTGGCTGCAAGGTCGTGTCATAAAAGTGTGATAATTAAAAAAAAACTAAGAAAAAAAACTAATAAAGAAAAAGAAAAAAATCTGAATTAACTGAGTTAACCCGTCAAACCTGAAATTCGCGTCATGAAAGTTTGATAATTAAATAGAAAAAAAATTAACGAGTTTATCTAGAATTAACTGAGTTAACCCATCAAACCAAGTTAACCCGTCAAGCTAGGATACGTGTCATGAAAGTCTGATAGTTAAATAGAAAAAAAATTAACATCAACAAACTAAACTAAACTAAAAAAAATTAATTAAAAAGAAAAAAAATCCGGGTTAATTTGTCAAATCAGGTTAACCTATCAAACCCGAGATCTTTATCATGAAAGTCTGATAACTAAATAAAAAAATTAACATTAATGAACTAAATCAAATAAAAAAATTCATTAAAAAAACAAAAAAAATTAAAAACGAAAAAAAAGAAGAAGACAGTTAAATAATATAATATATTATTATTATTATTATTATTATTATTATTATTATATAATATATTAATAATTAGTAAAGTGCAAGGCGTGGAGGGAAAAAAAGAAGAAGGGGGGGGCTTTCAATTTCTAATACATAGAAGGCGTGGGGAAAGCTACAGTGCTTTCCCCACGCGTTTTAGAATATTACTTAATAATGTTGACTTATTAATTAATCCATTCTCCTCTAAAAAAATAATATTAATTTGGTTGCGTTTAAATTGTGCTTCTTAGCAAGCTAAACCGCGTTGTTTTGGAATAAATAATCTAATGCTTTTAATACTTTCTAAGAAATTGCCAAGTCTGACATTTTGATCTCCTCTTTACTTCAAAGACGCGTCAAGTTTAAACCACACGGTTCAGCCATCATTGTTCTTAACCCTTAGGCTCCATGGATGATCCAAAAAAACCTGTGATTTGGAGTCTGGATTGAATTTTAAAAATAAAAAACATTCACCCATAAAATTTAATTGATTTAACTGATGCAGTTAACTGATAATTACTAAAAAATAATATTATTATTTTAACAAATTTAAAAGAAAAACAAGTTGTGTTGATGAATAACCTACTAATTAACTTGATAATTATATGTTTAAAAGTGTGATTGCGGTTGTTTTTCAAAGTACTTTTCACTTAGAAATATATCAAAATAATATTTTATTTATTTTTAAAAAGTTATTTTTGAAATCAGTGCATTAATATGATTTAAAATACTAAAAATATATTAGTTTGAAGAAAAACATAAAAAGAATTTAATTTTTTACAAAAATATTTTTGAAATGGAAATATAAATTATAATTGTGGTTTCACAGCCATTTACAGGAAGCCACGTTATGGATTGGCTGTTCCCATGAGTCCCCGTTCCATCACAATCCATTGAAATCCTATCAGCTTGTAGCTATATTTGATCCTGTAGAAGCCCATCAGCCATTTCTCTAATTTATCCTATCAGCTTCCACTTGCTGGGCTTTCATGCAATGCATTGAAATTGTCTCGTTTTTATTCCATCGCGCTCTATTTGTTTTGAATGCTTTGGTAAAAGGAAAAAAAACAAACTAAGGTGGAAAAACATTCTGGAGCAAGATACAGAATATGTGGATTCATATAGTGCAATTTAATTTTGTTTTTTCCCTTGAAATATTTTCTAATTTGGTGGCTACACTTTTTTTTTTTTCAATTTAGTTCTTTTACATAATGTGGACTAAGACTTAGGCTTTATAATTCGTTTTAATTTACTTGTTATGAGATTTTTATAGTGTCAATTTTTTTATATTAAATTAATGCTTGATTTGATAAAATAAAATTTAATTTTATTGCTTAAAACAATTTGAAACCATGGGGGATCAAATTTGACAATGAAACAAAAAAAAAAGCCTTTTTTCTTTGTTTTTTATTTTTTTATCCATGTTTATTATGGTTTTGATGTTTTAGCAGTGGACTTTATTTGTTTTACATTTAAGCTCATGAGATTTGTGAGGGTAGAAAGTCACCAAAAATGGTTGAGGAGAGAGAAATTCATTCGATAGCCAAGTCTCAAGAAAAAAAATAATAACTTGAATTTGGTGCTAATGTATTCCTCTAGATAAGAGTAGTGCTATTAAGATATTTTTCAGCTTCCATATCAGTGAAAAAGGTAGATTAGAGTTCAGAGATATTTTTTTTATATGGTTTAATCTTATATTTTTCTGATCGATTTAAAGATGTTTTAATATTAGAAATTGGTTTACTAAGATTCTTAGGATGCTTATTACATGTTTTTAGGTCCAAAAACAATGGATTTAAATTTTTGACTACCTTTTTGGTAGCAGGATTCTGTATCAATAGACGATGCACAATTTGCCTTTTAAAAACAAATATGTGCATGACATGTCATCCGTCTACTTTTAAAAAATGTTGATAGACGTTACTGTTTGATCTTTTTTTTTTTTGTTATATTTAATACCATTTTATTTTTTCTTAGTTTTTAAATAAGATTATAGTGTTTTTTGTTTTTTGTAATATCAACTACCACTCTTTTATTACTTTAATATATCTGCATCAAAATTATCAAAACATTTTTTTTTTAAAAAACTTGCTTTTATGATTATGATAAAATTTTGTTTAGAAAAAAATAAATATTCAAGTAAAAAACCTAAAAAAGGAAGAACACTAATAAGACAGAGGTTGTAATTAAAGAAATAATTTTTTTTATCCTTTTTTCAAATTGTTCAATTTTATTTTGATATTTATTCTAATTGCTTTTGATTTTTATCAGATAAAGCACATGGCATAGAGAAGCTATTTTTTTTGCTAAGGAAAATTGATTAATAAGGAAAGCAAGAATTATAGAAGCAAATTACTTTGTTAGCTATCAAAAGATGCAAACAAAAATTGTTGTAATAAAGTAATTAGAATTATATTTGTCGTGACATGCACGACGTTATGTGATAAAACTGTCTCCTGAAATTTAAAGAAAGTTTTAGGTTACATCATAAAGTTATAATTATAGAATTTAATAGTCACCACCTAATATTATGGTCACTAGAAAATTTTATGGTTTATGAGAGTCTAGGTGAGGGGACTAGTTGTGCAAGAGGAAGACGCATCACCCTCAATACACCTACCTAATATAAGCTGGATTGTTGATTGATTGTTTTTTTAGGTCATGTTTTTATCCATTGGTCTTATCTAATGTTCAAGCTAGATCTTTTTATGAGAAAATCTCTACCTTATTGGGTGAAATCCTAACCGTTTTAAAGCCCAACACCGCATTTAATTTCTATTTTGTATTTTCAATATCTAAGAGTATACTTTACAATGCAATTTTGTACCCTCAAATATTAAAGTCAAAGCTAAATCCCAACACTCCAAATAACAAACTAATTGTTGTGAGATGTTTGGTATTTTGATCAATTCCTAATAGATAATCATAAACCAATTACAATAACCATTTTACATTTTTAAAACATGATAAAAATATGATTTTATCCTTTTTAGAAAATATGCATGAAAAACGTTTAGGATTTGACCATATACATGAAAATAAAATATTTTTTGTGTTTTTGAATTGAGGGATTTTTTTTAAAACTTCAGAGAAAAATCAAATATTTTTAATACCATGTTTGTATCTTACAATATAAGTCTACAACCCGATGTTAGGTGAAATGGTTGGAAAAACATACGATGGAGTATGGACCCATAAATGATTTTAAAAAGGTCATTGAATTTTTTTACATTCTTTTTTTTGCTTTTTATTAGGCTTGTTTGTGTAAACATTAAAACAAGGACATATTAAAAACTAAGAAAAGGTATTAGGATATGTTAGGCAAACACACCCTTACTCTAACAAATGGGCTAGTTGGGATCGAGACCCAAGCTCGATTCGGTTAGGCCAATTGAAGACCTAATAATTTTTTAAAAAACAAAATGGGTTAGACCCAAACCAGTTGTATGGGCTGGGCTGAGGGTCCAACTCATCTTAACCTTTGCTTGATTTTTCTTAATGTTAGAAATCATGTTGATAATGCTGGTACATTATTTTTGTTTCTCAGAAAAAAAAAATTTATTTAGCCTATAGATAATATTTTAATTTCAGGTACTACAATTTAATTTGTGACTTTTGTTTTACTTACCTAAAAAAAAAGGGTCTGAAGTGCAATTATTGTGGAGATGGGGGTCTAAAGTGTAACTTTTGCCTAATACCATTTAATGAGGTATAAATATCTCTTCCATCTATATTAATGTTTAATGGAAATATGATGGATCCTTGTAAGACTTTTATACACCTAAAAGGTGTAGGGAGATTAAGCTTCAAGACGTCAAATGTAGCTAAATTCATGTAGACTGAAATTTGCCCATAGGTTATACCTAAGTGAGATTGGTCATTCCCTTGGGCTTGTCATGTTCGCCAGATCCGCATTACCTCGGACTTGGCTAATTGTCATATCTAAGTATGTTGTACTTGATAGATAGCCAAGTTCAAATACCTTGAGCCTGACATGTTTGCTAGACCCATGTTATCTTGGACTTGGTAGTCTGCCAAGTCCAAGTGCCTCAAGTCTGACATGTTTGCTAAACCTATATTACCTCATTCATTTGGGAATGCAAGGAAGGATGGTCATTACCCTGGACTTGGATAACTGCAAAGTCCAAGTACCTTAGGTTTAACATGTTTGTTAGAACCACGTTATTTTAGATTTAGCTCATTACCATATTTAAGTACCTTGGGTCTTACATGTTTTCCAGGCTCACATTATCTCAGACTTGGCAGATGACCAAGTTCAGGTACCTTGGGCCTGATATATTTGCCAGATCCACGTTATCTTGAACTTGGCTGATTGTCAAGTTCATGTGCCTTGGGTCTTACATGTTTGTCAGGCCCACATTATCTCATTCCATATAGAGTGTCTAATAGAGGATGATCATTCCCTTGGCGTGCCCAAGGGAGGATGCACATTCTAATGGCCATGACAGGGGCTTGGCATACTGCGAAGCCCAGTGTGCTCGAGGCTTCACACTCTGCCAAGCCTAACAGCTTCTAGGTTTGACTGGCTCTAGACCCAAGGTGTCGTGGCTTGGCACGCCGCCGATCCCAATTGTGGTTGGGCATTCTCGGGGCTTGGCACACTGTGAAGCCCAATTGTGTCTAGGTTTAGCTAACACCATACCAAGCATGCCCAAAGCTTGGCACACTACCAAGCCCCCACATGGCTGGGCTTGACAATTTGTCAAGCCCTCGCTTGAAACAAGCTCATTCCCTTGGACGTGCTTAGAGGAGGATGATTATAAGAGTTTTTTAGGCTCGTAAAAAATGAGTTTATTAACAAGACGAGTAAAAAGTCCTAGCGAAGAAAAGGTCCCAACGTTACCTTTTCTCCTAAACAACTTAGCCACCAACAAATGCATGTAGAAGCCATATGTCAAATTTAGAGAAAAATAAGGAAAATTATTTAAAATAGAAAATCAATATCTTCGTTACCCACACTATACTATGAGATCAGATACGATCTCTGCAATGAATTGGCCTTTAACAATGGTCTTTATGTAAAGAAATGAAAGCAGAGTCGAAAGTTGTCAACAATAAAAAGTGTGCATAAAATGTGCGAGATGAAAAACATATTTTCCGAAGCAATTAATTAACTTAAATAAATAAAAAACTAATAGAGGAGGGGATTTCACTATACCCCTCTTCATAAAAGACTATTCATCATAATATTGTTTTTTTCCCTTTCGTTTTGTTATTTTTTCTAATTTCAATTCAATTATTTAATATTATATTTATTGGGCATTTAACTTCATGATGTTTTAATTTATTTTTTATGAAGTTATCATAATCTTATAACATAGACCGCGATTCGATGAGTTAACTCGGTTGACTCAAGTTTTTTGTTTTTAATTTCATTCTTTAATATTTAGTTGATTGAAAATTAGGCTTTGCGATTTATTTTCATTTTCTTTCTATGACATTATCCCATATCTCATGAATTGGGTCACGAATTTGGTAGGTTAACCCATGTTAACTTGAGTAATTTTTTTGTGTCTTTTTTAATTTCATCTTTCAACAATGGGTTATCTAGGAATTGAACGTCATAATTTATTTTAATTTATTTTTTATTGGGTTTTCTCGGTCTCATGACCCAAGTTGCATGTTTAGTAGTTTAACCCGGGTTTACTCAGATTGTACATAAGTTTAACTCTTTTTTTGTTGCACAATTGAGTATTTTGAGCCAAAATTATTACCAAATTGCTTATTATTTTTTGTAAGAAAGGGTTGTATTGAAAGAGAGAGGACTAAACTGAAAATAGCGAATAAAATAGGTGGCGACATTGAATTTCATATGCAAAGTTCATTTTAATCCCTCATCTTTTTTTTTTGTTATTAGATGATCGATCCCTTTAGTTTTTATAGATTCAATTTTAGAACCAAACTTCATTTCTCTCATTTTCAATCTTTTTTGTTTGTGATACGAGAGAGAGAGTCTCGTTGGATTCCAATGTAGAGAAAAAAAGTGACCATTGACAAAGATTACAATAATAAAAATAGTCAATATCAGTGTCAGTGGGTCTCATTTCATAAAAAAAGTTTCACTTAGGTGTTTTTTTTTTCATTCTCCTTGCCCTAGATGACAAATCTGACCACAAGAATATTTTTTGATTCAAGTTGATTTTAGTTTTTTGAGCCACTTTGTTTTTGAGTTTTTTTATGTCATGAATAGGTTTATCAAGATGTTTATGGTGTTTTCTAGATGTTTTGGGTTAAAGATGAGTTTTTTAGTAAAAAACACCCAAAGCTGTATTTTTTCGGCGACCTTTGGTCACTAAATTATATAGAAAACAGATGACGCATTGTCTGCTGTCTTTTAAAAAAAAAAAAAAATTAGGGTGGACAACCCTTTAAAAAATAAAAAAAATTAAAGCCAAGTCTAGGTGCACGAGCTGGGTCGGAAGTCCTATGCTCATTGCCCCTTTTTTAATGCCCAGGCACGTTGGGACATATGATCCATAGGTATAGGCTCCTTTTATATATATATATATATATATATATTCGGGTTAAAGAAATTGATAAATAAAATCATCAAATCCATTTGAATTCATGAGTATTGTTTCATGTATAATCAGACAATTCACAACATTCGGGCTATTATTTTTTTTGTTTAATGCTTTTAATATCCCTCAGTTTAAAAAAAAATCACCTTTTATTATCAATGATCTATTTTTTTAATTCAACCTATCACAATTTTTTTCATTAAAAAAATTAGCATGCGTTTTATTGACGTATAATTTTATTGAATCTAAAATAAAATCTTTTATTGAATCCCATGACATGCATTACTTGAGTTACAAATTTGTTTGGTTCATCATAGTTCATTTAGATTTTTTAAAAAAATTAAAATATTGTTTTGTTTTCATTGTTTTCATTTCAATATAAATAAAAATATTGTTCAATTTAGTTAAAATCTAGTTTTTTTTTTTAAGATATATTACAAGTACCTAAATATGTTTTTTACATTTAACTTTTTTTTTCAAACTCGCGGTATTTCACATGTCAATGGGCTATTGTGTGTGTGTATCGACAATATCATTAAACTAAGACAATATCATTAATTATAACTAGCCAGTGCAGTATTTAACGTTAATTATTGCTCTCCAAATCTGAATTTTTTCCTTCTGGCCAACAGGAACCCCTGTTAATGTGCTCCACGGACCGTTACCCTCTCACCGCTCCCTCGGTCATTAAACGTCAACGTATTAGAGATTCAGCGTCAAACCGACGTCGATCCTCGTAAAAAACACTCGTCACTTCTCATTAGTCAAAGTCGTTGGCGCCATAAAGACGGAAAGTCTCTAATTAAATCACGCCAAGTGTGAATTTCTGGTATAGCCGCCTTTTTACTGTGTGTTCCCATTTATGAAAGTCAGAACAAATGGTTAAACTACATTTTGGTCCTGAGAATGCATAAACATTCCCTTCCAACCTCATAGCTTAACAATTTCATTTATTACCCCTGAAAGTTATTAAAAGTTCAATTTTTCCTTTACTACTAAGTTAATAACAAAAACATGAACCTTTTCAATTTTATATTCTTTCCCCATATTCATGGAAACATAATACAAAGACTCCTAAGAACTAATAGATAGGACTAAGAACAGAACGTAAAGAAACTAAAAGGGTGAAATTAAAATTATTGGAGTAGAAATAGAATGCTCATGAATCTATAGGGATCAAAATGAAGCTTACCCGTCAAAAACAACAACCTGGAATATTACCTTCAGTTCCGAACTTGAAAAACACGATATTAAAATGCTAGAGTAAAAGAAAGAGCAAACCATAAAGACCAATTCAGTGAGAGGTCCCCTCCTTCATTTAGCACCAAAACTCCTCTCTAACTCCTCCATCACTGCTAAAGCCCTACAAGTTTTAATTTTCTCACGTAAAAAAGCTGTCTGAGTGAATTGGTTATATATATATATATTTTTGATGGCAAATAAGCGGCTTGATGCTCAGTCAGCAGCGGAGAAGGCGGTGTCTGTGATTGGATTTGGTTATGATTTGACCAAAGATATTCGATTGTCATATTGCAAGCCAGGTCTTTTTGGGTCTAGATTGATCGAGCTGGACCTCACTCGGAATCAAGAGCTTGTGATTCCTGGCGGGGTTGTTGTTCAAAACGTGCCTAATGGTATTAAGTGTGATAAAGGAGAGAGAACCAGGTTTCTCTCTGATGTTCTCTCGTTCAATCAGGTTAGTTATTTAATGGGAAATTCAAGATTTTTTTTTTTTGGAGAGATATGGCGGGTGTTTTTTCAATAATGGAACAGTTGCTTCTTCTTCTTCTTGCTGTTTTTTAGGTAGTTTTATTGTACTTGGTGTGTGCTGACTTTCAAGTCAATGGTACTATAATTAGGTCAATGATTAAATTTGGATTAATAATAGGCAACCCTTTATTACAACTTTCTGTAAAGGGCTCCGTCATCCTAAAATCCGGATTAATTTCTCGTCGCAAATATTCAAGTGTAGCATACCATATCTCAATGGATTGGCTTATTTTTTCTATCGCGTGTACTTTTCCACAATGATGGTCTGCGATTATGAATTTGATCAAAACAATGACCGGAACAATCTTTATAGTGATTCTTGTACTTGTCTAATCTTGTTTATTGTTAATTTCCTTGTAGATGTCAGAGAAATTCAATCAAGAACTGTGTTTATCAGGTAAAATTCCCTCGGGACTGTTCAATACCATGTTTGACTTCAGGGGTAGTTGGCAGAATGACGCGGCTTCTGCAAAAACTCTTGCTTTTGATGGTTGGTTCATAACACTATATAACATTGAGTTGGAAAGATCCCATATAACGTTGTCTGAAAAGGTGAAGCATGAAGTGCCTACTACATGGGATCCTGTTGCCCTTGCTGAGTACGTTCTCTTAATCTCAAAGCTGATCAACTTGTGTAAAATTGGTCTACGTAATTAGGAAAACCAGAAGAAAACAAGTTAGATGCATGTTTTATTATTCCAAATGGTTAAAGTGTTCTCACGCGCTTGTGTTGGAGTGGTAGTTAGATTTGTTTTCTCGATGTTGTGAACAACGCAAGGATTTCAGGGAAGTAAATGTTTCATATTAAAAAGAACCCATAGAGCTGTACAAGATTTGGATTTAACCCTCATGTCCAAAAAACAATTTAAAGAAGAAGCTAGCCTGTCATAGGATTTGATTCTATAGATGGTTTTATGAAATTAATATTCATTTTCGTACATAGTTTTTCGTTCCCTGCTGAGAACCCATTTTAGCTCCCAAAAATAGCTTATTTTGATGTTTAATAATAGATGATGAGCTTAGATGATTCAAACACTAGACACTTGAGGATATTCTGTGGAAGAAATTATTGAAGAGGAAAGTTTTTATGTCAAGGAAAATTCTGAGGTGGAAGCAATTCGCTTCAATTTGCATGTTCATGTATTTTCTTTCCTTCGTGGTTTCTGTAAGCTAATGTTCTAGTGGAAGTTAAGTTATTGAGAGCTTTGCCATTGAGATTGAATGAGTGCATATCTTGAATAACATGATCTTCCAGGTTTATCGAGAAATATGGCACTCATATTGTTGTCGGGGTAAACATGGGAGGTAAGGATGTGATAAACATGAAGCAGCTACAAAAATCAAATCTTGAGCCCCCTGAAGTGCAGAAATTGTTAAAGGAATACGCTGATAAGCTGTTCTCCGGATGTTGACCCTGCTGAATTATCCGGAAAACCAAAGGTAATTAAATCTCACAAATAAGATACTCATCATTGTCATGGTCTTTCTCCAAGAACTTATTGGAGAGGATATACGTATGATGAGTGGTGCATCACACAATTCACAAGGGTGAGAAATGAAATCACAATTCACTGGGTAATTATCATGGGGTTTGTAAGATATATAGGAAGAAATCATGGTGATTACGTACGTTTGTTCAATATGGTATTCCTGTTTAATGTTTCAGGATGAACACGTTATGCCTTGGGATTTCAATGGAGTATTTGCCCATTCGACGAGGCCGCCTGTCATTACTTACATAAAGAATGAGGTGGGCTTCGTTAGTATATGTTGTAACAGATGTTTCAGGCAACCTGCTCCAAATAAGTCGAGATTTTTATTAGATGGATTTATTTATTTCTTATTTCTTGTGCAGGATATAACGAGCATTTGTATCCGAAGGGGAGGTGTGGATGTTGGCCAAAGCCATAACCAGTGGCTCTCAACTATATCACAGTCGCCAAATGCTATTTCAATGTCCCTTGTTCCTATAACTTCTCTTTTGAATGGTATTCGAGGCAACGGATTCTTAAGTCATGCGATGAATCTCTACCTTCGATGTGCGTACCTATCTCTCCTCAAAAATTTTGTCTCTCCATAAGTGCTTTGATTATGCTGCAATACTGCATTCAATAAGTATAAAGGAGTTAAAAAAAAAAAAAAAAATGAAGTGCTCGAAAAGATTCGAAGCCAACCCTTGCATGTTTGCTAGCTAGACACTTTTGAGCCTGAATCCTTGACGTTTAGCCTTGTTGCATTGTTTTTCTGGGTTGGCCTTTTCATTCTGTTTGGTAACCATTTTCTGATCAGTCCCTGCATAGATTCAACTAGATGTTAGAGGATATGCAACTGGTTTGTTAGCTTTTGCAGATGTTGTGGAGAATAATAAAGTACATTTAGTAGATTCAATGCTTGGTGACTATGGTCATTTGGCCGTAGCCGGATCATTTATATCTTGATAAATTATTTCATCTGAATCTCGTCCATCTATATTTGAGAAATCTCCGTTAGTGTTTCTTGGCATCTTTGCTGATCTTTGATCAATCATGCAGACAAACCTCCACTAGAGGAACTTCACCAGTTTTTAGAGTTTCAGTTGCCTCGGCAATGGGCTCCAGTATATGGTCATCTGCCTCTTACTCTCAAGCGCAGAAAACAAGCAACCCCATCTCTTAGGTTCACCTTCATGGGCCCTAAGCTTTATGTCAACACCACACAGGTAATGCCTCGAACCGCAGCATGTTAGAATTACTCAAAGCATTGATTCCAAGATCTTAAAACGATATGTGATTGCTGGTGATAATGTACCTGGACCCTAAAGGCGTAACTTAATGAGCTCAAGTGCACTTCTTAAAACATCTCCTCAAAAATGAAAAGATAATCATAATCTGGATATGTTCACGGTCTGCAGAGTGATTATGGTTTTCCAGAATTTAAAAGATAATCATCATTCTAGTTTTAAAGATTCTAAATCCAAGCGTTCAGGTTGATTCAGGAAATCGGCCAGTGACAGGAATCCGCTTACATTTGGAGGGTAAGAGAAGTGACCATTTGGCTATCCATCTCCAGCATCTTTCCTCTCTTCCCAATATGCTCCAAATCTCAGATGATCGACACGAATCAACTCATGAACCTGAAGACCGAGACTATTTTGAACCAGTTCTATGGAGCATATTCTCACATGTCTGCACTGCCCCCGTGGAGTACAATGGTGCCCACCTTGATGACACCGCTTCTATTGTAACAATGGCCTGGTTTGAGGTAAGGGTTGTTGGGATGAAGAAAGTTCTGTTCCTGAGGCTTGGTTTCTCAATGGTGGCATCTGCAAGACTCCGCAGGTCAGAATGGGATGGACCTTCAGCCTTGTCAAGAAAATCGGGGGTCTTCTCGATGTTGATTAGCACTAGGTTTACTGCAGGATTAAATCCACCCGAGAAGCCAGTGAAAGTAGACTTGAATTCTGCGGTTTTTCCTGGAGGCCCGCCTTTACCATCAAGAGCACCGAAAATGTCCAGCTTTGTGGACACAAAGGAAATGGTGAGAGGTCCAGAGGACCTGCCTGGATATTGGGTGGTCACCGGAGCTAAGCTCTGTGTGGACGGTGGTAGAATCTCAATCAAAGTCAAGTATTCACTGTTAGCCATAATGTCGGAGGAGTCAATGATGTTGTTGTAAGAACTTGCATGAGGTAAAGAATGCATTCGTTCCTACTGCTGTAACTTGCAAATGATAAACATGTAATTTTCTCAACTAATAATTTTTTAAAAAAATCAGATTATTTACGTCATTTGGTCCCAAGCTAGAATAGCAAAAGAATTACTAACCTTTTCTTGTTCTACCTGGCTATTGGCATTTGTGTCCGAGTACGGGGACTTTTGCTTTGTGCGTTAGTTTTTAACAACTAGTATCAGAGAGAAGAAAACACAAGTACTGCAGCAAAACACGTCTTCCTTGATGAAAACGCAACAGGTAGTCCTTCGAGCAAAAAACATACGCAACAACAAGAAGACTTTCAACGCAGATGCAATAGCAACCTCCATTGACGAGTGAGAGACTTCTTCCAACATGACACAACAAGAAAACATTGCAACCACAATTCAAAACGCAGCAGAAATTCTAGTAGCAGCAGTCACACGTAACAATAGAGCACCTTCTACGCAAAAGAAGAAGCACATCAAAATCTCCTTTCAACGCAACAAATCACCAACCAAAACGCAAAAATAAGAGCAATCGAAACACAACAAATTATCTCTTCACAACGGCAACGACAATTGTAATGCGACAAATCAAATCATGTCTTCCAAAATTTTTGTTCAACTAGTTATTCCTTGTTTTTTTATGGTTATCATAATAACTGGAGCATGTTAATGAACAATTACTTGAGGTTTAAGGAGTATTGGTTAGTTGTTTCTAAGGAAATAATTGAACTGCTAGTCAGAATAACAATAATGAAAATGTAAAAATCAAAGATAAAAGATTTAAATTCAAAGAATTATATTTTTTAATTAATTGGCAAATCAATCTTAAAAACCGTTCTTCGCAACTATACCTCCAAAGATATTTGAGATTTCATAAATATAAAGTATTAAGTAATAATTAGAGCAAAAAAGCAACAACTTAATGAATCTTGAAAACCATTATTTGCAAGGATACATCTAAAGATATTTGAGATTTCATAAATATAAAGTACCAAGAAACAATTAGAGCAAAAACGCAACAACTTCAAACATAAATCATATTCTTAGGATGAATATAGGAAAGTCGATTATATATTATTTTTTATGATGATGGCAATTGTTAATAAAATACAAATTCATGACGATAAAATAGAGGTTATCACCATCATTGAGAAAATACTTCAATTGTTGACACTAAAATTCAATTTTCTTGTTTGTTTAATAGAACAATGTAAAAATATTAACGAACTCTCCATTGATTAAATATAAATTTATTTATTACTTCATGAGGAAAAGATGAATCAACAAGGAAAAGAGGAGTACACTTTATGAGTTTTATCTAATAATTGCTTTTGTATCTTATTTAGAGGTGATCGAGGAAGAGAGCGAAGTATAAAAAACAAAAATAATAGAATTTTACATTAAAGACTGGTCGAGATAATCAGTCTTTCAACTTACAAAGAAAAGGAAAATGATATAACAACAATCATTCAACTTTTTACAAGCCAAAGTCTATGGACAAATTAAAAGTTATGTGTTTTATTAGGTATTACAAGTATGGACATTACAAATAAGAATGTAAATATAATTTCAATAAAAATGGTGGTAGAAAATATAATTTTACAGGATAAAAAAAACAAAATGTATTTGTTGATGGCTTATCATATGAACAAAAAATATCACCAAAATTTATGTTATTTAGACATTAACTATAACAATCATATGAGTGGAGATTAGTCGATCTTATTTGATTTAAATAAATCTCATTAAGATATTGCGAAGTTTGGTAATGAGCCTATTGTTTTCATTACAGGAAAATGAAAAATAATGATTCAAACCAAGAAGAATATTGTCTATCTCTGATGTTTTCTTTGTTCATGAATTGAAAAAAATAAGTCCTAACACTGTTTAACTTAAAAAAAAAAGGTGTAAAGTTTATATAAAAAACAAAGTATATAGAAATGAATATGATAAACTAGATTTAATTGCTAAAGTTAACATGACACCTAATTAATTATTTCCACTATATCTTCATAATATTACTCATTCATATTTTTCTACAAAATTAAAGGAGAAGCATGACTATGGAATTTTTGCTATGACTATTTTAATTTTGATGGATTAAAAATTCTATATCAAAAGAATATGGTTATGGATTTTCTTCAAATTACAACTCATTCTTAAGTTTATGAAGAATATGTTGTTAGCAAATAACATTAAAATCAATTTCTATTAGGAAAACCATAGAGAGAAAAGAGGCCAATGTATCTTGTTTATTCAGATATTTGTGGGGCAATAACTCCATTTTTTAATGGAGATAAAATATATATAATCACCTTTATGGATGATTATAATTGAAAATTTTGAGTTTAGTTTTTACAAGAAAAATATAAAGTTTTTAAAGTCTTTAAGAGATATAAAGTTCTTTTGAGCATGAAGCTAACAAACAAATAATTTTTTTTATGAACAGTTTATGATGGAGAGTATAACTAACATGAACTTGCAAATTTTTATGACCTATGGAATCAAGAGACAACTTATTGCAACTTATATGCCTTAACAAAATGATGTTTGTGAAAAAAAGAATTGAACTAGTATGTAAATGATATATACAAAGTCTTTTGACTAGGAATTGCCAACCAAAAAATTATTGATATAAATTTGGAAATTGAAACATTTGTATTTTGTATAGAAGTCTCATAGTTACTATTAAAAATATTTTTTGGGTGGTTTATCAGGTTTATTTGGTTTCTCTCTCCCTCCTCGATTTTACTTCTCTTTTTTCTTCTTTCTATTTTGTTCCTCTTTCTCCTCTCCTAACTCCCGGCTATGGTGTTCTTAGTATTTG
Source organism: Populus tremula (assembly GCA_964019445.1). Classification (NCBI taxonomy): domain Eukaryota; kingdom Viridiplantae; phylum Streptophyta; class Magnoliopsida; order Malpighiales; family Salicaceae; genus Populus; species Populus tremula. The sequence goes on along the minus strand of CAXHTJ010000003.1, from coordinate 11,678,424 downwards.
AGTGTTTTGACTTGTAACAAACATCATTATCCTTCACTTCCTAGCTATGTCAATTGTATCAGAACCTAATAATTCTTGATGATTTCTGTTAAAGGTCGTAAATGACGAGTATCAGAACTTAATAAGTTTTATGGTAACCAACCTTGACATAAAATTTAAAATGGATCTAAATTATTAGGTGGTTAACCTTATCATGAAATAAAATAGTCTTGATTTTAGATTTTAGATTTTAGTTGGACTTCTATGAAAAAAATAAAAATGCAAACTTGGCCTAGGTTAAACTCTAGGTCCCTAGATCACCCGATCGATTTATCGGGTTGAGTTTAATAATTATAATTGGTATAATAATGCATGAAATCCATAAAAACCTAACAGGTTGGCTTTGACAATCATTAAAGGGATGAAGCATGTTAATAATGTTGACAATTAAAAAATTAAGTGGATAAATAAGACAAAATTACTTTTACAGCAATTATGAAAACTCATTTTAAGCATTTTATGAGTATTGGTTGTTCCTAATTTTTATAGGTACGTGGCTGGTTGCATAGTTTCATTCTTTGCTTGTAGGCTAGGTTTTATGTCTTGAACTTAGTTTGGCTATATTTTTTTACCTTAGGGGTCTTACAGTGTTTGACATATTTTAATCATGAATCTAGCTAGAGTGTCATTAGTATTAAATGATATAAATGTCTTTTATGAGCTTTTTACTAAATATATGTCTATATTATTTAAAAGAATTATGAGAAAATGTTTTATGTATTTTTAGTATCCACATTTTGTTTATGGTTTAACAAATATTTTCTTCTAAAAAATAAGGAGATATTTTAAATAAAATTATTTTATTTTAAAAAATAAATAAATAATATTTTTATTAATAATTCAGTTCAAATAATAGCACAATACAGATACTATAAAGAGAGCCAACCATGCTAAAAAATCTATTAAGGAGAAAATGCTTACAGATTTCTTGAACATAATAGTTTGAGCTACTTTCTCCTATAAAAATTTCAACATGGTGCTTAGGTTTATTAAAATAGAGTAGTAAGATGGTTGTTATTTGAGGTTTTGTTTTCATTTTTTGTTTCTACAAAAGAGACCAAACTTAGAGTTTTTGAAGAAAAGGGATTGCATGAACTAATTCTTCTCATATGTTGTTTTATTATTGGATGGTATTCAATTTATAGAAGATTCAAAATTTTTATAGTCAATAAACTTAATTTAAAGGCATTAGTTAGTGATTATCCATCATATATACAAGTTCCATTCATGATCAATTAATCATATTTCCTTAGAGATTTGATTATTTAATTTGACACTATTAGATATGATATTACATTTTAAAAGAGTTATAATTATAGTTTTCAGATTTGCTAAGTTTAAATCAAAGAGTTATAATTATCTATTTTCTTCTTCTTTCTCCACTCCTAACTCCTGGCTCAGACCATCTTCATTTTCAGCTTCAAAATCCTCTTTGATTTTTATTTTTTTTGGGTTTTTTAGTTTCAGGTCTTTTCCCTCTTTTTCTTTCTCTTCATCTTTTCGTTTCAGCACCTGTAAGTTAGCAACTATAGATGCTTTCCAAGAATAAACTGGAGAGGATGAAAAACGAATTATCCTGCAACGAAAATGAGAAGAAAAGTCTTGATTTAAAAGGCTTTGTATGTGACATAAATAGCCTTGAAATTTACAGCTCAACCTGACAGAACTAGGTCTCTGAGCCAAGGACTTCTAAGTTCTGGAATGAGTTTTTAATTCTAATTTGTTACAACCATCGCATTAGATTGGGATTATTTTTATTAGTTATTTTCCAGTTTTTTTTTTTAGTTGGGATTTAAAATCTCTGGTATTGGTATTGTAGTAGTGGTTGTGGTTATAATTTAAAAAAAAATATTTAATAAAAAATATTTTTAATTGAGATTAATTTTAAAAAATATATATTTAATTAAAACTGTGGTTGAAATTGAAGTTAAATAAAAAATAATTTAATATATTTATTTATAAAATTACTTTTCAAATTGAAGTTATAAAATAACTAGAAAAAAATATATATTAATATTAATTGTTTTTAATTTAAATATTATAGATTTAACTACTACTATTATATTATAAAATGAATAATACTTAATATAAAATATTTTTTATTATTCCATTCTACTGTTTCATTTGTTTCGTAAACGAGCAATATCAGGTAAAATATCATCAGGAACAAAATTGAAATTGCAATCAAATTTTACAAATATTAAATCAAATTTTACAAATGTTAAATCATCAAGTGATTTTCTTCTAATTTATGTAGTGTCATTAAATAATATTAAACACTAGTTTTCAAATAAAATACAATTAAAAATAAAAATAACATTTTTTTACTGAGTTGGATCTGGTGTAATTTTAAACTAGACCCGGTCTAGCAGGAACAGTGAAGAGTCTCAAGTAAGACTCTCCATTGTTTGCAAGTTGAAGCAGCTTGGAGCTGCTTTCAGTGGCACACCAACGCACCAGCAAATTCTAGTAGGTTTCATTAACAGTAAACAATAATTTATCACTTACCAAACAACAAATACTTGTGGTGACACCTAAACATGAAAGCTACAACATAGCCAAACACATTATATATAAATAGTCAACATGTATTAAACATTAAAACATGCAATCTAGCAATAAAAAACAAAAAATAAAATATCAAACTTTTTTTTAATCTATATAACCCATCTTTCTAATTTCCATAGAATGCCAAACACACCTCTTTAAAACCATTCACAGGGATCATAATTCCCTAACCATCATCAGTATCCATTTCATAGGCTTTTTTTCACATACACTTCTCTCTCTTCTATGCCTCCCACAGAAAAACATGAACATTTTTTCATCGGCTTTGTTTAGTAAGCTTGTAAACCATTAACAGAAAAATGTTTAACTGATAGAAAGGCAGCATGATCAGCTAAAAATATGAAGTGCCTTCACTGCAGCTGCACCTATACTAGAGGGAAGTCTGGAATGATGTGTCGAACTCTCTGCTTCCACTGATGCACTCATGTGTGATGATAACGTTCTTGAAATTATCATTGAAAAGGCTACATCAAGAATATTTCATAAATCAAGTCTTCCATAACTAGAAGATCATTGTTTCTGCTGAGTGCAGTACATCACTAGTTGAGAGGAGAAAAAGATGAGATATTATCCTAAAGTCGCCACAGTGCTGCTGCAGAATCTGAATGAGGCATACATTTGGGTTGTTATGCAATGTAAAACAAATAAAATCCCACCCAAAATTACCTCTAATAGAAAGATTTTGAATCTCCTCCCTTATTTCTAAGTTGACTTCCTGCTTTTATTAGTTGTTTAACAAGGTTGAGAGAAGCAAATCCTGCACAAAACCAACTCTCCCAGAAACTTGCTTCATCCTTTTTTCCCTCTCCTCGTAACTCAAAGAAGGATCAAAACTGCAACAAAGAGACGATGTCAAAATTAAAATCCCAGAGACAATTTTTTTCCTTTTGGTAATTGAACATGACAGTAGTTAGACACGGCTTCTTCACCAACACTGGTGCTTGGTTTATTCATCCAGACCAAATTGCACTGCCAAATGCTGTATTGGGTGCTCAACTCCCAATTTACCTAGATTGCTAACCCCGAAAAAGTTCCATAATTTAAGTTTGCATTCATCAAATGACAATTTGACATTAGCAGCCAAATCATCACCTGCTTGTTTAATTCTACTACCAAATAACAAGTATCAGTTAAACATGTCAAGTTACAATTTCATTCACCTCTCTACCTGGCAAAACTCAGAATGTTTAAACACGTATGTGCATGCTTGCAATTGTATGCATGATGCATGTAATGTACAGGTGTGTTCGGGCACCGTGTATGCATGTCTCTATCAGTCTTTGCGGTGCTCGGATCTCTGGTTTTTATTCTGGAATAAATCTTAGAAAAATCCTTGGCCTTACCCCAACCCTCAACCAACAAGCAACCAAGCACCACCCTTGCCTTTGTTAGTTATGAGCGGGAGCTTTAACTCCAACCTCCTACACAGAAGTTCATTGATGCCTGTCCCATCCCATATGACCAGAAGATCACTACCAGCAATTAAATTGCAGTATATCAAATCACCCTTAGCATGAGAAATGAACAAATGGATTGATGGCAAAGGAAAATAAAAAAGTGATGGCAATACCAGCAAGACTTTAACATAGATGTTTCCACATAAGGTTCAATGATGGCCACGGTCACAAGCGCTGGTAGAGCAGCAAGGAGACACTGTGTCCACTGGTTAATGCATTGTGAAATATGAAAAACTATTTTATGTTTATCATTTCTAGTTCAACATTTGAATGACCGAAGGAAATCATAAATGAGTTTATTCTTGGCTCCTTTAAGTTGTTGAAAATATAAAACTTGAATCATTACCTTGATTTCCACATATGAGATGGTGATGAATTCTTTGCAGAAGAATCCTCTATAGTCGTTACCACAGATTTTGAAATTTCTTCTGCTTCAGATGTATGGAAATTTAAAATGAAAGATGAAAGAAATGGATCGGTGGAGGCATTGGACACATTAGCATTAGTGTTATTTGACCTATATCCACCACTCCCTAACAGCACTTGCAGATGAGCCTCACGGAGATCACGACCAAGGAGAGACAATGCCTGACTGTTAGGAATTGCAACTCTACGTAACCTGCGACGTCTCTGCAAGTAATCTTTAGTTAAAGAAAACTTGGGCACTAGTTTGATTTTTGTCAACAAATATAAAGCCATGCATTTATACCTGCATATATTCTAATAATGAATGAGAAACATTTGAGTAACGAAAGTTTTCATTTTAAGGATATCTTGAACAAGTGTCCATGTTGTAATGTAATATGACTTAGCATGTCCTGAGCAACTTTAGCAGAGCAAATAGGACAAACCTGCAAAGACAAAGTGGAAGCAGCATTAAATCAACCCAAAACACAATTACATAAATAGTCCTAAAGCCATGCTGGGATTGAGTAATAATAGGCAATAAGACGATTAAGATACCAAGTTGTTCATGTCTGCTTAGCTGTTTTCTAATTTCTATTTCATAGCATTATCCTGGATGCATAGATATACAAGAGATGTCCAAACCCTCTTCTTGTAGGAGAGAACGAGAGACAAATATACCAAACTAGGATAATTATTCAATTGGGCTAATTGGTTGAGTGAGATTTGATGACTGCAGTTTCTTAAAAAAACAGGTAAGGAAACTGCTGAACATTTATTATCTCCTCAGGTTAATAGATGAAACAGATTGGATTGTCAATTCGTCAGCAGTCGTGTGTACTGTCAAACCAGGAAGGGCTGCTCGACTTGAAAAGCTCCTTTATATGTATATAAAAAAAAAGCTCCTGAATAAGGATGTGCTCACGACTCACTGATCCCACATCCATCACTTCATGAATATACATAGCTCAGTAAGGACTAGCCGCATTAATTGTCATCTAACACCACATATTCCTTATTCATTGCTTTTTCAGCAACATCAGTTATAGAATAGATCAGCAATTATTCTTCGAGGGAGGCAACATCCTCCCCTGTCCAACAGGAGCACCTTTCAGAAATTGGAAGATCAAACACAAAGAGCAAATATGAACACTAAAAACTAACAGAACTTCATGGTATGGGCGAGGTATTTCCAGAAGAACTCTAGGGAGAAATCAATACCTCCCAACACAAATATGCCTAAACAAATACTCCTACTACAAGGTCACTTCAAAAAACTTCACTTACACAAATACAGAACCAAAAAGACCAATCCCTGCACCTTCCCGTCATCGCGATAAAAAAAAGAAAGATGTCATTAGCATCTTGTATCAAACAAACATACCCAGTAAGGTAAAGATCAATACTTTCTCATGTCTGAACGAAAAAAGGCAAAATCTAAAGCAATCACAATGACTTTGGTCCCCTCTCTCTCAGGAAGGAAAATAAAATTAGATTTTGAAGCATGAAATTAACAAACTCAACCACCTAAACATAAAATAGAAATCAAATCAAGAAACCAAGCTCAAGCACACAAACAGCAACAAAACTTACATCACTTCCATCAACCCAATAAACCAAAAGGTAAAAACAGAACTTACGGCGACTTTAGACTCGTACGAGTGCTCATCTTCAAGATGCGAACACAGAGACCCGATATCGAAATCCTCATAACAGTAAGGACATGGAAAATCAGGTCTAACCTCTTCTTCTACCTCGAAATCATCAATATTGAAACGATCTAATTACACATCCACAAACAAAAACAACAACGTTAATTGAGGCCACAACAACACTTCTCGCAAAACAAACGAGCAGAATAAAAACAAAAGGAACCCACCTAGATGGGAACTCTGATGATGGTGCTGTGACGCATACTGCTGTTTAGCGGCGGCGATGCGAGATGTCCAAAAATTAGAGGTCATTTCTTGATTCAAAAACGAAGAATTTGAGCTGGGTTTTCAATCTTTTTATTGCTATTCAGCTCTTGTTTACCGTAAGAAAATAATACAAAAGAATAGATCTTTTATCTGAAAGTTTCAGTGTATATAATTTCTTGAATACTTTGACTTAATTATATTCCATGGAAGCATGAATTTGACTAGTTCAAAAAAGTGTTTGTATATTATTATTATTTCTTTAATATTATGAGAAGAGGAAGCTTCAAAATGGGACGATTGAATTAAGGGTGGGAGAGATGGAGAGACAAGGACAGGGAAACAGGTGGCTCTGTATGTGGACATGACCAGGTAATGACGTATAAGAGAACAAGAGCAAATGTCGGATTTTTTTAAGGACGATCTTTATTTTTTTGTTTTGGAAATTCGTGGTCCAAATTGTTGTTGGTTTCAGGATTACTATGTGCCTGTTATTTTATACGCTATCTTTTTCTGTTAAAGAGACTTGCTGTGGTCTTTAAACGGCAAAATACTCACTTGTTACTCTCTTTCTTTCCTTGATTGTGGATCATAGAGTGCAGATTGTTTCTATTGTTTATGTGATATATATATATATATATATATATATATATATATATAAACTTTTTGGTGGTTCTTACAATCGCAAGATCTACAGGGTATTTCATAATCCTAACACTTTTGATAAAAGTTTCGGAAAACTAACAAGAAATATTAAGAAAATAATATGGTTTAAACACAGCTGCAGTTAAAATTAGTGGCCGAACAAAACCGTTATTGAAAATAATAACTGTTTCCAAAATCATGTTTCTCTTAATTTAATTAATATTATAAAAAATCAATTTAAAATTTTATAAAGATCAAATGATTAAAAAATAAGATTTAAAACCAAGAAAATTTTGTTAGGAGTTTTATTTTGAGCTAATTTAAAGTTAACTACAATCTTATTTGATGTTCTTTTAATATATAGTTAAAATCATGTTGTCAAGATTTTTCTAGCAATACTTGATATATAAAAACAGTGTCTCCTTATATCCCCAGTGACTCATTATTTTTTTTTCTTTCCTCATTTTTCTTTTCTGCCTCATCATTATATCTCCTAATTTTTTCTTGGTTATTGGATCTTCAATCTCATATGTTGCCACTATTTGAAATAGTAATTGTATATAAAAACATATTTTGAAACACGATTATTTTAAATAATAATTATGTACAAAATTAATATTTTTAAAGATAATCATGTTTAAATTATGCTATTTTTTAAATATTTTTTTTAACTTGTGTTATTTTCCCGAATCAAAACTTTCATTTAAAAAAAAACCCTCTCTTTGTTGTTGTGTTCTGATTGTTAAAAGTTGATCTTTCATTGTCATCTTTAAATAGCTGCCAAAGTTGATGTTTTAATGTCCAGCAAATTCCAGGCTTCCTGATGCTGGCCTACACTACATGGGATGTCCGTTAAAGAGGTTAGAGCAGATCACTCAGCGGTGCAACGAGAAAAAAACATTTCCCTGACAGAGTTAATTAGGAATACTCATTTACAATAGATAATCAACTTAGAACGTTAAGTTCACACCAACAAACCAATTCACGGTAATAATTTAGATTAGTGTGTGTGCAGTGGCGGAGCACGTGGGTACAAAAGGGGATAATTGCCTCCTTAATTATTTTTTAATATTTTTATATTAAAATATTAATATAATAATATAGTGAATAGTTCATAAAAAAGTTGTTATTACATCTATTTCCTTCCTTTCTTTTTCTTACCCTAATTATACAAATTTCTCTTTTGATTTCCCTGCCTTTCTCTTGTATATATATCCAGCTCGTTCCTTAGCTCTCTCTAATATACAAATTTTTCTTCTAGTACAGTTAAGTAATTAACTTATTTTACCTTTTTTTTATATTTTAGATAAATTTTCTTCATCTTTTTTATTTATTTTATTATCTAATTATAATTTTTTGTTAATTAATTATTAAAAATATTAAAATTTATGATAATCGAAAAGTTTTGATATGAATATATTCAAAATAAATATTTAAATATGTTAATTTAATCAATTAAATATTTTTTATTATAAAAAAATAAATTAATATTCATGCAAAACCATTATTCTTGTCATCTCTTCACATGATTTGTTTATAAGTAAAATATCAAGTAAAAAACATGTTTTCTAAGCATTATTTCTCTTACACAGATATTAGATATTATTCCTCAATTAAATATCTATAAATGATTAAGTATAATTTAATCAATATACTTATTATATAAATGTAGATATGTAAGTTTTATGAAGCGGTTTTAAAATATAAAAAATAAAAAAAAAACAATTATAATATAAGTTTTTGTTATTTTAAAGTATTTTTAAATTAATTTTACTTGATATGAATTACTATATATTTTTTGAATTGATTTCTAATATATATCTATATAACATAATATTTGTTAGTAATTTGCCCCCTCATCTAAAACCTTCTAGCTCCACCATTGTGTGTGTATAATCATTTAATTAACACAAACATATTATATTTAAATTGAAGTCAATTATATTTTATAAACAACAAGCTCTTTGGAATGAGATTAATAAATAAGGTTTACCTTGTTCTAATTTGGAGATCGAAAATTTAAAATTTCAATTAGAAAGAAAATACTTGAAAGAACATAAAAAAAAAAATGGAGAATTAAAAAAATAAAAAGTTACGGGGGTATTTCGATATTTATCTTACGTAGACTTACATACGTAGGACTTAGATTTCATATTTATTTAAAAGCTATTAGAGAATGTAATATAACAATCATTGGGTTTGATAAGACCAACTTTATTTCTTGGATAAGAAAATAGTAAAATAATGTTAAATGTTACGGGGATATTTCAATGAATTAATTATGTTAAAGAGATAAAATAAAATAAAAAATTCCTATTTATTTTTATAGTTATTAAAAATCTTACTTTTTAAAATATTATGGATAAAGAACTAGTTATGTTAAATAGAAAATAAAAATCACCCTAAAATATCATATCAGATTATAAAAATACCTATTGTGTATATCTACTTCTATTTTACCTAAATTATATATATATATATATATATATATATTAAAGGTAAAAATATCCTAGAATAATTATTTGGGATTTAGACTTGACAATGAAGCCTAATCCTCATTCTTTTTTTTTTATTATTACAAGGTGAGATTTGAAATAATAATTAATAAAAACTTGGATTTTAAATTGTTTCCTTTAATTAACTAATTTATATCAATTCATCATAAATTAATTATTTTACTAAGCATGGCCACCAAAAATAACAATCAATATTCCAACTAATTCAATTAATATAAATAAGCTTAATTAAAAACACAAATAAAATCATGAATATATCATGAATTAATCCAAACATAACGTACAAGTCAACATAAATTTGCAATTTAAAAATTCAGAAAATAAATCATAAAATTATTTAAACAACAAATATATCACATAAATGGATTTAAAATTGACCTTTATGAGTTGTATGCAATGTGTAGTTAGCTTTCGAGCATCGATTCCATGCGCTGCCATGCCAAGGAGGTGCATTGACAACATCACATGATGCTCCTTTTCTCCTTCTTTCTATATGCACCGGCGATGAAGGTCACCTCCAATCTTTATCTGGCTAAACTTTTTACAAGAGTCTTTTCCTTCCGATCTTTATGTGTGTCCCCTTTTTGGTGTGAAAGACTTTTATTTACATTGACTAGAATCCCCGTAAAACAAGAAAAACTAAATTTAAAAAATAATATTAGACATTTATATTGTTTTCTTCTTGACCATGAATTCCTAATTAATTAAAATTTATCTTTATAGTGTTATAAGATCTCTTTAAATAATTTTATGATTTTCTGTAATCCTCCAATTTATTTATCTTTTTCTCTTTTTTATAATCTCTCATATTATTATTTTAATATGTACTCTTCATAATCCTTTATTCTCTGTTTCTTTTTATTTCACTTCCTAATTTTTTTTTTTTTTTTTGTATTATTATCATCATAATAAAAATTAAATTAAATTAAATTGAACCAAAACTATAATTTTTAAAAGCACGTAGAAAAATTAGGGGTAAAAAACAGGTTTTGATAACTTCTCCCCTCTTTATAATACTTACAACACAAAGTCATTGAAAATTTTATATATTTTTAACTTTGAATAATAAGTTTGTAAAGAAAAGAAAAATAACACTGAAAACAAATTCTAATTTTATAAATTATTTCAGATAAAAAATAGTAATTAAAATAACATGAATCAAATATAAAAATAAATTAATTAATTAAATGGCTTCTTTGAAAATTTAGAGGGTTAAGAGTGAAAATCAAGGAGAAGAAAGAGAAAAAAAAAAAATTATTAGCATCAAATAGGAGGTCACTAAGTTGCGTGTACTGCCTAAGAATGGAAAAGCTGCCAAAACGATTCCAACAACATTAAAAGAGGTCGTCTTTGATCATTGATGGTAAACATGTTGCATGAAAACATTGAAGTTGTGAACACACTACCCTTGTAATGCATATGTTATCCTACTTTTTAAAAAATAATATTTTATATTTATTAAAATATCAAATTATCCCTCAATCAACTTTATTATAATTAAAAAAAACCATGATGTAAATACAAAAAAGTCTATGAATGTCAATTAAAGAGTTTTTTTAAGGTTAATTTAGTTATTTTACTATGCTTAAAAAGTGAAAATTCAAAAAAACCACGCCAGTTAATTAAAATTTTCTTTTAAGGATAATTTATTAATTTTACTATACTTCAAAAATATAAAAAGATTGAGTTATTTCCAATTAATCTGATAATGACTAATAAATATTATAAAAAAAACTATATTACTTCTAATGTCTAGTTCAATAATTTGTTCTAAAAGTTAAAATCATTATTATATTGTTCCAATCTAAAGTATAATGAGTCTGTGCGTGCAATGAAACCTCAATCCTTCTTAGTTTTTTTTTTTTTTTTTCTTAATTCTAACACGTTATTTAACATATAGTTTAAAATGAGATAACCGAACAAGGGAATAACTTATAATTAACAAGCAGTTAAACCTAGCCTATTGAATTGGTGGGTCAAGCGATGACCATATAAAGAAAAATTATAATTTATAAGACTTGAATCTCATTCCTCCATTTTTTAAGGCCTCTGTCAGGAAGTAATTTTTTTTTAAAAATGATTTTCACTAAAAATAAATTTTTAAAAAATTAATTATTTTTTGATATTTAGCAATATCATAAAAAAGAGAGTTGAAAACCATTTTCTAGTATTTGAAAATACCATAAAAAATAAACTGAAAAATAACTTATTAATATTTTTTTAAAAAATTATTAAAATAATAAGGATAAAAAATAACAAATGAAAATTATTTTAAATAAAATAAATAGCAATCTAAAAAATAAAAACCAAATCTAACATATAAAAAACATTAAAGAACAATGAAATTGAAAAAAAAATTTCAATCTCATAATTTTTTTCAAGTAAAATAAATAACAATAAAAAATAGACATTAAATTTGATAAATAAAAAATCTCAATTAAAAAAAATAAGAGAAAGATAAATAATAATTAAAAAAATAAAAATCAAAGTTAATATAAAAATCAAATTAAATCAAATTTTATTGATAAAGAAATAATAAAAATAAAAATGACATGTTTATATTACAGTACAATTAACTCAATGGTCCGACCAGTGCCCTAGTAGCTGAACCAGCAACCTAAATTCGCTTAAAAACTATTGTCATGATTTCTTAATTTTGTTTTTTTTTATGAAACTTACTTTTCTTCATATTATGATGTTTTTATTTAAAGAAAAAAATACTATTGATAAGAAAAAAAATTGTTTTCATAAAGAAAAAGAAGAAATACATGAACGGGTTTTATCCGTTAATAGTGTTCAAAATTCTCAGAGAGCAACCGTCAAGATCATGTACTCGAGGTTGTTAGCTCGATAGATAAGCTGGATCAATCAAGAAATTGATGGTCAGGCTAGCAACGATTCGCGCTGTAATAACCTTTAAAGAAAAGAAATTCGACATGGCCAAAATCTGCCATCACCCTTGTTCATGTATAGCTCCACCCAGAACAGTCACTTATCTAACTCGCAATTTACACGCATATTGCAAAATAAATAATTAAATGGTGGCGTCAAGATTCTCGCTAACATGCATCAAAAGATTAAATCGAGCATTTTACTACCGCTCAGCAATTGAAAAAAATACAGAAATGCATCTATATCCATGAGATACCTACTTCAAAAGGTGCTTGCAGAACCTTCGGATTTTTATCATTCCACCAAGGACAACAATGTCTCAAGCAAAGTCTAACACAGTCCACTGAAATCATGAAAAACTACGTTCAATGCACCGCACCCAAACAGAGAACAATCATCCATCTACAATACAAGTGGCACGAGGAGAAATGTGTCACTATTTTACTTTAAAGTAATTGCTAGTTGGATATTAATAAAACCAACAAGAAGATGTTTGACAGTGAACTAAAGAGTGGCAACTTGGAAAATTCCTCGCCACACAAAGCTAACAAGTAGTGATAAGAGGAATTGAAGACCATGTAAGAACAATACACCATCGCATAAAAAGAAAACTTTTGAACAAATTATGCTGCAATGAGAACAATCTAGCTCCGGGAAATTAAGTTAGGGGTGTAGATTGGAGCTCTACTAAAAGATCTTCAAATTACACAACCATGTCAAATGACCAATATATGACTGATCTCTTCATGCTTCTTGGGCAATCAAAATTATCCTCCATTACGTTCTTAGGTTTATAAACAGCAAGAAGCATGTAAAATCCTAATACAAGCTTTATTCAACCACCTTCTCATAATGTGCTTGTACAAAATTCGCTCGATCCCTCTGACAGTCATCATAGATCATCATTGCAATCTGAGTGAATACAACAAATTAGTGTGGTTCCTTTATACCTACACTTGCATGAATATGAATGAAAAAAAAACCTTGGTTTTGGTTAAGTCAGCAAACAGGAAAACAGCTTTCAATCCCATCTAATGTTTCTATACTCCAATTTAGCATCAAATTAGTAACTTAGTTTCAGCGCATGAATAATGAAATCAAACATATAGAAACATCAGTACTGCCTCAAATGAAAATTGTTTAATTCATTATCGAACCATTAAAGGTGATCAGTTGTCATTTGAGAGTACTTCTTATAACATGAATCTAGCAAACTCATTACACAGATGAAAAATCAACTTCAGTGGTTGAGGAATAAATGAATTCCACAACTCCATGACATTAGATGAAACTGGTCAATCTCTCAACTTTTGATCTCATCTATAGAAAAAAACCACCCTAATCTTACACAAGACTAGCATTCTCCAACACTTTCAAAAGTTGACAACAAAAGAAACTCAAATGACTCCCATCTTTCATGGCTTGATCCTCATCTAGGCTTGCCCTGCCCTACAAAAGGATAGAAGAACAAACATTCTTTCATTTTGCAAGGGAGAGAAGCAAAGAGAAAGAGGCCAGATTATTAAAAACCCAAAAAATCTTAACGCATAAATAAGACAAGATTCACATCACAACGATTTCAGTACAGAAGGCCCTTCCTGATCTTATTCAAACCAATCACATTTCTAAGCCTTCACAGTTGCCCTCACTTCCCTAAACACCTAATTCAAAAAGGGTTTTACAAGGTATCAGAATACAAACTTATATAACATCAAACGGAAGAGAAACTAGCAGCTACCATAACAAAACTCCATATAAAAAAAAACCACCGAAAGCCTAATAGAAATTGCAATTAAGTCAAATATTCCCTCATCAAAATCTATATGTTAACATAAAATATAATTCATATTCCACCCGGACAAAATGGGAAATGTCAAACAGGCCACAAAACTTATTCCACAGCTTGTGTACAAATCAAGATTCACACGTTATATACCATAGAAGAAAGTTGTAAATCAACGAAAGATGCAACCAATCATTTCATATAAAAATACATAAAATTTACCTTCAGGGGTCCAACCATAGCTGCGGCGAGAGACGGAGAGCATTGAATTAAGCAATGCGGAGGCAGTGGCAGTGTGGTATGGAAGTATTGTCTCTACACAGCAACTCATCTCCACTGGCGACCTTTCAAATTCAAAGCCCACAAAAAAAAAATCAAAACTTGAATTTAAAAATGTAGGAAAAAAGATAATAGCAATAAAAGAGCGGTGGGTTGATTTTTTTGGGTACCTGAAAATACGATGAGAGAGAGGGCTTTCTTTGGAGATGCGAAATGGCGAAGAAGCTGGTTTGGATCCAGGTTTGGGCGCGGACGCTAGTCTGGCAGCCGCAGAGGTTCTGGTGGCTGTAGAACGGAGGAAGGACCTGGCAGCTGCGGTGGCGGACATGGCTATTTGGGGTTAGGGTGTAAGAATTTGTTTCTTGGGGTTTTGGCAGCTGAAGTAACAAATAGGGTTGTGAGTGTTGTGTGTGTATGTACTTGACTACTTGTACGAGGGAAATGGCGTGTCCTCGTAGTTTGGGTTTATGTTACATTTGGTCACTGTACTCCTTTTGTTTTTTAACATGACCTTTACGTTCAACGATTTGTTGAGAAATTACTAGGTACTCGTGATAAATATTCATTCATGGTTTCTTTCACTAAAAATTTATATAATTATTAATTTAAATAATCAAATTATACACAAACTAATTTCAATACTCAAGTTAATAATAATAATAAAAAAAAAAGTTTTATTCAGCTGATTTAGCAAAGCAGCAGAGAAACCAGCAAGTTCTGTACAAGGAACTTTGAGTTTGCCAACAGTGGATCGATGCTTTACTGAAATGTGAAATGGATATTGCTGTTCAATTTACAATAAATCCTTCTAAATGCAGAGCAGGACTGAGCAGAAACATGCCACCGATGTTATTTCCCTTCAAATCCTTCTAAATCATTGTCTCGACTTGCTCTTACTTCTGCCCATCTTTTCTAGGGTGCCAAAGAGCAAAGGAATGCAGATCCCTTGAGACATATCTGCCCTGCGTGCTCCAGAGACTTCAGAACTTGCAGCCCTCATAGCTCCTATGCCTATCTTTTCTCGTTCCTCTACATGGACTCTCCTCGGGAAATACAAAGCTCCATTCCCCGGTCGAATTCCAATCAGCCTGCCCAGCGGCACACTGTTGTCTTGGAAGAAGGATGCCGATGACTGTAAAAACAAATGCAACACAGGGCTCACTTCCCGTGGAAACAACTTCCGATGAAACTCTGATGCAGCCGAGGTTCTTACTGATTTATTTTGGAAGTCGATGTAAGAGTTTGATTGCTTTCTCAATTTTCACATGATCAGTGATTTGGTTCGAGTACTAGTTTGAAAGCAGGAAATATGCTATGACAAGACAATTGGGAACAACGAGAAGAGTAAGAGAAGCACCGGAAAAGCATCTACTTCTCAGAATTCTTTTCCCGGAGTCTATGTAGCTACTGGGATGGATAAAAAACGCAGAGTCGCATGCCACAGCACATGCACACACTTATATCAAGAACAACAGGAGGTGGAAAAGCAGAGTTTTACCTCAGTGTCAAGGTTGGAAGATATGAATGAAGAGAAACTAGATGAGCGTATGCGCAAGGAATACGGTTCTACCGGAGCTCCCTGTATGCTCTCCATCACTCGAAGTCTTGTGTTCATCAGGCCGAGTGGCCATCCATTTGATGTTTCATTGTCCTGGGAATAGGCACTAGTTAATCAACACATAGCTGAACCAGATCAATCACCTACTGGCTAACATCACGATATGTAGCCAATAAAAATCAATGGCATCTGGACATTCTAAGTTAACAGCAGGCCAGGATCCTTAACCATGTCCAAAGAAAACTGAAAAACTACAGAAAAGGGGAATGACAGGGTCAAATAGAAAGCTATCATAGTCCAGCCCTTGAAAAACTATGACAAAGAATTTAGCGTTGATCGAGTTGAAGATTCAACTCTAATAAATTTCCCAATTATTTCTTACCACAAGAAGATGAAAGAAATTGCAAGATGACTACAAGACAAAGGCTAGCTAGTCCACATCTGTAGAAGTTGTTGACTACAAGGAAAATTCTAAAGGCATTGAAGTCTTACATGTTTCACTCCCTTCAAAAGCATATTGTGGAAAATCATGCAAATGCTTCTGATTGATTAATCGCTGGCTTTGAATGGAAGCACTAAGCAAACACGATAACAACTAGGCGGGTGCTTTTTTTGATTAGAAAAGGACGCATCATCCCTGAAGTGGCAGCATTTGCACTGTCTCTTTAGCAGAAAGATGCTAAAGAGGAACAGTCCAAGTCTGAAAACTTAATCGACAGCTAATTGTTGTGGTGGGTTATATAAAGAACCTCAAGATCAGACATTACAGCCTCGAGGACTTCTGTAACTACAGACGGTGTCTGGAATTTTATATCCATAATTCCAATATCCAATGAGTGGTATGTTAATGTTTAATACCAATTAGAATAGTACTGAGTAAAATGATTCTACAAGCACAAACCCTTCCTCTGCTATTATATGCAGTTTTCTCTGCTAGGACAGCAACTGAGCACATATTTATATGTAAACAATGTTCCTTCCGCAAGCTCACAAACTGTCTTCAGATTTGAGCTTTTGGCACTCTGACCACAAACTCAAGACATTCTAGGGCGGACATCTCCAAAACCGAGGAAGGGTATAAATGCATGTTGAAGTTTCATCAGATACAACCACAAATCACCAAATGGTGGGCATATTTCTTATCTCAATATACAGTAAGTTGAGAAGAGAGCAATAAATGGGATCTCTCATGGGTTTCACTATAAACATCCATACGAACTGCAAATTATTCTTCAGGCTTTCCATTTACAGGACTGGTAATGTTAGTTTCTGCATCAAAAACTTTGAAAAAGAACTAGAGATGCAAAATGCCTCTTCTTGGCACACACATCCATTGGTCCTCTGCTTTGCTGATATAATAATCATTGCATAAAGCTGCGATCAGCAATTTGCATTCTCGATTTCCTTTATTTGTTGGAGCATGTAAATCACACATGTCAAATCGTAACCATCAGTAAACTAATGAAGATCACTTTCTAAAAATCAATTCCATGAGCCACCAAATGAATTCTCATAGCAGAATCAATTATAATTTTCCATTTCAGGGGATTCTCTGTGGTATCTCAGTCCTCAAGAGAAACTCAAGTCTTTACCAGCAATACAATCCAGTAGAGATATCTACAAGTTTTCCCAGAAAAGAAGGAAGGAAGAAGGAGAATCCTAGAAGACTGGAACTAACAAAACATGCTAGTAGAAATATGTTAAGCTTGACATGCAACCAAACAAGAACCAACACAAAGAAAAAGAATCTTACCTCAGCTGCCATGATGCCTGTTTTCTACAGCTCTGGCCTCATGGAATGAAATGAAAGAAGAAGAAGATGCTAACAGTCCCACGGGGAATCTAATTACTCACGTTAAGTAAGAAAATGTGGATGACAAGTCCAATGTGAGTTCACTCCAAATTCTTCCTTAAACTAGAGACAATGAATGGTTCACGGGTCCCCCATAGACAGTTTTTCTTTAACTAGCAATTGACAATCACCACCAAGAAGCTCGACCGCTTAACTTACCGCCATTTTTTACAACCCTTTATTGTGATTGATCGACCAATAAAACAGTCCAAAGTCAAGTATAAGCTGGATAATTTTTTTTTTAAAGGTAACGTGGATGTTCAAACCAGTTTTTATGTAGTTTAAATAATTTTTTGAATATATTTTGAATAATTTTTTAAAATTTTAAAATTAATAAATAAATAATTCACTAATAATCCTGAAATTTATAACATTCAAATTAATAATATCTTATAAGTAAACTTGGACCAAGCAGGGTAATTTGAGGACTCCAGGTCAATGGAGTCTCTGCCCACCAGCCCAATGGTTGATCAGAAGAAGCTTTACCTTAATTAGAACACAATATGTGGAGTAATTGAAGCATCAACCTGCATTGAAGGCGACGGGACACCTCATTAAATATGAAGCTATCAGAATTATATCTGCATTTTTCAACCAAGCGGTTTAGATCTGCTCAACTAATAGTTACAGCAAATCCATTCGCATCTTCTAGCCAAAATTGAGGGGGGGAAAAAGAAAAAACTATCCCAAATATATGTAATGGAATTTAAATACACCTTATAGCCTACTAAATATTACATGATGGGAAGATTGAGAAAAAATGCAGAGCATGAGATTAGATTTCTGAATGTTTTTGGTTTTTAGTTTTAATAATTAATATATCTTTTAACTAGTTTTCGTATTTCAGAAATTTAATAAGAATCAGTAAAATCATTCATAATTTCTGAACTTACAGCATCAAAAGGTGGCTGAATCTAACATCAAAATATTTTAGAGGGAGTATAATACAATAATCGAATCGATTCTGACTTTTCAAAATGGGAGTGCAGTTTGGTTGAATCAAATAATAAAAAATATATTATTATAATATATTTTAAAAAATATTACTAACATCATCCAAACACCTCGATGGCAACATCGGAGTCAGATGCGCACTTATCTCTACTGCATAGATGCACAGATATAAACTACATGCCAGGGTCCTTGATGATGACACGGGGACAGAACAGTGGGCCATCAAGCCCATAAAAAAGTAGGAAATCACGATCAGCTGATGACAACAAGCGGGACCCAGTAGCGTACGTCGACGTGGCAGTAAATGATGCAGTTGAAAAGTAATGTTTTGGTGATTAGATAAAGTAGTTTATTAGTTAGCAAGCTCCCCTACGATGCCGACAGCTTCTTCGTCCCCCCTACGGCACTCTTCCCTTCTCGTTAAGCATGTTCCGGTCGAGTGTGGATCACCAATCTGCTTCCTGCAAGAATGCCCATTTCGTGATTTGTGGATCAATAATCTGCTTCTTGCACGAATGCCCATTTCGTGATTTGTGTGCCTCGTTAAGGAGTGTCAACGAACCATATCAACCAAATAGCTTAAACTGTTATGTAAGGTCTTAAAATATAATTTATATTATTTTCTAATACATCCTCTCAAGTGAAATTTTTTTTGGGCTTGAAACCTGTATAAACTCATATTACCTTGTACTTGATTTTTTTATCAAATAAATGGAGATAATGAGATTCGAATTCGCGACCGCTTAGTTATAAAGTTCTGATACCATGTTAAAAAATCATCTTAATCCAATAGCTTAAATTGTTAGGTAAGATCTCAAGATATAATTTATATTATTTTCTAACAAAGAGTTAGGGCACGATTGATAATCTGATACCAATGCCATGTGATCTCGAGGTGTGGGCACCTGGGAATAGGGCACCGACCTCCAGATCAGAGTTCGAGTGTCGTGTGGGCACTTGAGATTAGGGCACCGACCTCCAGATCAGGGTTCGAGCGTTGTTGCTTCTCTGAACCTATCCACCTAAACCCAGCAGTTCTCTACTTTTTTCAGCGTTCTTCTTTGTTCCTTGTGTTCTTCCCCTCTCAAGGAAAATATGGAGTTCCCTGTTCAAGAAGGAAAACCTACAGCAGCTCAATGAGAAATCACATGAAATAATGCAAGAAAAGTTGTTTAACGTATCCCAGAGAATGACATTCCAAAGGGGAATATTAGGCAATGCAAGTGGAAGATAAATCCAAATTGTTGAATGATTAATATTTTGATATATTTGCGATGTAATGATCAAGAAGGAGGCATACCAGCTGGTCCAGATACCACTAGTCCACATACCCATACAACGCTCCGTGCCAAATCAAATCTATTCAAGTGTAAAACAAAATAAAGAACATGTGGGTGTAGTTAGGTTATTTTTATTATGATGAAAAATCTCAGATGCATATTGAAATTGAAAGCTTGATTTGTATGTTAGGTAAAATTAATTGATCACAATTGAATAAAAACGAAACAGCTTGATAACATATATATATATATATATATATATATATATATATATATATATATATATATATATATATATATATCCTTTGTGTTTACTACCATATCAAATATGAATTTCAGAAGAAGATCTTATATTCATGGAATCTTGGGTCTATTTAAATGGGTAATTCAGCTTAAAAAGACATACAAAATTTTATGTGTTAAGTAGTGGAGGCAAAGTATCAAAAAACAATCACAACTCAATAGTTTAAACTGTTAGGTAAGGTCACATGATATGATTTATATTATTCTTCAACATACTCTCTCAAATAAAAACTCTTTGTGCTTGAAACTTACATAGACTTATATTATTTTGTACTTGATTTTTATCAAATAAATAAAAATAATGAGATTCAAACTCGTAACCACTTTATCATTAAGACTCTGATATATTATGTCAAATAATTACTTCAACCCAATAACTTATATGATTAGATGAAATCGTCGCAAGATATGATTTATATTATTTTCTAACCTTTAAGTTATTCGGGAATACTTTTTTTTCGTAATTAGTGCTATTTTATTTAATAAAATCTCAATTTCATCCTTCTTCTTTTTTAGGATCGTTACAAATAATTATTTTTATTTCGGTTACGAGGTCGACTCTTGAAACCAGCGTGCTACGTGAAAAAAGAAACCAAGGAATACCGGGGCTAGGGAAAACCATGCAAGGTTCCTCAACTACTTACATTTAGTCCAATCAAACTCTTTAATCTTAAATCGAATCCAGTCAAATCAAACACTATACTTCTAATTAAAGGTGATTTAAAGGTTTTGTGATTGTAATTATTTTTTAAAATATATTTTGTATTAAAATATATTAAAATATTTTTTTTATTTTTAAATTTTATTTTAAAATCAACGCATCAAAATAATTCAAAAAATATATAAAAAAATTAATTTTTAATAAAAAAATTAAATTATTTAAAAACATAATTACAGCTGCGTTTTTAAATGTTTATTTTAATCCCCTTCATCTTGCTTTGATTATAATTAACGAATCCAACATACGATGATCTTGCTGGACAGATAATCCAAAATTGCGTTTAAGTGTAAGTAGAGGGGTTGATTTGGGGTTTTAATTTGATAGTATATTAGCAATTAGTTTTTAAAATATTTCTTATTTGAAAACTTAGTAAAATATATATATTTATTTTTTTATTTATTTTTAATAATCAATACATCACAATAATTTAAAAACACAGACAAATTAAAAAAAAATCTAAATTTTCTTAAAAAAATATTAAACTGCAGTCTCAAACACATCATCTAATATATAATATAGGATTTTATTTGATTAAACTTGAAAAGCAAAGACGCTGAAAGTATTTTTAGCCGATAGCTTACTGTGAACACACTGGGAGAAAATACTCAACAAAATATTTATTAGTATAGCAAGTTACTTGCAACTCGATCAACAGGGTCGTTGTAGTATAGTGGTGAGTATTCCCGCCTGTCACGCGGGTGACCCGGGTTCGATCCCCGGCAACGGCGTTAGCCTTCTATTTTTTCTTTTTTCGTGAAGAATATCAGTGGGAGCGATTGAATGTGATGGAGGAGTATCTGTAGCTGTAGCTGTCGTCTCTGCAAATATGGAAGATTACATTGTGAAAACAATCAAAGAGCAGCGTGTTCTCAACTATATTTATTTTCTTGGCCCAATATCACATTGTGATCCAAAGACTCTGTGACCCTTTTCTTCATTTGCACCATAGATAGGATTGGCTAAGGCCCATTTAGCTTTTTATTTATTTATTTTGCGTTTTTATGTTGATTAGCAAGAACTAAAACTCCTACTATTTCGAGTTGTGTATATGTTATTAAAACTAAAATAATTAATTAATATCGGTCTTCATGAATTGATAAAGTGTTTTAGTTAATACTTAAATTATTCCCCCCCACTATGCTGCGGATTTGATCTAATTTTTCTTGACCGTGATAAAAACATTTAGATTTTGTCAATGTATTTTTTACAGTGGAAGAAAAATTTAAACAATATAAGAGTTGATTTGATGTGACGTGGTTGACTTTACAGATCTAAAAACAATTTAGAATAACTGTAAAAAATATAGTTTGACTAAAAAAATATTTTAAGATAATATCTTTTTTATGTTAAGATAACAACAATTATGGATTGACTTGGATCAATAAGTTAAATCCATTACTCGAGTTATGAAACTATGACAACTCGATAGAAAGCAAATAAAAAAAATTATAAAGTTTAATTCACAATCAATCTAATATTGAAATATGTAATTAAAAAAAATCAATTAAAAAAAAGACATAAAAAAGTGACCTAAGTTAACCTGTCAAAATCGCAATCTAGATTATAAGACTGGTATAACCCTATAAAAAACAAATTGAAACAAATTATAAAGTTCAATTCTTAGTCGGCTCAATGTTGAAGGATGATATTAAAAAATATATAATTAAGAAAAGAACATAAAAAAAAAAAAACATGAGTCAATCCGTTAAACTCAGAACTCGAGTTATGAGATTGAGATAGCCTCACATAAAGAAAATAAAAAAAAATGACATGACTTAACCTGGGTTAACTTTTCAAATACGTGAGTCTAGTCATGAGACCGAAATAACCTCATAGATAGAAAATCAAAATAAATTGTGAAGCTCAATTCTGGATCGACTGTGTTGAACCTGATGTTAAGAGATGAGATTTGTAAAAAATTTAATTAAAAAAAATAACACAAAAAAATAAGTCGAGTCAACATTGGTTAACTCTTTAAGAATTATTGTTAGATCACGAGGCCATAATAACCTATATAAAGCAAATCAAATTAAATCACGAAGTCTAATTCTTAATTAAACACAGTATTAATTGATGAAATTGAAAAAAAAACTAAGTCAACTAGATATTCATTATTATTTCGTTATATGTATATTGTTCTGTATATGTGTTGTACGTACTTTTAACGATTCTCAATAGGATTTTCGGGGTTTTCATTTGATATTCCTTTTATTTCTATATTTTATGGGTGAGTGAGATAATTTTTAATATGCGTGTAATATAAATAAATATGTATGTTGATTATATAATGATTACAACTAATTAATTTCTTGAATATTTATATATATTGCTTTATTTTATGAATACTCATCTATTCTTGAATTTTCAGTTGCATTTTACCTAACTATATTCTATTCAATGTGATATACATTGTTTTGATAATTATACGAATATCTATTATGCCTTAATATAGAACTTGTTAATAACAAGAATAGTTAATTTATGTGCACATGATGTTTTTATATACCTAGTTGGTGAAAAAAGCATCAGCTTATGGTAGCTGATCCTCTCGTAGTGGTCATCTTCAGGTATCATCTAATCTCTGATATGTATTCCACTACTTTAAGATAATATGCTTAGTATGTATATATATATATATATATATCAAGATAATCAACTTGTATTCCAAAATGTTTTTCTCATATTCACTTACTCTTCAATTTTAAATGGTTCTTACATGCTATGATAAACTTTTGTTTGAATTTTAAAAATATATTTTTTAATTATAATGTATTTGATATAAAAAAATAATATTAATAATAAAATTTCCTTGAAAATTCAATTCAAATATTTTTTATTCTTAATACTTTTAAATAGATTTTTAACATGATTTTTATTATATTTATGATATCTTTAACTTTCAATCACATATAAAATATGAAATTAACAATCATAAAATATATATTCTAACATAACTAATAATTCCAATTAAAAATTTTGCATTCATTAAGATAGACAAGATATATATTAATAAAAAAACTTTATCTTGATTGAAAAAATAATAATTGTATTTTCAAGTTTAATAATAGTGCAAAAAAGTTATCTGAAATATGAAATTTTTTTGTGATTAAAAAAATATAGCCCCTAACATAGCACAAACATATAAAATAGTGTACTCTAAGCCTTTAATTATCATTCATAAGCTTTATACAAAATAAATATATGAAATATATAACATGTATAACTATGCATAAAGGCACGTATTCTATATTAAAAATTTTAATTCGGAAAATACTTTTGAGTTCTATAGATCATCAAATATATTGAAATGATTTTATTGATAATTAATGAACATATTATCTTGCTCCGAACATATTCTACTTATCAAAATTAAAAGACGTAACTCCATATAAGAAACTATTTATTTTTTATATGAAAATATAAAACATATATGTCCATATTAATCTTTAAATTCAAATCCATTTTCAATTATAAAAGAAATTGAAATATCAATATAGTTTCTACAAAAATAGGTCAACCCCATTCTTCCAACACACAACTATTTAGACATCACAAAAAACTATAAAACAAGTTTTTAAAATCACCCATAATCTATATACTATACAAATATTTAAAATACTTAAAACAAGTCAACAAAAGCTAACAATTCACATGATAATGCAATAAAGTTACTTGTGCTGATGCTTTGTATCTAATCTTGTTATATTCTAAGTTAGTGCAGCTATTCACGCCGATGTTCCCTAGTTCTTGTGGTATGGTGTTCGACTCTAAACCCCAGCAACCAGGGTTCGATCATCGGCATCCATCATTAGAAATGATATGCAGCAATAATAATAATAATAATAATAATTCCTCAACAAATAAGGTATTCTAAAATACCTTCTTTCACTCTCAACGGTGTGCTCTAGAGGTGAGGTTATTTTTATTTCTGTGTAGTTTTTGAAAAACAATCTGAAATTTTATAGAACATATACAAAAAATCTAATTTGGTTTGGTTATTACGATTATTTATATTAAAAAAAAAAAATTATATTATATTTTAGGAATTTTTTTAATGGGATTGGTTTTGATTTGGTTTGTTTTTTCGGTTTATTTTTTTTTTTTTTTAATTTCAAACTTATAAAATTAAAACTAAATCAAACTAAATATTTTTTAAAATATTCTACTTAATTGTTTTTATGATTCCATTTTCGTAGTTTAATCAGCTTCTTTCTCAACCCAATTCTAGTCTTCCTCTCTTTTCTCATTTAAACTCCCCGTGTTGCTGAGTTAAGGTTTAACGTATAGATTCTCAACAAAAGACCGAGTGACACCAGCAAGTCGTTGTAGTATAGTGGTAAGTATTCCCGCCTGTCACGCGGGTGACCCGGGTTCGATCCCCGGCAACGGCGTAATCTTTTTGCACTTTGTTTTTCACGTCCGACTTTTTGGAGAGAGCCCATTGTTACGTTTTGGGCCTTCTCATTCTTTGTTGATTAGCAAGAAGCCCACAAAAGAACCTTAGGAAAACAATAACTGTCAACGGAGAAAAATTATCATATCAGCTCAGAATAAATTGGCTATATTATAAGTTGCTTACTGTCCCGCCCTAAGCCGTGTATCATATGAAAATCTTTTTTATGGATTTTTTTTTCAAGTCATAAAAACTAATGATAAAAATATGATTTGATTTTTTAAAAAAATTCAAAAATAATATATATTTTTTAAATATTAAAATGATGAGATATGTTAAAAGGCTTAATCAACCAACTCTGAATCTTGAGATTTTATTGAATTTAATAATTTTTTTAAAATTATTTTTGAATTTATTATATATAAAAAATAGATTCTCACAAAATAAAACATCAACTCAAAGCCAAAGCATTTGTTTGAGACCGTAATATTCTAATAAAAAACAAATTAAAAATAAATTATGAAATTTTATTTCTAATCGATTAAAGTTTACTTGTCAAACCTATAATTTGGATTATAAACTAAATTGAGTCTAATAAAAATTTTTTTATATAAAACCACTCTTTATTTAATTAATTTATTTAATTTCAATTTCAATCCTTAATATTAAAATTTTATGAACGTTATTTTTTAAAATTTGCCAACATATCACATGTTTATTTTTTTTTTCAAAAACAATATGGGTCAAATTTATTACCAAATTATATGGTAACATAATATCCCAAACACTCTTCGAAACTGAAACAATAAAATAAACTTAGAATGTGGGCCATGTGGGTAAGAAAGAAAGAAGGGAAGAACCTTGAAGGGAAAAAAAGAAAAGAACAGATACAGTTATCACAAAAAGAAAAGAAAAGAAAAGAACTTTGAAGAAGAAAATTGGACAAAATGAATAGCATGATTCAAACTCGAAAAGATTAACAAATTTAAAAT
Organism: Populus tremula; assembly: GCA_964019445.1. NCBI lineage: Eukaryota > Viridiplantae > Streptophyta > Magnoliopsida > Malpighiales > Salicaceae > Populus > Populus tremula. The sequence continues at coordinate 11,651,871 of CAXHTJ010000003.1, read as the reverse complement.
CCATCACTTTAGCTAGTCACCCATGTAAATAATTATTGATCATTTAAGCCTATCTTATTTTTAAAGAAAAAAAGAAGTTGATGATGTGTGTTACTAACATGTTTGAAACTCAAAATACAACCACAATTAGTGCTCAGAAAAGGTGAGGGAGAATTTGTTTTTGTTAAAAATCAATTTTCAGGTTATTTTAACAAATTAAAACACTTAAAATTACTCAAAAAATCAAAATCATCTGAATAAATAAAAAAACTAAACCTATCTTTTTTATATATAAATATTTAAAGAAAAACACAACAATCCTCAAACTTCCATTATTAAATGGAACTTGTTGACACTATAAACATTGATTTTTATCATTGAAAATTGATTAAACTGATGATTTTTTTTTCCATGTTGTTTTTAGAGTACTTTCTCATTTCTCTCTTCAACTTAGGGCTAAAATACAAAGGAAATGAACTTTTGGATCAAAATTGAAATTGCAAAAATTATAGGGATTTTAGGAAAATAAAAATAAAAGTATGAGGGTGAAAAGGAACTATTAACCTCAAATTTGAATTAACTATGAGGTTTCTCCATGGTTTATACTGTGGTCATCTTTTTTGAATTTTGTCCATCATTTGTTAATTTTGAAAAAATTGCTCATCAAATTATAATTTATTTACTCATCAATTGAATGATGTAATATAACATGTACTTATTCAACTATTTCCCATATCTAAATAATATATTTGTTTTGTCTATAATAAATAATAACAATCCATTCATATGCTTTCTTCTTCTATTAACATCTAGAAAGTTTAATATTGATCAATCTTTTAAAGGCGAAACCATTTTTTTTCAGGTTTTTATTCTGATTATTATTTTTTATTTAGTTTTATATTGTTTATTATTTTATATCTTATTTTGTTTTTTTTGTTATAATTGTACACGTGATTTTTGCATACTTTTTAAACATATTTATTAACAAAACCTAACAAAAAGGTTGTAAATTCAAATGTGTAATAGTTTAACTACTAAAATAAAATTCTTCAAGGGGTGTAAATAAAACAAGTAATAGTTAGGGAGTCTATTTTGATTCTTTCTATAAAAAAAACAATCAAATAAAAAAAAAACAAACCAAACCCGATCTTATTTTTCATTGATGTTTAGAGAAAAAGAACATCACCATCAAACTCTATTTGTTGAATAAAATTATTTGACATAAAAAAATAATGATTTTTATCATTAAAAAGTGATCAAGTCAAAGATTTTCTTTCTTCTTATCATTTTCATCACTAATGTTTTTATATATCCTAAATAAACCTTGGTTTATATAAGAAAAGTCATAGATAACCATAAGCTAGCCACTCACTTTCTCTTGAGCAATAATGTATTTGATATTCTAGTAGTGATGATAGTTCAAAGTGCTTTTTATTTAGAAATACATTCAAATAAAAAAAATAAATTTTAAAATTTATTATTTATATCAACACATCAAAACAATATGAAAATATAAAAAATAATTTATTTTAAACAAAGAAAAATTTTAAAATTTTAAAAATCACAGTTATATCATGTTTCCAAACAAACTTAAATTAATTTCTCTTTAAGTATAGATCACATCTTTCTCATAATTTATCATTTTTTTCTTCTACTCTAAACTTCATGACTCCCGTATATAATATTCACATGGTTGGAACCATAAACAAGTTGTCTTCTTTTATTTTGACCCATATTTATTTTAATATGAAATATTTGTCAAGTCTATTCCTTATCAAATCTGTCTTTCTTATTATTTGACCCAGACTACTTATTATTATTATTAATAATTTATTGTGTAACATGTCTATGTCTTTTTAGTGTTTGATTTTTTAAAAAACCTAAAACCAATAGAAATTATATATATTTCCTTTTGTTTTTGAAAATTTAAGAATTTATTTGAAAAAGTGGTTGTGGTTATTTTTTAAAATATTTTTTATTTAAAAATATATTAAAATAATATATTTTTTATTGATTAAAAATTAATTTTAATATTAATACATCAAAATAATCTAAAAACATCAAAAATTAAATAAAAATCCAAATTAACACCGCAAAAACTGTTTTTTTTTTTTTTTTTTAAAAAACCATACATCTGAGCTTTTAAACATCATTAAGTGCCTGTTTGGCATTGCGGCCAAACCGGTTTTTTGAAAAAATTCAAAATTTTTTTATTTTTTTATTTTTGCTAAAATTGAGTGCGGGTTGTACTTTTTGGATCGTTTTGATGTGCTGATGTCAAAAATGATTTTTAAAAAGTGAAAAAAACATTATTGGCATGCTTTTCGGCACGAAAAGCTATTTGAAAAGCAACCGCTACTACACTCCCAAACACCCTCTAAATTATGATGATCCGATGGCAGATTCATCATTAAAACAGTGGTCATCCAGCACAGAAATCAGTGAACTGTCTCAATAAAATATTCAATTAGCCTGTTAAGTACGTAAACTGTGATGATAAATAGAGATGTTGATGATGGTGTGACAAAGGGGTGGGTGTGATTATTGGCCTCTACTTTATATACTCCTACCTGCCAATTCACCCATCTAATTTATACCCATCATAATGTCTGCTTCTTCAATTAAAGGTTCCCAATTTTCATGAATATTGGTGAAATGGGGCTCCAAATTCATAAACATATATACATGTTACGTTGCGAGCCAAACAAAACCTTATTCTATTAGAAAAAGATATTCAAGCTAGCATGTTAATGTTTTAAAAAAGATAGGAAAAATTGAGAGTTGTGTAATTGATTTGATTGGAATTAATAAATTCAGTTGAGGAAAAATTGAGAGTTGTGTAATTGATTTGATTGGAATTAATAAATTCAGTTGAGGAAAAATTGAGAGTTGAGTAATTAATTTGAATAGATTTAATAAATCCAGCTAATTTAATAATATGATAAAATTAAAAAAATCAATGGTAAAAAGAACTTAAAAAATCTAAGTCAATTCGAACTAACTTTTCAAGCCCGTGACTTGGGTTCTGAGATCCGGATTATCCCATAGAAGGTAAATGCAAAAATATCATGAAACCAAATTCCCGATCAACAAAATGTTGAGGTATAAAATTGAAAAAGAAAGTTTCAATAAAAATATGCAAAACAAAACAAAAAACAATAAAAAATAAAGACAAAGTTTGACAAAAAAATAAAATTAAATCAAATATAGAGGGATGAAATTAAAAAAAATCAACTAAGAAAATGATTAAAAACAAATATTAATAAAAAAAACATGAACTAAATTTGACAAATTAAAAAATCAAATGAGGATGAGATTGAAAAAAAATCCAATAATATAAATTATTTCAAATAAAATAATTAATAATAAAAAAATAGAGATCAAATTTAAAAAAAATTAAATTAAAGAGCTATTTTGAAAATATGAAGGGTTATGCACAAATATTAATAAAAAAAAAGAGAAGGAGAAAAGGTTATTAATGCCAAAATTAGAGATATGTTGGCCTCACTTACTAAAAAAATAAAAGGTTGCTGTGACTATTAAAATGCCATTATAAAAGCAGATGTTTAACGGCAGGGCATTGCCTTATACGTTGTCTTACAATTGCTGACCAAACCAACACGCTTGCACGTGCATTGAATGCGTTATTTAAATTTTGTGTTTAATTAAAATACTATTAAGAGTTAACTACAAGTTATTCTAATATGTTTTAAAAAATAAAAAGTAAAAACAGAGACCAGCTTCAAGTTAAATTAATTTTACTTTTAAGAGTAAATTAATCATTTTACTTTACCTTTAAAAACTAAAAAGATGGAGAATTATCCCTAATCAATTTAATAATGATTAATTAACTATAAGAAAAATACCATATTACCCCTTGATTACTTCATTGTTTTTTTTTAAAATTTAAAATAATAATTACATTGTTACAATAAAAAGTACTATAGTTCACGAAGAATTCACTTGGCTTTCTATTTTTATATATTTTTTTAATTTTATAGGATCCGAAATTAGTTGGGGGTAGGAATGTAGGATCATTCTACAAGAACTTGCTCTACCATGTGAAGGGCTGGAACTTCCTTCACCTAAACATAACAAAACATGAGTCAGTGGTCTGAAATGTTCAGTACGTCAAAAAGGTAAAAGACTTCGAGGCTTGAGAACGCCATCAAAGTTGAAAAAAAAGGCGAGTCATCCCCACCATTCACGGAGAGTTCAGCTATCAATTTTTTTATTTTAAAAAACCTCTAATAAGCTGGCCATTCGATATATATATATATATACTGTTGCTAGCCCAGTTGTTTACCAGCTACTTAAATGCCTCTTGCCCATTCGTTTTTGGTGGATCTGTGGTTATGTTAATTAATCTTGTTTGGTACTACTGGAGATGAAGTAAAATTTAACTTTTTTATATTTTTTTTATTATTTTAATGTTTTAATATAAAAAAATTATTATTACATTCTCAAACATCAAAATAAGATGTACAATCCTTATGTGCTATTAGCTGCCTATTATAGATTAGTACATAAAATAAGAATATGGGTGGTGATGTGAGTACCGTTTCTCTTCCATTGACTAACTAAAAATTACCGTAATTAACGTAAGTAAGATATAACATCTACTTCTTCAAAATATCCTCCAAAACTCACTCATTTCACTCTTATTATTATTTTACTCTTCCTTTTATATATATATATATATATATATATATATATTATTCGCACTTATTGAATGATAGTGAGATGGCGGTGAAAAATAAAGAAAGAAAATTTTTTTTTTTTCTCTGCTTCGCTTGTTCAGAGAAAGAAGAAAATCCATAATGCCGTTCAAAACAACATCATTTTAGAGTTTTTATTTTAATGAACAACGTATGAAACAATATTGTTTTGGATAAAATATGTCGTTTTATTTTTTTTAAAAAAGACACCCGTTTCATTTAAAAGGAAAAAAAGGCGTCAAAACAGAGCATGTTCAATGCCTTAATCCTGGAAATGATAGGAGTCAATGAGGGTTCCTCATAGAAGTTGTAGCCAAGAGTGTTAGCTTTCCAACGAGTTTGACCCGTCTAATTTAGAGTCCTGAAACTCTAGATATCATTTAATGAAAAAAAAATGGTTATTAATAAAAGAAAGAAAGAAATGTATGCTAGTATACTAATTATTATTATTATTTTATGGTAATCAAACAATACACGTTTATAGCATATAAAGAAGAGAAAAACATGAAAGAGAGAATAAAAATAATAATTTTAGATCGTATGCAATTTTTTTTTTTTTTTTATCATCTTCTAATGGATCTAAATATTATTTTCTCTCACTTTCTTTTCTTGTGTTATCTCTTTCCTACGCTAAACATGTTTTAAATAGTAGTTATAGCGAACATTATATTTTTTTTTTCCAAATAATTAACGTACACTTGTCTTTTTTAGTGACAACCAATCGATTAACTCACGTTACATGCAAGGACATTTAGTCCTCGAATATATTTTATTCGAAAAATATCATTTGTATTCCATCTCGAGTTCGAACTTGTATGCAGCAAATTGAGAAACTTAATGCACGGTTTCCCGACCTAGCTAAAGGAAGAGCCTCGGTGAAGAAACCACGTGTATTGCACTATCTAGTGCCCAACAGCACACAACCCAGAAAGTCAGTGGTACAATCTCAAGCATGGAGGATATATATATATAATTACGGTATTATGTGGTAATAGAACCACTTGACAACCACATCCCATCCCGGCATGCGGCCAACGCTATGCTAAGCTACTAGTGCTGATTGCAGAAGTAAAAAAGTAGTGTCCTAATTTACAAAATCAAGGGATATTCACTTAAATATTTAATTACGACATATGCGACTCTTCTCCTTAGTATAAATCCTGAAGATTGATAATATAATACAGTACAATATACACTTTATTAGATCGATATTGCTCGTAACAAAGTTAACAAAAGTACCATGCTCGCTCTCATACCTTAACTTTTGGAAGGATGAAAGACAATTGATAGGAGTAAAACAAGATCACAAGTAAAAACACAAAGACGACAATGAAATTTATGTAGTTTAATCTTTCCCACTAAACATAATCCAACATTATCTAACACCACCCAATATAATTGAAAAACGCTCACTCTCTTAATCGCTTGACCACAAAGATTACAATCATGGCACATACTGCTCTTCCTTGCCCTCTTCGAAATCATCCTGGTTGTCGTACTTTTGCATGGAGTTGTTGTAGTACTCGTACTTGGAGTTCTCGTTGTTGTTGTTGCTGTAATAACCTCTAGTATTGTAGTTGTTTCTTGAGTCCTGCTGGTACTGGTTTGGGTTGTAGTTAGTACTGCTCTCACCCTTCAGGTCATAGTAGTACTTCCCTTTTTCCAAGTACCTTGTGTCACTCATGCCTTGCTTCTCATCATTGCTGTAGCTATTGGCACCATTGTAGTAGTACTTGTTGTTCTGGTTCCCCATGTTTGTGTATCCACTTTCTTGAAGGCTTGTTTCACCAAAGTTTTGTTGCTGCTCCTGATCATAAGCATTGTTGCTGTAGTAGTTGGTGTTTGTGTTGGTGGTTGTGTCAGTTGGATAATTGGTGTAGCTTTCTTGGTTTTGGTTTTGGGTCTTGTATGGCTGGTAAGTGGTAGTAGTGTAGGGTGCATTAGCTAGCTTAGTGGTGGTGGGGAACTGGGTGGATTCTTGACCATATAGACCATAACCATTTTGGTTGTCTGGGATGAAGGATGGATCTTGTTCTTGCTTGCTCAACCCTTCTTCTTTTTCTTTGCTGGGGAGTGTTTTATCTTGAGCGTTATCGTTGCTGATGGTGGTAGTGGAGGGAGTGGTGACGGTGGCGCCACTGACTTTGCTAAAGAACTGGCTCTCTCTGGCATGGATTTGCACAGATAAAATGGCTAGGAGGAAGAGAAAGGAAATGAGTCTTGGAGAGGGAGCCATGGCTAAAGAAAGGATAGCGTTGCTGTGTATAACTAGTCTATAGCAGAGTGTGGAGGTGCACACTTTATATAGAAAGACCTTTCAATCACTCCAGTTTTTTCTACTCTTTTAGGTGGAAATTGGAGGGAATTGGTGATGATTGTGGTCCCTGCTGGAGACCAAACTTTAACAAAACAACTCCTTTTTCCACTTGTTTCTGTGATTTATATCTTGATAATCATACTTATTTTTCTCTCTGTAATTAATTTCGTTAATATTTGAATTTTATTCCCTCTAAGATCAGCTAGTTCCAGTGACTCTAAATAAATCCCATAATTCAAAGGAAATAATAACCAATATTTGCTTATGCGAATCACTCTTTCTTTTCTTCTAAGCAAACCAAGCTAGATAGCGGGATACCATGAAACAAGGTTAAATCCAGGTAATGATAGGCCCTAAGCTATAATCAAGAATTAGGGGTCAATCTCACAGAAATTTCTCCGACGAGGAAAGGGGTTTAACTACCAGCTGATTGTCCACGAAGTGAAAAACATGAAATTATTAAAGTGACCCTCTCTATCAACGAACATGTCCTTTCCTGAGGGGAGGGGGGTGACTGTGAAGGGCAATCTGGCCACTTCAAAGATGAAAGGAAAATGATGATGTGCTAGCTGTGGCCGGGTAATCATGCCGCCGATTGAGGTGGGCGGGCAAAGCATATAATGCCATTTAGGGCAGACAGCATGTGCCCAGCCCCCCTACCCTCTTCACTTTGTTTAATCTCATGATAGATAGAGCATAGACACATCACACACTCTTCCTACACGGATATTTGACACCTCCATTCATGTCTTGCACGCGCAAGAGTCCTCCTTTTTATTATTTTTCTTGTGTCCTGAGACTTGATAATGCATTTTATTTTTGTTGTTTTCAGAATTATTATCTTTAAATTTCATTTTAAAGTTTAAATTTGAATTAAATTAATTTTTTAACATAATATTAGAACATTAATAACCATGCGGTCATGAGTTCAAATCATACTATTTTTATTTATTTGATAAAAAATAAGTATAAAATAACGTAAGTTTATGTAAGTTTCAAGCCTAAAAATTTTTATTTTAAAAAATATATTGAAAAATAATATAAATTATATTTTAAAATTTTATTTAAAATTTTAAATATTTTTATTTTAAGGTTCAATATATACTATTTCTTTTCCAAAAAAACAAGTCATAATGAAATGAAAATTTAAAATTAAGGTTTTATAAATGCAACAAATGTAAGTGTAAGATACTCTTTGATCTAACACAAAAGTCTTAAAGGACAGTCAGTTTGTTGTCCTCTGTTAGGTGGATACTTTTGAAAAACTTATCTGTTGGATCGATGGATTTCATTATCCTAATTAAAATTCACGTTCAAGATAAGGGTTTCATTTATGGCTAAACAACTTCTTTTTTTATTCATCTTTTTTTCTTCTAAAGATTCAATTTAGAGAGGCCCCGGCCTGTTCTTGGGGTCTGGGGGCGGGATGGAGCATCTGTTTTTTTATACATATAATTGTCATTTATACTGTTATCTGTGTCTTCACGTCACCGATTCACTGTTGATCAATGAACTCCAGAATTAAGAGGAAGCATAGCATGTGGAAAAGGGAAAATAGAGGACAGCCACCCACCTTGTCCTTTCAAAGCCTGGAATATGATCATATATAGCAACTGTTCAAAGGAACAAAGGTAAAGGTAAAGAGGTAAAGAAGCTTCCATTGTTCGTGCCTCTGCCAAGTAGCAGTTCAAAAAAGAAAAAAAAGAAAAAGAAAAGAAAAGAAAAGGACCCTTAAATATCAAAATCTTCATTATAATGTGGCCGACGCGATGACTAGTTACAGCCACATGGTTCCATAACAAGAACGATGAAGGCTAATAATTTAGGTGGTGGTTTAGTGGTAAAAACTTATGATTAAAAGATTTGTTTTTTTTATGGTCTCAGGTTCAAACCTTAGGTTGATTATATGATGGCAACTGAAGACTTATATGGTCGTTAACTTTAAAACATGTGGGATTAGTCGAGGTGCACACAAGTTGACCCGAACATCTACATTTAAATAATAAAAAAAAGAACGATTAATGGGCCCAGGTTCCACCAAGTCCAAGACGAGGGTGTGCAAGTCCAGGGAGTTGCAGGCAAGGGATCGTAAGTCTCTAGACAAGTGAGAGGGGGGGGGGGGGGAGGAGGAGGAGAATGCAGAACAGTTGCAAGTTTCATTAGCCACAAGTGGTATCCATCCTCCATGGCCTCCCATTGGGTTGTCAGAACGCTAGCTTCTGGTTTGACCAATCGATTAAAGGCAAAGGGAGTTTTGATTTTACCCTTTTCTTTATTCAAGTGGTTTGTCTTCCTTGATTAGCGGGCGGCGGGAGGGAGGGAGGGAGCTTGTCAAAGTGGGTAGTGGCAGTGGCAATTCAGCAGTCAAAGGGGGAAAAAAAGGAAGCAAAACAACAAGAAAAAGAAAAAGAAGAGAACGCGTTAATTAGAAGGGTAAAAGAGAGGCATCCCAGCTTTATTATTTTCCTTTACTACTGCCAATTAATCCATTCTAAATAGTAGTACTAGGGGTGAGCAAAACCGGTTTGGTTCGGTTTTTATTAAAAAAAATAACCAAATCAAATTTTTTTTTTTAAAAAAACCAAAACCGAACCGAAACCAGTTCGAACCGGCTGGTTTCGGTTCGGTTCGGTTTTTTTAGGGGAAAAACCGGTTTTTTTCGGTTTGGCTCATTTTTTTCCGGTTTTTCCGGTTTGGCTTGGTTCTTTTCCGGTTTGGCTTGGTTTTTTTCCGGTTCGGTTCGGTTTTATAAGCCTAAAACCGATACCGAACCGAACCGGTCGGTTTTTTCAAAATTTTAATCGGTTTTTTTTTTCGGTTCGGTTTTTTCGATTATTTTTTTCTCGGTTTCTCGGTTTTTTTACTCACCCCTACCAAATACCAGCCTGAAGCACATTTGGACCTCAATCTTTTTCTTTTCTTTTCTTTTTTGCTCAAACGAGGAAGCGTTTGATAGCGATTAAAAAAATGAAGAAAAATCACAGAAATGAGTAACTAATACAGAAGTGATTTTTAAGGGTATATAAATTAATTATTAATGATGTTTGGTGTGTTAATAAATTGATATATCAAATGTTATGGAAGTGATGATCGATGAAAGTGAAATTAAAAATTATTCAATGCATTTTAATAATAATAATAATAATAATAATGTTTACTTAGCGTGTTTTTATTTCTGTATTTAAAAAGTGTTTTTGAATATTTTAGAATTTGTTTTTACTTTAAATTAATTTTGTTATAATCTTAAATTATTTTAATGTATTAATATAAAAAATAAATAAAATAGTTCAAACAATTCCAAATAATTCATCCCATTAGGCTTAGGGGAGTGACCTCACTTTGAATTATCTAAGAAAAAGCCTTTTGGAGCTTCTTTGGGTTTTCACAAACGTCTCAATATCATTGATTTTTGTGGCTAGATTATAGTGGACTCAGCATATTTTAGTGAGTGGAATCAATCAATGGATACCACAACTTCCGACCCTTCCATTTATTGCCAGCGAAATCTATATAATAGATATGTAGGTCAAAATGACCCATGAAAGGAATAGTAGAAGCAAATCAGAATTCAAGCACCAAAATTCAAGATGATAACAAATCCAAAATTCCTGTTGAAATTAGTGAAAGATTACCTACTCATGCATGGCTGTATACTGTTGAAGTTAGGGAAAGATTACCTCCTCAGCCAAATCTATATAATATATAAAAAAATTTCTATCGAACAACACAGAACAAACGACCCTTCCTTCTAGAAATACTGGTTTCCTTCTTTACTTGCTTTCTCTTCTTTTCCCGTTTCCCTTCTTCTTATAGTTTGTTTTTCTTCTTTTTATAGTAGCCTTTTCATTCTAGAAAACAAACAACCTTGAATATATCATCTAAAAAAATGTTTTCACGCTTTAAATAACCCATGTTGTATCTTAGACATTTCAGCAAAAGCAAGTCCAAAAACAAATCCTATGAGTTTGCTGTTGATCAGGTGAGTTTTAAAATTTATTTTGTGTTTGGGTGTGTTTAACTGTTTTATTTTAAAATAACTAACTATTTCCTTTTTTTCGTAGCAGATTAAACAGAGGATTGATAGTTATATAGATAAAAATTTTATACTACCACCTACATTTAACAACCACCCAACAAGTTTTTACATTTTCAAGGTGGATTTGTATGGAATTTTAAAACAAAATCCTGCATATATGAAGGAGTGTGTTTTTTATTTTCTTAAAAACCAAAGTATCAAAGTAGATTATCTTTCTTACAAACAAAGACCAACCGACACTTCTTACAAAATACAACCCCCTTCACACCAGGACCTAGAAGATCCTCATGATTTGATACTGTCTACTGATGCATCTGGCTTATCTAATGTATCTACCAGATATGCAATAGGAGCTTTTATCCTACACTGCGATGGGGAAGGTTGGAAAACTTATAATAGGTCAGAAATTGTGAAAGCAGGTGTCGTATAAAAATTGAAATTGTGCCCTAGGATGGGATCTAAAATTGGAATACAAAACATGAAAACATTTCTACAAACAAGTTTTTGCTACTAACAAGTTTTTCTATCGAACAACACAGAACAAACGGCCCTTCCTTCTAGAAATACCAGTTTCCTTCTTTACTTGCTTTCTCTTCTTTTCTCGTTTCCCTTCTTCTTATAGTTTGTTTTCCTTCTTCTTATAGTAGCCCTTTCATTCTTAGAATACAAACAACCTTGAACATATAATCTAAAAATATGTTTTCAGGTTTTAAACAACCCATGTTGTATCTTAGACATTTCAGCAAAAACAAGTCCAAGCACAAATCCTATGAGTTTGCAGCTGATCAGGCGAGTTTTAAAATTTATTTTGTGTTGGGGTGTGTTTAACTGTTGTAGTTTTTCATTTTAAAATAATTAACTATTGCATTTTTTTCTTGGCACATTAAACAAAAGATTGATAGTTATATAGATAAAAATTTTATACTACCACCTACATTTCACAACCACCCAGCGAGTTTTTACATTTCCAAGGTGGATTTGTATGGCATTTTAAAACAAACTCCTGCATATATGAAGGAGTGTGTTGTTGGTTTTATTAAAAAAAAAAGTATCAAAGTAGATTATCTTTTTTAAAAACAAAGACCAACCGACACTACTTACAAAATACAGCCCCCCTCACCCCAGGACCTAGAAGATCCTCATGATTTGATACTGTCTACTGATGCATCTGGCTTATCTAATGTATCTACCAGATATGCAATAGGAGCTTTTATCCTACACTGCGATGGGGAAGGTTGGAAAACTTATAATAGGTCAAAAATTATGAAAGCAAGTGTCGTATAAAAATTGAAATTGTGCCCTAGGATGGGATCTAAAATTGGAATACAAAACATGAAAACATTTCTACAAACAAGTTTTTGCTACTAACAAGTTTTTCTATCGAACAACACAGAACAAACGGCCCTTCCTTCTAGAAATACCGGTTTCGTTCTTTACTTGCTTTCTCTTCTTTTCTCGTTTCCCTTCTTCTTATAGTTTGTTTTCCTTCTTCTTATAGTAGCCCTTTCATTCTTAGAAAACAAACAACCTTGAACATATAATCTAAAAATATGTTTTCAGGTTTTAAACAACCCATGTTGTATCTTAGACATTTCAGCAAAAGCAAGTCCAAGCACAAATCCTATGAGTTTGCTGCTGATCAGGCGAGTTTTAAAATTTATTTTGTGTTTGGGTGTGTTTAACTGTTTTAGTTTTTCATTTTAAAATAATTAACTATTGCATTTTTTTCTTGGCACATTAAACAAAGGATTGATAGTTATATAGATAAAACTTTTATACTACCACCTACATTTCACAACCACCCAGCGAGTTTTTACATTTCCAAGGTGGATTTGTATGGCATTTTAAAACAAACTCCTGCATATATGAAGGAGTGTGTTGTTGATTTTCTTAAAAACCAAAGTGTCAAAGTAGATTATCTTTCTTACTAACCGACCCTATTTACCAAATACAGCCTCCCTCACCCTAGGACCTAGAAGATCCTCATGATTTGATACTGTCTACTGATGCATCTGGCTTATCTAATGTATCTACCAGATATGCAATAGGAGCTTTTATCCTACACTGCGATGGGGAAGGTTGGAAAACTTATAATAGGTTAGAAATTGTGAAAGCATGTGTCCTATAAAAATTGAAATTGTGCACTAGGATGGGATCTAAAATTTGAATACAAAACATGAAAACATTTCTACAAACAAGTTTTTGCTACTAACAAGTTTTTCTATGGAACAACACAGAACAAATAGCCCTTCCTTCTAGAAATACCAGTTTCCTTCTTTACTTGCTTTCTCTTCTTTTCTCGTTTCCCTTCTTCTTATAGTTTGTTTTCCTTCTTCTTATAGTAGCCCTTTCATTCTTAGAAAATAAACAACCTTGAACATATCATCTAAAAAAATGTTTTCACGCTTTAAACAACCCACGTTGTATCTTAGACATTTCAGCAAAAGCAAGACCAAGCACAAATCCTACGGGTTTGCTGCTGATCAGGTCTGTTTTAAAATTTATTTTGTGTTTGGGTGTGTTTAACTGTTTTATTTTTTCATTTTAAAATAATTAACTATTGCATTTTTTTCTTGGCAGATTAAACATTGGATTGATAGTTTTATAGATAAAAATTTTATACTACCACCTACATTTCACAACCGCCCAGCGAGTTTTTACATTTCCAAGGTGGATTTGTATGGCATTTTAAAACAAACTCCTGCATATATGAAGGAGTGTGTTGTTGATTTTCTTAAAAACCAAAGTGTCAAAGTAGATTATCTTTCTTACTAACCGACCCTATTTACCAAATACAGCCTCCCTCACCCTAGGACCTAGAAGATCCTCATGATTTGATATTGTCTACTGATGCATCTGGCTTATCTAATGTATCTACCAGATATGCAATAGGAGCTTTTATCCTACACTGCGATGGGGAAGGTTGGAAAACTTATAATAGGTCAAAAATTGTGAAAGCAGGTGTCGTATAAAAATTGAAATTGTGCCCTAGGATGGGATCTAAAATTGGAATACAAAACATGAAAACATTTCTACAAACAAGTTTTTGCTACTAACAAGTTTTTCTATCGAACAACACAGAACAAACGGCCCTTCCTTCTAGAAATATCGGTTTCCTTCTTTACTTGCTTTCTCTTCTTTTCTCGTTTCCCTTCTTCTTATAGTTTGTTTTCCTTCTTCTTATAGTAGCCCTTTCATTCTTAGAATACAAACAACCTTGAACATATAATCTAAAAATATGTTTTCACATTTTAAACAACCCATGTTGTATCTTAGACATTTCAGCAAAAGCAAGTCCAAGCACAAATCCTATGAGTTTGCTGCTGATCAGGCGAGTTTTAAAATTTATTTTGTGTTGGGGTGTGTTTAACTGTTTTAGTTTTTCATTTTAAAATAATTAACTATTGCATTTTTTTCTTGGCACATTAAACAAAGGATTGATAGTTATATAGATAAAAATTTTATACTACCACCTACATTTCACAACCACCCAGCGAGTTTTTACATTTCCAAGGTGGATTTGTATGGCATTTTAAAACAAACTCCTGCATATATGAAGGAGTGTGTTGTTGATTTTCTTAAAAACCAAAGTGTCAAAGTAGATTATCTTTCTTACTAACAAAGACTAACCGACCCTATTTACCAAATACAGCCTCCCTCACCCTAGGACCTAGAAGATCCTCATGATTTGATATTGTCTACTGATGCATCTGGCTTATCTAATGTATCCACCAGATATTTAATAGGAGCTCTTATCCTACACTGCGATGGGGAAGGTTGGAAAACTTATAATAGGTTAGAAATTGGGCAAGCACGTGTCGTATAAAAATTGAAATTGTGTACTAGGATGGGATTTAATATTGGAATACAAAACCTAAAAACATTTATACTAACAAGTTTTTGCTACTAACAAGTTTTTCTATCCCTTTTAAACCAAACCCAACACGAGAGGATCGATGGGTGTGGAATGGACATATTTCAGGCGCCTTCTCCATTCACTCTGCATGGAACTTGCTACGGGATAAAAAACCAATCGATCCCCTGTATCATCTATTGTGGTTCAGAGGCCATATTCCACGACATTCCTTCATTTTATGGTTAGCTAGCCTTGGAAGATTACGAACCATGGACATACTTCATGGAACAATCATGAGTCCCATATGTGTCCTCTATGATCAACATGAAGAAACTCATGATCATTTTTTTTAATGCACTTATACTAGATCAGTTTGGGAAGCGGTGTGCAACAGAGTTAATGTGCATTGGCCATGTATACCGAGGGTCCACCTTCTTCAATGGGGTGCGTCACATTATGTCGCACGTCGAAAAAATCCCGCGCGCGGCATCGGCTGGCGATTTATGTCTCGTTGTTGTATTGCTTGAATTGGTTCGTTAGGAGTCGCCACCTAGTATTTAATTGAGGGTCACTAGGAAACCCTGGTGGACTGGTCATGGTCAGAGATTCACGGGTAAGGAACTGATTGTGGTTAGGGAAGGTATTAGCACCCCTAACACACCCTACCTGAGGTAAGTTGCTCCGTGGACTTGATGGGTTAAAAAAGTTTTAAAAGGTTTGTCTTTTCATCGGATTTTAGAAATACAACTTCCGTACAAGTTTGTATTTCTACACCGTGATCCAATCAAAATATTAATTCCTTCTTTATTCCTGCAATTTTACCATAAAAAATTCACAAACACAATGCGCACACCACATTCAAACTTCGTGAGCTTGATGTAATTTTTAAAACAGAATTTTAGCCCACTTCTAAGGCTACAATACATCAGTTATTAATTCCCAGAATATATGTAGAAACATGTTCTTACATTT
This sequence comes from Populus tremula, assembly GCA_964019445.1. NCBI lineage: Eukaryota > Viridiplantae > Streptophyta > Magnoliopsida > Malpighiales > Salicaceae > Populus > Populus tremula. The sequence goes on along the minus strand of CAXHTJ010000003.1, from coordinate 11,635,993 downwards.
TCATGGAAAATACAACATGATTTTATCCATCCTTAGAATTTGTGCATGTTCAAATTAAACAATTAATTCTTTTTTGTTTTTTTATTATTTTTATAATTCAATATAATAAAAAATAATAATAAAACACACACACACACACATCTCCTTTTATTATGCTGACTCACCCACAATTACATGTTTACAACATAACAAAGAAAAAAAAATCAAATAAATCAAAACACAACAGTGCCTAAACATACACAGCAACATTTGAAAATTCCAAAATAGCTTCGGGAACAGTGCTGGGGAATTCTGGGCATCTTCTGTGATCGTTGTACACTGGTGGCGCGTCCTCCCAGGCGCCATCGTGACTGGCGGCGCGTGAACCCACGCGCCGCCCCCAGCAAATGGAGATGGCCGGATCTGAGTCGTTTTCTCCTTCTCTTCCCTTCCCTGCCGGCTGTGAGGAACACTGGTACCTGCAAGACAGAAATCACACAACACAGTCGATTTTAGTCTTTTATTTTCTTATGTTTTGCAGATCTGCTTTTAATTTTTTTTGTTCCCTGTCCGTGGTTCCTCTCTTCTTCTCCGTTTCAAATCGCCGGCAAGGAAAAGGACCCGAACCAGAGGGGCGTCGCTGCTGTGGAAGGAGCGCTGGAGGAAGACGACGGCTTGCTTCTATGCAGGACTCCGTTCGGTGGCCGGCCTGCGGGCACTGTTGCAGCTGGGTCTGTTGAAGCTACGGTGGAGCTATTTCTTCAGGCGACGCCGATGTAGAGACCCCGCTGGTTTGCCCAAATGGTGGGCGACTGGAGTGAGGGCTGGCGTCCTGTCTTATGGCCGATTGAAGAGAAGCTGATGGCTGAGAGAGAGGGGAAGATCGGTGTGTTGGAGAAGGAGAGAGGACGCTGGGTGGATGTGGTGGCTGCTCCGATTCGTTCTGTTTTGGCTGCCACCGAGAGAAAGAGGTGAGGGGAAAATGGCGATGAGCAGCAGCTTTGTTTTGGAGCCGGAGACCGGTCTGTGGGGGCTGTTGGTTTGAAAGAAACACAGCCAAGGGGTAGCTGGTTAAGGGAGAAGAAGATGAAAATAACGAAAAGGAAGGGCTGTCTTGGCTGAGAGGGAGACGGGTCGCAGGGAAAGGGGCGAACTCGTGGGGAGCAGCTGCTGTTTTGGGAGAGAAAAATCCCAACCGGGTGGAGGAGGCCGTGCGTGGCTCCGGGTCGGAAAAATGAAAAAAAACACTGGGGGGTTGCTGGCCTTCGTGAAGGAGAGGAAATCAATTCAGTTTTTTTTTTTTAGGGTTTTTCCCTTTTGTGTTCCCTCCTTCAAATTACAAAATACCCCCCCTTAACTTTGAGTTAAAAGGTGCTATTTATAGGCAAAATATTTTTTCGGGCTTCCAAATTGGTCCCTCAATTTTTTGTGTTCAATTCACTTGGTAAAAATTAAATTTGATCTTAAAATTTCAATCTTTTCAATTCAGTCCAAATTAAGCTCCCAAACTTAATTTTTCACCAATTAAGCCCCCAAATTAATTTGACCCATTTAAAGTATAATTAAGTCCTTCCACTTAATTAAATCCTTCAATTGGACCTAAATTAATTCTTAAACATAATTAAAATTTAACTTGGCCCATGATTAAATCAAATTGGCCCATTAAAAATTTAATTATGTCATTGGACTTAATTTTTATGCAAATTCATCCAATAATCATTTAATTTGACCTTCGAATATGCATTTAATTTGACCTTTGATTTTTGCCTATTTTTGCAGTCCTTTTTTATCAGCTTTCTCCACATTGCCAGCCTTTATTCTATTTTTTTATTTTTATTTTTTTAAAAAGTGAATTTTGGGGAATAACCCAAAATTGGGTTATGACAGTTGCCCCCCTCTTTACAATGCTTATGATAGAAAGTCTCGTAGGAGACTTTAGATAGTAAGCGTTGTAAAGAAGAAAAAAGGAAGATTTTTTTTTTTTTTTTTGAAAATTCAAATATTTTGAAATGGTCGAATTGTCATGGGTGACCTACCCGGGTGAAAAACACGAAGATGTTTTAAAGTGGTGAAAAATACAGAGATTTTTCAAAGAGGTGAAAAATACAGAGATTTTTCAAAGTGGTGAGAAATGCGAAGATTTCTCAAAATGGTGAAAAATGCAAAGATTTTTCAAAGTGGTTTTGTTGTAATGGGCAACCGGCCCAAGATGGAAAACAAAAAGAGTTTTCAAGGTGGTGAAAAATGCGAAGATTTTTCAAAGTGGTTTTGTTGTAATGGGCAACCGGCCCAGATAAAAGGTTTTGAAAAATACAAAGATTTTTTCAAAGAGGTGAAAAATACAGAGATTTTTCAAAGTGGTGAAAAATGCAGAGATTTCTCAAGGTGGTGAAAGATGCAAAGATTTTTTTAAAGTGGTCTTGTTGTAATGGGCAACCGGCCCAAGATGAAAGGTTTTGAAAAATACAAAGATTTTTTCAAAGAGGTGAAAAATGCAGAGATTTTTCAAAGTGGTGAAAAATGCAGAGATTTTTCAAAGTGGTGAGAAATGCAGAGATTTTTCAAAGTGATGAGAAATGCGAAGATTTCTCAAGATGGTGAAAAATTTTGGAGGTGGTGAGAAATGCAAAGATTTCTCAAAATGGTTTTATTGTTATGGGCAACCGACCCAAGTGAAAAAGTTTGAAAGTGGGGAGAAATGCAAGGATTTCTCAAAATGGTTTTATTATTATGGGTAACCGGCCCAAATGGAAGAATTTTGAAGATGGGGAGAAATGCAAGGACTTCTCAAAATGGTTTCATTGTTATGGGCAACCGGCCTAAATAGAAGAAGTTTGAAGATGGGGAGAAATGCAAGGATTTCTCAAAATGGTTTTATTGTTATGGGCGACCGGCCCAAATAGAAAATGAAAAGAGTTTTGAAAGAGGTCTGATTATAATGGGTGACCTGCCCGGACGAAAAGGCAAAATGTCTAAAAGGGACGACATGATAGGACTCGATGGGAAACGAGGGCTGAAGAGCGCACTCGAAAGGAGGTAGGGTTAGAAAAACACACTACCTAAGAGGTGAGTGCTCCAAGGCGCACTCCAAAGGAGGTAAGGTTTGAAAACGCACTACCTAAAGTGGTTAATGGCCCTAAGGCGCACTTAAAAAGAGATAGGGTTGGAAAACGCACTACCTAAGGGGTTGATGGCTCTAAGGCGCACTTAAAAGGAGATAAGGTTGAAAAACGCACTACCTATAGGTGATCGAAGGCTCTAAGGCGCACTCAAAAGGGGAGGTAGGGTCAGAAAAACACACTACCTAAAGTGGTTGATGGCTCGAAGGCGCACTAAAAAAGGAGGTAAGGTTGGAAAACACAGTACCTAAGGTGTGAGGGCTCGAAGGAGCACCTAAAAAGGAGGCAGGGTTGGAAAACACACTACCTAAGATGGTTGATGGCCCTAAGGCGCACTTAAAAAGAGGCAAGGTTAGAAAACACACTACCTAAGAGGGTTGATGGCCCTAAGGCGCACTTAAAAAGAGGTAGTGTTAGAAAGCACACTGCCTAAGATGGTTAAGGGCTCTAAAGCGCACTAAAAGGGAGGTATGATTGGAAAACGCACTACCTAAAGGGTGAGGGCTAAAAGACGCCCTCAAGAAGGAGGTAGGGTTGAAAAACACACTACCTAAGAGGGTTAGGGCTCGAAGGCACACTAAAAAAAGAGGTGATGGTGAGACATTGATTTGTCAAGGATGAAAGAAATGCATCATGATCAATATGCATGTATACTTACCTGAGAAGTATAGGTCCCCTTTTCTTTATGGAGTTCTCCTTTTCTCCAAAGTTGGAGTCTCTGATAGTAAGCTTTGATGGCTCTTTTCGCTCTTGCTTACTCGAGTCATATCTTGTGATCTTGACCACTCGAAAGGACTTGATATCATCATACTTCTTTGTTCTCTGCCCCTTTTATCACAAGTGTTGCCAATTTTGCCCAATAGTTTCTTCGAAAGGGAATCATGGAGCAAGCTCTACCAGATGTTTTTGATTGCCCCCTAGCTTGATCATGCCCCCCAAGTATTCAATTCAGGTTTGGGGATGAGGCTATATGAAGGAAGGTTTGACAAGGAGTTGTTTTCATGCAGAATTTTTGGAATTTCAAAGCTATTCCACACACAGAAATCATTTTGACATCGATTCAACACGAACTCATTCTGAAGAAATTCAAGTGATTCCTATGGAGAGGTTTTCAGAAGTGATGAAAAAATTTTTTTGTTTTGATTTTGGTGAAAAATATGAAGTGACATTTGGTTGGTCACAAAAGGTTGAAATTTCAATTTGTGGGTTATTGAGAACCGTTGGTGAAAATGTGAAGAACACGAAGTGACATCTGGTTGGTCACAAAAAGTTTAAATTTCAATTTGAGGGTTATTGAGAATCGTTTTCAAAGCAGTCATTTTATTTGCATGAATAATGATTTTATTTCGCATGAGAAAGCACTGCCTACCGATCCAGATTGCTTGCCTTTGATCAGAAAGGGCTTCATTAGGCACGTAATGTAGGCTTGGGCTTTTGGCTATGAAGAAAATGATATATGTAGGCTCAAAAGGTGTTTAAGGGACTTTAAGACTAAGGATCACAAGTGCTTATATCCCAAACTCTTTTGTTCATACATTTCTGGACCTTGGAATTGATTTGTAAAAATGGTCCACGGTGCCCCCCAGTGTTGGGTTTGGGCTGTTTCTCTTTGTTTTTGTTTTCTTCATTTGATTTTGAGCATCATTGCATTGGCCTTGTTTTTTGCTCAAAATTTTTGGATCCTTTGGATTTTTCTTCATGCCCCCTAGCTTTGTATGGGCACCTTTGATGATTGAGAATTTTCTTTTATGCCCCCCAGTATTGTTTGGGCACTTTCATCGTTGAAGACTTTTTCATGCCCCAAGAGTTATTTGGGCACTTTCAATCATTATGGATTTTTTTGCACTTGCCCCCCAGTGTGGGGTGTGATCCTAGCCAAGGTTATTTTTCAAGAAAAATTTATTAGGCTCAAAAGGGGACTGCAAATGATATATTTCAGCCTTGTGAAAGGATTATCAAAGATGGCCTTTCTTCATCTCAAATGCATGCATTTAGGATCGGTAAGCCTTGCTTTCATGCGAGTATGCAGAGTGATTTCTCATTATTCATGCAAATAAAACCCAGCTTTTGGAGTCACTTCATGGTGTTTTTTTTTGGGTTTTCTAGGTGTATGGTTACCTCTCTAAGGAATCACCTGAATTTCCAGAACTCGTTCGTTTCAAACAAACATCAACATGATTTCTGTTTTTGTACTAAACTTTGAATTCCCAAAAATCCTTATGAAAACATGGGGTCCTGTTTTGTTTTGAGAAGAAAAGAGGAAACGCACCACAAGATTTTGGGCGCGGTGGTTTCATGCTTAAAGGTTACGCTCAATGTGTTATTTGCATGAAACAACAAAAATGATGGCATGTGATGAACACAGCAAAACACATGATAAAGGCTCAGTGGACAGGAAAGTCTTGTGGAATTTTGAGCCAAATTACCAACAAAAACTGGAATAGGTTGAAACAAAAAAATCAAGTTTTTGCAGGCATGATCAAACAGAGGTGGTTATTTTTGGCAGAACAAGAGCAGGCTCCATTCTGCAACGATGATGCAATTCCCCTTCAGATTGTGTTGAGGCTCTTGATCATGTTGGCCCCCAATTTCTTCGGGTTGAGTTTTTGTTGGGGCTTTGAACAAAAATGACTGGCCGATTGGAAGGACCTTCACCAGAGGCATTTCTCAGTATATGCTCGAGTAAGCTAGTGAGGCGAGCCACACTTGCTTTCAGAGACTCTAACTCTTTTTGGAAATGGATGCTGCGGTGAGCACGCTCTTTGTCTCCAATGTTTTTTCTCTTAAAATCAGGTGTTGTAGACTCGAAGGGGACCTACTTTTTATTCTGGTGCATGCATGACAAATGTATGAACATGAAGTCTATATGATGAACTCGCCCTTCGAGGGGTGACAACATGGTCGTAACTCTTGTATGATGGAACGAGAATTGTGATTTTTTGCCCAAACTCTACAATGAAAATTTTCCGAGTGACGACCAATGTGTCACCCACAAATCTTGAGTTCAAGATGATTCAAGAAGGGTTCGCCCTGATGCAAATAAATGATAGCACATACAACTTAAGGACAGGTTCTATTCATTGTGTGAACATGGGTAGGTTTTCTACCTGGTCTCAAAAGGGTCTATGAACTGCCCAGTGACGACCTCACGTGAAGGCAGTATAGGGGTTTACAAGGAATGGTTGGGGCACCATGTGACCGCCATTACCAAGTAAACACTCAGCTCATAGTTGGATGTTTCACAAATCTGAACCCCGACTAAAAGTCATGAGGTAGACTGCTACTCCCCACCTAACTTAGAAGCTTGTGTGTGCTTTCAAAATAAATATGTGATGCATGAAACAATTCTATAAAATGCATGCATAAAATAAAACAAGACAAAAATGGCAAAATTTAAACACATCAAGTACACAAAGCTTAGTCCAATATTGTCAGAAACAGTACCTCCCCAGCGGAGTCGCCATTATGTCGCACGTCGAAAAAATCCCGCGCGCGGCATCGGCTGGCGATTTATGTCTCGTTGTTGTATTGCTTGAATTGGTTCGTTAGGAGTCGCCACCTAGTATTTAATTGAGGGTCACTAGGAAACCCTGGTGGACTGGTCATGGTCAGAGATTCACGGGTAAGGAACTGATTGTGGTTAGGGAAGGTATTAGCACCCCTAACACACCCTACCTGAGGTAAGTTGCTCCGTGGACTTGATGGGTTAAAAAAGTTTTAAAAGGTTTGTCTTTTCATCGGATTTTAGAAATACAACTTCCGTACAAGTTTGTATTTCTACACCGTGATCCAATCAAAATATTAATTCCTTCTTTATTCCTGCAATTTTACCATAAAAAATTCACAAACACAATGCGCACACCACATTCAAACTTCGTGAGCTTGATGTAATTTTTAAAACAGAATTTTAGCCCACTTCTAAGGCTACAATACATCAGTTATTAATTCCCAGAATATATGTAGAAACATGTTCTTACATTTTCATGGAAAATACAACATGATTTTATCCATCCTTAGAATTTGTGCATGTTCAAATTAAACAATTAATTCTTTTTTTGTTTTTTTATTTTTATAATTCAATATAATAAAAAATAATAATAAACACACACACACACACATCTCCTTTTATTATGCTGACTCACCCACAATTACATGTTTACAACATAACAAAGAAAAAAAATCAAATAAATCAAAACACAACAGTGCCTAAACATACACAGCAACATTTGAAAATTCCAAAATAGCTTCGGGAACAGTGCTGGGGAATTCTGGGCATCTTCTGTGATCGTTGTACACTGGTGGCGCGTCCTCCCAGGCGCCATCGTGACTGGCGGCGCGTGAACCCACGCGCCGCCCCCAGCAAATGGAGATGGCCGGATCTGAGTCGTTTTCTCCTTCTCTTCCCTTCCCTGCCGGCTGTGAGGAACACTGGTACCTGCAAGACAGAAATCACACAACACAGTCGATTTTAGTCTTTTATTTTCTTATGTTTTGCAGATCTGCTTTTTTTTTTTTGTTCCCTGTCCGTGGTTCCTCTCTTCTTCTCCGTTTCAAATCGCCGGCAAGGAAAAGGACCCGAACCAGAGGGGCGTCGCTGCTGTGGAAGGAGCGCTGGAGGAAGACGACGGCTTGCTTCTATGCAGGACTCCGTTCGGTGGCCGGCCTGCGGGCACTGTTGCAGCTGGGTCTGTTGAAGCTACGGTGGAGCTATTTCTTCAGGCGACGCCGATGTAGAGACCCCGCTGGTTTGCCCAAATGGTGGGCGACTGGAGTGAGGGCTGGCGTCCTGTCTTATGGCCGATTGAAGAGAAGCTGATGGCTGAGAGAGAGGGGAAGATCGGTGTGTTGGAGAAGGAGAGAGGACGCTGGGTGGATGTGGTGGCTGCTCCGATTCGTTCTGTTTTGGCTGCCACCGAGAGAAAGAGGTGAGGGGAAAATGGTGATGAGCAGCAGCTTTGTTTTGGAGCCGGAGACCGGTCTGTGGGGGCTGTTGGTTTGAAAGAAACACAGCCAAGGGGTAGCTGGTTAAGGGAGAAGAAGATGAAAATAACGAAAAGGAAGGGCTGTCTTGGCTGAGAGGGAGACGGGTCGCAGGGAAAGGGGCGAACTCGTGGGGAGCAGCTGCTGTTTTGGGAGAGAAAAATCCCAACCGGGTGGAGGAGGCCGTGCGTGGCTCCGGGTCGGAAAAATGAAAAAAAACACTGGGGGGTTGCTGGCCTTCGTGAAGGAGAGGAAATCAATTCAGTTTTTTTTTTTTAGGGTTTTTCCCTTTTGTGTTCCCTCCTTCAAATTACAAAATACCCCCCCTTAACTTTGAGTTAAAAGGTGCTATTTATAGGCAAAATATTTTTTCGGGCTTCCAAATTGGTCCCTCAATTTTTTGTGTTCAATTCACTTGGTAAAAATTAAATTTGATCTTAAAATTTCAATCTTTTCAATTCAGTCCAAATTAAGCTCCCAAACTTAATTTTTCACCAATTAAGCCCCCAAATTAATTTGACCCATTTAAAGTATAATTAAGTCCTTCCACTTAATTAAATCCTTCAATTGGACCTAAATTAATTCTTAAACATAATTAAAATTTAACTTGGCCCATGATTAAATCAAATTGGCCCATTAAAAATTTAATTATGTCATTGGACTTAATTTTTATGCAAATTCATCCAATAATCATTTAATTTGACCTTCGAATATGCATTTAATTTGACCTTTGATTTTTGCCTATTTTTGCAGTCCTTTTTTATCAGCTTTCTCCACATTGCCAGCCTTTATTCTATTTTTTTATTTTTATTTTTTAAAAAAGTGAATTTTGGGGAATAACCTAAAATTGGGTTATGACACATTACATGGAGAAGAATAACATGGATCACATTATAGCTCGTCTCATCTTGGCAGCCGCTGTTTATTTCCTCTGGCATGAAAGGAATAATAGAGTTTTCAAAAGCTTTGCTCAAACACATCACATGACAACTGAGGCTATTTTCCAACAGCTAAGAACACACATTGCAAACATGGGTACTGCAGATACCATACCAATGCAAACACTCATTTCAAGGCAGCTTCATGAAGACTAGAGGGTGGAATTTTGGAATGGCAAAGGAGTTACAGATTGTTTTGTTACTGGAAAACACATGCAGGAAGGAACTGTTCCCGTGGAAGATTTTGCATGTGGTTACTGAAAACATAAATTGTTTTGATTCTCTCATTTTGTGTTGCCTTTGGAAAACTTATATTGATTTTAGCTATGTTGTTCTAGCTATGTTTTAATCATTTTTTTCTTGGGGTATACCCCTCGTATTTATGTAGTGAATATTTTATTTTATATATACATCTTAACTTTTCAAAAAAAAAAAAAGTTTTTCTATCGAAAAACAAAGAACAAACGACCCTTCCTTCTAGAAATACCGGTTTCCTTCTTCACTTGCTTTATCTTCTTTTCCCGTTTCCCTTCTTCTTATAGTTTGTTTTCCTTCTTCTAATAGTATCCCTTTCATTCTTAGAAAACAAACAACCTTGAACATATCATCTAAAAAATGTTTTCATGCTTTAAACAACGCATGTTGTATCTTAGACATTTCAACAAAAGGAAATCCAAGCACAAATCCTACGAGTTTGCTGCTGATCAGATGAGTTTTAAAATTTATTTTGTGTTTGGGTGTGTTTAACTGTTTTATTTTTTCATTTTAAAATAATTAACTATTGTGTTTTTTTCTTGGCAGATTAAACAGAGGATTGATAGTTACACATATAAAAAATTTATACTACAACCTACATTTCACAACCACCCAGCGAGTTTTTACATTTCCAAGGTGGATTTCTATTGCATTTTAAAACAAACTCTTGCATATATGAAGGAGTGTATTGTTGATTTTCTTAAAAACCAAAGTATCAAAGTAGATTATCTTTCTTACAAACAAAGACTAACCGGCCCTATATACAAAATACAGCCCCCTTCACACCAGTACCTAGAAGATCCTCATGATTTGATATTGTCTACTGATGCATCTAGCTTATCTAATGTATCTCCCAGATATGCAATAGGAGCTTTTATCCTACACTGGGATGGGGAAGGTTGGAAAACTTATAATAGGTTAGAAATTGTGCAAGCAGGTGTCGTATAAAAATTGAAATTGTGCATTTGGATGGGATCTAAAATTGGAATATAAAACATGAAAAAATTTCTACTAACAAGTTTTTCTATCGAACAACACAGAATAAACAACCCTTCCTTCTAGAAATACTGGTTTCCTTCATTACTTGCTTTCTCTTCTTTTCTCGTTTCCCTTCTTCTTATAGTAGCCCTTTCATTCTTAGAAAACAAACAACCTTGAACATATCATCTAAAAAAATGTTTTCACGCTTTAAACAACTCATGTTGTATCTTAGACATTTCAGCAAAAGCAAGTCCAAGCACAAATCCTATGAGTTTGTTGGTGTTGGTGTTTTCTAATCCCATCAATTTTTCTAGGTTTGATTCAAATAAAATTTATTTGGATAGAAATCCAAGGAGATTCCATGTGCTTTAGAAGCTCATTTTTCCCTTAGTATTTCAAGAGTTTGCGACTCGTAAATCGCAAGAAGGAGGGATAAAAAAATTAGAAATCTAAGGAAATTCAAAGCGCTTTAAAAGCCTCCTTTTGCCTTAGTATTTCATACTTTCACGGCTCGTAAACCGTGGAGTAAAAAATTTGAAGTTTTGAAATGTCCTCGATTATAATCAAGGCTTCTTTCAAGGATGTGTGCGGATTTATTACTCCCAATAATATTTTGGATATTCATCCTTTAAGGATTTCTTTATCCAAACATTAGCGGTGAATAATAGATGAATTCCTCCCCCAAAATAAGATTTTTATAGTTTTTGTAATATTGGCCAATACCCTTTGGAGTTTTACAAACATGTTGTAAAATCCAAAAATGCAAGAAAATAAATTTTATTGTGTTTACGAAATCCATGCGAAAACACCTTTTTAAAACTTCCAATATTTTTTGTATATAAAAAAAACGTTTAAAACATGTTAGGGTATTGGCCGTATGCAACACACAAGAAAACATTTTTTTGATATATATTTATATTTGTCATATTACGTCGAAAATCGGGTATTTTAAATGCTAGATTTCTATTTTTACCAAAAAGTACACATGCCTTACCCGGTTACTGTTCAAGTGAATTAAATTTCACTTGAACAGTAACAAATGCAAGAATGCATGCAAAAGCTGGGAATAAAAGGCTTACCTGCTAGACAACGACTGGAGGCGAAATGGAGGGAGACGACTGAACGCTGCTCAAGAAGAAACGCCCCTGCTCGCTGTTCCCAAATGGAGACTGGTTTGCTGGCTGAAAGATGATTGTCTCAATGGTGGCCCTCCGGTGTTGCTACTACCAGTGCCACTTCAGCAGGGAAGAGAAGGATGTTGCTGGAGGAGTAACCTATGGCTGAAGAAAAAAAATTCCTCTGCTGCTGCTGGCCTGCGCGCTCAAAGTGGCTGAGGAATTGCAATGACTGGTGATGAACGCGCACCCCTACTGCTTCTTGCTCCCGGTGCAGAGAAGAAAACAAAGCTACTGCTGGCGATGGGGAAGAGATTGGTGAGGGAGACGACTGGGACCAGCTGCTGGTGCAGAGAAGAGACTGGTCGCACCACTGGATTGTTGCTACGGCTAGTACCTGCTTCCAGTGGTTGAGGGGCTGCGAGTTAGTGATGGCTGCCAGGGTTGAAGACAACGCTGCTGTTGAAGCTGGAGACAGCTGCGTTCTGGTGCAGGACTCAGGGAAAATCTGTTTATTTGGAATGTGAATCAAAGCTCCTGACGCTCCTTGTGGCTCACGGTTTTGGCTGATCTTAAGAGAGGTTGTTGGACCGTGGGGGAGAATTTAGTGGTGATGGGGAGAAACCAAAAAGAAAGAAGGAGAGGACGAGGCTTTGGTTTTATTGTTGTTCGGGTGATAGAGCTGCTCGGGTGATAGAGGGAAGATTTGTTTTGAGAATGGAGATGGAAAAGGCAGTGTGTGGCTGAAAGTGAAAAAATGGTGGGGAGGGGCTGCTGCTGTTGGAGGATAGTATGGGGCTCTTTGGTCGGCTGAGGGGTAGAAGAAAACAACGGGAAAAGGCTGGAATCGGGGAGAAAGGAGTCTTGGTGTTGTGGTCGGGTGTCTATGACGGTGGTCGGTGGTGGAGTTGGAGGAAGATGGCATCGGTTTCCTGTTGCAGAGGAAGAAAGAAGAAGAAAAATCTGCCGAAATTGGGCGAAAATGTTGGTTTTTGGCTGACTTTGGACCCGAATTTCTCCTCTTTCAGATCATCAAATCCGACTCTATTTATAGGTTGTGGAAGAGGGCAATCTTGTCTACATTGGGGAAAAATTACAGCCCTTGATTCAGTTGGGAAGCATCTCAACCGTTGGCTTAAAGTGTGCACCTCGAGCTGCCAAATTTGGCAGCTCCGGGCTGTGAACTGCCCGAGGTGGCCACTTTGAGCCACTCAACGGAGTCGTTTCTAACTTTTCCGACCCGACCGGACCATTCTCCGGGATAAAGGGGTTTCATATGGACCTGTTGGTGCAAGTTTTGTCGGATTTAGAGGCCACACGAGCCGGAAACTGTGCCTAGAAAACAGCCACTCAGGCAGCTTTTTTAGGAAGGAAGTGAATAGTAACAGGCGACGTGTCGCCTGGTTTCCCTGCGCTGTTTTTTTAAATTAGTCCTCCAGTTTCAATTTCTTCAATTTGACCCCGGATCAATCCAATACAACGCCCCTATTTACGCGCCTTTTTCAAATTGGTTCCTGGTTTCGGATTTTCACAATTAAACCCCTAATTGGCCATTAAACTTCAATATTTATGCAATTAAGCCCCTGATTTGACCCAATAAAATCCTAAAAAAAATATTTTGGCCCCAGAACTTAAATTTCTTCTAATTAAAGCCTAAATTGACTTAAAAATCAATTTTCCTTGCAATCAAATCCTCTATAAATCCAATTAAAAATCCAATTAAGTCCATAAACATCCAAATTTGGGCTTTTCTCCTCAAAATTTAAATTTTCCTCCTAAACAAGGCCCTCATCCTTCAAGAATATACTGTTAAAAATTCAATCTTTGTATTTTTATACTCCTTGACCAATTTTCTGACCATTTTCTGAGTGCTTCTGCCTTCCGTTATTTTTTCTAACCTCCTTTGGCTATTTATTTTATTATTATTTTTGTGGGGACCCGAAAATGGGTTACAACACTGTCTACTGATGCATCTGGCTTATCTAATGTATCTACTAGATATGCAATAGGAGCTTTTATCCTTCACTAGGATGGAGAAGGTTGGAAAACTTATAATAAGTCAGAAATTGTGAAAGCACGTGTTGTATAAAAATTGAAATTGTGCACTAGGATGGGATCTAATATTGGAATACCAAACATGAAAACATTTATACTAACAAGTTTTTGCTATTAACAAGTTTTTCTACCGAACAACAAAGAACAAACGACCCTTCCTTCTAGAAATACGGGTTTCCTTCTTCACTTGCTTTATCTTCTTTTCATGTTTCCCTTCTTCTTATAGTTTGTTTTCCTCCTTCTTATAGTATCCCTTTCATTCTTAGAAAACAAACAACCTTGAACATATCATCCAAAAACTGTTTTCAAGCTTTAAACAACCTGTGTTGTATCTTAGACATTTCAACAAAAGAAAGTCTAAGCACAAATCCTACGAGTTTGTTGCTGATCAGGTGAGTTTTAAAATTTATTTTGTGTTTGGGTGTGTTTAACTGTTTTATTTTTTCATTTTAAAATAATTAACTATTGTATTTTTTTCTTGGCAGATTAACAAGAGGATTGATAGTTATATAGATAAAAAATTTATACTACCACCTACATTTCACAACCACCCAACGAGTTTTTACATTTCCAAGGTGGATTTGTATGGCATTTTAAAACAAACTCCTGCATATATGAAGGAGTGTGTTGTTGATTTTCTTAAAAACCAAAGTATCGAAGTAGATTATCTTTCTTACTAACAAAGACTAACCGGCCCTATTTACAAAATAAAGCCCCCTTCACCCCAGGACCTAGAAGATCCTCATGATTTGATATTGTCTACTGATGTATCTGGTTTATGTAATGTATCTACCAGAAATGCAATATGAGCTTTTATCCTACACTAGGATGGGGAAGGTTGGAAAACTTATAAGAGGTCAGAAATTGTGCAAGCAGGTGTCGTATAAAAATTGAAATTGTGCACTAGGATTGGATCTAAAATTGGAATACAAAACATGAAAACATTTATACTAACAAGTTTTTGCTACTAACAAGTTTTAAAATCTATCAAAACAAAAAAAACAAACAAACAGCAATCGAAAGAATGAGAACCAAATATGATTTAAAAATTAAATGAAATCAATTAATGAGGGGAAAATCTAAGAAAAAAAAATAAAGACCAAAGTAGATACATAAAATAAATGAAAGGACTATTAATATTATGGCAAAGAAAAGAATTAAAATAGAGAGGAGAAAAAAAAAATCTATCAAAACTTAACCATTGCTCTATTGTGTACATGCGCATCACCAATGAAAAGATTATGGAGAGGCGCTTCTAATGCCTCCCTATAAGGCAGCGTCTAGAAGTGGGATGATGCCACAAGCACCTTCCAAAAAGCATGGATATCACTTACTTGCTAGCGCGCACACCAACAACTCTTTTTAAAATAATATTTATGTTTGTTAAAAGATTAAAATGCCCTCGATAAACTTCTTAATAACTAAAAAACCAATTTGAAAATACAAAAAGAAAAAAAAAACCCTTGGATGCAAGCTTGAGAAAATTTTCTATAAAGGATAAAATAGCCTTTACATCATGCTTTTAAAATATAAAAATACAAAGTTACCCCCTTATAACCATCTAACAAATTTTGCTTGTAATTGTAATATAGTTTTTAACTTTTTATATTTTGTAGATAAAAGATAAAAATATTGAATTGTCCCTAATTAACCTTTTTTAAATTTTTTCTTTTTGTAATAATATAATCTTTATAATGTACATTTAAAAGATAAAAGACCGAATTGTCACTTATAATTCTTATAATGACTAATAACCCATATGGAAAAGACTGTATTACCCCTAATAGCAAGGTCATTGATTTTTTTTATTTATATAGTATTTTTATAAACAGTAAAATAAAAACAAATACCTATAAGACTAAAAAAATCAATTGTTTCAGGTAGAAGTGTATAGGTATTTTTAATTTTTCTTAAGCAAGAGAATTACAAATGTACCATTGGATCCAAGAAATTCAATGCATTGGGGTCAGGAGTATTAGAGTTTTTTTACTCCAGTTTTATTGTTGATTGTTGGTTTTCATGAGGGTAGGCTATTAATTTACCATCAAAATAATATTTTTAATTATAAAAAGCTGTTGATGCCTGTTTAACACGCGTCAGCAAATGCACCATTTAGACGGTGTGTGTGATACTACCTAGTGGCCAAAACTGGCCTTGTGTTGTTTCTTTAGATGTGCCGTCATGTCATCTTTCATCTGGAGTGGTGTGTGACAATTAACGATTATCGAAATTGTTGTTGGTGGAAGTTTGATTTCTTTTTCCTTTCTTTTCTCTTTTACAACAAGTAATATATATCATTGTCCTCTTTATTTTCTAATTTTCAATTCCAGTCCTTATTCTTTTAATTTTTTATTTCATTTTTTTTTCATTTATAGAAGTTATTTTTCTTTTCAATTTAGTCCTTCTATTACAATATCTCATATTCTTTTTAGTCCTTCTTTAATTTCTTATTTTGTTCTTATTTATTTTATAGAAGTTTTTTTTTTCAATTTGTTCCTTCAATTACACTTTTTTATATGTTTTGTTTTTCATTTCGATCCTCATTTTTTTATTAGTTTTTTTATCTTGGCACTTTTGTTGAAGTTTTTTGGCTTTCAATTTCATCATTCAATTAAATTTTTTTTTTTTTTCAATTTAACCCTCATTATTTTGATTAGTTTTTCATTTTATTAAAGATATTTTTCAATTCAATTTAACCCTCCAATTTAGGATTTTTTTTATCCCTCTAATTAATTTTTTTTTCACCCTCATTTTTTAAGATCTTTTTGTGTAATTAATTTTTTTCATGGTTTTATCTTTCAACATTTAATTTGTTGGAGATTCGGCTTTGTATGATCTTATCGTTATGCACTGGGTTTTTTTTTTAAATATTGGTTTTATGATTATTTTCAAGTTTTTTCTTTGAGTTTATCTTGGCCTCGTGATATAGCTCATAGGTTTTGTATACTTTTTTTTTAATAGAAGTTTTTTTAGTTGTTCTGTTTTTGTTTGATTATTCAAGATTTTATTCTAATTCATTTATAATATTTTTATACAAATAAATTTTATTTTTAAAAAATAAAAAATATTTATTTTGAAATAATATTGATGATGTGTTCGGCCTTGCGTAAAATTTTTTATGGCACGTGTTTATTTAGTTAGTTTCATTTGTATTTATCTTTTAATTCATGAGTTTTTTAGGGTGTGAAATTATTTTTTATTAATTTAAATAATTAAGTTCAGTAAACACAATCAAGTTAAAATCTTATTTTATATAATTAAATATCTTAATTTACATTTATATCTTGATTTTTTTAATTTTGTTTTCTTATAATTAACAATTTTTTATTTACATAAATAGTTATTAATTAATTTATTTAAATACTTGCATGCTTTTAATTTACATTTTGAATTTAAAAAAAAGTTAAAACAGCCAATATACCCCATATTTGTTTTTGAAAAAACAGCATAACCCCTAGCGAATCACAGACTAAATGGCTAATATGACCTAAAATTCAAGGGAGGTAGGCCCGTTTAGAGTAAAACAAAAGGTAAAATATAATAATTCGAAAAACACCACTAAAGCGTAAAAAGAAGATAAATTTCCTCACTGTGACACCAATCTTTCTGGAAAATTCCACATCCTTCTTCCTGGCCCTCAAGATGTTCGAGACACATCCTTCTCTTTCTCATTTTATCCCCCTCTTGCCCATCAAAACCAACACCACATCCCCAACGAGCAGCAATAAAACACACTACAACCCCAGCACCGCAGCGTATAACCAGTTTTTGAACTCTCAAGTTTTGGCAGGAAATTAGTTAAAGAAGAGTAGAAATCTCATTATAGTAATGGGTGTGGATTACTACAACACATTGAAGGTTGACAAGAATGCTAAAGATGAAGACTTGAAGAAGGCTTATAGAAAGCTAGCTATGAAATGGCATCCTGATAAGAACCCGAATAACAAGAAAGAAGCTGAGGCCAAATTCAAACAGATCTCTGAAGCTTACGAGGTTGGTATCATGATCACTCTACCTAGTATCTCTTTTCTATACATAATAGTTCTTTATTGCTATATGTTTTTAATGCTCTCTGCACATGGAGTGATAGCTCTGTTCTAGAGTGGCAGCTACTTATCTGGGCTGTCGGCAATCGGTCACCTTTCACGTTGAAATCACATTTTAGGATTTGGGTTTTGCTTTTTTCCCATAATTGCTGGCCTTTTTAGGATTTCCCCATCAAAATCTTCTCTGTTTTTATGGTGTTTAGACAATATATTACCTCTCATATTTGGTCTCTTTTCAGATCATGCAGAACTAAATAGGAACTCATGTTTTGTATGTTGATTATTTTAAAGGTTCTAAGTGATCCTCAAAAGAGAGCAATTTATGATCAATATGGAGAAGAAGGGCTTAAAGGTCAGGTTCCACCACCAGAAGCTGGAGGTCCAGGAGGAGCAACCTTCTTCTCAACGGGAGATGGGCCGGCAACATTCAGATTCAATCCGAGAAATGCTGATGATATTTTTGCTGAATTTTTCGGCTTCTCGAGTCCGTTTGGAGGAATGGGAGGTGGTGGTGGTGGTATGAGGGGTGGTTCGAGGTCATTTGGTGGAATGTTTGGGGATGATATTTTTAGTTCTTTTGGCGAGGGACGTCCAATGAATCCAGCTCCTCGGAAGGCTCCTCCAATAGAGAATACATTGCCTTGTAGCCTGGAGGAGCTCTACAAGGGGACCACTAAAAAGATGAAGATTTCAAGGGAGATTGTTGATATTAGTGGGTAAGTGGTACCTTAACAATCTTGTCTTTCTACTTGTATGCCTATATTAATAGACAGCAATTGCATGCTTTGATTTATATCAGACTTTATATCTTAATTTTGGCGATGGTGTGTTCCTTCATGTCTTTTGGATGCTTTGAACTTGATGGGATTTAACTTGCCGTGCACCCCTAGCCAACCTTTCTTCAGCATGATCCTTTCTCTCGCATATATTAACTGCTGGTTTTGTGGTACAGGAAAACACTGCCCGTGGAGGAAATCTTGACTATTGATATCAAGCCTGGTTGGAAAAAGGGAACAAAAATAACCTTCCCGGAGAAAGGTAATGAGCAGCCAAATGTTATCCCCGCAGATCTTGTCTTCGTAATCGATGAGAAACCACACAGCACATTCACAAGGGAAGGCAACGATTTGGTTGTGACGAAGAAGATACCTCTTGTGGAAGCTCTAACAGGCTGCACCGTTCATCTCACGACCTTGGATGGGAGGACCCTCACCATCCCCGTCAACAACGTGATTCATCCGGACTATGAGGAAGTAGTCGCAAGGAAGGCATGCCACTACCGAAGGACCCATCAAGAGGGGCAACTTGAGAATCAAGTTCGACATCAAATTCCCCACAAGGCTATCTGCTGAGCAGAAGTCAGGGATCAGAAACTATTAAATTCTTAGATCCGGCGATAGTACATGTGAATATTCTTGGAGATGGTTGTGAGTTTCTGCCTCTGTCTTGTGTCTGTATGGCTGAATCAATAGAGCATTCATTGTCAGGATGAATAAAAAGCAGCGGTTCAGCCTGTGCCCTATTGGATATATAGTGTGTACTAATGATAACTACTAAACGAAGTCATAAGAGGATGCTTGTCTTAAACGGCACTGGAATGCTATGGAATAGTTTCGTTCTTGTGCTCTCTATGTGTGTGGCTAGCAAAGACAGGGAGATGATACCATATTTTGTTGCTCTTGGGCTATTGACTCTTCAAGTATTTTACGTTCGCCGTCGATTGGAAACAGAGGCAGCCAGGGGAGCCGCTGGGTCTCCCTGTCATGCTTCATGGAAGGATGTGAAAATCCCCAGCCCCGAGCTTGCGCTTACAAGCTTCTCTTCGGCGTTACTTGTTTCCTTCGCTAAGAAAGAAATTCTCATGAAAAGGGAAAATGTATCGTTAATTTGCTATATTGACAAATCAGTGTCAGACAAAACTTCATATAAAATAGAACAAAAAAAAAGAAGGGGGAAAACCTCATTTTCCAGGACACGCTTACTAATACAATCCAATGCCTCACTAAAAATGATGAATTACAACGCGAATCTGTCTAATTACTTTCTACCTCCTCTTTCTGCTATGTATTGCCCGCTAAAATAGAGTAAGGGGCAATTCTCTTTCTTACTTCCCCCTATTATACAATAATTTAGCTGGTTGCCAGTCAAGCTGCGTGATTCAAAATTGTTAAGGCAGCTCAAATATATGACTATATCAAGCGCATTAGCAAATATGCTTCAGTCACTGTACTCGTCTGAATCCGCAGAGTCCATACCTTCATCACTCTGCACCCGATTGGCAGCTCTGTCTGATCCATCACTCATTTCCATGTCCTCCTCTGAATCATCCTCTCCCATGGCTTCAATGCCGTTAGAAACATTTGCATCATCATCACTCACCTCCATTGGATTTCTATTCCAGCCATTGGAAATGCCATTGAAACCTGGTTCCCACTTTCCTTGCCCATAGACCTCTTCAACATCATCATCAGATTCTGCTTCTTCCATAATGTTGCTATTATCATCACCATTCATCCTGCCCTTTTTAACACTCCAATCTTCATCACCAATGTTTCCGAATGATTTAACTGAGTTGTTGTGGACAGCTGATTTTTTCGATAGGTAGCTCGTGGAGGCAGCCTTGTCAGTCATCCGACCAAGCAAGGGCTCCTTGGGTTGCATCTTTTCCACTCTCCTCTTCCTTACTGTCCGTCGACCCCGACTAGTTGCTTGCAAATTTGTTTTTTTACCCTGCTGCCTTTGTCCTTGATTCAAATTCCGAGTTCCCCTAGAAGAACTCTTCCTGCCTGTATCAGATTTTAAACCAGGCATTCTTCTCTGCCACTTTGTTGCAAGTCCTTGATCACGCCTCCCTCGTCCACGTTTATAACTGCTCTGCTTACCACGTAGATCAACAATATCTTCTTTAATGTGCTCTTCTTGCTTTGTATCTTTTAATTCAACGTCTTCATTCTTAAAGGGAGAATATCTTGAAGAAAGCTTCTGCATATGAGAAAAACTGGGCATATATAATCACATTCAAAGAATATTTCATTTCAGGGATCAGCTATAATTTTCCAAAATGCCACTGGTGATGATCTTTTAACTCAGTGTGTGGCCCCAACTTGGCAATAATAGGCTACCAAGCATGGGTTTGCATCCACACTCTTCCCCTAACTAAGGGTATAGGTGATGATCATTCTAAAAGCTGTTAAAACATGTGGGATCGTAACTTCCTTTAAAACACTCAAAGATTCCAACTCTTTTAGAAATTTTGCAGAACTTTCTACTCAATTTAAAAGTGGGAAAAGGAATGAAGGATGTCAACCCACCCCCACCTCATCTCAGAAAAATAAAAAAAACCCACATAGGCAGATATTAGCAATGACAGTAAATGAAACAGAGTGAACAAAAAAGCTGGGGAGAATTAACTGACCATATATAGTTTGACTGGTTTTTCTGCAGAGGGCTTGGGTTTCTCATTCTTTACATAAATAATAGATGCATCTAGCTCAAAAAGCCTCAGGGCCACAGCTGCAGTGGTTTTTGGCATCCATGGAAGTACAGGAACCAATCCCAGACTAGCAGAATCATGTGCTGCACTCCCTGACAATGCAGAGGAGCCCAACAATTCTTTAGTCATCTCAAAATTCGATGACAATCTCTCTCTTTTTATGGCACTCTCAAACACGGTCAATATCTGCAATATGAACTCTAAAATAAGCAAAAACATCCCACCAGGTATGTAATATGCTTGTTACTGTAACGTCTTGTTGCAAATCCACAAGCACATTTGTCCATTTAAAAGCACATTAGCAAAGCAAATTGTTTATCCACATGGGCAAGCAAATTGTTAATCCACATGGGCATATCGAAATCCATAGTCCTTTCCAGCCTCAGGACTGCACTGCAGCAAGACCATAACAGGGCAACAGCAGAATAAATTAATACATGTCATTCTTCTCTCTAGAGCTCATATATATGTATAACAGGGCAACAGCAGGATAAAATTAATAGACATCATCCTTCCATCGAGCATACCCATGAAATTTTTTTAAAAATAAATAAATAAGTGTCAAGATAACAGTATGTTTCCTCTGAACAAATATATATATATATATATATATATATATATATATATAAAACACTTCCCTGCCCCATCATTAACAGAATACAAGTAATGGTAATAGAAGTAACAAAGAAAATCACAGAGCATCACTATTTAGGGAGAGAAACTAACTAGGCATTACATATTTATGCCAGATATTGAACAGGAAAAACACAACATATGCATGTTAATTTTTTGTGATGTGTAATAAGTTGAGAACCTGCAGGAATTCCTCAGTTGATGATGGCATTGCCAACTTCATACCCCAGTCCTTCCTGGGGATTCCCATCCAGAATGACTCAAGAGCTTCTTGTGGAACAGATACCTGCAAGCTCAAAAGTGAATAACATCAGTCAGCATGATTAATAACCATCAACACTTGGGACCCAGACTAAGAAAATATTTTCCTTTCATTTGTAAAAAGATTTAATTAAACTGTCACATGAAAATTTCCAACCTCAATGCAACTTAAAAGTGCCGTCAGCAATCTGGTTCCTGGAGGTAAAGAAGAATCACAAGCACATGCATTTCCAGGATCAATCTTCCTTTTCTTTTTGCATTGAATCTCATGTTCAGCAAAATCAAATCTCTTGCTTTCAAATTTAAATGTTTGGTGGCAACAAAGACAGTGGGAGTCTTCAGAGAGATAAGTGTCAAGACACAGGTCACAAGTGTCCAATAATTGCTCACATCTTTTCTTTCCATATTTCACGGCACATAACGTTGAGGAATTAAAGCACTCTTTCCATATCCAGTTCTGAAAATCCTGGTACCTTTTCAGAGCACCCTTCCTCTCTGCTGAATTTCTGCCAAGCTCAATACTAAACAAAGAAAAAGCATCCGAAGTATCTGAGCTGGAAACACAAACCATACTGCTAGGGCTGTCGTCTGCTGGGCAATCAGCAGTGTCTGTTTCAGCTGTTTCTTTTTCATCTGTAGTTCCACTTTGGCACACAATGTTTGCAGATCCCAAGTTCCTTCGAACATTTTCTCTGAAAGATGATTCAATCTTTTGCAACATTATACACAAATGAGATTCCCTAACCCCACGTGTATCCAAAGATTGATAAAAGTGTATCAAAAGCCTGAACAGAAATAGAGTTGAATATGGTATCAGTGAATGCTGCAAGGCATCAACCAAAGAACAAAAACTCATCATATGATCCAAGGAGGTTCACATCCTCATGTGATCAATCATGAGAGATAAAGAGAGACTGGCATCCATCAGTAAAGAGATTATTTCCAACTCTAGCAAGTGGAAGAGGAGATGTCCTAAAAGAGAATTCTTGTTTTTTAATGCTAGGACAGCCTCTAAGGAAAAATCCAGCAGAAAGGTAGAAGATGAAAAGAGAAAGCATGTGCTTCCACTAGAAGAGATATCATATATTCTTGTTCTTAGATTACAATTGAACTATATGTTTCCCCAAGAAAGAAGGAAAAGCACAAATTCTCTCCAAGATTCTCGAACAATTGCATGTCAAAGCTACATGAAACCAAGGACAACATCATCATATCCCCCCCCTCCTCTCCCCAATAGGTCGCATCTATACAATTACAATTATTCAGATTATGTCTGCAACTAATATATCCATGGTCACTGGGGGATAACTGGCGGTATTCATCTTAAGAATTCCATTTTAACTCTGGCTTTAAGAGTCTAAGCAAAAATTAAAAAAAATCTTAGAGATTATTACAGCAGAGCTTGCAATCAAAATATAAATGCATAAATCACAAAGAGATAAATTACCTCTTCCGAATCAATAACCCTCCAATTTCCATCATGTAATTCTACAAAGATCCTACCAGAACAAGGATCATTTCTAGAAGCAGATGCCACAAACTGCCAGTACCTATTACGTCTGCGATCTTGGCCAAGGGGCAAGGACCTGTAAATATACATCTCTTCTGCTAGGTGGGCAATATAAGCTTTCAATTGTGAACGGGACCTTTTTGAAGCATATCCATGCTGCTGAGCTGAAATGTTATCTGGATTCATGGAAAGATCTTGAATAACCAAAGCTTTCTCAGAAAGAGCACAGCTTACATGATTCTCTGCATCTTCTGGCAATGGTTTCTGATCCTCAACATTACTTGGAGATGCTTCCTTATTTTTGCCATCAACAAGAACCAAGGGGCTTTGGCTGCCCTCCACAGCAGAACTAGTGACTTGTGTTTCAACTTTTATCCCAGTAAAAGATGGAAAATCTAATTTACTGATGAACTCTTCTTTCAACCGACTTCTATCTAATTGTGCCTCAGCCCACATTTGCTTTTTAAGAACATTTGCAGCTTCCAAACGATCCTGTAGAACTTTATATTAATTACAAGGGAAAAACTAGCAGCTTCCTGGCGTGAAAGTGATTTAACATTTGACAAAACAGAATTAGAACATTTACCTCAAGAACAGCACGGATGGAATTCCCTTCGTTCGAAATACCAACTAACACAACAAGGGCACTAAGACGTTCTTCGACACTGAGATGAGAATATTCCCCTTCAGTGAGTCCCTGAATCCATGATTCACCTGAGTTTTTTTCATCAATTTCAATATTTTCTTCATCTGCATTATTAGTCCCCTCATCTTTATGAGTAACACACTGCTCAATGATACTAGGAGCCACTGCATCCTTTGGGCCATTCAAAGAGAAAGATGAAAGACCTTTCTCACACTTATTTTGTACAGTTAATGAAGCGTCGTTACTGACTTTACCACTTCCACTCCCAGATAAAGCATTTACTTTGCTCGAAAGGACAGTGCTTTTGTTAGAACTCATTGGAGTAGCTAAATCATCAACTTCAGGATCCTCATCAGCATCTCCTTCAGAGTCCTCATCTCTTTCAACATCATCAGCATCTTCTCCACCTAAAAATCCATTTTCAAATATTCTAATTTTCTTTCTGGCTTCTGCAAGTATTGCCTCAGCATCAGCAGGATCCTTTCTGAAAGCTGCCCGTACACAATATGTTGAAGGAGCAATTCTTTCAAAAAGCTTTTGATCCCTTGTCAAAGCAACAGAAATAGATGCCTCTGGCGTCTTGCTTGTTGTCAGGTCTCGAAGTCCAGATTTCTGTAAGCAAAGGGGACAAATAAGGACAATGAAAGTGAGGAAAAATTAATTTTAACAAACAAAACTCACCTGAATCCTGTCTGCAAGTTCTAGCACTGTTAATCCTTTGCTACCTTCAAGAGAAAGAACATGAAAAGCTGCAAACTTAACAGTTCCAGGTGTCAACCGATGCCTGGATCTTCTAGGAAGCAACAAACCCTTTTCTCGCATTAATGCAAATGCATTTTCAGCTGCTGATCCGTTGCGTATAATAGAAACGATATCTTCACAATCTTTAACCTGCAACTAACAATACAATCATCTGTGAGTACATGAAAGGACAAAGCATAAAAATAATAATCAGTCCACAAACATCTTATTATACACATTTGCATGAGCTAATAACAGGCACTTAAAAAATGTGGTGGAAGTTATCATACAGATCGAACATAAATTAATATCAAAGCATGTAATTTAACAATTGCTGAAGCATAATTAAGCTAAAGCCCACCTAGAAACATCTTAGCATGCCATAAAAACTAATAAGGTCATTAATAAGTATCCTATCTTATGAGGGAAAATTGAAAACAATCCTACCATTTAGCATTTTTGCATAGATGCCTGCTCTCAAGACCCAAACAAGAAACTTTATTGTTGCAAGCCTAGGACTTTCACAAGCACACCAAGGATGACTCGTGCCATATATTTGATGAGTTAGTTATAAAGGCACAACAAAATCCTGAAGAATCATAATGCCAAATAGTCCTAAATAATGAATTCACTATGAAAAAAGGCAGATATATCACAATTAACAAATTCCCAGAAAATAATCATATTCTAAAACTACTGAACTACAAGTGAAGTTTCAACTGTCCATTTTCTTGACTGTATTATTCCTCCTCTCTTCAGCTGTACATCGTTCTCTTACCAGCTCCAATGAAAGCTTTAATCTTTGATTAAATGTGCTACCTCACTATTTTTCTTGTTTCTCCCCATCTTCCAAGTCTCAATCAATGATATCAATTAAGTAATTCCAATTGTTACTGCTCTGAAAATTTATTGGTGTATAGGAATTCAGCTCTCTCTAAACCACTTTTAATTGGCATATATATTGCACATTAAAGGACCTAATGCAGGAAGAAAATAGAAGAAAATGAAGAAATCAAGACAAGGACAAACCTCGTCAATATCACCCAAACCTGCCCATGTTGCACACTTTTTCTTCAACCGTGGCCCAAACCCTGCAGACAATGCCAATTGCCGGAGTATTTCGGGCCATGTTAATGAATTTAAGTGTTGCTGCCAGTTGCGTATATCAAAGCCCCATGTATGCGCCTAATAGATTTAAGAAAAAATATAAAATGGTTCAGCATCAATTGAAAGCGTATCACTCCAATGAATATCAGTAAGCACTTCTATGGAGTAGATCTTACCCCTTGAACAATTTGTGGATGTCCACCTTCAGGATTGGCTGTATAATATTGATTTATCCCTAATCCACTAGATGGTGTCCTAGCAACATCTTCAATGTCTTTAATTATTAATTTCAGAAGAGCAACATGTAATTCACCAAGCAATCTTGAATCCTAAAATCAAAATGCCATAAAAATCAACTAAGAGCAAAAGGATGATGCATAAAACAGAGTTAGAGAAAACAAAATTGACCATGATGAAACTCCATTAGAAACTCACATAGTCATGGAAAGCTTGAACAAACTCATCGAGTGTAAATGGCCATAGCCCAAGGACATCAGCAAAAGCAATAAAAAACTTCCAGACCTGAAAAAGACAAAATTTAGGGGGGGTCAAAATACAGAAAAGAAATTATTAACATTATCAAAAAATTCTCTGAAGCAACATAACAAGCATAGACAAACAGTGTAGAAGAAAGCATAACTTTCATGAGTTAAAAAGAAATGGCACAAATGAGCATAAAAAAATAAGCCTTCTAGGAGTTATCAGAATTTTGTTAGTGGAACTAGAATGTACGCTAGTGAATCACATGCTAATCAGAAAATCCAGGATTGATAATACATAACAGAGCCCAAGGAAATAAAAGCGAGTTTAGGACATACCATCAGAAGATTCCCAATATTTTCTTCAGAATCTAGCCACGGTTGAAATCCAAAAGATTTTTTTAATTGCACGGCCTCAGATGGGAATGTGATCAACAAGTCTGGAACACAGAATATTGCTTTTGTAACTACTAAAATGTTAAAAACAAACTTCTAACCCTCCTATTTCAACAGAAAAAAATCAAATTATTCTTTTAAATTGTGGTCTAGTCATCAGATATGATTACCTCTAAATGAATCGAGATTTTGCAAAGTATCATAGTTGAGGTTAACTATTGAGGCTAAGCCTTTGCTTGCAGCAATCAATTCCATGAGTTCTAGCTGTTCATCCTCAATAAGATCCAAAGAGTCTTTAGCAATCTTGCGTGCAGTTGCTTTCTCCATGGCAGCTTTGCGTTTCACTGCCTCTTTCTCTCTACGAAGCTCTTCTTTTTGCCTTATTTTCTCAGCCTTGAAAATAAACAAGGAAACCAAAGAGATAGTTGGAATACAGCTATCTAAACATTAAAAAAACTGGCTAAAAGCTCAGAATAGGGGACTCAAAACTCACTCTTAAATACTCTTTCTGCATAGACTTTTCTTTTCGGTCAAGTTCACGTTTTTGCTCCCGAAGTGATCTCTCCTCCTCTCTTTGCTTTTCACGCATTAATCTCTCTTCTTCTTTTCGTCTCTCACGGTCAAGCCTTTCCATCTCTTTCTTCATCCGTTCTTCATTCTGAGATTGCAAGTTCAAACATCAGAATCAGATGAAAAAAATACATGTTGGCATCTGATGCATGTTAACATAGTACCTTCCGCCTTAAAATATCTTGTTTCTCATGGTCTTTGCGTATCCGAATCTCATAAGCTTCAACTTCTCTTGCAGTTCTAGGTTCATCAATCTATAAAAGGCAACAACATATATCATTACCAATCCTTGATTAAATGACACGCGCACAGAGAGAGAGAGAGAGAGCAAAGATTTTGATGACTTCATAATACCTTGTGTTTCCTTTCCAACTGCAGCTCAGTGTCATTGTGGAAGGTTTGTGCATCAGAAAAGACATTTGGATTTTCTGGTCCCATAATAGGATGACTAATAGATTGAGCACTTGTTCTATTTTTTGTAAAGGTGTCTTGTTGCAAGAGATAGTCACCATCCCTTTGAGGTGATGAAAACACATGCCCCCTCTTGTCTTGTTGAGACAAAAGGCGAGCACGTGGTATTTGGCCTACACCAAATGGTGAAGCTCTTCCCCTCAAAGTGTCAACTGGCAAATCATGATAAGGAGATTGGATATGCGGTCCATATGTATCAGATCGAATACTAGCCGGATCCTGGAGAAAGTGATACTTATTAGGAGCCTTTGCAGAGGTATAAGATTGAATTGCTACTTAGGAGTTCAACCAATATGAACTGTGTGAAATACATAATCTAGACTATAGAAATCCAACATTTACTCAGGAAGGCACACATCATATCAATCTATGGTACTAATATCATGAAAATATCGGTTATTTATGGAATCCAGTGCAGAAGTGGAGAAATCCCCAAACAATGGAGAGAACAAGCTATAAGAACTTGATAGATATGCAACAAGGTCAATTCCATTAGCTTGAGAATAATTAAAAGCAGACTTCCACTACCTTCAGGCTGTCACCTATTATCGTTTTGTGCTTTTCAAGAAGGATGGTTTCTTCTTTGTTAGTTGTCAATTGCTAATTGCAGGTTGCTATTATCTTGCAATGGATTTAGATATAATAGCAGTCCTAGCAATAAGAGAACACAGAACCTCATCTGACCTAAGAGATGGTAATACAGGCTAACCAAAGTACAAAAAAAAAAAAAAGACCAAGATACCAAGAAATTGGAACAGGGGGAAAAAACGAAAAATCCCTTGTTTAATGACCAATAACTTTTGGATGCTGACAGCACACCAACACATCACAAACTATGTTGCAGTTCTATAGTAGCAAGGAAATACAAAAAAATCTCAACCAACATTGTACATGTAACGTGCACAACAAAAATAAAAGAAAGATATGATGAATTTGAGAAACTACTTTGCTTGATTTAGCATCACGTCGCTCATATACTTTGTCCTCATAAGAATACCCCATTCGCTTCGGTTGTTCTGTAATTGCAGCTGCATAAGTGTACATAAATATATTTAGCAAATGTGATCCCAACATCAAAAGAATAAAAAGTTCACAGGTCAATGTTTAACAGAACATAGAGAAAAGTTTTGTTTCTTTACCACAAACATCAGTGAACAAACAATTAGAACCAAAAACACTATCCTAATTCATAAAGTTTCATTTCAAATATCCTAACGAGCACAATTTTTAGTTGCAATTAGAGTACAAGTGAAGTTCAGTTGTTCATTTCAAATAACAAACACGCAAATGTAAAAACAGTGAAAATTAGCACCAAAAGGCATGGAATAAAAGAGCATCCATGACGACTAAGCATTGTTTTTATTTTACTCTAAACTGAACTCAGATCACACAATGCCTACGTTCATCCCACCTCATTTCAAAAACAGCCGTTACTACAGTATCAAGCAATCAACCGTTACTACAGTATCAAGCAATCAGAAGTACAGCAGTTTTAAAATCAGTTAAGCACCTATGGGTTCCCCAAACGCATCAGGTGGCAAAGGATCAAACTCCATTCCGAGAATTGGTCCATCCTCCCTCAATGGCTCTCCAAGTTGTGCCTCCACACAAGCAATAGCTCTAAGCTCCATAACCGATCGGGGTGATGACTCGTAGTGTCTTCTCATCTTATGGCCATCATTCAAAACCACCTTTCTTGACTCAGAAAGCGGACTAGAACCCGAAACAGACCCAGACCCATAATCACTCCCACTGTCAGCCCTCACTATCCTCATATCCTCCAAAGGAGACTCGGACAATGGAGCTGCTTTCCGGTGCTTTACCGGATTCTCCTTTCTGTCTTTCAATCTCCTGTGGCAAAACCACATCTGCAACTGCCTATCAGATAGTCCTAATTTCTCCGACAACTCTGCCCGCATCTCATCGGACGGATATGTGTCCGCTGATCAAACCAACAATGAAACACCAAAAATAAGCCAAATAATACAGCAAGGAAAAAAAAAACTTAACTACATAACACAAAAAACACATACTTATGCACACACATAATGCACAAAATAATAATAATAATAATAATAATAATAATAATAATAATAATAAAGGAATCAAAATCATCCAAAACCCATAAAATTAACAAAACAAGCTAAGAGACAAAAATTACACATGGAAAAATTAAAAAAAAATCCGAAGAAACAACTAAGCTAACACAAAAAAATTAGCTAGCTATAAGAACAAAATCACCAAAAAGTCACAAAATCTCAAAAACACAACAATTAAGCCTCTACATTCAATAGCACACCAATTAACACGAATTCATGAAGGAACGGAATCATAAGCACAAAAAATCGAGAAAATTTAAATCAGAAGAGATCAACAAGCACAAAAGCAAGCAGAAATATTGAAAACAAAAACAAATAAAGCATAGAGAGAGAGAGAGAGAGAGGAAGTGCACGGACTGGCATAAGCGTTCTCGAGGGTTTGGAGTTGGAAAGGAGTCTTCATCTGTCGTTTAGGCTTGCTTTGACCTTCATTAGAATTCATAGCATTACTCTTCGATTTGCTGTGATTTTCTCCTTCCGAATTCGCCTCCTCCATCCCAAATCGAGATCGAAAAAATTAGGGTTTACAAAAGAGAAAGAGAGAGAACCGATCGGTTTTACTTTTTTCCCCTCTCTCTCGTATCGTGAGAGTCAAGGCCGCGAGGAGAAATTATTATCATTCCTACCTGCCTTTTATTATCTTTGTAAGAATTAAAATAAAAATGATAAACGCCGCGTGAGAAGAAAATAAAAGAATTGAGCGAGCGAACGAACGAATAATATTAATAAGAGAAAATAGAAATAAAAACAAAAACAAAAAGAAAACAGGAAAAGGGAGAAAGGAATCAACAACGAGAGAACAACAAAAACAAAATAGTCCTTCTTGACTCTAACTCGGATTTCCATTATCTAATAATAATAATAATAACAACAACAATAATAATAATTGGATATTGTTTTTTACTGATGTGGTCAGGATTGGATTTTGATTTTTTGTAACACGAACACACTCCTCTGTGTTGAGCAAAATTTTATTCATTCATTCACGCTTCCTTTTTGTCTTGAAGTTGTTTTACACATGCCCGGTCAAGTGGCAGCACTTTCTTTTTTTATCTGTCTAGACCTCGGGGTTCTTTCCTTTATTCTTATTCTTCATAACAAAAAAAAAAAAAAAAAAACGTTTCTTTGTTAGGAGGGATGGCATCATGGGACCTTAGCCATGGCTGTGTTCTTGCTTCCTCGCCGAATAGAGTTCTTTGGATTTCAGCCGAGCCTATGGGATCTTTCGGGGAGTCAATCGTATTCAGATTCTTAGTTTGTGCTTATGGCGGGCCCTTTTCTGTGCCTTGGGCTGGAATCATTGGAGCTGGATCTCATGGGCCTAGATCTCACTTTTATTGTTCGTACAGAATTAAAACTATCTATCTTCCCTGCAGGTCAATTTATAATGTCCGAGATGTAAGTGTTTTGTTATTAATGATGTTTATTATTATTAATGTGAGGGTCCGGGTCAGCTTGCGTGTACCTCGAGTAATCTCACATGTTATAAATTTAATGACCATATAAGTTTCCAGTTGCCCTCAAATAAACAAAAAAACCAAAAAACCGATTAAACTGAGAAAACCAGAAAAACAAAATAACCAAAAAAATCAAACCGTCAAAAAAATTGATTAAACTAATTACAATTTTGAAAAGACTAACCGGTTCGGTTTCGGTTTTATAAGCTTGAAACCGAAAAAACCGAACCGAACCCAAACCGGAAAAAAAAACGACCCGAATCGGAAAAAACTAAGCCATGACAGAGTCAAACCAAAAAACCAAGCGAAACCGGTTTTTATCCTAAAAACCAAGCCAAATCGAAACCAGTCGATTTGAACTGGTTTCGGTTCAGTTTGGTTTTTTTTAAAAAAAATTGGTTTGGTTATTTATTTATTTTTATAAAAACTGAATCGAACCGAAAATAATCACCATAATTGTAAATATAAATATTTGACTGGGTATTTTTAAAAAATTTATTTTTATTTAATTATATAAAAATTAAAATATATATATATATAAGAAATGCAATGATTAAGATTTTGGAGGAAATAAGAATTCTAGCCGAAATTTGAGATTTGTTATCCTGCTGTCCAAATAGATGTTGCCAAAGAGAAATATCTAAGAACATGACCACACTTTTTTCCAAACAAGATCGATAGGATTCCAAATTCCAATAGGAACAAGCTGCCGCTATGAAAATCTTACCGTCTTCCCAGATGAATCCCTTACATAAAATACACGAGAAGTGAAATACACGCGTTAAACAATAGACCCATATATCCTTTTGGTTTCGGCGATGGTGTTTTATAAAAATTTAAATTTTTTAAATTTTTAAATTTTTTTTAAGTATTAATATTAAAAATAATTTTTAAAAACTAAAATAAAAATTATTTTAATATAAATAAAAAAATATTATTAAAAATAACAAACATCCTCTTTCATGGATTAGAGGTACTTCAAGAAACTTATCAAGATATTTTTTTTATTTTCATAATAATATTTTATATTTGAAAATCAAAATCCTTTGTGCTTTTGTTGTGTAATTTTTTATGGTTAAGCTATGAACAAGAAATTTTAATTTCTTCATTGTAATGACTATCATGCATGTATTATTATTTTTTTAATTTTTTTATCCTTATAAAAAGTAAGTTATATAAATGTTAGAAATAAAGTAAAGGAATTAAAATAATATCAATTTAAATGTTTTTTACATGTTTTCATAAATAAATTTAAAAAAGTAAATCGCATAAAAGAGAGAGAGAGAGAGAGAGAGAGAGAGAGAGGCAGAAATGGACGACGGGTCACTCTCATTTAAAATTCATGGCGCCACGTGTCGTTCTCAGAGGGGCAAAGGCATTGACCTCCCAGGCTCCTTTTTATAATGAAGGCACTCTACATAACTAGACTGCCCATTGCCGTTGCCGTGATTTCCATTTTTTAAAAAGAAAAAAAAAAAACTTAATTTATACGGAAATCGATCACTTTATAAACACAGCCCACTCACTCCTCTACACCTACTTTCTCCTGTTATTTAAAGCGAGTAAAAAACCTAAAAAATTAATTAAATTAAAAAAATAATTGAAAAAATTAAACGTAAAACAAATATATTAAAATTTTAAAAAAAAATTAATCGGTTTGGTTCGGTTTTTTAAATTTAAAATCGAAAAAATCGAATACAAACTGAAAAAAAACCGAGTCAAAATTTAAAAAACCCAAGCAAAAACTGAAAAAACCGAGTCAAACCAATTTATTTTAAAAAAATTGAACTGAATTGAAACTGGTCATTTTAAACTGATTTTAATTTGGTTTTGATTTTTTTTAAAAGAAATAAATTTAATTTGATTGTTTTTTTAAAATAAAAACAAAAAATGAGAAGGTAATACGATTTCACGATAGATGATACAATACAACTGCTTTCTCTCTTTCTTGCGAAGCAAGTTTCTTTATCCGACAAGCTGCCTGAAGCAAAAATGCATCCTGCAATAACGCAAGTTTGGAAGCAAAACTTTGAGGCAGAGATATCAAGGTTGGACAGGGCTTTTTTCAACTACAGGGTGATATCTATTGACGCCAAATCTCCTGGCTTTATCCGCGACACACCGAGGGAAGTACTGTCTGAGGCGGAGAGATACAGAGACTTGAAGTTCAACGTTGATATACTCAACGTTAATCACGTTGATATTTATATTCCCACTTGATCATGACAATGTATTGCTTTTTCTTCTTTCGAGAGTGCGATACATTTATTGTTTTTTTATTTTTATGATCCTGGGTGTTCGGGCTAGCTTATGTGCACCACAACTAATCTCAGGGCCTACTGAACATCCTGCAAGCCCAGTAAACAGGTAAGGCACCGCATGAGTGACAGGCTGGTACTTTTAAGGATCGAACCCAGGACCTTCGCAAAGACAAGTCTTACAGTTGACCAATGGACTAGACCATAAAATATACTTTATTGTTTTCTTTGATAACATGTGATGTTTGTATTCTTTTTGGTGACATGTAAAGTTCTTTAGATGATCGATTTAACTTTTGATTTTTTTATCTTAATTTATCCGTGTTCGATGAATTTAGCCTAAGTTATCTTCTGGATACAGAGAACTGCAATTATATTCCCTCTGCAGCCTCTAATCATACAAGCTCGTTGAGAGACAGAGCAAGTGATGCATTATTTCTATTGAACATAAGCTGATTGCAAATTAGCAATAGTCTGTACTCTGAATCAAACAAGATTGAAGAAAGAAAAAACAACTCCATAATGACAACAAGATACTCAATTTGTCATTTTTATCATCGGAACAGTGGGATTTTACTTTACAAACAAGGTTACCTCGCCCATGGCCACTGCCTCTTTCCTTCTCATGCTGCTTTCCCTTGCTGCAAAAGAAACCAAATTTGCAGGAAAAGTTAGAGCAATTCATTTTAGAGACTTTACTACCCGCTTCCACTTGACCAAAAAGTAGATTTTCTCTTAAGAAAAGATCAATTTCCTTGTAGTTTCTGCAGTGCCCATGTTCTAAGGATTTCAGAAATGGAATCACTTGTTGGTTAGATTTTAACCCAAAATATAACGAACTGCTCAGCATACTGCAGCTTTTAACCCAAATGCAAAAATAAACCAAGCATACTTTTGTTGGTTGAAGTATTCTAGAATGGAACTCACTCGTTTCTCCTCTTCCATCTTGGCTTTGATGTAAGAGTAGGTTGCCACTCCGGCAATAGCAACGGCAGTTCCGATACCAGTTTGTGTTGAAATTTTGTTACCTGCAAGAAGGGAATTGTTAGGTGTTATTTTGATTTTAGCATCCACAATAAAGAACAATAAAACTAGTAGTAATAGCTAAGGAAAAATATGCACAGATCAAGTGGTGGACATCTCATTACCAAAGATTACGATGGAAAAGCCAATCACAAACACACGTTTCAGCACATTGCCCACTGCATGTGTAAGAGGTGCAACCCTCTCCAAGGTGTTGGTAGCCAACTGAAAATTCAAGAGGAAAAAATTGTTTTACAATCCTGAAAAGCAGTATTGTGAATTTGTGATAACCTTTCCAGAGAAATGTTGGCTTTCCTGGATAAAGGTGGGAATAGAAATCTATGAGTAAATGCAAAAGAAGACCACACAATTTACTTAATTCGTAGGGTCCTTCTACCATGTCTTTGATCTAATCCAAAGGCATTGGAGTTAAAATGCTTCGTGCTTAATGGTTATGCAAATGTCCAAAACAGTTTCTGAAATGATTTGAATGCATAGATCCCGGAACTGATATTAGCTATTCCGAAATATTTATTTACATATCCCAGTCATTAGTACGAGTACCATCTCTGAATGTTTCAACACTCATGATGGAAATCTAATGCAAGCATTCAAATCACTACAAAACTCTTTTTGGAAAATTGTGCAGCTGTTACGCAAAAGACATTTAAACACCAATGTTCCGAAGGCATTGTATAATATGCCTAATTAAATTGTATATGCAAAAAGGTCAGAAGAAAACTCATACCTGATTGTAGAGGTGATAAAACATTCCAACCCAAAAGAGGTCTGAGATGAATTTTGTTAGACCCACTTTAGCAATTCCATCACTAAAGCCATGCTTGATCAGTTGGGGTCCCTCGAGCTGCAACAAACGTGACACAAATAAGGAGAGGTTTTATGGAACTGAATGTTTGGGATTTTTAATCTGGTCTTTTCGATAGAAATTCTAGGGGCACCAATGCTATCATACTCACAATAATGGCAGGTGGAATGCAGACAATGAGCGCAATGATGGAAATGTAAGCATAAATATTAGTGCTGTCCATATCAGTCTGCACAGAAAGAAGAAGTGCTTATCGATAAGCATCAAGCAGGTGGTGATCATATAGAACAAACAACAACTTCACCGAATTACCATAGCTTTCTTTGAGTAGATACTCCTGTAAGTGAAGGAGATGTTGGAAATCATAGCACTAATAAAGCCAATCCAATTAAACGAGAGCTCGGTCAATGATGCCACCGACACACCTGCATTTAATTTACAAAGGAAGGTCATGCAAGATTTGTGGTACCTTATCAGCATTTTAATGATCAACATAGAGTTTCGAGTTATGCAGACAACTCAAATTGATAGCTAGGAGGATGAAGCTAATGATGAGTGGATATGATTTTGCATCCCAAATGGAACGTAAAATGATTTCAATAAGATGGGATAACATTGCAGATATAAAAGAGAGAGCTTACCAAGAACGACAGGCGCAAGCGATAGCCATAGAGTTATGGGTATTTGCTGTCCCAATATGAACTGAGAAGCAGCAGCATTGAAGAAGGGCTCAAGTGCTGCAACCAAACACAATCGACTATAGATAAGGAAACCACTCCTGAGAGGTTAGAATGTCCTCATAAAACAACGTTAAATAAGAAAGGAATTTCTTCCCAAAAAATTGGAAAATATAGTGCCTTCTTGATGTCACCTTTTATTGTGTGAGTAAAGGAGACAGCAACCGCTGCAAATGAGACATTACTGGTCACATGACCTAACGCATGACAGACAGCAACAGGAATCAACAGCTTCAGGAGATTTGAGTCAATAGGCTGCGCGCAACACACAGCAATATCAAGTAATGCATTATCAGTGCCCTTCAACTTCAATAATCCTCTTCCTAATACTATATGACACATAACCAATAAGATTAGGACAGGAACTCACGATTCCTACAAAACTATTAATTACTGAGCACAAAATGGATTTACAATGTCTATATCCTTAGCATCATGCATTATATCACAACCCCGCTACCCTCCAAAAAGATTTATAATAAAAAGTTTCAATGAAAATAGTTAGCGCAAACAAAATGAACTTTCACTTCACATAATCAAGTCACTTCTTCCTCAAGACCATATACAATCATACAAAGAATTCTTCTCATTCCAAGGACATGCCATGCTTCCCTTAAATAACCAAACCAGGAAACGATCCCATGTTAGAACAGGAAATTATAGGCATTAACCAAACGAGGTTTAACTTACAGCGCGCTTAGGAAGGCCCACAGCCCAGCTCACCAAACAGTATACCACCCCAACAAACAAATGAATCACCGACACAAAACTACATAAGACATCACCAGCAAACATTCCATTAAAACACATACAGACACGTCTAACTAACTCACTATCAATTAGCAACTAAACAAATACTAGTACTTACTATGGATAGGGGAAGTAATTGTAAATCTTCTTGTTAAGTATGTTAAATATCACGTTCAAAAAGTACCTGCAAATAACCATAACCGTAATCATTCAATAAGATAAGTATCAAAACTAGGGAGACCGGAAGTTTGACCCTTGTTAGTTGAAGTCACGTGAATATTGTTCAGTGAAGAGAAATTGAAGTCACGGGATTCTACGTACATACCACATGAAAAAGAAAAAACCGGTAACAAGAGCTGGATACTTGTCGAAAAACCCAACCGGAGCCACCTTCCCATCCCTGCAAAAACACCGAGTCAAAAACACGAACAAGACCGACTCAGGGTTCGACACGGAGCGCGTCGACCGAGTCGGAATGGAGGAAACGGACCTCACCCGGAGGAATCACTTCCTTCTGCAGGAGACGAAGCCGCTGCCATAACCGGCCGGAGAATCTCTTTCCTTGCGGTAACCGGATAAGATGCTTCTAGAAGAAGAGACGGCCGAAGTTGCCTTCCCCATATCAGATTCCCGCCCTCACTGACTGCTCCGATCGGTTTGATTGACATGAAGCTGCAGCTAGCGTTGCCGTTGCTCTCTCGCAGTGGCCTACGCACGTGAGCGACGGTGGTGGCACGAGACAAGACGCGTGACTCCATTGCTGGACTTTGAGAGAGGAAAATGTGATATTGGTAGCTAGAGTGAGCTCGTAAAACCGTTTGTTTTTCTGGCTCTGGAAGAGCGGTTAATTTCCTCTAGCTTTGCTTTTCAAGTTACTCTTTTTCATCCTGTGCTTTGGGGAACACAGTATTACAATGTGCTACCGTTTGATTGGCGCATTCGAGAATCAAGGGGTTCACGGATCAGAGTTACAAGATATGATCAACGGCGGGCACGTGTTTCAGAGTTAAGTAGGAATACGGAAACTTTTTGGAGGAATAATGGAGGGAGATTTTTTTTTTTTAATTTTAGTTTTAAAGTATTTTTTGTGAGGGGAGATTTTATTGTGGTTGAAGATGGTTGGAAGAGGTAATGTTGTAAAGGTGGGGCCATCTTATCTAGAGTGAGAGGTATGGGAGGATTTGAGGATACCAGGAAATGCTTGTCCACTCGACGTGGTCTCATCTCTTTGTTCTGCCTTCAACAAACCTCTTATCACTTTAGTTTAATTAATAATTTTGATTATTTTTTAAAATATTTTTAAAAAAACTATATATTAAAATTTATTATTTATTATTTTTTAAATTTTATTTTTAATATTAGTACATTAAACAATCTAAAAACATTTTAAAAATTAATTTAAAATAAACAAATATTGATTTTAAATAAAATTCGATTAGATCATACTTTTAGAGACACCCATAATATCACGACACATGATATGGTTGAAATAAATTAAAATTATATATATTTTTATTTTTTTATAAATTTTCATTGAAAAATAAAAAATGATAACAATGTGCAATGTGTGCTGATCAATATATCATTTTCTTATGAGTTAGGGGTATGATGGTTCACCAAGTAAAGATTCAAATTATAAGTTGGGTGGGTGAGTTTATAAGTTAATGGGTTAATAAGAATTTTAATTATTGATTTATTTTAGAAAAAATAAATTAAAAATATATTGTTTAGATGAAAAAAAAAATAATTTGACAAGAAAAATCAAGTTGACATGAGCCTAGATTTTATTATTATGCTTATTAAAACGGTGTGTGGAATCTTCATATGTTCATAGGCCGAGCAAGTTTGACAGGCATGTCTCAGTAGATTTTAATGGATTTATACAAAATTTTCAAACCCATTAACCTAAATTCTAACTAGTTTAACAAATTTTTAATTTAAAAAAAAAATTTCTAGCAAACAATTCGTGCCACATTGCACCGTGTATTGTACTCACAATTTACTATGACTTTCAATAACAATTTCTTTTATGTTTTGAGGTTGTTTATGGTGTATTGCGGGTTGAAGTTTTCTTAAATTTTTATATTTTTATATTTAAAAGTTTTAATTA
The DNA here is from genome assembly GCA_964019445.1 of Populus tremula. Taxonomy (NCBI): domain Eukaryota; kingdom Viridiplantae; phylum Streptophyta; class Magnoliopsida; order Malpighiales; family Salicaceae; genus Populus; species Populus tremula. Next base: position 11,596,958 of record CAXHTJ010000003.1, on the reverse strand, counting down.
AATTTTAAAACTTGATTAAAGGCTAATTTATTAATGAAATTAAAAAAAAATCAAACTCAAAACAAGAAAAATTATGATCTATCTAGAATTCATGTGAAAAAAGTATAGTTTTCTCCATATATTTTTCATTATCTTTTGATTGATTAAAGGTTGTTTTGAGATTATATATGAGTTTTTAAAGATTTATGAGATATTTCTCATATGTTTTCAAGTTAAAAGGGGTTAAAAATAGGTTTTTTTTTATCTAAAAGCTCGGAACCCAACTTGCATCCTCCTAAGGTGGCTATAATTCTACTAGTAAACGACGTGCAGTAAACGACGTGTTATTTGTTTAATTTCTTTTTAAAAAATAAACAAACAGCATATTGTTCATCTATTTTTAGCAATAGAAAAATGATGGACAAGCACACGCTTCCACCTCCTCTGATATAGGTCACGCACACTAACCCACTCGAGCTCAAACACTTAGTCCATTTCTATAAAGGTTTTTATTGATTTTTTTTTATTTTTTACCTTCAATTTTAATTAAAATAATTAAATAATATATTTGGGATATATTTTATTAAATATTGTTCAATTTATTTTGTTTTCCAATAAAATTATAACATTGTTTTAATAATATTAGCAGGTGCTCGTTTTGTTTTAATAATAGCCCTTCATGATTTTTTTTAAAAAATTATTTGTTGTTTTTCATATGCATATCTATTTTTATTTTTGTATAATTAAATAAAATATAAATTCCAACAAGTTATTTATGGAAACATGTAAGCAATATATTATTTTTATATTTTTAATACACGCGAGTCAAAATTATCAAAACAATTGTTTTAATGTAAAACTTGCCTTTATGGTTCTAATAAGTTGTTAAAAAAATATTCTAGTAAAAAAAAAACTAGAAAAAAAAACAAAAAAATATTTTTATTTTTGTAGAAAAAATAGTTTAATAAAAAAAGGATGAATTATACTAGAAAATAATCTTGTTCCAATGAAAATCAAATTATTACTTTTCTTGCAAAAAAAGAAATTATTGATATAAAATTAAACGAATGGATTTAAATCATATATCATAGCACGAGATCAAATATCTTAATATGTATTTATCTCTTAACTTTGTCATTTAGTTTTTAGTTAGCGTTAAAATTTTTAAAAAATATTTATTAACATATATAATTTTTGATTTATTTTACTAAATGCATGTGAAAGTTTTTTAGTTCATGATAAAGAATTTTGTTTATGCTACAAAATACATTGTCTATATATTTGTTTTTCAATAAAAAATAAATTTTAATCTGACCTGACTTGTAATACGGGTAAATTGGCTAGTTATTAGCCATTGACTTCACTCTTTGACACAGCACATCTCCCCTTTCGTGACTTTGAAGACATCACATTGAAATCTTGTTTCGGACTTTTTCTTGGTAGTAGGAGCTCATGATCTTGGAAATTAAAATCGAAGCAAATTCAAGTAAATATATTTTTTTATATAAGGATGAAATTCAATTTTCTTTTAACCATTTTTTTTAAGGGATTATCATCATGTTTCACAGAGTCTAACATACATATTCAATTGTTGTAAACACCTCATGTCATAAACTTGATTGGGTTAAATAAATTTATTTTATTTTAATTTAAAAATAGAAAAAAAAATAATCAATGACACAATTGAACCAAATTTTTTTAAAAAATAATCATAATAATTTTGGAATTTTTTTTTTCAAAACAAAACAAATGATATAAATCAATACCCAGCCTATTAAATATAAAAAAACAAAATAAATAAACAAATGATAAAAAAAAACCCAACTTTATTCAACCTGGGTTGGCATTACAAACTTGTGTTAACTCATTAAATTCATGATCCATATTATAAGATCACGATAATCAAATAAAAAAGAATATAAGCCCATTTTGTAAGAAAAAACAATGTTGAATGATGAAAATAAAATAAGTAAAAAAAATATCAACCTACATTAATTTTTTAAACTCATGACTTTATCATTAGACCGAAAGCACTATATTTAAAAAACACACGAAATCCAATTTCTAAACAATTAAATTAAAGGATAAAAAAAATAGCAATTAAGATAATGAAGATCAAAATGGAAATAATTTTTTTTTATTTTTGATGGAGGGGTGAAATTGAAAAGAAAAATCAAATTAACAAAGGACCCAAAAGAAAAAATAATAAAAAATAATGAGGATCAAAATTGAAATAATAAATTTTTTATTAGAAGGTTAAATTCAAAAGAAAAATCAACTTTAACCAAAAGACCTAAAAGTAAAAATATAACAATAAAAAGAATGAGAACTAGATTAGAAAAATAATACATCTAAAATTGGGATTGAAGGATGAAACTGAAAAAAAAATCAAATTTTATAAAAGAACCAAGAACAAAAAATAAAAAATAAAAAATATAACAACCAAACTTGAAATCTCATAAAGACAACTCTACAATTTTGAATAGTTAGCTTGATTTTCAAGGGGAGGAGAAGAAAAAAAAATCGTAGACATCGACAATAAACCGTATCATCACTTGACACACACACCATCCCAAAAGCAAAACGACATCGCGATGCTTCCAACGACACGACAGAAATTACATTATAGCAGTTAGGAAGCGATACATGCTCTAACCACTTTTTGTTTTTTAATTATATTTTTATATTTATTAAAATATCAAATTTTTTCTTAGCTAGCTTGACTATAACAAAAAGAAAAAATCATTGTTAAAATACAAAAGTGTCCCTGATCACCAATTTTAATTTATTTTTTTGTTTATATCAACATTTTAATTGTTTCACTATATTTTAAAAATATAAAAAAGACTGACCTAGCCCCAAGTAATTTAATAATAATTAATAAGTCTTGGGCAAAGAACGCACTACCCTACCCAACGAGTTCAAATATTTTTTTTATGGAAAGCATAAAACCATCGTTATACTGATTTAGTGAACAGTGTTTTGCTAAAGATTTTAAGCTTTTGTTAATGTGATTTCTATTAAAAACTAATAAAGTACGTGGATCTCAAGACTCGAGACTAGTCGTTTTACTTGCTACCTATTCAAACTTTTCATGGCTAGATTTCTGGCGTCTACGAGGATGTGATACCGTGAGAAGAAAAGATTCTGCATTAGTTCTAGATTTTTCAGCAATGCTGAGTTATGACACCCGACCAATCAAATGTTTGTGTAAAGAGAAAAAAAAAATTTATGTTAGCAAAGTGGTTATAATGTTTTTGTAATAAAACTACTAATATTTTTTATTTATTTTTTTAATCACAAATGAACCCATATTCTTTTACAATTAACAAATCTTTTACGTAATTAGTAGGCTTTTCAACTCAAACTATACATATTTGAAAAACACTATACTAACGTAGAATGCCTTAGATTTCAATTCGAGGTTGTCTTCAAATTGCTTGTAATGTCCAACTTCAGTTTCCAGAGAATATTTATTTTTATATTTTAAAAATATTTTAAGCAAGAAATTAAATTTTTTATTTTTACTTCAAATTAATTTTTTTAATGTTTTTAAATTTTTTTGATATATTAATATTAAAAATAATTTTTTAAAAAAAAATTATTTCAATATATTTTTAAAAAATAATTATTATCACCCAATCAAAACTTTTCTTTTGTAAGAGTACATTTTTGTCTTCATTCTATAAAATTTTGTCCGTTAAAAACAATTCTGCCAGAGTCGAAGAAGTGCCTAAAGCCCAAGTAGATATGGGCTATGAATGCATTGGGTTCAAATAGAACGCAGCCTAAAATTACCCATTAACTCAAAATCAAAATTCACGCACAGACCAAAGAACCTCTCTTGCATTTCCCAAGCACAGAAACAGAATCATAAAATTGTTTTCCATTTCCCTCCTTCCAACCTTTCGTCTTAAGAGGCCATTTGCAGGTTTATCTAAAAACCTGCTACAAATACTTTTGTATTCCAAGAATTCACGCTATTTTCCAACACTTCTTACCTGCACACCACCTGTTTGATAAAACGCTAAAAAGAAAGTGAAAAGTGAACTAGCAGCGATGGGCGTGAAAACATTGCTTAAATGGTCAAAACAAATCACCCCTTCTAAAGTTGAGCAACTGCTCAGAGCAGAAAGGGACTTACGCAAAGCTAAAATCATATTTGATTCCGCAAGCGCGGAATACAGCAATGGTTTTAGGCATGATCACACGACGTTTGGCGTCATGATCTCTAAATTAGTCTCCGCGAATGAGTTTAGACCCGCAGAGGAAATGCTTAATAGAATGAACGAAGAGAAGTGCAGAATTACTGAGGAGATATTCCTTTCAATTTGCAGAGGCTATGGCCGGGTTCATTTGCCATTAGATGCCATCAGGGTTTTTCATAAAATGAATGACTTTGGGTGCAAACCCACTGACAAGTCTTACATCAGTGTATTTGCTATTCTTGTTGAAGAGAATCAATTAAAGGTTGCGATGAGTTTTTATAAGTATATGAGGGAAATGGGTGTTCGACAGAGTGTTGTTTCGCTTAATGTTTTGATTAAAGCCCTTTGTAAGAATAGTGGAACGATTGATGCTGCTTTTGAGATATTTCGTGAGATGCCAAAACGCGGGTGTGATCCGGATTCGTATACGTATGGTACACTAATTAATGGTTTGTGTAAGTTGGGTAAGACTTTTGAAGCCAAGGAGTTGTTTAAAGAGATGGAGACAAAGGGATGTTCACCGTCCGTTGTCACGTACTCTTGTTTGATACATGGCTTGTGCCAGGCTGGTAACGTGGATGAAGCTATGGGAATGTTTGATGAGATGAAGATAAAAGCCATTGAGCCAAATGTGTTTACCTATAGTTCTTTAATGGATGGTCTTTGCAAGGATGGGGGTTCTTTGGAAGCCATGGAGCTACTAGAGATGATGGTCAGGAAGCGCCACAAGCCTAATATGGTAACATATAGCACGTTAATTAATGGGCTCTGTAAAGAAGGAAAACTTGCTGAAGCTGTGGAGACTCTTGACATGATGAAGCTTCAGGGATTGAAACCAGATGCAGGGCTCTATGGAAAAATTATAAATGGGTTCTGCAATATTCGCAAGTACCAGGAGGCTGCAACCTACCTTGATGAGATGATTCTAGGGCAGATCTCACCAAACCGAGTAACATGGAGCCTTCATGTTAAGCTTAATAATATGGTAGTCCAAGGCCTTTGTACAAATGGCAACCTGGATAGAGCCTTTCAGTTGTACTTAGGTATGCGTACTAGGGGCATCTCAATTGATGCTGCGACCTTTGATTCTCTTGTGAAATGTTTCTGCAAGAAAGGGGACTTGCATAAAGCTGCTCGCATTTTTGATGAGATGGTGCTCGATGGATGTGTTCCTGACCATGGAATATGGAGTGCTGTGGTTGGTGGATTTTGGGATAGAAGAAAAGTCCGAGAAGCTTTTGAGTCGATAGTGGTTGAACTAATGAATGAATTTGTTGAGCATGTATAGAAAATCATAACGAAGATTTATGAATTAGTAAGCACACTTGGCCCTAGTCTTACTTGTTCCAATCACAGAAAACTCTCATGTTGTTGTTCCTTCCTTCAAAAAAAGTTTCCATATTTTCTCAGCTGGTTTAAACCATAGATTCCCTCACTCTATACATGGTGATGCCATTAACATAAGAAATACCAACTGTTAGTGGCATCATTCCCAACTGCAAGGTTTATCACACTTCAACCTGTTTATCCTCAATCATTATGCTTATTTACTGGTTTTTCGTATTTACAGGGCATTGGGAATATTTTCTTTCTCTCTAATTGCTTTTCTATGTCCCGACATCTATAGACACGCAAGCCTTTCTTGCATTGTAGAACTCTTGTTAGCAGATAATAAGATTAATAGTGATGACAGATGCATAGATGTAATTTTAAGACAAGAGCAAGCTTGAAAGGGACCTTCCACATGATTTCTACTATGTGCTGTAGAGTTATGAGCACTATTTTGTTACACAGCCGTAAAAATCACTGCTACGTGGTGTCCAGTAAAATTTCAAGAACAACAGGTTCATGGATGGGTATACACCATGTTTTGTCCAAGTTAACTTAGAAAATGGATAGCTTAATCGGTTTCTGAGCTTTAACTTTTTACTTCTTGTTTTATATTATAATAAAAGCTCACCATAACTTTTTTCATGAGCACATGTCTTGTAATTCGTTGTAATGTCAATGCTTGTTTGTTCTTTTCAAAGACCCCAAATAATTTCCTTTCTCATTGGACATGCATTATCTCATGGTTGATCACTTTCTTCTTGTCAGATGTACATATCCATTGTTTATATTCACTGCATTTTGTAATTATGATTGAGCAACAAACTTAATTCTATATCTGTTGTTGAACGAAAAGGATGCTTTGTAATTCGCCCATGTTCTTACCCATCCCCTTCTCCCTGCAATCCAGTATGTTTCGAATACTCAACATACTCTACGTGAAGGAAATTATGCGGCTGACTTTTTAGCTTAAGCTCGGTGCGTTGCAAACGCATCATTGTGTGGATTGGGAATCTCATCCAGGTTTGAGAAGATTATTGGTTAATGATGGTGCTGGCATTGTGCACCTGAGGATTCATTGTTTTGTTTCTATTCTCTTTGTACCAAAATGAGAAAAGAAAAAACTTTCTGAATCTGATGTTCCACTGGATTTGCATTTTCTTTCCCAGTTGCAAACTTTTGCCAATCTGGCTTGGTTCTTAAGTGGCTTGCCTCTGAACCCTATATTACTGGTTACAATGTCTCTCGTTTTAGACTTTCTGTAGGTTGAAGACTTTTATGATGTCCATACTGCATCCTGATCTCCTATTAAAATCAACAAATTCATGATCAAAACATTTAAGGTCATGAACTTGCTGCATCTGACCAAATAATGGTTGAATTGCAGGGAACGACATGATAATTCCTAATTCAAAGTGAATAAAGTAGATAAATGATGAAGACATTCAAATTGCCAATTGGTGCCACTTTGTGAAGCTGGAGGAGGTTAATACCCTGAACAGACATAATGTGCAAGTTAGCTGAGTGGGAAAAGCCAATTCCACGACGCTTAGAGGGAAATGCTACAAACAACACTCTGCAAACAACACCAACTCTAACATGTCGCATGGTGCATCTGCTGCAAATGAAAGCACTGACATAAAGGCATGCAAAAATTCAACAAGCTTTAGCTGATATTTTTTGCTGCAAATTCAGATGGAATGTTTTCTGATGCATCAATAATCCACAAACCGCGATATGCGGCAAACCCATGACAACCATTTCCTTAAAGCTGTCAGTGAAGCATGATAGAAAACATGACAATCCGCAGATGGCTAGAAGTGTGCAATCAAGTACCGGCCTACTGAGCTGCAGTTACCTTGCTTTGTGAATAAGGACAACGGAAGTTGAAAAGTAATAACAGTTCCTGTAGGTAAATAATTGGCAATGGCCAGTGCTTTGAAACGTCTTGGTAAGAGCTTTGTGTTTCTAGGTCTTTTGCTCTGTTTCAATAGCAGATATACCTCCAATTAGGGTGAGTTTTTGCTCATTATGATTCTGGGAGTTCTCTGCCACTCCTCTAATCTCCATGACCTGGCAGTTATGGATTCTGGCTACACTGTTCTTCATTTCAGCTTCCGGCTCACGATACAGGTCTATTTTGAGGAACTGCAAGAATTATATACAGAGGTAGAAGTTGAATTTCACTGTGGGTGAAACAAGGAAAAGTTGATTTTGATGCCTTGTAAAAACAGAAACTGAAATTGGGAAAAGCTATTCTAACCGAAATTCTTGAAGGAGAGTTTCGATTAACAATTATTGCAGAAAGTTCTTGTCCATTATGAATTTAATCTTTAGAAGTTGTCCTCATTTGCACACAGACAAGCAGGGGGAGAAAGTGGATCCCCCATTTTTCATGAGGTGCTGGTTGACGGATGTGTTCCTGACGAGGCAACACAGGGTGCTGTGGTTGGTGGATTTGGCCTTGGGATAGAAGAAAGGTACGGGAAGCTTTGGAGTTGGTAGTGGCTGAGATGATGATTCAAACCATCTTACAGTTCGGCAGATTTGGTTTATAATCGTGCGGCATGGAACAAAAGGATCCACATAGCCGACCTGACTAGTTTGGAACTAAGACTTTGGTGGAGTTGTTCTTGTGGTTGGGCTAATCAGTGAATCGGTTGAGCATCTCCTTGTAAATCTGGAGGATTTAACTACTCGGTGCTAGTTTTCTTGTTCTAACCTTGTAAAACTTTCTCATGTTGTAAATCCTTTCTTTGCTAGCACAGTTCCCACGTCTTCCTGGTAGTTTAAAAATCACAGATCCACTTTCTGTATGCATGGTGATGTCTTAAGAGCATGAAATGCTAACTTTCAGCAGCATCATTCTCAAATGAGAGGTTTATTGATTCAGGTTAAAAAGGAAATTGAAGTGAAAAAGAAAGTAGCACAACATTAATAGCATCATTAGAGGACGCTTCTGTGTCATGTTCTTTTGATTGAGAAAAACTCGTTCTCAAGTTTAAATAATTGTGGATGTGTTCCGTCAAAGCACTTTCATATTCCTTTATGCGAGCCTTGAACTGGAGTCCTTTTAACATTTTTTACATTACTTTTTATGTCATGGATGTTTATTAAATTATTATGAAAGAATAACTCAATCATAGATTTTAGATCCGGTCTAGTGGCTAGTTTGGTTTAAGATCTAAATTTTAACTAGGTCAATTTTTTTAAAAATCAAAACAATATCGTTTCAGTAAAAAAATCAAAAGTCAATGGGTTACAACCAGGTCTTGCTGGGTTAACCTTTTTGGTTAGCAGGGTCATATATGATTTTTTCTTTTCCTATTTTTTTTCAATCCGACTCGGTTCCAGCCTTAAATCGATCCGTTGCAACAGGTTAAGTTTCAAAACTATAAACTCAACTCTCTTAACTTTATCAGCTTTATTATGTTCTAAACTAATAAAATTATTTCTAGAACATGGTAAAAAATATTTCACTATTTTCTTGTCCAAAAACATGAACTTTGATCTTATTAATTTTATAATTCTCAATAACCACATACTAAGCACATCCTCCATGATTTTCTTCATCAAAACCCACTTCTAGAACCATCTCTACAGCGTGCTGCTCAACTAATATAACATGAACATTTTTTGCAAACTTAGGTTCATCATAGATTGAGATTTCTGCATCAAAATTTGATGGTTTATTTCAATCCACAAATGATCTAGAATCATAAAAAATTTAACTTTAACATCACTTGTTTCTGAAATTTCTTTTGTATATTCTGATAAAAAAATTGCTTTCTCTGATAAATATTACTAGAAAAAACACTTTCAAGAATATCAACTTTTGCATCATAATCTCAATATTGCATTCTGTTACTTCTTCTTTGATGTAGAGAAGAAGAATCATCATTAAAATCATGGTGTTGCTTGTGGAGGAAAGGATCAACATCCTCATTATTATGGTCTCGATTCTCAAACCGGTCAAGACACTCATAGAGTTGCTGGTTTTGCCTTTTCATTTCGTCCATTTCAAAAGCATAGATGTCCCTCTTGAGTTCTTGCATACGATATGTCCATGAATAACCATGGTTATAAATCCAAAGCTCTGATATCAACTTCATATTAGGATAATATGAACATCGATAAGTAACAAGTCCTCATATATAGTTTTTCACTCACCACTTTAAGATACAAAACCCAAAGATATAAACGGTAATAATATAACACTCTAAAATTATAATCACCCATCACTTTAGAACATATAAAGTTCAGGAAATAAATCAATACTTGTAAAAGAGATATATAACTTGATAGATTGCCAAAAGCTAAATCAAAGATTTTCAATTCAAATTTTGTATTCTTTTCTCCGGTGACAGTAATGTGGATTTTCAGCTGTCCCGTTGAATAGATTTACTGTTTGAGCCTCTGGTGTAATTTTTGTTGCAGATCCAATTGTTGTTTTTATGTTTGTGCTATCCAGGATTTTATGCTTTAGCAAGTGCTTTCATTAAATATATTTTTCATTTTCTGGTAGCATTAGTTCCGGTCTCTGGACGAGGCGATCTGCATTATGGATCACGTATGAAACTCACACTTCGTATTGCATCCTTCCAAGTCACATGGCATTTTCATGAAGTGCAGATTCGACAGGTGATCAAGAGTATTTGTTTCCTTCAACCAGTAGATAAAATCTTCCATTCCCCAAAACTGCGCATAGAAATTTGAGGGCGTTCAGGCTTATAAAACCAAGGACACATTCAATGGCAAGTTCTTATGTTTCTTGTCTTTTTAGATATTTGGTTAGGTGTCTGTGAAGAACTTCTATTTAAGCATTGGATTATCCTAAACTTTGCGAAATCCAATCCTTGAATGGTTCACGGATAAAATACAATGGCATGGTTGTAAGTAGATGTGATTTCTTGACGTTCTACTTAAATATGAGTGTTCATGATACTTGAACTCGTGAGAAACTCAATTTCCACTTTCCAAATCATTTGCTGAAATTTTTTCATTGATTTTTCAACCCCAGATGAATTTTTCTATTTGTGTTATTTATTTGCAAGGGATAAATTTTGAACCATGTCCCCAGCCATGAAAATCCAGGAGTTTCAGGAGCTGAGTTGGACGTGGATGTTTGTTCGAGCTATGACACCATGAAAGATCAATTTCAGCACCTTCAGTGATCTGAAGAGCATGAACTGACTAAGAAAATTAACTTGCAGAATAAAACAAGGAGAGGTCAAGATATGCAAATGAATTAGCAGCGCTATTAAATTTGGGAGAAGGATATTTTCACTGGTATATCAAGTGTTGTTAATTAGCAGAAAGGGGGAAGCCAATTCCATGGCGCTTGGTGGGAAAAACAATGAACAACATGCTACAAAGGGCACCGATCCCGACAGGCAACGCCGTGAGGACCTCCTGAGCCTCCGTCGATGGTGATGGATAGAAGCAATCCACCACATTCTGATCAAACAAGGCAATAGCTGCAAACACTAGTATCGACATGAGGGCATGCATGAAATCTATAAACCGCAGCCGGTAATTTGCAGCAACTTCTGGTGGAATGGTTGCCGACCCATCAATGACCCACAAGCCTCGGAATGTCGCAATCCCATAACACACATTTCCTTTCTTGTCCCTGAAGCTATCGGAGAAGCTTGACAGGAAACAAGACAACCCACAGAGGACAACAAGTCCTGCAGTCATGGACCTAGCAACCGAGTCACAGTTTCCCTGATTCGAAAATATGGGCGATAAAAGCTGGAAAGCAAGAACTGTTCCAGTAGGTAGAAGATTGGCCAGGTAGGCTGTGCTCTTGAATGTCTGACTAATCGCTTTCTGCACCAAGTTCGAATCCTCATTTGGCGTCGCCACTCCCCTCAGGAGAGGGAGTTTTTCTTCATCAGCGTTCAATGAATCATGATGAGAGTCCACCTTCATATCCATAGCTAGCAATTCCTTCTCTCTTCTGCAATAAATTCTCTTGGCTTGTATGAACAGGCTGCGAGGCATTGCAGCTTTAAAAGAGAAGATTTGAGTGGATGTCAAGGGAGGGAAGGGCAGTTGAGCTTCCCTTGCAAGAAATAGAAACCGAGTTTTGTTTTAAAAAGTGGCATTTACCAGAATTTCGCCGACAGAGTTTTTGTTTCTATATTTACTTAAATTCCCGACGCCGTCTCTTCAAAGGCACGCCTGATGTTAATGGTGTAAGCATAACCGTTACTGTGTCATTCATCTGAAACGCTTCTGCTGCTTTCCAGGGGAGTTCTTGTCTTTCTTCCTCTAACAATTCCTGTGTTCGAATTTTTTTACCTCTTCTGTTTCATTTTTCAATTTTGGAATGACCAAGCCACTCATCTTCAGACGACCCTTTTCAATTCCCACTCTCTCTTCTGTTCTGGTTGTGTATAGAATTTTACGTGATAGTTTTTTTAAAAAAATTAATGTAAGTCTTCGCTAGCTTGTGTATGTTTCAATTAATTTTGCGTTAACCAATTAAGGTATACCTTGTATTTATCCAGGTAAATTAATTGGCATATGCAGCATTGTATTTATCTCAGAAGCAGTGTGTTAGGATTGATTTAATTTTTCCTCCGAAATCTGTTGCTTCATGAACATTTATTTTTCTAATTTTAGAAGTGAAAACTGCTCTGCTCGAACCTTCACAGAGGCTTTTGGTTTGTCTTTTAATATATTTGAAGCAATGAAAATGGTGTCTTCAAGTTAATGAATTACGGAACTTTACTCAAAAGAGAGCGGTTTTGGGCAGGGTTATGGCTTGCACGTCATATCTCCATGGGCCACGACCCCGAGGATTTCATGATTTACACTTCTCAAAGACCTTTTTTTTTTTTTTTTTTGGAAGCGGACCATAATGATCCACCCAGTCTTGTGAGTTATTTATATTTAAATGATGCTAGATGCTCGGCCTGCAGTGTATCTGCTAATTGAATTAAAAAAAAATAATGATGTAAAAAACATATCAACGCATTACTAACATGTTTTATAATAAAAATAAAAATAATTACAAACTCAAATTTTAATATATGAGATTATATTTTTTTATTGGGATAATAACATATCAGATTGGCTTAAACTATTCCTAATTAACCCACAAAATTTATTATTTTTGTCATGAGATTGTGAAGCTTGATCCATATAGAATATTAAAAAACATATAAAAAGTAAGTTAAATCAAATTATAAAAGTTGATTTCTAGTCAATTTATGGTTGAAGAATAAAAAAACAATTAAAAAAAAGAAGAGCTTGAGTTAACCCTGGTAAACCTATCAAACTCGTGACCTAAGTTATAAGAAAAAAAATAATCTCATAGAAAGCAATTAAAAAAAAGAGTTCAATTTCAAAACAACCTAGTGTTAAATGATGAAATTAAAAAAAAATTCAATTATAAAACAACAAAAAAATAACTCGAGTTAACCTATTAAACTCATGATCTAGGTAATAAAATTAGAATAAGCACATAAAATAAATTAATTAAAAAGTTCAATTCCTAACAAACTAAATATTGGAGGATGTAATTGAGAGAAAAAATGTAATTTAGAAAAAAAAGACCTAGGAAAAAAAAATCAAAGTCCACTATAGTTAACCTTTCAAATCTATGATCTCAATAATAAAACCTAGATAACCCCATAGGAAAGAAAAATATAGCCCAATTACTAACCAATTAAATGTTGCAGGATGAAATTGAGGATAAAAAAAGACCAAACCCACTTGATTAACCTCCTAAACTCGTAAATTGAATCATAAGATTAGAATTACTCATGTGCCTACAATGTTAGGCCCGTGAGCCTAGCCCCCCTTTTCTTTTTAAAACAAGCAGAAGACATGTCATGTATCTGATTTGTTTTAATATAATGGAAAACGTGTTGTCATCTGGTTGGACTTTTCAGTTATTTTCGATGATCTACAATTCAGGATATGGGTTTTTAGACCTAAAAACCTTATTTTCCAACTTGTTTTCACCTAACAACACCCACATTAAAAACCCAATAACCCATGTAAAATTTTAAAAATAGATCGAATAAAAAAACCCTTTTGAATCTTGATTTTTTTTTTTACAATATAAGAGTTCCAAACCAGTTTTATGAAACTTCACTATTCAAAACAAATTTATTGGCACCAATTGTTGTAACTTGTTTTTCACCCTTTTCCTAGTATTTTGAAAATTAAAAAAAATTGAGGAAAATCAAAATAAGGTAAAAAATAAAAAATTAGGGAGGGAAGTGATTATCAAAGAAAAAAAGGAACCAAAATTAATATAATCATTTAAATACCTTTCCACCACAATTAGCATATAGAAGAGAGGAGATTAAGAGATTGAGAGACAAAAATCAAGGGATACATGATAAAAATAGGTGGAAGAATAAACAAAGAAGAGCCTATAAATATACGAGATAGATACACAAAAAAGGATGGATAAAAAAACATCACAAGAGAAAACTAGAGAGAGAAAAAACACTAATAGGAGAAATCAAAGGGGAAAAAACTCCAAGTAAAGAGAAAACAAAGAGAAAAAACACCTTAAAAAATCAAGAAAAAAAAAGAGATAAAAAGTAATATAAATGTTTTCAAAAAAAATACCAAAACAAAAAGAAAAACCAGTAGCCTCCCTCCACTTCACCACCATTGGAATTCAACAAGAGTAATGATGATAACATCCTCATTAGCCAACACCTCCGCTCCAGTCACCTCTTATTTTATCATTGACAAAACACAGTTGCACCTGATAACAAACTAGTGGAGAGAGAAAATGCGAGAGATCAAAACTTCTAAAGTCTCTAACTCCCGCTTCAAACATCAATGATCTACATAGCTAGTACAACAAGGTTGACAAAGAGATGGTGCACTCGATCCTACCATCTACTTGCTTTACTGGTCATTAAAATGTGCCACGTCATCGACAACAGTCACCCATCTCTTTATCATGTGTAAGAAACATGTCAATATTGCCTCTATTTAGGTATTATATGTCATAAAAAACAAGTAACATACAAATTACCTTAGGTAAGATGAATATGATGATTATATTTTTTTTATTACATATCTAGTTCTTTATCTATAACTCTAACTACTAGTTATGTCTTTTAGTTATCATAAAAGTAAGTAATGAGTTGTATTTTTTTTTTATGCTTGGTTCACGAGATGTCCCTCGTGATACCAATATTAACCTTTTCATGGTTAGAATATTATTTACCAACCTCTTTCTTTATCATTTCTTTTATAGCTATGTTTTCTCTCCTATTAGAAAATTTAGGAGACAAAATGGGACAAAAATAAAGTTTATGGCTAAAATATAAAACTAAGAAACTTTAAGGACCAAATAAATGCTTAAATAGAAACTTTAGGGGTCAAACTAAATATTTTTACATAATCTAATAGTGAGTTTTTGTTTTTTATTTTTGTTTGTTTTGTTTCCTTTGCTTTCTATTTTTCTTAATTATCACTATGAATTATTTTTCATAAAATTATTCTTTAATTCAACTTTATAATTTTCAAAGACACTATACATATATAAATTTTCAAATGAATTTTAAATCTTTTTCATAATAATGAATTTTATTAAGTAATTATACTATTGTGGTGAATAGTAATTTATGTTTAGATTCGCAATGAATTTTCCATGCATTTGAATTTTTTTTTTCTTAATAATGAAAATGAGTTTTTTCTTAGTTTATTTTTTTACTTGTAATTAAAATTTGTCCCCAGTGGCCTTTTGTTTTCAGAGAACTCAAACGACATTAGTAAAGTTATGAATGATCTATGGGCTTGTTATGCTTGTTTCATGGAAGTGGGATATAGCCTTACAACATCCCCACAAGAAAACTCCAAGTCTAGAACTTAGACTATGTGAAGCTCCGGCCCACAAAGTATTTTGGGCTTAAATGGCCCATTAAATCTCTATTGCTCTAGATTTCACATCTTGAAGATATCTACGATGCTCATGTATGCATACTATCTTCCAACAAATTTTTTTTATTTTTTTTAAATTCTATATGTTCTAGCATTGACATTACAGAAAGGGCCAGCTTCTTCTCCATCGTTCCAATCCCACTTGCTTTCCAGTTGGATAATAATTTGTTTTTGAACAGCGACGACTTAATATTTGATTATTTAGTACAAATATTTGATTATTTGGCAGCTCCCGATGATGTTGTCCACAGTTTGGTGCATCTAATTAAACACTAATCTTCTTAAATTTAAGTATTCTAACATGCATTGTTATTATTACTTAATTAGAAAGACTTTGGCCACCACATTACCATATATATTCATATCTTCTTAACCTTTTATTCTGATGAAATTAAATTATACATTAAAACGATCTTTTTTTTTCGTTTTAAAAATGTATTTTTTAATTTTTTGGTTTAAATTATTTATTTTTATATTTTCAATTTGTTTTGATGTGATGATATCAAAATTAATTTATTTACAGATAAAAAAACATTTTACAAACCAATGCTATTATATTTTTAAACATTATCTTTTATTATAAATATCTATTATAATAAGACAAAAGCTTGAGTCTACCTAGGGTAGAACACATGGGCCAAGTAAATTAATGTCTTGTTGCTAATTGTTTGATCGAGGATCGATGTCCTTTTAGGTGGTTAGTTTTTGTTTTGTTTTCTAGGGTTTGTGTTTCTTTCGAATGCATTGTCAAAGGAAGAGCTCTGCATGCTTGTTTTTACTCGTGTTGTGGTCACACTTTGCATCATTATGGGCCATCTGATGTAACTACTCCCACCTCTCAACATTTAGTCCAGGAAAGCACAACCATATGATTACCACTTCCTTACTTTTTTAATCGTCTCCGACATTGATATGTGCGTGGAAGAACAAGCAACAAGGTTTTGTATTCAACGTATCTTTAATTAATTTATTCGTGCACGACTGTGCTCCCTCCAGATTTATTCATGAAATACAGAATATATATTCCCTTATTTTTTTCTTCGAATTTATCTATAAATTATCACTAGAAATACATAGCTTTCTTCCTTCTTCAAGAGAGATTTATGGATAAACTTTTACGTATATAGAGCCAGCGTAGCGCAGCAGATATGTATAGAGCCAATCGCTTCTCAGATTAATGGATTGGTGAAGGTCAAGAGCTTCATGTAATACGTTATGTGAAACTTCATGTAATACCCTCGTCATCACACAGTAGAACTCACTTTGATTGAGCATAAACATCCCTAATAATGTCATAAGACTTCCCCACTGAAACACTTCCCTTTATCAGCGCATTAAGAAGAAAAGACCAGGGACTGGAAATTACATATATATATATATATATATATATATATATATAATTCACTAAATAATAGAGCCAGAAAATTAGATGAAGGTTAGATCCATCTCCTATCTTTCTAACATGATTACGAGCTAAAGAGATTGATACAGAAACATTGTTTGTCTGCCTACCCTAGCAAAGATTCCTTCCCTTCTAGATTTTATATTAACAATTCCATGCAAATAGTTTTGTAAGCTTTATAATATTGCAGAGTCGGGTCCAAATGGTTAGGTATCTGTCTTAAATCAGGGGCGTAAATGATTTTGTTCAACTTATTTTAACAGAATTAATTATAAGAGACAGGACCTTTATATCCGGATATTATGCAATCATTATAAATTAAATCAAGCTCGATTTTAATTTTGAAGATCTGCTACACCAAACATATATGCCATGTTCATCTGGCAATTGGATTGTAATGGTGAGTGGAAGTTGCTATTTGTGTTCACAAATTCATACATTTCGTCAAGTGCTCCTCTAGTGTTTTTTTAACAATCGTTTGAAATTGAATATTCTATACGTTTGTGAGTCAATTGTTCTCTCAATCCCAGTTTGTCAATTTGCGTAAGAAATAATAATAAGACAGTTGCATTTGGTTAAAACTAGTATATTGTTCCGTGCCTAAGCGGATCAATATTAATTTTTTTTAAAATATAATAAATATATTAATTGTATAGAGAATGTTTTAAATGTCCTGGATCTAATAGTCATACCAGACCCGAAGCATCTTGAGTTTGGCAGTCACGTCAGACCCAAGCGAATTGGATCTAGCAGCCATGCATAGATGCTGGACCGCGCCTGGGTCTGCCACCGAACATGGTCGTCAAACCCAAGGATCTTGGGCTATCAGTCCAAGTTAGACCCAAGCAAACAACAAATAAACATAAAAAAATATATGCACTTTAGTTGTCATGTGAGAGGAAAAAAAAGAAGAAAAAACACAAACAATCGATCATTGGTGACCATCCAATTATGATATGTCTACATGAACCATACCATGAGAAAAAGGACATGTATGTGCATCTAGTTATACAGTGGAAGGCTAAATTTGGCCATAGAAGGCGTCTCATGCTCCTCTTTAATGGCACGGGCGCCACCCACTTGCTGGAACGTAGGGAACACATGCCAACAACTTTTCGATTAAAAAATAAAGTATATGTATAACGTGAAAATACTAAAACATCTCTCATAGTCCTTTAAATTACAAACATACCTATATAAATTTCACTGTCGCAATTCAGAGTAATTTATGTCTAAAATTATAGTGAAATCCCCATGTCATTTAGCTTTTTATATATAAGTAAATATATAACACACTAGCATGTTAGGTGTTCTGATACACGTGTTTTTTAAAAGTATTTTTTATATGAAAATATATTAAAATAATTTTTATTTTTTTAACAATAGTACAACTAAACCATCTATTTAAAACTTTTAAAAAATATATTTTTAAAATAAAAAAATAAATACTATCACACACCACTCTGACCTTGACAGGGGACATGTATGCTCATATCATGTTCAAAATTGACGAGAAACCAATGAATTGTAAGAGAAATTGCTGATAAAAATACAAATTTGATGTTTCTTTCTTTCACTTTCCTTTTCCTTTTTGCTAGAAAGGATCCATAATGCAAGCGTCTATCAAACAGAAAGAGTAATCACTTGATTCTTTGTGTTGTTCACAATTGCTGATAAAAGGCCAGAAAGAAAATCCCCACCGGAAAATTCATAGCCGCCAGCCACCCATTATGCGTATCTCGCACAAAAAGTAGGAAAACTGTTTGTTTTCAATTAATCCAATATCGAGACGGGAGAGGGAAATCTTGGGCTGTGGGTGCTGCAATGATGAAATGTCTCTATTGCAATATTGGGGATAAGCAGAGACTACAAATCATGCAAGTACAGTTCCTTACGCACAAGCAAGCATGCTGATATGGTGGCTCCTCCATCATAAACTTTTCTTCTGGCAATTGATTATATGTCTGACCGGCGCCCCTCCATTAAGGTCCGGTATGAAAAGGATATCCTTGATGACCTAGGCATGATCACTACCTTGCAAAGGCCACTAAGCATATGATTTCGTGTGTTTGTTGTTAGGATAGAGGTTGTTTTATATATAAAATATATATATATATATATTAATTTTTTAAAATTATTTTTGATATCAGTACTTTAAAATATTTAAAAATATAATTTTAAATATTTATAACATGTATGCAATTCCGTATTTAGCTTGTAAGTATTTGTTTTAATATTTCTTTTACTAAGTGCTCTAAATTCAAATTACACCATCCGTTCTTTTAGCTAAATTAAATATTTTGTAAAAATAAAACTATAAATTCATACAGTATTTCAAGTTAAAATATCTTTCAACTAAATATATCAAAGAATTGATATAAAATTATTCTCAACTTTTTTGTTTATTTTTGCGTTTTAAAAATATTTAAAAAAATTTAAATTTTTTAAATTTTTTTATTAATTTTAAATTAATATATTTTTAAATCATTTTAATATACTGATCTCGAAAATAATTTTTAAAAAATAAAAAATTATTAATATATATTTTAACACACAAACAAATATTTAAAAAACTAAACCCGACAACACTATTAAACAATTTCTATCGTCGACAAAGCTGAGTGATTGGATATTTTCTTTTTATAGAGAGTTTAGCGCTTAGAAGCATTAAATTATAGAATCCTTGAACGGTGGTACTTGGCATGGCAGGGCGGTAGCCTACGGCTAGCCCTGAGATCAAACAGTGTGGCAAGTACACTACACATAAAAGAGTTCTGCCACCCTCTGTAATGGAGGGCTAGCACTTGTACCTCCTGCCGGCCTCCAAATCCAGTCGAGCCAACCCTAATCCAGTAGGGAAGATAAAGGTAGTTTAGGAACGCGGATTCGTAAAATATTTAAAATTTAAAATTTATTAAAATTTAATATGATTTATATTTTTTGGATTGTTTTAACGTATTGATATCAAAAATAATTTTAAAAAATAAAAAAAATTATTAATATATATTTCAACATAAAAAATTAATTAAAAAACAAGCATTATTACAATACCAAACACGCTCAAAATTGTTGTATCTAGCTAGCATACGAAGCAGTCCCTAGCTTTGTTAGGATCCAACCAAGTTTATATTTGTAAAAAATATTGAAAATATAATGACAAGTTTATATTTTTAACTTGAAAAAATACTAATTTATATTTGTAATAATATTTAATTTACAACATCAACTAAATTTAAAAAAATAAAACAATAATTTTAACATTTTACATTATTGAAAAGTGCTTGAACATAATTTCAGATCTGTATTATTTGAAAAACAGTGAGAAACTTGTATGGAGAAATTATGTAAAACTTCTAAAATATGTTTTTCAGACTTATTATAAATCTTGGATGAGAAAATATTATATTTAAATAAAAATTTATAATTTTCTTTTTTCCAGCTCCAATTTTCTTGAAAATTAAAATGTTTTTCCGACCAGCAAATAAAGAGAGCAAAGTTTGAAATAGTGTGCACGTAGCCCAAGGAAAAACCTGTAGAGACTTTTATTTTTATTTCAAATATTAATTTAAACGATTAGAGACTTTTATTTTTATTTCTTCTATTAATTTAAATGATTAATGCCCTGCCACTGACCCAGTTCTAGAATCTGGGTGGATTCTCATTCACATAGTTCTGTCAAGATCACAAGTCAGAAAAGGACAAGGGAGGAGGAAACAGGAGCAAGCAACAAAGGGTAACCATCCATCAATCACTTGTCCACGTATTCAAGAGAAATTATGAATTAATATATTTTATTTAAATAAGTTTTCTAAAATAAAAAAATCATAAGCTTATAAAAATTAATAAGTAATTAGAATTGATTAAAAAAAACCTAAATGATTTGGTTAGTTTAAACCCCTTTACTTAATTAAACAACATATTCACTTTTTTCAGGTTTAACTTAACCAAAATATCCTTAAAAAAAAAACTTACTAGGCTTAAATTAAAGTTGTAATAAAAATAGAAAAAAAATATTTTGATATCCTTGACGTCTAGAGCAGGACCGGGTTTGATCAAATTCTTTTTAAAATAAAAAAAAATGCAGCTATTGTCAATATTTTTATAGGAGCAAAATATTTTCTTACTGTGATTAAATATTTTTTTAAATAAAACAGATGGTGAATTAAAAAGTGTTAGTTAACATTGAAAAAGTTAACGATAATTAGATACCAAGTAAAGATGTTGAAAAGACACTAACTCAGGCCTTTAAATCGCTTAGGTTTTATTAAGGGTAAGAAAAACGGATTAAATGGAAAAAACTAAAAAAAATTCAAAAAATTCAAATCATGTACAAAAATTCGATTAAACTGATTAGAATTTTAAAAAAACCGACCGATTCAGTTTTATTTTATAAACCTGAAACCAAAAAAACCAAACCGAACCGAACTCAAACCGAAAAAAACTTGAAAAGAAAATCAAGCTAAACCGGAAAAAAACCGAGCCAAAATAAAAAAAAACCAAAAAACCAAACCAACTAAAATCATGCCACAAACTTTCTTGAAAATAAAGAAAAAATCAAATAGTATTTCAACAAATAACACTAAAAATATTTAGCCACAAAATAAAAAACATTTAAAAAATCACAAGGGTTTGCATAAAAAGAATGATTGCTAATATAATAAAGAAAAAGACTATGATCTTATAAAAAAAATATTGAAAATTTAATTGTATCTAATAACAAAAATTCAAATTATTTTTTAATTAATGTATTTGAATGGATTCAATTGTAAAATATAGATAAAAAAAAAAAATAGCCAGATATATGAGCCTACATACCAAACCTATTTAGATGAGGCTTGACCCTTGCACCAACCTTTCTTTGTTAATATTAAAGGAAAATGATGAGACATCTATTCTTTATTTTATATTTTTTTTTTTGAAAAAGCACATGCAACACATCTTTTGTTATTCCAAATTCCAGCAAATAGAAGGTCACTGAAAAGTGAGGCAGCGTATTTTATACACAAAACTTTATTTTTAACTTATTTTTTATTTAAAAAAAATCTAAAAAACATTCTAAAAACTTTAATAAACTCAATTATAACCTTAAATAATTTAAAAATTAAAAAATCTAAAATCAACCTGAATTTTAAAATTTTTTCAATCTCATATCTATTCTCTCAAATAAAATAAATGTAAAAAAAAAAATCAGTAGAAATTGTTTTGTCAAATTAAATCTATTAATAAAAAAATTGATTTTTTTTAGTCAGAATTAGTGTCAACAATGATTTACCCTTTCTCCAGTTGAAATATGGTGTTTTTCTTTTCTCTCTCCAACTAAAAAGTAAAGAAATTAAGTTTTTGGATCAAAAGTGAATTTTTAAAAACAAAAATATTGTAACTGTATCATTTAGAAAATACAAGGACCAAAATCTAGTTTCCCATGTTTTTCACTTTGATCTTTTAAATTTAAATCTTTTCGTCCCTCGACAAATTAGAAGAATTCAGAGTGTGCAAGATATTTATTATACAGTTAAACCCTTACCTCTCTTAGTTTTTTCTATATTCATATCATGTAATCGAGTACCCTATCTTTCATTGAAGTGTCAATTTGTTCTTGTTGTTATTATTATTATTATTATTATTATTATTTATCATTGACACCTTTAAAAATTCATGTGATTAGTTGTAAAACTTAATCATTGGGTTCATAGTTCCGACAATGTTCTCTCCTTTTCCCATTATCCATCATCACTCCTTCCCCGCGTCTTATTTAGTGTCTTCTTTTTCAATACACTATTAAGAGTATTATTAAATGCACCAACAAAAATCCTTTTTTTCTAGTAGTTATAGTTCAAGGAAAAAAAAATAATAAAGAGAGAAGAGGTGAAGAAAATTAGGACAAGAGAGAAAGGAAAGAAAGGGCAAAACAAGCAAAGAATCTACCTTATCTCAACTTTCATTCTATTTTAATATAAAAAATTGTTTGCAAGCACGAGTCAACCAGTGTTTTAAAAAAATTTAAATTTTTTAATTAAAAATTAATTTTTTATGTTTTGGATCTTCTTGATATACTAATTTCAAAATTAATTTTAAAAAATAAAAAAATAAATTATTTTGATGTATTTTTACATGAAAAATATTTTAAAAAATAACCGCAACTATATTCACAGACAATATTTAAGAAGTGACTTTTCTTATTTAAGTTTCTCCTTCCAAAATTATTAAATTACAACCATAATCCCAACACTCCATAATTAATTTCTAACTCTTATTCGATATGAGTATAAATTTGAATAGAAAAAAAGAAAATAAATTAAATTTCAAGAGGAGAATAATGGGGCCCTTTACACATGCAACTCCCCTCCTCCTTGATCTCTAGCTTTTATTCCCCTTAATTCTTTATAAAAACAAATAGTATAGTTAGAATAATATTAATATTAGCATCATAATCACATATAATTATTTTTCTTTTAAGTAATTTGAACCACCATAAAAGAGGGTGATGACCCTCCATGCTTTGATGATTGCAGCATTAATTGTTCGAGGCATTAATTTGATTTCATGATCAACTCATCTAATCTTGATATCTTGATGATTGCAGCTTTGTTCGAGGCATTTGATTTCATAGAATAGCCATATATATGATCTACACATTTTGTATTTTAATATCCAAAATGCCTCTTGTATCAGTATCTTGTCCATTCTTATATTTTAAATAATGTATCCAATAAGTCCTTATATGTATAATTGCACTTTTCTTTTTCTTTTTAGTTAGATCTCAAACATGTTTTTTTTTACCATGATGTAATACTCAAATTAATAAATTTACAAATGTTAACTATGCTTTAAGTTTAATTTTTAAAACCAAATGATTCCCCTCTATCTAAGTCATAAATGCAAAATAAATACATAATAATTTGGTTTTTATATGTTTAATTAATACATGACAACCAAACACATTTAAAATAAACCTTAAATCCTAATAATACATACATACATACATACATATATATATATATAATGTTTTTAAGATATTATATGTAGTTTTTTTTATACATAAAAAGAAATTAACTAAAATTATAATATTGCATCATTTAAATTAACTAATTTTTCTCAAATAAGTTTCACTTGTTATTTTAACATGTCATTTAGCCAATCAGTTGATTACATGTGATTTTATTATATTTATTCAAGTACATATTTATTATTAATAAAAATTTAATTTATTTTTAATATTCATATAATATTAGATTAATGAATATAAAATTAAAAATATAATTAATATAATTGTTAAGAATTTATTGGACCCAACCTTTAGAATACAAGGATATATAAGCTACTTAAAGGCATTTTTTATATCAAAATATATCATACGTAAATCATGTTATTTTTTTTTTAGTTTGGATGGAAAAAATAGAAGAAACGATATATTGGAGAAAGGTCCTTTATTTAGGGTTAAATTGACACAATTAGAGATATAAAAAATATATTAAAAACTCACCCCATTTTATAAAAACATACTAAATCATTTCCCGTTATAAAATTATAGCCTTATATATTAAAAACTAATGATGAGATTTTTAATTTGTTGGATTCAACAATGTTTATGTATCCAAAACCGGGTGAGAATCAAGAAACATTATTCTTTTTCAACCTTTTTTATTTTTTAGTGAATAAAATTTTCTGGTTTGGTCTATTAAGAAGTTGTGTGTCCTTTCTCATTAATTAGGATTTCAAGAGGCATTATATATACGTACGTAAAGGTATTAATGGAATATACTTGTAATTGAATTATGTATTTAAATAGTATTTGTTTTGTGTAAAATATTTTTTAAATTTTTTTATCTTTGTTTCTTATAAAATGTTTTACAATTATTCAATAATTCATTAGCAATATCATCTAATAATTTCAACTTACTTAACATTTATCATGGCAACACCCTTTATTCACTTTTATTGTGTTAATATTGGCAGCATAGTTTTGAAACCTGGTTTGGTCAGGTGGGTCAACCTGAAATTAGAATCGGGCTAGATTAAAAAAAAAAAAAAAAAAAAAACTTGGTGTGATCGGATTGACCCGGTAACACCCGGTCAAAAATCCATTTGCAATCCATTAGCTTTTTTATTTTATTAAAATAATGTTATTTTGATTTTAAAAAAAAATTAACCCAAACAATTTAATAACCAATTCAAATTTAAAATTCAAATTTTAAATTAGATCAGATCTGAAAATTATGATCAGCAGCCCTTGCTGCAAATATTAACACAGTTATTATTATTATTATTATTATTAGAAGTATTTTGGTCATATTATCTGATCATTTGACCAATTCTAAAAGCACCCTCCATGCTTTATACACCACAACAAAATATACTTTTAGCCTACACAAAGTGAACATGGTGCTTTTTCTTAAAAAGAGTACACTGTGCACTGAAACAAGAAAAGACCTTTTGTGATCTAATTCCCATGCCTGCCTACTGCATCAAATCATTCACGGGGAATGGTAAAGTGCGTGCGACAAAAGAAGATAAAGCTACAACAACGATGGAGAAATCTTTTTTTCACGAGAGTAGTTTGAAAAGAGGGACATGGTGGCCTGGGTTCGGAGCAAGAGAGGACAATTATGATTGTGGTTTGGAACAGACTCAGATGGGTTGGAGCCTTTGCCTTTTTATTTTTTAATTTTTTATTATTATTACTAATTTTCATATATCTCAACTAATTATATGGATTTTAAAATTAACAATTATGTAAATCTCCAAATAATCCTGAGATTTATAAAACTCTAATTAATAACTTTTAAAAATTAAACTTAAACATAATCAATTAAATTACATCCATATTCTAATCTTTTTTTTTTTTGGTAACCGGGGTGTCCGGGCCAGCTTGCGCGCACCACAACTAATCCCCGGGCTCACTGAACATCCTGCAAGCCCAGTGAACATGTAAGACACCGCGGGGGTGACAGGCGTACACATAGAAGGTCGAACCCGAGATGGGAGCGGAACAAGTCACACGATTGACCACAGCAGCTGGACCCTCAAGTGTTCCATATTCTAATCTTTAAATAGCCATATTATAGCTATACTTGCTTCAAAGTTTGTAACTTAGGGTTTGGTTTTGTTCCCACGGATCTTGGATTGGGTTCTACAGAATTTGTTGCCACTATCTTTCAAGGATGGACACGGTTGTGCTGCCGAGGTATGAAGCTAAGAAAATTCTTGCATAAAAGTTTATTCTTCTTTTCTTTTTGTTGTTTTTTATTTATTTATTTATCTAACAGAACTTGATCATCATTGAATTAGGAAGATGCTAAGTGAGGTCTCTGTAGGTTAGGCCACTAGCTCTCCATCTTGTAGACCATTGAGGCGTGAAGCTTATATCATTATCGACTTAAGGAACTGGATTCGTCTTCTTTTTGGACCACATAACTTAGATAAGAAGTTGTGATGCCTTCCCCCGGTTTTTAGTTTTTATTTTTAACTGCAGATAAAACTTTTAAACTAGGGGTGGATATAAAAAAACATGTGATAAAAAAATGAAAACCAAAAAAAAAAATCAAGTAAAGAAATCAAACTAAAAAAAAATTAATTTAAAAATATATAAAAATTAATTTGATTTGGTAGCCTGTTTGGAAGTGTGGTTGCGGTTTTTTTTCAAAGTGTTTTCCACTCATAAATGTATTAAAATAATATTTTTATTATTATTTTTTAAACATTATTTTTTATATCAACGCATTAAAATAATCTAAAAACACTAAAAATATATATTAATTTGAAGTAAAAAAAAATAAAAAAATTAAATTTTTTTTAAAATACTTTTGAAATGGAAAAATAAATAGGGTATAGTAAAACTAAATCATACCAAACTTAAATAAAATATTCAAAAACAGAAGCTAATTTTACCCAACATAAAAGCGAAAAACCCTAAACTAACTAAACACAAGTTACAAAACCAAAGACAACTTCTTTCCTCTCTCTTTCTCTCTGGTCCATCTCCGACAACATAGACCACATTTCCTTGATTCCTTTCCTCTCCCCCTTCTAGGGGGTGTTTGAACATGCATTACAACTGGATTTTCAAAAATTAAATAAGAGAGAGAGAAGGAGAATGGATAAAGAAAAACTTAAATATAATCTGGTTGAATTAAATTGTTTAATTAAATATTCATTTTAATATATAATATTTTGTATTTTTTTTTGGGTCATCACATTCATGCTAGAATGTTATTTTAAACTATAATATTATTTTACTTAACATATAAACATAAATGCTCATATTCTATGGATTGTAATTATCTAGCCTAAATGCACTCTAACATGTGTATATGTTGTATTTAATATCAGTTTCTTAATGTCTATCTATCTATCTATTTATAAATATTTAATATATTTGTATGGATGAAGTTATTTGAGAAACATTGATTGATGAGGGAAATGATCTATAATGATTGGATCATGTAAATAAAATTATGTTGAGATATAAAATAAAATTAGTTGATAACTTAGGACCCGTTATAGAGAAAACTCTATCAAAATTTCATCAGATATTGTGGTGAAATTTTAAGTATACATTTGTTTATATATATTGCTTGTAAATCTTCCTTGTAATAATTGGGAATGTTACATGTTTGTCTTTTATCAGGTAACTCAATCACATGATTTAGATCACGAGTTTTGAAAATTATCCTCATTTGACTTCGGTCTTTTTTTATATTGTTTTTTTTTTTTTTGGTTTCAAGTTTAGTATATAAGATTAGGTTATTGAGCCTTTAGCTTCTTTATTTTTGTTGTTTTTCTTTATATTGGGTTATTAATGATCTCGAGTTAACTCAATTTTTTTGTATATATTTTGTGTAATTGATTTTTTTTTTTAGTTTTTCCTTTCATTATTTAGTTTTCTTCATAGTTGACCTTCATTATTTTATTAAAAAAATTTATACAAGGTTTTCTTGACCTCACAACTAGGTCGTGAATTCGACATGTTGACTTAAGTAAGATTTTTTTGTCCATTTTTAAAATTAATTATTGAGAATTTAATTTGCTGGTAATTGAGCTTCAATTTCTTTTTTCTCTTTATATGGTTATCTCATTCTCATTTAATATTTTTTTTGTTATTAAATATAATCATTGAAACCTTTTAGAAATATTTAAAAGGTATTTTTTTTATATAATATTAACAAGTGTTTATTTTTTTCTATAAGTCAATTTGTTTTGGGTTTTTTTTTTATTGTCGTTGTGTGTGTATTAATTGAGCTTATGAAACCCATTGAAAACACTATCATCGCCTACGCATCCTTTTTTTATGTTAAAACAAATTTAACTTTATTTTAACACATTCAACGAAACATGCTAAGACATCTTTGTCTTTTATTTAATTAATGGTATGCATTATAAGAAGCAAATAACAAGCATAATTTAACAATATAAATATGAAAAAAAATAAAATTAATGGTGATCACACCTTCAAAGGCATTAGATATAACAATAAGCTCAATAAGAATTGATAAATACTTTAATAACATAAATAAAATAAAATTCAAGAATATTATAAATAGACTAAATCATATCCTTAACAATAATATTTGGCTCATAATTATTACAAATCAAAATCATTATAGAATTCATGGTGAAAATGAAAAAAAAAAAAAAAGTGTACGGGAAAAAACTCTTATCTAGTTCAAAATCTTTAGTCCAAAAAAATAAATCAATAAAAAAAATAATCCTAAAGTTAATATTATTTTCTAATAAAGCAACCTGTCTAGTTAACTAAGGCAACAAATTATAGAAAATTTGGGGTTGTGTTTATTTTAGAAAAAGAAATTCAATTTTCTTAAAAACTTTTATAAAAAACACAAAACTAAAGAAAACATGTTTACTAATTCTCTATTGGAAAAGTGTGTTTTCTAATTATCCAGTTTCCTAGAAAATTAGAAAACATCAAAATGATTGTTTTTTTTTAAAAATATATTTCCACTATAAAATATAAGTGTCTTGTTTGGTTCACCTAATATTTTATGATCATTCCTTTTAATATTTCAGTTTAATCCAAACGAAGTCCTTGTTTTCAATTTTAGAAAACACGCTTCCTTAATTTTTCATGAAAAATCATTTTAGAATAAATAAAAAACTACATATAAAAACAAAAACCCAATTTTCTAAAAGTAAAATTAAAAAAAATATTACAACAAAAAATACTTGAGGCAAAATAAGATGACACGCGTCTTGTGTCAGGAAGATACCTTCACATCAAAAACTCAAACACCACTTACTTTATTTAAAAAATAAAATTTCATATTTTTTAAAATTCATATTTTTTCATGTTATTTTATAGTAAGTTAGGTTATGTCTGATTTTCTGATTTGAGGATATTTTCATCAGTTTGGATGAGAATAATTTACATAAAGATAGATTAAAAAGTGATTCTATATTCAAAGATAAACATGAGATATTTAAACTTGTAAGGAGAGATTAAAGACTAAAAATGAAATATAAGACAAGCTTAACTAATTCCTTCAATATTAGTTTTTCAGGCGGCCTTAATTACCCCATATGAAACGAGAGCTGTTTTTGGAATTCCTGAAGCTGCTTCCTAGCTGCGAGGGTTTGGATTCAATTTCCAAAAACAAATTAAGCATTGGCGTCTAGCGTTTAAAAACATGGGCTAACTCATGTTTTTAATTTTAATTTTTTTTATTTTAGATCATTTTAATATGTTGATTTTAAAAATAATTTTTAAAAAATAATAAAAAAAATATTTTGATGCATTTCAGCATAAAAAACACTTTAAAAAACAACCACAATTATATTTCTAAATAGATTATTAAAATATAATTAGGTAATAGATGAAAAGGAATGAATCAAATGATTATAGGTAATGATAAATAGAAAAATAATGGAGTAAGAAAGTTGACATATAGCACCAAGGCATCATTCTCTTTTCGTTTACATCTTTAAAGAGGTTAAATGCTTCGCACGGGTGGCAAAAGTTCAGACACATTTAAGCAGTTTAGACTCCAATCCTTCTTTATCTCACAACACTTTGGTTAAAAGTTTCGAAGAATTTGATGTTAGAATTTTCAATCAATCATAACCTATATATAAAATATATGCCATAGCCCTTTTCGGGACTTTCTATCATTTATCCTCGAAACATCCGCGTGACAGGTAGCATCATCCTGATCCACACTTGGGATGGAGTAAAGAGGTAAAATAAGAAAATCACCCAAAACATTATCATAACATTGTAGTAAACTCTCAAAGTTAATTAAGCTTACTTTTTTATGCAAACCCTTTCACCTGTCTTGCTTTCTGCATCGCCTCTCTCTGTGGTAAGAACTTGTTTATGTTTGAAAAGTGTTTTTTTTTTAAATAATTTTTTTTTATTAATTTTAAATAGTGGGCAATATTTCAGCTGCATTTTTCTGTGTCGTGTGTGTGTTACAGCTAGCTAGCTATATCTCGAGGCTCTAGCTTAACATGAAATAGCCTTGCACCTTTGAGCTTCTTTCTGTTCAGAGTTTTGATGTTTTTTGGAATTAATTTCTTTAAATTCTTGGCCGTCGTTTTAAGTAATTAATTTTGTTTGACTTACTGGCCTGCGTCCGGTGGATGGTTGAGGAGTTTATCACCAATAATTTTGTCGTTAATTATTAATGAATAATGATTGATCATCGTAATTAGCGGTGGGAGAGTTAATTATTAAAGATGTTTTTTGAATCTTAAATAAATAAGGCCACCAAAGTGATTTGTTATTTACCTTAAATGAAAGAGCACCGGCGAGAGTTAATTATTAAAGATGTTTTTCTATAAATGTACGATAAATTTGGCTCTCTCACGGTCACATGTGAATGACTTGCATCTGATTTTTTATTTTTTTCTATACACAGGAGGGTTTAGAGCTCAAAGATTTTAAGGATTTCTATACCAATTTAACTACTTATTATTATTATTATTATTATCAATTAGGAATTCTTTAAACCTTAGGACCTTCCGTTATAGAGAAAATTCTATCAAAATTTCATCAGATATTGTGGTGAAATTTTAAGTATATATTTGTTTATATATATTACTTGTAAATCTTCCTGGTAATAATTGGAAATGTTACATGTTTGTCTTTTATCGGTAACTCAATCACATGATTTAGATCATGAGTTTTAAAAAGTATCCTCAATTGACTTCAATTTTTTTTTATATTGTTTTTTTTTGTTTCAAGTTTAGTATATAAGATTAGGTTATTGAGCCTTTAGCTTCTTTAATTTTGTTGTTTTTTTTTATATTGTGTTATTCTGATCTCATACCAAGGATCACATATTAATCAAATGATCTCGAGTTAACTCAATATTTTTGTATATATTTTGTGTAATTGATTTGTTTTTAGTTTTTCCTTTCATTATTTAGTTTTCTTCATAGTTGACCTTCATTATTTTATTAAAAACATTTATACAAGGTTTTCTTGACTTCACAACTAGGTCATGATTTGACATGTTGACTTAAGTAAGGTTTTTTTGTTCATTTTTAAAATTGATTTTTTTAATTTATTATTGAGAATTTAATTTGCTGGTAATTGAGCTTTAATTTTTTTTTTCTTTATATGATTATCTCATTCTCATTTAATATTTTCTTTGTTATTAAATATAATCATTGAAACCTTTTAGAAATATTTAAAAGGTATTTTTATATATATAATATTAACAAGTGTTTATGTTTTTCTATAAGTCAATTTGTTTTGGTTTTTTTTATTGTCGTTGTGTGTGTGTATTAATTGAGCTTATGAAACCCATTGAAAACACTATCATCGCCTACGCATTTTTTTTTTATGTTAAAAAAATTTAACTTTATTTATGGTACATTGCGAGCTACCTATCTAATTAATTTTTATAATATTTTGACACATTCAACGAAACATGCTAGAACATCTTTGTCTTTTATTCAATTCATGGTATGCATCATAAAAAGCAAATAACAAGCATAATTTAACAATATAAATATGCGAAAAAAAAATCATTTTAATGGTGATCACACCTTCAAAGGCATTAGATATAACAATAAGCTCAATAAGAATTGATAAATACTTTAATAACATAAATAAAATAAAATTCAAGAATATTATAAATAGACTAAATCATATCCTTAATAATAATATTTGGCTCATAATTATTACAAATCAAAATCATTATAGAATTCATGGTGAAAATGAAAAAAGAAAAGAAAAAGAACAGTGTACGGAAAAAACTCTTCTCTAGTTCAAAATCTTTAGTCCAAAAAAATAAATCAATAAAAAAAAAAATCCTAAAGTTAATATTATTTTCTAATAAAGCAACCTGTCTAGTTAACTAAGGCAACAAATTATAGAAAATCTGGGGTTGTGTTTATTTTAGAAAAAGAAATTCAATTTTCTTAAAAACTTTTATAAAAAACACAAAACTAAAGAAAACATGTTTACTAATTCTCTATTGGAAAAGTGTGTTTTCTAATTATCCAGTTTCCTAGAAAATTAGAAAACACCAAAATGATTGTTTTTTTTTAAAAAAAATTTCCACTATAAAATATAAGTGTCTTGTTTGGTTCACCTAATATTTTATGATCATTCCTTTTAATATTTCAGTTTAATCCAAACGAAGTCCTTGTTTTCAATTTTAGAAAATTTGTATTTAGAAAACACGCTTCCTTAATTTTTCATGAAAAATCATTTTAGAATAAATAAAAAACTACATATAAAAACAAAAACCCAATTTTCTAAAAGTAAAATTAAAAAAATATTACAACAAAAATACTTGAGGCAAAATAAGATGACACGCGTCTTGTGTCAGGAAGATACCTTCACATCAAAAACTCAAACACCACTTATGTACTTTATTTAAAAAATAAAATTTCACATTTGTTAAAATTCAATTTTTTTTTCATGTTATTTTATAGTAAGTTAGGTTATGTTTGATTTTTTCATTTGAGAATATTTTCATCAGTTTGGATGAGAATATTTTACATAAAGATAGATTAAAAAGTGATTCTATATATTCAAAGATAAACAGGAAATATTTAAACTTGTAAGGAGAGATTAAAGACTAAAAATGAAACATAAGACAAGCTAAACCAATTCCTTCAATATTAGTTTTTCAGGCGGCCTTAATTACCCCATATGAAACGAGAGCTGTTTTTGGAATTCCTGAAGCTGCTTCCTAGCTGCGAGGGTTTGGATTCAATTTCCAAAATCAAATTAAGCATTGGCATCTAACGATTGAAAACACGGTTAACTCGTGTTTTTAATTTTTTTTTTTTTTTATTTTGAATTATTTTGATATGTTGATTTTAAAAATAATTTTTTAAAAATAAAAAAAAATTTCAGCATAAAAAACACTTTAAAAAACAATCAATTATATTTCTAAATAGATTATTAGAATATAATTAGGTAATAGACGAAAAGGAATGAATCAAATGATTATAGGTAATGATAAATAGAAAAATAATGGAGTAAGAAAGTTGACATATAGCACCAAGGCATCATTTTCTTTTCTTTTACATCTTTAAAGAGGTTAAATGCTTCGCACGGGTGGCAAAAGTTCAGACACATTTAAGCAGTTTAGACTCCAATCCTTCTTTATCTCACAACACTTAGGTTAAAAGTTTCGAAGAATTTGATGTTAGAATTTTCAATCAATCATAACCTATATATAAAATATATGCCATAGCCCTTTTCGGGACTTTCTATCATTTATCCTCGAAACATCCGCGTGACAGGTAGCATCATCCTGATCCACACTTGAGATGGAGTAAAGAGGTAAAATAAGAAAATCACCCAAAACATTATCATAACATTGTAGTAAACTCTCAAAGCTAATTAAGCTTACTCATTTATGCAAGCCCTTTCACCTGTCTTGCTTTCTGCATCGCCCCTCTTGTGCTAAGAAATTGGTTGTGTTTTAAAAATATTTTTAAAATAATTTGAAATTTTTTATATTTTATTAATTTTAAATTAATATGTTTTTGATGTTTTCAAATATTTTAATGTGTTAATATTAAAAATAATTTTTAAAAAATAAAAAAAGTATTAATATATATTTTAATATAAAAAATTATTTAAAAAATCACGTTACCAAATAAGATAAGATAAACGTACACTTTTGATAGAGAGCACATTTTTCATGTCCAAGTTATTACAGCCCTCGCCACCGAAGCTATGCCTACGCTAATGCCTCACTGTGCCGTGGGCAATATTTCAGCTGCATCTTTCTGTGTCGTGTGTGTGTTACAGCTAGCTAGCTATATCTGGAGGCTCTAGCTTAACATGAAAGAGCCTTGCACCTTTGAGCTTCTTTCTGTTCAGAGTTTTGATGTTTTTTGGAGTTAATTTCTTTAAATTCTTGGCTGTCGTTTTAAGTAATTAATTTTGTTTGACTTACTGGCCTGCGTCCGGTGGATGGTTGAGGAGTTTATCACCAATAATTTTGTCGTTAATTATTAATGAATAATGATTGATCATCGTAATTAGCGGTGGGAGAGTTAATTATTAAAGATGTTTTTTGAATCTTAAATAAATAAGGCCACCAAAGTGATTTGTTATTTACCTTAAATGAAAGAGCACCGGCGAGAGTTCATTATTAAAGATGTTTTTCTATAAATGTACGATAAATTTGGCTCTCTCACGGTCACATGTGAATGACTTGCATCTGATTTTATTTTTTCTATACACAGGAGGGTTTAGAGCTCAAAGATTTTAAGGATTTCTATACCAATTTAACTACTTATTATTATTATTATTATTATTATTATTATCAATTAGGAATTCTTTAAACCTTATTAGAGTTGATATAGATCATTATTAGAGCTTTAATCTATCATTTAACCTTTAGATATTGAAATGGTTATATAATATGATATTATAATTTCAATAATCAAACCCTCACAAATTATAATCCTAAAATTAAAATAGGCATGTGCAAGTTTAAAATATAAAAGACTTTCATTTGAAAATATATGTTAAAAATAATATAAAATTATTTTTGAAAACCTCATCAGCCAAATTTAACTTCTTTTTTATACTAAAATCGTTATTTGACAAATCTAAATAAAAATGAAGGATATATCAAGCTATTATTCACGAGCTTGTCTGGATTATTTTATAAACTTAGTTTGGTTAGTAAATGAGTTACATCTTCCCACATTATTATTTAGAATTTGAATTTTAAAGAAGATTTTGACAAAATTAGCAACAATCTAAAAATGGATAATCTTTTTAAAATCCAACAAGAAAAAGGCTTTGATGAATTCGTAAAAAAAATCGCATAAAAAATATATTTTTCACACGCTACTATCTTGAATCAAGATGTGCGGGCTTAATATAGGTCTTGTATCTAGGCTTAATGATTGATGGGCTCATCGGTGATTGAAATTTTTCTTTAAAATACAAGCTCCTTATGAAACAAGAGACCTCCCAATGCTTAAGACAATAGGTGTATGAGAGAAAAAAATATATGAGAAAATTAAGAGAAAGTGTAAGTTTAGAGAAGTGTTGAGTTTGAAAAATATGACTTATGTTTATCTAATGATCCAAGGTATTAGTAAACTCTGGTCACACTCACCTCATGATGTTGAGTGTTTCACAATTGGTGGAAATGTTAGTGCCCACCATTGGCTATGATGTCTTGCACTGGTAATAGTGAAGAGATTGATGAATTTTAGTAACATGTTGGCTAAAAAAAGTTATTAGTGGTAAAAGAAGGTGTATGATTTGCATAGAATATGGTATGTGTTACACTATAACCATTAGCTAGATATGTAATGTCATCTTGCATAAAAGTTTATACTTGCAGAGAATCTATCAGTTCATACTTTGACAAGTTTGTGTGCATGGGCAGTACGTGGTGCCGTGTTCTGATTTCTCATAACTTGAAACAAATTCATGATGTGCATATTGGAAATTTTGTGTGGTGAAAAAAGAGATGGAAATGTGTTAGTGAGAGGTAGGGAGATAATGTGTGAGAAAAAAATATAGGAGTGAAGAGAAAATTTGATCATTTAGGTTTTGGCTTAAATGAGATGGCATGGTTGGTGGCCACACATGGCATGTGGTGGTGATTGACCATGTTGTTTAGGTGAAGCCCAAATGATGTGAAGTGATTTCTTTTTCTTAAAATTATACACCATTATTTACCCCTCAAGTCTTGTTAAAAGACATGTTTGGAAGACTTTAATCGGTAAAAGTGAGGGAGAAAATATTTACTGTGTAGATTGAAATTTTATGGCCTTAAGAATGTTACCATGGTTAGCAATTTAAATGTTTACATTTTTATTTTATTTTATGAAGTGTTTGCATGAGAGTTCTCTTCGTGTAAGCTTTTTTCAACATTTCAATAGAATAATCATTGATCCTATTAGAGATAATTAAGTATAGAGACTCGAGAAAGGATCCTTAATCCTTTTGGAAACTAATGGTCGTAAAGACCTAGAGCAGGATCCTTGATTCTTTTAAAAACATGTATAGAGATTCGATAGAGACAAGTTTAGAGATATGAAGATCTAACCATAGAGATTTCTAGAAAGACACATTTGGAGACAAAGAGATCTAGTATGAGGATCTTTATGGAGACACATTTGAAGATATAAAGATCTCATCAAGGAGATTTTCATGGAGACATGTCTGGATTCATGGAGACATGTTTAAAGACATAGAGATTATTATAGAGGCATGTTTGAAGCGTTTAATGGAGATTTTAGTTAGAGACATTAAAGATATAAAGAAAAGATATTGCTTTATAGAGAAACAATTCCCAAAGCTGATTTTAAAATTATATGATCTTAGATAGATCATTAAGTGTGCAGACTTCATTCTTTCCATTCCTTTCATGCTCAATTTTTTGTTTTTTTTCATAAACCAGTGAAGGTACTCTCTAGTGCTCAATTTTTCTATCTTTTTTTTTAACGCATGACATTCCTCATTTTTATATCCATGGTCATAGTAAAAAAAACTTATTAAGGTTCTTTATGTTTGCACCATTTTTCATGGAAAGAGGATATTGTACAATTTCCCTCCCTGTAATAATAACTAGCACCTCAGTTCGTGCATATGAATTATCAAGCGATCATAAGTGTCCTTTAATGCTCTTTTTGGATGCTTTAGTTAGAGACTAGTGATATTTGAGAGACCCTACTCGGTGGAAATATAAGTGATTTTGTCTTATCACACTAACTTCTTCTACCCTTATATAATTTTTCATGGCATGTTTGACGTTGATAATATTTCTATTAGGGAAGTGTTTAACCTTTACCATAGGGAATAATTGTATACTTTCCTATTAGATATTATATGATGTTGAGTCCAATTAGTCTTTTAACGTTGAGCATTTCCTCGTTAAACCTTTAAAGATAGGACACAATGTTCTCATCTTCTTGTTGTGTGATGGCAAAGATCTCACTAGTGCTATTTTTAGTTAGAATGCTTGTGATGAAGTGAAAGATAAGTTTAGAGTTGAAATCATAAGAATAAAAGATTGAGTTAGGTTCTAGGCTATAGTATCATGCGTGCACAAATACATGAAGGTTTTTAAGAAAAACTTTGCACATAACATCATTGTCTTGTGTGACAAGCTCAAAGAGGTTTCTTATATTTTGTATGTGTTGTCAGGTCTATGAGGTCTTTATAATTGTCTAAGCTTGTTTTTATAAATACAATGTTTTAGGAGTGTCAAGTGTACAGTACTATGACAAAGTGAAGATTTTTTTCACTGGTGGAGCTTGTATAAGCTTGTTAGGTCATGAATATTTTATTACACCAAGATCATTTTTCTTTCCAAGTAAAACTTATATAGAGATCAATGATGATTGGATCCTTATTTAAAGCACCTTATATGAGAATAATAGGTGTAGCTACTTTTGAGTATAAAATGTGAGAGCTACTCACTTATATGTTATTTTTCTTTATCTCTTCAGGGAACTAGAGTTATCATTGCACACTTAGAGTGTGTTTGGCATTGTGATAGCGGTTGGTTTTCAAATAACTATTCATGCCGAAATGCATGTCAATGATGTTTTTTCATTTTTTTAAAAAAATTATTTTTGATATCAGCACATCAAAACGATCCAAAACATACAAACCATATTAATTTTTTACAAAAAAAAAAAAATGTTTTTTTTAGAAACGCCGTTTCAACCGCGTTCCCAAACGGTTCCTTAATGGTGCATGCATGAGAGCTTGTTGATTGACAATAGCCAAAACAGTCTTATCATTTTAGAAACAACAAGGTAGTAGCTAAAATGGTCCAACCATTTTAAGAAACGATCAAACTATTTCTCAAATTGATCTAATTATTTCTCAAAATAATATTTTTTTTGGTATGGAGTTTTTTTTTTTTTGATTGCAACAACAATTCAAGTTATCACGATATAATTTTATGAGCTCCAAAACAAAGTAAGAGAGTAATAATGATTTGGTTTTGCGAACATTTTTAAACAAATTCTTAACAAGCATACATATAACAAATTACCAAAACTTTTTTATTAATTTACCATTAAATCCATGTTTGTATTCATGAAGAGTTTTTTGCTATACCAATCATTTATTAAAGTAAATACCTCACACCCCCCCAAAAAAAAAATTATATATATAAAACCAATTTCTCAAATATAATTTCAATTAAATCGCAAATATTTAAATTAAATTTAGTCCAAAACTATCATATTTTTAATCATTAACATCATAATCACAAGAAATGGATTGAAATAATTTATATCCAATGATTTTTGGAATATTGATTTTACAAAAAAAAATACAAAAATAGTATGAATATACATGGTATTGTTTCCCTCCACTTGCTTGTTTCTTTTTTTTTTTAATATCAATAAATTAAAACAATTTAAAAATAAAAAAAATTAATTTTAAAAAAAATAGAAACAAAATACCCATCTCATCAGCACGCAAACTAGAGGAGGAGATCCGATGTGAGGAGTTGATCATAATCGAGCCATGAATTCAGCACTTTGGTTGTCTTCCTAAGGACATGAGTACACCGAAAGTGAGGGTGGGAAGATAGGATTTCCAAAATAAGACAAAGGTCCGCAACCGGAGGTAAGATTAATTAAGCGAAGTCTGGTGATTTTAGAATGGTTATTTTTAACTAGAAGGACCGATTTTATTGAAATTACCAGCATATTTTTCTCAAGTAGAACAATAAGGACCGATTTTATTGAAATTACCAGAATATTTTTCTCAAGTTCAATAAAAGGAAAACATGATGAATCATTGAGAGCCAGTTTGTTTTTATATTTTAAAAATATTTTAAATAATTTAAATATTTTTTATTTTAAATTAATTTTTTTATATATTTTTAGATTGTTTTAATATATTGATATTAAAATTAAATTAAATTAAATAATCACTAACATAATAATAAAAATATTAAAACGTAATTAGATAGATGTTTGGCATTGCGGTTGTGATTACTTTTCAAATAACTTTTCGTACTAAAATACATGCAAATGATATTTTTTTATTTTTAAAAAATTATTTTTGATATTAACATATAAAATAATTTAAAATATTAAAAATATATTAATTTAAAATTAATAAAAAAATTAAATTTTTAAAAATATTTTTAAAATACAAAAATATTCAAGATTGCGTGCAAGCTCATCGCAAAAAGTTTCCACATTCTGATTAGGATAGGCAATATACGACAGAAATAAGCTAATTCAACTACATGCGATATGGTTAAGGAAGCCGCCAAATTGGAAAAATTGGGGTTCATTAAATTTCTCGGACACGTTCTCCCACGAGCCAAATCTTGGTGGGTTCCACTTGTCTTCCAAGAGATTTCATATTTTTAATGACCAACAAGCTGGAAAGAATCTTCTTAACTCAGTTGGTGGCTTTTGCTGTGTAATAATTAGGAGGGCAGTAATTATTTTTTAAAATATTTTTTATTTTTTAAAAAATTAATTTGAATATCAATATATTAAAATAATATAAAAAATTAATGTTTTAAAACATAATTACAAACAGAGTAGCCATGCAAGCTGAGGGATGTGGCTGACTCGTAGCTTTGATCTTGTGGTCGTCTCCTTTTCTATTTAGCTTTGCGTTTCGGCTTCTCTAGATGTTGATGTTTGATTTTGGAAGCTTCAGAAGAGTATTCCTTTTCTTCCCTTAGAATCCCATTCCATACAAGCACACAAGAACGATGGGATAGCCACAAAAGAAAATCCAATTCAAATCTTCTCACTTTCTTTAAATCTCTCATATTTATCCGTTAATGAAAATCGTATAATTCACGTTGTAAATTTGAATAATTTTATAAAAATTAAATTTATAAAATTCAATTATTAATAAATTTAATATTGAAAAATAAAAATAAAATTTATATAAAAATATATAGAATGAAAAAACAACATTATTAAAGTGAATAATATTTTATGAGGAGATATACAATGAAATTCCCTTATCTTTTAATTTTTGTTATTTTTTTAAATAAAAAAACTTAATTTAAAATAATTTTTTTAATTATTATTTTAACTAAGTTAACTTATCAAACTCACGATTCAAATTATAAGACTAGGATAATCTTATAAAAAAATAAATTATAAAAATTACAAACCTCAATCCTTAATAAATCTAAAGTTGAAAAATAAAAATGAAATTGAAAAAAAATGAAAAAACAAAACTATTAAAGTGAATAATATTTTGTAAAGAGAAGTATAATAAAATCCCCTTTTTTTTAATTTTTTGTTATTTTTTTTAAATAACTTGATTTAAAATAATTTTTTTAATTATTATTTTATCAGATTACACTGATGACAGCAATTTAACATATTGAATTTGAGGTTGCGTCCTGGAATTTAATAAATTGCAAGAACAACACAATCATTTAAAGAATTTTATTTCGTTAATTTTTTTTTATATATAAGCAAGGACTCATGTATGGTGTGGACCGTGTGGTGTTTCCTGTCAGGAAAAACTCTGAATTTAATTATTATGTGTATAAGATTTCAGAGAGTATGGAACCTCGTTTAATTTATTACGTTGAATTAAATTAAACCTCGTGACGTTATAAGATTTCTTTTTTGTTTTGTTTTGGAAACCAAGCGACAAGTTTTCCTGCTCTTCTTTGACCTCTCTAGTAATCACGCAGAACTTTAGCTGTTCATATTAGATCCCCCGTCTCATTATCATTCATTTTCTGCTTGTTTATTTATAAGTTTTAAAAATATTTTTTAAAAAAATTAATTTTTTTTGTTTTATTTCAAATTAATAGTTTTATAGTATTTTTAGATTAGTGTAATACATTGATTTTAAAAATAATTTTTTAAAAAATAAAAATATATCATTTTAATATATTTTCAAATAAAAAATATTTTGAAAATAAACATACCCCTCAAATATATTTTTTTCTTTAAAAATATACGGCCCAGAACACACCACACCACCCTCCCTCGCTAATAAACAACCTCTCATCTAACTTTTTAAGCAAGCTCAAGCTAACCTGGCTCTATTATTCGCTTGTCCAAAACATCCTTGCTCTCATGTTTCATGTGTTTTTTTTATACACACATTTCACCCCTTCTTTATTTATTAACATAAGTGTAAGAGCATTTTTTTTGTTTCGACAAGTAAATTGTTTTTTAAAAAAACATTCATAAATAAGATTAAAAGATCATTTGGGAACGTGCATTTCCTTGAATTTTAATTATTTTTTGTTATTTTTTATATTTTTAAATTATTTTAATGTGTTAATTTTAAAATAAATAAAAAATATTTTTTCATGTATTTCTAAACCAAAAATATTTTGAATCATAACCGCTATTTTAATTTTATACATATACTAAAATTACTCTCCTCAACTTGTAACACAACTATTAAAGTCCACATCTAGCAGGAAGTTTGTCACGACTTTATTATAAACATATTGCCATGTCTTAAAGGATTTGTTTTAGTAATTGGAGTTGGAGTACAAATAAATAAAGAGTACTATGTTTTCTTTGTATTCTTTCATTGCTTGCTTCTATTCTTAATGGGAGTATGATTCGATATTTAACGTTTTACATATTTTGTTTTCCCATTTAAACTAGTTAGCATCTGTGAAGGAACTTAAAATTTTGAATTGTAATTTTGATACCATGTGATTTTTCTTTTTTACGTCCTTTCATCCAAGAATGTTCTCAATGTTATGGTATAGAAACACGATGAATTGTTCTAGGTAAGAATTCTTCATTCTAATTACATGCTAATTATCTTAGCCAACTTATTAGTATTTTCTTCATTTTTGTGGCTATCAAGTATTTTAATGTAATTTTAAATGGTATAACTTAACTAATTAAGTTTTATATTTATTTTTTAAAAATAACTAATTCGAGTTTTATAAATCTCAAGGTTACTGGAAATTTATATGGTCATTAATTTTAAAATCTGTGATATTAATTGAAGTACACACAAATTAATCCAAACACTTCTATATATTTTGTTAACGCGCGAAACATCATAATTAAATCAAACTCAAGAATGATTCTTGATTTTTAATTGTATAAGATACTATGTAATACTACATACTGACTTCTTAACGAGGACAGAAGAAAACTTGAAGTAAAAGTACAACCACTCCCAAACTTGGGGTTAAGTTTGAAACATTTGAAAATTCCCTCAGTTTCAAGCAATGTAGCTGTAAAACCCAAAGCTCAAGATTTGTGGATAAATTGTGCAGGTTCCCGAGAAAGTGGACATTTAAAGCAGTGGATCGGAGACTATTCTCCGCAAGAAGCTTGCACAGCCCTTTTTTTTTTTAAGTGTTTTTAGTTTGAAAAAAAGAGTATTTTTTAATATTTTTATAACAATTTTGATATATTAAAATTAAAAAATTATTTTAATAATTTTCAAATGAAAAACTAGTGAATGCGTTGATGGTATCAAATGTTGGATATGTACTGCAATCAAGCCAATCTTGACGCTGCAGCCAAATCTGTCCAGACCATAGTCGCAGCTGTCAGCACATTAAAACTTACATCTTGAACTGCCACGTGTACGACTGAGATAACCTGCAGGTCTAGTCCCGCCTTAACTTTTTGCATATCACGCAATTACTTATCAGGCTATTTGGAGTGTG
The DNA here is from genome assembly GCA_964019445.1 of Populus tremula. NCBI lineage: Eukaryota > Viridiplantae > Streptophyta > Magnoliopsida > Malpighiales > Salicaceae > Populus > Populus tremula. Next base: position 11,554,050 of record CAXHTJ010000003.1, on the reverse strand, counting down.
ATTTCAGTTTTTTTTTTGAAATATTTTTTATGTTAAAATATATTAAAATAATATATTTTTTAATTTTTAAAAATTATTTTTAAAATTAGCACATAAAAAAATCCAAAATATATATAAAAAATTAATATTTTGAAATTTTTTTTTTTTTTTGAAACATGATTTGCACTATGTTCTCAAACGTTGAGTAAAAAAATGATTAAATTGAAAAAAATGAAAAACAAATTAACTAAAATTTCCAAACCATAAAAAAAATCAATTAGAATTTTGAAAAAACTGACCCGTTTAGTTTGATTTTGGTTTTATAAGTCTAAAATTTTAAAAAAAATCAAACCGAATCCAAACCGAAAAAAACCAGAAAAAACCAGAAAAAACCGAGCAAAACCAGAAAAAACGAGCCAAACCAGTTTTTATTTTGAAAAACCTAACTGAATCGAAACCGGTCAGTATGAACTGGTTTCGGTTTTTTTATATAAAAATCGAACCGAAAATGATTGCCCTTGCTATTACCTTTTTGGAATTTTTTTTTCCCAGCACAGCAACATACAATTTCTTTTTATAAATTAGTGACTAAAAATATATTTGAAAAGAATACTTAGATTCATAGATTATGTTATTGAAAACAACACATCCTACTAGATTAAACTATATTGAAAATTTGTGTTATTTTTAACTGTACAATCAATTTTTAAAAAAATATATAGATTGTGATATTGAAACAATATAACCTGCTTAATTCCTTGAGAAATTATTTTGTGTTTTAAGAATTTTATGAAGATTGTGTTTCTAGAAACATTGCAACCACTCAACAATACAATCTTCACACAATAAATAAATGAATGTCCAAATTTAAGATTTTGATCCTTTGCAGGTTGTGCTTTTCCCAACAATACAACTTCAATTAAGATTTTTCAAGAATAAAAATCAAATAATACTGAAAAAACACCTAGTAACTCGGTATCTAATCTGAATTATATTTTAAATTAAATTAATTAAAATATTAAATCGATTAAACTTGATCAAAGCATGATTAACTTAATTGATTTAAAATTTAAAGTTAATAGGTAAACTGTAATTATATATATTTATTTTTAATATTTTAATTGCATATATATATATATATATATATATAACTTGTTATGTTTGGATTGAGTTAATCTTTATTATCATGTGATCGAGATTTAATCATATGTAATTGAAATATTAAAAATAAATTTTAAAACATAAAAAATATATAATTTTAATATATATTTTTTTAAAATACTCATAAAAGCAACATTTATAAAACTCTTGAATAGGTTTTCAATTACTTTTGCGGCATTTTAACTAGATTATTATTCTTTTTAGAAAAAATCTAATTAATTTTATACCATGATAAAACATTTCATCAATTATACATTTGTTTATTTTGTGAAGCCATTTTTTTCAATTAAATAATTTTAAAATAATCTGGAAAACGGAAACTCAAACATTGAATTTTTCAACACCAGATATCTTATCACAATATAGAGCATTATTTTCAAACAAAAAAGAATTTGGAATAAGTTTATCTTAGAATAATATTGTCAACAAAAGTCTTACAACCCCAACGGCTCAAATTCTAGTTTAAACAAGCATCTATATTTCCGACATATACTTCTTGAACCCAAAACACGGATGTATCGATGTTTAATATTTGTCTTCCAGCTTGGTTGTACTATCATATGGTTTTGTTTGTAAATTCTCTCAACTATCAGGCCAACTTTATAATTTTACTATCATATGGTTTTGTTTGTAAATTCTCTCAAGTACGTGGTCATGATACTGTCTAGAAGAGTGAAATCAAACAAACACACACAACACACAGAAATAGGCAATCTTGTTGGAGATAGTGTAATTATAATTATTTTTTAAATAATATTTTATGTCAAAATATATATTAATAATATATATTTTTTATTTTTAAAAAAATATTTTAAAAATCAACACATCAAAATGATTGGAAAAATTAAAAATATATTAATTTAAAATAAATTAAAAAATTAAAAAAAATTTAAATATAAAAACAAACATGTTCAATCTCAGTCCAAGTCCATGCTAGAAAACGATGTCGTTTCTTGCAAGGTGGCGTCGACTGGTTCAAAGATTTCACCTTCAGTCACTGTCGTTTCTCTGCGCCCTGCCTCTCATCTCACGTGACCCAGATGACTATTCAACAAGGCAGTAATGTTTTTCGTGTGTGCTGCTTACCCTGCTTGCTGTTAGAATTAATTACTCGTGGCCATATATTAATCAGTTACGAAGAATATTGACCCTTCGACCATTCAACTGCCCTCGAGATCCTCCCAGATCTCACACACACGACACTCGAGATGCAGAACTCGACCAATAAATGGCCATCTTTAATTTTCTTTGTTTTCTTTAAAATATTTTACATATATAACAAAATTATATGTAAATTGTTTTTTTGTAAAATAAATTTTTAATATTTAGCTTGAAAAATATCTTCTATGTTGATTGTGAAGAAAGAGATGATGAAGTGAATGTTGTGATGCTGAAATGAAGGATATCATAAAGGAGATTATCTTATGGCTGAAAAAAAGAAGAATAAATTTTATGAGTTGAAAATATTTGTAGTAAATAAATTAAATTTAAAGATTAATTTTTACATATTTTTTATTAATTATTTTTTTAGTAAAATATTTTACAATAAATAAATAAAAAAAAAATTAAAAACATTTTTTATAAGATATTTTACGCAAAATAAAAAAGAAACACCCTTGGCCACTCTCGTTTGTCTCTTTGATTTAGAGGCTGTTTGGCGCTGCGGTTCAAATAGTTTTTTGTAAAATTTTAATTTTAATTTTTTTACTAAAATTGAATGTGGTTTGTACTTTCTGGATCGTTTTGATGTGCTGATATCAAAAATAATTTTTTAAAAATGAAAAAACATTATTGGCATGCTTTTCAGCACGAAAAGCTATTTGAAAAGTAACAGCTACCACACTTCCAAACACCCTCTTAATAGATTTTGATTTTGATAATAAATCACTTCATTTTTTTTTCTACACTAAATTCCGAGGCAAATGCTATTTGGATGCAGAGCTTTTAACAGCCAATGGTTTATTTAGGTGTCAGATAATGCAGTTATGGCTATGTTTTAAAATATTTTTTATTTAAAAATAAATTAAAATAATATTTTTTAATTTTTTAAATATTATTTTTAATATTAATACATTAAAATAATTTAAAAATACAAAAAATATTTTTAAAATACAAAAACAAACACGACCTTAATTATGTATAACATAATTTCTTTCTGGTAACAATTGTTTTTTAATATGTAAATTAAGATTAAGTTATCTTTCTATCTGAGTTTAAGAGCGTGTTTGAGAGTGTGGTTGCTGTTGTTTTTTAAAGTGTTTTTCACTCAAAAAAGGATGCCAATAATATTTTTTTATTTTAAAAAAATTATTTTTGAGATCAACACATCAAAATGATTTGAAAACATCAAAAACATATTATTTTAAAACAAAAAAAAATTTTAATTTTTTGAAAAACGCTTTTCCACCGCAATGCCAATACACCCTCTAAAAAAGCACCTATATTTTATTAAATTTCTTTACATGCTGACTTAAGTTCATAATAAAAATCAATAAAAAAACATACCTTTTTAATTATCAGATAAATCTTATAAGATTATTTCATGCAACATATCCCTTACATTTACTATAGTTTTCTTTTTATTTAATTCCATTTTTGGTATATATTTCGAAGAAGATGTATATTTTTATGGGTTAGTCGTGTTTTTAAAAAGATATGATTTTTTTTATTTTAATTTTTTAAATATTTTATATTATTTTAATGTATTGAAGTTAAAATTTAATTTGTTTTAAAAATATTTTTTAAATAAAAAATATTTTAAAAAACAATCATTACAACTATAACTAACATTACTTAAAAAGAAAAAAAAAAGTATTTGCTCTCTTGGACTATAGGTAATTTTAGAGTGTGACAAAGTGGGTCCGTAGTTGAAAATGTTTCTATTATTCAATTAAATTACAAATTTCTATATACTTAACAATATATATACACACACACACCATGAAAGAAAATTTGATAATTTTTTTAAACTATGCTAGTCTTTTTCACGCGCCAAACCTCAAATTTGAGAGCATCCATTTAATTGTTTGTCGGACAGTTGCAGTCATTTAAGTTCATGAATTTGAAGCATTTGTTATTTCTCCAAAAGAAAATATGCCTTAATTTTAATTTGAAGTTATTTTACAAAATACTGAATACATAAAAATGGCTTTAATAAAAGCTTATATTCTTAAACAAAATAATTTGAAACGAATGATTAACATTCAAAAACTCATGAAGGCTATCATTAACCTTCAGGCAATGTCTTAACAGTACATACCACGATACCAGAGCACCTCTCCTTACAGCAATAAGCCCACTCTCATGCCATCACTCCCGAGTCCCTTCGCCGGAAAACTCACTCAAACACAGTTGCTCTCACTTTCAAGTTTCAGCCCTTTTTATATCTCACACCAAAGCACGCACCCATCGCCTGCCCTATCTTGAATCCCAAAGCCGACTCCATAACCACCGAAGAAGAAGAAGAAGAAGAAGAAGAAAGAAGAAGAAGATCATGCTTCTCTTCGTTTTCCTTTCCATCCTCTTCTTTTCTTCCTCTACCCTTTCTCTGAACCAAGAAGGGCTTTACCTCCAACAAATAAAGCTCTCTCTTTCAGACCCAGACTCAGCTCTCTCTTCGTGGTCCGACAGAGACACCACCCCATGCTCATGGTCCGGCATCAAATGTGACCCAAGAACAAGCTCTATCACGTCCATAGACTTGTCCAACTCTAACCTGGCTGGCCCTTTCCCTACCCTCCTTTGCCGTCTCCAAAACCTTACTTCCCTCTCCTTCTCCAACAACTGCATCAACTCCACTCTCCCTTTAGATATCTCCACGTGTCAAAATCTCCAACACCTTGATCTTTCTCAAAATCTGCTTACAGGTACTCTCCCCCACACCTTAGCTGTTAAATGTTTATTGTTTATTTGTTATTTGATTTACTCTGTATTTGAATAAGTTCCTATTTACCAGGAACCAGTCAATTGTTTACCTATTCCTTAGGAAAATCCCAGCTTACTAGGTGACAGTTAGTCATGGGTTAGATGCTGCATATTTTTCTACTTATCTGTTATTTGTATTTCTATTTAAGTTGAACTTCTCTTAATAAAAGATACAGAGTTGCAATTCCACGTTTTTCTTGTTGTAAAGCTTTAGCTTCACTGTCACATTTTCAATACAATACTTTAGCTTTGAATTAGTCCAGAACACTTAGTGTTCAACAAGTGGTATCAGAGCTTGAGAGTGTGAGAAACAAACCAGAAAGTTAAGGGAAACACAGGGAAGAGAGATCGTGAGATTGAGAGAAACACTGTGAGATTGAGAGAAACACTGGGAAACACAGGGAAAAGAGAGATAGTGAGTTTGTGAGTTTTGTGCCTTTTGCTGCAGCAAAGAACATGGCATCAGAAAATAATTACGTGCAACCTGCAATCCCACGCTTTGATGGTCATTATGACCATTGGAGTATGCTGATGGAAAATTTCTTGAGGTCAAAGGAGTATTGGAGTCTTGTGGAACAAGGAATCAATGAACCAACAGTTGGAAGTGTGCTGACAGACGCACAAACCAAGATTCTTGAAGATCAGAAACTGAAGGATCTTAAAGCAAAAAATTACTTGTTCCAAGCAATTGATCGGGGGATTTTAGAGACCATTCTCCACAAGAACACATCCAAGCAGATTTGGGACTCAATGAAGAAGAAGTATCAAGGGTCAACAAGAGTGAAGAGGGCGCAACTTCAAACTCTTCGCAAAGAGTTTGAAATTCTCCACATGAATACTGGAGAGTCAGTCGATGGTTATTTTTCACGCACTCTTGCAATTGCAAATAGAATGCGAATACATGGTGATAAAATGGAGGATGTTACGATAATTGAAAAGATTCTTCGATCAATGTCTGCAAAGTTTAACTATGTAGTCTGCTCCATTGAAGAATCACACAACATTGAAGAACTTTCGATTGATGAGCTACAAAGCTCATTGCTATTGCATGAGCAGCGGATGGTGAGCATTATTCCTGAGGAACAGGTTCTGAAAGTATCAATGAATGGTGGAGTACTTTCAAGGGGATATGGAAGAGGTCGCAGCTGGGGCAGAGGAGGTACAGGACGTGGTGGAAGAGGTCGTGGTTATGATCAAAAACCATTTGACAAATCACGAGTTCAATGCTATAATTGCCACAGGTATGGCCATTATCAGTATGAGTGCACAGATAAAGAAGAGAAGGTGAATCTTGTAGAAGCTGAAGCCGAAGAAGAAATGCTTTTAATGGCATTTCTTGAAGAAGAAGAATCCAAATCAGACAAATGGTATTTGGATTCAGGGTGCAGCAACCACATGTGTGGAAACAAGGAATTATTTTCTTGTTTGGATGAAAATTACAAAGATACAGTAAAGCTTGGGAATGGCATGTTCATTACTGTCATGGGAAAGGGAAATGTGAGATTTTATGCAAAACACAACACAGTGCAGACAATATCCAGTGTTTTCTACATTCCAGAATTAAAGAGTAATCTGATTAGCATGGGACAATTGCAAGAGAAGGGATATACAATAATCATTGCAGCAGGTTGTTGCAAAATACATCATCCAGAGAAGGGAGTAATTGCTGAAGCAAGAATGACAAGCAATCGCATGTTTCCATTATACATGCAGGATCAAATTCAAACTTGTTTTTCAACGAAAATGCATGACTCAACTTGGTTATGGCATTATCGTTATGGGCATCTAAATTTCGATGGCTTGAAGGCATTGCAAGAGAAAAACATGGTGACTGGGCTTCCAAAAATCACTTGTCCTACTGAATTATGTGAGGAATGTGTTGTGGGGAAACAACCTCGAGATTCCTTTCCAAAAGGAAAAGCTTGGCGAGCTGAAGAAACTCTTCATTTGGTTCACTCGGACATTTGTGGACCAATTAATCCAACCTCAAATGGCAACAAGAGGTATTTTATCTCCTTTATAGATGATTGCAGTCGAAAGACATGGGTTTACTTCTTGCAAGATAAGTCTGAAGCTTTTACTGTGTTCAAGAAATTTAAAGCTCATAGTGAAAAGGAATGTGGTAATCCCATTAAAATCCTTCGAACAGACCGTGGTGGTGAATTTACTTCACATGAATTTGCAAATTTCTGTGAAATGCATGGAATAAAAAGGCAACTTACAGCAGCATATTCACCACAACAGAATGGGGTGGCGGAACGAAGAAATCGTACAATTATGAACATGGTTCGTAGTATGTTACTGAAGGGAAAAATGCCGAAGAGTTTCTGGCCTGAAGCAGTTAAATGGAGTGTTCATATATTGAATCGTTGCCCTACGTTTGCTGTAAAGAATATTACACCAACAGAAGCCTGGTGTGGATCTAAGCCTACGGTTGATCACTTCAGAATTTTGGGTGCATAGCATATGCACATGTTCCAGATGCCAAAAGAACAAAGCTGGATGACAAGGCAGTAAAGTGTGTATTTCTTGGAGTTAGTGAGGAATCAAAAGCTTACAAGCTTTTTAATCCAATCACCAAAAACATAGTCATCAGTCGTGATGTTCAGTTCGATGAAGAAAACACATGGGATTGGAAGAGAACAGATGCAAATCTGTTTCAAGATTCTGACCTATATGAAGATGCAAGCTACGGAACAGAAGAGGTTTTTATTGGTGATCGCAGAATTGAATCTCACATTCAGCCACCTGAATGTGAAATTCACACAGAAGAGCAGCTGCAAATTCCTATTTCACATGAAGGAACCATTGTTCCACACGGTGAAGGGACATCCAACATACCTCAACGGCAAAGAACAGCCCCTGCATGGATGAATGACTATGTCAATGGAAATGAATTTTCTGATGAAGATACCTTTGCCCAGTTTGCTTTATTTGCAGGTTCTGATCCTATAAAATTTGAAGATGCAGTAAAAGAGGAGAAATGGAGAAGAGCCATGGACACAGAGATTCATGCCATCAACAAAAACAACACCTGGGAACTTGTGGATCTTCCAAGAGGACAGAAAACCATTGGTGTAAAGTGGGTCTATAAGACCAAGTTAAATGAGAATGGGGAGATTGACAAGCACAAGGCTCGTCTAGTGGTAAAGGGCTACAAACAGCAGCATGGCATCGATTATGATGAGGTATTTGCCCAGTAGTCAGGCATGATACCATTCGTCTTGTAATTTCATTGGCAGCACAACACACTTGGCCTATTTTTCAGATGGACGTAAAGTCTGCTTTCCTGAATGGGGACTTGGAAGAACAAGTTTATGTTGATCAGCCCTCTGGATACGTGAAGCAAGGATATGAGGAGCAGGTTTACAAGTTGAACAAAGCTTTATACGGACTGAAACAAGCTCCTAGAGCTTGGTACAGTCGTATAGATGCGTTCTTCACTAAGGCAGGTTTCAGAAAATGCCCACATGAACACACTTTATTTGTTAAAACTGCAGGTGGAGGTAAATTCTTGTTTGTGTGTTTATACGTGGATGATCTTATTTACACTGGGAATGATGGGATTTTGCTTCAAGAATTCAAGGACTCCATGAAAGCTGAATTTGAGATGACTGATTTGGGTATGATGCGTTATTTCCTTGGAATTGAAGTCATGCAATCAACAACTGGAATCTTCATTACGCAGAAGAAATATGCAAAAGAGATCTTGGAAAGATTTCATTATCAAAATTGCAATCCAGTCAAGAATCCAATTGAACCAGGACTAAAGCTACATAAGGATCTTGATGGACAAAGAATCGACAGCACCTATTACAAACAAATGGTTGGGAGCTTAATGTACTTAACAGCTACTAGGCCGGATGTTATGTGTGCAGTGAGTCTTCTTAGCAGGTACATGGAATCACCAACAATTCTGCATTCCCAAGCTGCGAAGAGAGTGTTTCGTTATTTACAGGGAACAACTGATTTCGGTATACACTATAAGAAAGGAGAAGCTTCAAGACTCATTGGCTATGCTGACAGCAATTACGCAGGTGATGTAGACGACAGGAGAAGCACTTCAGGAAGCGTGTTCATGATGAATTCAGGTGCTGTGTCTTGGTCTTCAAGAAAACAACAGGTGGTTACTCTATCCACAACCGAAGCAGAGTTCATAGCCGCAGCAACATCAGCATGTCAAGCAATATGGCTGAGAAGAATTCTTGATGATCTGCATTTTCAGCAACATGATCCTACAATAATTCACTGTGACAGCAGCTCAGCAATCAAGCTTTCTAAAAATCCAGTCCTTCACGGGAGAAGCAAGCACATAGATGTGCGATATCATTTCCTTCGTGATCTTTCAAATGAAGGAACCATCGAATTGGTTTACTGCCGAAGTGAAGATCAAATCGCAGACATCATGACAAAGGCACTGAAGTTGGATGCATTTGAAAAACTGCGTAACTTACTTGGAATGTGTTCATTTCAGGTTCTTGAGCAAGAAAATTGATAACAGCAGTTATGTTGTTTGTTTAATAAAACTGCTATGATGAAATCTCCATAGCAGTACCATCTTAAACTGTTTCTTTGCAGCAATCAGTTTAAGGGAGGGTGTTAAATGTTTATTGTTTATTTGTTATTTGATTTACTCTGTATTTGAATAAGTTCCTATTTACCAGGAACCAGTCAATTGTTTACCTATTCCTTAGGAAAATCCCAGCTTACTAGGTGACAGTTAGTCATGGGTTAGATGCTGCATATTTTTCTACTTATCTGTTATTTGTATTTCTATTTAAGTTGAACTTCTCTTAATAAAAGATACAGAGTTGCAATTCCACGTTTTTCTTGTTGTAAAGCTTTAGCTTCACTGTCACATTTTCAATACAATACTTTAGCTTTGAATTAGTCCAGAACACTTAGTGTTCAACATTAGCTGACCTCCCTAACCTTAGATACCTTGACCTTACCGGAAACAATTTCTCAGGAGACATTCCCGATACTTTCGCTCGTTTTCAAAAACTCGAGGTTATTTCTCTCGTTTACAATCTCATGGACGGTATAATACCGCCTTTTTTGGGCAACATTACAACTCTCAGAATGCTCAATTTATCGTACAACCCGTTTACGGCGGGTCGGGTCCCTCCCGAATTTGGTAACTTGACAAACCTGGAGACTTTGTGGCTCACTCAGTGTAATTTAATTGGCGAAATCCCTGACTCACTGGGTCGACTCAAGAAACTCAAGGATTTAGACCTTGCACTCAACAATCTAGTCGGTTCTATCCCGGGTTCACTCACTGAGTTGAGCAGCGTAGTCCAAATTGAGCTCTACAACAACTCGTTGACGGGTGGTTTGCCTCGGGGGATGGGGAAGCTGACTGAGTTAAAGCGGCTCGACGCGTCAATGAACCACTTAACTGGGTGGATCCCAGACGAGTTGTGTCAGTTGCCGTTAGAGAGTCTCAATCTTTACGAGAATAGCTTTACAGGGACGTTGCCTCCAAGCATAGCTGACTCACCGAACTTATACGAACTCAGGCTGTTTCAAAACGGACTCACTGGCGAGTTGCCTCAAAATCTCGGAAAAAACGCGCCATTAAGATGGCTAGACGTGTCAAACAATCACTTAACCGGACAAATTCCGGCAAGTTTATGTGAGAATGGCGAGTTAGAGGAGATTTTGATGATATCTAACTCGTTTGCAGGTCAAATACCGGAAAGTTTGAGTCAATGCCGGAGCTTGACCCGGGTCCGGCTGGGATATAACCGGTTATCCGGCGAAGTGCCAGCTGGGCTTTGGGGTTTGCCTCATGTTTCGTTGTTGATCTTTTCAACAATTCATTTTCAGGTCCGATTTCAAAAACAATTGCTAGTGCTGCAAATTTGTCAGAGTTGATTATTGATATGAATAACTTTGATGGGAACATACCGGAGGAGATTGGTTTTTTAGCGAATTTAACTGAGTTGTCGGGTAGTGAAAATAGGTTTAATGGATCATTGCCTGGGAGTATAGTGAATTTGAAGGAGCTTGGAAGTTTGGATCTTCACGGGAATGCCCTGTCGGGTGATTTACCGGATGGGGTTAATTCGTGGAAGAAAATGAATGAGCTAAATTTGGCTAGCAATGCTTTTTCTGGGAAAATTCCTGATGGAATTGGAGGAATGTCTCTGCTTAATTATCTTGATTTGTCGAATAATAGGCTTTCGGGGAAAATCCCAATTGGTTTGCAGAATTTGAAGTTAAATAAGCTCAATTTGTCGAATAATAGGTTGTCAGGAGAGATCCCGCCATTGTTTGCCAAGGAGATGTACAAGAGTAGCTTTATTGGGAATCCTGGATTGTGTGGTGATATTGAGGGGTTGTGTGATGGGAGGGGTGGCGGGAGAGGTATAGGTTATGCTTGGTCGATGAGGTCTATTTTCGCACTTGCTGTGTTTCTTCTTATTTTTGGTGTGGTTTGGTTTTATTTCAAGTATAGGAATTTCAAGAAAGCAAGGGCTGTTGATAAGTCGAAATGGACTTTGACGTCGTTTCATAATCTGGGTTTTAGTGAATACGAGATCTTGGATTGTCTTGATGAGGATAATGTTATAGGGAGTGGATCGTCTGGGAAAGTTTACAAGGTTGTGCTTAGCAATGGTGAGGCTGTTGCCGTGAAGAAGCTCTGGGGAGGCCAGAAAAAACAGGGTGGCGATGTTGATGTTGAGAAAGGTCAGGTGATTCAAGATAATGGTTTTGAAACAGAGGTTGCAACTCTGAGTAAGATTAGGCACAAGAACATTGTTAAGCTATGGTGTTGCTGTACTACCAGAGACTGCAACCTATTGGTGTATGAATACATGTCTAATGGTAGCTTGGGTGACCTGTTGCATGGTAGTAAGGGAGGCTTGTTAGATTGGCCAACAAGGTACAAGATAGTTGCTGATGCAGCCGAGGGACTTTCTTATTTGCACCATGATTGTGTTCCCCCGATTGTGCATAGAGATGTGAAGTCCAACAATATATTACTGGACGGTGATTATGGAGCTCGGGTGGCTGATTTTGGTGTAGCCAAAGTCTTTGATTCTACTGGGAAGCTTCAATCCATGTCAATCATTGCAGGGTCTTGTGGTTACATTGCTCCAGGTTAGTGCTTGATGTTCTTCCTGACTGGTTTTGCTGCTACTCTAGTTTTGATGTGTGTGAAGATGATCTGTGCTGAAATTCCATATTTTTTTTAATCATGTATTAACCCGCACTGATTTTTCTTATGTTTCTAGTACATCAATTATTATTAGGGATATTGTTTAGGATTTGATTGCCAATTCACAAATACTAGTAGTCATAATTTACAAGTTCTCATCTGACAAATATATTAATGGTCTGTCATTTTGCCGAATTGAAAGTAAATTATTTTGATACACTTGATGCAGAGTATGCATACACCCTTCGAGTGAATGAAAAGAGTGACATCTACAGCTTCGGTGTGGTCATACTCGAGTTGGTAACCGGTAAACGCCCAGTCGATCCGGATTACGGGGAAAAGGACTTGGTCAAATGGGTATGCACCACTCTAGATCTGAAAGGAGTGGACCATGTTATTGACCCGAGACTTGATTCTTGTTTCAAGGAAGAGATATGCAAAGTCCTCAACATCGGCATCCTCTGCACTAGTCCCCTTCCCATCAACCGCCCGTCGATGAGAAGGGTGGTAAAAATGCTGCAAGAAATCGGGGCAGACAACCAGTCCAAGACCGTGAAAAAAGACGGCAAGTTGACGCCTTACTACTTTGAAGATGCCTCAGATCATGGAAGTGTAGCTTGAGTAAACAACCAAAGTGTTGTTGCCAACATGGACATGGAAGGAGCACATAATTATAAGCTCCAGTTTTCTTATGGAGAGAAGGAGAAAGGTAAAAGAAAGGTGGTGTTAACGTAATCAAGGAGTCGGTGATGGTATTGTGTACACTATAAAAAGTAATTGAATGTAAGAAAATTTCCTTCCACCAAATTCGATTGGCTGCATGCATTCCACCAAAGTTCATTTGTTGATTGTGTGATGCTCAGTGTTTACTGTTTTTGGTGGTTTCTCTCTGCAAATCCTGTATCTTCGCCCGTGTGCCATGGACATTCCAAGTTCTTATGCCAAAACCCCTGTTTAGGAGGATTTAGAAGTTTATTACTGGTTTTGGCCTGCCTCTACAAGGGTGGTCTTTTCGTAGGCCCTTCCTATTTATAGGTGATAGGCTGGCTGGCTCCTTTTGGTGCCCTTTGTAGCTGTAGTGACTGGACTCTATTGAGTACTTGCTATTATTGAGTAGCATGGAGGTATTTTTAATATTTTTTTCTTATAGTTTGATATATTAATATTAAAAAATAAAAATAAAATATTTTAATATATTTTTAAAAAACACAGTACTAAAATTGGTAGTCCAGATGGCAACACCAAGCAAGGATTAATCAACACTGGTTTTGTGCATGTGCTGCCATTTATGGAGAACACCATCACTGGGTGCATTGAAGTGGGGAATACAGAACAGATCTTTCTTGGGCTCTGTTTGTTTGCAGGAAAGTAAATTTTTTTTGGAAAATGAATTTCGGGGAAAGTAAATTCCTGGAAAGTGAATTCCGGGAAAGTATTTTTTGATGTTTGGTAGTGTTATGGAAAATACTTTCCAGTGTTTGGTTGTATTATGGAAAATAAACTGGAAAATAATTTATTAATATATTTTTTTAATTTATCTAATATATATAAAATATTTAATATAAAATATTTAATCACTTACAATAAAAAAAAATGAAATCTAAAATGTATAATGATGAATTTTTTTTTATTATATCCTATATTCATACATAGCTTATTTTATAAAATATAACTATATATATCATATCATATTGTAGAGAAATAAGCTTGTGAAATATTTTTTACTATTCCATGAAACCATTTATAATTCCATTACATACGAAATACATCCGACAAAAACTATAGTTTTAATAATATTTTTAGCATGTAATAAAATTGGATAAAATATTAAGGTATAAAATTCACTCTAAACTATTTTTTTTTTAAATGTTAAAAAAATAGCAAACTTAAAAAAAAAAAAAAAAAGTTCTGCAGGCAAGTGAACGGTGCAAGAGACTGCACTGTTCATGTTAATTGCACTGTTCAATGAACAGTGCAATTAACATGAACAGTTAAGAAAGCACGAGAACGCCGGCTCAGGAAAGTGTTTTCCAAGAATAAAAAGCGAAAAACACTTTCCTGAGATTAACGTTAACATTTCCTTTGACCAGAATTTACTTTCCTTTCCATGTATTTGCCAAACATGGGAAAGTGAGGAAAATGGTTTCCAGAAAAGTGAATTCCTGGAAACAAACATGGCCTTAGAAATAGCGATGACAATTGGTGGGGTGAGGTTTTTTTTTTCTTTCACACCTGCACATGACTCGGTACCCACCCTTACCTGTTAGGCCCTCGCCTGACCTAGCTGGCTTTTTTTTTTTGTTAGATTTTTTGAAAATTGTATCTTTAAATCTTTGTAGCATCTCACAAAATCAAATCTGACAATCTTATTTTCCTTACAAATTTTTTTTTATCCTATAAAGTTTATCTTTATTCTAGATTCATAAATCAAATATTAGATATTAATATAATGTTATATGAATAGCCTTTATTAATAATAAATATGTATTTATATGAATATAATAATATCACATGTAACCACTTAATTGACTACATGTCATATTAAATTAACAGGCTTGATGGTGGTTGTATTAGCCACTATCTAATGACATTATCCAATGTGGTTGTATTAGCCATTATCTAATGACATTATCCAAACTTTGATGGATAATTTTGAGTGCTTATTAATTTTTTATTTGTGCTTTTTACATGGCCTCCATTTAAATTAAAGTCAACATTATTCCTTTTATAAACTCATTAAAGCCTTTTTTTTTCCGATCGTTATTCATATATTTTGGGAACCTAGATAAATTTTCACACGAATACATCAAATTTCATAATTGTTTTTTGTCAAATAAGGACATTGAAGTAGAAAGTTTATCTTGGCCTTGTCAAACAATAAAAAACAAACTCTTGTTCCACTTGTTAGAAGAAAATAATGTGGTAGGAGTTTATGAACAATAATGCAATAAGTAAAACTAAAAAACAAGAAAAAGATTTGAGAGGACGGTGATTTTATTAAGTGTTTTTGTCTTGTGTATTCCTCTCTATATTTATTAATCATGCTTCTGATTACAATTTTATTTATAGGCCTCAAGTCCTAGATAAACAAGAAATTAAGCTACTTAAAAAAAAAAATCCTAATTTGAATAGGAAACATATTTCTGCCGACTTAACTAGTCGATTGTTTTTTGAATTGGTCGACGATTTAATTAAATTAAATTGGTTGCTATATTTCAATCAATTGACTGGTTCAATAAGTCAACTAATTTAATTATTTTTTTAGAAATTTGATTTATTTTCAACATAGTAGAGTAGCAAACAACACATCCTAATAATGGCTTGGGTAAGTACATGAAATATTCCTGACTGAACCTTGGATTGATGAACGTGCAAATGTCATCTTTCTCAAAGAACATGAGCCATTGCGAGGAAGAATGGGTTTCCATTTCATTAGAAACCATGTCCCATTGGTTAGGAGGAGCTTCTGATCGAAACAGTCTGCAGGTGGCACTAAAATTATACATAAAATTTACCTCCACATATATACAAAACAATTAAATTTATTATATTGTCTTTCTTATTGTGAATTGCGAATAACAAATATAAAAAACTATATAATAAATATCGGCTAATTAGTATACTGTAAATTACACTTCCTTCCTTTACTTCTTGGCTCAAACCTTAGAGCCAACAATTAGAGAAATTTATTAAATTTCTTTGGATATAACATGATGATGTGGGGATGCACTCTTAAAATTATATAGAAAAAAGGACTTAGTCTCTGTTAACTCATAAACTAGTCCTTCTAATATATTATGAAACTACAAAGACTATCTACATGTTTGAAAATTTGACAAAACCTCTCTTATATACTAAAAAGTCTTTAATTACTATTTAGAAAAAACAAAGTCAAATTATGAAGTTTTGAAAATTAGAGAAACAACAATAAAAAAACTCAAAACAAAATAGAAAGAAATTAATTAATTAGGAAAATTAACATTTTTCCTATATTGAAAATAATTATATCCTTTTTCAGTTTCTTCTTTAATTTTGTAAGTTTTTAATTTAACTATTTTTTTAAATTGAAAATATGGACATTTGAGCCCAAAAGTGTTTTTACAATAGATTCTTAAACGTTGAGGGATTTGTTTCAAATTTTTAAAATTTTGAATGGTTTTTATAAATTTATAAATAAGAGATAACATTGTAATATACCCATTTGCATACTTCCTCAAAAAGAAATTATTTTGTAGTATATATTAATTACCTGATGTGAGGCATTACCTGGAAAGATAGAGACAAGAGAGCCAACCGCAAGATTCCCATCTTTTATACAATATTTGTATTTTGAAAAAACCTAAAGGTGAAAGGAAAGTCATTGAACCTAAGACACAGAAAGCCATTCATTGTGATAGTATAATTACTAAATTGTTTATTGATTATGATTTTTTTACTATGATACAATTATTTTTTTGTAAATTATATGTTATTAGATTGATTATTTTATTTTTATTTATACAATTAAATTTCTAATTTAATCTTATAATAAAATAATATAATGCTTACTTATTATAGATATTCTTGTACTTTCAAATTTTTTAAAATAGTAAATTTACTTTGATGTCCTTAAACTAAACCAACAAAATTCTCACCCAAGATCTTTGTGTTGTTTTATATTGGTTTATTATAAATTTTAAGGGTACTTTGGGAGAGACAAGTTTTTCTTTTTGTTTAATTAAATAAATTTAATATGAAACTCATTAACAAGAATTTTGAAACTGAAATATTTTTTAAATAAAATAAAATGTTTAATTCATAAATTATTAAATATAAAAATAAGAGCATAATAGGGTATATGAGTTGATCGAGTTTTAAAATCCTGATTTATCACCTGACTTGTGATATTTATTTTTTAGATTTTTTGATGTATTATTATATGTAATATTTATATTATATCTGACTTTAATAGATTAAGTCTAATAAAATAATACAAGATTATAGATTAGCTAATTGTTTTTCTTAAAAGTCAACTCCCTTCGTTTGGCTTGATTGCAGGACTACAAACACAAAAACTGATTCCCACAAAGAATACCAAATCCTCGACCCTTTCTACTTTCTCCCAAACCATCCAAGAAAAAGTTATTCTAAGAATCTCCATACCAAAACTTCACCGTAATTCATTCACGCAGCCATTATTTCAGTCCCATAAATTTGACCAGAAAACTATACAAAATGTAATGTTATATACATTGCATGTGACATCACCCTTGGATGTGTCTCATGACAAAATTTATAGCCTCCTTAATTTCAACATTCACTGACCATCTTCTCCCTACGGTATGCATATACACATTTGTCCATCGCAGTAAATGGCGTGAAAAGTTAAGGACTCGGACTCATTCTCCTCATCCCACCATCCATTTTCTTCTAGACGTACACCTTCTCAACTCATCTCTGTAGTCCAACTTGGTCCATTGTTCATCTCCGAGCTTGCAGAAGATAATCAGAGGAAGTTCGCGTGTAAATAACATGATGGTGCGGGTGGTTTCATGGCTTGGAGGTGCTGACAAAATGCAATGTCCAATTCTTTCACCGAGTTCTATTAATTGTGGTAGCTCTACCTTCTCTAGTGCTATAGGATTCCGAAGAAAAAGATGGTATTCAAAATGGGACACAACACACCAGCTACGATATGAAGCCAAAACATAGTTGGTGCGCAACTCCGGGATTCTCCCATGGTAAATCTTAGTTAGGTTTAACAAAGCCGAAGTCAATGAAGGTGCTATTATAAAAAAAATTTAAATCTCAAGCTTGAGGATGAAGTTATTTGATAACAAGATTGACTTGTCTTATAAGTATTGTATTGGAGGATATATATATATATATATATATATATATATATATGAAGAATATGAAGAAGATTTCCTACAACTTGCAAGGTTTGCTCTCTATAGCTATTGCCATGGGAATAAGCAAGCCAGGGATAAGGTTCGGGCATAGGAAACCATTGATGTTCGAGAGTCCTTGCAGCATTTTTTTCCATCTTGAAATTGTTCTCAACTGGGCTTTTATTGTGAGGGAAAACTCACGAGGTCGGAAATTTTATTGGGTGAGAGAGAAGTGATGAGTGTGTAATATGCAACCCTCCTATGAGATTCCTGATTATTGCATTTTGCAGTTGCAATTTGGCTTTTACTTGTAGGATTGCAAATTTTTCTCGCAATTATTTTCACTATCATAAGAATATTTTGTGATGAACATGTAAGGAATCAACGTTAATACCCACATTGATTTCGATGCTGAATTATTGAAAGGAAATCCGAAATTAATTAAACCACGAACCTATTTAATGGAATATGTTCTCTTTCCTTTTTTCTTTATCGATGACACGAGGTTGCAAGAGAGAGTGAGAGAAAAATGCTCTCTTTAATTAGGTTTTGTTTTCTTATTCAATGGAGTTTTAATTTTGATATTTATTTCAATCAACTTTATGGCATCATAAATATTAATTGTGACCAGATCTTGGCTTTGTTAAATTGGACGTGGATGACATCTCTATGAGAAATCTAGGTTAAATAGGTTTCGAGGGTTTATTAGGGATTGTGAAGGAAATTAGGTGGTTGGATTTGTTGTTATTTATTTTGGGGTCTCACATGAATACATAAAAAAAAAAGAAAGAGAAAAACCGAAAAGGAAAAACAAAAAATTTGAAAAATTTGAAATAATAATAAAAAAATCAGTGAAGAGAATATGAAGAGCGCTTAGAAAATTACCAAAAACAGGCTGGAGATAATCAAAATATACATGGTTGGAAAAATTGACAGTCTAATTTTGACTAACGAGGGCCCTAATTATAAGATAAAAATTAATTTGGGAAGAAAAATTCATAATTGGATGTTCACAGACTCGATTAGAGTTTTTTAAGGTTTAATTGAATTTATTGAGGGCTTAATTGCAAGAACAATTAATTTTTTAGTTTAATTTGGGCTTTAATTAGAACAAATTGAAGTCTATGAGTTACATTGTAATTTTAAAAAACTAATTTGGTTAAACCATTGAGCTCGATTACTTGAATATTAAAATTTGATGAGCAATTATGAATTTGATTGACAAATTCAAAACCAAGGACCAAACTGAAAAATACACGAGACTTTAAGGACTAAAATTGACCAAATTAAAGGTCAAATTAAATAAAATTGAAAGATAAATTGTTAATTAAGGGTCAAATGCACAAATTGATAACCAATGATCGATTTGAAAAGGGCACTAAAATTTGGGGCTGACAATTGAATTTGGCAAAAAACAAAATTGCATAAAATTGAAAGTTAGAGGGTAATTAAAGATATGATCAAGAATACTTGAGATTTTAGGGACTAAATTGAATCTTGATTAAATCTCAAATTAAAAACCCTAATTTCTCGGTGGCTAACCTAGACAATATGTTGTTTGGTTCATGTTCAAAACACATAATTTGGAATAGATGGCAGACAACACATTGTTTGCCCATTTTTCATTTTATTTAGCCAGTTTTGAGCTGATCAAGTTGACATTTTCAAATGAAAGAATATGAAACTACATACCTTCAAATTGAGAAAGGTTATATTCAAACAAAAGGTGTGAACCTCCTGTAACAATTCCAAGTGGTCTCAAATGATGTTTACATCAGAGTTACTCTAGAGAAGCCTTGAAAATGGTCAACTCAATTAGCTTTAACTATGACACCTATTTTGTAAAACCACTGATTGTTTTCTTATGTTCACACTTTAAACCTTCTTAATTGGTTCTTATCAAAGACTAAACACGTTTCTCTTAAGATTAAAAATCTAGAAACAACTTCTTGGTCTCCAAGTTTAGCAAAATCACTAAAATCTCCAAAACCAAGTTTGTTGTAAAACCACCGTTATAAAACTAGCAAGAACAAAGCTTCCAACTGTTAAAACCACCTCAAAACCTTCATGTTTATATTAAATGGTCAAATATTAATCAATCATGATTAATCCAATACATTAAAAAACCTTAGAAAAAGCCTATAAATATGTTGTAACCCATTTTTAGGTCCCCATAAAAAAATAATAAATACAAAAAAAAAAAAAATGTGCGCAGTAACCCGTAGATTAATTCTCTGGTTACTGTACACACAGTAACCCGGTTACTATGTGCACAGTAACCAGCCCATGCAAAAAAAAAAAAAAAAAACAAAACAAAACAGAAAAGGGCTAAACGGTGCCGTTTTGAACGGCACTGTTCCCCTTTCTTCCCCGCCTAACATACAGCAGTAAAGAAGGAAAAAAGATGTATATTTAATGGCGTTGGTCCCTCCAGCCCACCGACCGCCGGTCCCTCTAGCCCACCGACCGAAGACATTGGCCGACCGCCATCGCACCGCCGAAACTGAGGGAGGCACGCCTGGACAGCCACGCCCGACCAGCCGCCGCATGACCCCACGATGAAAAAAAAAAAAAACACATGCTCACGGGCTATAAATTGAGGAGAAGAGAAGAGAAGAGAGGAGGGGGAGAGAAGAAAGCAGAAGAAGAAGAAGCAGAGAAGAGAGTCCAACATCACCACCGCAGGTAGCCTTTCCCGTCGTTTTTCTGTTCTGCATGCAGATGAAAGATTAATTAGCGAGTTATTGTTTCAGCATTTTATAATTTTTCCGCGTAATTTTTATATCATTTTGATTAATATTTGGTGGTATTTTTTTATGTTGTTAAAAGTACAAAAATCTGATTTTAAAATACCCGGTTTTCGTCAAAAACTTCCACAAAATACAAAAAAAATGAAAAAAAAAATGTTTTTGTGCATACGGCCAAGTGTCTCAAAGCTAAAAATTTATGTTGTATTTTTTCATACACCAAAACAAGATGTTTTAGCATGCATTTTGGCTTTAATAACCAGTTTATTAAAGTCAAGAGAATATTGACCAATATTTCAAAAACAACAAAATTTTTATTTTGTTTGTCTCTTAGTATCCGGGGTATGACTTTACACGTAATGCATATTCCGGATATTTAATTTTTTTTTTTTTGGACAATAGAACCTGGGGTATGACATTACATGTAATGCGTATTCCGAACAATAAAAAACCACAACACGACCTTATATTTTATCAGACATTAAAACAATGCAGCTTACCTTAGGTAGGGCGTAGTTGGGGTGCTAATACCTTCCCTTTACGCAACCAGTCTCCGTACCCGATCTCTAAAGACCAGTTAAGGTTCCTAGTAACCAGAATACTAGGTGGCGACTCCCAGTCTATATTTTCACTTGAAGAGACAAGAATTCCTTGCCTCTCCATTTTTTCTTAAGGAATAAATATTTCCGATTTTTTCCATGAGGGTGGACGATCGCTGCGCCGCCGCACACGTGTGACAAAATACACACTAAAAACCAAAAGAAAGAGAGGGAGGAAAATCTTGATAAGAAAACTAAGTGTGAAGATTCAAGAGCTTATTACTAGCATTTCTTAAGATTTGATGTAGTAAAGCTAAAATTTGCAAAATAAAAAAATAAAGGGGCAACAATTTTTAGTAAGCTTTGAAGGTATAAACTTCCCCTAACCTAGGAGGTGATATCCATGAGGCACACCTCTAGCTATCCCTTCTATTTTAATAATGTTTTTGAATTTATTTTAGTGTTATAATGTTTATGTTTTTATTTTGATTAATGCATGAAAATGTTGTTTTTATTATTATTATTTTTTTTGTTTAATCTTGCTTTGAGTTGTTTGTTAATATTGTTGGATGTTTGGATGATTGTTTTTTTTTTTTTATGAAATGGGATAGATCTTAAATCTGCCAAATAGAACAGTAGGGTTGTTGATGTTTTTTTCTGGGTTGCTAATGCATGTTCTAAGCTCCTGAGTTTTGGCCAAGTCCTTTTGAATGTTAAAATACCAATTTTGAAAACCAAATTATTGAATATGTTTGTTGTTTTAATTTGATAGTTATAGGAATTGGGATATAAGTCATGATTATGATGATTTAGTGTTGTTTGGTGGTTATGTTAGTTCAATTATATGTAATAATGGTAATGTGTTTTTGTGAAACAAAAAAAGCTTTGTTTTGGGCTTGGAATGCATATGCTGCGTTAGGCGGTAGTTGAGGTGTTTGAGAATTTTTAGGTTTTTTGTATTTTGTGTTATTGGGAAGAACATTTTCTTGGCTCTATGATTTGGTTTATTTTTGACCAATTCTTCACACCAATAACTTCTTGAGGTTTGATTAATTAATAATATAGAGTTAACTCGCATCAATAACTGTTTTTTCTGAGTTTTATTCCTAGAGTTTTGTTTTTGTATCGAAACTTATTTTGATTAAATTGTGATTATTGATTGATAATCATTGATGTTTGATGCTTGATTATTGTTTAGTGATTGATTTCCAACATGTCTATGCCTTTGAATTCATTGTATCTAATAGGATTTGAGAGTCATGCGGTTGGGTTTGCTTTGAATATTCTTTGTGTTCTTGAGTTGTTCTTGAATTTTTTGTGTTTGATCCGTTTTGGTCAAAATCTTGTGTTTTTATGTTTTTCTTGCAAGTCTGATTTGTTTTAATTTTTGATCTTGGTTTTGGTTTTTTTTTTGTTTCAGGTCAAACTAGTGTTTTGGTTCAGTTTATGGTTGAACAAAAGATTTTAGGTCAACTTGATTGGGTCAAATTCGGGTCATTTGGGTAAAGCCTAGTTTGATTTTCAACTTTTTTTATAAAGGTTTTTTTGGTTTAAAGATGTGTTTGACAAACATGCTCTTAGACCTATTTTGACAGTTTTATTTTTTTAAAAATGAGTTTTTGGCAAACAAAGTCTTAAAAAAATATATAAATATTTTCAAAAAAATAAAAGTTTTCTTTTTGTATATGGAAAAAAAGCCTAAAAAATATTTGAGCATGTCTTATAAACTAATAAAATAATTTCAAAAATATTTTTGCATGTTTAAAAATAAAAAAAGTGTTGCACGAATTTTACAACCAAATTGTAAAATTTCAAAGGATTTTTACCTATATTTCAAAAATACTAAAAACTTGTTTTTGGTAAGAAAATACATTATTCACTTATAATATAAAGATATGAAAACCTACAAAATGGTTAATATAAAAAATATTATTCGGGATAATAATTTATTATTATTCACTTTTAAATAAGAATAAATAAAAATATGTTTGGGGTTAATATCCAAAATATTATTGAGAGTAATACAACTTATTCACTTCTAATGAGGAAAAAACCACAAGGAATTTTATCATAAATATTATTTGAAATAAAGCAGTAGCCAAAAATTCCAAGTTTGCCCAAAAAAAAAACCCCAATGATAGTTGAGAATATTTCAACCTATGTCCTATGATACAAGAGTCATACATCTAAATTATGAAATAAAAAATATATAAAAAATAAAAATAAATGAATCTCTTTGGATTTTTATCTTTGGTTCATCTGTAATGTATAATCTAGGAAGAAACCTATTTTCTTTAGACATCTTTCTGATTAAGTTCTTAATTTAAAAAACTAGAGTTTGTTCATTATAGCAATCCCATCATGGATACACTCGTGAAAATAAAAACATCATCAGATCATATCAACTACAAACAAAGAAAAACAGTGCAACTTACCTTAGGTAAGGTATATTGGAGGTGTTAATACATTTTCTTTACTCAATCAGTATCTTGCCTAGAATCTACGAAGACCAGTTAGGGTTCTATTAACCATAATAATAAGTGGTTCTATCTAACAAAAAATCTCCTAAACCTGCTTGAGAATGGTCACAATAACATTACTCTCTCACGAATACGATAGAATTTTTAATTTACTTATAGAGCTTCTTGGTTTTTGATGATTGATTAGGATCGAGGTTATAGAAAAGTCCTTGGCAATTCAAATTTTATTGGAAGGCAACATTGACTTCCATCGTTTTTTTGCAATTGTCATGGACATAGGTCAAATTTAGAAACATGGTTGAAACTATATTTCCTCATGATTCAAAGTTTATTTTTTTTTAAAATTTATTTATTTATTATGTTTATATATTGTTTTTATGTATTGATATTAAAATTAATTTTTTAAAAATATATAATTTTAATATATTTCTAAATAAAAAACATTTTAAATCACCACCGTTGCCACAATTCTAAAATTGCTTTAAAGATCTTCTGGCTAGGGAATGAAAGGTTAGACTTTGTCATACTTTTGATTGAAGACGATTCCTGTATGAACTTTTTAGCCAAGCAAGGAGCAGCGAGCATATCCGAGTTTCATATTTGGAATTATCCCTCTCGAAGGATAGTTCCCTTCTTGCAGAATTTATGAGCATCAGTTATAGCAGAGGCCATTAATTTGTTCTTTTTCTTTCTATTGTAAATAATAATAATAATAATAATAATAATAATTGTGACAATATAATAATACTTTTTCTTTGGAAAGTATATTCTCTACGTGGCTGAAAAAAAAAATTGATTGTACAATTGACATGCTCTTACCGGGAACGCATACATTTCACTGTATATTACAAAGGTATTGAAAAATAAGATGACTTGGATTTTTTTTTTACTACATGATTTTTGTTCAATAAAAAAAATAGAAGGGAAGAGAATATGTTTGGACAAAAAGAATAATAAACAGTGAGATTAAGTGTGTTTAGTAATAACATGGAGATAACATTTTAAAAATATTTTTTAATTAAAAATATATTTAATATTTTTTAATATCATAACATTAAAAACATAAAAATATATCTAAAAAAATAATTTAATATTTTTAAAAATGAAAAACATTTAAAAAATTAAATTTAACAAAGGAACAAACCTGACTTAAAAGCTGACCACTTTTTAATTGAAAAGGTACAAACAAAGAAGACGGCAGCCAACCGTGAACCAACGCAACTAAACTAATTGGACAGATTTCCAAATTTCCTACCAAAAAATCTCACTTTTCAAAGCGTACACACATTAGATATTTAGATACCTCGTTTCCTCTCTAACTTTTCTGTTTCACTTTCTAAACTAGCCCTCACAAACATGAAATCAATCCCCATATAAATGATCATTTCTTCGTGCAGCAGTTTATAGAGAAACCATCTTCTCCGCACAAACATTCTTTGCCTCCAGAGAGATCATATACAGTAATTTCAAATCACCAATCAATATCATATACAGTCCAAACCAGCAAAACACTATAGCCCAGATCACAAAATATGAAATCCAGCCAGGAAGTTGCTTATTATTTTATCTTGTCTCTTCTTGCAGCATCTGTTGTCATTCTTGGTTTGGTCCTGACGATCTTTTGTAGAAAGATCAAACCGATAGAATCTGAAGAAAGTCTTCCAGCCGCCAAGATTTCTGCACAGGGGTGTCCATTAACAGATATCGATGATGCTACTGAAGGGTTCAATCATCGAAGAATTATCGGCACCGGTCGTTTAGGCACGGTGTATGCAGCTGTATTGCCGAGCGATCAAAAGCCGGTCGCCGTTAAGAGAATACACCCTTCTCTTGTTCTGAGCAATGCTGGTTTTGGGTTCACTTCGATACTGAAAACACTCTCTTCGGCTAGGCATCCTAACATAGTGCCTATACTAGGATTCTCTCAGGCTCCCGGTGAGAGAATCATTGTAATGGAATTTGTTAGTGCGGTGAGTCTGGATTATTACTTGCATGAGAATTCTGACGGGGCGTCATCATTACTGGACTGGAGCCGGCGTTTGAGTATCGCCGCCGGGGCGGCGAGAGGACTCGAATACTTGCACGAAGCGATGGCACCGAATATTGTCCATGGATGCTTCAAGGCATCAAATGTTCTACTAGACGACAAGCTGTGTGCTAGGGTTAGTGATTATGGGCTGTCTTCATTGGCTCCTTATGAAAAGAGGGGGCTTGCGGGGTACGTGGACGATGAGCATTGGAGGAATGGAAGGGGGGAGGCTTGCAAGGAAGGTGATGTTTATGGGTTTGGTGTGGTTTTGTTGGAGCTGTTGAGTGGAAGGAGAGCAGAGGAAGGGTTACTTGTTAGATGGGCACTGCCATTGATTAAACAAATGAGGTTTAGTGAGCTTCTGGATCTCAGACTTGTAATGCCTTCTGATATGAGACCAATTATTAGATTGGCCAAGGTTGCTTCAACTTGTGTTAGCAATTCCAGGAAGAGTAGGCCTTCTATCGTCCAAGTAGCTACGATTTTAAACAACTTGGAGATCGAGGTGTGTGCTTGATTGCCATGGCGTATTACAAAGAAAAAGTCAATTTTTGAAGGGGCACCGATTTTGACTTTTGTCAAAGTATTTTTTTCTGCAGATGTATACCCAATTCAATTATGTATTTATCAAATAAAAACTGACTGTTGTATTGAGTGCATTTCTCTTTGGACGGTCGTACGCAGCTACATTTCTCTTTCAACACCAACCGACTTTGAACAATTTCAGAGACTTTTCTTAAATGTAATAAATTGATTAGCAATTTCGAATAAATGCAACCTCCACCCTTCGAGCCAACTAATACGGTCTACAAAGGTTTGCTATCTCTAGGACTAGGAGATGACGATGAGAACTTTGTTGGAGGATTTCAGTGGAGTTGTTTTAGAGTTGTAAAAAAATATTAAAAAAATTATTATTTTTTATTTTAAAAAAATATTTTTGATATTAGTATATCAAAAACATATAAAAACATAATTTTTTTTAATCTCATTTGAAATGCAATACCAAATAAGCTTATCTTAATTTTAATTTCGTCGTGGAATGGAGATCGATTTGGTAATCACCCGTGAAAAGGGACTCGTTTTCTTTTCTTTCCCTGCAATGAAGATATCCTTCGATTATCTTTAGAAATCTAAACCAATTTCTTGAAATTAAATTATGAAAACCCTTTAAGAAAGGACACGTTACCCTTTTCTATTGGATAACGTTGACAAGTGACAGCTCGTTGTCGCCAAATGTTTTTGTTATTAACATATAATAATAATAATAAAAAAAAAGAGAGATGTAGAATTGTCATAATTTCATGTAGATTTTTTAATTTATTGTTTTTTTTTTAACAAGGGAGGTCCACATCACTTACAAGATACTTGTGTGTATATGGCATGTTGTGCTCCTTTTATTTTTTCAATTTTCAAAGCAAAGAAACAACAACTTTCATGGTTCTTTGGCCTAGGAAAAAAAGACTTGAAGTTCAAGGCTGTAGTATGGAATATTGTGCTAATTCTATTTTCAGTCATGGAAGCAAAGAAATAAAGATTTTATGATCATCTGACTTAGTGAAAAAAGAAACAACTTGGGTTTTATGATTATCTGACTTTTTGATATTCCGACATTGAAAATATATTTTTATTGTAAACAAAATATTGTAATCTTTTTTGGCAATAAAGTAGAGTTTGAATGATATTAATTAAAATAATATATAAAATAAAATTCTTAATTAAACTAAGTATTCAATAATATTATATATTTTAAATTAATTAAATTTTAATAATTAAATTTTAATTAAATAAAAACCAACAGTAAAATATAGACAAGACTACAGGCTTGGGACGCACAACACACATGACCCATGAAAAATTAGCCTTGGCCCATGCAACCAGGCTTTTTTCATTTTAAAAAATAAATAAATTGGACAAACGCATTGTTAATCCAATTTCTGTTTTGAAAATAAGCATATAACATGTTATCTGTAAACTCAGTTTTCTGATCAATATCAAAGAGGCGGTGAAAAAATAGGAGAAGGTTTTTTGAACCAAAAAAATTAAAATTAAAATATTTTTCATATAAAAATACCTAAAAAAACACTCTTATAACATCAATGAAGTAATTCATGAACTCAAAAAACCTAAAAATCAGTTTAAAAATATAAAATTAAATCAAAAACAAAATATCTCTAAACCCTAATTTACTTTTTTAGTAACATAAAAAATAAAACATAATTCAATGACACTTTTAGTAACACTTGGCCACCAAAATTAATTTTTTTTGACATTAAAATTTGGCCAATGAGCATTTTCTTTCTCCTCCATTGTTTTTACAACTCTATCTCCTCGCTAAAACTTAGAAACTGATATATAATTAAAATAAATGTTTTACTAAAATATATAATTTTCAAATAAAAGGAAACATAATTTTATTTTTAACTATTTTTTTTTTGAGATTGTGAACCATGATTTCATTACCACAATCAAGTATTTTATAATTTAATGTAATGTTATTAAAATGAAAACTTTTATTTATTTATAGCTATATTCTAATTTCCCTTTTTGTGGGTTGATTGTTAGTCGGCTGCCAGTGTTATCAATCAATGTTAGCCCTTAATCAGAAGACCCAATCTGGAGGAGGTCAAGTCCTAACGTAGCCTCGTTTGTTATATATATATATAACCCTAACCAACCTTAACAAACTTATTAATATTTGAGTTTCACAACTTTATTCAAAGTGAATATGATAGAACATTGCATTTATGAATATCTAATTTATTATTTGATTAATAATAGATAAAGTATAAATATAATAGAAAATTGACTTGTGAATACCTATTAATAATTCTCATAATAATTTTATTCAAACTTAATAAATTTTTTTTAGATAGCTACCATTTCAGATTGGATATGAATATCCAAATCCTGACCTAATAGGCAATAAATAGAATAAAAATGCTGTCAATCCAATCCAATACAAATGTGAAAATGAAATATACACATTACAGACACACACACAAAATTTATGTTTTTTTTTCCATTCTTATAATTTACATGCTTCAACACTTACATTATACACATAATATTTATAATTTCTTCATATTTTTAAGTATACATACATTATATATATATATATTATCACTTTTTTTATTTTAAATTGATAATAAATAATTTTTAGATAATGAATACTCAAAATGGATATTTGTTCTAGATATGCACATAATACATATACTCATTATCATTCCCAGGTGGATCACATTAAACCTGGGCCCATGATATGCGTGTGAGTTCACATTTTTAAGGGAAGAGAGGCCGTGGGAGTGGGTCTTCTTCATTAATGGCTGCCCTACTTTTAGTTTATAGTTGGGTTAGTTCTTGAATTTATTCAAAGAAGGAATTTGTTAATTTATATTAACCATTTACTAAATAAATATAAAAAGAGTTTTAAAAGAATATAAATTTTAATGAGTACTTTGAAGATTTTGGAAGGAAAACGCTAATTTTAGAAATATAAAAAATTAATTACAGTTTAGTTAATCACGCATTAAAAGGAACCTTTATAGGCAGGAATTAAGATAGAAAATTAATTTTAAAAATTGACGAGACGAATATTTATAGTAAATTTTATTTAATTATTTTTATTTCTGATTTTATGCATTGAAAATTAATTCTTTAATGATCAAATCTTAAGTATGTAATCATTAATTTATTTTTTAAAAAATATCTAACTGCAGTGATAACTTCTTAAATTTAAGCCCTTCATAACAATAAAATGAACCACCTCATTTATCAATTAGATAAAGCCTCCAAATATCATTTTTTATTACATTATGCTGCCTAGAGTTTTTTGTTTCCTATGAATAAACTAATTTATTATATATATATATATATTAATTTTTTAATGCCTAGATAGTTTCAATGTGGATGTATTTCTTGTTTTTTCAATGGAAAAATTTATCTATGTTTATAACAAATGCACATTTTCTAGTTTTTTTATTGAAAAAAGAAAACTAAAGGAAAAAAAAAAAAAACTATTTTCTATACTGAATACACTCATAAATTTAGACAGTTTGTGAGCCTTCCAACATGTGTCTTTGTATCTAAGATCATGTATATTTTGTGTTTCAAAAATATTTTTTAAAAAATTAAATTGTTTTATTTTTTTATTTTAAATTAATATTTTTAAGTGCTTTTAGATAATTTTAATGCGTTGCCTAAAGTTTTTTGTTTCCTATGCATAAACTAATTTATCAAATTGTATTATTTATGTTCTTTCTTCATTTAAAAAATAGAGAAAACTTGTAAAGAAAAACTCTGAAGAGCATCTAAAATGCATGTTTCAAACTCAATATAATTTATTTTCTTTTAGATTTCATGGAGAGATATTACATTTGAACATGAAGTTTATTTTTTTTTTCTTAACTCCACTTTTTTTTTTAAACGAGTTTTCCCTTATTTCTAAACCACCCTTTTGCTTGTCAATAAAGGATGTGATAGAAATCATGTTTTTCAAGATTTTGATTTTTGTTTGTTTGAAATTAATTTTTTTTTGTTTTTAGTGTTCTTAAATTGTTTGGATATATTGATATAAAAATGAAATTTAAAAAATAAAAAAAAATATTATTTTCATTTATAAACTGGTAAATACAAAATATATTTTTAATAATAATAAATAATTTTTTATATAATATATATCAGCCCATACAATTCAGTCGGCGGTAACGTATACGAAGCCCACCAACTGCAGGTCCAAGTCCAATATTCAAGGTCCAGCAACAGTTCAGCAAAGACTGTTCTCGGTCCAGCTTGAATAAGCAGCAGGAGGAAAGACAGCATTTGTTTTGTTTTTGATATATATTTTTTAAGAAATATATAAAAATAATAGAAATTCAAACACCTACACAGGGAGCTGGTGAAAAAATAAACAAACTTATTAATATCTCCCCGTAAAACTAGAAAAACTGAAATCTTAAGGCTAAGAACTAATAAAATTTATATTTCGCCCCCCTTCCAGAAAATTTCTCCTAGTTTTAGCCCCCTAAAAATAATTATTTGCTCGTCCCCGCCTACAGCCGACTCTTGTTAAAGGGCTGTGTCAAAATCTAGTGTCAAAATCTAGTGTCAAAAAATATCCTTTGTAATCTGTTGTGTGGTTAGGATTACAGCTTGTATTATACACAACTAAATATAAATACACAGAACTCTCCCACGCACGCCCTTGATGAAGGGGAGTTTTTACGGAATTCATTTTGACATACCATGTGCATTTACCTATTTTTCATTTAACGTATATTGAAATTATTTCTACGAGAAAAAACTTCAATTTATTTAAATATTCATAATCTAAATTGAATAACATGAGTTATTAATAAATGCTTTAGAAATAAAATACTTTGCTTGTACTTTTCACTTAAACAAAAATTATATCATTCACCAAGAAACTATCATCTAAAATGTTGTACATTTTTTCTAACTTTTAAATTTTCTAACCAATATAATTAAAAAAAAAAAACTAGAATTGAGAATCCGTCATTGAATTATAATATATATCATATCAACAAATTCTATAATCTTATAATTTTTTTAAAATATTCATGTATATAAGTATATTATCAATATAGTCGATTTCATTATAACAAAAAATAATCATAAATGGTTCAATCTTTCTTAATTGATGATGCAATTCTTCTATATATACTTATACTTAATTATGCCTAATCTCTTTTTAAAAAAATAATCTTTACCTACCATATGATTTTTTTGTTAGATAATAATATAAATTATATGTTGGGATATTATTTAATAACTTGAAATTTTTGGTTAAGAAAGTTCTATGACATGTTGTCATAATATTGATGATAAATGATCATGAGTTCAAATCTTACTATACACTCTCTTTTTTAATTAAAATTAATTAATAGCATAAAAAGAATATATATAAATAATAATATAAATTATATATTGAAATTTTTCCTAACAATCTTTAAACTTTTTAATGGAGAAGATTGGTTTTATATTTTAAATATTGTCTCCATTGAATCTCTGCATATATGATTATATCTATTATGGCGTAAATCTCCAAGGTATTTTAATATTTCAAACATATATTGTCTCCACTAAGTTTTAATATTTCAAACATATATTGTCTCCACTAAGTCTCTGCATGTATGATTATACTTATCATGTCCTTAATTTTAGGCAGATCTCCAAATTTCTATTTCAATGCTTCTTACAAATGGCATTAATTCTTCCTAGTAGTATATATTCTACCACTATTCGACTTAATAATATTTATTCATTTTAACCATACATAGTATATAAAATTACTTTAGTATTCTAATTAGAAACCAAGGAATAATATAGCAATTAGACATATAAGAATTTATTAAAAACAACCTGTACTTGAGGTCATGGTCTGGATTTTTTTTATACATGTCTGGATACCTCAAGTTAAAAAATAAAAAAAAAAAACCCTAGAACGACATTTTCGATATCAAAATGTGTCATCTGCAAGACAAGTGACTAGTTAGCTTCACCACTCTTAGATCGATAATCTCTGACTAGCTAGTTGCTCTTCGATAAACATGATTAGTTCATTTTTCAGATAATCAATATGGATAAATCAAGAGGGAATGCTGTTGAGCATAAGCATGATAAAGCCGCGTTTCGTGATTTTGAAGCTCTTCTGTGTACAGACTTTTCCGACAGAATGGGACTAAAAACAGGACAAATATCGCTTTCGCACTAATTATTTGGGAAATTCCTTCAGTTAACCCAGGAAATACGCAAGTGTATTTCCTTGTTGGATGCATAAGCAGAGGCAAGTTCGTCAATCTCATAGCCATGAATCTTCACTGCTGCTGATGATGATGATTAAGCTGAGAAATAGTCCAAAAAGTGCGTGATGCCCCAGAAGTCATTGGTTGCCATGAAAAAGTTGGCAGCATCTTTGAAATCTTGGTTTACTTTCTGCGTAAGGGAGGACCACTTTAATTTGAACAAGAGCGCGACCCATGATGAAAAGGGATTCTCATCAGAAGATTTTTTTTGACTTTATTATATTTTTCTTAATTAGTTAAGATATCTACATGTTGGACCTTGATTTAGGAAATACGATAGCCTTTCCCAAAAAGTCTTTACTTATTGATAGCAAATACATATGTAATTTATAAAAAACTAAATAAAAATTAATGTTTTTACATTTTTTTTTATTAATTTATGCATAGAATCCTACAAGAATTATCGGAATGATTTTATTTTAAATTTATTAAAATTTGAAGGATATTAGATTTGAAATTGAAAATCAGAAAAAATAATTCTCAATGATTTAAAAATCTGAGGAAGATGGCATCTATTTAGACATATTATGGGGCATATTGTATATAAAAATATTTCATTATCACATCTGAATTGTATGTAGGATGTGATGGGATTTCTACGAATATTCTAGAACTTTGATGAAAAAAGGGTGTAAATGTAATACAATTTTCTATTTCTCGACTTCTTATAAAAGAAATAGAGCGAAAGAAAAACGCCAACCCCATTACATTTCACTTGTTTGGAAGGAGATGGGAAATGGGGAAAGAGGAAAATGGAGTGAGAATATTCCTGCGAGACCCTTTACCAACCTCTCAATTTTGGAGAGGAAGTGAGGAAAAACTTAAGAAATTAGATTTTCTTTCCTTAAAAAACTAATGGTACATGCATCCGATAATTTCCACCCTGCCTAATTGTTTCACTCCATATTTTATCATTTAGTTAGAATTACAAGATGAAGTTCTGATAATAGTGAATGAAGCCATAAAATTTTAGTAGTATCATTAGCCAAAACCTTGTATTTGGTTTTCCTGGAGGATCTAACAATAGTTTGTTACTTCTTATATTTCCAAGAAACAAAAGTATTATCGAGATACACAAGATAATTACCAATAGATTTATGATCATCAACACTGTTAGCCCAATTAGTATCAGTAAAACCATGAAGAGACAAGGATGACTCTCGGGTAACATGCAAACCATAAGATGTCATAGCCTAAAGATAACGCAAAATGCATTTAACAACCGCATGGTAATTCTTAGTGGGAGCATGCATAAACTGACACACCTTATTATCAGTATAACAAATATCAAGCATCGTAAAAGTAAGATACTATAGGGCACCAACAATCTGTCAATACCTAATGGAATCAGAGTACGAAACACTTGACAGAACGACCAACTTAGATGAAGAAGATGAAGGGGAATCAACCGATTTACAAGAGGACATACTTGCTTGTCGAATAATATCAAGAACATATTTTTGTTGACTTAGTAGAATTCTCATAGACATGGGTTTAACATTAATGCCCAAGAAATATTACACATAACCTAAATCCCGAAGCTTAAATTTTGAGTTCAGTAGAGTAATCAATCAATAACGTAACTCTGAGTTACTCCTGGTCAATAGAACATCATCAACATACACAAGTGAATAAAAAAGAGCACCACCAAACGAGAAGATGAAGAGATAGGTGTCAACCTTGGATGCTTGGAAACCAATGGAGAGCAAAAAATCACTCAACCAGTTGTACTAGTCTCGAGGAGCTTGCTTAAAACCATATAATAATTTATGAAGACAACATACATGAGTAGAAAAAGTAGAATGAACAAAACTAGGGGTTTGTTTCATGTACATCTCTTCCTGAAGAATTTTATTTAAAAAGGTATTATGAACATCCAACTGATGAATTAGTCAACCATGAGAAACAAAAATAGTGAGCACTAATCAAATAGTTGTAGGCTTGATCATATGACTAAATGTCTCTGAATAGTCAATTCCTTCAAGCAACCAATTAAGCTTTGTATCTTTCAATACTACTATCAGTGCGTTGTTTAGCCTTATAAACCCATCAACTTCCAACCAAGTTCATAAAGGAGTGGTAAGGGACTAAGGTTCACCTTCTATTAGTATGTGAAGCCTGGATTTCCTCTTTTTACATATTATTGGTGTGTAAATGTGTAATGCATTCCATTATTACATTATTTTTTAAATAAAATTTGTGAATAGATAACAAAGGTTGTGCCATGTACGGTACATGTAGAATATTGGATAAAGTGAATGTAAGTTTAGATGCTTTGATTTTAGAATGAGCAATATGAGAGATAACAAGGCCTTTACCATCTCCAACATGCAGTTGATTAGTACTAATATAAAATTCTGAGTTCGTCATACTTGTAATGTCAGGTGTCACATACTGATTAACACTTATATCGATAAACCACGTAATAAGAGTACTCACATAAGAAGTATTAAAGGTCAAACTAACATTAACTTGCATATGATTAGTGGATAATTGGGAACATTGTTGTGCTAAATACCTAAAAGTGTAATATAGTTGACATTTTATTGCCCAAATTGTTTTCCAAAACACTAACTAGAACCGTAGCCATTACTATGAAGATTATGACTGGAGTTATAGCCATTACCTCCAAGATTGAAATGACCACAATTATTGTTCTTCCATTCTTCACGAAAACAACCTCCATGGCTAAAATTTTGATTATAATTGTTACTTGAAGGCCATGAATGACATTGCAAAGGGAGAGTTGAAGGAGGTTGGGATAATGTTAGCAACAATGGAGTTGTCAGGTTAGGTTGAAGAGAAGACTTGTGCAAAAACTCATTTATGAGAAGATGGTTGTGAAGATCAGTTTATAAAAAAAAGTTTTACTCAAGTGAAGATGGTTGTCACTAGGTTCTACCCTATATGTAACACTTCAGTAGATAAAGACGATAGAACAACACTTATGATCAATTGATTTTGTTGCTTTCATGACAAAAATAAAGGATTGAGAATAGACAGACATATTAGCAGATACAATATAAATAAAAAGGATATGAGAAATTGGTGTTTGATAGTTTTAAAAAGATTATTTGTTGAGTATTTAATAGAGGAACAACAGCCTAATGAAAAGAGATGGTTGCATCCATAAAAGATAGATAGACAGTAGTAGATGCGTTGGTAATGACAATAGCAGATGAATTAATCATAACAACAAATGAAGGGAAACCACCAGAGAATGAATTTGCACTAGATGAAGGAACAACAATAGAGGAAGAAACATCAATAGGGGAAGGGGTTGTTGCAACAAAAGAGGGAATCGGTGCAGCCATGTAAGAGTCCATTACAAAAAAAAATACCAAGTATGCTCTCATACCAAGTTAGAAATAGAAGAGCAATATATTTTTTTGAATAATAATGGTTGCTAAAGAGAACAACAACCATCCTTTGTGTGTGTGTATGTTTAGGGTTGTGTACAATAGTAATAATAGATTGGACTACATATGATAATTAAACTATATATACAGTAAATCATCTTTTCCATATTACATTTTAACTTACAAAATAATAAGACTATTAGCATCGAGTTTTAGCAACTAAATGCTAATTTAGCAATGGATTAGCAACAAATTGTGTATTTATAATTTTCTAATATCAATCTTTTTCATCTTCTTTTTCCATTTTTAATGTCAGTAACGAATAATCCATTACTAATAAATTAGCAATTACAAATCTGCTATGATATTTTATGTTACTAATTTTGTTGTTATTGTTTTTTCAGCAATGAATTTTAATTTTATTTCCAATAGATTAGATAGTTTCTAATATCCTTATTTTTTAATAGTGGAAACAAGAAATTTATTTCTTCTCCACCTTTTTTCCCTTTTCATCTACACCCTATCCAAACAAAACATAAAAAAAATATTGTTAATTTTTATCTTATTTTCTTTCTCGACCTTCTTCTAAATATCTTCATGTTGATTGTGTTAGCAAAGTACATGTCAATTTGTTTAGTTAAATTGGCAACATGCAAAAGTTACTTTACTAATAGAATTATGATCGATTAATCATGATTGATTATTATCAATATTGATCAATCATGGTTGGTAACAGTGAATCTTAATTAATTATATCATATCAATTATAGTTAAGAATTCAACTTTGTGTTCTTAAAGCTTAATTATCCATAATTTATTGAACGATCTCAAAGCAAGTGGTTTTTAAGGATTTGAATAGCATCATCTTGAAATATTGCACTATCAATCAAGACCTATAAATTATTTTGAATAAATAGAGTCAAGTTCTCTCTACAACAAGAGATTAATGCTTTGGAATAGACAATGTATTGGAAAATAAAAATAAAAAGAAAAAGAAAAGAAAATAAAAGTTGATAGAAGATTGTCGCTAGCTGTAAGATTTTATCATATTGATCTCTTATCTAAACATCCTACTCCATCACTATTTATACATGATTTTTTGGATTAAAATTGATGAGCAATTAGTTCTGATCACCACTAGATTTATTTCTTGTCAGTTTTTAACCTTTAATTATCCACCATAAAAATTGATATTTTTGTTTTAAAACCAAATATTTTTTCCTTTTGAAAAAATTGTTCAAGTAAATAAAGATTACTAGTCAAACATGTTATTCATGAGATGAATGAAAACTTTTATGCGCTAAAAATTATTTTACAATTAACTCAAATTCAAACACAAACCAAACATATGGTGCATGGGTTAAGCTCAAAACCCACATAGCTTAGGGCTTCTCCCTTCTAAGCTTTGGTTTCCTACAAGTTTATTTTTAATTTCTAAACATTTTACTATATAAACTACTTAAAAGGTTTGTAATCTTCCAATATAGGATACAATATTTTTTTGTGTTTGTATTTAGCAAACCAATTTCTTATTCACCCACAAATAGTTCTAGACATTTTGATATTTTATATTAAAGTATGTAATTATATTAGAGAATATTTTTCAACAAAGCTTAACCCTTAATATGAATGGATCTTATATTTAATGTGACCTTAAATGTGCCAATATTAACTGTGTTTAAGAACTTTTTTTCAACAAATTAGTCTAAGCTTAGTTTAAGATGTACGTGCCTGGGGTGAATGCATAGTTGTTGTAATGAAGAAATAAGCCATCTAATCTATACATATAACGAAAATAGAAGACAAGATTATACAAGAGGTTTGTATTGATACAATTTAGTTTTGTGCAATATCCATTTATTTAGGAATGTTAATAATAGTGGTTATTAGGATAACAATTGATAATTGACAACATCATTAGTATTTAAACAATAGAGGTTCTTTGAATTAATTGCAAATTGGTAAAATCGAATGTGCAAGAAAAGTTGCATAAGAGTTGGCATGTTTTTTTGATCAATAGCTGCAATCAATCAACAACATAAATGTTAGATGTCCATTTCATCTTCTAATCGGAGAAAATAAAAAGTCAAGTTGTGAGGGGATTTGTGTGGTATATGCAATCAGCTACAAAAATGGATATTCTTGCTAAAGTTTAGAGTTAGCTAAAACTTGTTATAAAAAACAAGTCTTGTAGTCGGAGAAATACTATAGCAAACATCTTCAATGGAAGAAATATTACTACATCCAAAGATTTGAGTAAACTGACTCTCATTTTTCCTATAATAAAATGCATGATAATTTGACTTTAGGTAGTATATACTATATAGGTCCAGTTTGATAAGATGGTAAGAGTTAGGTCCTAAACCTATGTATATAGAGGGAATGTTTGGCACTGTAATTGGAATGTGTTTTTAAAAAAAATTAAAAAATTTATTTATTTTTTATTTTAAATTAATATGTTTTTGATGTTTTCGGATTATTTTGATGTGTTGATGTTAAAAATAATTTTTTAAAAATAAAAAATAATATTTTTAATATATTTTAGAATGAAAAACATTTTAAAAAGTAATAATAACTATATTCTAGCTCGACTTGAGGGGGTAATTGTTATATGACGAAGAATATTGCAATTCCAATAAAAAGGGGTGAAATGAGTTATGGATAAGCTGGAGGATTGACGATGGAAATCGGGTTGCTGGTTCTCTTAATTAATCTTGATGTAATTTGAATATTTTTCTCAAATGATATGAACCGAAAAAGCTAGCATAAAAGGAAGATAGAGTCTCAGAGAGATTACGAAAAGAGAATCAAGGTACAAAATTATTTTTCATTACCAATCATTGAAAAGGAGACACAACTATAAAGTGATAACATGTCCTAAATGCTTCGTAGATGTGAAAGCCTGCAATCTTGAGTTTAAATTTATGTGAATAAATATTCATAAAAGAGGAAAGTGAAGAGGATAAGGACTTGTTCATTTATAATTAGTCTATCCAATTCATTAGATAGCTAGACTTGGACCGTTTGGTAAATTAATTAAGGACTTGTTCCTTTGTATAATTAGTTAAATCTAGCACTTAATTTTATTTTGAAAATTAATATTTTAATAAACTTCTAATTGCCCATGTGTGTATTTTTAAACTCTCATAATCAATTATTGAATTTGTTTTTGGCATCAATTACATTATTGAATACTTTGCATTCGAATTCTATATCAAACATGATTCTCCGACATGATGTGTAGATAACGCGTCTCTCAGATTTTGCTTGTAGGAACAACCTCTTTAGCAAAATAATGTAAACGCTGAAATAATTAATTTCCCGTATATATTCAATTTTCCCATAATATTCCAAGCTATTAATAATTGACTCATCATATCTCTAATAATCAACGAATTGACATTTGTTATTGTTTCATTCCCTCTAGGTTAATGATGAGAAATGATGTTTAAGACCAGGAAATTAAAATCTTATTTCTTATATTGAATATCCTAATCATCATCAATCTATGGGATGCCATCTCACCGTACTAAAAAGACAAAAAAACAGCTATATTAACAGCCCAAAAACGGTGTGTTTAGGGTGAATTTGTAGTTGTTTTTTAAAGTATTTTTTATTTGAAAATATATCAAAATATTTTTTTTTTATTTTTTAAAAATTATTTTAAATATCAGCTAAAAAAAATATAAATTTAAAATAAATAAAAATATATAAAATATAAAAAATACATTGAAATACTAAAACAAACAAATCCATGAACTATGGATGACTTGAAAAATATCAGTTTAATACTTGGTTTTAGTATTTTTATTATTATTTTAATGTAATAATATTAAAAATAAATAAAAAAAATTATTTTAATATATTTTTAAATAAAAAACATTTTTTTTATCATAATATCAAATACACCCTAACACTAATAAATATATCAACACCCTTGTCGAGCTTCCATTTCGTAATTGCAAAAAGTATGTGCATGATTGTCAATATGGCAGGTTTACATGTTTTTACTGTTGTATATTCGTGTTTTTGGGTTGTCAGAGGCGTACGCACGAAGGTACTTGTGCATGCCACCCTTAAATATTATAGATTTTTCTTCTCAACCATTACTTCCATCAAACTTATTTTATTTTCTATAACCGAAAACATATTAATTACAAATTTAGACTTTTGAGTATTTGTTCATTAATTCTCTTACACCATTTTTTAAAAAATATATCTCGATTTAAAAATTAAAGTCATCGAATAAATTTTTAATAACTTGTTTTTGTTTCAAAAGTGTTTTTTTTTTAAATTAAAATTTTTAATTTTCAAATTATTTTGGAGATTCTTCTTCATACCTTATGTGCGTGTGTTTTTTTTGTTTTTAGATAATTTTGATGTACTGATTTCAAAAATAATTTTTTAAAAATAAAAAAAAAATATTTTTTTAATACATTTTCGAGTGAAAATCACTTTAAAAAGTAATCGCCACCACAGTACAAGCACCCACCATATATAAAAGCGATTAATTCTTGAAGCAAGTTAAGGTGGTTGTGTTTCAATTTGAAAATATCAAAAAACTATCCCAACCCAATAACTTGAATTATTAAGTGAGGTCTCAAAACATAATTTATATTATTCTCTAATACATCTTCAAGTGAAAGTCCTTAGAACTTGAAACTTACTCAGACCTGCATTATCTTGTACTTAAGTTTTATCAAATAAATAAGGATGATGAGATTCGAACTCTTAACCGCTTAGTCAATAAAGTTTTAATATCACGTTAAAGAATTATCTCAACTCAATAATTTAAATTATTAAATAAAATTTTAAAATATAATTTATATTATTTTATAATAAATATCAAATAAGCTAGGTTTGCCAAAGATGAAGTATGCACAATTATGTTCGCATACAAATGTTGCGAAGAGTAATGAAGAAGGCAAGGCTGGAGGAGAGGACAATTCGTGAAGGACCCTCCTGAGTCCTCTCTATGTAATATCATATCATCTCTATATGGAAGGCAAGGAACAGGACGCTAATTGACAGAGTCTCACAAAAAGATAAATCCATATCCACACGTTGAAGTTAATGCTCAAAAGCTTGACGCCTAAGCTTAAGTGCAGCTTCTCTGGGAAGATATATAGCATATTATATACTTACATTATGACTTATCCATCCATCACGTGATGTCGGCTATTATCATTCACCCCATCAATCAATCGACTCTCTGTTTAAAACTAATTATATTTGAAAGTGTAATTATGATTATTTTTAAAAATAATTTTTATTTAGAAAAATATGTTAATAATATTTTTTTATTTAAAATTAATTTTAAAATTAACATATCAAAATAATTTTAAAATAAAAAAATATATCAATTTAAAATAAAAAAATTAAAATTTTTAAAAATATTGTTAAAATGTAGTCCCAAACACGACACTCCCGACACTGTCACCGATCACATCTTTATTTGTTTTTATGTATGATTTGCAAGTTGTTGACCATTGATAATCTTGGTTGTGAAGAAAACTATAACACTCTTGTTCAGAAAGACATCGACCAGTCAGAAATTAAAAACAAAACAATAATTTAGTTGAGTCGGTTTCCAGTTATTTACCAGGTTGATCGACTGTTTTTTTTTTTTTCTTTACCATCACAGCCTTAAAGTCTTGGTCCAAGAAAAATCTAATTATAAAGGAAATATTAGGTAGGTACAATAAAATATTTCTTTTCTTGGCTTTTGGATGGGAGTGAATGAGTGTTTGGGACGAGTAGTTTTTATTTTCTAGTGTGTTTCAAAAGTGTATTTTATTTTGAAAAACTATTAAATTGAATTTTTTAGTATTTTTTAATGATTTTGATGTGTTTCTATTAGAAATTAAAAAATAAAATTAAAAAAAATATATTTTAATACATTTTAAAATAAAAAATATTTTTAAAACATATATTATACCGCAATACAAACACATGAATTTAACCTCATAATTATTTTCACCTCTTTATTAAAAAAAAAACAGATGAAGATTACTACTTAATAAACTGATTAAATATCTAAATTAACCAGCCATAATTGTATGCAAGGATAAGAATTTGAACCATAAAATCATCTGAAACATGAAATGCACTATAAATTAAATTAAATTATATTAATCAGATAAAGGATATAGATTAATTTATACATCAATTCACAAATGTGTAGTCCAAGTGAAGAAAAGAATTAGTAGATGATCGATGTAGAAATACAAAGT
Source organism: Populus tremula (assembly GCA_964019445.1). Taxonomy (NCBI): domain Eukaryota; kingdom Viridiplantae; phylum Streptophyta; class Magnoliopsida; order Malpighiales; family Salicaceae; genus Populus; species Populus tremula. The sequence continues at coordinate 11,511,740 of CAXHTJ010000003.1, read as the reverse complement.
AGGTGTAACATGTATATATACGGCGAGCTCACTGTTATTTTCATGCCTGTTGGCTCAAATTTTACAGTGTTATTTAAATGGCAGATTTTTACATAGCTTTAAGCAGACTCTAGGGTGACAGTAGAGCTAAGAACCTCCTCCTATATATTTCTTTCGATCTCTCGAAGAGGTGAAATGTCCTTGAAATAGAATCTTGTTGATCAAATTCCCACTCAAAATAGCCCGCTTTCTCTTTAAGATTAGGTCTGTTATTATTTGACTTTCAAAAAACAGTTTATACAATTTTATTATACTAAAGTAACCCTAATTTTCAGACATACCCAAAGAGCAAAGAGATTAAGAAGGCTGTATGTATTGTTTGATACTAACGTACATACAATATCATACCCAAGCTTGATGTCCAAGCAACCCATTTTATTTCTAGAAATTCTATTCTCTCTCTCTCTCTCTTTATTAATTAGCCTTTATCAAATTCTCTTTCTCTCTCTTCCTCTCTGTCCAAGAATAGCTACTTGCAGGTATGCTTTATATATTCAGTACTATACAAAAATAAATCAAAGAAAGCAAGAAAAGGTGTAGAAGAGTAAAATTATTTTGCCTAACATAGAACACGATTCAACAAGTGAGCAATATTCGAGTAACAAGCTCAAAAAACGTGTATCCAGAGACAATTGTCTTTGATTTGCTTACTCTACATGATTTTCGTTTTCTTTTCTTTTTAGGTCTTCATCTTGGTAGCATTATATTTTATTTTTATTTTATTTTTTTTGGGATAAGCGAGCTTGAAGCCGAGACAACAGGGAAAATTCCTTTGTGGAATGAGAATAAGAGAAACACTATAGAGATGACATGGTGCAGTAATAATTCAGTATATGAAAGAGCGATTCAATTAGCCACAAGTAGCTCAAAAGAAGATGCTTTTGTCGAAGCAGAAACCAATGAAATTCGGAGGATAACATGCCCTTCTTGTGGCCATAATTTTGAGTTCCAAGATCAGGTATATAGTATATGCTGCTGCGTGGAACTTACTGTTGTCGCCTTGTATTCATTTTTGTTTATGTTTTTATCTTATTTTTTAATGGATAAATTATATATCTGTATCTATATATAGGGTGGTATAATTCATGATTTGCCGGGACTACCAGCAGGAGTGAAGTTTGATCCAACTGACCAAGAAATACTTGTGCATTTAGAAGCAAAGGTGTTATCAGACAAGCGTAAACTCCATCCTCTAATTGATGAATTTATCCCATCAATAGAGGGGGAGAATGGAATTTGCTACACTCATCCTGAGAATCTACCAGGTGATTGCACTGGTTTTTTCCTTTTTTCCCAGCAATAAGTATCTTGCTCTTTTTCTAGCTTTTGATTTGGGTTTTACATAACATCGACGCTTTCTACGCTGTTATTGGTAGGGTTTTTGCACCAACAAACCTTAGAATAAAGGATTAGCTAGGGTGATTAGATGGTTAATTAGATTGGTGTTTTAGTTTCAGTTCATAGCTCTTCTGGGCAGTAATTTTATTTCTGGACTTTTAAGGCTGGTTTTTTTTTTTCTCTATTCTTTAATTTTTAGGTTTTGGGTTTCAAACATTGCTTTCATATTGTGTATATGAGAAAGTGTAAAGGCACACATAGGAGTGTTCTTGATTGCCTCTATTACTTAACCAACTCATTTATGTTCCAGTTAAGTTGGCCATAAAAATTAATGTTCTGGTGGTAATTGCCTCTCTAATAGGTAAAAGAATCTTATTATATCTTATCAATCTATGCATCATTCGGATCCTCTAATCAAGCTATTGATTAGCACGAACAATGATTAAGGCTATGTTAGGTTACATGGCAGCATTTTTTCAACTCGGAAAACAAATGGGACATATTTCTTACGTTTAATGTGCTCTTCCATTTCATGTCAAGTGATTAGGTTAGCTAGTAACCAATTTCTCTGTCGTGTTTAAGCTGCAACATGGCATTGTAAAGTCTCAAGGAAATAAAAACCCTATAATGTTTCGAATGGTATATTACAAGTGTTAGCGGCCATTTTTATTTAAGCAAGTGCTTTACCCTTTTAGTGTTCGTTTATGATTACATGTCATCCGGTCATTCTTATCATGCAGGAGTGAGCAATGATGGCCAAATCCGCCACTTCTTTCATCGTCCGTCAAAGGCATACACAACTGGAACTAGAAAACGCAGAAAGGTGCACACTGATGAAGATGGAAGTGAAACCAGATGGCACAAAACAGGCAAGACTAGGCAAGTTTTTGCTGGTGGGACAGTCAAGGGATTCAAAAAAATTCTGGTGCTCTACACTAATTATGGTAGGCAAAGGAAACCTGAAAAGACAAACTGGGTCATGCATCAATACCATCTTGGAGACAATGAAGAAGAGAAAGATGGAGAGTTAGTGGTTTCAAAGGTTTTCTATCAAACTCAGCCAAGACAATGTAGTTCAAGCATTAAGGATTCACTTGACAATAAATCGTCAAATCAAAGTGATCTTGTTGATAATCACACTCTAGCCAAGAACAGTACAGATCTCCTTGAGTTCTATAATTCATCTTATATTTCTTATGATCAGGGGAATTACAGCAGTGAAATCCCACCTCAATTTCTCCCTAATTTGGTTGTTCAAGGTGACGGGTCTCCCTTTACTAGATTAGCTGCGGAGACAAGCAAAGGAAAGCTTCAGAGAAGATGGTGATGAGAGAAAGAGCATTTGGTAGAGCAGAAATGACAAAGACTCCTCCTTTGTGCATGGTTGTTGCTGTTGGTGTGGTGTAACACTCATATAATTTATTAGATTGAGGTTTTAGTGAGAGAAAAAAGAAGAAAGGAGAATAAGGTGAATGGCTTCTTTAGTTAAAAAGATAATTAAGCCAAGATCGTAGTAAGGAAGCCTTTGCCATGAAGCTCTTTTTTAGTAGTTTTCAAGTGAGAGAACAATGGAGGTGGTGATATCTTTATACCCGTACAAGGGTGAGGTTAATTACGTTACTGTAGAAAGTGTACAAAGAGAACTTTATTAATTAGCTTAGGAATTATTTAGGGGTTAGCTTGAGTTTCATCTATCATTGTTTACATATACTTTCTTTCATAAGCTTATGCTTGATGAATGTTAAGGATGAAAAATAGTTTTAGATTTTGATTGTCCTCTTCTAAAAAAATTTATGATGTTTTGTTTTCCGATTGCACATTTAATTATCTTGTTCTAAAGGTGTGTGTTTGTAATTTTTTTTAATCAAATGCACCTTTAGATTTATTTAATAATGTTAGCTAGTTTCTTTTGTTCATCATGTGTATTTTAGGTCCTGGGAATGTGGTAACTTCTGTTTTTAAATATTTTTTAAAAGTATATTTGCTTTAAAAAAATATCAAATTTATTTTTTTTAGTGTTTTTAAATGATTTTGTTGTGTAGATATTAAAAAAAATCTGAATTTTTTTTTTATTTTTCAATGAAAAGAACTTTTGAAAAGCACTATGCGGTAGTGTTTGATATTGTGGTACTTGTTGCATTTCAAAGTGTTTTTCACTTTGAGATGAATCAAAATATTTTTTTTATTTTTAAAAACTTATTTTCAACATCAGCATATCAAAACGATCCAGAAACACTAAAAAAATTAATTTGAAATTTTTTTTTAAAAGCAGTGCCACCGCAAAAACAAACACACCTTGCATTACAATACCAAACAGACACTTAATATGTGTTTGAGATTATGATAGTTTTTATATTTGTGGTTTGAAAAGGTAGGTTTAAAAAAAAATTATAAATTGTAGCTTTTTTGTAACCAAGATTTTAATAGATAGTTTCAATAAAATCCATATAAAATAAATACAATGCGTTAATTAATCATATAGTTTCAAAATCATACAATTTTAACCACACATCATTACAAAACTGAACAAACCCTTAATTAACAAGGGATTTTAGTGGAAGAAAATTTGGTGTCTTAGTATTTGATTATTTGACTACGTTTTACAAGTCGTCAGTACCATCATTAATTTTTTTTCCCCTTCTTGTATGCCCTTTTTTGGTCATTTACTGTTTGATTAGTAGCTAAATGGTCTACCAGTCACGTAAATTACATAGATTTTTCAATGAGCTAATTAATGGTTCAAGCATGAAATATTACAATGGAGTTTGTGTAGATTTTACCTTATTGGTCGCTAATCATCTGTTGGCATTGTTGTGGAGAAATTGTGTTGCCTCTATATATCGTTAGGTGCATTTCCGTAGTAAAAAAATGTAGAAACCTTTTTGGACCGAAAGCACTATCTTAGTTCTGGTCGAACACCACCCTAAAATGGTCAAATTAATCCGATTTCCGTTGATCCAATATCGAAGATAATGACTTATAATTGGGTGCGCACCACCAGTAGTCAGTCACCGGAAGTTTGGTCTGTTTAATGAAACCGACTGATAAAAGTTAGCTGAATTTGCAACTTGGCTAAAAGTTAGATGGAAATCCCCAAACCGAAGGACTTGCTCTCACATTATAGTCTTATTTATCTAATGAAACTACCAACAAAAGGAGAAGTTTTACTAGAAAAGAAGAACCGAGCAAGCAAAATAAGAAATTGCTTTTTAAAAAACAAAAAACAAAAAGCAGGCTGTGTATCATCTGCAAGCCCAAATTCCAAATATAATATAGGTGGCAAGAAAGTTGGATTGTCTATGTTTGGACCAAAAACTTGATGTTCAACTCATTTTCAACTATAAACACTCCAAAAATACTCTCATGATCTTAAAGAAAACACTCCTCAAAATTGGTTTTAAAACACAAAATCAAGTAAATATTTTTTTTTCTCTCAACCTCTATCTACTTTTTCAAGCAATATGAAAGGCCAAAAACACTTCAGTGGCACTACTCTCGTCAAAAGGAATACTTTGACACTAAATTTGACTATTTTTTCCAATTAAATTGGACCAACATACCTCTTTCTCTCTTTCATTGTTTTCTGATGCCTCTCTCTTTCCTCTTTAAAGCTCGGGGACCATATGTGAAAAAAAATGAACTCTTTGACTAAAAAATAAAAACCTTAGAAAATAAAAATTAAAATGAAAAAAATTGAAAAAACAAACTTAGGGATCAAAAAAGCTAAAAGCACACCCTAACAATAGTAAAAAAAACAAAAACAAAAACAAAAGAGTTTAGGAATTTGTTTATGTGTCAATTTTTACCCTTAAAGTCTTAATTATGCTTAATCAATAAAATTTAATTTAGTGTTATCAAATCGAACATCAACTTAATGTTTAAACCATTTTAAAACATTGCAAGAAACCCTTAGAACTTTAACGGAGACAAATCACCGATTAACATTAAACTAAGTCAATCACTGCTAGAAAATTGACAAATACAAACGGAAACACCGAAGAAAAAATTCCATTGATATATTGCAATAACCTTTACCAACATAATTGTTCATCCTTGAATCCATCAATAAACACTGACAAAAAAATTTCCCTCGATATATACCAAAGGAATGATGGAGGGTATTATAGTAGGATTCAAAAAGGCAAATCATATGATGATGTGATATTTTTACCGATAGAATTACCGATGATTTAATTGACGGAATAATTTTGTTGGTAATGTCATCGATAATATTTAATTTATGATTTGGCGATGATCGACCCTCTTTTCCCCCTCCCTCATTTCCTCTTTTTTCTTGTATATTTTTTTATGCAACAAACAGCCACCCCTCCCCCCTCTAATTTAACACAATTCAACCTTCCACAACAAATTTGATAATCTTAACACTTAGTTTGTCAATATCTGTGTTCTGATTCAAATTTTATTGAGGATCCTTGACTTTAAATAAGCAAATCTACCTTTTTTTGCATATGTTTTTTTTATAGTATATGTATTTTGTTTGGGTGTTTATTTGTTTTATAGTTTTTTCTCATACAAATTTATTGTATGGATTTATGATTTATACATGTTAGGGTTTGTTTTAGATATTGTAAAATTGTATTTTTTTTTTAAATTGATGAAACTTATGTCGAATTTTTGACTTAAGTGTTTTATGATGAAATAAATAATGACTTATTTAATGGATCCATTTTATATTTTTTTAATTTTATTGTTGAGTTAAAATTTTCAGTAAATGTGTAGAAATTTAAATTTACGTAGATAATTGATAATGAATTAAGAGTACTATTAAAATAGATTGAATAAATTTGAGCTATATTAGTATTTTTACAAATTCTGTAGTTAACGTAGTTAATTAATACATGTTGTCGTCATTATTTTATATAGGTTTGATACAAGTAATGGATGATCGTTCATAGATGTATAGAGATTCACCCCAAAGGTTGTGGATGATGAGTTATTGTAATGAAGTTTAGAGTTTTATTAACTTCGCACTATCTAATCTGAAAAATATTAGTAAAAGGGTATTAGATGTCCATGCAAGAGGTGTAAAAATAAAATTTATTGATCTAGATGTTGTAACGATGCATCTTTTATTAAAAGGGTTCATAGAAAAATACTTATATTTGTATGCTCACAGGAACCATATGTTCTTGACGATACCATGATAGAAAGGATGGTTAGGTTAACTTCTAGTTCTAGTAACGTGCATGAAATTATAGATGAAAATAGTAATTCTTATAGAAATATGATAATGGATGTTATTAGAATGAGTCAGGGTCATGCCAATCAATGTCAAATTGTAGATGAAGAACTTAATACAGATATGGCCAGACTTTTTGATATTTTGAAAGATTCTGACGAACCATTATGGGATGGTTGCACAAATCATTATAAACTATTGTATGTGGCATATGTGTTCAATATCAAGTCAGATCATGGGTTTAGTGAGGCTTGTTATGACCAAATTATCGAATGGACGAGAAACATTTTACTTGAAAGGAACAAGTTAAAAAAGAACTTTTATACTACTAAGTCCATGATAAAACCACTCGGTCTAGGATACCAAAAAAGTAACATATGTCAAAACTTCTGCATGTTATACTATCTTAAAAATATAAAGTTTACTAAGTGCAGAACATATGGGCATTCTTGTTATATACATATGATTGGAAGGGGAATGCCTCTTGTCACATATAGAAAACTTAGATAATTTTCAATCACATCTAGACTCCAAAGGTTATTCATGTCACCAAAGATTGTTGAACACATGACATGACACCAATTATATAATGCGAGAGATGGAGTGATGGTGAATCCTTCTAATAGTGAAGCCTTGAAACACTTTAATAGTGTGTATCCTCAGTTTTCAGTGGAGACAGGGAATGTGCCTTTTGGGTTATGGACATTCTTTTTATTGCAGGCTATGATTCTTGGACGTAAGTCAAGCCCGATGAAGCTTTTTGTAGAAATATATATATGGAGTGATGACTGCTAAAAAAAGGTGCAGCAGTTCGTTGATAGCTGAGCTCAACACTTTATGGTATGTTGGTTTTCAATCTTTTTTTTTCTTAAATTATTATTTCCTTTCATTTGATGAATTTATTTTTTATTTCCAAGATACATATAATAGTTATTTAAAGGGGAGATACGTGGACACGTAGTGCTTCGATCATTGGATGCTTGCAACCGATTTTGAGCATTCAAACTCTATAGTTTACGACAATGTTAGACTAATAGGTACAAGAACAGACGATCCATCTTAATAATAAATATAAACAACTCACTGTTGATTATGAAGTACTCCACCAATTGGTAATAGAAATGAGATCATAGATGAGTAGTTCATGTGCACCCCTTAATTGACCTTATTGTCCTAGAGATGACCAGACTCCTCCTCCTCCAACACAACACCGCCGTTATTTTAGATTTATTATATTTGAATGTATAAATGTTTAAACTTGTAATAAATCTTTTATTTTTATACTAATTTATTTTATTTTAACTATTTTTCTACTTATGTTCAATATAATTTTTAAAATATTCTTAAAATATTATTGATGGGGTTATCGACGACACAACTCTGTCGATATATTTCAATGAGTTGGAAAAACAATACTACAAATATCACTATTACTGATGGGGTTACCAACGAAAGTAGACCGTCAATATATTTTAGAGAGTCAGAAAAGAATTGTTGTAAATGTCATCGTTATTGTTAATGCACTAAAGGAATTATAGATTGTATTATGTTGATGATATAGTATATTTAGCGACATAATAAAACAAGTAAATTTTTTTGGCGTGCTTTGTCTGTTTATAAATTCATCAATATATTTATTACCTACAAACTCACCGACAATCCATAAATTACTAACAAGGGTTTTTCTGATGGACTGTTTTCATTCATGAGTCCATCAGTAACACACATACCGACGAACTGTCAATGTAAATACCAACAGAAATTTTCATTGGTTAAACTGTTAAATATTGTAGTTAATGTAGAAGGATCCTATTGAAATAAAAAAAAAAGTTAAGTAACCTAAAATAATAATAAAAAAAAAAACATTGTGCAAATCCATAATGTTTCCTCTTAGATAACATAAGGAAACATAGAGCTCTCTTAAGTTTTTTTTTAAAAAAATTTAATTATACAAATATATTAGAATGTTCTGAAAATATGCTCTCTAATCACCAACCTAAATAATTAATTATACTAAAAACTAAAAGACATGCACGAGGTGCATGGTTCAATGTTCATATATGAAAAGTAAACCTAGGACCTCATGTCAAAAAATTGTTCCCTTTCAATCGAGTCCTTCTATAACGTGATTAGAAGACAATATGCTTGCAATTATAGAAACAAATTCAACATTTAGACATGGGATTAGTATATAAAATATAGAGAGAATTTATGGCTAACCCTATATTAGCAACAATTTTTATTTTGATCCAAAAGTTTTTTATATATATTTTAGTCCCTAAGTTTGAAAGAAGAGATAATAACTTGTCTAAAAAAAACAAGGAGAGAGAAATTGGTCAGTTGACACCAATTCTAGTCATAAAAAATGTCTAACTAGGCGTTGATGGATTCTATTTGTTGGCATTGGGTTTTTTATGAGTTTTTTTAAAAAAATTCTTACCCTTTAATATTAGATTGATTTTGAATTGATCTTTATTTTTTTCATCATATATTTAAAATGAAAAACATATTATTGAACCCATTAGAATCCACAAACCAGGTAACGGGTTCAGTAAGTTAACTCGGGTTGATCGGAATCGATTCGATACATCATTGTTTCAATGTAAAAAAAAGATGTGAGCTTCATTTTCTTTTTAAACGTCAAACTCCTTTTTAACCGTTGTCCAGGTTATCTTTAAACTAGTACATTTGGTCTTTGTTTTTATGTTATTTTTTTGTCTTGAAACTCGTCAAGTTAATTGGTTTACATCAAGACAACTCTCATGTGATTCAATTGGAAATATGAACTTCGCAAGAACTAGTCTTTAAAGTTTGACTGGCTAGATCGAGTTTAATAATAATATCAAATAATTTTTTTATAATTTTAATATTTTTTTATATTAAAAAAATAATTAGTCCAAGAGATAAACTAGTTAATTGCTAAAAAAAATATTCAGTGACGAGCACAGCTATCGGATTCATGGAGTCAATTGGATGGTTCACGGGAGAGTCAATTGTGTAAGATAACATGCCCAGTTCTCCATCTTCTTTGAACAGCAAGAGTATGATACATGCCCAGTTCTCCATCTTCTTTGAACAGCAAGAGTATGATTTCACCACTCATAAGTCTAATTCTGAAATTTGGATGGAAGTCTGAATCCCTTTCTCCAATTGTTAATTTCGTCGGTGCCTATAATTTGAAGAAACCAAAAGAAAATCATGGAGCAAAGTAGTGTTATAAAAGAAAGCGATACATTCTGAGTTATATTTAAAAATAAACATTAAAGAAATAAATTAAGAACAGATAGGCCATGATATCATGATGGCTTCCAATGATGTTGGAGAAACATGTTGGATAGCAGCACAACCGCTACAACTACTAATATTTAACGACTCCGATTTCACAACCTTGAACCAACCACCAGCAGCGATCGGATTGGCCTCCAAAAAAACTTTAAGAAAATATATATATGGAGAGAATCTTGCAAGACCAGCATGACTTTGAAATCATTTCCAGCCAAATTCATACAGAATTTCTTACTTTTTTCACAAAAAAAAAAAGTGAAAAGAAAAGAAAATCGGTAAAATGGAAACCATCACCATCAAGACGACAGAATCCCCATTAGAAGGCATGTTTCCTACACACATGTAAACTTAAGAACATCAAAACTAAACTAAAATCGTAATGAAGTTCACTCGATAATCTTATATCCTAGAGTTAAATGAGCAACAGGGGCTGCATGCATACAAGCTGTCAAGGAACCCCAACTATCGATCGCAAACTCGAGTAAATATTTCTTACAGAGGATAAAAAAAAAAAAAACTCACCCTCAAAGCAGCATGATGAACAAATCCTGTAGTTACACCAGAATGATTTTTCTACCTTGCTAGCTGGAACTGATACTAGGAGAATCTACAGATAACCAGACCATTTAGAACTTAAAATAATCTTTATTCTCACACTGATCTATTCATTAACACTCCCAGTAGACTCACAGACCATCTCTACACATGTCTATGATGGAACCCTCATGACTTCTGGAGAACATATTTCTCATATAATGCAAGGATGTCTTTCTTGTTGTGACTTCGCAACTTGAGGATCTCAGCACCATAATTATGTTTTGTAAGTTCCTGCTTTAGTTCCTGGATAGTGAACTTTCTATAATCTTCCTGGTCCGTTTGCTGACTTTGATTATCCTCATTGCCCTTGAACACTGAACCACCATCTTCTGGTTGTGTGAGCATTACAGGGCTGGTTGTACTCCTCGACCTCTTCTTTACTCTTCTGTCATCTGTACCTGTGTCTTGAACAGATCCTACACCCATTTCAACATCTTCTGTTCTAATTCGTTTTCCATGGGAAGCAGCCTTAAGCTTGCCATCCAATGCTGACTCGTTCAGACGAACTGAAGTAAACTCCTGTTGGAGGGAATCAAGTTTAGCCCGTGCTGCTTCCAACTGAAGAGAGAAGTCTTCAGCTCTTTTATTTGCAACACTGTGGGCTTTCCGTTCAGCATCCAGGAGATCTTGAAGTGCTTTAACTGTACTAGCCCTCTCCACATTGTTTGATTTCAGAAGTGACTCTATTTCTTTCTCCCTTTCTTCAACTCTAGCTTCTAGCAATGCAACTTTCGAGACGGCATCCATCTCCAACACACGAACACTTTCAAGTTCACCAGCCAAATCATTTTTCTGTCTATCCAAGCTTTCAATATGCCTCTGAGCCCTCTCAATTTGGGCTAATCTTTCCATTGCCAATTTCTGAAAATCATTTTTTTCCTTTTGTGCAGATACTGCATCAGTCCTTGCTTTATCAGCTAATTCTGTAGCCCTCTTACATTCTTTTTCAGCATGATTACACCTTTCCTGGACTTCTGCAAACCTCTCAAACTCAGATCGGTACCTTTGCTCCAGATGGATCCTCTCTTGTTCCAGAATCCTAGCTTCTTTCTCATAAGATTGGGCCTTAGCATTTGCAGTCTCCAGTCTCTCAGCCAACTCTTTGATTTCAAGCTTCAGGGAGGATATTTCAGTATCATAACTCTTCATTTTTGACTCAGCAGCCTGCAAAAGGACTTCTTAGAGTTAAATTGTCATCCATGCATGTGCGCAAATTGTTACCACCATAAGGTTTTGGTTGATGTTTAATTTCACCCAAAGTGCATGCACACGTGCATTTTTAGCGCGGGGGGGTTACAATCAGGTGTTCCAAGAAACATACCTTTAGCTCCATGTTTAAGGTTGTCAAACACTGCTCTGCATGCTCTATCTTCCTATTCTTCTCCTTTATTTCATCTTCCTGCATATCCATTGATAGAAATTATTAACTTTTCTTCTGGTTATGTTCGTTCATTGAAATGAAAGGACATGGCAATGAGCTTTGTATGTACAAGCACAAATGCCTGTGTCAGAAACAATTACCTTCACAACCAAACGGCCAGAAAATTCTTCCCGCAGTGCATCTTCCCTCAGTTGTGTTTCTTTATTAATTCTTCCTTGCACATTCGCCGCCTTCTCTAAAGCAGCTTTTGTCTCTCTTACAGCAATGTCATACTTTCGTTTCCACTCTGCTGCCTCTTCTTCAGCTGACCTGGTTTGTTCATGAGCAGCAGCCAACCTTGCTTCAGCAGCGCTGCTCCGAGACTTGAGAATTGCAATCTCTGAAGCTGCCTGCTCTTCATCAGCTTTCTGCTTTGATAAAACCTGATCATGTTTTCTTTTCCAGTTGGATGTTTCTTGCTTGGCAGTATCCAATGTTTTCACCAAGTTAGAACACCTCTCATCCAATGAACTACGATTACTTTGTAAATCATTTATGCGCCTCATATAATCATCAGCAAGCTTCTTCTTTTCATTAATAGCTTCATCATATCGCTTCATATATTCAGACTTATCTTTCTCACTAGCTTCTAGTTGCTTGTGAAGTAACGCCATTTTATCCTCTATTGAGCGACATCTCAGCACAAGAGAACTCTTCTCGGATCCAATTTTATCATTTAGCCGTTTTGCAAGGTCAAGTATTGGACCTTCCAAACTGGGAAACAAAATAGTTTTCCTATTTCAATAAAAAAGTGCAACCTTATAAACAACCAAAAGGGAGAGAAATATACAGACCTTTGTTGTAGGAACATCGCTAATTTCTGCCATTTCCCTGGACCATGACATGATGTCTCATATTCAGATAAAAGACCATCAAGGACCTGCATGACATTCACAAACCAGTTCAATCACAATATAATGCAATAAACCACAACTTGGAACATCATTTTAAGTGCATTCCTAACAAAGTCCTTCAGGCAAGGGAAATGCAACTCGCCTCATCTCTATGGCAATATTCTTTTTATCCATGCATAATGGGGCCCCAATGTAACTTAATAACTTTTTGGCAATGACAAACACATTTACAGGTGCTAATGACAGCTCAAGCATGAATCTATCATAGCTCTTCTAGCTTGGCTTCTTTGGCACGTTAATCACTGAATATCACAGTAATACCTAGAAGCATATGCTAAAATTCCTATTTTGTTTCCTCCAGCTACTCCACATTGACAATTCTCTCAGCAACATCTTAATAAATCAGAAAGTATAATTCCATGAAACCAGTTCATTTAGAGACAAGGCCCATCTCAAATAAATTTCCCAGCGAGTGCTGGCAGGAGGAATTGAGAGACTCATACTGCATCTACCTTGATGGCACAGGCTTGATCACATGGACAAATAATCACATCTGTAGGCCCAAGATCTCAATGACAAAGACTCATCTGGATAGCACATCTCTATATGCACACTGATTTACAGCTATAAGAGTTCTAAAAATTTCAGAAAAGTTGGAGGAAAGAACAAATGAAATGGATTCATCTACCAACCCAGACATTGTATTGACCCATTAAAAACTATTCAAAGCAATTTCATTCTCTAATTTTACCAATCATGTCCACCTTTCAAATAAAAACCTTGTTCACCTTGAGGCATCTAACAAACTCAGACATGTCATTAGAACTTATAATGAGAGACAGAGAGAGGTAGAGTTCAAGTAACAAAACTTGGATGCCCCGGTAGCTTATAATTGATAATACAATTGAAAAAAAATGCTTACTTTCACAACATTATCAACATTGGCATCAGAAGCATGACAAGCTGCTCTCAGTCTCTTTTCCATGTTTTGTATAGTGTTTGAACATCTCAAGTCTGCCTCCATAAATGCACTCCTCTTGTAATCCTGCATCAGAAGCCATATTTAATCCACACGCACGTGCGCAAACACGGAACAAGTAATCCTATACAAAATCGACCTCCTTTTTTATGGAAAAGAATCTACCATCTGCTTTAACCAGAAGATAACTTGAATCACAACTTTAGTAATTTGGCAACTATATGATCTACACAATTTTAACTATTTTCCCTGCCATCAATTAGATAAAACCCATCAAAACCCTAGCAATTTTCCCAACCCTAGAGCACATGCAAAAGGAAAAAAAGTCCAATAGCTATTTTTCTCTTTGATAAATGTTTTAGCTTGTTCGGTCTCTTTGTTGTGTATGACCATGAGGCAATGTTTACATGGTTTCTGTGTGTAACCTTAATAGTTTAGGGCTAGAAATTTCAAATTTTAGATTTTACTCTCACTCATCCTGGTGATTCAAAATTCTCTAAGCAAAGCTATCACACTTTTATGTCACCAATTTAGGCATTGTACAGGAAATACACATGCTTGCAAAATGGGCACATAAAGAGAAGCTTAATGTCTCATAGGAGCGCTAAAGCTAGTTCCTATAGCAGCATGACCCTTTTTTTGTACATATCCAAATAGGTATCTGTGTGGCAAAAAACCCCCAACCAACCACTCAGAGACATGAATATCAGCACCATAATGAAGATTATATCTGCCTAGTGGAATTATATAAGAATATAAACATCTACTATAAATGGATTTTAAATGAGGACAAGCTAATAATTTGTAGCATATTTTTTGTAATGTTTAAGAATTTTAGATTATTAGAACAGAGAAAAAACAATAGAAAATCTAATTAAAAGTTTTCAAGTCGCCAATAAATATTTCTAGTAATGCGGTTTTGCCTCATATGATATGAATCTTCTAACTGCATTGAGTTTGACCAGTTAACTCTTAGAAACTAAAATAAAATAAAATTATAGAAGTGATTCAAGGCCTACACCTCATGCCCTTGAGTAATCCAACATAAAGCCTAAGTTGATGTCATTTGAAGAAATTGGTTTCTTATGTCCTTTCCATGTTGTTTTGCATAACTTTCCAAATATTTTCATCATCTACTCTACACTTTCCAGTTACATGCAGTTAAGCACCTTTAAAACAAAAGGCTGAATACAAAAACCCATCATACAAGGCTAGATTAAATAGTTCACTGTAGCATTCTTAATATATTCATTACCTCAAATGCTCTTCTGGAGAATTTCTGGAGAAGCTCTTCATATTTCTTCCTTGCCGAACCAATCCCCACAGCAGCAGCATTAAATGCAGCCAGTGATTTTTTAACAGCTTCTTCATGTGATTCTCTCAAAACAACCTACAGTTGCCAGACTTAGAATATGATAGAAATCACCAAATAGGTAGGGAATGAGCATCACTTACTTCCTCAGTTGGCTTTGAACGGTCAAAACTCGACATATAAATTTCTGTGGCAGCGTCATATGCTCGCCTACACTCAGCTTCTTCAACACTCTGAAACACAACATTACTACAGGTGAAGAAAAATGAAAAAAGAAAATTATCACTGCACCTGCTTTTTGACAAAAAAAAAAAAAACAGTTTTTTGAGAGTGAAAGTTATTGTTTATCCCATTTGTCCATTTTATATTAGTTTGTTACAAACAATTTGAATCATGTATATTTACGTGTGTTTGCGATTCTGCATGTGGATCCAGGATCTATCACCTAATACAATCTGGTTATTTTTATGAGTTGGAATAAACCAAGATCTCTCTCCCCCCAATAGTTTGATTAAAATTGCACTATCACAAATTCAAACCATATGTTGAATCTGTCTCTTACATATTCAAATCGTGTTCGATAAAAAACCATTGACCTTTTCCTATTCCAATTCACAACTTCTTGAAGATGACAACAAAGAAGCAAGATCCTTAAGAATATATGAGGCCCAAGTATTCTTGAATATTTAAATTCTTGGACCCATTTACCTACATAGTTATTGTTTCCATATCAGTAAACAATAATAATATCAGTAAATAATAAGAACCATGGAACTACTACTCTTTAGAAAATTACAAATGTTGGTGCTTTCGCACACAGCCAACACTTTAGCTGTCACTTCTGCATCTGTTTTCTGGGACTTGAGATATTAAAAGAAAAGACTATAAAATGTAAATGCTTATATATTGCTCCAAATTCAACTAGAAATTACCAAATTCTTCACACCAGTTTAGTAATCCAATCATTTAAAAACAAAAATAATTACAAACACTTTCATATAAAATATTTGGTTTTTGCGCCAATGATCTGTTATCTCTTGTCTGCTTTCAAGTCAGTCAGCCACACTTCGAGAGAGATTATAAGCTGCTCATGTGGATCAACTGTTTTCATCATTTAACTATTCATTTTTAGGACAGGATTTGATTTTATCTATGAACAGTAGCTTAAATCCCATTTATTATCTTGAGACAATGTTCAGTACATTGATGGCCTTAGATTTAGCATAATTTATGCTTTCTGAGAATAACTAATAATCCAAGATCATATAAAATGAGAGTTAACAAAATAAAACACTTTTATTTTTCAAATAATATAGGTCCACGCATGAGTAGACATTCATCGAAATTGAGTTTTAGGTATGTAGAACAAGTAAATCAATCTAATTTCATTTTCCTGGGGAAAACAATTGTCCACCTTGATACTGATACCCAAAAAAGGTAGCATATAGGTTAAAGAAATCTATTGAATATTTGAAGGTTACATGTGGACTATTGCAGTACCCAATGCTGATTAGAACCAGTTTGTAGAGGAGTACACTGAATGATTGAAGAAAATGTTGGGAGGGATGACTAGGAATCCAAGCAGCCATCTGCTATATTAACTTTCATGATTTCAAAAAGATAAAAGAGTTCCAAGCAGGATGCATACCTGCCATGAGGAAGATATTGTTGGTACTGCACCATTATTGAGAGCCTCTAGATAAGATTCTGTAATACCAACAAGGACTGGGCCTGTCATTACAGTGGCGCCAATTTGCTTGGGCCTTGTTCTCTCAAAAACAAATTTTGTCAATGCATCCAGCCCAGCTCTAAATTCAGGCCTTAGTTTATCCAACTGCATAGGAAACAAAGGGCTTAAGTTCACACAGTCCATCAGTAAGAAAACATAAGAATGCGTGTGCTCGTGTATGAGGGAAGAAGCATGTATACCACATAAGGTACTAACCGAAATTTGATCCATATGCTGGAGATCATTTTCATTGTTCAAAGGTCGCACAAGAGGGAAGCATTCTCTGTCTGGAAACAGAGCTCGAATTGAGTCCCGAATCTATGACCATTACCAATGCATAATTAGCTCCTCTTAACATAAAAAGAAAAAAAATCCAGCACACAGGTAAGATAAGCTAAGAAAAAGGATATCTCAAAAAATCCTGTCCAAATATCTGACAAAATAGAGACTCCTTTGCAAAAGAGTCTATGTCACTAAGTTAAACATGCAGTTAGAAAAAAAAACTTATTTTTACCTCATTTTTAGCAGCTATATCTTTTCCATTTCCCTGAACTGACCTTAGAGCAAGCTCTAGATAGTCACGGGGTGTTATTCTCCTATTATCCTCAACTAAATCCAGATAAAAATCCTGCAAGGTAATCAGGAAAACCATTTTGAGGGTTTTATGTAAAATTAAAAAGTTAATGTTCCAAAACAAAACAGGAAAATAATACCCTTAGAAGCCAAACAAAAATTGGGGAGAACTGCCCGAGTTCAGAAGCTGAACTTCTTCCACCAGAAGCTCTAACACGAATATGTTTTGTCATTTGAGTGACAAGGGAGAGTCGATCAAGTGCTGCTTCATCTATACCACCCATCTAAATAGAAGAGCATAAATAGGAAAACGAATAAAAATACAGTGAAAAGAGGGAGAGAGGAGACAATATGAACAGTGAAGATTAATCATGAATGTCAGAAATGCATTATAACATGATGAAAAAGATTTTTCAAGAACATCAACTACAAACAAGCAAGAAACATTAATAAAAAAGACCAAGGTCTCAGAATAAGTTTCCCTTACCTGATTGTAAATGAACATACTAGATAGAAGGACAGCTAAGGAGAATATCTGAGTGCTGTATGTTCCCTGTCAAAGAAGAAATTTACTTATGATAGATTAAGTTAACATGCTGACAAAACACAAGAATATGAATAATTGAACAATTACTGCATAATCCAAAAGAGCAGCTGTGTGGGAATATAAAAAGGATATGGTGTAAATTATAAATAAGAAGGAATCACAGAAAAAAAATCTTCAATTAATAAAATTCATTACTAGCCATTTCATCAATTCTTGAACTGCTAAAACATAAAACCAGCACAACAATCATCAGTTCATCCTGATAAAGTAAATGCGCTTACTGTTTGATCATAAGCATCTATTCCTTCACTGTCTAACAGTAAGAGATTGTACTGAGTTCCATCAAGGGCAGTTCTCTTTAACGGTGCACTCCACAACCAAAGTCCTTTTGTACATGGCCGATGAGTGGATGCTACTTGAAATCCACTACTCCTGCCAAGAAGCTACAATACACAAGTCCGCCTCTTAGTTAATAACTGACACATGAGGTCAGTTGCAGAAATGGAATGTCATAACAAATAACTCTAAAATAAGCTTCAACAAACAAACTTCCAGTAGACATTCATTGATAAATCTACTAGTGTACATCTTAGGTAAAGGAATTGTTCATAACATCTGACGCAAATACTGCATTTTGTAATTTTGAACTTTTCCACAACCCAAACCCTAACTACATTCCAATCAAATCCCTAAACATATTACAATCCTAAAAGTCTCAATCTTCAACCAACCAAACAGCATAAACCAACCAGAATCAATTCCCTTACCTGATTCAAAATAAAGCTTTTTCCCTGTCGAGCGCGACCACAGACTGAAACGACACCGATTGGTTCCTTAACAAGCTGGAGAGTAGCCACTGCTTCTGGATCCATCCGAAACTTCCCTTTCTCATCGCAGTAAACAAGTCGGATCGGCCTAGCTGGTCCGGTGACAGGAGGAGCCGACGGAGACGGCGACATGGAGGAAGAAGACGACTGAGAGTAGGATGACTGGGGAGAGGAGTCGGCGCTTCCTCTAAAGAAGCCGAACATCTTGTACGTTTCGGCGGTGAGCCTGTGATGTGCGTTTTGCTTTTGATTTTCTTGCTTTCTTTCCGGTTCTCACTTATCTGGCAGCGACTGTGGGTTCAAAATTGGAGAGGGAAAAAAGGGTAAGAAAGAAGCGGCGAGAACTAATAAAGGAGGTGGTGAGGGTGTGAGGGAAAACACCTCCACGCTTCTTTTGAGAGTCAGAACGACAGCGTGGAAATAAAGCTAACATCTCGGTCTGGCTATTTATTTATTTATTGTTATTTTTTTATGAGATTTATTTATTGGATTGGATCTTTAGGAACATGTCAATTTACAAATGTTTTTTTGTATCCAAAAAAACATTTACACTCATTATTATATTATAAAGAAATATAAAATTTCTGACCAAACAATTTCAAGAATTATTTAAAAATAAAATTTGTTCTAATCTTTCAAAGGCTTTTTAGGAACAGAAAACATTATATTTTACACATTAAAATAAGTATATTATAAAAAATAAAAAATAAAAAATATAAAATTTCTGCCCAAACATCTTTTTTAAACCCTTTTAACAAAGAAAACCTATTTTTAACCCTTTTCTCACCAAGAAAACCTAAAAAACCATTTTAGACACCCTAATAAACCTATTAATGAGCTAAAATCAATCTTATTCTCCTAAAAATTGAAAAACTACCCTAATTCAAAAAACCATCTGAAGGCTTAATCTACTTTTTGTGCCAAGATATGGGGTTAAAAACACTATAATGAAGCTTCTTACTAAATCAAACTCATTGACATTAAAAAAAAAAAAAAAAAGCGTTCTTGGTGGTTGGATTATAAATAATCAACTAACCTGATGTTTTCTCCCTTATTTCCAAGACCCTCCTTCTAATCACTTAAATTTAAGGATTAAAATGTTAACAAAATGATTTTAAAAAATGTGAAAACCTTAAGAAAAAGGGACCAAGCGCAAAACAAAAACTTTATGGACTAAAATAAAAGGAAAATGTGCTACATGCATAATGGAGAAAAAAGATGTTGATTATTTATTCTAGTTTCAAATTTGATCTTTAAAGTTTTGATTGTTTTGAATTAATAAAATTGAATTTTATTTTACTAAATCGAGCAATAAATTTACATCTAAACTTATTATTGACATCAAGAGAACTCTATATCAAGCCAGCAAAAACAAAGCATCAAGTTCAATCATAAATCAACTCAATATTAAAGAATGAGATTGAAAAAAAAGATAAAGTGACTAAATTTTTTTAAAATAATCCAAAAAACAAAAACAAAAACATAACAGGTAATCATTGCAATCAACAATTGATTATATCTTCCTTTCATGTTGCATTTCATTATTTTTTAATTATATTATCTCTTTCACCTTGCATTGTCTTGTACGTTTATGATTTCGAGCAACATTTACATGTTTATTAAGCATTAATTTTACAAAACTGAACTTTAATTGTTACTAAAAATAGCAATTAAAAGAATGCGATCAAATTTGACAAAAAAATTTGACATACCATTATGTTATTTTAGAAAGGGCTAAACACAAAAACTGAGAAGATCGGAAGGAAAAGAGAGAAGAGAGGAAAGAAAAGAAGAATGGATAATTGGAGTCACACTGGACTTGGATCATTGTCACGCATAACCTCACAAGGAAGTCTCTATCAAGACGATTCCAATAATAACAAGGAAGGCAACCATTGGATCCTGAAGGAAGTTGTACATTCCACCAGAATACATTGACCTCCTTCACATGCGAGCATGTGTGTTACAAATGCCATCCATTTCTTCACTTTAGTACCTGGTTTGGCAAAAAAAAGAGTTGAACATTTGTTTCAATTTTAAATTTGATCTTTAAATATTTAATTATTTTAAATCAATAAAATTATATTTTATTTTATCAAATTAAACATTAACCCAAACACTCTGAATGTTTTCTTGACACTGTGAGAACCCAAAACCAAGCTAAAAGAAACAAATTACAAAGTCCAATATCACATCAATAATATGTGAAAGGATAATAATAAAAAAAAAAGTTAAGTAATAAAAAGGATTGAAAAAAGAACCTGATAATTTAGTTCCTGATTTGACCAAACAAAAATAGATAAACATTTGTGAGTTTCAAATTCAATCTTTAAAGCTTTAATTATTTTGAATCAATAAAATTGAATTTTATTTTATCAAATCAATCAAGCATTAACTGAGCTTTGAATTTTTTTTCTCAATATCACAATAACCTAATATCTAATCAAAACTGTGAAGTGATCAAGTTGGAAAAAAAAGGTCAAACAACCAAAAAAAAAAAATACTGTGCAACATTATTACAATCCACATTATATTGTGTTTACGTGTACAAAAAAATCATTGGCTCTTTTAGTTTCTTTTTAATTTTCCAACGGTATGAAACTTGTATTTCTTCAACATTTTTTTTTTTTGTAAAAATCTCCATTTGAATAGAAATACATGAAAAAAAAAATCAATCTGTAACGTTCAAATATTTTCCTTTCTAAACCTTCTCTACTCATTTTCAACAAAGAAAACAAATATTTAGGATAATTACCAAAATATCCTTTGAGAAAATATTTTTATCTAAAAAAACCCATCAAAATATTTTTGATATCTATTAAATCCAAAAGAAATTTATATATAAAAGAAAACTCATTTTCTAATATTGAGTTTATTTTATTTTGAATTCTTATAGATTAAAAAAAAAGTCATTGATTAACAAGATTTTATATTTTACATTTATTTGTAAATTTTATATGTGTGTGTGTGTGTGGGGTATAAAATATAATTGTATACACCATATAAATATAATATTATTTATACATTTTCTTGTTAAATTTTTTTTTTTAAAATCCATTAGATACTTTTATATTCAAAACATCCTAAAATAAAATCTCTCATTCAAAAAAACCAACTTAAACAATATAATCAAGCTCTAATTATTTTTTAATAATATTTAAAATCCAATAAATATTTTTTATTCAATCTCTAACTAAAATAATACTTTTAATTTAAAATATATTAAATATTTTTTAAAATTTTCTTGTTAATAGGGGGAGTAAGATTCAAATAAACTTTGTAATATTCAAGCTCTAAGTAGTCAATACTATAAAATATAATTTGGTCTCACTAAAATAGGTGTCATGTAATTAAAAATTAAAAACAATGTCACATCATGAAAATAAAACACATACTCTCTGTCTCTCTCATCATACCTTTTCTCTCTATTTTTAATATAATGTTTCTCTTCAAGTCTCCATCTCTTCCAAAAGTAAAAAAAATAATATTATGAACTTCCTTTCTCTCCACCTTTTTCAAAAAAGAAAAAAAAGATTGAAAAAAGAAAAATAACACAAACTTCTTTAATGTCCATTGAACTTTGAATCTTACAAATACAAATTATCAAGTTATTTAACTGATCTTAATTAAGAGATTTAAAAACTAACAAAAAAAATCATAGTAAAAAAAAAGTTTCAATGGCAACTCTCTCTACTTTTAAATTTAACTCCTAATTCATTCTCTTTATTAATCGATAAGAAAACCAATAAAAGTTTACCACTTTGATTTGAATTCTTGGTTTTAATACTTTATACAAAAATAAAATATGCTAAATTAGTCGAAACTTATTTTTCTTGGTAAAATTTTTGTATCTATTCTAATTCGTTGATAGTTATTTCTTCTTTATATGATTTGTACATCTAATCAAAACACCCATAACATTTTTACATCAACAAGAAGAGTTTGTTGACATATAGATAATTGATGGAGGGAAAAAAAAATCTATTGAGATAGAGTGTATGTTGAAAGAAAGAGTTTTTTTTTTTTTTTAAATGATGTTATATTATTTTTATTAATTAAATAATATGGCATTTATTTTAATAGGATCAAATTATAATTTATAGGATTTGATTAGTTTCAAGTTAAATACTTACCAGACATTCATGAAAAGTAGATATCAATATTTAAAACAAAACTTTGAAGTTGGCCTTGATTAAAAATCATTTTTGAAGCATATTAATAGAAGCAAAATTAATACAAAAAATAAAAATGAGATTTTAGAATCAAAACATGCTTGAACACATTTTGAAAATGAGTTGGTAACAACTATAAGTAACAATATATGTAGACGAGACTTTTAAAGCCATCACCAATTCAAAAGTTTTAAAACTAAAAAAACACTTTTGAAGCATATTAATAGAAGCAAAATTATATACAAAGAATGAAAATGAGACTTTAGAATCAAAATATGCTTGAACACATTTTGAAAATGAGTTGGCAACAGATAAAAGTAACAATATATTTAGATGAGACTTTTAAAGCCATCACCGATTCAGAAGTCCAAAAACTAAAAAAACAAGACAAAATAGGGTAAAAAACCCACCAACATGATTTTAAAATTATATTAGTCTAAAAAAAAAAGCAAAATTTTATCCTAAAAATTACAAACATCATTGGAATGCTAACAAACAAATACATGAGATAATGTAGCAACTTAAAACACAACAACAAACAAGCAGTTTCTCCCTTAAAATAGGATTGATGATTTGAAGTTGTTTTGCTCTTACAATAATTTGTGTATGGGTTATATTCAACTTCAGTTGCTAATTTTGCAATTAGACAAGCTATATATATATATATAGTAAAAACTATATGTTTTATAGGTGTTATTGTTCGTCTGACCGCTCAAATAATCAATCAATTCATAATGGTCAAGCTAATTGGTTAACCTGTTTTTGTAAATTTTCAGGTGTTCATCACCTATAAACAATCGGTCGACTGGTTCATTTGGAATCATCAAATGGTTAATCGATTCATGTAGAATTTCAAATTTATCAGTTTTAATTATGGTGAATTCTTAGAACTATTTTATCAATTATTTTTAAATGCATGCAAAGTGAAGTATGTGCATTTATTTTAATTTGTGCTATCAAGTATGATATGAATATTTATATCTAAGCACTAAAATGAAAACTTAAAAAACTAAGTCTTTACTTGCTTTGCATCTTAGACTTGTTGATTGATTTTTTTCATTTAATACCTTATGCTTCTTGATGTAATCTTCATATAAACCTGTTTAAACTTAATCTCATCCAAGTATATTATTAGTCCATTTCTATTTAATTGTTATCATCAAAATACATAAAATATTAATATGTGACCCAAAGGTCAACAATATAAGCTTCCAGGATGAGCATAAATTGGCTGTTATAACAACCGTGTGTATGTGAAAACACGAGTTTTATGTCATGTTGTCAACCTATGGTAAGCTGCATTATTGATTGATTGTTCTTTTATGTCATGTTTCTATTCATTGGTCTGTTTAATGTTCAAGATAGATCCTCCTCACTAAAAAGGTCTCTACCTCATCAGGCTAAAACTTAATGGTTCTAAAGCCCAAATTTCAATGTTATATTTATTTCTACTTTGTATCTTTAATACCTAGAGATATACTTTACAATGTAACTTTATACCCCACATATTAAAATCTATAGTTAATTCCTAACATTTATCTTTATTAATTCATTTGATACTGGGAATAATAAAATTAATGCCCCAAATATTAATTAAACAAATGAATTTTTGTGGTATTTTTAAAATTTTGGCCAAATCTTAATAGATAATCATAAATTAGTTATGATACAAATTTTTGTATTTTTTTCAAAGCATGATGAAAATGCAATTATTTTTTTGGTTTTGTTTTAAATACGTGTGAAAAACTTTTAGAATTTGGCTGTATGCATAAAAATAAAATATATTTTTGTATTTTTTGAATAAGAAATTTTTTGTTTTTGTAATAATTTTGAAGAAAAGCAAGTATTTTTAATGCTAAATCAATATCTTACAGTGTAAGTCTACAACCCTATTATTAAGCGAAATTGTTGAAAAAACATGCAAGGAACCCATAAATAATTTTAAAATGTTCCTTGATTTTTTTTTTCATAATTTGATTGGAAATTATTTGGAGCTTGCTTGGCATAACAAGAAAATAAGAGACAAACTAATGTTAAAAGAAAATTGTATGGCATGTTTGCCAAAAATGCCCTTATTAAAAAATAAGAGGCATAAAAAATATTTTAAGGCTGTGTTTGGAAAACACGCCTTAAGAACAAGAAAAATCATTTTTTTTCTTCGGTAAAAATCAAGCATGCCAAACACGCCTTTATAGCTGGGATGGGCTGAGCCCAGCTACGTGGGTTGGGCTTAATGGCCCGAGGCCTAAGCCTAGAATTATAGGAAACAAAAAAAATGAAAATCAAACAAGCGGTTTTTGTTGGAAATTCAAGAACATAGAGAACATGTTGAAAAACCTAACAACATGAATCTCGTTTCAGACCATATCTCATAAAATTGAGGGCATTGAGACATGTAAAAACAACATTCAAACAAGATTTTGAGGTTGTATGAACACGATAATCATCCTAATATCATGATTATTTGATTTTTTATGAAGAATAAAACAAAAGAACCAAAGATCAAATGCCATGATGTTGGTGTTTTTAAACCCTTTGGATCCTAAATTAATGATCAATAAACTAAAATGCATGTCTAAGACCAACAATCGATAAAAAAAGACATGAAAATCAAGTATCTAAGATAATGTTTATTCGATGAATATCAACCTAGAAAAACCCAAAATTGCCTAATAATAGTTTAACCTGAAACAAACCTTAAGAAGCTAGAAAATAACCTAAACTTTGCAACCATAGCTTAAGTATGCTCAACACAACTTGTTTGATTCATTAAAACAACAAGAAACAAAAAAGCAAAAGTAAAATAGTAAGCAAAGTTTATACTACCTTTAACAACCAAAAACACATTTCAACATTGTTTAGTTGACTATTTTTTACATTTTAACCATAAACAACATTCATTTGACTTAAGCAAACCCAGTTAGCCACTAACAATAACCTAATATAAAAAAAAATATATGTTAACATATTCTACCCTAAAACTTTATTAAACATCTTGAACCATTAAAACATGCTAAAATGTGTCTCAAATTGCCAATTAGAACTCCAATAAACAATCTTAAACATCAAACCAAGCCTTAAACAAAACATACATATACTAAATCATATTATAACTAAAAATCTAAAAAAAGATCAAATAAAACACTAATTACATCAAAACTAACAAGAAGTTAAAAGGGGAATGCATAATGAATATTTAACACAAACATTTAATAAGTAGAAAGAAATGGGAGGAGGTATGCTCATTGAGTTTCACCCCCTTCTCAAACTTGGAAACATACTTGTATAGAAAAACCTCTTCACTAGGGATTTCTAAACCAACTTTGGACTTCTAATGGTGTATTATGAAAGGTTTTATGTTGTTTTTCTTGGTTGGTTAATGGTTTGGCTAAGGGTTTTCGGGTTTGATAGTATAAGGGTATGTATTTTCCAGGTTTCTCCTCCCCTTCAATAGTCTTTAGTGAGGGTTTTTAAAGGGCAATGAGAATCATCTAGAGGCCATAAGCTTGACAATCCTCACCCTTTGATGTTGAAGAATGAATCTCATCCATCCATTGAGGTTAAGGATCAACCTTTGCAATATTTGAGAGTTGACAAAGGGAGTACATTGGTTGGTTTTTGTTAGTTTCTGGCAAGCACAACTAGTTGGGGTATGAGTTTTGACCTCTTGTATCAATGCCTTCAGGGCTATAAAAAAGCTTTTGTTTTGTCTAGGTAGGTGTTGCGATGTCGCGATCGCACAAATTAATTACCCTAGCTTCAAACACAACACACAAGATAGTATAGAGCAAGCAAGGGGTCGATCCCACGAGGAAGATTTAGTTCAGATTTTTATGCTATACGTTATGCAATTTGGGGGGGGGGGTTGGATGTTATATAGGCTAAAGAAAAATAAAACAGAAAATTATCAAACAAAATTTAATAAAATCAGAAAATTATCAAGAGAACAAACCTTGGTCGTAATCACACATCCACCTATAGAAATCAGAACCCGATCCTTGAAACGAAATTCCAGTTTATATTCTGAATTTTTATCTTTTCTTAACGTTGGTTAATTAACAGATCCGCCGTATAACTAACCCTAACCAACAAATAATCACAGTGTCCGCACTAATGATTTAATCCAATGGCAGCCTTAAGATCTAGATAAATTCATTATCTTAACAACTAAGTTGTCTGCTTATGTTGCTTTGATCGAATGTTCTCCCTAAGATTAATAACGTAGATCCGCTACAATTATTAAACTCAGTTGCTTCACAAGTTCATATACCACAACTCCGGTTTTGATATCAAACTTAGCAATAAATTGTCTATAATAAAACTTAGAGTCCGCTCTAGCAATTAAAATAAACAATCATAGGAAAAATAAGCATAGGAAACAAACATATTCATCATATAAACTGAAAAGAAAAGGTAAAATAGATCTCACAGTTCTTGAAATCGAAGGTTTCCGTGTCCTTGCAACCAAGAAAATGAGTTTAGCCTTGCATGTTTATTGAACAACTAATCAAAAAGATGGAAGAATGCATGATTTAGGGTTTCTTAGAGTAGGGGGGCGTTTTTCTCCTCTTGGGTGGCTGCCCCCCTTCTCTTCTCTCATTCTTTTTATATGCTAGGAAACCCTAATCTCTATTTTACAAAATAGTCCTCCCTTAAGTAGACAATTTATATTTAAGTAGTTCAATAACTATTTTCCTAAAAAAGGAGAAATAGTTTTGCATGAAATCTTCAAGCTTTGACTTAGAGGAGCTACATTGCTGAAATAAAAACTTGGATGTCGGTTTAGATGCTTCGAAACGTAATCTGGACTCGTTTCTTCACGAAACCTGTTTGCTGGTAGAATTTAGTTGTCATCTTTGAAAAATCATATCTCCCTCATATGACATTGTTTTTGGCTGAAATTTGGAGCGTTTATAGGCCTTTGAGTCAGGAATCCAAAACAATTGAGTTTGCATCAATTGGACTTTTTTAGCTCTAGATATTCAAGTCGGACTGACCGAAGGTCAGCATTGGCAGATTGCGAGATTTGACTTTGAAAGCTGCGATTTCCATGCTCTTCCTTATTTTATTGTCTTGCCTTAGATGTCCAGAAAGGTATGGATGTTAGCTTTTTAATTCCACTGGAATCACTTCATTTCGACCTTTAGAACTCATGTTTTCTGCACAAAACATCGACTGAACGTCAAATCTGCCAATTACCTTCAATTTACTCCTTTTTGCATCTTTCATCCAAAAGTGCCTTCAAAACATAAAACAAAGAATATCAAGGCATTTTATATATAAAACATAGGCAAAACACTAGTTAAATGTGGATGAAACTATCAAATAATATGGTTGCATCCGTAGGAATACAACATGCAGGGTGTGAGGGGCTATGTTTCTTGTTTTGTTTGGGGGAAGAGACGAGGGAGAAATAAGCTTTGCAAGGTGGTGACAAAACCAAGCTTTTTTTCAGGATTTTTGGATAAGAAGACTAATAGTGGATTTTTTAAAAGATGAGGGGTTAACAATTTCACTTAATCTATTAGAAATTCAATGTCATTTAATTTAATTGCATCAATTTTTTATCTAATTTAATCAACATTAGGTTCGGGGATAGATGTGGGTTTTACATGCCTTATCACTCAAAACCTTCTAACTTTTTATATTTTATTTTTATGTGTAATATTATTTTTTAATGTAATGTGTAAATTTTTATTTTATGATTCATAAAATATTTTTATAATCTTCTGAATGTACTTAAGTTTAGAGTCTATTTTATAATTTATAAATAAATTTTGTTTTTACTTTGAGGTTATTTTTTGTATAACCTAAGAAAAAGTCTCCCGCCTCGGGTCGTAGTCGGCGGGGGATATATTCTTCATTACACTATTAAATAAAAAAGATGTTTTTGTTCGGCAGTCTAAGAACTTGGGTCGGAATCACAAAACCGCAACCCATCGCCACCAGTGACAAAGGAGAGAAAACAAGGCAACAAATTTTTGATTCCTGGAGGAAAAGGTCCGCACCAGTATATCTTATGTAGCACAATACTTATTACAACCTCAATTTCCTCAAAATCAGCAATATATCGACGACCATGAACAGGGTCTGCTAAGCTAGAGGCGAAGAGTCATCATCTGGAGCTTTCCTCTTTCCTGATACTTCACAATGCTACTGGATCGCTGGATCCTTTTTATTCATGGATCAACAAATAAAGAACATTTCACATTCTTCAGTGCATGAACAAGTATTAATGCTTTTCTGAACAATATATCTAAGTTTTGAATCTAATAGTGTTTCCTTGAATGTGTCGAGTTCATAATAATTTCTGGGTGGTTTTGAGTGTTGGTATGGCTCTCATCGGCTTCCACTCCGAATTTACGTGCCTTAAAGCAAACAATAACGTTTATTAATTTATACGAGTTTTTGGTGTCAACGACTCACAGAGAGGAATTAAAAAAAAAAAAAAAAACAGTGATATACCATTTATTTCTAGCTTTTACTGTACATGAAAATCATTCATGTTATTTTCACGTTGAAAAAACAGTGATAATCATCCCTGAAATCTTTAATCATGGGTAAGCGTACAGATCTGAATTTAACAATAAGAGAAGATGTCTTGTGGATTGCAGGTGTAGTAGAAATATGTTGATCATTTGAAGAAATTAAAAATAGTTTCAAGGTAAGTGACAATTTGTTTATATGGTACTTAATTACCGAGTCTATTGTATATATATCTATACAGTTTATATATTGAATGGAAAAATTATCTCAACTTTTCTTTTTGTGAAACTATTAATCATCTTGTTGTGCTGGGAAGATTTAGCAATAGAAAAGAAATTACCTTGACATTAAAAAAAAAGTAGAAAGCAGACATGATCCACTTAGCATAAATCCATAGCATTCTAATTCCAAACAATACTAGTATTTATTATACAATTGGTTTCACCATATATATATATATATCTAGAGCTGGATAGATAGATATATAATATTGATCACCATGGCCACGAGCCTTGGATGATAAATTTATTTCAAGAGCCCTGAAAGCTCTGCTGAGATGAGGCTGAAAAAGTAGGAGAAGAAACTTCAAAAATGCGTTCTTTTTCTGCTTTATTTGAAGAGAATATGTGCAGCCTCTTTTTTGGTGGTGAAGGAAGCTCGTCGAAGATGTATGCATTTTCTGCATTATTTGAAGAGGATACATGCAGCCTCTTCTTTGTAGTTGTTGGCACTAGTTCTTCCAGAGCTCCAATGGAGAGTATCTTCTTGATATATTCAAGTTTCTCTTTGACAGTGGAAGCCATTGCTGGTTGAGAACTTGAATCCGAACCTGAGAATATTGTGTATTCTGGAGATACTTCTTGGAACTCCACTTGTCCTTGCTCATCTGCCTCTTCACTTTCTGCAGGAGCCATAAGACATGGCTGAAGATCATAATAATAGTCTTTAAGGGCATTGCCCTTCTTGAATATTTCTTGACCTTGTAAGCACCTCAAGCAAGTAAATGGAGAGAAGCTGCTAAAATTGCTGCGATGATCGTCTCCATTTTGAGATCGAGTGTTGCTTTTCTGGCGAACCCGGCATAAAACCCAATCATCCAGCTATGATATATAGAAGAAGACTCCACAATCAGTCGAAGAGAGTTTTGTTGTAAAAGCGAATATTTTTAAAATACGGATGAATAATCGAAGCTGTTATCATTGGATTCAACTATCAATGAACAGCAGCTCCACGGAAGGTAAGAAGTGACTGGTAAACAGGCTTCTACATATCGATGGTAATGGAGTAATCTTGTTGCCATTGTTAGGATAGGAAAATCAATTTCCATTTCTCATAATGAGCTAGACCTTCTCAGGGATCTTACCTGCTTAGTTCTTTAACTTAGGCCTTTCAGCTTTTGTTCATTAACGAGTTCCTTATTTTCTTTGGATGACTTTGTCCGAAAAGAAGGTAGCTGACTAGTTCAAGGATACAATTACATGACTACTTCTTCGGTTTATCAAGAATATATATAGAACTTAATTACTGATATGGTTAGTTTGATGTTTATTCTTCTTTAATTAAAAGATTTCCCTCGTGAAACAAGAAGTTTCATCTTACGTAGAAGCAGATATATTATACTGTTCCATGTACGTCTGTATGATACTGTTTCTACATCCTACTCTCACGATCAACGGATCTCTGTTTCTTTTTACAGGCTTTTATCGAAAAGAACAGCTTAAAAAGACCTACTCGCATCGTTCCCCGGAGCCTATGCAGATGGTGGTGTCATCAAGAAGGCGGTACTCAAGCATCAACCAACTTGTTTTTATGCCTTTTGGAGGCCGGCCCTTGTAAAACACAAGAGCTTTCTTCACCTCAAGGCACTGTGATCCATTGGAGGTGAGGATTGGCTTGTCGGTTCCGGTTGCTTTCCAGTGACCTCATCCAGCTGCCCTGTTTGGACGAGCACCATTGGGGTATTTCCTGTCTCCTGGGCTAAAGAAAAACCACTCGCTCTCCCCAAACAAGGCTTTTCCTGCACAGGTAAGCAGAACAACAATGGCAAAGAGAATGATGCTTCAAGATATCCCAAACTAGGATATCAGAAAAGCAATTTTTTTTTTGTACCAAAGCAGCAAGAAAATCCACATCTTTCCATTGAAATTATGAACAATACACTACTTGAAAGACATAAAAACATATTTTGGTTGAGAAGAATGAATTAAGCACCTGGAAGTTCCCATGGATTGAATTTGTAGATATCCACGTCTGCTATTATAACGACTTCCAGATTTGAAGATGCATGAGACTTTCTTTCTCAGACAATGAATGATAAGCTCCTGGTCTGTTGGATGAAACCTGAACCCTGGAAGGAGTTCAGGACAGCACATGGTCATTCTATTCATTGAGATAGCATAGGACGCTTGAAGCTCCTCTTTTTCTTTTTTTTTTATAATGATAATGGATGATTATCTTGGAATCATCATTCCAACAACAATTGTTGGTTTATGAAGTCTTTTTTCTGTTTGGTAATTTAGTTGATATCTTCTTCTTTTTTTACTAGTAATTACTTATATGATGCACTACATATATGGATTCTTTTTTTCTAATTTAATTTCCTTTCTCCCCTTTCCTATTTGTTGTTTGTTATTCACGGTCACTATTAAAAATTAACAAATATAAACAAAAATATTGATGGAAAAAATAATATTAATAAATTATAGTGAAATTTACCGATGAAATATGACGTCGTTATTTCCATCGATATTCATTGACGAAAATATTTTTGTCAGTGAATACTAAGAATTACAAGTTGAAATCAACGAATGAAAAAAAATTAGGCAGGTCTTTCCCCGTTATTTCTGTCAAAAAAATATGACATGTCAATATTACAGATGAAATTATTGATGAAAACTAATTGTCATTAATTTTCGTCGGTAACATTTAAGTTATAACTTGTCAAATAACCCCCCCTCTCCCCCTCCCTCATTTCTTCTTCTTTTTTTCATTTTTTTTTCATGCATAAAACAACACCATTTCCCTCCTTATTTTATCACAAATCAAGTTTCTATCATCACAAATCTGGTCACCTAACAATTAGTTTGTCAGTATCCTTGTTCTAATTCAATTTATTTTTAATAACTTCTAACTCTAGCAATGTTAACAGAGTTGTAGATGATAATAATAATCTTTATATGTATGATTATAAATGCAATGAGAATGAATCAGGGTTATGTAAATGAATGTTCAATTATAAATGAAGAATCAAATGCAGGTGCAACTAGGTTTTTTTAAAAGATTCTAACAAACCATTATAGGGTGGATGCACAAATTACAATAAATTCTCGATTATTGCATAAGTGTTTACTATCAAGTCAGATCATAAGCTGAGTGAGGATAATTACGATATAATCATCGAATGTATGAGAAACATTTTACCTGAATGAAATAAGCTGAAAACTAATTTTGTGATGTTAAATCCATGATGAAAACCCTTGGCCTAAGATATTAGAAAATTAACATGTGTTTAAAATTTTACATGTTATACTACCATGAAAATACAAATTTGACCGAGTGCAGAACTTGTGTGTATGCTTGGTATAAACCTAAAACTAGTAGGGAAATGACTCTTTTCGCACATAAAAAAACTAAGATACTTCTCAATTACTTCTAAACTGCAAATGTTATTCATGTCTCCAAAGACTATTGAGCATATGACATGGCATCATTCACATGATATAGTAGATGGATTCATGATGCATCCTTCTAATGGTGAAACCTGAAAGTAGTTTAATAGGTTGCATCTTCAGTTTTCAATGAAATCATAGAATGTACATGTTAGGTTATGTACTAATAGATTCAATCCATTCGGATCATTTGCTTTACCTTATTCTTGTTGGTCGATGACACTCACAGTTTACAACTTGCCACTAGGGATGTGTATGAGACCAGAGTTCATGTTTTTATCTATGGCCATACCTGATCGTAATAGTTTAGGTTGGAATATTGATGTTTATCTTTGACATTTGATTGATGAGTTGAATCAGTACTGGTCATTCAAGTCTTTCACATATATATGATGTCTCAAGAAAATATAATTTTCAGGTGTAGACAACTTTAATGTGGACTATAAATAATTCTGCTACGTATGCGTTGGTTATTGGTTGAAGCACATATGAAAAATTAAGAATTTTTATGATGCTTAGGGTAATATTTTATTAATTACTTTATAGGGTTCATTTTGAAGAAAGAAACATATAGAAGTAGAAAACAAAATCCTAGGTAAATATATTTTTATCACTTTCAATGGGTCATGAATTTTATTTTCTCTCCCATTTGTGTCTGTCTTTTTCTTCAAAGTAACTCATAGAGAATAACTAATAGGATGTCACAAGTTACTCCTCAAGCATCATAAAATTTTTATAAATAGATTCTATATGGAGGCAATAAGTACCTCGCAATCAAAAGAAAGATTTTATGATAACTTTTTTCATACTGACACATTCAACCTTGAATTTCTTCATCTATTTATAGGACTTGAAAACTGAAACATAAATATTCATAATTCATGAATATTCATAAAAATTTATGAATGGTTATAGTTCATGAATTATTCATAATTCATGAATGTGCATGGTTCATGAAAAACTATTCATGAATACATCAGTTCTTATCACTTAATTAATGTATTTGTTCATGTGCTAAAACATTTTAAAGACTAAAAGAAATCATTGATTAGTCATGGATTTAATAGCAAAATATTTTTTATTAGCCAAAACCAAGTTTAAAATCATAAGCCTATATGCCCACATGGCCCGAGTCATATGTTTAGTGGGTTAACCTAGGTTGACTTGGATCTTTTCTATTTCATTTTGTAATTGGTTTTTTTTTTCAATTTCATCATTCAACATTGGATTAATTGAGAATTGAGCTTTATAATTTGTTTTGATTTGCTTCCTATATGGATTATCCTAGTTTCATGACCAAGGTTTGATAAGTTAACCCAGTTTTGACTTTGTTTTTTTTTTTTTTTTTTTTTCAATTCCATCATTCAACATTCAGTTGATTGAGAGTTGGGTTTCAAAATATTTTTTTGATATACTTTTTATGATGTTATCATATTCTCATGATCTAAGTCGTAAATTTTACATCTTAACCTTAGTTGACCTAGATTGATCCAATATATTGTTATCTTATTATTTTATAAAAATTGTCATCTTAAAGTTTTTTTAGTCAAATTATATATTTTTTTTATGTTGTCGAAGTTGCCTTTAGATTTGCCAAGTTGATTGGATCATATCGGATCAATCCCTACATGGTTAAAAAAAATAATTCTCTTGAAAATACTTTATTAATGCCTAAATATTTTTTGTAAAAAAAATTAATACAAATTCAGAGTATAGCACAAGTAAATTATCTAGTATTTTCCTAAACACTAAAATATAACTTGCGAAAAATAATTCAAATTGCTGCCGAATTTTCTATTAATGCCTTGTTGTTGCCAAATTATTTCCCAATTTGCAAAAATTTTTCATGATTTGATATATTTTGGTCTTTGAAGTTCCTAGAACTATCCAACTTAGGGACCGTTTGGTAGTGCGTTTGCATTTGTGTTTTGCCTAAATTTGATTTTTTTTTTTTGTTAAAATTGAGTTCGGTTTGTACTTTTTGGATCGTTTTGATGTGCTGATATCAAAAATGATTTTTAAAAAATAAAAAAAACATCATTGGCATGTATTTCGGTACGAAAAGCTATTTGAAAAGCAACCGCTACCACACTACCAAACACGCTTTTAGTCTCTATTGATAAAGTTCTTGCAAATTGGCCTAACTATATAGCCAAAAATTAGCTTTTAGGGCCACAACAATATTGGCCAATCAAACTCTTGCTAATCAGTTTACTTATCAATCAATAATTACTTCATAACTCTTTATGTTTTATCATCAATATTTTCAACATAGAATAATGTTATCTATAAGGAGTGTAGCCGTGTAGTTTAATTTGTCGGACTCTAGATTTGCATCTTACAGATCACTAGTTCAAGTCCTACAAACCTCAGGGTCATTGGAGACTTACATAATCGTTAAGTTAAGATCCGTGAAATTCATCAAGGGGTACGTAAAATGCCCCGAACACTCACATTATTAAAAAATAAAAATAAAAATAATGTTATCTAATATAGATCAAGAAGTATTCATATTGGTAAAGGAGGATAATACATTTCAGATATTAGAGTCAGTGTCCATCGACTCATTTAGTTCTTCCAAAACAAATCACTAATCTTCTCTAGATTTAGATTTGTTTGAGTTTTTTTTAATGATTTTAGGTATGTAATTTTCACATCAGCTTGATTCATTTTTTTTAAAAAATCTTAACTAGATATTAACTTTAAGAATTAAACGCAAAAGCCAAAAAAAAAAAACAAAATAACAAACCTCCTTAATCATAAAAACCTGTATTATTCTTTCATTGGAGTACAAAACCTTGGTTGAAGTTATCTTTGTCTGTATTACAGTTTGAACTTTGAACTCATAACTACCTATGTGTATTTTTAGTATTATATTGCGTTTAAAAAAATTATTTTTTTATTAAAAATTAATTTTTATATATATTTTAAATTGATTTAATAGGTTAATCGCAAAAATAATTTTTTAAAAACTAAAAAGACATATTATTTTAATATAAAAATTATTTTAAAAAACAATAATAATCACATTCCCATGC
The DNA here is from genome assembly GCA_964019445.1 of Populus tremula. Taxonomy (NCBI): domain Eukaryota; kingdom Viridiplantae; phylum Streptophyta; class Magnoliopsida; order Malpighiales; family Salicaceae; genus Populus; species Populus tremula. The sequence continues at coordinate 11,475,676 of CAXHTJ010000003.1, read as the reverse complement.
ATCATCCATCACGGGTCACAATCCTTACGCAGTTCCTCTGAAACTAAAAATGTAATCTACGTCGAGAAACAAACTACTTCTGCCTATCAAGTAGAAAATATCGCCATAAGCAATGCATTGCCATTATTTCAATACTGCCCTATAATGCATAAAGTTAGTACTCATATTTTTTTTTGTTTTTTATTATAATTTTTTTAGTTAATTTATTATTTTTAAAAGATATTAACGAAATCTTATTAATATTCTCTCTCGATTACTATCAAAAACAATAAAAAAAAAAGTTGGAGGAAAATTCATTCTAAAACACAATATGATTATATTAAATTATTGAAAGCAACCCAATTTCCAATACTTATAAGTTTTTACCGCCCATTTTTTGTTAGTAAATCAATTAAAATTGAAAATTGAAAATTGAAAACGCAATCTTTTTAAAAAATTGCAAACTATTACCATTTATTTTTCCAACAAAATATTTTGTTTCCAGAATTGAGTAGGGAAAAGACATTTATGTTAAAACCATGCTAAGCTTGTTAACTTAAATATTAAACAAGAAAATTTGGCTTAAACATAGAAATCTAATTATTTAGTTTTCTCGGAAATAAGACAGTTTTCATAATATTTTGATATGTACATTATATTGTATTGTATTTTTAAATTATTTAAACTATATATGAATTTTTATTTTAACTATGTATTTTAATGTATTTGAATTTTTGTATTGTTTATTTCACTTTTATTTTAATTATATTATATTATTATTTATTACTTAACTGGAATTATAAGTATATAATTAATTAAAATATTTTATTTGTAATTTTATGATTTTACTATTTAAATTTATAATCTAAATTTATATTATATATTTTATATCATGTAAAAAAAAAAATTGACAACCTTCTATATAAACCCCATGTGATAAATGCGTAAACCCCATGTGATAAATGCGACTGATATCATGTACATTCGGCAAATGATTGGTTAGGCGGTAATTAGATAAATATACAATAATAATAATAAAAGGTAAAAAAATGAAACCAATGGGTCAAAAACTAAAAGGTTATGAAACTGCGTCATCCATATCATCAGCATGCGAGTAATTCTGTTCTATGTATGACTTTGTGTGGAGAGGCCAAGGCAGAAGAGAACTCTGCTTCTGATTCCCAAATAAATCATTGAAACAGTGGAAATACTCGACAAGGATTAGGTCTATCCAATGAATCAAGACAATAAATAATAGAAATAAAACGTTTGTGAAGTAAGATGCTCCCAATAATCTTTTGTCAATTCGTGGGCGATGCTCCCGATACCATTTGTCTTCTATTTATAGAAATTAAAATGTGTATTAGAACAAGACACTAAAGGGAATCAAATGTGTGCCTACATAATAATTTTATTTTATTTTTTATTAATATATTTTAACCAATTTTTATATATTTTAACTAATTATAAATTTTAAAATTAACTATTATATAAAATTTATAAGACTCAAACTATTAACCTTTAAATAAATATAAAACTTAAATATTAAACTATTACTTTTCAAAATATCTATTCAATAATTCTTCGTCAGGTTACAATCCATGCGTGGCTGCCATGTTTACCATTTTCCCGACAAAAAGTGAAGGTGACATCTTTGCTGTCGTCGAAGCAAATTCATAAGGGAAGCCAAGTTTGAATTTTATCAATTCTATATATATATAATTGAATTTAATTGAGGAACTTTAATGAAATTTTATATTGCTATAATAAAGATTGTAAATTCTATCTTGTGAAAACTAAAACATGCATAAATATTATTAAAACCTCAATTAGACTACCATCAACAAAGTCTTCTCATTTTATATCATTGTGGATTTTATAGCCTTGAGAAAATAGGGCTCTGTAATGAGTATTTGGGTTTGGTTCCGTGGGTTATTTATGATAATGATGGTGGATGAGAATTGGAGGTGGAGAGAGAGATTGTGATGTTGAAGACGGTAATTGCTTTGTTGAGAAGAGCAGAGAATCGAGAGATCTTTTTAAGAACAAGATGATGAATTAAATTCAATAATAGAATATATTTTTCAAATAAATAAATTCAACTTATTTATTAGTTTAATTTAATTTAATTTGAGCATTATAAATAAATTTTAATTTTAATAATGAATTGATTCAAATAGATTATAAATTTGGACCAGGTGAAAAAAAACATCTCAATATGGTTTTAAAAAATTAATTACATCAATTACGTTATGTTGTTTAGTTTTGAAAAAAAAAATCTTTATTTGTAGAAAAACATAAGTTTATTTTTTTATTAAAAGAAATTAATAGCAGTTTTGACATTTAGGCATTTGATTGGGTAGGATTTCTAATCTAGCTCGTTGGGACTAGTGTAGAATTTTCATCGACAAGAAATGAAACATTTTATATAAAAGGAGATATTCTTTTTTTTTTTTCAAATAAAAAATTCTATTACTAGTAATTTTTTATTTTAATCATAGCACACAAGTTATGATCATATGGTAGGGCTAATTCTATAACACCTTTATATATAAATAATCCATAGGTATTGTTTTAATTTACTTTTATCTTTTCACAACTTATAAAATAGCTTTGTAATTTCCAAGATATATATGCCATTTTCTAAAATCATTCAATAAGCAAATTAGTTGGAATAATTCAAAAATGGATGGTGATTGGTCTAAAATAATGCATACTCTTGCTCATTTCATAACTATTCAGGTTCAAGTATTAAGTTAAGGATAAGGTCACAAGGTCTTTTTATTCTTGGATGTAGTAGAAGACATCTATTGATCTTCTCCTAATTGAATTTGGGCTAATCATGCCTAAACTCAAGCCATCTCATGCCCTCCACCTAGTTGGGCAATGAAAAACCATATCCAAAATCAAGGCCAACTCTTGACCTCTTTCTAGTTGGGCTAGGGAAAACTATGCTTGAACCCAAGACCATCTCTTAGCATCCTTCTAATTGGACTAAGCAAACCATGCTCGAACCCAAGACTATCGATTAGTCTCCTCTTAGTTAAGATAGGGCAAACCATGCTCGAACCCAATGCTATCTCTTGGCCTTTCCTTAGTTAGGCTAAGATAATCATGTCTAAACATAAAATATATTTGTTTGATTTAACATTTCGGGTCCATTTCACCCATAACCTTTTGTATGGTTGTTGCTTAGAATTTAATGTTCATGACTCCCGTATTATTATAGAAGCCATGTAAGGTGTTAAGGCATGCTCTTTCTATAACTTTACCTACCAAGACGTCTTTTCTCACACTTAACATTATGATCATTTACCACTATGAGCTATTATCTTGTATAATTACCCCTATAATTAACTATAAAGTTTATTCCTATATTTTTTTCATTGTTCTATGTAAGTGGACGTGGCCTGTGTGTATATAAACTCTCATGAACCACCATATAAGTAAGCAAAAGAATCTACTTACAAACATACTGAGAGCTAACATTTTCTTTTTCAACCTTCTAATTTGTAACTTGTCTTTATGGAAAAAGTTATACATTAACCCATATACAACTCTTATATAATTCATACAACAATAAAAAATCATATTAGAATGAAAAGAATCAGGTATGGTAAGACGTGCAAACCTATATTTTTAAAGGTACGAAGATTAGATCTTAGATCATAATCAACCTCTAAATAATCTCCAATCACTTAAAGAGGAATGATAATAGGTCTAAGTCTCCTTTTTTTTTTTTTGAATTCCTAAACAAAATCACATTCAAGGTTAAAAGCCATACCTCGAATGCACATATCTAGGCTAGATTTTAGGGAGTAACCACCTTATACTTAAGTTTTAGAAATTCTTACATATATAGACTTTGGATCCTCCTTACACACATCTATGCCCAAAAAGGGTTTAAACTCAAACAAAAAGTTTAACAAAATAGCTCAATACTATAATACAAAGTAAAAAAAAATAGAAAATTAAAAAAGGAAAATTTTTTTCATTGAGAAAATTAAAGGCAATAGGTAATATGGAAGAAAAAAGCAGTCCTAAAATAGAATGAACCATACAATATTATAAGAGTGATTGATCAAGGCCAACACTTACCATCTCTATAACACAGAAAGGGAGAATCTCCCTTGTGTATAACATTCAAATCATTTAAAGATGCATTATCAATAAATATATCTTTACACTTTAATGTTTATATATGAATAAAAGAAGTATTATTTTTCTTTATATGCAATCAATATTATATTTCTCCACGTGTGATTTCCATTGAATTCTCCCTATAAGATTGCTTCTCCATATTTCTCTCCATAAAAAAATAAATTATCATGTTTGCATATGGTTCCCCACCCTTAAGCAAAGAGTGATTTTGTCTATGTATGAAATAATATGTATTTGGACTTAAGTGTCAAAACTATCCATGCAAACTAAGTTAAAAGACCATTTTACTTGGAAAAAAAAAATACAAGTTCTCCTTCTCTAATCTTCACGATGACACAAATAGTCACTTTACTCATAAACTTAGAAAACTTTAAGTAACAAGAAAGTCTCCATGAAAAATCTTCATATTTATCTATAAAAAATATTTGCAAGTCTTCATATTAAGCTTCTCTCATATCCAAGTTTAAAAACCTAACATGGTCTAAAAAATAGAATAAAAGAGTTTAAACTAGGCATAATTCTATTTGGACAAAACTAACTTGAACAAGACAAAATCAGGCTTTAAAAATGTGGCATGAAATCTAAAAAAAGGGCCTTATAAAAAAAAAAAAGAGCTAAAAGGACTCACCAAAATTTATCCACCATTATCATCAACCAAACATAATATTTGTCATTTGACAAGTCAAATATATGATCATTTGATTATGATGCACATCTAGTACTAAAAGAAATCTCTTTAAAAAAATCTAAATTATAGCTTTAGGGTACAAAGAACAACTTGATCCGAACACAAAGGCATTCTTCACCTAGACAAATAAACCACTTTACCATAGTATAATAAGATTGTGAGTTATTTTATAACTTTGCATGAGTTATTTCCCCTAAACCCTATAAGATCAAGCCCAAAGACATCAATTATTATAAAAAGTTATTAAAAATATAATCATTATTCATATTGAGGGCTTCCTCAGCATGGTATTGATGGTATTGCCTACTAGGCTTGCAACAACACATATGCCTAGTCAACCCATCTCTCTTAAAGTTGGATAATCATCTCCAACTACTTGGAACTAGACTCAAATGAGTTCCTTAATTATCTTTTCCTCTTAGTCATTTTCCTCTTTGATTATTTTTTAGGCTCAAGTATACCTATATCAACATAGATATAACAAATTAAAAATAAATACAAGGCATGATTACAATATAATATAAAGAAGGTAAAAGATCCTAAATATCATAAACGCTCATCTAAAGAGTATCTTTTGATAAGATATCCTAGACACAACTATAGATATTTGTGTTACCATGACCACAATACTTCGAAAGGCTACTAATAGGTCCAGGAAAAATATCTTTTACTCATTTAACAAGTATCCAGACCCAAGCCTTGGATTAAGGATAGGGCCCAAGGGTCCTCTTACCTTTGGATGTGCTTCACGAGACATGTTTCAATGCCCAAGGAAAGTTAGAGTTGGCCTCATCTCCTAGTTAAGTTTGGGCAAGCAATACTCGAACACAAGGTCCTTTCTTGGCCTCTTTTGGTGGGACTTAGGAAAACCTTACCTAACATTTTTTATATCTCTAAACACACTCAAAACACAACCTCAAAAGCTTTCATCCTCCTAAATGTACGCTAACTTTAGAATTTGAGGCTCTCTTATCTTATATAAAGGACTTGTTTTATAAGTACTCGCAATCTTTAGGATTGCCAAGTTCAATAACTCATCTTTAACTTTTTAACTTAGTTATCAACCTTGAAAAGAGTAAAATCTAATGAGTTTTTTCATGAACCTCATGAGAAGAATTGATTAGCTTTTTTCATCAAAATATAAGATATGGATCAATATTATTTTTTATTGTAGTTAAATCTCATAATTAAAACATATTCAATTGTATACAGTCTATAATATTTTATCCATACAATAGGACATCATAAGACCTAGTTATAATACATGTATGTATAACAACACGATGATGATAATGTCCTAGCTAGTTATATATATATATATATATATATATATAGCTATATGTAACAATTGATAATAATATATTAAACTTATTATGATTTTCATTTTATTTTACTAAATCACATAATTAAATCATTTTAGCTTTAATATGATTATCAATTATGATAGTCACTTTTCCTGTTTACCACCTGTTAAGAAATGATCTGATAACACTTTGCAAACATTAATTAGTAACCAAATAAATAAAGAATGTAAAAAACATAAATGCATAAGGTATTTGGTTACGAATGAAAAACCTTTTAAAGAACTCTTCAAAAGATAAAAAAAAAAAAAAAAAACCATTTGGAGCAGACAAACCCAAGATAGATAATTGTTTCATTAGTTTGAATAATTACAAAAGGAGTATCTTTGAACACAACCATTTGTGTCTATACTACTTTACTTGATGAGACAATGAACATGTTAATTATGTCTCTTATCACAGTAGCTTGCCAATACATCTGACAATCTTCAAAAATCATGTTGTCATCCTAACTAGAACCTCCGATTGCTAACAATTCACACAGAAACTCCCCTTAAGAGTCTTCAAGCTCTCAAACTCTTTAGGGATCAATTCTCCTCGAGAATTTCGTACACACTCCTCATGTGTCAAGAGTATATGTTGCAAAACTTTATGTAAACTTTTTAACTGGTTGACATACTTGCTTTAATATAATTGATGCTTTTATGTTTTGAAACTCTCCTCTGAAACACATGACGCACACTCATTTCTTCAAACTTAACCTTCCTTATATACATGTCTTATATGATAAGGATAAGGATAATCTTTGAGTTTTCTAATCTGTCATATTGGTAATAGACTGCTAACGTGTTTTATACAAAGATTGATAAAGTTATCTTCAAATAAAATTTTTCCTCTCTATCTGAACTTATCTCTTAAATAATCTAAATCAATCAGATAATTACAAAGAAGATACTGCTAATTAATCTTGATAAACTTCTATCTTGGCCAAATTATCTTTTTACCAATCGTAAAAAGATCTTCAATAATCTAAGCCAAATAAGTAACATTTACAACTTATTATATATGGTTTAATTTAAGTATGATGAAGTATAAAATAATGGATACTCATAGAATATTGAGTAATTATTTCAGTAAAATTTGGAGAGAAAAAAGCACATAAAAGTTGATGTCCATTATATCATATGTTTATTTTTTTAATTGTTTTCCTTGCAAAATAATTTCTACACCTTCAAACACCTAGCTAATGATTTTTAATAAGTTGTATTATTGAGGTTATAAATCCTTAGAGACAAATGAGATTCCAAGTTTAAGGTGAGGTGGTTGGGGTTCTCGATTGGAGAATGATTGTTGGGATTGAGAACTTGCAAAACAAGTCTTTTTTGTGCATTAATCCTCCCGTTAAAGATTAAAATAGTAAGGGAATTAGGTTTAAAAGTCGAGAAGGGCTATATGTGTATTCTATAGAGAAAGTACAAAAAAATGATAATGAGAGGTTTTAGAAGAAGAGTGTTTAACTACTAGAAATTGAAATCTTTTACATTATGGCATATTGACATTTATATAGCCTGAGTTGTACCAATTTGCACAAAAATGAGGGAAGAGAATGAAAAACAATGTAGAACCTATCACTAGGGTCATCATTTAGGATAATAATCTTCAATGTTTGGTGGCTCATTATTGAGTTGCAAAGGTGACGTTAAGGTCTACTTATGATAGAAGAACGTGTGAGAATTTAATACTTGGGATGACCTGTGTAGAGGATAGGTGGAGTGGTTCGGGTATTATTTGAAGAGTTTTATTTTAAAATTGTTTCTCGATCGAATTGGCTTGGGTTGAATCCATGTTGGCTGATCAGATAGGATAGGTTAGCCACATGACCTAAGCTACTTGTTACACTCAGTGATGATGGTATTCTAGGTGAGTCTCTTTTGAAGATATAGTTATTCTTTAATTTTTCAATTACATCATTATTAAATTGTTTTGTTGAAAGGGTTTACAATGAGGTTGTATATGCATCATATATATGTCACAAAGCATTAACTTTTTTATAGGTGAGAAAATTACACGGATTATATGGATGAATTTTTAACTAAGTTTTAGTGATTAAATCTTCCGAATTCAAATATGGTTTGGAACTAAGGATTTTCATTGTTTGATTTTGAAGATATAATTATACTATATTTTAAAAGACGTGGGAAAAATATTGTGCATGTATTGTGGACATAAATTCATTATACTGTAGACATATAGTGTTTGCACTGTAAACGACACTATAGCACCCGAAAGGCGTTATCTGGCTTGTCCACCAAACCCAACTCTATTGGGTCTAACTGGGCCGCCAAATATTTTCAGTTTTATTTTGTTTCTTTAGATTTTTTTTATTTAATTTTTTTTCATGCGGTAAAGAGAAAATAAATTGATGGGATTTTTTTTATATTATACAAAAGTTGGGTGATGATATTTTATTTTTCATTTGAGGTTGGGTTGAATTTTCTTATTAAAGCATGTTTGTTTTTGCGTTTCAAAAATGCTTTTAAAAAATTTTGAATTTTATTTTATTTTATTCTTTACTTCAAATTAAATTTTTTTTTCATGTTTTTGTATTATTTTGATGTGATGATATAAAAAAATAAATTAAAAAAATCATCTCAATATAGTTTTTTTAAAAAACAAATATTATAAAAAATAGTATTGTGAATATAGATTCATTGCACTGTGGACCACACTGTAGACATGCATAGAGTGTTTGCACTATTAACGACACTGTAGCACCTAGGAGGCGTTGTCCTTTTTGTTTATTAGTTAAAAAATATTGTTAGGTCTAATTTGGCCATCAGGTTCAATGTTATTGGGTCTGGCTGCAAGGTTATTGGGTCTGGCTTTCAACAAGACCCACCGATGTTGGGGGATTAATATCCGGTGATATTAAATTCTACTAGCCAGACCGAAGGCTAATAGATCTGACTCAATCTTCGTAACCAGACCCGTGACACTTAAAATCATGATTGATGTTGGGGGATTTTCATTTGTGGGAGAGAGAAAAGAAAAATATAACCTAAATTGATCTAACAAACAGATTATGACATGACTTTACAGTCCAAGCTATAAGTGTGGAACCAGACATTTATGTCTTAAAACTTTATTTTGTAGAGCAAAAAGGATACACAATAAACATGATTCAGCTTTATATCATAGTTGTGGTCATGACTCTTTGTTTTTTGAGCCTTACTTCAATTTGGTCGTGAACATCCACACTTACATATATTTGTTATTTTAGTGAAAATTATACATACATCAATCTCTTTCCAAATTGGGGTAAGATACAATGCTTCTAGTGTGTGTCTATATATTAAAGAAGACCTTGTGCAAGTCTTTTTTTTTTTTGGTAAATCCTATGTATCTTTTTATAAGGCCTAACTCGAACTGTCAGCCATCTCATCAAAAGATGGGGGAAAGCAAGTGAAACCCCTCATCCAAAAGGAAAACTGAAAAATATCTCATACCAAAGCACCATAAAAAAGTGTCCCCATTTGAAAATGAAAGATGTATAATTAAGGAATTCATCACAAAAGATGTGTTCAAGGAAACAGGGAATTGAATAAAAAAAAAGGAAGTGATGCACACACACACGCACATGATCCATGATAGTCGTGCGTATTCATGATGTTCCATAGAAATGTTACATGGCTAATTCTACATCAAGATCAAGAGTAAGATTATGATTTACAAGGTCTTCTTTTCGCTATTTCTTTGACATAATTTCCATGAACAGACAAATTAAACTAAAGACAGATAGACAGAGGAAAATAAGGTGCCCTGTAGCCCTACCTCAAAATATTCTTAGAGAATTAAAGAACCTTAAGTAGAACATAGTACATTAAAATCATCGGAGATTGTAGAGGAAAGAAAGGGAAAAAATATTGAGATTATAGCCACAAAGCTCCAGCATCTTTCAAGATAGGCACCAACTCACCAGTAATATGAGTAGCCATGACTCTTTCCAATCCACCAAACAATTTTCCCCCGACAAAAACCGCCGGAAACTGCACTTGATCGGCACCCTCCCCTCCTCTATCACTGTTAATCATTGACAACTCCTTAATCACATCATCTTCCTCCTTCTCTTCCACTTCAAAGACCGGTGGATTAACACCTAGCCCTAGCAGCAACCTCTTCACAACATGACACATGCAGCACCCACGTTTGCCAAATACTATGACAGAATTCTCTAACACCAATTTCTGGACATGATTTTCATGTCCATTGGTCACCACTAGCACATGTCCACTGCTGGTATTAGCACCACCACGATCGCGTGCCGGGAGTCTCCGGTTGCCGGAAGTGGTGGCCGGAGAGTAGGCTCTAAATGGGATTGCTTCTTGCATTAGGATTATTAATTAATGGTGTGAGGGTGACAATGTTAAGAGATTGGAATTATGCGAAGGTGTATTATTTTGTTTTGTAATGCGTCGAAAGAGAGGGGAAACGAGGAGGCATTTTATTGGGGGATTAATAGGGGAAATGAGAAGACTCTAACGTCAACGGCAGTTACGCAATCTTTTACGTCACAGGGACTGTGTGTGATGTGTCCTTCCGTCACTGCTTGGTGGACGGATTCTCAGTCGTTCCATCTTATGAACACGAGTCATGACCCTTTCTTTCTTTCTTTCTTCATATATATATATATATATATATAACTAAATGGGCTGTTTAGTACCATTCGTGAAATTGGTTTATTCTTTCATTTCTTTTCGAATTTTTAGAAATATAAACAAAAAAAGTGTTGTTTATTTTGAATTGTTTTGATAAACAAATAAAAGCAAAATTAACAACTAATATCACTATTTTTACAATCATTTTATTTGGCCTAATATCAAATTTTAAATTTTTTAAAATTAAAAATAAACAGAATATTTTTTAAAAAATATTACAGAATAAAAATGATATTACAATAACTGATATCATATTAGTTATTTTTTAAATTTTATTTTAAAAAATAAGTAAATAAAATTCATAATTTACTAAAAATAGTAATAATATTTTCATCTAAGATTCTTTTTTACTTATATCTTTTTATTTTTTTCAAAGTGAATCTCATAAAATAATTAATAAGATGACACTAATTATTTATTTAGCACCATAAAATTAAGCTGTCATTCTATTTTTACATGAAAAGAAAAAAAATCCAATTATTTTCCATATGAATATAAATTAATATTTCCAAGTTCTCTTAAAAGGGGAAGAGCCAAGAATTACCAAAGAGATTAAATTTTTAATTTAATATATCAGTAGATTCATTAGGGCTTGGCTTAAACAAAAACTAATGAGAGAATTAAATTGCAGATAAATCGATGCCATACTAATTAACTAGCTAACCCTTTTTTTTTCCTTTTTTTTTTCCTCCTGGAAAGAGCATATGCGTTTTAAGGAATCTCGCCTCACATGTAAGGATGACGAAATCCCCACCTTTGATGAGCACGATTTTGAAGAAAAATAAGGACGGGGTTTCCTGACATAGTGTTCACTTCTTTTTTCTCTTTTTTTGTGTTTTTTTATTTAAAAATAAATTAAAATAATATATTTTTTATTTTTGATATCAATCTATCAAATCAATTTTAAAAATATTATATATAAATATAAAAAATTATTAGATGAAAATTCAGTTATGAATATCCATCAGATTAGAGAATACCATCTTCAACCTCTATATCCATCACATTTACAATTTCATTGAAGACAGAAGCAGCTTCAGGACGGCGAGCTGTGTACAGGTCATCCATAAAAAACAAGGGGTTGCTAGTGACATCACATACAGCATCATACACCGGACCACATTGCATCATCTTGATGTGCCACGTGGAATTGGATAATATTCGTTGACGATGCCAACATGGCTTCCCAATTATTTTTAAAACAGATCCTTTCATCTTCTGACACGCATTAGAACCCGGTCCACTTTCTAATTGCTGACGTTGCATCGCCTCGTGACCCACAAGGTAATAATATCACGTGGATTTTGGCTTTTAATGATCATTTTATGCGAATATCCCCCTCTCTTTTTTCACGTCTGGAAGACAGACAAAATAATATATATTATCACATGGGACCTGCCCCTAATCTTTCGATTTGCCAGCTATGATTCTTATGGATGAATTTTTTTTAGAATATCTTAAAGTTTTAATTTTTTTATGAAAATAACATTTTTTTATCAAATTATTTTTTCAAGTTTAAACCTTACTGAAACTTTAAATTGTAGAATGTAGATTGTAATATATTAAGTGGTAAACCTGTAGGCTATAGTTTGGGATACATAAGTAATTAGGAAGCTGTAAAGTTGATTTGTTGTTATATATGGTTATTATTTATGTTCAATTGGACTGTTCAATGCAATTCACGCTTTGAATAATGATGTCTAGTATGTTTCTAATTTAACATACTATAGCCTATTATTATTTATATTTCTTTATAATTATAATATATGTTTTTCTTTAATGATTTTAATTTATAACAACTCTCGTTAGCTATACACATTTTGATGGTTTGGACATTTAGATGAGGGTTTCTCATCTGTTTAAATACCAATTGACGTGGCAAGCAAAGATGATTTTGAAAATATAGAATTGATATTAATAAAGATAAAAATTGATGAGGTAAATTAATACAAATCAAAAGTATGAGAATGTAAAGTAACTTTTAATCTCTTTTAAATATGCTTGGGAGCCCAACAATGTGTAAAGTAAGATTTTTAAAATATAGATATTCTAATAAAATACTAAATCGAAAACTAATGAATTAAACATATTTTGAAATATACTTGGGAGCCCAACAATGTTGGAAATTTAGTAGTCAAAATAGAAAAAAAAAAAACATAGTTTGATGCATATAATTTACTTTGAAATAGTGAAAATATTTTTTTTTGTTAAGGATTTAAAGCAAATATAAGATGTTAATATGTGTTTTAAATAGTTTAAATAGGGGGGGTGACAGTATAATGGAAAAAATTAAAATCGATTGGTTTTCATAAATTTCTTAATGAATTTAAAAAAAAAAATTAAAACATGTTCTTAGATTGATTATAAGATGTTTCACATTCACTTTTTCTTGTAAAATTCCTCTTACCCAAAACAAACTTAAAAATGCAAAAACAAAATAATTTATGTGATATACTTCACTCAAGGGGAAAATGTGGGGATCGTTGTTTAAATATTTGTCTGTTCATATATAGAGAGACCTTACGTCACTTTACGAGAAAAACAAAGTTGATGGAGAGCAAAAAATAAAACAAATAAATAAAACAGGGGAAATAAGTGAATCACGGAATTTCGAGGAAAATTACAAGTCTGGGTTTACTTTGACATTTGGGGGCCGTTGGTTGGTCAACTTTACGTTGTAGCAAATACCAGGCCAATTAATCTTTAAAAAGAAAAAAAAAGAAAAAGAAAAAGAAAAAGAAAAAGAAATTCATACCTACTGTAGCAGGGTTTTCTATCGAGATTTGTACAAAGGAGATCATACAACCCACGGCAGACAGCAAAGAACAGTCTAAAGTTGCCTGCCACTAACGTGTAATACCCACGTGTCAGTGTGTGGGCCTACTAATCAAGTTATAATGCTATGCCTGCCAACTGCCATGCAATTTGATTATAGCTTGTCTAGGTGCTTAATTAACAGAAATAATTAATCTGGACAATCGGAGCATGAGCCTCACCAATAACATTATTTCTTTTATTAATAATATTTAGGATAGCTAAATTAATAGGTTATTGAATTTGTTTATTTGATTTTTTTAGGATATTTTAGACTTATATAATTATTAATTTTAAAATTTATAAAATTAATTAAGATACATGCAAGTTAGTCCAAACATTAATAATAATAATAATAATAATAATAATAAAATTATCTTTTTTATTTGAACGACCTAGGAAAAAGATGCTAATATAGTTCTTTGATGGAGCGGTAAGATGTCCAAGTCCATACCTCTGACTTTAGTGACTTTGGGTGCAGAATTAAATATTTTTTTAGTTTAATTTTATATTTTAAAAGTGTTATTAAAAATTTTAATTTTTTTGAATTTTTATTGTTTTAAATTAATTTTTTTGTATTTCTATATTGTTTTGATGTACTAATATTAAAAATAAATTCTAAAAAATAAAAATAAAAATATTTTAATAAATTTCAAGTAAAAAACATTTTAAAAAATAATCATTATCATAATATAATTTGAACCAATGTTTATAGTGAGTTTTTAACAATAACAAATCTCATAAACATTGAAATATAGGTAAAAAATGTGTTTTTGCCTTCAAAGAATACTTTTAAAATTTTTTGATTTTTTTTATTTCAAATTAATTTTTAATAATCTTGGATTATTTAATTTACTTATAGGAAAAATAATTTTTTAAAAAAATATTTTTGAAATATATTTATAAATAAAAAACTATTAAAAAAAATCACTATCAAAATATCTAACAATATAAAATCTAGTTGGACAAATAAATAAAATTGATTTGGCGTGAGATGGACTACTCTTCGTTATAACTGACCTCATCAGTGAACACATCCATCAGAGATCCCCATTTGCTGTGCAAGTCAGAAAAACAAACATCCTTGTGCTCAACGTGAATTCTAAGAAATTAATGAGTTGGTCTCCTTTCTGTCCGCAATTCTTGACTCTCAGACAACTTCATGCCTTTCAGATGATGAAATTGGAAGATAAATTCCATTCTTACAAAAGCATCCAACCTCAAAAACTTGGTCCACAAACCGGGCTCTTTCCAGCTAAAACAACAGTGTTCAAGGGCAAAAGTCCTCGCAAGTCTTCTCCGGAGCCAGAATTTCTGTCGTGGGGATTTAAAGTTCCCACTTGGTTTGGACATTTATTCCTTCAAGATTTTCCTAAATCAAGCAGCAGGAAGCCTGTGCATCTGAAATCATTTTTTAATCCCGTTGAAAACTTAACGGGGAATTAAGAAAAAACGGGTGGCGGGGGCTCATAAACTTCCCGCAAGGAAATTTGGTGCTCCATTTGTATCAATCTTGGTAATTATTTTAACCTAGAACAACTCTCTTGTTTTTATGGTCAAATTGCAGCACTCGAATACGGCAAAGGGGCAGCATCCATGCCATTCCATCTAAAACGCAGTCGGATGCTCGAATATACGTCAAAATCAAAATCCCAAAATGCTATTAGATGAAGCAGAACAGATTTGGAATTCAGACCATAAGAAAAAAGGCCAAACAAAAACACCAAACATTTTATCAGCACATAAGATCAGTTCATGGTCAGCTCCCTACAAAGATAGAGCAATTCATTTTAATAACCCTGGGGGGTGTTCTACTGTCAACAACCCCTTTTGATAGACGTTACTAAAGTAAACATAATAAGGGCATTTAGCAGAGAGTACAGAAGCAGGGAACAGCTAATAAACTGACATAATATCGTTCCTCAATTTTCTAGTCATTCATAACGTGAATACTGAAACAAGTGCATAGACCAGAAGCTTTAACTTCACTGCTAACTATTTTCTATTGATTGGGTTTGCCAAACCCATCTCTTGAAGGTCAGAAGGTCACTGGCATTCTAGTACACCTTGTTCTTCGCCTTTGATATAACCAGAGCAATCTCTCTAGCAGCTTCAATTTTTCTTGGTGCAAGGAATGGCTGATTGTTGGCCATAGCTTGTGAAATCACTTCAGCTGTCTTGGCCTCACCCTGGAGATAAGTGTTTCATGGATTATCCAAGTCAGGACTTTCTCATTGTATTTTGGACCAAGAGCTTGATCTGCCGCAGAACGAGTAAGGAATCAAAGCTCTATCTTGACCTGTTATGAAGATGCATGCAAGGAGTTATTAGGCAAAGAAAGCTGCTCCCTCCTAATGAAAATCGAGATGAATTATTGATAGACAAGGGGATCATTCAAAACAGGAGCGGTAGCCAATTTAAAGGAAATGCAATATAATAACCAGCCTGCAACACTTGAAGCATTTGGAGATGGTAATTCCAGATAGAGTTCTGGATATTTTCACTAATTATTCCAATGAATAACATCAAACAATAGAAAGACATGCCACAATGATAACCTGAACAAATAATTTCAATCTTCAAGCGAAGAATGTATTAAATTTCTATGATGCACAAAAATACTTGTAGAATCTGCAAGCCTTAATGATTTCCATGGAATGAACACGCCTCATTGACTTGTTGGATAATAAGAGTCACAACAATATTAGTAAAATCGCAGAAAAATCTATGTGATTTCCATGAATTGAATGCATTTCATAAACTATTACATGAAATAGCAAATATTCTCAGAATTTCAAGGTCACAAATATAATTGTTAAAAGTACTCAAAATTATTTTTCAATTTTCAATTTATCCTATAAATTCAAGGGGAATAAGCCAATCCTAGCAAGTAATAAAGTGGCTCTAATCCTTACAAGGTATTTACTTCCTAAGCGATATATAACAACTATAGTTAAGAAATGGAATGAAAGTACATACACAACATATGCAAATCATATTGGAGAAGTACATATGCAAATCTATAAGACACAGTGAAGTAAGCGAAACATAACCAAGTAGCGGATCTATTCAATGTGATTTCTAAATCTATCTAGGAGCTGCTAGAGAGAATTAAATTTCTGTTTTTCAAAACAACCTCCCAGCTTGACATCTGTAACAAGTTTGAGAATACTTGGTAAGTTCTAACTTCATTTTGTTAATCATAAATTGCACTACTTCAATTCTCTATGGTTTCTTTTCCTGAGTTTGGGAGTATAACATAGATTCTTTGAGAGAAAGTTACCATTTGGAGGTCACGGCTTCCAGCAGTGCTATCCATGAGGTGGGGTTGTGCATGAATATTATAAATAGTTGGCCTTTCAAGCCATAATCATCAAGTGCGTTCCTTCAGTGTAGACCTGCACATTATGCATACAAGCAAAGCAAGCAAAATAGCTATTAGTGAGATAGAATAAAACAGGAAAAGAAGGATATATATTTTGACCTTCAGCAATGCAAGGAGAGAAATTATCCCATAATATCAGAGACACATGACACAACATGAAATTGGCATGGGAAGAAATTCCAGGCTGCCTTACCAAGGATGTTTGCTTAGAAATGGAGAATTACCAGTGCATCATATGGTCAGAATTTTAAGAAGGAACAAAAAATAATAAATAAAAAAAACGGCAGGTTTTAGGTTGTCCATGGGAAGGACTAGTTAGTTTGTTGGAGGCCTTACCTTTTCTTTGACTTCATAAATGCTGTTGAACATAACAGCCCTATGCCAACCCTCAACAGTGTATAAACTGTTGAATACAGCATACAGACCAATAGGTCCAATTGTAGCCAAAGTAGAGGCTACCTTAGGCGCCTTTGGGATATTGACATTCTTCATAGCCATGTTGCCAACCTATAAAAAGATTAGTACCAAATAAACCGTGTACCAGTAAAACATGAAGTTTCAAAATCCATGGAACGAAAGAACAACATCAAGCTCCACTGCGCAACTCTATGCCATGACATAAAAATGGAAAAACAATGACAGAAATAGAACTACAACTCATTAAGGGAAAAAAAAATCACAACCTTATAGACAGTGCCAAGCAATTGGAATAGCAGAACTAATAGAAATTAGAAGACAATTCAACATCACAATAGAACTGTTTGATGTTAATCGCTTCTTTCACAACCACAACCACAACAACCCAACCGAGATTGAATACGAAAGAAAGGGTCAGGCAAGCCCAACCCAAAATTACATAATGATCAAGCATGAAATGATGATACTCTTATAAATTCAACAGTACTAGAAATCTCAACAAAAGCAGAAGGGATTTCCAATGTTTCTTGAGCAATGCAAAAGACAATGTACTTAACAGATAATAAATTGTCAATCAAGAAGCAAACTAATTACTTTGCCAATCAAATGCAAGAAAATGAACCATACATGGCTAACTCCATCCTATCAAAAAAATTATATCAAACCAATTTTTAGTTGCACTCTATAAATGCTAAATAAGAAAAAATCTAAACCAAAATTTCCATTATTTTAGAGGATGAACGATTTTGTACATTATCAAAAGTGAAGTTAAGTTCAACATCATATGACAACCATACTTGGAAGTTGGAACCTGGTGAGATTAATTACTTAATTTCAACAAATATTTGAGATAATTAGTTAATGGTCAGAATGATGTACCTTTTGTGGGTTCGATCGATCTGCCTCTGCCTTTTGTTCGTGCTTGAAAGCCGGAGATGCAGAGAGATAAGCGGTGGAGGGGTTTTAGGTGGGATTTATGGCTTTGTTTTTCTTCTTCAATACAAGCTGGCGTTATTAACTGTCCCTCCCCTCTTCTAATAAGATAAGCTTTGTTTTTGCTCTCACAGGAGTTCGGTGCGTAGACTAGCCCAATTTAGGTCCATTGAATTGAGCCCAATCTAATAAAGTTCGGGAAACTGTATATTAAATAATCAATATATAATTTTGCATGAATTCCGCTAATTTTTTTTTAAAACAAATTAATTATGAAAAATCTATAATCTATAATTTTTATTCGCATCAAGATTTTGCTTCAAGCTAACCTCTACATAGGGTGATTATTTTTTTTTTTTTAAATCGAAACCGGTTCAAACCGATCTGTTTTGGTTCGGTTCGGTTTGGTTTTTTAGAACAAACATTAGTTTCAAACCAGTTTGGCTCAGTTTGGCTCGGTTTTTTTGGTTTGGCTTGATTTTTTTTTGGGTTCGGTTTTTTTTATTTCAAGCTTATAAAACTGAACCAGTTGGTTTTTTTTAAAAAAAAAATTTAATTGATTTTATTGTTTTTTTTAATTTAAATTGATTTAATCGATTTTTATTCAAGGTTCAATTTTTTTTTCTTTCGATTTTATCAGTTTAATCAGTTTTTATTTTTTTTACTAACACCTGCCTCTACATACATCAATCTCATTTGCTTATCTTATGTCTTAATCCCTATTATTATTTGTATCTTTCCCTGATGATGTCACATAATATTATATTTCTTGAAATAGAAATACAATCAAGTAAAAAATAATATTATACTTTTATATAAGGTTTTTTTTTAAGATTTTAGTTATATTTATATCTGTTTTACCATAATGGAGGGAACATGACCAAACCTAAAAACTCACATGGATTACATCATTGATATTTGTTTACACACCTCAATTCATTCTTCTCTTTTTGAAAAATCTAATCACTACTAAGTGCACACTTTCTTACACTTTGTGAAAGAAAGAATGTATGCACACCCATTCTCCAATCAAATAGAAATCTTATTGATCCACTTTGTTTGATAAAAATGAAAATCTAAAACATGAATTCTTTTTAGGGTTAATTACACTAAGCATCTTGTAGTTTTTTTTTTGTTTTTTTACTTTACCTCTATTTTTTTGAAAAATACACTATTCATCCTCGATCAAATGAAAATCCTAAATTAAAAAAAATGTCTAAATTACCTTTAAATATAATATATCAAAAAATAAACAAACAACATATATAACACCCTCTCTTCTCGGGTCATGATTTCTTTTCAGACAACATTCTTTTTCTTTTATCTCGACGATCGAACTCAATTCAAAATCAATATTATGTTTTTTCTAATCAATTTCTCTCTTCTTGCAATGTACGTTATTGATTCATACATGATATGTCTTATATTTCTTTGGAAACCATAAAAAAAAAAAACCCAAATTGAAACTTATAACTAGTATAATTTTAAAATATTTGCTTATAACATGTTTAATTTGTCAATTGAACCCTTATACTAATTTTTTAAATCATTGTTTAACATAATTAGACATGTTTTCTTGGAAACCCTAGAAAAAAAAACCAAAATTAAAGTTTACGGATTGTTTACATAACCATAATTTCAATTTCTTTGCTTATAACATGTTTAATTTATATTTAACCCATATATTAACTTTGTTTAACCTAATTAGGCATGTTTTCTTTAAACCCAAAAAAACCTCAAATTGAAGCTTACAAATTAATATTCACAGAACCCTAATGTCAATGTATTAGCTAACTTTGGTCGGCCCGTAGTGTCTTACCCGTTGGAAACTCTCCATCAGTATCGAGCACCTAGTCTGAGGAGTTCATGACCTTAAAACAACAACATGAACGACTCTTGATGAATTATGATCAGCTTCGTCAAATGATCATGGAGATTAGATCAAGGATGGGTGATGATACATGTGCAGCCCCTTTTTGGTCGTACGGTCCCGGGAACAATCAGCCGCCTCCTCCTTCTCCTTCTCCTCCTCCTCCGTCGTTATTCTAGTTTAATTTTGTTTTGAAACGCATTAAATTTGTAATGAATATTTTGATGAATATTATTTAACATTATTTTTATATTTTTAATGTTTAATAAAATTTATTTGGTTAATTAGTTTTTTTTACTATTAATAAATAATTTTTTTAAAATATTTTACATAAATACCGATTGCTTTACATACGGAACCAGGCCGTCAGTATTTTACCGAGAGTTGCAAAAAAATTACCACTCATGCCACAATCACCAACAAATATATTCCGTCGATGTTTACCGTCACTATTACCGACGGTCTATTTCCGTCGTTATTTGACAAGGAGTTCTGAAATATTTACCGTCCATGCCACAATTATCGACGGATATTCCGTCGAAAAAGTTCTCGCAGGAAATTTGTTTTTTTGGCGCGCTTAGCCATTTGTAAGATTGTTGGTGTTTGGTTTTTTTATTTCCCACAGAATTAGCGATGGAAAGGGAAATTACCGACGATCAATATTCCGACGAACGAATTCTGTCGGTGAGGCATCAAGAAATATTTTACCAACAAATCGCGCACCTTACACCGACAGAATTAATCTGTTGTTAAAACTGTTTAATGGTGTAGTGCTAGATTGGTTGCTATCAATTTGATGTAAAAAAAATGCATTTCTACATAGATATCTTAAGGAATAAGTGTACATGGATATTTCATCAATGTACACTACAAGCTCATTAGAGGGGGTAGTGTGTAAACTGCAAAAGGCTTTGAATGGGTTAAAACAATCATCTTGTTCATGGTTTGATCAGTTTAGTTTAGCTATGAAAAAAATAGATGCAGACAAAGTAATTCAGATCATACTTTATTCCTTAAACATAGATAGGAAAAGGTAACAACATTGATAATTTATGGTGATGAAATGATAATTACATGCAGTGGTACATTAAAAAAATATTAAGACTTTAAGGAAACTTAGTAGCTGAATTTGAAATGAAGAATCTTGAGGGTTAAGAATGTTTTCTAGACATAAAAGTAGCCAAATCAATAAAAGGTATTTTCTTATCATAAAAGAAGTAGGTGTTGGACTTATTCTCAAATACTAGCATGTTGGACTACAAACCAGTTGACACTCCAATAGTAAAAAATCATGGACTAAGAAAATACCTAAATGAGATTCATGCTAATAAAGAGAGATATGAGCAACTAGTTGGGAAACTAATATACCTGTCACATGCACAAACAAAAATAACTTATATAATTAAGCCTAGTGAGTTAGTTTATACATAACCATAGTGAAGATTATATGACAAGTTGAGCATTAAAGATATCTATGCACTAACTTAAAAGCGAGTTAGAATGAATTGTCCTTTATCCAAATAGTATATTTAGAAAACTACACCTTTGATTAAAACCTATAGACCTTTATTATAGCCTCAAAATCATTATGTATTAAAAACCCATATTTATCCCATATTGTATAAATTAGCCATATATATCAATGGGAAAAATACTATTAGAAAATTAGAGAATGTTGATGAAATATTCCATTGGCATTTAAAGAAAATTATGTCTGTATTATAATCACCAATGGAATTGTTGACGGAATACGGTCATCAAAAAGTTGAGCGTTGGTGATTTTAGTTCATTGGAAATTACATCGGTTATTTCTAATACTGACAGAGTTCTTGATGGAATATTCCATCATCCAGAGTGTGCTTTTAACACCTTTTATCCATTGAAAAATCCATTGACATTGGAAATTACTAATGAAATTGCAGATCAAATAACCATTGAAAAATCTAGAAAATATATCGGTGATTCTATCGGTATTTTAAAAAAAACCTAAAATTCCAAATCAAGTCTATTTTTTGTATAATGCACAAATGATTTTAGACCAAAAAACATACAATTAACAAAACCATAAGAAATATAGAAGTTGTTGTAATGGATATGAGTCTGACAGTTGAAAGAATGAAAAATTTGAATGTAAAAACTCATTAGAATCTGAATTCTTCATCAAGAGAAATTTTTTGCATTCAAAATAACTAATGACAATACTATATATATCAGATGAAAATGCATCAAAAACCAAAGATGAAAAGATATACCAGATCATATTATGGCCTATCAGTAGAGGTAAAATGTTATATAAATACCTTCAAGATATCAAAATTTTGTAGTCTATAATCAATTAATGATAGTCTAATCATTATGTGTCAAATGTTAGGTAATTGAGGTTGCCTTTAAGAATTGCCTTATAGAAAAATCAAAATAAATAGGGTGATTTCAATATTATAATATACAATGTTATAATTCTTTTACTCGTGTTTGGTTTTAATTCATAATCCAATCACTGATTTCAAGTTTGACCCATCAAAGAACAAGTTAGCATTAGACGTCTGGTTTGATATAATCTTGTATGAATTGCATAAAAACTCATACATTAAGTGTTTCGAATTGCAAAAACTCAGCTTTTAATTTTTCTTAGATATAAGACAATTTTCAAAAGTGAAAATAACCCTCGTCCTTTTCTTTCTTTCTAATAAGTATATTAATGCATATCTATTTGTTTAACATAATCATTAATCAAAATCATGATTAAATACCAAAATAAAAATCTGTAAACAATATCCCAATTGTGAAAATTGTAACATAGGATTTTTTTTATTTTTTTTGGTTGATTTAAAATAAATAAATTTAGCAGATAAAACAAGATTTTTTTTAGTGACATGTAAAGTTATAGAAATGTGAACACAAAGAAGAAATCGCGTGAAATAAAAAAGATGAAGGATAGATGAAGACCAAAATAAAATGACAAAGTGCCTAATAGAGAGAGAGAGAGAGAGAGAGAGAGACTTGACCACTTCCTATTATTTCCTCTTTGTTTTCTTTGCAATAGCTCATATCTTCTCACCCTCTCAATTTTATTTCTAAATTGGAAGCTAAAACCCCCAATTATTTATCGAAACCCTTGAAACAAAATGTTAGATTAAACAAAATCTATAAAACTTAAACCAAAATGAATAACTTCAAGAAAGAAAATGAAGATTAAACACATGTTACTTTTTCTTTATCCCTTTCTCTTTCTGCTCAATCGAAGACACATTTCCATACAGCATGTAGTAAGCCGATCACATTTTATAAGTGACATGGAGGAGGTTGTGTTCCTTAACTATTAGTTTATCGATATGTGTATTGGGTGACCTGATTTGTGAGGAGGGCTGCCCTACCAAATTTTTTTAGAGAGAGAGAGTTGTTATAATTTTAATTCAAAGAAGAAGATGAAATGGAAAGATGAGAGGAGTGGCGGGTTTTAATTCATCTTAATATTTGCCGATGGAGTTTCTGTTGGAAATTCCATTGGAATTTACTGACGTGTCAAAATACCGATGAAATTACTGACAATTGTTTTTTGAAGTTCCATAACACTTTTCATAGGAAATACCTACAGAAAATATCTCGTTAATATTTTCATCGATAATTATCAACTGAACTTTTCCGCTGCTATTTCCATGAGTATCTACTGATAGAAAAATTTTCATCAATGTTTTCGTTATTGTTTGTTAATTTTCTGGTAGTAAAACAAACCTTTTAGCCTGTACTTATTGTTAACATGTTCTTATACATAAAAACAAAAATCTATATGTTCTGTCATATAAATATTCATTATATCTTTATTCTCATTGTTCTTTCCCAATTCTCAATCGTTGAGTTTCTCTTCCTCCTCCTTCATTTAATTCATTGATGTTTGAAATTATTACATAGTTTAATTACACTCTTTTTAATGATTTAATGTTTTTTTCCTTAGTTTCATTTTATTTTGTTTTAATTCAGTCACTACCATTATGTTCTTAGACTATTTTGTTTTTCTAATAAGTTTCATTTTTTTTCTTTTGCTTTTGGAAAGTATGGGTTTTTAAATTTCTAATTATTTAGATGCACAAAATTTTAATTATTTTTTTTGCTTAGTATTGATCTTATTTTAGTTGATAAATTTTTGAGTTTTTTTTTTTTTCTTTTTTCGTATTATGATGAATTCATTCATTTAATTTTTTTAAAACTCCTGGCATAATTAGCAACTTGAATATGCCAATGGTGATTAACCACTCTAATTGAGATGACTAACCTAATTCATAGATAGTTTAAAAGTATTTTCTTTTACTTTTAGTGATATATAACAACTATAGACCTCAATAGATGCTCATTTGGAAATGAAATAAATTACTTAGGAGAAGCTATCACCAGGAGTGAAATATTGTATTGATTTCTTTTTTTTAATTTGTGATTTCTACATTATACATGTAGATTTCTAGCTACAACTTAAAACATCCAAACGAGGTTGCTAGCTTCATGTTCAAAAGAATGACAGAAGAAATGAAGGAACAATAACAAATAAAAACTGTACAATAAATCAAGCAACAGAATCTCTTGTCGCAAAGAGGGCACTATAGCTGCCAAGTGTTTATAAACCGCGCGCTTTGTTTTTCCATTGCCGGGGCTGCGTTGCTCACGTTAAAGCCTTCAAATGAATCATTTCTTTTAGGCTCCCGAGGCTGCTCATCGTTGTGTTTTGCTTCATCAATTACTTCAATGGTAACATGATCTCTGTCCAATGGACGAATTGGGTCTATAGAATATGAAGCACTGAGGCTGAAAGAAGGAGAAGTGTCAATGGAAAGTGAGGGGTCAACTGAAGCATCAAGGGAGGGGCGGGCTGAGTAGGAAATTTTCAGGTTCTTCCTAGCCTTCGCTCGCCATCTCTTCAGACCTTCAACCACATTCTCTGTGAAAACAGCTGTCCTCATTGATGAACCCATCTGTTGCAATTCTCATTTAGGTTTAAATTCTTGAATACATAATCATATACAGTTTAAGTTAAATCTTTGTGGCTAACCAAGTTTTCTGAAGGCAGGCACAATTTTATACGTAGGATCTGTTGAGTTGATCATAAATATGTATGTAGATGCATATATATACCTGTGTGACCAAAGCATATAGAGGTAGGGTCACATAGCCACAGAGGAAGTGAACCAACAGTCCCATGGCAAGCGTTATTACAATGTCTTCTGTTCGCCGGTGGAAGCATGATCTAAATCCAAATTTGTACTGAAATTTTGAAGCAACGTTATAATTGTAATTTCTTTTTAATTCAAATCAACTCATAGAATAAATTCCTTAAGAAAAACGTACTCCTAATAAATTCTTACCCAAGTCCAAGTGAAGAATGCCAATTGAAAGGAGTTCTGCAAAGCCCAGAATATAGTTTAGAATAAATTCATGCAGCCTCATGTAGAGTTTTTCTTTTCTTTATCTTTACTTGCATATCGCTGCTGTGCTGTTAATTGGTTAGCATTTTAAGAGCTAGCAATATGAATTGTATGAGGTGGAGAAGCAATTTGTATAATGAAAATGAGAAGATTTGTTTGAAGGATCAAAGAACAACCTGAAACAATATGAATTGTATAAGGTGGAGAAGCAATTTAGGCCTACCAAACCAGAAGAAATGGTCACTAGGCCTAACGAGTATAGTTCCTTCAACAACAAGAGATTTATCATGGCTATCTAAGCACATTAAAGTTATGATGGCTTGCAGCTTTGTCCCAACCAGCAACAACATCTGCAAAACACAACATATATGAAGGGCTTCAACATACAGATTTCTCATGCACAATTACTTGAATCTTGCTCAAGTATATTGATTAATTATTGGAGTCGATGTACTTACCAGTAGTGGAATAAATGGAAGCCAATAATAACTGTAAAATTCTGTACACATAGGATATACATTGACAAAAATTAAAATCATGAACATTTGATGGGGTATTTATATAAACAAAATTGGAATAAATTAAGTGATCAGCTTATTTGAACATACTGTGTGCGTTGAAGAATATGAAAGATATAGAAAACATCCAAATCCAGAAGCTGCAAAATCAGAGATTTTAGGCAAAGAATTAAGTTTACAGTTTTTGGGTTTAATGAGTTGTACTGATCGTTGAAGATTGAAGATTAGTTTTCATTACCTTATCCCCGCTAACACGCCAAAATCTTT
The DNA here is from genome assembly GCA_964019445.1 of Populus tremula. Classification (NCBI taxonomy): domain Eukaryota; kingdom Viridiplantae; phylum Streptophyta; class Magnoliopsida; order Malpighiales; family Salicaceae; genus Populus; species Populus tremula. The sequence continues at coordinate 11,449,217 of CAXHTJ010000003.1, read as the reverse complement.
ATCCAAGGCTCTTCTAATGTATTTTTGAAAATCAAAGCTGTTATCTTGATCAAAATGGGCCTGCAGAAAGAGCAGGAAAAGAAAAACACCAGTTAATCTCATCAGTTAACAATTGTTTATTATCCTAACGCTGTAAATTTGTCTCTATTTCACGTGGTTGAGGTTGTCATATACCATGATAAATCCATGCCTCAGTGTTAGATAATCCACTTTGGAAACAGAACCATAAAATTGTCCGAGGAAACATGCCTGCAAAAGATTGGCAAAACAACAACATTCCAGAAATAATCAGATATAAATTTAAACATGGTCGTTATTAATTAATTTATTTAAAAAAAAAAAAAACAAAACTAACCGGCCAGCGAAGAACTGAGTTTTCGTTCCAATATCTCAGATGCCGCTTCCCAAATGGTGTTTGATGACTGAGCTGGAACCTCCTGGGATCTGTATGTGATTAGTAACAGCAAAATAAGTACAAATCCTTATAACCCAGTAGCACACTAGCTATGTTACTTCTTTTTATATGCTTTAAGGAATGATGAGTTTCTGTTGCTTTGATTTCATAGGTAGGTATTCTTTTCTTGTGAAATTATGATCAAATCCATTAAATATATTTTTGCAAGTTAATCACAAAATTTAAATTTTATTCTTTGATCATGAAAATTTAAATGATATTGAACTACGAACACATTAATTCTCAGATACGATATTTTCCAATGAAGTTCTTGCTGTTGCAATATTTTGTGTGTCCCTCAAGTCTTACATGAGAATGTTGATAATATTCCATTCTCCCATAGCTATGAATGCTGCTTGCTTGTAGCTTTAAAAGTTTGAGCTTGAACCATCGAGAATGTACGTGTTCATTGAATGTTTAATCCATCAGCAGCCACAGCATTTATTTTATTGATGAGACAAAACTAACGTGGTCCAGCAAAGAATTTTGTGACCAAACAAGATCGTGACCATCAATCGATCATACCTGTTGCAAATTGATAATCCAGTGTCCTTGTCTCTGCCTCCCAAGATTCCCATCTTCTCATCTAAAAAAAGCAAATTTTCAAACACGTGTCAAACTTTTACATTTCACAATCACTAAAAAACTCAAGGTTTGGTACGGTATGAATCTTCCCGTACAACTTCCATTTCTTGTTGGAGGCTTTCTTGAATTGATTTTGTTCTTGAAAGTCAACAACTTAACAGTAGATCATGGAAAACATCAAAAGTTAGGAGAGAAAGAAAGAAAATGAAATTTACCTTGGCCATCCCCAGGCCGAATGTAAAAATGCTTGATACGCAATGGAAGGAAGCAAGCACAAATATCAAGTACTGGAGTTGCCTCATACCTTCCCTGGACAACAAAGAAGCCTTTCCCTGTTCAAGAATCCAGTGAAATTAAACAAATATCAGTGTTAAATATTGATCTTATATATAACATATGCAGGCATCTAGTGGACGAAGTTTATACCTGCTCTGCACATTTGGCTTCTTCTTCACTCCAATCACTTGAATCCACACCACCACAGGGAAGAAAGGTTTCGCCGGCACTCTTGGGATACATATATTTGCAACTGGCTTTTCCAATACAGTCAGCAACAATGAGATGAAACCCAGTAGCATCAACTCTATACGAACAGAAAACATATAAAGTTTTAGTGATTAGCGGAACAAGATCTTCCTGTTATATATATATATTTAGATGTGTATTATACATCACCTGTTTTGATCTTGTACAGAGCTTGAATGAGGTACTTCCTCCTTTTCTTGTTGAAATACTGTGAGCCCAAAAACAAAGTGGAAAGTTAATATTGCCAGATCGATGAATGGAGATCAATATTATTCTTAATTGCATGTCCAATATTTCCGAGTACTGTAAATTTAAGCTGTGTGTATATATATTCATGTATACCTTAGCTAAAAGATGAAGCAAGTGCTCAATAAAGATAGATATTAATATCAAAAAGAAACAAACAGCAGCCACAGCCCATGTTGGTGTTTCTTCGAGTGTTTTTGCTTCTCCTTCTCCAGCCATCTCTTATGACTACCTGTTTCTTTCTTTTTCTTTCTTGGGTGTGATATTGGAGGCCCGTTCTCAATTGCCAAGCTTATGTTCGCAGTTCGGAGAAGCAAATTAATATTTGAGGATGATTTTTCCGAGGAACCTCTGTTTCTGTCGTCGCTAGCTAGCTCTATTTCAGGTGGAGATGAACAAAGAACAACACAGGACTTCTGGGTCCTTGATATATACCAATTTGCATGTCATGTTGTTGGAATTTGGTAGCAAGAAATTAAAAAAAAAACAAAAAAAAAACAAAAAACACAAACAAACAAACCAAGCAAGTGTGTTTGTTTGCTTTGTAAAATTTATTTTTATTAACTTTAAATTATTTTTTTATGATTTTAAATTATTTTATTTTGTTGAGTTGATGTAAAAAATAAAATAAATATATTATTTTAATATATTTTTAAATTTAAAACAACCACTAAGTCAAATTCAAATATTACTTTCTTACGTTAGGTTTTACGTACCATGTGGTACGGAGATTGTTTTTGTTTTTTTTTAAAATGACGTGTACAATGAAATAAGTTAAAGAAAGTCAACTTGTGAGCTTAGATGACGATCCCACCCACCATATTGTGATGTGTTCCCTATTTTATACTTCATTTTCAATTTATAATCACCTCGATCGGTTCTCAAATGTAACGTATTACTTTAATTTGTTTGAAGGACTTTGTCTCAGCTGAGTACGTCTGTATTTTAAAGTGTTTTTTATAATAAAATATATTAAAATAATATTTTTTTTAATTTTTAAAAATTATTTTTAAAATCATTACATCAAAATAATTAAAAATATTAAAAAAGAGATTTGTAAGGAAGAATGCCTTAATCTTTTATAGGTCTTAATTTTTAAGAATAAGAGAGTATCATCCTAACAATGAAATCCCTCCTTAATTATGTTTTAAGGAAATATTTATACTAAAATTGATACATTCATAAATAAATAAAAAAGATACCTTTTACATATATGTAACCTTATTATGAAATTATTTATAGATTTTATTCTTACGTAAAAGACGGATGTGCACTGAATGACTCCTCTGAACACTGAACAAAGAGTATAATCTCTAAATAATGAAAGCCTGACCAGAACAATTAGTGATGACTGCTACAATTCTAAAATATTTTGGTTGAAATACGTGGTGGTGCTATCTAGATTTCAGTGCCTGTTCATTTATTTTTATTTTTTTTAGTTAAAAATTTTAATGAGTTAGGATAAGAATGGAGAAAAAACCGGCAAATTAATTAAATTGAGAGAAAAAAATAATTAAAAAATCAAACTTTAAAAGGAAATAGATTAATTAGATTAGAATATTTTAAATAAATATTTGGTTCGGTTCGGTTTTAGTTTTATAAGCCTAAAACTGAAAAACCTCAATCGAACTGAACCGATTTAGTTAAAATAAATAGAATTTAGAAACCAAACCGAACCGAAACCAATTTCATTAAAAAATCCAAAAAAAAGCCTAGAAAACAATATAGTTTTTTTGTTTTAAATATAAAAAACTAAACCAAAACTGATCGGTTAGGTTTTGATTTTTAATATAAAATAATTAAACCGACCCGAACCGCAACCAGTTGGTTGGAACCGGTTTCAGTTTTATTTTTTGTATTTTATAAAATTTTAGTTAGTTTTTTTTTATAAATAAAAACAAAATTAAACCAACAATAATCATCTCTACTTTAGACTATACAAGGGGTAATAATTATAAGACCGACTCCTATATTTTACATTTAAATTAGAAAAGATGAATTTTCTACACTGCAAAGATTTCTACACATGAACCGTGATGAATTTTTTTTTTTTTTAAATATAGTTTCAGTTATTTTTTAAAATGTTTTTTATTTAGAAATATATCAAAATATTTTTTATTTTAAAAAAAATTATTTTTGATATCAGAATATCAAAATAATTTAAAAATATTAAATCGATATTAATTTAAAATATATAAAAAATTTAATATTTTTAAAAATATATTACAAAAATAAAGTATATTATATTGGTTACTACGCTACGTGGGGTGGTGGGCGGTGCGCGTAATTAAAATCAAACATAGAAATTCTTCGCATCTTAAGATTTAGGACACCTTTTTTTTTAATGTTTCTCATATTTTACAATTTGTTTTATACTTGTACATTGCATGTCTTTGCATGCTTTGTGTCCGTACACTTTAGCTAGATTAAGATATGAAAGCTTGGACTTTCTCTAGCCTAGAGACTCTTGCAGCCTCCATGCATCTACCTTAATTATTGATGGTGGTTGAAAAAATAGTTGTTATTATTTTTTAAAATAATTTTTATTTAAATAATTTTTTATTTTTAAAATTTATTTTTAATATATTATATTAAATACATAAAAAAATCAAAATTTTTAATAATTCTAGTTGAAACTTGAAACTCGTTGACATGTCCTCTAAAAATGTATTTAAGATTGTGATAATAATGACGATTTAAAATATTTTTCGTTTAACAAAATATAAAAAAGAAAGTTAAAAATTTATTTTTAATATCAATATATTAAAATAATCTAAAAATATAAAATAATTTTTTAAAATAAAATTTAATTTGAGAGATCATGATTTATACCACATTCTCAAAAACACCCTTAACAGCAGCCAAACCACAGGGTCTGTCGTCAATTGTCTTCAACAATTGAATCGTTGCTAGTCATCACCATTAATCTTTTCTTTTTAATGAAGTACAAAAAACAAAATTCTCTGCAATCTTCTCCTTTCCTTCTATCAATCTGGAGTGATGAATCGTGTCTCTTGATACATGCAAAATAACGCAAAGGTCATCCCAACCCCAAGTCGTGACACGGAAATATAAAACATTAGCTATCATTGACCTCCATGGTTTCTATCTTCTCAATTATTTGGTCCTATGGTTGAATCAGTTCGAATATTGGAACCCAGAACAGAAATTACTTCAGCACCAGTGATCAAATTAAACGAAAATCTATATGCACAAAATCCCACATTGCCATTGAGTCGACAGTAAACATTTTTGTAGGCAACACCGTAAGGTTCTGCCATCCAAAATGAGCAACACCTCAAGGTTGGCCGTTGGCCTCATCTCCCACGCCCTCTTCGGACGTGCTTGCTTGATGAAGCGGCTGTAGGCGTTTGGCTAGGCCAGGGCGTTCATCAAGAACTTCCATGAATTGTTTTCTGGGAAACCACTATTATTCTATCAAGCAACTAGAGATCGGGAGGTTCCTGTTTTTTTTTTTTTTGGGTAATCTGAAACTCTCTTCTCCAAATTCAAGAAGGTATATAATTGGTGCGATTGAAAGTTACATAATCATTCTCGAGGTACGTTATTGGTGAAGTCCGAGATCTCGAAATCACAGTTAGTCAGCAAATAGGACCAACGATCACATGCTTAGAAATAATGCAAAGTACTGGGGGACATGATAAGAAAGCTCATGAATCTAGGTGGGTCGCAATGTTGTTGAAAATATGAAGTCATAGTGAAATTAACAGCTGATGTTATAGCTCTCAAGCTCCAACAGGTCCTGTTGGAACTTTTGCTTGGTACACTAGGAGGACTGTCAACAATAACGTCCGGCCATTTCCATTATTCATCAAGTTTTTAATTAACTGGTCCGGCAACTGATGATAGCATCAATTTCTGCTTGGTTTGTTCGGAGCTCATGAGCATGAGAATCACAGCTGTTGACCAGAAATAAAATGAAAACCATTTTCAAGATTTGCAAAAAGAGAACGAAAACCAAAACCACAACAAAACATTATTCTGCAGACTGTTTCTTTGCGATTGTTGTAAATATCAGAGATACCTTCCAATCAATTTATAACACGTGATCTCAGATGCAAACAAGAACGTATGCAGGACAACGAGGAGAAAAATGTATGGAACAAACAGACAAGAACAGAGTAGTTCGGAATGTAGTAGGCTAGCATAGAACAAAACATATTGAGAGATGACAACCATATATAACGTATCTGGCGCTATTACAACTACATTTCCAGATTGGATTGTGCAAGCATGTATGAAGAGAACATTCTTGAATGTGTGTTATCATGGGAAATCTAATAGATTAGTACCAGGTACAAACAGCTCTGTTGCATAGTCAAAGGAGTTAGGATATAGCCAAGTTACCTTAAGAGAATAATTATATTCTCTCACAGGCTAATACATATAAAACCAAGCAACAGGAAGCATCCCTTGTGCGGCCTCATTAGTATATACGATAATTTTCAGCACGGGGTTGCAGAATTGCCTGCAAAACAATGCAAACAATTTCAATGAGATCAGATTAGATCAAACAGGTGAAAAACTAGCATGAACACGAACAGCTACCGACTTCATTACATAATGCGGCTAAATAAGATAAGATCAACCATTCAAAATGAGCCTGAAAATAGATTTACAGATCTGAACTGATACAGTATCGAACCCGCGCACAATACCACCCTTAACTGCACCAGACATGGAAGTTTTCTGTTTGAGTGGTAAGGCTGGGAATCAAACAGGTTTTACACTCCTGAACAACTCCATGAATAAGTAGCATTGGTAACAGAAATGAGCAGGCAACTGCCCAGGTGCTTATAAAATCCAGCAACTTGAATCAAGTTTCCTCGTAAACCATCAAATCCCTTTCAGATCAAATAAATGTTGATCAACTAGTTCATGATCAAGCTCCATATAGCTAACCAAACTAGTTTAGTTTGTGGCTTAGTTTGAGTTGTAAATACCCAGTTAGCATACGTGACAATTATATACCCAATCATTTATAAAGCACTACTACACTCTTTCTTGCAAAGCTACACCCTTTTTAGCTTCAAATATAATATAATGAACTATCAAAAAGCTTGAACAGAATAGAGGCCTCTTACTTCGGTACAACCGCTCCCAACTGCATTATTTATTGCCGGAGGCTTTGGATGGAAGTGATCTCCTGCGCGAGGCAGAAAGGAAGATCCAGGATTCAATGGAGATGTTATTAAGGTCATATTGTCCTCCTTGTTAACAAGGCATTTATCCTCAGTCAATGAGAAACCAAAGAGTCTGCAGCTGCTTTTGCACGACACCAAATCTTGACTACCCCTAAAGGCTGATTGAGCGACAATAGGTTGAGAAACGCCATGTTGAAGATGTTCATGGGACAGACCAAAAGGACTATTGCTCCATTGGCAGTCTCTTTTTACAATGGGCTCAGAATGGGCAGACAACTTGAAATCTCCCCCCTGCATTTCAGGACCACAAAACCAACTTCGGGTGGTAGCTGTCTGCTGCACATGATCATTGAAATTAAAATTGGAAGATGGATTTGGAACTAGATTGCTAGCATGCTGAAACATTAACACCGAAGATGGTGATGATACTTGTGCAGGAGGTCGAATTTGAGTATTATAACCCTGCATCATTGTAGACCATCCATTTCTTGAGCTTGACCTTTGGACACCATCAGAGAATCCAAGACTACAATTTTCACGAGCCTCGTTAGCATTTGGGATTCTTCCATATGGTGAGCTTGGAAAAATTTCTTGACCTTGAAAGACCTTATGGAATCTATAAGATTCGTTAAAGCCTATGCCCTTGTAGGAATTATTTGAAGTGGCAATCGAGTCTCTGATACCACTTCCTAATGCAGCAATCCCAGAACTCTGGGAACCAGGAAAACAACTCCTTATTTCAGATGGGTGCTGATTCTGACCATCAACACCATCATAAAGAGCATTAAAACTCATAATTTCTTGACCTTGCAAGACCTCCTGGGACCTTGAAGATTCCCTAAAGTCTGGTGCTCCGATCCCATCTGTTAGAAAAACATGCAAACCAGTCAGTAACATTGAATGCAGAACAAGGAAAAAGTTGGAAATGGTGATGCATTTATCTGAGGGAAAGCAGATCCTACCAGGAATTGGAAATTCTGCCTTTGATGAAGGCAATCCAGACCTGCTCCTCTTCAAACCAGGTGCCATGAAGTTATTGGAACTGGAAAAAGAACCAGAACCAGAAGGCTCAACTTCCCAAGGAGAAACCCTGCTGAGCCTGTTAGCCTCCGTATCATCCCACCTTACCTGAGATTAAGAAGAAAAAAGATCCACCAGAATACATATCATTCGATTAACATGACACATTAAATGTCAAAAATTGTAAAGATGCTTTGCAATAGGCAAAATTAGGAGAAAGAGCACAAAGGAATCCAGAAGAAAAAAAGAACAAAACAAAATGCCCAAATTGCCAAGCAGAAAAATAATACAAATATCCCACTTTTAAACTAACCAAGCAAAATCACTTATACATTTCTATAATTACAAAAATTCCTTAAACATGTGATATTCAGTAATAATCATGGCTCCAGAACATATCATAACCCCAAAGTACAACTACAGAACACCCGGTATAATATCATGGAGAAAGAAGAAGACATTAATTAATGGTTAGATATTGAAGGTCCCCTGATGGAGTGTGGAAAAGCATCTTAACCATTGCAAGTTATGCTTGTAATTTCATTTCAGTAGATCTTCCAAACTTTAGATAATAAAAGACTGAGGATGAGGCAACAATGCATCAATGCCTACATAGATGGAACGTAGGAAAGCAGACCCAAGTCTAGGCACGACCCCACAACTTAATCCCAAACAGACCTCACTTGCAATAAAAAGGTTTCCACCAACATTTAGGAACTTGAAAGTAAATTTTATAAAATATGATTTTCAACTACATACCAACAGGCATTTCCATTTTGAACCAGGCCATCTAGCAGGATCTAGCTCATTGACTCCAGTTATTATTCCAGTGTATCTGCAAAAAGTATTTGAGTTAATGTTTTGATAACATAATTAGTTAAAAGCTACAAACCCATGGATGGCAAACCTTCTCTCTGCTGCATCTTCTGTTTCAAAACGCATTTTGAATCTCATTCCAGAAGAGAAGGATTGATCAAGGCTCTTCAAGAATTTATTAAAAGGTATTATGAACTCTGATGAGCTGGCCCTACAAAGTAAGAAATTGAACTTGAAAATTCAGGAATGAAGAAAGTAATAAATCCACGGTAATAAAATATGGGTAGCCGAAGAAGAAACAACTGAGAAACTTATCAATTGGCAAGACAGGAAAAAACTCAAGTCAAATAGATGATGTCAAAACCAAAAAGAGTTCATCAAGATATGTAATTGACTATAATTGCAATAATGAATGTCGAGTGAGTTTTTTCTTTTACACTCAAAAGCAGTATGATGTGTTGTACACAACCCCTACATGCTCAGTATCTAGCAAGGGTAAACTTTTCTCAATAAAGGGTATCATGTTGTGCACTAAGATTTGAAGTTTTGATGACAATGGCTCTTAAGCCACCCAGCCAGCAACAGATTCAATAAGCAATTGAGTTGTGCATTCTCAAGTAATGGATAAAAAACACAATGGTTTGGAGAACAGGAAGTCCTTTTGTGATAACTACACAGGATTTTGGAAGAAAGTTGAAACAAACCTTGTGCAACATACCAATCTTGATTCTGCAACGACTTTTTTGGTAAGAAGGGGCACATGAGGAACAACAATGGGAAAACCTTTGAAGCGGTGTTGTGCATAATAGAAGGGTAAGGACTTTTGTGATATGTAAAAAGAATACTGGAGACAACATCACCGTGAAAGGGTGGCAATCAGATGATGAGAAGTTCAACAGCGTGTTCAATTGCAGTTCAATCTTCAGTTATGGCATGAATTAGTTGATGAAAACTGAGTGAGAGCTTTATGGAACAAAATGTTGTATAAAGCACGTGATACATGCCACCACAAAATATATTTAAGTTTTCAAGCCACCATAATGATCGAAAGATGCTGCAACCACCCTATATAAATTTTTCAGTAATATTTGCATACAAGCATTCTACTAGGACAATTCAATCCGATAGTTTCACATACTGGAATCAAATTGTTGGTTCTATTTTCCTATAAATACTAGACAAAACAAGAAGAAAATTACCTTGGATTGTAGTAAATGTGGAAAACACTTCTAGTGGAAATAGCATTAGCTACATCCCCAGGAGAGATCTGATTCAGCTGATGATTCCATAGAGCTGGAAATGTAGGGCCACATTTAACTTGTGCTGCTCTTCGAACTCCCAGTCTCAATTCCCCATCCTCACCCCTGATGGAAGATACAAATACAGAACCATAAAGTTGGGCTTATTATATCCCATTGATAAGAAGAGAGATATTCATACCTGAGAAAGAGTACGGCATCCCCAGAGACAAGTTTTTTCTTATTGACAAACGCACTCCATCCAGTAGTGAGCAAATGCCTCCGTGGCTGACCTGCTCAAACCAAAAAGAAAAATGCAAACACAAGAATCAAACAGGGGAAGGGAAATATATAAAATCAGTCAGCAAACTATAAATCAACTGAGAGAAAGACTAAAGTATGAAGCTTAAAAAGCAAGTGCAATTGCCTCAAGCATACCCCTGTAGATATGTCGAAACTTCCACTCAGAGCCATGAAGATCCTTTGCCACTAGCTCTTGTGAAGGCCTTTGTTGAGTATAATCCTATTGTAGGAATCCATTCAAGTCAACAACATCCAATGTTGAGAATGTAGGACAGTCGAAGTCGAAATCGCACACATAAATGGTTGTAAGAGAACATGAATAAATAATACAGTTTTATTTACCAGAGGAGGGAAGCAGTCCTCAGCAGCTCGACGAGGGACTGAAAAGCCTCCATGAGTGCTAGTGTCAGAAGCAGTTAAGGTCTTACAGAACATATGTGGTGTTGTCATCTTCACAGTGGCTTCACCATCCTCCTCTTCACCATCCCCCTCAAATATCCCCTCCCTCAACTTCTGCTCAATTTCCTGTGCACAGCAACAATTGAAGGAGAAACGAACCCCGTCTCCAGAACCTCAGTTAACACCATAATGAATCAAGAGAAACAAACCAAAAGACACACTTACAGCAACAAAGTAGTTGAAATTTAAAATTCAACACTTGAAATTTAAAGAATGATGCATATCTACAAGTGACAAGCATTCTGTTTGTTAATGAACCATTTAATTTTGACTAAATAAAGATTTAAATCTATCTCTTAAACGTTTTGAAATCAATAAGGTAGTTAAAGTTACAAGCCCAAACAAAAAAAAATCCCTTTCAGCAGTATTATAATATTATCATCCAAAAACTCAATCTAACAAATTTTCTTACATTTTTCAACAACTGAAGGTAAGGCAAGATTAGAAAAGCACCCACCTCACTCTCAGGAACCAGGGAGACTTGTGCATACACCTCATCACTTGCTGCCTCGGCCTGACACAAGGGGAAAAAAACCACGATTTTACCACAAATCTGTCTTTAACATAAATAGCACTCCATTTCCCTTAACAAAAACCAGAATAAAATAAACAAAAACAACCAAATACATGTTTATAAATCCTCACATTTACAATGCTAGACAACTAACAAATGAAATTCTCCGCAATTGCAAAAACTAATTAACAAAAATGCAACCCTTTAATTTCCCTATGAAACTAAGCAGCATCAACAAATAAAAACACCTTGAACAATTGTATCGAAAAAACAACATACAGATAACATAAACATACAAAATGATGCAAGGACTTACATGGAGCTTGACATCAACAACTCGACAGAAGACATGAGGAGGGAGATCATAAACTGCAAGAGGCAAATCAGGGAGTTGTTCCAAGTGGCCTTGAGGGAAATACACAACAACACTCCCTCTCTTTGGCAAAGATATCAGGGGGCCAGCACAAGCATGCCAAAGCTCCAAACAAACGGAAGAGGTACTAGAACCAGAGCCAGAACCAGAAGCACTCAAAGCAGAAGCAGCAGAGGATGATGATGGAGAAGATAAAGACCCACAAGACGGTGTAGTTTCATCTTCTTCAATAGTGTTGAGATCTATCATACCCACCATTTTTAGCCTTGATTAGCTATATAGCCTTTCCTAAACAAAGGCAGTAACAACAGGAACAGTGTAGAGTTCTTGAAGAATAACAAGGAGTAACTGTTGATAACAATAATGAAGGTTTATTAAAAGACAAGTGCTTTTGTGAGCAAGGAGAGATTTCATGACTGCATTATAGTGCAACTTTGGCAATGGCCTAAAAGGAGATTAGAGTCAAGACTCTTAAAAAGAGAGACCCTTTGTCTCTCTCTGCTTTTTTAAGATATCAAATCAAAAGCTTTAAAGGGTACTAGTATTAAATTAAATTAAAGCTTTCAACTTTTTATTTATTTTCTTCTCAATTTTTCATGGGTTTCTTTTCTTGCTCATGATCTGCAAAACTGAGATGCAGTGCCTGCCGCAATGCTGCCATGCTGTGAAGACCCTGCAAGGATGCGATGTGTGGCAGTAGTGTTAGAGAGAGAGACAGAAAAAGAGATTTTAATGGGAACTATATCTGTCTCTCTTATCTTTTCTTTTTCAAGTGCTTCTTCCTTTCCATAATAATAATAATAATAATAATAACAACAATAAATGTAATGTAATACAGTTTATAAATTTTGTAGCAGTAAAAGGAGTGAAAGAGTTCCTGTACGGATCCCTGTATTTCCGGGCGGATGTCTATTCTGTCCCCTTTCACTTCTCAAATCGCCCTCATGTCCCTTGCTTAGAGTCTGTAGGGAGCACAGGGAATTTGAAAGAGATTATTTTTATAAATATATTAAAATAATAATCTTTTTTTAATTTATTTTAAACATCAAAATAATTAAAAATTTAAAAATAGGCTAAATGGCTTTAAATGTGTAATTATTTCATAAACATTTTACAGGGCTTTTGTCATCGAAAAAAACAGAAAGCTCGATGGATTCAGTTTGCCGAACTTGAGTGTTGCCATCTGCTGTGGAACTTTTACAACACTTTAGTGTTCCAAGCTTTTCATTTTCATTTCTCAAATCTAATCTGCTGTCTGTTCGAGCATCCAATTGGTCGAATCTGGAACTTAAGGCCTTCAAGATCTCAGCTGGGAGTCTCTTCCCGTCATGATGGCGCTGCCGCTGCCGCTGCCTCTGCTTCGAGTTTTGACCCTGCCCTATGGACTAGAGCCTCTAGGCAATTATAGTTGTTTCCTCAACTGGCCAAAGAGTGGATAAGCTGTTATATATATATATATATATATATAAAACAGTCTTTAATAATTGGCATTAATCCATGGCTAGTCTTTGTTAGGATTAGCAGGGACAAATCTGTATTATTTGGTTTCATTTCATTTCTTTTCATTCACAGTTGTGTCTCCTTCTAGGCCAACTAGAGTCTACTTTATACTCGTAGTTGATTAGTTTATTGTCATGTGAACTTTCTTTGGAATTACTTGGGAGGGTAGTATGGTAACTTTCCATGACGTTTTATATTTGAAAATATATTAAAATATTTTTTAAATTTTTTAAAATTTATTTTTAATATTGATAAATCATAAAAATTATATTAAAAAAATTAATTTAAAAACATTTTTTAAAAGAAAAACAAATATATTTTTTGTTCATCCTTAAGTTTGAGCTAAATTAATTTGTTCATTTAAAAAAAACACACAATCATGTTATTTAAACTTTAATTGTGTATTTTAAAAAAAAAATTAAAAAGCACAAATATCATATAAAAGTGGCATGCTCAACGTTATTTTTATCATTATAGTTTCTCTACTTTTACAAAAATAAAATGAGTATTTGGTACCATGTTTAAAAAATCTTTAACTTTTTTATTTAAAATAATTTTTTATGTTTTTAGATCATTTTAGCATGCTATAATAAAAATAATTTTAAAAAAATAAAAAAAATATTTTAATATAATTTTAAGTGAAAAAAATTGAACCATCACAGCTACAACAATCTCAAACATGCTATAAAGTAGTGTTTATTTTCGTGGTTAAAATTGTTTTTATAAAATTATTTTAAAAAAAATTAAATTAATAATTTTTAAAAAATATATTTTTTTAATCATAATAAAATAATTTTATTAATCAATAAACATAAAACATAAAGAGGCTAGCTGCAATTCAGAAATGGCTGCAGGCACTGTAGGTAGGTCATAGGAGACACAAAAAAAATCAAAATTAACTGTATGTTGACTATGTAGGGCACAAGAGCCTAAACTGTTGGTGATAGTTTTCAAACAGTACACCCCTAGTGAACCAGCACGTGTCAGAAAGCCATTAATTGAGAAGACATGGTCCTTAAATACTCTGTGTAGTCCCTTAAATTCAAAGGAACCCTAGGAGGAGCTGTAGGCATAGGGCTCAGAGAATGGAGAATGAACTAAAATGGGTAATCAGGCTTGTACGCTTCATTATTAGCAAGCTACGTGTCTTTATCGTGGCCTAATCTCTTGGCAGCAAGGGTAAATCAGTCAAAATGCGTGGCGGATGGACAAATGTGTCACGGTAATGAAAGGGGCAGGTCTTTATCAGAGCCATCGAATGTATAGAACACAGTCCCTCGGGCCTATGGCTACGTAGGCCTGCTTTCAAAGCTTCGTAGGTTGAAGCCAGATAACCCGGACAAAACGGGTTACACTCCCTGAGCGTGTGTTTATAGTTGTAATAATAGTTGTATTTTAAAAATATTTTTTAATTTAAAAATATATTAAAATAATATTTTTTTTATTAAAATAATATATTTTTAACTAAACACATGTTAAATCTTTTTAAGTTAGGTTGAATTCAGATAATCTAGACAAAACAGGGTTCCGTTCTGTTTTTTTGTATTTTAAAATAATTTTTGAAAAATTTTAAATTTTTTTAAATTTTTATTTGCTTTATATTAATATTTTTTTATATTTTCAAATTATTTTGATATACTAATATTAAAAATATTTTTAAAAAAATAAAAAATATATTATTTTCAATGCCTATTTGACTGTATTTTTAAAATATTTTAAAATAATTTTCTTATATTATTTAAAATTTATTCTTAATATTCGCTAATCACATGTTGAATCTTTTAAAATTAGAATTAGAAGTTGTTTTGTTTTGACTAATTTTATTATTTTTCAAGGATTTATTGGATTTATTATTTTAATTTTAGATTTTTGTTTTAATTTTCTTATTGCTTTCAAATTTTAAATTGTTTTTTAACAAAGATAAGATTTTTTTTTTGCCCTGTTTAAAGATCCTAAGCGTATTGAGAAGGCAAATATCATATACTTATTTTTTTAGTTAATAAAACTTTACATTTATAGTTCACATATGAACTACATTTACTCGTTAAAATTTCTATATTTTTTGTGTTGTTGTTCTATCAATTTTCACCTGCATCGTATCTTAAATATCACACAACATAAACTTTTTATTAAAGGATATAACAATACATGATTGTTCGTTTATTAAGGACTACATTATTGTTGTATTATTAAATAAATAAAATTCAGTAAAATAAAACTTGAGCATCCCTGAATTTTATCATCTAAAGTTTTATATATATGGAGGATTAATATTCTTGCATCGACAAATGTTAATGTATATTAAAGGAGTGTTTAGAAATATAATAATAATTGTTTTTTAAAATATTTGTTACTAATACTACAAAATAATCTAAAAATACATAAAATTAATTAATTTTAGCCAACCCGTTTAGAATACAATGCCAAACAGGGAATAAAGATCAGATCGGCATACTGGAACGCGCTGCAGAAGAGGGTGAGTTCCTATGTCTATCAAACTTTCCTTTTTGCCTTCACTTTGCCCCACCCACCGCACTAAGATTGTTTCATTATTAGCCGGCCTCCTTATTTGGGCACCTCCTTGCTTTTTTATAAATGGGGCGGCTCGACTGCTTTAAAAGCTTCAAACTGCCCTTTAAGCTTATTTATTTGTCCCTTTTGCATGCAGTATTTTAAAATATTTTTTTATTATACCAGTTAGGATGAATAAAAAAACTCAAAAATCAAATAAATTGAGAAAATTAAAAAAAATTAAAAAAATTAAAATATGAAAAAACCCAATTAAACCAATTTAAAATTTTAAAAAAACCGAGAAACAAGCACCATCCCATTACTATGAGAGGGCAAACTGACTGCAATCTATGATGGGAAAAATATCTAAAAACATTAAAAATAAATGAAAAGGTTTCAAATTTTAAACAGAGAAGTTTTTTAACCGCGAAGGTTAATATTTTTCACCACACAAAAGCAGATTACCTTCAATTTCCATGTCAATTCTCACCTTCCATTTTTTCCCATTTTTCAAAGTCAAAATCTATGATGGTCAGTCACTTTGTTGGGAAACTGTTAACATAATACATACTCTTTTCACTGTGTCTGTATGCATAAATTGAGGTCAGCTCAGCATTACTATTCTTTGGTCACGCAATGATTTTTTAAGGCATTTGTCCTTGACTGCTGTCAGTTTGCCCTCTCATAGTAATGGGATGCTGCTTGTTTCTTGAAAAGTTAGAATGATATTTTAATTTTTTTTAATAATTGTTTTGATAGTTCTTTTTAAAAAATCAAACAAACTTTCATTTAAACATTAACATAAATTAATCTACAGAATCATCCGAGCTTCTCCAAGTCAATTTCTAACATGATTCCACATGAAAATAGCTTGGATTAAATCTCGAATTATGGATTATGATTTCTATAATAACCATAATTCTTTAGAAAAAGAATCTCATTAATAAAAAAAAAAATTTGTATATGATTTCTATAATAACCATAATTTCTCATTAATAAAAAAAAATGGAGATTTTGGTTTTTCAAAAAAAATTCTAAAACAAAGATAAGAAATACAAAAATGTTTTTATGATTTTATTACATTACATAAAATACAAATCTTGTTTTTTTTATTGATTTGAGTTATATTATACTTCTAAAAATCATATTGCATAATTGTTTTACAAAATATGTATGTCTTATTAAAAAAAAATGAACAAAACCACTATTTAGGAACTATCAATTGGTTATCCCATTGAATCTGAATATCCTCCATTGAAAAACCTTAAAATCTCTTATAAAGATCAAACAATTAAAGCTACTCCTTATAAATTCTCAAATGAAAATGTTATCACCAACATCAAACACATTATACAACAAAATAATTTCACAAACATAAACCTTAACATTATAGGATAACAACTTAATAGAATATAAGTTTCTATTTTTTTCTTGTTGAAACTACAAAACCTATTAAACAAAAGCTTAAAAACCCAATTTTCAAATCATGCTAAGTCATTAAAGCTAGCCAAACTCAAATTTAAAATAACAAAAATGATTTTCTTAAAGCTATTAAGGACCATCTCAACCACCATGAAGTTTTCTCTTCCATCTTAATTGCTCCTAATACACCCCAAATCAGTAACCACCCTCAAACCTTCACAAGCCATGTAAACACTATATAACATGACAAAAACCAAGCTTCTACTGAAGAAGAAGCATTCTAGGTAGAAATTCCTAAAATAAACAAACTTTATTGGAGAAACCCTATACCCAGAACAACTCTTGTTACACTAGACATAAGAATCCAAAGTGAGCCGGACATTATTAACCAATATAAGTCCAATGCATTTTCCCTCTATGAATGGAAAATTGATGGAATGACAAAATACAACATCATAAATACCTTGTAACAAATGACAATCGCTGCCAATACTTACAAAACCTAGACTAGAACCTTAGACAAAGCCAAAGCTGAACTTTTAATTGCAGAATTTTATGATCAATTAAGAGGATGGTGGGATTGTCATTTCACTGAAACCTAATGATTGAAGATTCTAAAATTTATTCAAACCTATGAAAACCAAACATCAATCATTGACCTATCTAATAACACTATCTAAGATGTAGTATCAACCTTGATACTAACTATTTCTCTACATTTCGTAGGAGATCCATTCCATTTAAAGGATAAAAATATTGAACTTCTTTTAAATAGTAGGTGCAAAAAACTTACTAACTTCTAATGGTACAAAAACACCATTCTTACTTGTGTTATGTTCTAAAAAGACTCTAGAAACCTTTCAACAAAGAAAAATTTCTTGCTGGATTACATACCCTTCTAGAAGAGAGTTAAAAAAAAAATCAAAGACACCTTAGCAACAAAGCTATCCACTATGATCACTCATAATATGGTGAACTTTTTAGTTTCAACTAAAAAAAAAAGTCTTAAGATCTATCAAAATCTTAAACTCTAAAAACACCTTAAATGGGAAATAAAATGAACCATACATGAATTATGAAGTTTTTATCAACAATTTGACTTATCTATTAAAATACCAGCTTGTGGTGGTACCTGTTCCAAGCCTCACTCAAAACCTCCTAAACCACTTCACAAACAATTAGCCCAAAAATAAAGAAAAATGTTCAATATCAAATATGAACCTTACTACAAAGTCTCTCATAAAAAAAAAAAAAGCAACAAAAAACTCTTAATACAAGCCCATATTTGACCTTGAAACCATTACCTGTTACAAATATGGCAAAAAAGGTCATACTTCTAGATTTTATCGTGTAAATACCAAACTCCATGAACTTTAATTAGAAGAAAAAGTTATTCATCATATCTATTCTTTTTTAATTGAAGCCTTTGAAACTAAAACAAACCCTTGAGACATTTTGAAGAACCCATAAAAATTGATAAGATAACAACATCTAATTCTGAATTAGAAGACTCTTCTAATCATATTTCAAGATAAATAAATGTCCTTACCAAATACCAATAATTTATCCTTAAAGCCATCAAATGCCTTGATGATCCCTAACTACAAAAAACTTACCTATATAAACTCTTAAATACTTTTGATAAGCTAGAGCTAGTATAGTATGTTCAAAGTTATTCTCTTCTACATTCAACCAGTACAAATACTTATGATCTTACAAAAATCCATTAAAAAAAAATTAAACCTCTAACTATTATCCCAGAATTATAATATGAAATCAAAACAATCAAAATTGAGCTTAACAACATTAAACAAGCCTTAGAAAAAGATTATGCCATATTACAAATTCTTTTTTATAAAATTAGAAAATGATTTTAATTCTAATAGAGAATTAAGTTCTAAATATGATATAGAACATGACTTAGGAGATCATGCTTTGACAAACATTGAGCATATTCTTAAAGATTTTCTCCTTGTTTTAATTCAAATTACTTCAAAACAAAATTTCATAAAAATCACCTTGGTTTTTCTAGATGATTTTCAAATAGGCACTATAGCCTTATTTGATACAAGTGCATATTTAAATTGTATCAAAGAAGGAATAGTTTCAAAATAATTTTTAAACAGTAAGAAAAACTTTGTACAACAAACAGATATTAGAAATAAAAAATAAAACTCAAACATCCATTTCAAACAATGGTTTTTATCTTAAAAACTTTTTTGTTATTATAAATGATATTAATAATATTGTTATTCTTGACACTCATTTCATTGATATGACCAGTCATTACAAAACTGGTCATGAAAGCATTACTTAAAAATTCAATAGTTAAAAACTTGTTTTTCCTTTCCTAGAAAAAACAAAAACTATAAATATTAATTTAATCAAAGCATGTTCTATTCATACTCATCAAATAAATGCTATAATTTTTAAAAAGTAAACTCAGCTTATGCATCCGAAACAAGATGTGTTTTTACAAAAAAAAAAAAACAATAATTACAAAACCTTGTTTTACGAAAAAGAATTTCAGATTTCCAAACCAAAATAGAATCATAAATTTGTTCTGATATACCAAATACTTTCTGGAAAAAAAAAACAACATGTGGTTGATCTCCCCTATGATGATAATTTAAATGAAAAACAAATACCTATAAAAGTTAGACCTATCCAGATAAGTGTTGAGCCGAAACAACATTGTAGACTTGAAACTCAAAATTTACAGTCTAAAGATCTTATACAAAAATCTAAATCACGTAGGTTATGTGCAACATTTTATGTCAACAAAAATTCTGAAATAAAAGGAGGCACACCATGACTCATCATAAATTACAAACCTTTGAATAAAGCTTTGAAATAGTTTAGTTATCCAATTCCAAAAAAGAAAGATTTATTGCAAAAATTACATTCTAAATTTGTATTTTCAAAATTTGATGTGAAATCAAGTTTTTTGCAAATACAGATTCATCCAAAAGATCGTTATAAAACTGCATTTATAGTTTTTTTTTTTGCCAATATGAATGGAATGTAATGCCATTTGAATTGAAAAATGCTCTCTCAGAATTTCAAAGAATCATGAATGATATTTTTAATCCATATTCAAGATTTTGCATAGTTTACATTGATAATGTTCTTATTTATTCAAACTCTTTAGAACAATATTTTAAACAGTTACAAATGTTCTTCTATCTTGCAAATAAAAACATATTATTTATTTCAAAAACTAAGATTTCTCTTTTTCAAAATCATATTCGTTTTCTTGGTCACTATATTTCACAAGGCACAATCACACCTATAAAAAGATTCATCACCTTTACCTGTAAATTTCCTAACATAACCTTTACAAAAATCAGTTGCAAAGATTATTAAGGAGTCTTAACTATGTTTTAGACTTCTATACAAACATTAGTTGTCTAGCAAAACCCTTGCCTAATAGGTTAAGAAAAAATCTTATACCATGGTCTGATGATCATTCTAGAATTGTAAAAAAAAAAAAAAAATTAGGTACAAGAAATCTCTTGTTTACACATAACAAATTCCCTGGCTCCCAAAATAGCTGAAACAGATGCTTCAGAGTTGGGTTGTGGTGGTATCCTTGAGAAAGTTAAAAATTCCAAAATAAAAAATCTTTAATTTATATTTGCATATTGAAATGATTGTCAAAAGAATTATACAACCATAAAAAAAAAAAATATTCTTTCGATTTTCATATGCATTACAAAATTTTAGAATGATTAACTAAACAAAAAAATGAATAGTTACCGAAGAAGACCCCTAAACCCTTTAAAACTTCTTTCTTCTGCAAAACCAATCAAATCTTGGATTGATATAGTTACCGAAGAAGAAAAAATGAATCATTCTTCTCAAGTAAAAAAATAGGCAGATTTCATTTTAAGTTCTCTAAAACTAGTTCTAGCTCTTGATGCAACCATATTATTCGATAGTTTCACCCACATTTAACTATGTTTTGCCTATGTTTTATATATAAAATGCCTTGATATTCTTTGTTTTATGTTTTGAAGGCACTTTTGGATGAAAGATGCAAAAAGGAGTAAATTGAAGGTAATTGGCAGATTTGACGTTCAGTCGATGTTTTGTGCAGAACGTGAGCTCTAAAGGTCAAAATGAAGTGATTCCAGTGGCATTAAAAAGCTAACATCCATACCTTTCTGGACATATAAGGCAAGACAATAAAATAAGGAAGAGCATGGAAATCGCAGCTTTCAAAGTCAAATCTCGCAATCTGCCAGTGTTGACCTTCGGTCAGTCCGACTTGAATATCTAGAGCTAAAAAAGTCCAATTGATGCAAACTCAATTGTTTTGGATTCCTGACTCAAAGGCCTATAAACGCTCCAAATTTCAGCCAAAAACGATGTCATATGAGGGAGATATGATTTTTCAAAGATGACAACTGAATTCTGCCAGCAAACAGGTTTCGTGAAGAAACGAGTCCAGATTACGTTCCGAAGCATCTAAACCGACATCCAAGTTTTTATTTCAGCAATGTAGCTTCTCTAAGTCAAAGCTTGAAGATTTCATGTAAAACTATTTCTCTTTTTTTAGGAAAATAGTTATTGAACTACTTAAATGTAAATTGTCTACTTAAGGGAGGACTATTTTGTAAAATAGAGATTAGGGTTTCCTAGCATATAAAAAGAATGAGAGAAGAGAAGGGGGGCAGCCACCCAAGAGGAGAAAAACGCCCCCCTACTCTAAGAAACCCTAAATCATGCATTCTTCCATCTTTTTGATTAGTTGTTCAATAAACATGCAAGGCTAAACTCATTTTCTTGGTTGCAAGGACACGGAAACCTTCGGATTTCAAGAACTGTGAGATCTATTTTACCTTTTCTTCTCAAGTAAAAAAATAGGCAGATTTCATTTTAAGTTCTCTAAAACTAGTTCTAGCTCTACAAACTATAAGCCAAAGATCCTCATAAGAAAGTAAATCTTCTCAACCAATTTTCAAAACTAAAGTAGGATTTTCCTCTAAAAAAACCCCTGCTTCAATCTTTATGAAACTCTCAAATTGATTTATCTTAAAACAAAAGGATTTGAAAAGAAAAATCTGAATATATTGTAAAACAAAACTTTCAAAAGGTTTTATCTATTGAATATGAATTTTTTTCATCTTGATCCTTCAATAACAACTTTAAAGATTTTTTTCTTCAGGTTGGAATTATAAAAAATGAGATTTTACAAAACCCCAACTTTACTACATGGCAATCTTTTAAATAACAGGATCAACTGGATTTAAACACTTCAAACTTCAGCATAATCATTATGAACCCATCTATTCTACATGTATTATCCAAAAAAATCATTTACCCTTCTGATTTGAAACAAGATCTTCACAAAGAAATTTATTTTTCAAGTCGCATTAAATAACCTTTATCGCTCCTACAACTATTGAGATTACCATCAAACATGTTTTAATACTTTTCTTCTCCAAAACTCCAAGGGTAGTCATTCTTGGATATTCTACTTCAACAAATCTATAAACACTTTAAAATTACGAAAATGGTTTTGCCAATGATGGGACTATTTTGGTGTTTTATATGATATTTTTCAATCTCATCCTATGGTTGAAAATGCTTTTACATTTTACAAACAAAATTACAAAGCCATAAAAAGCAAAAAACAATTTCCACCACTTCTTCTTTTTTGTTCAAAATTCTTATTCATTGGGTATGCTCATGGTATTTTGATTACAATACATAATATGGATCCCCCATTCTCGTCATAAGATTCAAAGTCAAATGGTAGGATTATTTTTGTAGTAGAATCTAAGAGTTCCAAACCTACAGTCATACAATGGTTAAAAGAAAATCAAAGAGCTGAGATTAAAGACTTAAACCCCCTGTAACATCCCCCATTTCGGGATAAAACGACAATCTCATATCAATCGAAAAAAAAACACATAATATTTTTTTTGTGTACATATATGTTCATGATACCGGAAGGTCCGAGGTTATTGACATGAATTTATTTACGCTTCTAATAGCTCGCATCTCATAACTCAATTCCTGACCCAATCATCCTGGGTTTTCAATTTCCACACTTATACCCACTTTTATCAACCACAATATTTACGATATGCATTATATAACAAGATATCATTATGGATAGATAAAAATAAATAAGTATAATTACATCGGCATAAAGCATGATTATATGAACTACATGGTTACATTCATTCAGTCAAGTTTAAACATTAATTATACAAATTAAGTTATACAAACATTTTTATATTTACAAAATACAAGGGTATACTCCCTAGAAACTAGATTACAAGAAAGGAGCATAAGCTAGGACTACTCTGTCGTGCATGTGATGATCCTGAAACAAAATACATATTATTGAAAGGTGAATATTATAATAAATATGACAACATGAACATCTAACAATTTAACAAGTAACATGTATTCATAGTTCATTTGCTTCTCCCTTCTAGTTTTTTTTTTATTATTATTATATCCCTTCCTTGTCCAAATATTATTAATTGTTCTCTCTGCCACTTTCAACCTTCATTATAGACTCTATGAGAGATTGAACATGATCATTTTTTTTATCACATTACCGATACCAATATCACCGGTACCATCACCATCACTCCATATGAGTCATTCCAAGGTGATCCCCTTATCCGGGATCCTAACATACACTAAATGTATGTTAGTCCATACATGGTGATCCCCTTACCCGGGATCCTAACATACACTAAATGTATGCTAGTCCAATTACGGCGATCCCCTTACCCGGGATCCTAACATACACTAAATGTATGCTAGCCGATACATGGTGATCCCCTTACCCGGGATCCTAACATACACTAAATGTATGTTAGTCCATACATGATGATCCCATTACCCGGGATCCTAACATACACTAAATGTATGCTAGTTTACGCCTCAAATCGCACTTCTCATATTTCCTTTGTCAGTGATAATTTCATCATTTGGCAATTTACACAACTTTTCACCTTGAATACCCATACATTCAGAAATTCACATTTCACATTGGTAATATAAATAAATCATGGAAATTAACTAGGAAGTATAGGTGTGATTCATCTACCTGAAATAGAAGCTCTATTCGTACTCCCCTGCTGCTGCTGTTGTTGTTGCCCCACTCCTGTGATCCCTCCTGAAATCCATAGGTTTATCCCATAAGTTCTTCTCACTCACGGATATGTTTTATTATAAACATATCAATAACCAGTAAGTCTTTCTTTCAGTCATCATTTCTTTATACATATGTTTGAACTATTTCTACTTAAAATCCGAACTGTTACTGTCTTGTTTTTTTGAACTGTTACTGTCTCATTTTTGAACTGTCACTGTCTCATTTTTGAACTGTCACTGTCTCATTTTTTTGAACTGTTACTGTCTAGACATTTTTGAACTGTCACTGTCTAGACATTTTTGAACTGTCACTGTCTCATTTTTGAACTGTTACTGTCTCATTTTTAAACTGTTACTGTCTAGACATTTTTGAACTGTCATTGTCTCATTTTTTAGACTGTTACTGTCTAGACATTTTTGAACTGTTACTGTCTTATTTTTGAACTGTTACTGTCTAGACATTTTTGAACTGTCACTGTCTCATTT
This sequence comes from Populus tremula, assembly GCA_964019445.1. Taxonomy (NCBI): domain Eukaryota; kingdom Viridiplantae; phylum Streptophyta; class Magnoliopsida; order Malpighiales; family Salicaceae; genus Populus; species Populus tremula. Next base: position 11,424,478 of record CAXHTJ010000003.1, on the reverse strand, counting down.
GGTGACCCATAACGGGACTTCTATAACTCCAAATTAAGCAAGACCAATTTCATTAATTAGCCAACATTCAAAACTATAATTTCTAGAAGGAATCTGATCCTAATTCTTTCATCCTTCTACCTGAAATCTCTTGAAAATCAAGAGACAAAACTGTCCAGATTCGTCAGCCTTTCCATTTACACACAACACAAGAAGTTCTTTAATTTAGTAACTCATACTTTTTCCTCAATTTAAGTCTAGGAACTAAAATCTATAATTTAACATCCAGGCATCAATTCATAATCAACTTGAAATGACTCATAAAAGCAGGTTTATAATACTTTACCCGATACGCATCAAAGTTTCGATCCCTCCTTTTTTTTTTCTTTTTAATGACAGCGGCCCTTCCCTCTTCTCTTCTTGTTAATCCCTTTCCCACCAGTGTTTTATTTTACCTACAACCCTTAATCTTGGATGGTTTGTAAAAATGAACATAATTCTCCCTCTTTTCTTTCTTTACGTTATCTCTAGATCTGTTTTTTTTTTTTTTTTTGTAACAAAAGGAGTACTTATGCTCTATAATTATTCTTATTTGCATTTAGGCCCCATCTTCTTTAAGTGTATTTGGTTTGCCCTCACTTCTTTCTAGTTTAGTTTATTTCCTTTAAATTTAATCCACCCTTGATTTTTATTTTTTTTTCTTGGGATTTACACCCCCAATCTAAGTTTTTAGCCTAAAAATCGCATGCTTCAACCTTTATTGTTGCAACAAAATCCAAAGAACAATATTTTTAAATCATGAAGCAGCTCTTACAAAGTGACTCCAAATCAAATGGCTTTATTTCCTCTTCATCTTCAAAATCCATAATCAGTTTAGAAGATGAAAACAAAGATGAATGTTTTGGAATTCTCCCTTCTATACAAAAACCTTAAGCACTTCTGTCGATGTTCGTATATGTGTGTGTATATGTAAAAAAAAAAGTTTTTAGAGGCCAAAAATATTTATAGTCCGTTTTTAATTTTGTTTTCTTTTTATATTGCCCATCTTCTCATGCCTTTATAGCAAGTCCATCTAGACCTATCTTCTTATAGCCTTTCATACTCTCAACCCAAAAATTTCTGTCGGGATAAAAGATAAGTTCTCCTCCACTTGCAAATACAAAAAAAAAAAAAAAACTTTTAGTGGTGGGAGATAAGGCAAACAAGTACATTAGACAACCTTTTAAAAGTTCAATAATTAAAAAACTTTATAAAATTTTAAATTTGCCATCATTCCCCCATGGAAATAGGTGGCTCTCTCTTTGTTCAAGGCAAATAATTTTCTTTAGACAATTCTTGAGTAGAGAAAATCAATGCCTTTAAATCCATAACTCCTGTATTTATCTTAATAAAAATTTCTGTAAGATTTCTTCAAATTTCAAGCTTTGTTTTTTTTTTTTGGATAATTTGTTTTTTATTCGTGTATTTATAAATATGTTATGCATTTGCTCCTATTATTGTTAGACTTGTCTCTATTTTCACATTATAAATTATATGTCTTTAATTATACTTTGTTTTATTATATATTTTGAATCATCTTAGTGAGTACTTGATTTAATTTTTTTAGCTCTTGACTTTATAGTAAGCCCAATTAAAATATGTAATGGATGATGTGGTGTTTTTTTATGGTTGTATTTTTTTATTATTTTTGGTTTGATGGATGATGAAACTGTCTTGAGGACACTTAGTTGATTGGTATTTTGTTTTAAAGAAAAAAACCTTTTCGTTTTTTTGGCTTTGCTTTATGTCTTATAAAGGACAATTCTTTTTTATTTAAACAGCTTTTAGATTTTTCTTAGTTGCTTATTTTCATCAGGTTCATTCAACATTAAGTGGGTGTTTGGCAGTGTGGCTGCGGGTAAGGTTCACCCGCAGCCACACTACCTAGTGTTTGGTTAAAGAAAAAGTAGGGTGTTTTGCTGGTAGGGCCCACTAATATTTGAGGTTGCACCGCAGGTTTTGAGAAGCAGCAAAATGCTGCTTCTCATGCTGCTGACCCGTTGTTAACAGTGGAGCATGGCTCCACTACGCACTGTTCACGAAGTGAACAGTTAAGTTTTTTTTTTTTTTTTTGGAAAACTAGTAAACAAATTTTTTTTTCCTGAAAAACTAGTATATTTAATTAATTGCACTCGTATTGCTCACGTGAAATATATATATCTATATATATATATATATATATATATATTAGTTTAAGGTAAATTAAATTTATTCGTACTTTAATCTCAATTTTATTCCTGAAAAACTAGTACTTAATATTATTTAATAAAACTACATAAATTAGAAGGATATTGCATAATGACGTAGCATTTGTGAAATTTGATCGCAATTACAATTACGTTATTGCCGGGTCCGGCCCAGTAAAAAAAAAAATCAGTTTTTATTTTTATTTTAATTGTGTTTTATTTAAAAAATTAGAAGGAAATCGCTTGATAACGTAACAAAAGATTCAGTTTTTGTTGTTGCGCGCTTAAGAAACCATGAAAAATATAGTCCTTATTGGATATATTTCGTATGTGATGACATTGCACATAGTTTAATGGAATAATAAAAAAAATTGATATCAATATTATTTATTTTATGATGTAATAACAGTAATTAAATTTACAATATTTAAATTAAAAATCATTAGTATTAATATATATATATATATATTTTAATTATTTTATAACCTCAATTTGAAAAACATTTTTTTAACCAAACACATTAAACTATTTTTTCTTCAATCACAGTTTTAACCAAACACCTATTTTTTCAAACCAACCTCAACTAAAAATACTTTTTATAAAACAACTTTTTTCAAACCACAATCATAAAAGCTACCGCAATACCAAACACACTCTAAAGCCTTCTCCCGGTTAGTTATCTATTTTCATTAGGTGGGTTTCTTTTTTCTTGCTCTATTTTCATGGTTCATATGAATTAGTTGTTTTTCCCTTCAATTTTAATTTATTTTTAAAGCTTTTAGATAACAAATTGTGCCTTTATTTTCGCTTCATAAGCTCCCCCACTTAAAACATGGAACACACAACATTGCATTCCATGCCAATTTTTACTCTCCTTTTCCTTTGAAAACCATTTTCTTATCATTATTAGCATTTGATTCAATGTGTTTTGCATACTTTGTTAAATTGAATGAAAATGCTTCATATGGTTTGTTAATTTAGACTTTCTTCTTGCAAGCATACGTTACGTACCTGCATTATTGGTGAGCAAAGATAAAAGGATATGTCCTCTTATCTTTCTATTCCCTTGGTTTTACTGAATTGTACTTTTGTGTTCTTTTTCTGCCTCATCATTGCAGCTGTTAGGTTAGGTGATGCAAATATGGAGCTTTCTTTTCACAACGTTCAACGCTGTTTAATTTTTGCTGCCACCCAAATCATTTATTTTGCAGCTTATCTTGCAATACGCGTTGTTGCTCAGTCCTCTAGGATGTGGAAAAACTAATTTGAAGTTGCATCTCTTTGTCAGACTATGTTGATTCTACTTTTTGAAGAAGTTCTTGCCTCTGCAAATTTGGTTTGGTTTTGATAGATGCATCTTTTGAGAGGTGAAAGAAGCTCTGCTAAAAAATATTCTTTCATTTAGAGCTGGTTTTGAAATAATTTGTTGTCTGCAAGGTCTACAGTATGAGTTGCATTTAATGCATTTTGTTTTGCACTGGATCATTGGCTAGATGTGTATTTGGAAAAGTGCACTTTGACCGAGTATGTCCTTCTCTCTCTTTTCTTCAATGAAATTCAATGGTGCTGCGAGCTTACTCAGTTAGATTTATGATATTTTATACGATGAGAAAATGCAAGTTTTGCGACTTGTTTCTAGATGGATTAGGTTGATCCTTCTCTTATTTGTTTTTTCCCCTCTGAATTTACAAGATTGGAATCTATTTCCGGTTTTGTTTTTGTGCGCAGCAGGCCTCCTGCCAATTTTCTATGCATTTTATGCTTGTCGTTTTAGATTATTTGTCATTCATTAGTCTTTTATTTATTTTTTTTATTATTTGTTTTTTGCATAGGAACATAGAGAATAACAACGTAAACAGATTTTTGAGGAGTTTATTTTGGCTGTTGATGTTCTCTGTTTAAAAAAAAAAGAAAAGTCTTAGCTTAATGTCTTGCAATGCTTGTTAGTAAATTTATTGGGGATGCAAAACATATATTTAGGTCGGTTGCCCAATAATCATGAAACTGCATGGAAGCATCATCTTGGGCATGCTGTTTTTCATGATAGAATGAGAAGCGTGTAAAGAGAATGTGATATTGCCTGAGATTTAAAGTATTTTTTTATTATAAATATATTAAAATAATAATTTTTTATTTTAAAAAAATTATTTTTGACATGAACATATTAAAATGATCTGAATATATATATAATTATAATTTAAAGTGTTTTTCATTTATAAATATATTAAAATAATATTTTTTTATTAAAAAAATATTTTTAAAATCAACATATGAAAATAAATTAAAAATTTAATTAAAAAAATATAATATTATCCATATTTCCAGATACTTATGAAATTGATAGGTTGGCACCATAATGATCCAGCATCTGCATCTTTAGATACATGTGTTATGCAGGACAATTAATTTCTTTGCTATTCTCTCTTTCTAAGTTTTGTTTCGATGAAATTCTATTTGTTCATTGCAATTAGCTTTCAAGTGTATCTGAGATTGTATTTTGAAAGTATTTTAAAAAAATAATTAAATTTTTTATATTTTTTTTATGTTTCAAATTAATATTTTTTTTATATTTTCAGATTATTTTGATGTGCTAATATCAGAAATAATTTAAAAATATATATATTATTTAGTTGTGTTTTAAAATAAAAAATATTTTAAAAAATAATCACTATTATATTTCTAAATATACTCTTCATTATGTTTACTCTTTTATCATTGACCTTTAATATTTTAAAATGAAAAGAGCACAACAAGAAGAACTTCCCTAGAATAGTTCATTTTGAGACTATTTATCATATTGTTGTAATACCAAGGCCTTTTTTCATGAGACAGAAGTGCGAGTAAGGTAAGTAGTATTGTCCCTTTATATAATTAACAAATAAAATAAACATTGCCACTTTAACAAGGCAGGTTGCACTCTTTAATACTAGGTAAGACAAAACATGATTTTCTTTAAACTAAAGTAGAGTTTGCTGTCTTAATTAATGCACACGCGACCATTCACCCTCCCATAAAATAAGGCTTCAATGTGGGTATCGCTCATAATCATTCTCTGAACCCTGTTATTTTGCACGCTCTAGACACCGTTTGTCATTTCGTTTTAAACGGTGTTGTGTCTAAATTAATTTTTTTTTATTATTAAAATAGAGTTTAATTTGTACTTTTTGAATCATTTTAATGTACTGATGTCAAAAATAATTTTTAAAAAATAAAAAAACTTCATTGACATATATTTTAACATGAAAAGCTATTTAAAAAACAACCGTTATTACACTGACAAACACGCTCTAATCCATTCCCCAACCCAATATTACACCCCAACCTGAAAGATTTTCAATTTCAATGGCGTGTCAGCAAATTGTACGGACCCATGAATCAATACTGGACTCCCTCGAATACTGGATTTTTTTAAAAAAAATTAACATAATAATTAAAAAATTTGAGTAGAATAACACCTTTTAAATTTATTTATGGTTAAATTGTATATTTTTATTTTATTAAAATATGATATTTATTAAATGTTATTATCTCTAAAGTGACAATTAAACATATCATGTTTTCCGATCACAACATGTCATGAAAAATAAGAATTAGATCTTTAAACTTATCCCATCTCAGCTTTCATTGAAAATTTTATCAATAAACAAAAACCACTTGATCGAGGTTGTTTCTCCTTTGCTCTCCTCTCTTTCAACTGAGAAATAAGAAAGAAGGATCGAAGGATTGAGTTTTTCAAGTCTGTTGCTTCAAATTCATCGAGCTGGGTGTCACTTCCTTAAAAAAAGAGGAACTCCTTAAAACTGACCTTCTCACTCTTGTCCTAGTCCATTTCTTCTGCATATATTCATATGAATAGCTAAGAAGATGGTTTAAGGATTTTAACTCGAACTAGAAGTCAAAAGTAGAAATATATAATGCAAAATAGATAGAACTAATTCTAGATCTAGTGATTTATACCGGGGATTTTTTACAAGGACAATCATTTTTGAATGTTTTGATCATCACAAGAATTGCTAAGAGATGGTTTTAAGATTTTAACTCAACTGAAAACTACAAGTTAAAAGTAGAAATATAAAATGCGAAATAAATATAACTAATTCTAGATCTAGTAATTTATACCGGGGATTTTTTACAAGGACAATCATTTTTGAATGTTTTGATCATCACAAGAATTGCTAAGAGATGGTTTTAGGATTTTAACTCAACTGAAAACTACAAGTTAAAGGTAGAAATATATAATATGAAAGAGACAGGACTAATTATATATATGGTGATTTGTGCTAGAAATTTTTACAAGGAGAATTATCTTTGAATGCTTTGATCATCACATTCTCCTTTTGAATGCTTTGATCATAATAAGAATCGCTAAGAGATGGTTTAAGGATTGAAAACTACAAGTCAAAAGTAGAAATATACCATATGAAAGAGATAGAACTAATTATAGATATGGTGATTTGTGCTGAGAATTTTTACAAGGAGAATTATCTTTGAATGCTTTGATCATCACAAGAATCGTTAAAAAGATGGTTTAAGGATTTTAACTCAATTGAAAACTACAAGTTAAAAGTAGAAATATATCATGTTAAAGAGATGGGACTAATTATAAATATGGTGATTTGTGTCGGGATTTTTTACAAGGAGAATTCTCTTTGAACATCACATTCTCCTTTTGAATGCTTTGATCATCGCAAGAATCGCTAAGAGATGATTTAAGGACTGAAAACTATAAGTCAAAAGTAGAAATATATTATATGAAAGAGATATGACTAATTATAGATATGGTGATTTATGCCAGGAATTTTTACAAGGAGAATTATCTTTGAATGCTTTAATCATAACAAGAATCACTAAAAGAATGGTTTAAGGATTTTAACTCAACTGAAAACTACAAGTCAAAAGTACAAATATATCATATGAAAGAGATAGGACTAATTATAAATATGGTGATTTGTGCCGGGAATGTTTACAAGGAGAATTATCTTTGAACATCGCATTCTCCTTTTGAATGCTTTGATCATTGCAAAAATCGCTAAGAGATGATTTAAGGACTGAAAACTATAGATCAAAAGTAGAAATATATTATATGAAAGAGATATGACTAATTATAAATATGGTGATTTATGCCGAGAATTTTTACAAGGATAATTATCTTTGAATGCTTTGATCATCACAAGAATCGCTAAAAGGATGGTTTAAGGATTTTAACTCAACTAAAAACTACAAGTCAAAAGTAGAAATATATCATATGAAAGAGATAGGACTAATTATAGATTTGGTGATTTATGCTGGGAATTTTTAAAAGGAGAATTCTCTTTAAATGCTTTGATTATTACAAGAATCGCTAAAAGAATGGTTTAAGGATTTTAACTCGATTGAAAACTACAAGTCAAAAGTAGAAATATGTCATGTAAAAGAGATAGAACTAATTTTAGATCCTTTAGATCCGGTAATATGTGCCGAGATCTTTTACTAGGAGAATTCTCTTTAAATGCTTTGATCATGTTTTTTTTTTACAATTTTCCATTACCATGCTTTGACCTAAATGAGGATCTTAACCAGGTCCTAATAAAAAGCAAGATGCCTAGTTTGTTTACTTTCTTTTGAGATGATAGATTGGTAATTAAATTGATGTCGTGGTTCATAAACATAATATTAATTAATTTTAATGATTAAAAAATATAACATCAATTATATGTTGCTGTTTTCACCAAATGTTTTTGTTTTTGTGTCCATTCATACCTTTTTTGTAGTTCTTATGATAATTACGCAATTTATCCTCAAATACTATTATTATAATAGAAAATCTAACACATACATGTAAGAAAAAGTGCTGAATTAATTTTCTAAATTTAGCCATCCCTTGTCTAAGATTTTTTCCCCACTCTCTCTCTCTCTAAAAATTTTCACTCCATGCTAACTGGCTAGGAACAAGAACACACAAACAAACGTAACTAGAAATGAAATCTCCATTCCATTGGCCCTACAATTTGTCCGTCAATGACTCCCGCCCGGCCAAAGAATCTCACCTTTCAAAACCCAACCCACTCTCTTGCACACTCGTGTCACACTCACACCTCGACAAATTCTCTCCCTTCTCGAGTGGGCTCCACACTACATTACTACACGCAGACAGCAGATGAACAGAGAAGGTCAAATCTTGAAGAAAATTAGAAAATAAATAAATCAAGAGGGGCCCCCCCACCACCCCACGACGGAGAGTAAAGTTGATGGCTTTTTGCAGAGGGAACCCTCGACTTTTACGCGGGTGCTAGCTGACCATCTCAGCTGCCGCTCTGTGCCGTTTGTCGCAGCCTTTCATCGTACTTTAGTCGCGTCAATCATCAGTCTCGACACGGTCCCCCATGCTCGTGTTTTTGTACGCACTCTATCTTGCTCTGCCACTCTCTTAATGGAGTAACAAATTATCATCTGACATTTTCTTAAAATATCTCAGTGCTGTGATTACTTCTTCTCTTTTGTGGTTGCAAAATCTCAGCACATTTATTACCGCTCATAACTGCATGGTGGGTTCTGTTATTCATTTATACACGCCTTTCTTTTTATTATTTAAAGATGGGAAATTTATATATTAAAGCTCCGATTGTTTGCTGGAAAGTAGTTTTTTTTTGAAAAGTTAATTTTGAGAAAATAAATTTTGAAAAAGTATTTTTCAATGTTTGATAGTGTAATGGAAAATGAGTTGGAAAACACTTTTACAGTGTTTGGTTATGTCATGAAAAATGAGCTGAAAAATAACTTATTAATATTTTATTTTTCTTAAGTTTATTAAAATAATGAGAAACAAATCTTACAAATTAAAAAGTTGAATGAGAATGAAATTGAAAAAAAACATTTCATAAATTATCTCAAATAAAATAATTAATAATCAAAATAATGGAAATCAATCTAAAATTAAAAAAATGAAAGATGAAGAGAAATTAAAATAATAATAATCAACATTTCATAAATTATTTAATAAAATAAGAACAATCAAAAAGAATGAGCACCAAATTTGATGATAAAAATTTCAATAAAATATGAAAAAAAAGCAAATAGCACTTATAAAAATAAGACCAAAGTTAATATAAAAATAAAATTTTAAGAGATGAAATTGAAAAATAAATATTCAAAACAAAATATATATAGCAATCAAAAGTTTGAGGATCAAATTTGATATAATCAGCAAATAATGACATTTCTAATTTTTTCACAACTTCCGGAAAGTGTTTTCCCCCCAAATTTTTCAGGAAAACATTTTCCTGAAAACCAAGCCAAATTTTTCTTTTACTGGAAAGTGTTTTCCATTGCCCAACTTTCCTACTGGCAAACAAACACAAGAAAGTTTGGAAAGTGATTCCCCGGAAACCACTTCCCGGAAAACAAACACAGCTAAAGGGAAAGCACTTTCCTGAAAACCAAGTCAAATTTTTCTTTGACTGAAATTGACTGAAAAGTGTTTTTCGTTGACTGAAAAATATTTTCCGTTGACTAGAAAGTGTTTTTCGTTAACCAACTTTCCTAATGACAAACAAACATAAGAAAGTTTGGAAAATGGTTTCCCGGAAACTACTTTCCGGGAAACAAACATGGCCTCAGTCTTTTTATAATCAAAATTTAAATACTCAACTAAATGTTCCCATAAAAAATATAAGGTTATTTTTTTAAATTATTTATTAATAGTTTTTGCGGATTTTTGGATTCGCTTTTTTAGTGACCGTACAATTTCGAGAAGGTATTCATTCAATTTATGCATTCTGATTTTTTGTTTTCCTTTCTTTTGCGTTTTGGTTTTCTTTATTTGTTGATTATGGATACTAAAATAGACGATTTGCTTCAGTCGACGAGTGTGAGGTTGGATGGAAAGAATATTGATGAGGGTTATGATACTTTGATAGATGTCTGCAAAGCAAACAATGCAAAAATTATTACTTGAATTAATAATTATGTTGAACATTTCATAGGTACACAATTAGCGAAGTATGACACAACAAATGAGATTTGAGATCATCTACAAATGTTATTCACTCCATCAAATTTTGCTAAGTAATATCAATTGGAGAATGACATAAGATCTCTTCACCAAAACAATGAGTATTCATGAGTTTTATTCTACTATGACAGATCTATAGGATCAATTGGCTCTTATAGAATCAACATAATTAAAAGCATACGGTGCTTATATTACTCGTAGAGAGCAGCAATAATTAGTACAATTTTTAACAACATTTTGTAGTGTCCGAAGTTGAGACAATAGAATCAATCACAATAGTAATATCAAGCTTGAAAGCCTGACAACCAGTCATAATCTAATTTTTATATACCACCTCAAGGTTACAAACCACCACAATCTAATATTGAAACAGTAGTTTCATCAGATCCTTTCATTAATCATATTACTCCGACTGATTTCTCTCCTTATAGCCACAAGCTATGTCTACTTCTTCTTCCATAGGTTAGTTGCTTTATAATTCTTCATGTATGTCACATTCTGAATAAGTCTTGGATTCTAGTGCTTCACATCACATATCTTTATATTCTTCATCTTTCGTTTTTGTGTCTCATTCATCTTCTGTTCATGTCATGACTGTTAATAACACTTCTATGTTAACAAATATTGATTATGTTGTCACACCTCATTTGTCTCTCCCTAATGCTTATTTTATTTCAAAACTCATATTGAATCTTCCTTTTATTAGTAAATTATGTGTTTCTAGTAATTATTTAGTCATATTTCCCCTTTTTTTTGTTGTGTGTAGGATCTACAATCTCAAAAACTGATGGGACAGGCCGTAAGAAAAGAGGACTATATATTTTAAATGAGTTAAAAGTGTCAGTTGTTATTACTACTAGTATTGATGTGTCTTCTTTTCATTTGACTATTTTTTTTTCTTCTAGTTTTTATTTATAACATTATCGTCTAGGTCATGTTTCGTCTTTTCCTTTGAGATTTTGGCATCCACATGAGCTTTAAAAAATTTATAAACTTATGATATTTCTGATTGTAATGGATGTAAACTGGTAAAATGTTTTGCTTTACCTTTTTATCAAAGTATTTATGTTTCTTCTTCTCCATTTGATTTAATTTATTATGATATATAGGGACTTTCTTCTATTGCCACAAAAGTAGGGGCTCGATATTATGTTTCTTTTATTGATGATCACACTTGTTATTCTTAGATTTATTTAATGAAATATCTTTTTGAATTCTTTAAGATATATATAGTTTTTCACGCTCTTGTCAAAACTCAGTATTTTGCTTTTATCAAATGTTTTAGGTGTGATTTGGGTGGGAATACACCTCTAATAAATTTTGTGAGTTGCTTTCTCTAGATGGAACTATTCACCAAGCTTCATATACGAATACTCGTGAACGAAATGACATTGCTGAAAGAAAACATAGGTACATTGTTAAAATTGCTCGTTCTCTCTTGATGTTTGCTTTTGTTTCTAATATGTTTTAGAGTGAAACTATTCTTACTAGTATAGGTTTGATTAATACAATTCTATCTTCTTATATTTCAGGTTTTTCTCACTTCAAAATATTATATGGGTATGTCCCTGATTATTCTTTATTTAGAGTTTCTTTATTGTACTTGTTTTGTTCTTCATTCTCATGTAGAACACAATAAGTTGTCCTCTCGTTCTACTATTTATCTTTCTTGATTATGGTGAAGGTAAAAAAAGGTGTTCTTGTTTTGATCTAATAACTTTATGTGTCTCGTCATGTTATCTTTTTTGAGCATATATCTACTTATAGCTTGATTAGATCTATCGTGTTCTTATAGAAAACCTTTTTTTGAGGATTATGACAGTTTATTATTATCTTAGGTTCTTAGTACTTCAAATCTCCTTTCTCATGTTCTTACCTCGTTACCTTTACATTTTACTCAACCAATTTGTACTGATCATTCTATAAGTACTGATCACTATGTAAGTATTGATACTTTACTCTTTAATACACTTAAAGCTCATCTTTTTTTTTTATGGTCCCTTAAGCTCTGTTTGAGATTGTGGATCCACCTCTATATCAATCTCTATGCATTTGTAAGTCCATAAAGTTACCAGATTTTGCATATTCTTGTTATTCTTTATATTTAACTTTATTTTTAGCTTTTATTCATTGTCTCTCCGAGCCCTTTTCGAATAAGAGGCAATTAATTGTTGATTTTCTTTGGCAGTAAGCTATAGATTAAAAACTTTCAGCTTTGCATAAAACAAATACTTGAGATTTGGTTCCTCTACCTCCTACTAAGAGTGTTGCTAGTTGTCGTTGGGTGTATAAGATCAAGATTAATTCTAATGTATCTATTGAGTGATACAAAGCTAGGTTGGTTACAAAAGACACGTTCACCAGTATGGTATGGATTATGATGATACATTTGCTCTTGTTGCAAAAATAACTACTATTTGTACTCTCATTACACTAGCTTCGGTTTGTTTGTGGCATATCTCTCAGCTTGATGTTAAAAATACTTTTTTGAATGGAGATCTTCAAGAAAAAAGTTTATATGGTATCCCCTTCTAGTGTTTCACATGATTCCAGGCATGTTTGCAAGCTCAAAAAAACGTTATATAGTCTCAAACAAGCACCTCGTGCTTGATTTGATAATTTTTTTATGATGATCTCTTCCCTTGGATTTGTTTATAGTAGTCATGATTTTACGCTTTTTTTAAATGTACTAATACAGGTCATATCATTTTATCTTTATAGGTGTGGATTAATATCTTCTTCTTTTTTATTTTCTTAATAATTCTACTTAAACAAATGGAAAAATCACCCAAATTATTCTACAATTTAGTTGTTTTTACATTTTAAAAATTATAATTTATATTATTATTAATTGTAAAATAGATTAAACTATAGGGAAATAAATGTAAACTGTAATTTTCCGATGCTAGAAGGCAAATGGAGGTGTGCGCTGTGGTGAGTTAACAGGCCAAACAAACAAGGAATAAAGCTGAGATGACTCGCTATTTATTGAGGCCCACTACTGACTCCATAGACGAATCTTCGGAGGCAACTTTTCTTGATGGGCCCATCTACGGCTGAGGAACTCAAGAAGGGGTGGCAGAATGGAACCAAATAGTTGCCCTCAAAAGTCAAATCCTTTGATAAATGGCACTGTACAGGATCCAGATTTACTTATATTTTCCTCCTCTCCAAATCTTTAGTTGGTGGGAATTTTCTGTCCACATATATCATGATATCAGGCTGCAATATGCTGGCAGACTTTAGGCTGCAATGTATCAACGTTTTTCAATTATTTATTTTTATGTTTTTTAAATTATTTTGAGATATTAATGTAAAATATTTTATATATTTTTAAACTAAAAACACTTTCACAATCAATTTTTACCAATAGTTTCAAACATCCCTTTAAAGATACCTCAAAATTTAAATTATCTTAAGGAAATAATAAAATATATCTGGGGAGGTGTGGCTGCGGATCAAACTGCATCTCTAGCTATTCTCCATCTTTCTCAGCCATTTACAATGTATCTAAATTTTCTTTTAAACAATTTAATGAACTGAATCATATAATCTGCAATGCGTCTCGAATGTGTGTGTGACTCAGTATCAACAGTATTCCTTAGATTTTTCCTCAGTGGCAGAGCCTTTTTAGACCTCCTTGTTCCCCGGAGGCCTATGCTAATTCAACTGAGTCGAATTGGTGCCAAGGTAATGGAGGATCATCACCATCATAATAGATCAAACAAACCCAAAGTATCAAATTAAGAGCAGAACTTAAAAAATTAATGAATATACGAGATGATAATGAAAAGACATTTAATATAAAACTTAAAAACTTGTATTGCAAGTTACACTCTTGATTTGATTGTATTTTAATTGGAATTTTGATGGTTTTCTGTTGAAAATTTAATGTATTATTCATTACTTTTTTTTAAAAAAGAAAAAAACATTTTTTTGTAAGAAATTCTACCTATCTCATTGTTATGTTATGTACTATTTATATAAATTTACTACTTAAATCTTTTCATTGTGAAAACTTATAGATCCACATAATTTATTTAGCAACATTTAGAAATATTTCTATGAGGTAGTAATTCACAGTTGATTGATTTCTGTTGTGTTATAATTATGATTTTATTATATTAATATATGATTTGTAAAAATTTGTTTAAGATTCTAGGAAAATGAATTTAATTTTTCACTTGATGAAATTGAATGTGATTTTATAAATTAGGTGTTTTAGAATTGAAGAAATGATGAGTATCAATTATTTTTTTTGTAATGTTTATGGTTAAGATAGGAATTTAGGGAAAATTGATTTTGTGTGGAGTTGATAATAATTTAAAGATATTAATTTAGGTTGAACAAGTTTGAATTAAAAAAATAATGAATAATTAGTTGGGTCTCAATTAAATTTTGTCAATTATGGATTTTGTTGAAAATTTAAAAAATTAATTAATTAATATGTAATTAATAACAATTAGTACTATTTTTTTTTATGATAATATGATATGAAAATTCATTATCTTTAAAATAGAGATAATAATGATGATGTTTGTAATTATGATGATAATATTAATCGTGGTATTTATGGTTGTAATAATATCAATTGTAGCGATGATGGTTGTTATAGTAATGGTGATATTGGTAATGATTATTATTTTGATGGTGAAAATGTAGAAAAGTTACGATAAAATAATTGTAAAATGATGATTATATTGATAAAAATATAATGATAATGGTGGTGTTGTTATCAGTGTCATGGTGGTGGTTAATATGATAATAATGTTAATGCTACTAGTAAGAATTAAAGTGATTAAGTGATGATGTATTATGAATTAGTATGTTAATTGTTATTTATTTTTAATAAATAATTGAATTTTTACTTTATTTGTACTTATGGTTGATTGATTCAACTATTTTTAAATTTATTTTATTAAATATAAATAACATCTTTATATTTTTAAATAAAAAAACATGGTATAATAAAATATATCCTTAACATTAGTGTATTTGTTTTATTATTAAAAATTAATTTAAAATCCTATCCGCGGCTTTTAGAGCTAGATGAAGCTAAGAAAGTTGCTGCTGATGCGTTGCATGCAATCGCAATTAGATATGTACGGTCAACATCCTTGTCATAATCATCCTGCAAGAATCAACTAATTTCATTTAATAAAATAAGATTAGAATAATCTTAGTGACTTTACTACAATTTATTCTATTATAATAATGTGGTAGAGGATTGGATCCTGCTAATGACCCATTAATAAAAAAAACGAAGCAAAGGGTGGAGGCCTAATCCTATGATTTTACCAAAATTGTTATTTGTTTTTATGTTTTAAAAATAATTTAAAAAAAAATAAATTTTTTTTATTTTTTTAATTTCAAAGTAATATTTTTTTGATGAAATGAGAAATTGAAGTGATTTGTCTTTGTTTTCAATTTCTAAAACTGACTTTCAAGGAACAAAATTAGGCAAGTCGGTGGATAGAAATGCGGTTTGCGTACATAATAGAATCATGGAAAAACAAGTTGATGACTGCCGGCTGCCTGCCAGCAGCAAAAGACTCTCAAAGTTAAAACATTGCTTGGCGTGATAGAAATTGGAACTAATAATATGTCTTCAGCACGTTTTTGCCAACGCAAACCGTATACATGAGATCCATCTCTAAGTTCGATGATGCCAAATGACGATTTAAAAAAAAAAAAAAGATTTGGCTTAAAATTAATACTTCAACAAATAATTGAACTCCTTGCTACGAATGTAATGACCGTAAAGAGAGAGAGGAAACGTTAAGACGATTATAACTCCATTATTACCTAAAAACATTATGCAATTAATTATCTACCGTAATTCCCTGCCATACGGGGTTTGTTTACTTTTAACTCAGGATATGGTTAAAAATATAATTTTGATTATTTTTTAAAGTGTTTTTATTTATGAATATATTAAAATAATATATATTTTTTATTTTTAAAAAAAATTATTTTTGATATCAGCACATCAAAATGATATAAAAACACCAAAAAATATATTAATTTGAAGCAAAATAAAAAAACAAAAAAACATTTAAATTTTTTAAAAAACACTTTTAAAACACAAAAACAAACAAGGCCTAATAAATGACTGCCTGTTACGCATTAGATCAGATCGGAATGCAATTGAACATAAAAAAATATCCAGATTACATGTACCTTTTTAATAATATTATTAAAGGGTCATTCCTGATTTAATTTTTTATTTAGTGTAAATTTCAAATTAAATTATATAAGAATTATTCCAATATAATTTAATCAATTTCATAGATATAAAAATAATGGTCGGTAAACATGGAGACAAAGTCTTTGTATTTTTTATTTTGCATACAATTAAAGAGGTTGAAATGTTTTGTGAAGAATCGTTTGGTTGAAAATAAGAGTACTTTGTGTCTTGACTTGCTTGATAAAAAAACCAAGTTTTTTACCTAGAATAAAAAAATGTAGCACAACATTAATTAATTTTTGTGGAGGACTTTCCAAACTGATTAATTTTGTGATGATTTATGTTATAGTTGTTAGATTCGATCCAAGAATTTACTGAAAAAAAATTTAATTATTAAGTTATTGAGTTAGCTCATGGGTCATCAGGTCAATCCGAATTAATTATATTTTATTATTTATTTTTTTGATGGTTGACTTGATTAGGTTTGTATCATATTTGACTAAGTTTATCGAATTATTAAAAATTCAGTTAGATAGAATGAGTTTTGTTAAATTAATATTATGTTCAATTCAATTAAAAACTTGGTTGTGGTTAGGATCGAAGTTTCAAATTTCCTAGGCCCTTCTTACTTTGTTTATGTCCCCATGTATGGATAGAATAATCCTAATATGAATGTGTGATAATAAATGAATGAGCATACTTATATTTGTTGTCCAAAAAATTACTAAAGAACTAGATAAGTGAGCATATTTATTTAGTTTAGTTCATAATCATGTAATATAATAAGAATGTAGTACCTTGCAATTATACAAAAGCCAGCATGCATGCTATATATATATATATATATATATATATATATATATATAAACTTGCATAAAAGATTAAAACACAATCTTAATAGAGTTTATATATAAACAAAACTAATTTAGGATACTTGTTAAAACTCTAAAAATATAACTCATCTAAAATTCTTATTATTGTTAAGGATTAATCTTTTTTCTAAGTTTTATTGCTTTACATGTGTAAAAAAAATATTTTACAATAAGCATCCCTGAATTTCAACAACATCACCTTATTTGGATGAACTTCTAAACAAGTTTCAATAAATCAAGAAAATGTTAGTTAGAATCTCTATACTAGAACTGATCCTCAACTCTAGACTAGAAAGAAAATAAAGAGAAAAACAAGATCTTACTTTTGAGGAGCAAAAATGAAAAAATTGGATAGAAGAAGAGTAAAAACATTCTGGAGCAATATTGTACAAAACAATGTAAAGAACCAACTAGAAATACTTTTCTTTAACTCTTTTTTATAAAAAAATTTAGAAACTAAATTAATGGAATTCCTTCTACTAAAAACTTTGATTAACCTCCGTAAAATAAGAATTAAACATGATAATTTTCATTTGTATTTTAAAGAGTTACAAAAACTATAAAAAAATATTCAGGTTATACGGAGTAGTCAATTCTAAAAAACATTGAAGAAGCTTTTCATACTTATTTCATGGGATGAACTAGATATTGAATTGAAAAAAAATAATTTTCTAATCCAAATTTAAATTGATAAAAAGTAATTTTTTATAGTCCAAAAAGTTAGTTTACAGGAAATCCAGGCACAAGCACCAACATGAATAGATGTTTTTTTAAAAAAGTTTAGATGCCGTTTGCATCTAATTTTAACTTTTCACTTTTTTAATAAATAAACTATTAGGAAAGTTTATGTGGGATAGAAACTTTTACAGGTTTTGAGTTTTTTAAAAACATGTTAATTAAATATTTTTTTAGATCAATTTTTTGTTTATTTATTATTTGTTTAATTCATGTTTTATGTTAAAAAAACTTATGTTAAATATTAAATTATAACAAATTTTTAACTCTAAAGATAAATGAACTTTATTTTTATTTTGATCTCATATATTAACTATATTTTAAATAAATTTTCCAACAACAATATTTATATATCGTATGTCTACTCATAATGGTTTAAAACACAACCATTTTCTTTTTCTTTGGCAATATCATTCTCTCTCTGCATATGCCATTTGAATATTTGATTAAGTTAAACCATCCTTATAACTGCTGCCATACAGTACTCTAAATGTTATTCCTGATCATAGCCAATTGCTTGGAACTGACTTTTACAATAGCAAGGCAATTTTTAAGCAAGTTTTTGAAAGTTTTTTTCATTTAAAAATATATTTTTAATATCATAATTTAAAATAAATAAATTTAATTTTTTTAAAAAAACACAGCCTATCACAGAAACAAACATCACCTTATAAGGAAGCAATAGCAACAAACACCGATGCACGATAACTGCATAAGAACCTGGTCTGCGCACATGGCTCTAAAACGCAAGACAACTGTTAAAGCCAAGAAAATAAAGATTCACCATGAAGGAAATACAAACTGGAGGTGGCTTAACATGGAACCAAACCTAAGAAACAAGATGAAAAATGCAGATAAAACGAAAATATGAGGTAGACAAAATTGATGATCTGAAGTTCCGATAAATATAATTAAATGAACAAACTGCAGATTTTTTTTTATTAATGACGGTTTTCGGACAGCTTACATGTATCTCAATTAATTTTATAAGTCCTGAAATTAACGATTATATAAACTTCTAGTAGTCACGAGAAAACTCGAACTTATGACCATATAAATTGCAGTACTTGAAGTCGATTGTATGGCAATTCATTTGGGATGGATGAACATTCGGACTGTAAACTAATAACCCTGCAGGTACTTGTGACCTTTCTCAATAGCTAAAGCTGCCACTGGCGTCTTGTGCCCCGCTCTTCTGCCAATGTAGCTCACAATAGAGATCATGCAATAAAACTGTATGAATGTCATGGTAATATAGGACTATCACCATAACAATAGAGGCAACAAACATGGGTATTGGACCGAAAAACCAAAGGAGCATGTTAAGAGCAAAGTAAAGAGCTCTGAGCCCGAAAAAGGAAAGTTCACCGCCTTTCCTAACCGCAAACTCAATTTTCTTCGCCGCCCTCTTCTTGTCCGGGGAGCTCATTAGATAATTTGCATGAACCAAGTTCTTTGCTGCTTGAACAAAACATGAAAAAGCAATAAGAAAAGCGACGAGGAGGCATACGTTCTTGATGAAAATGGTGAATGGCCTCGTGTCACCATAAATTCTCTTGCTTTCAAGGATATTATTATTAGAACTGCTTCCAAGCCAAGTTCCAATAAGAGAACTGAGAGTCAAAGAGACGGTGGCTAAGTACGTCGCTATGTTTGTGTCGCTGGAAATCACAGCTACAGCTCTGTTAATATCACTTTCAGCACCCTGCACACACCAAAGATCAATAAGAAATGAGCTAATTTTGTTCTAAGGAAAGTAGGGAAACAAGAGGGAGAGATCACTCTGACCTGCAGAACTCTTTGAACCCAAAGTTTCTTGTCCTCGTTCTCCAGGTCAAAGATGGTAGTGCCAGGATGTTTGTGGTATCTGTAAAGAAGGAACAGATGATAGGCAAACATGATCAGAAGCCCACAGGGGACTAAGACCAGATCAAGGTACTCCTTATGGAAATCTATGCTTAACATTCTTTGTTTGAATTTCTGAACCACTCCATTTAAATATAAGTTTAAATTTAAAGATCCATCTAGCTTTTATTGATGTTGTTTCATATAAGAACGTGCTATCTTTTATTTCCCGCTCACATGGCCAAGTAGACAGGTCAATGGCGTCACGAGTTGGAGAATGCTTAAAGAAATGTTATTTGTTGAAGAGTAACTGCCAAGAGGATATCCAATATGCCTTGGAGTCTTGGACAACTAAACCGGCCTCCAAGAAAATGGATTAAGCTACTCTTTCTTGTTTTTCTAATTATCTTCTAATAAAATATAATCACAGCCATTAGTCATCTGTATCTCTTTCTTCTCGTTTATCTCTAAGTTTACGGTGGTCAACTTCCCTCCCTCATCTCTACTAGACATAGTTTCTCTCCATCATTTCTTCAGTATCTTTAATTTATCTTTGTTTTTCCAGCCATGCAGAATTTGGCGGAATAATTCATCTTGGCATTAATAAGAATATTTTCAGTTTTCTTTCTTTTATGGATGACTGATGTACGCGATTTAGCTGTAATGGAGTCACGTATTTCTGGTAAGTCATAAGCAGCAACGAATTTTGTTAATTTTTTTCTCATTCCTCTTACAATTCTGTGACTTGTAAGATACGGAAACTACCGTAATTAATTTGATTAAGAAGTAGGTATTTCTGTAGACACGCAACATCAAAAGTTCCCATTGTCTTAAGCTAGACAAGATGATGAGACAAAACATATACCAAATAAGAAAATAAAAGCTGTTTAGCCACTGCTTTCCGGTTTATGTGACAATAATTGAGAATGAGACAGTAACACATAGTCTTATCTAAGTTATCTTGGATGCCTTATTGTATCGTGCTGTAAATATTAAGTAGGAACCTAGAGATATGAAGTTCCTAGGCCACAGGGATCATGGCATTTCAGAGCTAAAATTACACAAACTAGAACACACTCATGTAGAAAAGGAGAAAATAACATCCCGAGTTCGATACTACTGCTCAAGGATACACCTCAATAATAGAATTTAAACCAGAAGTGGCTGTGATTTTGTAGTGACCAAAGCCAGCCTCCAGGAAGAGTTTCTTCCATTCTATCTCATTTCTTCCCCTTCCGTTGCATAAGAGCATCATTTCCATGTCAACAAAGAGCCTTGTTTTGGTCAGTTCCTGTTCATCTTTCTGGTCGTTAATCACCATTTCTACGAGCACAAGTTTTCCTCCATCATCTTTGCTTGGGATTGCTTCTCTGCATCGCTTCAATATCTTTATGCAGTCCTCATCACTCCAGTTAAGCAAAACAGACTGCAAAGAGTTCAATTTCAAGAAAAAAACTGAAGAGATGAGAACGGTTTTAATTTCCCCACTTGTCCTTCAAAGATTTTATACAATCAGAATATTTTCAAACTTCAATACTCTCAATTAATGTTAATTGATCAAATTAAGAACCAAACAATGACATTGAAAAAATTGGCATTTATTATACCTTGATGATAATTGCATCTGCAGAAGGGATGGACTTGAACATGTCACCTCCAACAAATTTCAAGTTTTCACTTTCTGGCAAGTTGGCAACAACTTGTGGGAGGTCCAAGACTGTGCATTTCATATGGGGGTATGCATCAGCTATGCTCCTAGCAAGAGTTCCAGTGCCACCCCCTACATCAACCAGTGAATCCACTGACTCGAAAATTTCTTTATGCTCTTTAACAACCAAACTCACCAATTTGGAATCACTAGTCATTCCTTCATTCAAGTTGTTGATAAATTTGAAGTTTCTCTTCCCATATTCCCCAAAGCTCATTCCATGGTAAGTTTCAAATGGTGTGCTCTCCTTCCCTTGGATCCACTCGCCTAGAGAAAACCATGGATTCATCAACACAGGATCTAGCATTGTGAGAACAACTGGGGACAGGCTGATGGGGCTATCTTTGAGCAGGAGCTTAGAAGAAGAAGTGAGAACATAACCTTCTTCGACTTCTTCTTGGTGATCATGGATTTTGATTGTCTCAAAGAAACCGGAATGCACCAGTACGCGCATAAGGCGCTGCAGGAAATTTGCTTTTGATTCAGGAAAATTTAGGGCAGAAACCAACTGTTGAAGGGTAATGGGCTGGTTGTTTTTTTGGATCACATCAGGTATGCCAAGCTGAACAGCACATTTTAGTGACATTGATTCTATGAAGTAGTAGATATGTTTATAAAGGTGACATTGAGCCTTAAACAGCTCACTGACTCCATTCCCTTGATCTACATCCATCTTTGTTTGCAGGTCTCTACCTTATTTGCTCTCAAAACATTCTGACGCGGTTGGTTCTTATAATGCAGTCCTGAGTTCTCTTGGACGGTGCATCACGTGGATGGTAGGCTAACGAGGAAATTTCATTGTGTCGACAGAAACTACTACTTGAACAATTAAGACCGCTAAACTAACTTGACAGTTGGATATTGCTAGATAGTTTAAAAAAATAGGCGTAGAAAAACGAAAATGTAGAAAACAAAGGGTAGGTTGAGCTTAAGAAATGGCTCTTGACTAACCAGAACGAAGACTGAAATCATGGAGTTAATTTCTTGTTCCCTTGATCTAGTATTTTTATCATTCTAAATAAATAAAGGATGTTTAATAAAATCTTCTCAGGAAGAATCACTTGTGATAGTCCCATATAAAACGTGTTTTGCAAAGTCCACAATTTAGGCTTCAATTAAACAGGCTTTATTTGATAACTTGGCTTCAATCAAGACGCAAGCAAGAATTAAAAAAACAAGGAATAATCATTCAACAAGCCATGTTTTTCACCAACTTTCGTGTTATACATGAAGAATTGGTCGAGAACGTTTCTTTATTCAAACATGGGAGTTTCCATGATCTTGTTGATTTCTTAGAGCTGCAGGATTTGACTGCAAACGTTTCTTGTAGCGTGGGGCGTGTGGTGTGGAGTCCCATTTCGCATTGATGATGATATTTTCTGACATGCAACAAAGGATCAGTCCTGGACCAGGTAACCGAGGAAACAAAATTACAGATGTTCGGTGGAAAATATATTCAGAGTTGCCCTAGGTTGACTAGCATTGAGTTGAGTCCCTAAATTCTCGATGAGGTTTTGTATTGTGAGGATAATTCTTTGTAATCTCCAAATAGGAAACTGGCCGGCACTCAGTTTCGTTGCAGATCTAAAAAGAAACTTGAATTTCACCACCCCGTCAAGTCTAAGTTCATGGCCATTGGATGATAGGTCTATTTTTGTTCTCTATAGCCATAACCAGATCAGGACTAAAGACAGAAATCTTCAGCTAACTGTGTTTTTAATGGTCAGAGTTTCTGTTGTGGGGTTAGTCAGAATACAATAAAGAGAAGCAACCGACACAATGCTGGCCTTTTCCTCTGACATAACAGCATCTTAATATTTGTGACAAACGAGACTGCTAAATACCAGTATATTTTCCTATGAACGAGAATATATTCTTTATTATGTTTTTTTATTTTAAAAAAATTAAAGTGGTGCGACTCAATAATAGTTATGGTGATAATAATAATAATAATAAAAATAATAATTATAATGATATAACAATAATAATAATTTAAATATGTCGAGGAGGTGGTAAAATGATCATAGTGTTAATTAAAAATAGTAATAAAGTGATTATTGTGGTGGAGGTGGAGAGGTGGTTCTGGAGTGATTATAATGGTGCAGGAGGATGAGATGTGGTGATATGGCTGTGATGGAGGAGGAGATAACAGTAAGATGGTCATGGTAATAACAAAAAAAGATATAGTGTTTGTGAGATAGAAGTGATGGTTAAATTAATTTTATGATATTATAAGTATGAAATTTTATAAATGGAAGATATTTTTTAATAAATAAATTAAATTGATTACAATATGTATCAATTTTTCACTAAAATATTTTCCAATAAAATATTTTTTCAATGAATTCCTCCGCTATTCATTAACAGGACAGTGTTACTGTTAAAATCATTTCCCTAGAAGTTTGAGGTGGGTTATTATAGGTAGCGTTTAGGAACGCGGTTGAAACCGCGTTTCTAAAAAAATTATTTTTTTTACTAAAATTTAATATCTTTTATTTTTGCTAAAATTTATTTTTTGTATTTTTTGAATCGTTTTGATGTGCTGATGTCAATAATAATTTTTAAAAAATAAAAAAACGTTATTGGCATGCATTTTAACAGAAAAAGTTATTTAAAAAACAACTGTTACTCCACTACCAAACACGCTCTTAATGCCAGCATACATAATTCTTGATACCATGAACAACCCTTGCAAGCTCAAGTTTGATAGATACGATTAATCTTTGAATTAATGCTTAATAAATCAACATAGAAGGTAGGTGCTTGGACTTGTGCCATCACAGCAACTTCTCAAGCAGGATACATAAATTTATTCAGCAATCACACTAGCTATATATATAGTTTACAATACATAGTTTCTTCGGCCTAAGGATAAACTTCAATTAGGGACCTGAGACCAAACAAGGATGTGATCTTGTAGTGACTGAAACCAGCCTCCAAGAACAGCCTTTCCCATTCTCCGACACTTCTCTCTTTTCCGGCAGCCACAACCATCATCAGCATGTCAAAAAGGAGCTTTGTTTCGGTTAATTCATGCTCGTCTTTCTTCTCATTTATCACCACGTCTACGATGATCACCTTTCCTCCCTTTCCTTTGCTTGAAATAGCTTCTTTGCATTTCTTCAGTATCTTCACGCAGTCCTCATCACTCCAACCATGGAAAATTAACTGCCAAAAATTGATTCAGCATTATGCAATACAATAAACATGATACAATAATCAAATTCATAGATGGAAGAGTAGTGTTTGAGTGCAGAGAGCAGCATATACCTTGAGTATGACGGCATCTGCAGAAGGGATATTCTGAAACATATCTCCTCCAACATATTTCAAGTTCTCAGTGCCTTCCAGGTTGGCAATGACTTGTGGAATCTCGAGTACTGTGCAATTCATATGAGGGAATGTCTCGGATATGATCCTGGCAAGTGATCCAGTACCTCCTCCTACGTCAACCATTGAATCCAACCCCTCAAAAATTGGCTTACAGTCTCTAATAACCAAGTTCATCATCTGAGAATCACAGGCCATTGCTGCATTAAAAAGGCGATTGAGTTCGGGATTTTGGTTATTGTACTCCCAAAACGCCATCCCATATGCCTGCTGAAATGCAGTTGGCTCACTCCCTCGAAACCAATCTCCCAAGGAATGCCATGGTGTCACAAATGCTGGATTAATCAATGACATAAACGGTGACAAGCAATTGGTGTTATCTTTGACAAGTAGCTGGGAAGGTGGTGTCAGAACATAGGCTTCTTCTCCTCCTCCCTGGCCAATAACAGCTTTTGTGGTGGCAAAGAAGCCTGAGTGCACCAACATGCGCATGAGCCGGTATATGCAACTAGTTTTGTTTGGTGGAATGTTAAGTACTGAAACCAGTTCAGGTAGAGTGATGGGCCTGCCATGGTTGTGGATTATGTCTGGTATGCCCAGCTGAGCTGCACACACTAGTGACATGGAATTTAAGTAATTGAACATTTGGCCATACAAATGAGTGTGAGCTTGAAACAACTCAGTTGCTTTCTGCTCTTGAATGGGATCAACAACATCGCAAATCCCTTCACTCCTAACAAATGTGTTTTGCACCATCATGCCTTCGAGGTGGAAGAATTCTCCTTTCCTCGGTATGGTGGTAAGAACTTGATAGCAACGGGAAATCTCACCCTATTTAAGGTGATCAGCTAGCCCACACCATTTACCTGATTATACGTACTAAGTTGAAAAAAGTATAGTCAATAACTTTGTCACCTACACTGGATGAACCTACACGGAAAGAATTAATGTCCTTGTCATTGCATATAATAGTGAGTCTTCGTTCCAAAGATGATCAGATTTTGAATCACATGTCAAGAGAAACTAAAATCATAAAGAACAAAGAATTACAGCCAACGACCTTTGAAAAATGAAATGTTTCAAAGCAAGCATACACAGGCAACTTTGATGCTTGTCATGACTCATAACTTCAAACGTGTCGTCGTTGTAACTTTCAAACGGGGAACCTAGCTATTCCATTCCTGTCCTTTTCACTTGTAGTTGCTTGGGACCTGCTTGGTAGCTTGAAAAACAACGTTATGATGGTCATGATTCAACAGAACATCTGACTACATCCAAGTCACAATTAATGTCAACCAAGATATTAATATCAAACAACCATTTAATTTAATAATTTATATTATTAAATAATTTATCAAAATATAATTTATATTATTCTCTAACATATCTTTTTGAATAATAGTTATTTATGCTTAAAATTTGTATAGATATATGCTACCTTATATTTAATTTTAATTAAATAAATATAAATATTAAAATTCAAACTAATAATTACTTGATCATTAAAATTCTGATAAATTTTAATTTATATTATTTTTTATTGATATAGGAATATATAACATACTCCTGTCGTTTTTTGTAGCCAGTTCTTACTTGTTGATGGGAAAAAAAAAATTAATATCAATCAATAAACCATTTCTTACTCAAACTTGCCACTGCATATTTTATCAAATTCATGTCTGACTATTTATGCACACTTTCATACACAAGCGTGTCTATGTCTCCACCGACTGATTTCGGGTCTGTTCATGCATGGTTTTAGGGCCAACTTGACCGGTGTTGCTTTCTTGAATCCCAGTCATTTCGTAAGAACACCTTTCCAAAACATGCGAGCCAAAAAAAAAAAAACTTTGAAAATATATGCTTCTACGATGTGATGGGTGCATGGGTTTACTATCGATCGTGTACTTTGAATTTGTCTTACTTCCTCCGTAAGTAAAACAAGGACTCAAGCAACTTTTATTTATAAAAAATATTACTATCGATCTTGCATTTAATATTAATCAAGCAAATTACAGAAGCACTAAATATTTAAATTCGTAACTTTTAATTTTATAAGAAGGGTTCTAATCAATTGAGTTGTAGAAGACCCTCAAATTAGGTTAGATGGTGTTATTAGAGTTAATTTTGTTATTTTTTATCTTGGATTTTTAACTTATTTTAGATTTTGTGTTATCTTTTCTATTTAGTTTAAAATTATGATCTTCTTACTCTGTAAATGTTAATTTTTGCCTATTGAAAAAATTATAAATGTTTTTTTTTCCTTAAAGATAATTAAGATTATAACTAACATGTACAACTAATAATTAAGCTAAATCGCTCTTAAAACAACGATAGTTCATATCACAATACAAAAACAAGTAAATATTTGTTGGTATCAGATGATTAATTCCAAAGTTTGCATCTATAAAGTTTTCAGGTGGATTTGTTCAAAATAGTCATATAATTACAACAAGCACAAATAACAATATTGTATCTTTTTAAAAGGATGTTTGGGAGTGTGATAGCGGCTTCTTTTCAAATAGTTTTTTCGTGCCGAAAAACATGCCAATAATATTTTTTTTATTTTTTAAAAATCATTTTTGATATCAGCATATCAAAATGATCCAAAAAAATATAAACTGCATTTAATTTTAACAAAAAAAAAATTAAAATTTTCCGAAAAGCAGGTTCAACCGCAGTGCCAAACAGACACTTATTCACCCTTTAGTGTGTCGAAGTTTGAGTGGATATTTATTGAGTATAGATTAAGAGGTGTTTAGAAATGAGATAAAAGTTATTTTTTAAAATATATTTTATTTGAAAATATATTAAAATAATATATATTTTTTATTTTTTTTAAATTATTTTTTATATCAAAACGTCAAAATGATCTAAGAATATATAAAAATTAATTTTAAATAAAAAAATTAAAATTTTACCCAATAACTATTTGAAATATAATATCAAACCGGGCTAAATGACAATTATGAGATATGTGGCACTATTTTTTTATTCTTTTTTACATGATTTCACGATAATCATAATTTTTTGTGGTTATTTGGTAAAAGAAAAGGAAAGCAAAGGAAGTTGGGATTAAAACTTGCTTGATCGCTTAAACAACTGCGATAAGAATATGAGTTGAAATATGGTACATAAATAAAATGAATGGTAGGGATGTTATCACTATTATTTTTTAAAGTGTTTTTAATTTTTAATAAAAGAAAAGGAAAGGGAAAAAAAAGAAAAGGAAAGGGAATATAGCATGCTCATTGAATTCTCAATGTATCCAATAAAAATATCCATCTTTAAAACATATTTTTGCACAATGTTTAAACATAAAAAATTCTTCACTTTTTAAATAATAATGTTCTTTACTCAAAGAGAAACAAGCTAATCAAACCCTCGTATGTTTGGTAGGTAAACACATGTCTCTCTTGCAGATAGACAAACACTAATCTCTTAGGTTCTTTTGTTAAGTATTTCAAACTTGAATATTTAAAAGACTTGGGGGGAAAATAAAGATACATAAAAAAAAATCATAGTCATTTGGATCACACCCAAGTAGAAAGGGAAAAAACTCCTCAACCACTTGGTCAAGCCTAAACAATTAGGTTTCCTTTAAGGATCCTAAGATTGTGTAAATTCTCATGTTGGCACATAAAACTAAATTATATTACAAGTTCTAAATTGTACACTTCTCAATAACATAAACTTGTGCTCCTCAACACACCCAAATTCTTTTTGCATAGAACTACTAACCACCAACCTGCCAATCAATGGCAACATCAACCTCTTCATTATTGGTACAACTAAACTTCATACACCACAAAGCACTTATAACTATACGCACTATGAGTTATTTACAACACCACTCTTCATACTTCAAGAGATAAGCTGACATGATTAAGGTTTATAAATACATTGATCAATTAAAAAAAAGAACTTAAAATTAGGGGAAGTTACGACAATCCAAGCTAGACAATCCCAAACCAAGTAATTTAAGATTGGCAATTTTGTTTAGTAATTCATACTAAGCAATTCAAGCTAAGCAATTTAAGTTGGGGTTCCAGGATAGTGGATTCCAAGTTAGGTAAATTCAAGAGCAATACATTCATCATAACATAAGAGCTCCTACACCTTTCTGCATATACTTTTTTCCTCTTCCTTGCATTATTTTTTCTCTATATATACTACTTCTTATCCTACATTTACTAAACTAAGCATTAGAGGGTCTCCTGTTTTATAAAGGACTTGTTTTCTAAATAAGTGTTCCCTTGACTAGGGTCAAGTTCAATCATTTCACTAGTTTAAGATTATAACTGTAAAAAAATCAATCCAAAGTTTTCATGATTTCATCAATATCAACTTTTTAATACACTTTACTAAAAATACATACAATTTATAATGATTTTTTTTTTATATAACAATCCATTTTATTAAAAACATGGCTATATAGATAGTAGCCATGAAAAGAAGACAAGGAAACTTACATTGAGATATGAAAATGGAAAACAGACAAAACAAATAAAAAAACAACATTAGTAAGTCCTACATTGGTTTGTTTAAAAACTTAATGTCATTTGCATTGATTAAAAGATCAGATCCCTAATATGTGAATTGGTAATTATAGGACTTTAGCCAGTAAAAAAGATGGTAAAGATTATGCTAAAACATGAACCAAGATTTGCAGTACCCTCTTGGAAGACAACATTATTTCGAACTAGCCATATACTCCAGGTTGTGCAAGAGGATAAAAGCTTTCAAGCTTTTTTTTTATATAAAAAATTCAAGTAATTAACCAAGACTATTGATATAACATGACATCCAAACACCTAGAAAAACATTTACTAACTCCCCATCAAGATAGAATTCTCATCCAAGTATTCTAAGCAAAATCATAACAAATGAAAAGGTGGTCAATATTCTCAATAACTATACCATAAAGGTTGCAAGTTGCTTGAGCCTCCAATAATAAACAACGATGAAGCAAGAAACTCTTCATGTTGAGTTTATTTTATTCTGAATAGCTAGCTAGCATTGGATTTTTTAGGAGCAATTGTATAACCAAACATTTGTCGAAAGTAAAGATCCCCTCTATTTGTAGTTTGTTCAGCACAACAAATTTTCATGGAAAAGCTGTCATCATTGTTGGGGATATTTCCAGAACTCAAACACGCACAATTTACGTGGTTCGGCAACTTGCCTACTCCACGGAGCTACTGGTTTGTATTAATGAAGCTTACAAACAATACAAACAACAAAAACAATGAGGAGGAGAAAATTCTTCTCAACTCAACTCAACTCTCCCTAGCTCTCTTTCTGTGTTTCTCTCTGTGTTTCACACAACTGCAACTCTCTCTTCTTCTCTTCACACCGTTATACATGCACACAACAGCTCATATACATATACAAGGGATGAGGGAAGGACATCATCATTTGCCACCGTTGCCTCCACTTTGTGTTCCTCCACCATGTGCAAAGTGGGGGGATTCCCACTTGCACATGGTGGGGCATTGGTTGTCTCCAATAATTAACAATCTCCCACTTGGAGACAAACAATGAAATTATCTTTTATCCTTGAAGGCCAACTGAAGTTTTACACAACTTCAGTTTATCAAGTGTAACTCCTTTGGTTAACATGTCAGCTGGATTCTTGCTTCCACAGACTTTTCTAGCATTAGTTGCTCGTCGTCCAGCAGTTGTCGGATGAAGTGATATTTGATCTGAATATGCTTCGTCCTGGAGTGAAATGCTGGATTCTTGGCAAGGAAGATTGCACTCTGACTGTCGCTATACAAAGTACCTTTTCCATTCAACTTGCCCAATTCTTTCAAGAAACTCTGCAACCATACTATCTCTTTTGCAGATTCTGAGACTGCAACATATTCAGCTTCTGTTGTTGAAAGAGCAACGATCTTTTGCAAGGTAGAACTCCAGGAAACAGCAGTACCTCCTAGAGTATAAACATATCCTGTAGTGCTCTTTCTGCTATCAACATCTCCTGCTAGATCAGCATCTACAAAACCTTCAAGTTTCAAACCACCAGCTGTGAAACTGAGACAAGTTTCCGATGAACCTTTTAAGTACCTCATGATCCATTTCACCGCCTCCCAATGCTGCTTTCCAGGATTGCTCATATATCGGCTTACAACTCCCACTGCATGGGCAATGTCTGGTCTGGTACAGACCATAGCATACATCAAAGAGCCGATAGCTGAGGCGTATGGAATCTTATCCATGTATCCACTTTCTAGCTCAGTTTTGGTGACTGATCTTTGCTGAGCTTGAAATGATTCCCCAGTGGTGTACTTACTGGTTTAGCATTATCCATACTAAACCTGCTGAGAACCTTCTTGACATACTCTGTTTGTGAGAGCTTTAGTATGCCTTTGTCTTTATCTCTGATGATTCTCATGCCAAGTATTTGTTTAGCAGCTCCCAGATCCTTCATTTCAAACTGTTTCGACAACTGCTGTTTCAGCTTATCAATCTCCTCAATGCTGGATCCTGCAATCAACATATCATCTACATATAATAGTAGAATGATGTAGGAGTTGTCAAAATGTTTGACATAGCAACAATGATCAGCTTGGCATCTTGTATACCCGGAACTGCACATGAAGTTGTCAAACTTCTTGTACCACTGTCTTGGAGCTTGCTTCAAACCGTATAGGCTTTTCTGTAGCTTGCAGACTTGATTCTCCTTTCCTTGCATTGCAAACCCCTCTGGCTGTTGCATGTAAATATCTTCCTCCAAGTCACCATGAAGGAATGCTGTTTTTACATCTAACTGTTCCAGATGTAAATTTTCTGCAGCTACTATCCCCAGAACAACTCTGATTGTTGTGAGCTTCACAACTGGAGAAAAAATCTCAGAGTAGTCAATGCCTTTCTTCCTGTTGAAACCCTTTGACAACAAGTCTTGCCTTGAACCGTTTGCTTCCGTCATGCTCAGTCTTCACTCTGTAGACCCACTTATTTTGCAAGGCCTTCTTTCCTTCAGGTAATGTTGTTAGCTCCCAAGTCTTGTTCTTCAGCAACGAACTCATCTCCTCCTTCATGGCTAACTCCCACTTGCTTGAGTTTCCATCTTCTAAGGATTCTTCATAAGATAACGGTTCACCACCATCTGTCAGCAAAATATAATTCAGTAAAAGTGTGAACCGTTGCGGGGGCTTTATCGTCCTTGAAGACCTGCGAACAGCTGGTTCAAGTTGCTCAGCATCTTCTTGTGTAGTAGTGGGCACAGATGTACTTGAATCTTCTTGTAAAGACTCTTGATTGTTGTTCTGCTTAGTAACATCGGGAAGCCCTTCTAATCTTATGAATTCAGATCTTTGTGGACTTGTATCTGAATCAGCCATCTCTGTTTCTCCACTTGATCTGTCTTTGTACATAACTTTCTCATTGAAGATCACGTTCCTGCTTCTGATAATCTTTCTATTCTGATCATCCCAGAACCGAAATCCAAATTCTTCATCTCCATAGCCAATGAAGAAACATTTCTTGGATTTGGCATCTAACTTGTTGCGAGCATCAGAATCTATGTGAACATAGGAAACACACCCAAAGACCTTCAAATGAGAGAGTTGTACCTCTTTTCCTCTCCATACTTCCTCGGGCAGTCTGAATTCCAAAGGAACTGATGGTCCACGGTTGATCAAGTAAACTGCGGTATGAACTGCGTCAGCCCAGAATGTTTGAGGTAACCCTGAATGCAACCTCATGCTTCTAGCTCGTTCATTGATGGTCCTGTTCATCCGTTCAGCAACGCCATTCTGTTGCGGTGTGCCTGGAACGGTCTTTTCCATTCTGATACCATTGACAGCACAATACTCCTTGAAACCTCCATCAATGTATTCTCCTCCATTATCAGATCTCAAGCATTTCAACTTTAGACCTGATTCAGTCTCAACCATAGCCTTCCATTTCTTGAATGTTTCAAACACATCAGATTTATTTTTCAGAAAGTAAACCCATACCTTCCTGCTGAAGTCATCAATGAAAGTCACATAATACCGAGAACCTCCAAGAGATGCTACTGGAGACGGTCCCCATAAATCTGTGTGTACCAGTTCTAGCTTTCTTGGTCGTAAGGTCCTGCCAACCTTCAAGAAACTGACCTTCTTCTGTTTTCCAAGAACACAGCTTTCACAAATGTCTAGATCGACATTTTTTAACTCTGGCAGCTTTCCCTTCGACTGAAGTATCTTCATCCCCTTTTGACTCATATGGCCAAGTCTACAATGCCATAGATGTGCTTGATTTTCTGCTTCAGTTGAGGCAATGATGTCTGCAAATCTTGTGGTCATATACAGGGTGCCGGTTTTCTTTCCACGAGCTAAAACCATTGCTCCCTTTGATACTTTCCACATTCCTCCAGCAAAAAGTATTGAATGACCACTATCATCAAGTTGTCCGACAGAGATCAACTTCTTTTTAATTCAGGAACATGCCTTACATTCTGCAAGGTCCATATAGATCCATTCATTGTCTTGATTTGCACATCTCCTATACCCACAATATTCAGTGGTGTTCCATCGGCCAGATAGACTACACCATGATCTCCTCCAACATAATTTTGCAGCATTTCATTGTGTGGCGTACAGTGGAATGAAGCACCAGAATCAAGAATCCACTCATCAATTTGACTTTACAGCAAGAATTAAAGCATCTTGTACCTCATCTGTGGTAGCGTTTGCAGAGTCAGCTTCAGGTTTCTTCGGTTTTGTGCAATTCCTACTGAAATGACCAGGTTTGCCACAATTCCAACATTCAACCTGCTTTCTGGATCCAAACTTGCTTTTACTTCTGTATCTGGATTTTGATCTGCCTCTGGATGAGCCTCTATCGTGTCTCCTCCCTCGAGTGTTGATGTTGAGAGCTGATCCTGAGCTTGAACTTTCACCCGAGTCTTTCCTTCGCACTTCTTCAGCCAAAATCAAGTCTCGAATGTCATCATACTTCAGTTTGGATTTTCCAGCTGAATTGCTCACGGCTGTCCTCATGCCTTCCCAACTGCTTGGAAGTGAAGCTAGCAAGATGAGTGCACGAATCTCATCATCAAACTCAATCGCAACAGATGATAATTGATTTGTGATGGTATTAAAGTTGTTGAGGTGTTGTGTCACAGAAGCGTTTTCGACCATCTTCAAGTTGAACAACTTTTTCATCAGGTGCACTTTATTATTTGCTGATGGCTTCTCATACATCCCAGACAAGGCTTCCATCAATTTTGCAGTGGATTTTTCTTTCGTAACATTGTGAGCAACTCTTCTTGATAACGATAGCCGGATAATGCCCAGAACTTGTCTATCAAGAAGTTGCCATTCTTCTTCTTCCATCTTTTCTGGTTTGCTTCCCAATAAGGGAAGATGAAGTTTCTTCCCATATAAATAATCCTCAATTTGCATTTTCCAGTATCCAAAATCTGTTCCGTCAAATTTTTCAATTCCAGCAGCCTTTATTTCATCTGCCATTTTTACAAATTCTCCGATTCGAATTTCCCAAATCTGACCTTACAGATGTGTCCGGAACGGCCAAAAACCTTGGAAATGACACTGAGATCACCCCAATCGGACTTCGGATGGCTCAGATTTTAGCAATCAAAGTTTTGGATTAACGGACGGTTCAGATGCAGCCGCGTGTCAACCAGAGTACCGCCTGCGTCACACCGGATAAAAACTCAGTAGCGGTTCTGATGAAGACACGTGTCAGCAGATTAAAGCTTGCGTCGCACCGGATCAAAACTCAGTAACGGTGCAGATTAAGCCACGTGTCCGCATATTAGAGCCTGTGTCACACCTGATCACACCTCAGTAACGGTGCAGATTCAGCCACGTGTCACAAGATTAGAGCCTGAGCCGCACCGGATCAAAACTCAGCAGCGGTCTAGATTCAGCTAGGTGTCAGCTGATTAGGTCATGCGTCGCACCAGATCAAAACCCTTCAACGGTGATGATGTAGCCACGTGTCACAAGATTAGTGCCTGAGCCGCACCGGATTAAAACCCTTCAACGGTGATGATGCAGCCACGTGTCAGACGGTTACCATCTGCGGTGCACCAGATCAAAACCCAGATGGATGACGTGGCAGGGGACGTGGGAGGTGACGTTGACCGTGCAACTTTGCTGACGTGGCGGGTCAGACCCGACCCGTTTTGCAGAAACCGGGCGAAGAAGGAGCGTGGAGCGCGTACGGCGCGTTGGTGCGCGTGGGCAGTGCTAGCGTCGGCGCGTGTGGGCGCGTGCGGGCATGCAGGACGTCGGTTCTTCTCCGGGTTTTCAACAGTGGATTCGTCCGGTTGTCCTCTACACGATGGTATGTTCAAAAACACGTTTTGAGAACTTTGATTTTTGAGTTTGGATCAAACACCCTCTTTGTCAAGAACAAGCTCTGATACCAGTTGTTGGGGATATTTCCAGAACTCAAACACGCACAATTTACGTGGTTCGGCAACTTGCCTACTCCACGGAGCTACTGGTTTGTATTAATGAAGCTTACAAACAATACAAACAACAAAAACAAGGAGGAGGAGAAAATTCTTCTCAACTCAACTCAACTCTCCCTAGCTCTCTTTCTGTGTTTCTCTCTGTGTTTCACACAACTGCAACTCTCTCTTCTTCTCTTCACACCGTTATACATGCGCACACACAGCTCATATACATATACAAGGGATGAGGGAAGGACACCATCATTTGTGTCCACCGTTGCCTCCACTTTGTGTCCTCCACCATGTGCAAAGTGGGGGATTCCCACTTGCACATGGTGGGACATGGTTTGTCTCCAAATAATTAACAGTCATGACCATGGTTACTCACAGCAGCTAAAGCTGGCTAGGAGAGAATTGTTTTTGCTGATCTGTAACTTGTTTCTTCGGGATCATTGGGTATCAAAGTATATATACGGTCCTTTGTTTTACCTCAAACAATTGGATGTTCTTTTTTGTTAGTTACTTAATGAGGTTGAAACAGGTTTCCATCTTGATGTAAGATTCCTCCTGCTTCTTCTTGTTCAACTTGTTCTTTCCCTCCTCTTTTGGTTGGTGTTTTTTTTTAGTTAATGATTTATGAGTTTCCCATCGATCTAAGATCTTGATTCCTGTCTAATTTAATTTGTTACAGGTTTGTCCATTGCCTTTAGCATCATGTGGCTTTGTTACTATTTTTTTTAAGGAATGCCTTTTCCCTTTTCTTCTTACAACCTATTTTCCCATGTGTCTGCTTTTACTGACCCACCCCCCTTTTGCATTTTCTTCTATATTTCCAGCTCTTTCTTTTTTATAACATGTTTTTGCTCTTTGTTTTGTTCTTGGTTGCTTCTGTGTTGACTTTTTCTAATTATATTTGCATTACCTACTCTTTTTATCATATGCTCCTTGCTTTGCAACCATTCGTATAGGGCTGGATGGGTTTAGGTTTATACATATGGTCTCCTTCTCCATGATTGTGGCTTGGTTTAAGGTTTCTACAGCCTCTAAAACTCTTTTTTTCTTCCTCTGAATGTGTTAAGCTTTCTCTGTGTTTCCGTAGTATTTGTTGACTTTTTTGTCGTCTATTTTTTAGATGATCTGGACTTTGTTTTTGTTTTTCCATTGCTGATTGCTATTTGAGATTGTTTATTTTGGAATCACAGGTGTTGACTTTTATGGTAAGTTTATTTTATCATTTGTTTTTTTATTCTTATTTTTTCCTCATTCATTAACCTAGGAAAAGTCAACATCTCAAAACACTAATGAAAAAAAAAAAAAAAAGCGAATCTATCTTGCTGCCTTTTCATTTTTATTTGTTTTTAATTTTCCTAACCCGAATCTGTCTTTGATTCTTTTTCAACCCTTTATATTTTCTCATCTTTTTCACAGGCACTACTCTTGCTCCTTCAGCAACCCCAAGTCCCCCCTCTGCATTTTTTTTTTTTGTTTCACAGTTCTTTAAAGGAACCCTTTTCTTTTTTCTTTTTCGTGTGAAAGACATGGGAGGGTAGTAAACCCTATTTATTTTTATATTTTAAAAAAAATTTAAATTTTTTTATTTTAAATTAATATTTTTTTAGTGTTTTCATATAATTTTGATAGATTAATATTAAAAATAATTTTTTAAAAAATAAAAAAATATTATTTAATATATTTTTAAATAAAATATACTTTAAAAAATATTCAGAAAATCCGAAGATTTGTATGGAAAAAACAAAAATGATATTATGGATACAAGCAGGCCTATTGGGGCATTATAAAATGTGGGCAACAAATCTTCTTTTCATTTTCAGTGCGAAAGCCCAATACTTCTTTAACAACCCAATAAACACCACAAAATACAAAAACAAAAAACTAAGTATAGAAACTTTCCTTGAGCCAGGAACTCTCCTTGTTGTCCCAAGCTCCGTACCTGGGAAACCAGTTCGATCTCTGAAGTTAGATTTCATTTAATTTGAATTATCTTTTCATTTAATGCAATCGAATCATTCAAATGATGGATTGTTGTATTTTTCTTGGATTTTCTTATATTTGTTTAGATTTTTCTGTTAATGAATAAATAATTTCTGGGTCTCTATTTTTTTAGTGTCAATCCATTTCTTTGTTAATCATATTCTTCGAACTGCTTAAAAGCATTTAGATCTGCATTTATTAATTAAAACCCGTTAATTCGAGTAACATTTGCTTTTCAGTTTTGAGTCTGTTTAAGATTTGAATTGCCTTTCATTTTCGATTTCGTTTCTGGGTTTTTATCAAATTGTTTATTTACGATTATGTATATTTTTTTTTAAATTAGTGACGTAATTTGATCATTGCTGAAAGCTCCTTATAAAGAAAGTAAAGTTTAGTTCAGTTTAGAATACATTTTCCTGATTTAACTTTGTTGTATTAATGTAGGTTGAGTTATAGTTATTGTTTGTAACATGTCATCTGCGCAAGACCCGTTTTATATTGTGAAAGAGGAGATTCAAGAATCTGTAAGTTTTTCTTGTTTTATGATTTTGAGGTTGATGGGTTGTTTTGTTAGGTCCATGAGTGTCTGAATTTGATATTCCGTTTGTTGTTGTGATTGTTTGGGGCTTACATTTATAATTAGACTAAGTCTGTTGTCGTAATATTTTTGGGGCTCCCCTATGTTAGATTGACAAGTTGCAATCATCTTTTCACCAATGGGAACGGATTTCTTGTGATATGGGAGACCAAGTGCATCTTACAAAGGAGCTGCTTGCTGCTTGTGAGAGCATTGAGTGGCAGGTATTATAATTTATATTTTTATACTCGTAGCTGTTTCTGTTGAAGATTTTAGTGATTTCCCCCCCTGTTTAATTTGCGGTGGAGAGAGTTTGGCTAGATGAGTTTGGCAAGAATCATGAGCTAAGACACTTATTCTCTGATTGTTCCTTATACCTACAGAAGAATTTCATTAACAATAAAATAAATTCCCAATAAAAAAATTGATCATTAATCTTCCAAGCAGCTAAGTTAGCTACGTGTTTCGCATGAGTTTTTGTATTTAGTTGAATACGATTCCTGTATGCAACTGATGAAGCTTTCTTCTTGATAGGAAGGTGGATGAATTGGACAAAGCAATTTCTGTAGCAGGTAGAGATCCTTCTTGGTATGGCATTGATGAAGCAGAACTTGAAAAACGGAGGAGATGGACCAGCACTGCTCGCAATCAGGTACCATGTCAGTAGCAGGTTTCTTTTTCAGGATATCACTTTATTATAACTGAAAGGTTTCTGCAATGTGAATGTATTCCCCATTTTTATTTGTAACAATGTCTATGACAAACTTTCTCCCAGTATCGTGACTATCTTAATAACTGAATCGTTTATCTTATAGATGTCATTTAGGTTTCGTAATGAATCTTTGGAAGTGTAATAGATAGTAAGCTGTAAGCTGTAATTTTTCATTTATGCGTTCCCCAATGGATTGTGTTGCTTTATTAGATGGGCAATGTGAAGAAAGCAGTAGTAGCCGGAAGAGAGGTGAATATTAGTGGAACTGCTAGTGTGAGTGGGATGCGCAGAGAATTAATGAGGATGCCTAATTCTCAACAGGCTGACAAATCCAACCAGTATACTCAAGATAATGATGATTTTGTACAATCAGAATCAGATAGACAATTGCTTCTTATAAAGTAAAGTTTTTTAACTCCCTGCCTTATTCTTTGAGATGAATTTGTTGTGTTAGTGTGCAATGCTTCAATAGATGTTTACACATACAGATATTTCCTTATACGAGTTAATTTTTATATTTGGATATTTCTGTATTCAATCTAATGGCGAGTAGTGGTAGTTCCCGTAATGCAATATTTTCCTTCATTAAGTTAGGGGCTGCTTCCACAGCTAGAGCCTAGAGCAGACACTTTATTGAGCTAGCTTCAGCATGGTTGAAAGTGTTAGGGTTGGATTGGTTTAGCTTAACTTCAGGATATGTCTTTGAGATTTTCATATATTGTTTAATCATTGTTTGCTCATTTTGCCTTTGTATTGTATGATGGATGCAGGCAACAGGATGAGGAGTTGGATGAGCTCAGTGTAATCGTGGGGAGATTTGGAGGTGTTGGCCTTACCATACATGAAGAGCTCCTTGCACAGGTTAGGATCTTGTAGGTTGATGTTCCTTGCATTTATTTTACCCCAACCCCTCTGCCAGAACCTTGCACAAGGGTTGTATTAACTTTGAAACTGACTAATCTAGTCGAGTTTGATATTGCTTAATTTTGGGACTTAATTTGTCCTCGGTGCTTCAGGAAAAGATCATAGATGATTTGGGTATGGAAATGGACAGTACATCGAATCGACTTGATTTTGTTCAGGTGATTTTCTTTCAGTGGCTATGTATCAAATACTACTTTTCTACTCGTTTAAATGATATGATATCACCATTTCTTTTTCTTTTTCTTTCTTCTTTTTTCTCTTGCAGAAAAAAGTTGCCATGGTCATGAAGAAGGCCAGTGCAAAGGGGCAACTTATAATGATATTGTTTTTGGTAGTTTTGTTCATCATCTTATTTGTTCTGGTCTTTCTGACCTAATCTATGGAAAAACCAATCTGAAAATGTCCGTACATAAGATACAGATGCCATCTATGGGAGCAAGCATAAGGGTGACAGAGGAACACATAAGAAGATGGGGGCCTGAAATGCTATCAGAAACTAAGAACCTG
The DNA here is from genome assembly GCA_964019445.1 of Populus tremula. Classification (NCBI taxonomy): domain Eukaryota; kingdom Viridiplantae; phylum Streptophyta; class Magnoliopsida; order Malpighiales; family Salicaceae; genus Populus; species Populus tremula. Next base: position 11,384,481 of record CAXHTJ010000003.1, on the reverse strand, counting down.
AGGTGTTGGGAGTTTTTAACCGCTTTAGACTTGTTGAGATTTGGTTTTGAGCAATTTTGAGTTATAAATTCCATATATGACAGTTTCATATAATTCTCACCTTCATTGCATGTGATTTTTGTTCTGATGTGTCTCTGTTAGAAACCTTGCCTGCATGAAGTTAGATTTTTCTAATTTCGCCTGTAATTTTGATCATTTCTTCTATTTCGCATCCCCTTATGTTCATATATTATTTTCACTCATTCTTATCTTACATATCTACATTTCCTCACTTTTCTTAAATATTTTGCACAAAATCTGTTTCTGACTTGATTTTTACATGATTGCATCCGTGCCTTGGTGTCTTCAAACATTTCCCATTGTTTCATCCGTGCTAATGACTCAATTATACAACTAAACCAAAAATAGGTAAGAGTAATAAGTTAATCCACTTAAATATAGAACATTGAAAATTATAAAAGAAATATACAATTTTTTGAAACTTCGAATTATTATTTTTTATTTCTTAAGATTCTTATTTTTCCCAAAAAAAAAATAATAATTGCTAGGACTTTTATTTTGATTTTGTTCGAAACATGTTAAGAATTTAATTTTTTAGCAATTTTGATATTTTTATTTCTTATCATTTAAAAAAATTATATTCTCTAAAAAGTTGTTTATAAATTTCTTAAACACTTTCAGAAATTTTGAAATTTTAATGGACGAGATATTTTTAATTCTTTAAATATTTCCAAAAGTTTAAGTTTTTTTGTTAAACAATTTTTTTTTTAATTTCTGGATCGTTTTTAAAAATCTTGATGATCTAGTATTGAGATTTAATATTTTAAAATATATTTTTGAAAAATTTTATTTTTTTTAAAATATATTTTTTTTTAATTTTAAAACGTATCAAAATATAAACAATAATAAACTTACAATTTAATTGTATTGGATGAATTGATTAAATTATACAAATACATGATAAATTTGAACCAAATCTTTTTTAGATGGCTTATTTTGGGTTGTCGGTACATTCATTTGGCAAGCAAACCCCGTTAACGAAAGATAATTAAACATGGAAAAATACTACATACATAACTATTTTTACTATTCCATTGTAATGGTAATTTTGCCATTTCAAAAATCAATTTTAGAGGTATTTAGATCTTTTCATAATACTTATTATTTTTATATTTTTTTAATCATGGTAAAATAACTTAATTATCCTCAAAGTTAAAAAATTTTAAACTGATAAATAAAAATATTTGTGTCTCACTTTTTAAATTACAGTACAATGATAACTTTACCCTTAAAATTAAAAAAACATAAAACATGATTTTTTTCACAATCATCAGTGTGTGGGTTTAGGCAATGTATGCAGTGCCTCCCTACAACAAAAAATTCCTCTCTATTGTGTCATTGAAAGTATCATCGTGTCCTCTTTATGTTCGTGCAACATGTGATGATGGTGGGGTGGTTTGTCATCAATGGGTTTTCCTTTTTATTTTTTTTCTTTTCTCTCTCGTCCCTCGAAAAGTATAGTTTTGTTTTCTTTATTATTGGTATTTCAACCTCAGTCCTTTATATTTTAATTTTAAATTTTTGTTCTTAGTTCTTTAATAGAAGTTTTATTAGTTTTTAATTTCATCATTCAATCTTTTATTTTTGTATATTTGTTTTTTCAATTTGATCCTCATTGTTTTGATTTTTTTTACCTTTTTTTAAATTGATTTTTTTTAATTTCACTCTTCAATCAAAATTTTGTTTGTATTTTCTATTTTAATTTTAATCCTCATTCTTTTGATTTTTTTTATCCTTTTGTTAAATTAAAATTTATTTTCAACTTAGTTGTTTGGGATTGCGATTAGACCGCGCTTTTGAAAATGTTTTATTTTTTTTAGTTTGAGATTATTATTTTTGTGTTTTTGGATCGTTTTGATGTGCTAATATCAAAAATAATTTTTTTAAACTACTTTATGCCATGTCTAACGCCCAGCTCAATGAAGCAACGACCTACTTTTTTTTAAAAGTTTAATGGGATACATCAGTAGACAAAGAGTTTCTTGTTCATCTCCAAAATTCGGCCACTATACTGGCTAAAAAAACAAGGCCCTTTGGTTTTTTTACCCAAAAACTCATTTTCAGCCTATTTCTTACTCAAAACACTTAGGAAACATTATATAGATCTTGTTAAATCAATTCACGGCCACAAAAAAAAAAAAAAAAACCACCCTAAAATTTAAAATCCACTTGAAACGAAAAATAATAAAAAAAAACCCTTCTTGAGCTCAGATTTGATTTTTAGATGTTTTCAAAGTAAAAAAAATATACATAATCTTAACTCCCCTCATTATATGAAACTATTTAATACAAAAAATAACCGTTTTGGCAGCCAGATTCCTCACCAATAGACAATTTTTCTTTTTAAGTTGGAATCCAATAACCTCCTTTTTCTACTCGAACAAAAAAAAAACTGAACAATGAGTAAAATGAAGTTTAGTATCAAAATTAAATTTTGTAAAATTCAAGGGACCTATTACTTAATAGCTAAAAAATATGGGAGACTCAAATAAGTTTTTGATCAAAATATTTAATCCGCCACCTATGTTATTTATGTTTGTCACTTCAATTCCTTTTCTTTCAATTTAACTCTCTTTAAAAAAAAAAATGCAATTAGACTCTAATTTAGTTTAAAAGAGCTCAAATATACAAAAAAAATTAACTTGAGGATTATATTTAAAATTTTAAAACATTATAATATTTTAACCTACAATAAAAGGATGAATAATGTTTTTATAAACAATAAAAAGATGAAATGTTTTAGCTGTAATAATAAATTTTTATGGAAAAGAAATTAGTTTTGCGGGCTAGTGCAGATCCATCTCTAGAGCAGCGCAAACCCACACCAAAGCTCCGCGGTTGATACTACATTTCTTCAAATTAATAAAAAAAAATTTTTTTTGTTAATTTTTTATAATCTTTAAATTGTTTTGATGCGATGATCTAAAAAATATTTTTTAAAAAATAAAAAAATATTATTTTAATATATTTATATATAAAAAACACTTTAATCCACCCTTATAAATAACCCCAAGTCAACTTCTTAAAATTAGCACCCTTCGAGTTTTACTTTAGATTAAAAAAAAAAAAAGTTTTGTCAAAGCAGAAGCACAAGAATTTTTTTAAATAAAGAAATAATAATAATTTCTCATAAGTGGACCTCAAGAAATAAATAATAATTCAGAAATGACTTTTCTCCTCCCCTCTGAACTCGCTGTTTCGCAACAGCAACATCGGCAGCCATTTTATCGTCTTCGCCAAGAAATTCTCTATTACATAACCTACGGTTCTAAAGGAAGACCAAAGACAGAGATCAATCCGTGTTCTTGTAATAAAAGTTAAAGAAGATTGCAGAATCAGATCTCGGAAGAACTCAAGAAAAAGAGTTATTATGGTGCTGCCATTATTGAAGTTAGGGACATTAGCCTTGAAAACATTGAGCAAACCTTTGGCCAGCAGGCTCAAACAACAGGCTGCTATTCACCCCAAGTTTCGTCAGTTCATCGTCAACATTGCTCAGGTACTCTTTATACCCATACGTTTGACTTGATCTTTCATTTTATCAAATGGGTTTTGGTGACTTAGATTGTTTTTCACTCTAGAGGCGATAAAGGTTGAAACTTTGATTGTGATTGTTTGAATTGAATTACCAGGCTAATCATCGGATTACAACAAGAACGCAAAGAAGAATATATGGTCATGCAACTGATGTTGAGATAAGGCCCTTGAATGAAGAAAAAGCTGTCCAGGCTGCTGTTGATCTTATTGGGGAAGTCTTCGTTTTCACGGTATTGTTTTTTAATCCCAAGTCGCTCTTCTTGATGTTTGAAGAATTTGTTTTGAGTCCCTTAGTTTTGCTTCTCTTAATGTCTGAATTTGTTGATACCCAAAAACTCTACTTATCCTGTACAATTTGCAATGTCTTTTGTGCTGTGTAAATTGTGGGTTTGTGTGCTTACGCTGGTTTTTGTCCTTGCATTTACAGAAAGAGAGAGAATGGTGTAGCTAATTTGGTGTCTTTTTAGTTGGCAAAGCTAACTTAACTGACTAAAGCTGTGTTTCAAATTGTCAAGAATTCAATTTTCTGTACAAGTTTAGGGACTTGCCTATGCGGAGATGTTACTGTATATTTGAGGTTTCATAAGAAAAATGTTACGTAATAAGAAATATTATTAGTTTTAATTGTGGCGTTAGAATTCCGTTATAAAGGAAAATTGTTTATCCCTGGTGAATGTAAATGAAACTCTTATGCATAAATTGGATCTTGATGGATTTCTGAGCTTTTCACTCCTTCTGCAAGACTAAATTGATGGGAGGGTGATCATATTTACATATGTACACAATTTACATCTGGCTGAATTTCTTATTCCATCAATATGATTGTAGAAATGGGAACCAGTAACACTAATTTAATGCACTCTAATTGATTAGGACAAAATTTGGCCTGGATTTAGGAGATGGTGGAGTTCTTTGCTTTGACACCATGCTATATGTACTAATATGCATGAAAAAAAATAAAATTGAATCTGATATATTTTACGTGCTTATTTCACTATGAGACAACTATGAAGATTATTTGGGTTTACAATTACTTAGGTGCTACATTTTTCAACATGAATAGGTGGCAGGAGCTGCTGTGATTTTTGAGGTGCAGAGAAGTGCTAAATCAGAAGCTAGAAAAGAGGAAAAGCGAAAGCAAGAATTGGAGGTAAAATAATCTTCTTTGTTTGCTGACATTAAATCTCTTTGCTAATTTTGTTTCTCAGGTCCACCTTGGAATGGTTATTATTTACTTTATGCAAAAGCTGTTTGATAAGACTCTTCGGATGTCATTAGACATTATATAGTTCTAGGTGTTGTGCATGGAATAGTTTAGCAACTGCTGCCATGTGCAGAGCCCCTGTTCTTCGATGTCCTTCCCTTTTGGTAATGAAGTATTTTCTTTATCATCAGTTATCAAAGCATACTAAGCAAGGGTTATATATATATTTTTTTCTGGGCATGAGGAGCTGAATTTAATGAATATTGATTCTGGGACGTTTTCACTGGCCCAACAAGATTACAACTTCCGCTTGGTATAACTCTTGAAGAATTTTAGTTTCACACTTATGTGTCAATAAGATAGATACCCACTCGAATCTACAGAAGCATAGTAAGAAAAAAGAGAAGAGAGAAGAGAGGGGAGATATAGATCCTTGATAGATTAGGGTCCTATACATATTGGCATTTCCAATCCAATGGACTTGCCAATTAGAAAAGGAGTTTCTTTAGGTTAGTTTGTTTTCACTTTGATGGTTGGTGCTATCATTTTCATGACGATGTGAGCCATGAGTATATGTGGTGCCCAAATGACAGTAGGGGGGGCACCCATGGACCACTTTCTAGAGAATAGCTGAACTGATCTTTTGTACAATCAAAAAAGGAAATTGCAATATTGTGAAGTGATAGTGTTTGAATAATCAATAATAGAAACATGTCACTACTTTTCTAGCAGAATCAATCCCTATGTTCCTCCCTACTTTCAGTATTGGTCATTTTCTAATGCAATTTTATTTCCTACTAAAGAGAAGACATGATGATTGAAAATTCCAGATCGTAATATACATCACCACACTTTCAAGTTCTCAAACTGATGTCTCTTTAATCTGTTTTAAGAAATTTGTAGCGGCCTTAAATGATCATATTTCGATGCATGTCTGTTGTTGATAACAATAAATTGAAGCAGACTTTTCATTGGCACCTCCCATCTTGTGTTTACTTCGATGAAAATTGAGGGCCTCTTGATGGCTTTATGGTGTTTTTTTTTTTTTTTCCTGTTTTCTTTGTGACATTGTCATGTTTAATGATAAGGCTTGGACAGCAGAAATGTACCATCAAATAACTAATACTTCATTGCAGCCTCGTCTCATAGCATATTATCAAATTGATAATTGGCATTTATTTCCAGTATTCCCAATTCATGGACACTGTTATTCACTTTGTTTTTAGGCAATGAAGCAAAGAGATGAAGACTTGGCAAGAGAAGTGGAACTCTTAAAGCAAAAACTACAAGAAATTGAGCAGCTTGCCAAGGGACGAGGACTTGGTGGTATTTTCCAGTTCAAACATTCAGCTGCAGAAGAAGGAAAAACAGCAAAATCATAGTAGTCTAATTATGCAGTGCATCAAATTGCACAATTTCTAATTCATTGAAGGGCTCGCTGCTAGTGAGAAGCGTTCCTCTTTTTTATTCGTTTCTCCTTCTATCATATTTTCAGAGTGATTCTGATTTCGACTGCTTCATTCATAACAATTACCATCAAAATTGAGGTTCTCTTTGAAGCAATAAAATCAAATAGAAGGGGTGAATACATTACGGGTGATTGGTCTCTGTATCCAGAGAACCTGGAAGTGAGAGGTTTGCCAACCTGGGGTGAATACATTACTGCTTCATTCATAACAATTGTTGGAAGGTTGCATCATATTTGTACAAAACCGTCATTAGCATGTTTAATTGCCAAACTAGACATGTACCTATGCTTGCGGAGTTGAATTATTATTTTTAAAAATGATGTTTGAAAAATATCAAAAATTCTTTTTCTTTTAAGCAACCTTATAAAAATATTTAATTTAACATAAATTTCCCGTATAGAGGATTAAAAAACTTATTTTTTAAAAAATTAATGTTAAATAATGAAATTAAATAAAAAATAAGAAAATAAGTAAAGAAAAATAATCTTAATTTATATTAGCTTTTCAAATAACTAACTTAGTTTATTTGACTAAAAGCATCTCACCTAGAAAAATCATGTTCAATTTGGAAAAAAATAAAATAAATTAGAAAAGATCGTTCAATAATTGATTGGTTATCCATAGTAAAAACCAAACCTGGTGGGTGTCGAAATTGTTCAGGATGACAATAATGAATTAATTATAGAAAATAATGTCTTTTAACTTCGTATGTTAGTTGATCCAGATTAAGTTGCCTTGTCTAATGACTTAGAAAAAAATTTAAATTTTTACATTGTCAAGAATATTTTTGCTAATGTTAATGCTAAGGAGTTGAATGATATTTTGAGCTTCAGTGGACATACACAAGTTGATAAAAGTGATAACAATGAAATCAAAGTATAATATTACGATAGAGATGAGAACAAGTCAATTAATGAAGAAAAAAATATTTATAATTAATTTGCACAACCCGAATGTTTAATGTCATAAACTATAATATAATATTTATGAATAAAATTTACTTTAATTTAATAATTTAATTTAATGATAATGATATTGATTTATTATTGAATAACAAGAAAATATTTATGATACAAAGGTAACAGAACTTAGCTTGCAAGAATGTTGTTGACATTTCAATCCGTACTTAGCGCAGGTAACAGAACCTCCTAATAATCTCTCTCTCTCTGCTAAGCCATACGAATTCATCATGCCAAAAGCCCATCTCTTCTGATTGAAAACGGGCATTGGAAAGCTTTAGCAGGAAATGGATGTGATCTTGTCTGGATCTTTGAGAATAATGTCATCTTGTCGGTACAAGTTGGCTTCTGTCATCAATCTTTTTCCAAGTTTTACTGCCACAGAAGATTTATTCTCCTTCCTAAATCTGGAGAGGGCTATCCTTTTCAGCAAACAAATTCAACAGCTTTGTATGGCTTGAAAAATTCTACCCATCACTTCTCTTTGTATCTGTAAACAAACTAGGATATACTATTTATCAACATTCCCGATCACTGGCTTGTTTTCTGCTCATTTTTATCACGAAAGATCATCAGAACACGATTTTTCTCTGACGCACTATCCGGATTTGGTGTATCGGCAGGCATGACAGAGAGAACGAAGAAACTCTCACCGCAATAATTATTACAATTTGTCTCCGTTTTGGTATCTTATCCCACAGTAAATTCTGAATTACTGATAATGATAAGATACCGACCAAATTTATTGACATAAGATGCTAATTGTCTACAATAGATCGACCTTTCTGTGACTAATTAAGCACCTTTTAAGATTCTATATCAATCACGATCGGAATCCGTGGATGATAGTGGACGTGCCCTTTATGCCTTTCTTTCACCACTCATCTCTAGCTTTCTCACCGTCCACAGAGAGAGAGAGAGAGTTGGCTGGCTTTTATTTTTTCCCCTTTCATGATGCATAAAAGTGAGTGTCGTTGGCTGGTTTCCTCCATGATTGACCAATAAGATTGAGTACATACCAAGACGTTGATAAGGTCATTTGACAGAAATTGCCTGTGTAACTTCTTGCCCAAGAGGGAGGTGTTCATCAGAAAAAAACAGAGGTTCAGAAATTGATTTCATTGAGAAAATTGCGTGCATGCTCTAATTAGAAAGACTTGTAGTAGCCGCCACAACAAAATCAGGAAAAAAATAAAATAAAATTGAAGCATACAAGTCAAACAAAACTAGTGGGATATGGCAATGAATTATATGCAACTTGTAAGCAGAAAAAACAAAATCATGCCATAGCTAGTCGGAATTAATGACATTTTTTCCTGTCCTCTATTACTTACAGAGCAGTGGTATGGAAATTATGAATGCTTTTAAGATGGACTCATTAGAGAATGATTTTCATTTTTTTTATCTATTCGTAATTCAAGTTTCTTGAAACATTCTTAATTAACTTGTTCAATTTTACAAATTTTTTTTTAAATACCAGTGACGATTTTTTCTTTTACAAGCAGAGTATTTTTCTCGTGTTGCAGTAGTTATAGTTTGATGTCCAAAAAATAAGCTAGTGAGAATAAATATTTAGTTCATCATGACAATTTAGTTTACAAGAATGCAATGTTATACATCAATGTAAACTTGCAAATAACACATAATTATATCATACTATGCATATATCCAGAATAGCTTAAGAAATTAAAAAAAAAATCCTTACATGCATACTAATTAGGGATGAGCAAAAAAACCAAAAAAATGATTAAAACCGAACCGTGAAAAAACTGATTAAACAGATTAAGATTTTAAAAAACCGACCGGTTCGATTAAGTTTGGTTTCGGTTTTATAAGCCTAAAACCGAAAAAACTGAACCGAACCGAACCCAAACAGGAAAAAAACCGGAAACAAAACTGAGTTAAATCGGAAAAAAACCAAGCTAAACCAAGCCAAAACCAGAAAAATCGAGCCAAACAAAAAAAAACCGAGTCAAATAAAAAAAACTGAGCCGAACGGGTTTGTGTACTGAAAAACCAAACCAACCGAAACCAGCTGGTTCAAACCGGTTTCGGTTTTTTTAGAAAAAAAATCAGTTTGGTTACTTTTTTTGATAAAAACCTAACCTAACCGAAAATAATCACCCCTAATACTAATGTATTAGATTAAATGATACCATAATAAGTTATTTATTAAAGCGATTTAATTATTTGTCTTAAAATCTTTATTGCTCCTCACTTAGTGTAAAATGATGTTTACAATAAATTTCCCAAGATTCCAGCACCACCACCTTATTTAGATGCGCATCTAAATAAGGTTAATAGACCAAAAAGATTTGTAAATCAAATATTTCTCTACGAAGACTGAACCTAGCTCTAGATTGGAAGGAAAGCCAAAGAAAAAACTTTACTTGAAAAAAAAAAGAGTAAGTAGAAAATAAAAGTAAGGAAAAGTCTACAAAATCTAGAAAATCAGTGTAGAAAGCTCTTCCTTCAACCTTTTTTAATAGTGGATTTTGGAATCAAAATAGATAAATAATTAATTTTGATAATTTCTAGAATTAATTTTTATTATTACCAACTTTGATTACTTTTCATAAAACCATAATTAAACTTGAATGTTTTAGCTTTAAATTTGATGTTTTTGAGCTGAAAAGAATTGTAAAGGTTTGAAAAAAACTCTTATATAAGAAAATTGATTAGATTCATAGGCTGGACTAGAAAAAACTATAAGCTAGTAAAAAAAAAATCTTGATGTGCCAAAGAATTATTTTATAATAAACTCAAATTTAAGACCAAAATAAGTTGGAAACAAAATCCTACCCATGCCTAGGACCTTGGAACCTAGAGCCTGAGGTCTGAGATCCAAAGCTAGAGCCCGAGGCCTAAAGCCCATGCTCAAGCCCGCGTATGCGGTTTAAATTCATACCACTTTGTTTATGTTTATTTACAACTCTTCAACTTTTCACTATATAAACTACAAGAAAATCTATTTTTTTTCCATGTGGGATAAAAGATTTTGAGTTTCACAAAATATATCAACTTATGGGTTTTTGAAATTAATTTCTCATTCACCTTCAACTTATTTTATTCATGTTAATTTTTCTTATTCAAGAACTTTTGTTGGAGAAAATTTTTTAACAAAGTTTTAACCCTAAAAGTGAGTATACCATATTTTGAATTTGGCCTCAAATATACTCATTAACTATGTTTCAATAAAACAAATTGCAATAATCCTCCACTTGAATGAAATTTTCTTAACAGGTATAAGACTTAGTGCCTGTTTGGCACTGCGGTGCAACCTGTTTTTTTGCATAATTTCAATTTTTTTTTTTTGCTAAAATTGAGTTCGGTTTGTACTTTCTGGATCGTTTTGATGTGCTGATATCAAAAATGATTTTTAAAAAATAAAAAAAACATTATTGGCATACTTTTCGGCACGAAAAGCTATTTGAAAAGCAACAGCTACCACACTCCCAAACACCTTCTTAAAGATTTGTAAAGAGATACTAATTCAGTGGACATCAAGATAGGTAGCTTTTGACTTTGAACACTTAGAGATTTCTTTTGGTTCTCATTATTGTGTTTATTTTAGTTTTGAATAACTTCTAGATTTATGGGTGCTTTAGAGAATTCATCCTTTATCAAAATTCTCAAAGAAACATTCATATTTCATAATCCAAGACAAAACATAATCAAACCAAACCTATGCCTAAGATCTAAGACTAAGAACCTAAAGTCCAAGGCCTAAGGTCGAAAACCCATACTTGAGCACGTGAATATGGGTTAAACATGTACTACTTTGCTTAGATTTATTTATATAACACTTCAATTTCTCACTATATAAACTACAAGAACATGTCATTTCTTTTCTATATGGGATAGAGGATTTTAGATCCTTAAAACATGCCAACTAGGGTTATTTGAAATTAATTTCTTATTCTCATATAATTTATTTTAGTCATGTTAATCTTTCATGTTAAAGAACTCTTGTTTAAGAACAATTTTCAACAAAGTTTTAACCTTAAAGTGAATATACCCTATTTTAAATTTGACCTCAAATGTGCCCATTAATTATATTTTAATAAAATAAATTCCAACATGGTTGCCATCTTGTATTGATAATAAGGAGAAAAAACCTTAAAAAAAGTGATCAAAGATGACAATTTAACTTAAACTCGATGGATACCAAACTAAATGGATAAGTTTTTTTGGATAGTTATTTTACTCAATATAAAATGGCTATAATATGGATATTGTCAAATCCAATTCAAAATCTAATTCAAACCTATTACAAGATACACACACACACAAACACACACACACCTTTTATACATTCACATTGTAAATAAATAAATATATGGTTTGAACATTGAACTTGATATTCAAGTGAATGTGCAATGTGTTATTGCTAAACAACATTTATTAAATTATCTTTAGTGCTGAAAGTTTGTTCAACTACCAAATTAAAACTACTAACTAAATTTCTACAATAAATAGACCAATAATTACAAATCATGTCATCAACTTTTGTATCATAATCAAATCCTGGAACAAAAGGCCTCATTATCTCATCATTATCATCCAATGTCTTAACTAAAGCTATGACACCCTTATCTTCATTATTACTAAGTTTGGAGGAGTAATACCTATGTTGATCATTGTATACAATGTTAATCCTACTTGTCTAAGTGATCACAAACTTTTATAAACATATCTTTCATTATCCTAAACATACCAACACCAATAAAATATGATGCTTATCTAAATGGTCGAGCAGATATGGGTAAAAATATAGTAGTATATCCATGCTCTATATTATAAAAGCTTTTATGTTTAAGTAACTAATTATTTACAACTCCATTATGTTTGATTCATTTTGGACGAACAATTATATCAAATTCCCAAAATCAATATCACAAGCAATTGGTATAGAAAATATTGATGTTCCCTAGCAAGACACCTCTAAGTGATATCTATTTTAACATCATCATGATTCAACCTAAATTCTCCATATATAACTTGTTTGGTATCTTTAAATGGCATGCCTCTACCATTGACATTTAGGTGCATAAATACATTGTAATTGAATAAATGTTTTGTTTGAATGTTGAACCCAATATTCAAGTAAATGTGCAATATGTCATTTCTTAACAATATCCATTAAATCATATTTAGTGATGAAAGTTTATCCAACTACCAAATTAACACTACCCACCTGATTCCTATAATAAATAGACCAATCATTACAAATCATATCATCAACTCTAGTATCATAACCAAATTCTAGAACATAAAGCCTCATTAATTATCTCATCATTATTATCTAATATTTCAACTAAACCCATGACATCCTCATCTTTATTATCACTAGGTTTAGAGAAGCCATACCTACGCTAATCAGTGTATGTAGTGTTAATTCTATTTTGATCACAAATTCTTATAAACATATCTTCCACTGTCTTAGACATGCCAACATCAGCATAATGTGATGCTTGTCGAAGTGGTCGAGCATATATGGATACAAATATAGTAGTGTCTTTGTGCTCCAAATTATAGAAACTTATACTTTTAGATCGATTAATCATATACAACCCTATCATGTTTGATCCACTTTGGATGAAAAATTTCATTATATTCCCAAAATCCATATCACATGTAATCGATACAGATGTTTCCAACAAGACACTTCCAAGTAATATCTATTTCAACATCATTATAATTTAACTCAAGTCTTCCACATATAATTTGTTTGGTATCTTCAAATGGCACGCCTTTAATAGCATTCAAGAACTCAGTATTTTTATCAATATAAGTGATACTATTATTCATACAAGGATTAACAGTGCCACCATAATAACACAACATAAGAAGTTAAAAGATAGAATTTGTAAAATAAAAATACAAATTTCATAAAAAAAAAAAATTAATCTCAAAATTCAATGCAAATTGTAATTGCTATTATTTTGACCTTAATATCAATGAAAACATATCTAATTGCATTAATTAAAACCTACATTAACTTAGTTGAAACAAAATCCCTAATTACAATAATTTTTAATAAAATTTAACGCAAACTTTAGTTGCTATGATTTCGATCATATCTTTATTAATAACATTAATTGATTGAAAAACTAACTAATTGCATCAATTAAAACAAAATTTATCTTAGTTTAAAAAATATTCTCAAATGTGGCAAGTAACCCCAAAATTCAACTTACACCTTAATTTCTCTAATTTAAACCTAATTGATTCCATAAATAACATCAATTGCATTAAAACACACATAATTGCTAGACTTAAACCCAAAATTATTTTAACATCATCAAAACACCCAATTATCAAACACCACTAAAACAATTATAAATCAAAACTTAAAATTCCTTAATTCAACAATGAAACCCATAAACTAAGAGAAAATGCAACTATTCTACTTTGATTTTTTAATGGTAAGGTGGTAGTTCTACCAATTGTCATGGAGGGGAGGTTGTAAATCGCAGATTGGGTTGACGGTTTACAACAAAAAAAAACATTAAAAAGATTCATGGTGATCAGGGGAGGATGGTTTTGGTGTTTTGATGGAAGATTAAAGGCGGTGTTCGAGTTCTCTCAAGGCCACTGGAGAATTACATGGTCGTTAATTTCATGGCTAATAGAATTAATCAAGGTATACGCAAGCTGGTCCAGACACTCACGTTAATAATAAAAAGAAGAAGATTAAAGGCCATTTTTAGTGATTCAAGGCTGTTTTGGTGGTAGCTTTTAAGGTTTTAGAGCTTTTTTCTTTTAAAGGAGCGACAAACATAGAAGGTCGATGGAGTTTTTATACTCATTATAATCGTGGTTGTATTTTGATAATTGCATTTTAAAGTTGGTGTTTTGTTTTAAATCGTGATTCTAATAACAAATATATTCAAAGTATATTATTTTTCTGATACTTTTTTAAATTGTATCATTTCAATAAAATTTTATACCGTGTTTCCAAACTTAGTTAATGAACATGAATGTAGAAATTCAATTAAGAATTTTATAAAATACTAGGAATTTAACGAGGACAAAGGTCTTAAGAGGCTTGATCAATAACCTCGGTGTAACAAAAGTACTTATTTATGGTTTGCTAGAAAAAAATAATAAATAAAGAGTGGACCAAAGATTATTAGGTATTTCTAGAGTAATATTTCAATTATTTATTTTTAAATAATTAGAGTTGATATGACCAGAACTTATCTAGGTTTAGTCAGATTAATTAGATCTACTTGAATTATTAGGTTAACCAAATTTAATGGGATTAATATTTAAAATAATTAAAAAAAATCAATTCTAGATTTAGAATCCTTAGAAACTAAGATACACGAGTTTTAATATTAACTAGCTTTGATACCCGCGCGATGCCGCGGGTCATTTTTTTTGTATAAAAAATATTAAAAAAAATAAAAATCTAAAAATCTTGGGTTTTTCTGCAAAGTTATACCCAAGAATATTGGGTTTGGCTGCAACGCCTGACCTAAGAGTAATATTTATAATATTAATAATAAAATTAAACTTGCATGACCTAAGTTTAAGTGAGTCTGATTGTAACACCGGACCCAAGAATATTGGATGTGGGTCTGGCTATAAGGTCGTGTCATAAAAGTGTGATAATTAAATAGATTAATTAAAAAAAACAAAGAAAAAAAATCAACAAAAAAGAAAAAACTAATGAAGAAAAAGAAAAAGAAATTGAATTAATTGGGTTAACCCTTTAAACCAGGTTATCCCGTAAAACCTGGGATTTGCGTCATGAAAGTTTGATAATTAAATAGAAAAAAAAAATGACGGGTTTACCTAGAATTAACCGGGTTAGCCCATCAAACCAAGCTAACCCGTCAAGCTCAGGATACGTGTCATGAAAGCCAATAATTAAATAGAAAGAAAATTAACTTTACCAAACTAAACTAAATGAAAAAAATAACTCGTTAAATCAGGTTAACCCATCAAACCTGAGATTCGTATCATGAAAATATAATAACTAAATTAAAAAAATTAACATTAACAAACTAAATCAAACAAAAAAAATTCATTAAAAAAATTTAAAAAACAAAAACAAAAGAAAAACACAGTCATATAATATAATACAATATAATAATAATTATAATGAAAAAACGTGGGAAAAGCTAAAACTAAATTCTCAACCAACTCAATATTAAAAAAATAAATTTAACAAAGATAATTTAAAAAATAAACATGTGTGGAAAACACTGCAGCCAAACAAAAATAATGTAAGGGAAACACTGTAGTAACCATAGTGTTTTTTTTTTTGTTCTTTTTTAAAAAAGCTATACAGCTAAGTTCTCAACCAACTTAATATATAAAAAAAACCGAGATCCGTGTAATGAAAGTATGATAACTAAATTAATTTTTTTTTCACATTAACAACTAAATTAAACAAAAAAAATTCATTAAAAGAAAAAAAAACACAAAGAAAAAAGCAAAAAAAAAAACCAATGGGCAAAACGAAAAAAAAAAAGTCAAGTGTTTCGCTGTGTGCACAGTGATACATTATATGTAAAAAACAGAAGAAACAAAAGCGAGAAAAAAAAAACAAAGCTGCTACATTGAAAAACCCACGCGTTAAAAAAATTATAAAAAAAAAACTGCTATAGTGAAAAAAACATTTTAAAAAAACAAAAGCAAACACAAAAGTAAAAAAAAGAAGAAAAAAAAGAGGAAAAACTGCTACAGAGAACAAAAACCAAAAATAAAAAAGAAATGCAAAAAAAAAAAAAAAGCTTAAATAAGTAAAAGGCGTGGGGAAGCTACAGTAGTTTCCCTACGCCTTTTAGTATATTACTTAATAATAATTATGTACACACGTCAGGAGGGTGAATGATGAGCGGAGAGCTTCAAAGTTCACCCACTCCAGATATTCAAACCTATCTCCTCTACGAGCACAGGAGGTCAAACCCCACAGGGCAAAAATGTAATTTACTTTAAACATAAGGGTAAATCCAAACTATAACATCCAAATAAGTAGTATAAAAGCACCACCTAATGAGCTTCTGCCGCGTACACATACATACATTCCCTCTCACCCACACCGAAAACATACCATTGTTAGAGACACACTACCTTATCCATCACCCACACACTTTCTCTTTCTACAAAATCTCTCTCCCTCTAGAAAAAGAAAAAAACAAAGAAAATGGGAAAATAATAAATGTAGTACGCAAAAAAATAAGGTAAAAAAATCAAGACGAATCTCTGCTGCTTTTTGTTTCTGGAATATATTTACTTATAAAGAGCTTTTTTTTTCCCATTTCTTTGACACCTTTCATTGCATAAGAAAATCTCTCTTTCTCTCTGTTTTGTATTTTTTGCTCTCTCTTGGTGAGAACTGAAAGAAAGATTTTCGTAGTAAGTTTGTGATGATCAGTGATTAAAAGTTTTTTTTTTTTTTATCTTGGATTTTATGTTATTTTTATGTCAATTATTGTCTGTGTTTGGATTGTTATGGTTTTGTGTCAGTGATTTAGTTTTGCTTTTACTGATTTGCTAATTTAATATTTATAGAAGTGTGCATGTTGTTTAGAACTCAAGTGCAAAAACTAATGATGAAAAAAGATGGGGGCATGTTGGATTTTCTTGAATGGCTGATTTAGTTACGATTCTGTGCTATTTTTCAGCTGCTTTGATTTTTTTTTTTTTAAATGAATTCTATTATTGATCATGCTTTCAAAGGGTTCTATGGACAATTGGGTTTTCTTTCTTGAGGTTTAACATTGATATTTTAAACCTTTTATTTGTTTATTTATTTATTTTGGTGGAGAATACCAATTCTTTGAAAACATGATCAGTCGTTAGTGGTGGTTTTTTCGACCGAATATGTTTTGTCAGGATATTTTATTGGTTGACATTTAAACTGAATTTATTCAAATATTTTCTTTTTGTTTATGGTGGTTATTGACAATAATCTAATTGGGATTTTCTTTAATGGCTAGTATGGAATTATTTTGGTTTAAGCTAAGTTTACTTGAAAATGTGCTTTATGTTCATTGTTGATTACATGCTATTGTACCTGGTCTTAAGTGGAATTTTGGTTGTAGGGTTTTGTGGAGAGTAAAGGGAGTGTTATTGTGATGGGGAAGGGTTCGAAGATCAATTGTAAGTCAGCATCTCATAAGCTTTTCAAGGACAAGGCGAAGAACCGTGTTGATGATCTTCAAGGGATGTTCTTGGATCTGCAGTTTGCAAGGAAAGAAAGCCGCACGGTTGATGTGGCTGTCCTTGAGGAGCAAGTTCATCAGATGCTTCGTGAATGGAAAGCTGAGCTCAATGAGCCTTCTCCAGCATCTTCTTTGCAACAAGTTAGGATTGAATATCTTATCCCATTTATAGTCCATGTATATCTTTACATACCATGTATGTATGTGAGAACTTGGCATGTATTTAGTTCATGTGATGAGAATGCATGATATTTTGTTTGTACTCGATGATTATCATAATTGTGAATTGTAACCTTTGTGGGATTATAGGGTGGTAGTCTTGGGTCATTCTCAACGGACATATGCAGGCTGCTGCAGCTTTGTGAGGAGGAAGATGATGCCACTAGTGCATTAGCAGCACCAAAACCGGAACCTAATGATCAGAGCTTGCAAGTTGGAAACAATGTTGTCTTTCAAGAGGTAGGTTTTTTTTTAACCTTGTGCGGTTATTTTGTGAGGTATAGTGTGAGTTTGGTAATGCGGTGTAGATTGCTTTTCAATTGAAAATGTATTAAAATGATGTTTTTCTTTTTTTGAAATCAGCACATCAAAAACTATTGAAAAACACCTAAAAAAGCATCAATTTATTGCATAGTTTGAAAATCAAATTCAACCACAAAAACAAACAATCCCTTGATAGGCTTTGCTAATGAAAAAACAGATTGGAGATCTAGAATACGATTGCTGTTTGTTGTCACAAGGTAATTGAATTAAGCATGTGTTGGTAGAAAGTTCAGCTCTCTTCTCCCTTTTACTGGATATAGTTTTTTGCATGTATCGCTTTCATATTTACAGCATTGATTTGCTGTCCATGGTTATCAATCAAATCACTAAACAAGGTTGAAAGCCAGAGTTGAGTGCTCATGCAGCTTAAAATAGGGAATCTTGAGAAGAAATATTGACCCTTGTTTGGAAAGTCAGTTTTTTGGCGATTTCAGTTCAGTTATGTTATTAAGCTGCACTCTTGTGGGTGGAAGGCTTGATTTGGTAATGAATTGAATTTTAGAGCTTTATTCCAAAAATATGAAATCTGATCCAGTGTTCAGATTTTACGTAGAGTTACGTAGAGTTGGCCATTGCATGGTAGGGTTCATGCAATGTTCACATCTTCTTTTAAGGAGTATTTGCTTTTCATATTTACTTGCACATCCATTATGCCCTACGCTAAATGACAAAAAAGAAAGAACAATTAAGAGATTTACACTTAAAACTAAAAGGACAAAAAAAAAGATTATCTTAATTCAATTCCACTAATTTTGGATTTGTACCCAACAAGTGAATTTATTATACACTTCAAGACAACTTTGTTAATTGATTTTAGTCCAACTCCTCCCCCAAATTTATTATTGGAGGCTGTAAAGAAAACCAAGGAATCTAATTTCCCCAAGAAATCTCAAGGGCTGGAATAGTATTGGTAGAGAGTGGAGAAGAAGATTATTGTAGGGTACTCTTGTCTGTTGTTTTGTGCTTATTGATTCAAAGGTTGCCCATGATGACGTTTGACTCTTGGAACCCAGTCAGAGTGCAAGTTAAAAAAATAAATTGCTTAGACAAGTATTAAATGGGTTTTGGTGATGGATGAGGTTTGGGGGATACAATAATGCACTGCTATAGGCCATAATGCAAAACTTGCTTACTCTACGCTCGCTTGGGATATTAATGGAAGATTAATGATGGATAATAACCTTCTACTCTTGGGTGCCAGTTATTTGCAGTTCTTTGTGTCTTATTCTATCTACATTTCATCTTATTTCTAGTCTGGGCCTGTATGATGATTTGCCTTCTGAGTTAATAACATTTGAGCGATTTTCTTGAAATAAAATTTCATCTCAAGTACCTGCTCTATAGGTTATAAGTAGAAAATGTATATTATCTCAGCATAAAGTTGGTATATTTCTGGTGTATTCAGATCATAAAATTTCCTTACTTTTGTATGTTTCTGCAGTTGTCTTGCTTAAGAGTAAACAAACTATGAAAAGATGTTTAAAGTATGTTTTTTTTTTCAACTTATCCTCTTCGCTTAGTGACTGCATGGTGATTTAGTTTTTGACTGTTTGTAGTCCTTGTGTTTGTTTGTTTTGAGACGTGAAATACTTTTACTTATAGCTTAAAATGGCTTAGTTTTACGTTGTCATGTTTTGAGAATGTTGCATAACTAATTTGCTTTATTTGCATAATTGTATTAACTTTGGTGTGTGGCTAAAACTGAAAAGGATGCTCACAGGTGATTGTGGTTTATTTGATTCAGGGATATGGTGTGAATCATGATCAGCAAGAGCATGTCTTCCCATTTGTTGATCAATGCAAAGACTCCCCTTCAGGAGTTCGAAGCATGGTGATTAATAACATTGAAGGGGTTGCTCAGTTGGAATACCATCATTTTGATTTACCTCAGAATTCTGAGCAAAACTTTTACACTGGTTTTAATGGCATGGATTTGGGTGAGGATGCTACCCGTCTTGTTTCCAGCTACCTACCAAGCATGTGTCCTCCGCCTTCAGCTTTCTTAGGCCCAAAATGTGCCCTTTGGGATTGTCCAAGGCCTGCTCAAGGAGGGTTGGACTGGTACCAGGACTATTGTAGCAGCTTTCATCATGCCGTAGCATTGAATGAAGGGCCACCTGGACTGAGTCCGATTCTGAGACCTGGAGGAATTGGTCTGAAAGATGGTCTTCTATTTTCTTCCCTTAGTGCAAAGGTTGAAGGAAAAGATGTTGGAATCCCAGAATGTGAGGGAGCTGCAACTGCGAAGTCCCCATGGAATGCACCTGGTATGTTAATATATGTTGCTTTATGTCTTTGGTGAGCAGTAGCTATTTTATTATTTCTATTTGAAGCAGAATATGTCTTCTGATAAATCCTTTGCAATTTTTGTATGTTCAATTAATTTTCTTCCAATATCACAGAGCTATTTGATCTTTCGGTTCTCAAGGGTGAAACAATTAGGGAATGGCTCTTTTTTGATAAGCCTCGCAGAGCATTTGAAAGTGGGAACAGAAAGCAAAGGTCATTGCCTGATTACACTGGGCGTGGTTGGCATGAGTCAAGGAAACAAGTTATGAACGAATTTGGAGGGTTAAAGAGATCATATTACATGGATCCACAACCATTGAACAATTTTGAATGGCATCTTTATGAATATGAAATCAATAACTGTGATGCTTGTGCATTATATAGATTGGAATTGAAGGCTGTTGATGGAAAGAAGAGTACTAAGGGGAAACTAGCAAATGAATCAGTTGTTGATCTGCAGAAGCAGATGGGGAGACTCACTGCTGAATTTCCCTCTGACCACAAGCGTTCTGTCAAAGGACGGACCAAAGTGAATGCTAAGGCCGGTGTCAGAAATGTTTATTCAGGCGCAACCCGGGCGGCACTAACCAATGAAGCATATGACTATGGGCCAGGTCCGCATTATGATTATCTCGTTGAGGATCTAGGAGACTACTATCTGACACAGTTTAAGAAACCATGATTTATGTGGAAACAAGCATTGTTTGTCGTCCAGTTGCATTAGCTTAGGCAACTTTTCATAGTAGTGATGCATGGGTCTTTAGTTTTCCAACCTCAATAACATGAGTTCAAGCACCTTTTTCACCACAGAATTGTGCATAGTTCATTCACCTGAGCGCTGCCTGCATCACTGTTGTGGAAGCTGAAGCGTCTTCTAACTTATTGAAGGTGAAGAAAAATGGCTGTTTTTCCTCAGTCCATTTTTATATACTGATATGATATGCTGATTCACCCTGGAAAGTGGAAAATCTCCAGAATAGCAAGTGATGGATGCAAACAATTGCTAATATGCTAATATACTTAACATATATTTTTTTGGGAGGGGGGATTTAAGACTATGCTACTAATAGCTGCTGTTTTCTTGCTAATGGAAGATACTTTTTCATTAGGACTTTCCTGCCCTCAAGTATATGATATTGTCTGTTTAAATAGTTATGCTCTCGACTCTTTCTCAGGGATTTGTAAATATTATTTCGAATTTTTACAAATCTAGTTTGCAATTCCCATTTTCCCGTTGTGTTGTTCTTCCTCTGGCAGCCTATTGTGATACAAGATTACAGTGATTTTTCTGGAAATATTCATAACCTACAATTATTTCAACTTCAGCCCACCCATATTAACACAAACTGCGCAGGTTTTATCACATACCTGTGACAGTAGTCCTGAAGCTCTCATGATATAATGAAAATATTTCAGTCAAAGCTTGGCCATTTAAAAACAACACAGGAACACTGTTTTGAAACCAAAATTTGGTATCTTTCTCAAATATAATCTCTAAAGTCACCAACTCATCCTCTTCATTTCACCAAATTTCTTTTCTCAAACCTGATATCTTTCTCAATCGATCCCAACTAGAATTGACTGCTTTCAATGACCTGGGATGCCAATTGAGTCAAGAGTCAGCGAGTTATGATCAATCCTGGTCATCATGTTTTCCTAATTTGCCCTTTGCTAAGCATGGTCCAAAACAACACAAATTCAAAGACTTCAAAAACCCAGAAATACATCTCTTAATAAAGCGTATTCACCTACAATACCTACTGGGGCTGGGCTTATTATTATATTCAATTTAATTTTTTTTAAAATTAATATGTTTTTAATATTTTTAGATTATTTTAATGTAATAAATAATTTTTTAAAAATAAAAAAAATATTATTTTAAAATAAAAAATATTTTAAAAATCAATCTTTACCATATTTCTAAACATTCTTTAAATAATACTGTACCAAACGGTACGGTACCAAATTATATAAACGGATCTCTTTCCACTTGCTAATAAAGCTTATGCATTTCTACTACAAGAAGAACGACGATGTTCCATCCACAATTCTTTCAACACTCCATCAACTCATACGTGGCAATCAGCTATGGCAGCCTTCTCTGCTCAAATAAAAGCCACAAACCAAAATAACATTGTACATACTGTGACAGATGGCCATAGTATTATTGCTGAGGGCATCATAAAAGAGGAAAGGCTTTCCACCAACAACCATACATATATTTATAGCTTCCAACAACCATAATACATACATTTATGGCCATAAATATGGCTTTCCACCAACAACCATACATACATGTATGTATGGTTGTTGGTGGAAAGCCTTTCCTCTTTTATATATATGTGTGTTGAATATATGTTTTTTTTTTCTTTTCAAAATTATTTTTATCAATTTTATTTTTTAATATTGAAGTGATTAAGAATTTAACTTTATAATTTTTTTTATTCTCTTTCTATAAAGTTAACGTGGTTTGCGGATTTATCAAAATAACCCAAGTTACCTTAGTTTAGGGATTTGATGGGTTTTTTTTTTTTAATTAAACTTGGTTTTTTTACAGTCTTTTTTTTTTATATTGTAAAAAAAAATAGTTTTTTAAAAAACCATGTTATTAAACTTTATGAAGTAATAAAAATTAAAGAATGCGGAGGAAACTATTGTTCACATAGCACCTATTGTACTGTGGATTACAATAGTAATCCACAATGTTTTGCTTTTTTTTTTTTTGAATTTTTTTATGATTTTTGTTTTCAAATCTATTTTTGTTGATTTTATTTTTTAAAATTGATATCGTTGAGAATTTAACTTCATAATTTACTTCTTTTTATTTTGCCTTTATATGAGTTTGTCAAGGTAATCCAAGTTACCCTATTTTACGAGTTTGGTACTATTTTTTTTTTTTTTTATTGAACTTAATTTTTTTATGGTCTCTTTTTTTCTCATTTAGCTAAAAAATAGTTTTATAAAAAAGTTATGCTATTGAACTTTATAAAGTAATAAAAATTAAAGGGTATAAGGAAACTATTGTTCACCCATACACATTGCACTGTGAATAACAATAAATCCACAATGTTTTGCTTTCTTTCTTTTTGTTTTTGAATTTTTTTTATGATTTTTTTTTAAATTTTTTTGTCGATTTCATCTTTTAATATTGAGATAGTTGAAATTTGGCTTCATAATTTATATTTTTTTTATTTTTTTTCTTTCTATAAGGTTAATATGGTTTACGGGTTTACCAAAGTAACTCGAGTTGCCTTGGTTTACAAGTTTGTGGGGGTGTTTTTTTTATTAATTGAACTTGAATTTTTTATCTTTTATTTTTTCTCATATAGTTAAAAAAAAAGTTTCATAAAAAATTATATTATTAAGCTTTTTAAAGTTGATGGACTTATTCATAGGTTTGGCAGGTTAACTTGGATTGTGAATATGGTAAGTTTAACTTTTTATTATTTTTTTTCATCCTTAGATGCTGGGTTAATTGGGAATTCAATTTTATAATTGGTTTCGTTTTGCTTTTTATGAGGTTATCACGATCTAAAAAAAATATCTCGATATTAGGCTGGTGTTTGATTTCACAATCATCTATATATATATATATTGATTAATCTTCCAACTACGGGAAACCACAATGGAGAAAACCAACCGAATAGTGGCTTACTTAATGATAGAACTAAGAGTCTTAAAATAATCAATACCTTCTTGTCAAGTAAAACGTCTAGCAACCAACTGAGCTTTATAGTGCTTAATGCTTCCATCTACACGATGTTTTATCTTGTACACCAAACTACCACCAATAACATTCATCAAAGGATGAAAAGAAACAAAAAAACCACATGCCATTGAAACACAACACCTAAATCTCATCCTTTATAGCATCGTGTCAAGCCTCATACCTGTCAGCATCAGAAAATATAATCGGTTCATTGACATGAGGAGAGAGTACTTAAGAGATAAGGTTGTTAGATGAAGCTGAAGAAGCCATTAGATTTGCTATCTTTGACAACCGTTGATAAAGAACCATATGATGTTGATGAACTATAGAACAAGAGGCAAGGAAGGCCAAACTTGTATACTATTGTAGAGGATAGGATGAGAGGTCAAAAACCAAATTTAACCCAGCAGGAGATTCAGATCGTGACGCTAGACTGGTAGCAACAAACCTAGATGAAACAATAATAGAACCAAGAGAACCATCAATATCAGACCTGAAAAATTGCAATTCTGAAGGAGAAAAACCTGTATCTAAAGAATTATTATTAGATAAACAAGCATATAGTGACATAAGGGCAAGGCCAGTAGGCTATTTTAATATGGAAGAAATGGTAGGTAGTATAGGTGGTGGAGAGGCCATAGGTGTAGGGCAATGAAAAAAATTGAGAATTAAGAAAATTAGACAAGTAGGTAGTAGTAATATGATGAGAGAGAGGTGTTGTGGGGCTATGTCATCTATTCAGATTTGTCAAAAGGAAACACTTGTTCATGAAAACGGACATGAAGAGGAAACATTTGGAAAAAGGATACATTGAAATATGAGGTCAAGATAATGATAACCAAGATGAGAGTAGATATAGCCTAAGAACACACATGGAGAGAAACAAAAATTCAATTTATGAGCATGATATGGATGCAGAAATGGAAAGAAAAGACACCTAAATGTATGCAGAAAATCAATATTATAGGTAGACCATCAAAGATAAAGCACAACAAACCCCTAACAATTCAAGACAAAACCAACGATGTAGCCTACCTTAGGTAGAACGTTTAAGAGGTGATAATACTTTTCTTTTGCATAACTAGTCTTGTACCATAGAATCTCTGCTGGCCAGTTAGGGTTCCTAGTGACCATAATACTAGGTAGCGATTTCTTTAACGAGACCTTTCTTCATCAAAGAACAAAATGCCAGAAATATATTGCTTTTAATAATGATTTTTAAGGTCGCCGCGATGTCGGGTGCGGCAAATAGAAGGTTGAGTCCAAACACTTAGCGAGAGATAATAACTATTATACATGCTAACATACATTATAAGATATGTGATTATGACTGTACAAAACAAGATATAAAACAAAGATATTCCAAAGGTCACAAACAGATGATAAACAAAGGGGGTATGCATGTCAAAATAACATATCATACTACTGACATCCTACTTGTCAGCTAGGAAACATATATATCATAGGGGGATCGATTCGTACAGTACTAACATCCTACTTACCAGCTAGGAATTAGAATACCATGCGCACATAGGCTAACTATTTTCTATTAGCATGAAGTAACTAACTACCCTTAATTTGAAGTTTCTAACAACAATCTAAATGGGCTGATAAGAATCATGAGCTCAAATGAACAAATTAATAACATTGATATATAATTCATGGTATATCATCAAAATTCACAATGCAAGCATGATCATATTTGAATAAATATAAAGGATATATGGACCATATTCAAATCAAACATGCATATGATGAGTATTTAAAAAGAAAAAAGAATAATAATAACAATAACTAATCAGGCTTATATAATCAATAATAACAATAATACTCATCATTTCATACCAACACACACATACAACGCATAATATAAATTATTTCACTCACCTAGAAAATAGAAGCAAATCGAACAAAAGACTTAAACTGAGGCAAACGAATCACTAGGGTTCGACCAGAATAGTATCTGCAGAACCTAAATGAATAAATAAGAGATATTCAAAAAAAAAAAAAAACAACAGATCCAAGAAGAAGTCTAAACATTAAACATAAATGAAAATGCTAACAAACCGGTCAACCGCCTCTTCATCTGTTCGACTGTTTAAAATTAAACAAACCTGCCTCACTATTGTTTCTCCAACCAGTTGACCAACCATAAGCCAAATGATTGACCCGCATCTTATACCCAACAATCGATTGATTGATTCACTTATACCGGTCGACCGCTTGATCGGTAATCCTAGAGAATCTCAACTTGCAATCTATTTTGATCTTACCCAATCTCAACAATTCAACAACATCAAAATAGTTTTATCCCAACCCTATATAGTCCATATACATATTATAAAATATTCTAACAAGTTCCCACAATCGATTCCGTCAAAATCATTCTGACCCCAAATTCATTCATTGAGCCTTGGCATGCCAAAATTACTGCTCATAATCTAAAAATTAAAGAGTTAAGGATGATCTTACCTTGTTACCAGTCCCACAAACAGCCTCAAACCAAAAAGCCTTTACACCTAAGCTTAAGGAATTGTCTAGAGAAAACTCCAAAAGTCATATTGCTTATTTAAATTTTGTTTCTCTTTTACTATACCAGATAAATTTTAATATTCTTTTATTATTTCAGAAAAAAAGTTCTCTTAAATGCTTGGGTTATGGGTTGTTTTAGGCTCACTAATGGTCTTGAAGCCTTTTGGGCTTTAAGCCACAACCTGGGTCTTACACTTAGTTTGTTATAACAAATGGGTTAAGGTCTTATCCTTATATCATCGGCTCTTGATTCTTTATAATCAATGGTCCAGGGTTATCATCCAATAACTACGGTTTTTTAGTTCAGGTAATCACTAGTTGGGTTCTTTTCAACTTGATTTTAGCTTTCTTAGGTTATGTTTAATCTTGATTTTGAATTTAATGGTTCTTACTCTCTGGGTTCGCATCAGTTAGTATCAAAGCAAGACTCTAAAATCAGGTTTTATCTATTTATATTGTTAGGTTTTTTATTTCAACTTTACCCTATTTTATAGTTTTCTCTATGTTATTGATTTTGTTTTTTACCGTAGTTTTAATATTTTGAATCTAGCTTATTCTCTAGTTTAGCTTTATGTTGAGTTTTCTTTGAAATTTATATATAAAAAAAAAAAGAGAAAGAAGATCAAAATCGTAAAATCAAAATAATATTTCTTGCAAAAATAAGTCAACATCCAAGCAAGTAGATGATTAGAGGTTGAATCTTTTGAGTGGAGGGGGAATGATGAGAATTATCAAACAACACCACATGATCCATTACATATTCCATTTGGGCCTATTACAAGGTCAATAGCTAATAAGGTTAAAGGGAACTCAATGGGTTAATTCAAGATATTTAAGCTTTATTTTTTATAAAACTTGTAGATTCGACTTATTTTCAAATCTACACATGAATTGGGATTCTTATCCTAATGTCTAGTTTTATGTTAATGCCCATAACTTTTGATCCGAGCTGAAAATTTGTTAAATGATTCTAAAGGCCTTGTTTTCTATATGGTTAAAAGTTTATAATGATCAGACATCAAGAAGGCCTCGCGATAAAGACAAAAATCTACTATGTGAGAATTGTATTAGTTTCCTAATTAATTTAAGATTTTTTTTTCTATTTTATTTAGAACTCTTTTGTTATTTTTCCAACCTTGTTTGGAATATTTTACCTAGTATAAATATGATTAATTATCTTATATGCATGTTTTAATTAATTGGAGATGGGTTGATTATTAAAAAAATAAAACTTGTGTGAGAGAGTTTTCTCTTACGCTTGGTTCCTCATGGATCTTTTTCGGGAACTTATCAAAAATCAATTATCTTTGTGACATTCATGCTTATACCTATGGTTTTTAGTTCGTTATAACCGATGGGTCAGGGTCTTATCCTTATACCTTTGGTTCTTGGTTTGTTATAATCAACAATCGAGGGTTTTCATCCAATAACTATGGTTTTTTGGTTCAAGTAATTACTTGATCGAGTTCTTGGGTTATGTTCAATCTTAATTATGGGTTCAAGGGTTTTTACCCTTTGGATTCACATCAATTCTTGTTTTACAAAGGATAATCAAATGTGATAATGAAAAGAATTCTATTAATTTTGGTTCCTAAAAGAGAAGAGTTTTATGGTTGGTTTTCTGTGCACAAGTCTTGCTAAATGTATACTAAAGTTAAGTTTCATTTGCATAGCTCTAGTATATACTTGGTATGTATGCTAGGTTTCTATTTTAATATTTTATGCAAGTTTATATATTTTCATAATAAGCATGATAATCTTTTGTTATGATTACGAGTTTATCATGTTTTTATTATTTTACTTGATTATAAACTAAGTTTTTTGTTCATTAATTTATCTAATAATTATGTAATTTTTTACAACAGTTTATTTATAAGGTATTAAAACGGTAAGAGCATATCAGCAATGACCTTGTGAAATGCTTTACATCTTATTACACCGTTATTTACTAAGAGTTCTTATGCTTTGAGATCAAGTAATATCTTGTATTACGATTAGAGGCAGTGTTGTTTTGCACAAAACCTCTTTTTTTCCTCCATGCTATATGCCTGTGAGAAACAGGCCCCTCATGCAAATATTTATGTGGTAATTAACAACTTAAGCTGTCAACCCGAGTTTAAAGAAAGGATTAAAAAAAACACTGAAATAATTTTCCGAGTAATTCACGATCCAAATGTTCAAGAATCGAGAGAGATAATTGCTATTTGGTCATTTGTTTGTTCCATTCTCTGTTGAAGCTTTGAAATAGCAGTCAAAAGAAAAAAAAGACTGCACAGCTGTGTTCGACATCCTCAGAATAGCATCCTAAGTCCCTAACTTATCGTTTATTTTTTTTCTCTTTTTCGAAGCTTCTTGCATAGTCTGGGAGTGTTTGGCTTGGAAGTTTCGGTGGTTTTTTTTAGTGAGATCCATATAAAAAGGTGTGGTTTATGCATTAAAATATTGACTAATCGGTTACCGAACGCGTGATAAAGCTGTTTAAAATAGATCAGTTTGAGTAAAACATATGAGGCCCAGCAAAGCTGTGCTTATTTATAAGTAAAACCTCGGAGAAAATAGAAAAGGCATCCATAATTAGCACGAAGCTTTAAAGGTCGTACGTCTACTTATAAAAATGGCCAGCCAATTTTAAGGCTTTGCAATCCAAAATGAGCTCCAACATAGCAGCTCGGAGCAGCAAGGCCCTTCACATTGCCATGTATCCATGGTTTGCCCTAGCTAGGTCACCTTACTGCATTTGTCCATTTCTCAAACAAGCTTGCAGAGAGAGGCCACAGGGTCACCTTACTGAAGCTCTCTTGATATCATGAAAATATTTCAGTCAAAGTTTGGCCATTTCAAACAACACAGGAACACTGTTTTGAAACCAAAATTTGGTATCTTTCTCAAATATAATCTCTAAAGTCACCAACTCATCCTCTTCATTTTCCCTAATTTCTGTTCTCAAACCTGATATCTTTCTCAATCGACCCCAACTAGACTTGACTGCTTTCAATGACCTGGGATACCAATTCAGTGAAGAGTCAGCGAGTTATGATAAATCCTGCTCGTCTTGTTTTCCTACTTTTCTCTTTGCTAAGCATGGACCAAAACAACACAAATTATATAAACGGATCTCTTTCCACTTGCTAATAAAGCTTATGCATTTCTACTACAAGAAGAACGACGATGTTCCACCCACGATTCTTTCAACACTCCATCAACTCATACGTGGCAATCAGCTATGGCAGCCTTCTCTGCTCAAATAAAAGCCACAAACCAAAATATCATTGTACTTACTGTGACAGATGGCCATAGTATTATTGCTGAGGGCATCATAAAAGAGGAAAGGCTTTCCACCAACAACCATACATATGAATGGTTGTGTATGGTTGTTGGTGGCTTTGTTGGTGGAAAGCCTTTCCACTACATACATTTAAAGCCCTAGCTTTCCACCAACAACCATACTTATGTCTTTCCTCTTATATATATATATATAAAAACTATATTTTTTCTCATAAAGTAATGAGATTGCTATGGTATTTTTTTACATTTTCTTTATTGAATACATGTTTTTTTTTTAATTATTTGTATCAATTTTATTTTTTATAATTGAAATGATTGAAAATTTAGTTTTTTTATTTTTTTTATTTTATCTTTTTATAAAGTTAACGTTGTTTGCGAATTTATCAAAGTAACTCAAGTTCCTTTAATTTATGGATTTGGTAGGTTTTTTTTTTAATTAAACTTGATTTTTTTATAATATATTTTTTTTTTATATTATAAGAAAAATAATTTTTTTAAAAAAACTATATTATTAAACTTTATAAAATAATAAAAATAAAAATAAAAAAAAACTATTATTCACCCAGCACCTACTATACTGTGGATTACAATAATAATGCTCATTTGTTTGTTCCATTCTCTGTTAAACTTTGAAATAGCAGTAAAAAAAAAAAAAAAAAAAGACTGGACAGCCGTGTTCCATTTCCTCGGATAGCAACCCTATCTTATCGTTTATTTTTTTCATTTTTCGAGGGTTCTTGCATAGGAAGGGCCATGGGGTGTTTGACTGGTAGTGTCGGTGGTTTTTTTAGTGAGATCCATGTAAAAAGGATATATTTTTTTACTTGTATGAGGTGTGGTCTATGCATTAAAATATTGACTAACGGTTACCGAACGCGCGATAAAGCCTCGGAGAAAACAGAAAAGGCATCCATAATCAGCACGAAGGTTTAAAGGTCGTCTACTTATAAAAATGGCCAGCCAATTTTAAGGCTTTGCAATCTAAAATGAGCTCCAACATAGCAGCTCGGAGCAGCAAAGCCCTTCACATAGCCATGTATCCATGGTTTGCCCTAGGTCACCTTACTGCATTTGTCCATTTCTCAAACAAGCTCGCAGAGAGAGGCCACAGAGTCTCTTTCTTCTTGCCAAAAAAAACTCAATCCAAGTTTGAGCCTTTCAATCTTCATCCTGATCTCATAACCTTCATTCCTATCACTGTCCCTCATGTTGATGGCCTCCCTACAGGCACCGAAACAACCACTGATGTTCCCTTCCCTTTGCATCCTCTTTTAATGACTGCGATGGATCTCACAGAACATGCCATCGAGGACCATCTTCGCATCCTTAATCCTCACTTCGTCTTCTTTGATTTTACTCATTGGTTGCCGGAGTTGTCACGCAAGCATGGTATTAAATCTGTGCATTTCTGTATCATTAGCCCAGCTACCATTGGTTATCTGTTGAGTCCTGAGAGAAAACTTGAGAGCTTGACAGCAGCTGATTTGATGCAGCCCCCGCCGAGTTTTCCCCCGTCATCAATTAAGCTGCGTGCCCATGAAGCTCGAGGAATATGCGCTGCTACTGTAAAACAATTTGGAAGCAACATTTCATTCCAGGAACGCAATTTATATTCTTTAAGTCAATGTGACGCTTTGGCCTTCAAAACTTGTAGAGAGATGGAAGGGCCTTATTCTGATTATATCAAGGACCAATTTGGCAAGCCTGTGATTCTGGCAGGTCCTATCGTGCCAGAACCACCAAACTCAGTCTTGGAAGAAAAGATTGCCAAAATGTTGGATAACTTTAAAGCTGAAACTTTAGTATTCTGTGCCTTTGGGAGTGAATGTATTCTTAAGAAAGATCAGTTTCAAGAGCTGGTTTTAGGTCTTGAGCTTACAAGCTTGCCCTTTTTCGCTGTCCTCAAACCACCTATTGGATCTGAAACAATCGAGTCAGCCTTGCCGGAAGGGTTCGAGGAGAGAGTTAAGGGAAGAGGATTTGTTTATACGGGTTGGGTCCAGCAACAGCTGATCTTGAAGCACCCTTCTGTGGGATGTTTCGTGACTCATTGTGGATCTGGATCGTTGTCAGAGGGTATGGTAAATAAGTGTCAATTAGTCCTCTTGCCAAACGTTGGAGACCAAATAATCAATGCAAGAGTAGCGGGTGGAGATCTGAAAGTTGGAGTTGAAGTCAAGAAAGGTGAAGAAGATGGCTTGTTTACAAGAAATGGTGTCTGCGAGGCAGTGAAAGCTGTGATGGATGATGGTAGTGAAGAGGGGAAATTGGTGAGAGCAAACCATGCAAAATGGAGAGAGTTTTTGTTAGGCAAAGGGCTTGAAAACTCGTATGTTGATGGTTTTGTCCACAAGTTGTATGAACTGTTGGAGTGATCCGGTTTGATGAATTGAACTGATTTTGCCTCTAATTTTCTTTTTGCCCATGTATACATGGCCAGATTATGGAGAGGCACGCAGTTTATGGCTAGAAATTAATAAGCCTTACCTTAAATGCAAGATTTCTGTGTCGTTTATCTATATTGTTAATTATGAATCGGTGCATTTACTGTTAGTTTAATATGTTCTATAGATAATCAGTTAATTACATGTATTATAATTATAATCATATAAATATATATTTATTATTAATAAAAACTTAATTTATCTTTAATATTTATATTATATTAAACTGATTAATCTAGAGTAAAGATAAAATTTATAAGACAAAAATGCTTTGCAAAGAAAATTATACAGTTGTTATAATTATGAAATTCCTATTGCATCACAACATTGTTTCTAAAATGTTCATGTATTATTCCTAAAATGTTCATAGTTGATACTCTCTTAAATACTGGAAAGGAAGCAGTTGTTCTCATAAGCTGATGTTATAAAGGATACTTAAAACTAATATATATAGATGTTTGTCATAAGACATGTACACTGAACTAACCTACATGAGAATTTCATATAGAGATATCACTTATGTATATGGAAAGGCTGACATGATAGTCGTGTAAGGGATTCTTAGACTTGAGATCTATAAATCATCTTATATAGAGAATATTATGCTTTGATCATGTTACATGTTATCTTAATTGAGGTAACAAAAGGGTAGATATTGGATATATATAAACTATATGAAGATACTTGAGTGATCAAAAGAGGATTCATCACCTTAAGTGAATTAGAAAAAATGTTTCATCGATCTATTCTCAAATAGTATTGATTGATAAATCTTTAGCTAAGATGAAATGAGATTTGAAAAAGGTTTCAAATCTTATTCAAACGATCAATAATAAATAGGATAGTAATTACACTAAGAAACAATAATGACTTAGTGTAAACATGATTATGTATAGAATAAACATGATTTAGCATGACATATATACTTCATGTTTTAATGTTAAATTGAAACAATATTGATGAAAAGATATTAATTATACTAAGAAATCAGTCAGTAAAAGGTTAAGTCAAACCACTAATGACTTTTCTAATATTTTAGGGATTATGACATGTTGCTAGACAATGTACCTAATTTTGAAATATAAACTAATTAATTTTTGAATTAATAATAAATAAATTTGTTTAATTTATTTAATTATAATATAATTTATATTTGGGCCAACATATTAGAAACCTAATGAGTTGCATACATTAAGAATCATTAGTCAAAATTAAACTAGGATGCATTAATTAAGTATTACTTGATTAAAATATATTTTAGAAATCAAAGACTAGATTATAATTAATACATGAATTATATTTCTAGATCTGAAAAAATCAAGTAAGGACTTGATTGATTTAATTTCTAAAATTATTCCAAATTAATATGTGAATATTATGTAGGGAGCAAATTGATATTTTGTCAATTTATAAGGTTTTTTAGATTTTCTTATAAATAGTAAGTTATGCCTCTTATCAATCCTTCTCTTCTAAATATTATTGTTTGATAGATATAAAAACTATGTAAACATAAAATTAGAGTTAGTACACTAGGCATAGCAATCCTTCTCTTCTAAATAGAGATTTAGGACATTTTTCACGGGTAGTTCTTATGGATTACTATTGGAGGCCGCTAGACAATTGGATGACTTGAGGTTTGTAATAACCCAACTTTTAAGGAATTATTCAAAGTCGAAGAAGATCAGATCTTCAGGTAACAATTTCTATCTAACAAGATCCTAAGAACTTCTAAACAATTTTGTGTCATAGTTACACCACGTGTACGATATTTGAAAAACCCAACACTTGAAACTTGACAGGTTCTATATTAGATCATATCAAAAGAAAAGTAAATATGTGCAGTTAAGCTTTGTCAAGAACTGCTAATGATGCACATAAATGTTCATGGGGATATTGTGTGTGTGTCATAACTGTAAATAATTTAATATATGGTAACTTTAATTATTTATTCCTCTTACCTAATTTAAATCATTGCATTTAAAATTAACTACTAAGATTTAAATGTTAATTATATTTCTTAAATTATAAATAATGTTTCATATAGATATCAATTCAAAATCATAATGTCTTAAGCCATAAGAGATTTAAATATTAATTATGTTTCTCAAATTGGGAACGGTGATTCAAATTGTATGATAACGTAATATAACAATAGTATTTATACTAAAAATAACTGCATGTAATAACAAAATGATTGTTCATTATCAATCAAATAAAGAAAGGTAAAAATTGATTATGAAAAATAAGATTGATCGGGCTTAATAAGTCCTAATTGATTAGGAGAGTTAGGGAAAAACTAACGAATCGACCATGAATCATAATTGATATTAAAAAAAAAAAAACAATTGACCACAACTAAAGTTTATATGGTGGATTAAAAGGTTTAATTCTACTTATAATTGAAATCCTTGACAAATTAAATTAACAACGTAGTATAATTTAGTTAAGATTCATGACATTATTAACAATAAAAAAAGTTTGTATTAAGGTTCAATATATTTTTTACATGATATAAATTACTTATATGAGACTAGATAAAATTTAAATACTATATTAATATTAATATGATACATGGGATCATCCTATTATAGAAAAGGTGACCAACCTCACATAATCAATAAATAGTTCGTTAGGTTGGCATTATCATGCATTAAATAATATTTATTCAGTTTAAAATTTAAAATTTAAAAATTATTTAATAAATATAATAAAACATGTGAAGATTCAAATCCAAATTTTTCTTTTGGGTTCAAGACGCCAAGGAGGTTGAGCGATCCGATCTGGGCTAGGCCTGTATTTTGATTTTCAGGCCTAGGCTGACCAGCTTCACTGTGGGCCCCAAACCTTTCATCAGACATCTATCGCATCTTCACCGTGTGATCAACAGATTTACCACGTAAAGGCATCGAATCCATGTGGACAAAACAGACACAATAAAAAGTTCCCCTTCACCACACGCTGGTCCAAGTTTTCTCCTCTAGGGTTTTGCCTTTGGAACCCATCCATCCATCCATCAGGAAGGATCAAATCAAATCCTCCTCTCTTCCACTTCTAAATCAAACAGAGTAGATCTTCCTTCTGATTTGAACTAAAAGCCTATCAATCCTTCTCTTTTCCCTTAACTTTTGATTTTGATTTTTTTTTTTGTACTTATTGTTTTGATTTATTAAGATGGGAAGAGGAAAGTTTAAGGGAAAGCCTACCGGTCAGCGTCACTTTTCTACCCCCGAGCAGATGCGTAAGATTGTCTTCTTCTTCTTCTTTTTTTTAAAGAAATTTCAGTTGGATCTGGATTATTATTTAACCATCTATAAAGTTGTTGCTTTCTGTTTATTTTTTATTCTTGTAAAAGTTAAGGTTTTTTTTCTATTTGTTTGTAATATTCGATTTATTGCAGTTGCTGGCACCTCAACCCGTCCTCGCACGTTTAAGCGGGTATGTCTCTCGTCTTATCCCAGCTCTGATTAGTAATTGTGTTTTCTATGTAATTGTTTTGGTGAAGTTGATACTGTGTGTGAGAGAGAATCTGTATTTAAAATGCTCAGGAGGAAGCTGAGTATGAAGAGGAAAAGAGGGAAGAGGAATCTGAGGAGGAATCCGAAGAAGATGATCCTGATGTTAGTAATTATTAAAGTATTTACATTTTTTATTTTTTATTTATTTGGAATGGCTTGTTAATTGGAAATTGGTTGAATAATGTTTAGCAAAAGCGGAAAGGAACTCAAGGTATTATTGAGATTGAAAATCCTAATTTGGTGAAAGCGAAGAACTTGAAAGCTAGAGATGTTGATGTAAGTTTCGATTTCTATGCTTTTTTAGTAATTATATTAGATCGAGAAGTAATGTTGTTATTATTTGGTGTTTTCAGACTGGGAAAACAACAGAGCTTTCAAGGCGTGAAAGGTTTGCATATTGTGTATTGAAGAAGAATTCGTTTTTGTTGAGATGTAGAGAAGATATCAAACTGTTATGGTTGTTCTGAAACAGGATATAATATGTTGCTCTTAGGGATCACCCTTTAGGGTTCTAGATTATACCTGAAGAAATCTTGTTTGACAATGCTTGCTATGATCTTTTGCAGGGAGGAGATAGAGAAACAAAGGGCTCATGAGCGATACATGAGGCTGCAAGAACAAGGGAAAACAGACCAAGCTAGGAAAGACTTAGGTAAGAGATTATATGCTCCTTGGGTCTAATATTTTGTATTTGAGCATGGATTGAAGGTATTTTTATATCTGCCATATTAGTTTGGTAGGAAGTGAAACAGTCACCTCTAATGATTTAGATGTCATAAAAATGGTGTGCTATTGTATGGTGTGACATGGTTAGCATGTCTCAGGTTTGTGGGCTTATCCGACCAATATTACTCTTAACAATCTCATTAGATTTCTGTGAGATGGCTTTGGTCGAAGAATGTTTCTTTCCTTCTGTGCTCTATTTGCAGCCAACATATTTTTCCATCTTTGTAAGTTTCATATTCTATTTTTCATGCCAGAACGATTGAGTCTCATCCGCCAGCAAAGGGAGGAAGCTGCAAAAAAGCGAGAAGAAGAAAAGGCTGGTAAGGTTCTAGGAGAAACTGCTTTGCCCTCCATTTTCATGTTTTCTTGTAAATGATAGAAACTGTGTTTTTTCAGCCAAGGAGCAGAAGAAAGCAGAATCACGGAAATGACCATAGGAGGAAAGTATCGACAATTAGTGCCCTCCATAATGTGCTAGAAAGAACTTGCTAGTTGGCCTATAATCTTCCTATCTTCCTGGACAATGTTATTGGTTTTGAAAAGCAAATAGATTATTTCATGCTTTTTAGAAGGTTGAACTTTAATTTGTATACAGAATATTTTTATTGTATTGTATTTGAACATCCAGCAGTAGCATTTGATGCTATTCTGAATTCCAATTCTCAACCTATTTGTTCGCAGCTTACTACGTGTCTTCTTGGGAATGCCTGAACTGTTGCCCTTGCACTATGATTACCATTATTTGTTTTATATTATTGAACATGATTTGTCACTGTTGTGAGTCCTCGAGGATGGAGAATCCAGTTATGGTGCGATTTTTTTTCTTCTGCAAGCCCTCAACTCTGGCATTGTCGGCGGACTAACCGAAGGATTGGGTGAGTTGCTTGCAAAAATTGCTGTTAAAATGCTTTGTGGTGTCGCGTAACTTGGGAAGCAATGTATGGCACATTGGAAAGGTACTTGGTGTGCTCAGAGTGTTTTCTATTTCAATATTTTACTTTATTTCTAGTTTTTACTTTTTAATAAAAAATTAGAAAGACTTCTCACTTTTAATGTTTTAAAATATTATTTCCATTAAGAAACTAGAAAGTATCTTCATACTGTCTTTTAGGATATTTTTCACTTTTTGACCTTTTTACTTTTATTTTTTCTCATCTTAAAAGCTAACGAATTCTCTCATTTTAGCGTTCTTCATTAGAATTAAGGGATAACTTGGTAGATGCATGAAGGAGTCAAACGACCATAAACTTATTAAAAACTTGAGCAAGCTTATAATTATAACATCGCATTGATTTAAATACGATATAGTTCTTACATGTCTATAATTTAAATCAGATGCGTTACATGAATAAGTTGAAAAATTATATTACCAATAAAATAAATTTTTAGCCTTGAGCTTTCAATATTACATGCTCCGTCAGAGCCAGTCTTTACGGCAAGCAAATACTTTATCTGGAGAAGAACAACAGATACAGAACCATAACATTTTTAGGATTCAAAATGGGCTACAAATTCATCTCTAGTTCTTAAAAATAGTAACATTTAGACTGTTGAATGTTTTTGGTCAACATAGCATATTGTCGTATGGTCAGATAAACCTGTATGGAGTCCCAAAGAATACAATCTTTAGGCTCTCTCTTCATGATTAAGCTAATAAAATCTCGGAAGAGAAACATTTCGAAACTTTCCAATAATCATGACGAGCAACATCCAGCCTTTTTCACAGCCGAGACATCATCTCTGCTTCCGACATTAATCGTCTGTCCTTTGGGCAAGTATGTTGACTCATCTCCAACGTCAAGAGCCTTCCTGCTTACAACACGGTAGATCTGGGCCAGCACTTCTGTGAAAGCATTTTCAACATTCATTGACTCGAGAGCAGAAGTCTCCATGAAAAACGTGCTCTCTCTTTCAGCAAAACCCTTGGCATCCTCAGTGGCAACTGCTCGGAGGTGACGAAGGTCTGCTTTATTTCCTACAAGCATGATCACATTGTTAGCATCTGTGTGATCGCGAAGCTCCTTTAGCCATCTCTCCACATTCTCGAATGTAACATGGCGGGTTACATCATAGACTAGTAAGGCTCCAACAGCTCCTCGATAGTATGCACTTGTTATAGCACGGTATCTTTTGAAAACGAAAAAAAAAAGAGTTAGAAATAAGACAGCCGAATTCGTTACATCATCATCTAAACAAGAGATCTTCATCACATACTGTGGGAGTCATTATTCAGGAGTTGCCCTCTCCCCTCTTAATTACAAGAAGGTAGGGTCCATGAATAATTTTCACGATGAATCCCATGTTTATACGAGAAAAGAGGGTGCAATTCTTGATATACCTAATGGCTTCTCCATTTTGCTTGAATTGTAGAATTATAAAACCAAATAGAAACGTTGGACAACGAAGGCGTTGCTTGGTCATATTTAATCTAGCCCTTCTACTTTGTAAAATGATCATAACAAGGAAGGATTGCAAAAATTAATCAAATCCCAAATCATCAAGGTAATGCCAAGAGAGTCTTAATTCAGATTAATAAACTGTAATTTCGTAGATCCCAAAAATCACCTTCACATCACCCTGTAGTTCCTTATAATACAATCTACCGGTTATTCTGAATTATGGATGTTTAACGTCAAACCCACCACCGTTCCATCCTGATCATGGGCATGGAACAAGTGCAAGTAGTTACAATTGCACAGCCGTGCATTGTCAACTACGCAAAGCATTTCTTTCGCATCAAAAGTGGCCAAGTCTATCACCATTAATGTACGTGAGAATTCATTATATTGAATTCCACATTGAACAATTCATCATGTTAATAGCCTATAATTTTCTCAGTAATTTAATATTTATAGTTACTGAGAATTCAAGAAAAGCCAATATTCCAATCCAAATAATCAAAATCACAACCCACATTGTTATATATTTTTTTTCTTTTTGTAAAAAACAACAAGATCATGACATGAAAGAAAAAAATAACGTGGGTAAAGAGGGATTGAATTGGATGAGAGATCTAGAGGAAACAAAGAGGAAGGGAATGTGGGGTTACCTTTCTTGGCCAGCAGTGTCCCAAATCTGGGCCTTAACGATTTTATCATCAACGCGAATGCTGCGAGTAGCAAACTCGACGCCAATGGTGGATTTGGATTCGAGACTGAATTCATTTCTTGTAAAACGAGACAAGAGATTGGATTTGCCGACGCCTGAATCACCGATCAATACCACCTTAAACAAGTAATCGTAATCATCGTCAGCTCTATAGGCTCCCATTTTATGGGTTTCTTTCTCCTTTTTTGTTTACGTCGTTTTAGCCACCTTTTATATTGAGTTAAGGTTTGGAGAATGACAGCAGGGAAAGGATTCTCTAAAGCAAATTCAGCAATGCTGTTTTTTAAATACAAGAGGTGGTTTGTGTGGGTTTTTTTTTTTTCTTCTTTCTCTTTTTTTTTAATAAAAAAATGAAGGAATTATGGGCTTTTTATTTGGAATAAAGTTATGTTTTTTTTTTCTTTTTTCTATTGACTTGCACCAATTACACAACAATTCTTCGGTGAATTGTTGCATGAAAAATAATCTTTTGCCAAATCATCATCTGTTCAGATGTGATGTACACGAGATTCGATTAGAAATGTATTTAATTTCGCCGGAGGCATGGCCTTAAAAAATATAAACTGAGTTTCACCCCTCTTTTCCTTTCTTAAGAAGAAGATTCAATGAATTCTTCATAAGTATGTTTACAAGTGTTTACATATTAATATTATAAAAATTAGTGTTATTAATAAACCTAATTTACAGGTCTAAAAAACCTTAAAAAAACAACTTTATAAGCTTGAACTATCATATTCAAGCCTAACTTTTATTAAGGTGCATGGACAGACTTTGACATTGTAGCTTGAACTTATACTAGGCATGCTACCTAATGCTTACAGAGGCTTAAGCTACCATGCCTAAGCATGACATGTTTAGATCCATAAAATATATATGGATCTATTTTTCATCTCTAATGAGCATAGATACTTTATCTAAACTCAATACTTTATTGAAATTTTTTTTTAAAATCTCACGCGGATCTCTCAATACTTTATATTGATCTAATATATATAATTTTGATTAGAATACAACTTCAAATATAACAGGAATAAAGTTACACTATAACCTCTCCTCTCCACAAAAATACAAGACTCATAAGCTATAAATACTCTATGAATTATTCAAGTTTCAAGTTCATAATCTTTTTATTATCAGTATTTTTAGCATATATATTTTCAGAGTTTATCTCTTTAAATATCATTGTATTTTATCTCTCTAAAAATATACTTAAGCATCTAAGAGTTTTTAAATCTATAAAAAAAGATATTTTACAGGTATCAACCATTTTGGCTTACTACGCAGTAGACACCAAACACTAACCACCTTAACTAGAAAAAATTAATAAAATTATTAGAACCAAGAGATTAACCAATTATCAAACAATAAGTCTTATTCCTAAACTACTTAGATTTTTTAGAACATCATCAAATACATATGTATCAAATACCATTAGAATTCTTTATATCCAATGTTGGTAAATATATATTATAATTGTCATTAAAATAAAAATAAATGCAGTTAGAGATGACAATTATGAAATGGTATTATAACAATATTTAAAACTTAATTTTGTTATGGTAAATTCTATCTCACTTGTAAATGAGCTTTAACTCAACTAATATATATATATATATATAACTTATTAGTCTATCAATTGATTATGTGCTTGTTAGTTATTATGTTGAAGTTTATGTTTTTAATCGATGTTGCGTGATCACTTTTCCTGCGCATGCAAAAACTAGCAAAATAATCAGTATGATTATGTTAGTTAAATTTGAGAACGTAAAATCATTCTAAATACGTTGAAAACAAGGCTTTGATTGTATTTACATTTTAAAAATATTTTTTTAAAAAATTAAAATTTTTTTATTTTTTTATTTCAGATTAATATTGTTTTAATATTTTCAATTTTTTTTTATATTCTGATATTAAAAATTATTTTTAAGAAATAAAAACAAATTATATTAATATATTTCTAAATAAAAAAATATTTTAAAAAATAATTACAACTCCACTCCCAAACATCTCAAATCTTCCTCCCTCATCCTTATCAGAATAGTGAGTACAGGTGATACGTGTCACTAATTCATTGTGAAATAGACATTATTGGATCATTCACTTATGTTAACCTGCACTTCAGATCAAATATGTTTCGAAGTTGAAAATGATAAAAAAAAATATAAACATTGTTAATATGTTTCTACGTGGGAGTTGATGGACATGTATGATTTGATTAATTTAAAAATAATTTAAATAAAAATATATTGAGATGAAATATATTAAAATAAAAATATATTGGATTAATTTAAGTTAACTTGTTAAATTAACAATTCGGGTCATGAAAAGTAATAATCTTATAGAAAATAAATCAAAATCAATTATAAAAATCAATTTCTAATTAAATTGAGTGATAAAATAAAAAAAACAAAAAAAAACCATCTTTATTTCTAGTTAACCTTTTGAACCCGCAATCTAGGTAAAAAACTTAAGATACTTATATAAAAAAATAAATTAAAATAAATTATAAAATTCAATTAATAGTCAACTTAATATTCAAAAATAAATTTTTTAAAAAATTAAAGAATTGTTCGAGTGAACGATGATTATATGAGGAGATGAAAAATAATTTCACATCCCCTATCAGTTTTTGTTAATATTCAAGTCCCTGTAAATTTAGCAGTATTTCATTTTAACACTTATTTTGCAAACGTTTTTACTACTTTGCATATAGTATCCCCAAGATTTCTAGTGAGACACATGCTGTTAACGAGCCAAGAAAAGCTCGTGGAACTCCAACGTTTTGTGTGTATGTAAATGTATTTGTAATTTTTCCTTTAAAAGTTCCAAACATATAATAATAACCTATATAAAAAATTATATATATATAAAAATACCTTCCACCATCAAATATCGATGCACCATGGTAAATTTGTGGAATTATATTTTTTAATCATAGGATCGATTTTGAGAAATTTTCAACAATAAAAGCTGAGATGGAACATTTGTAAATCTAAAAAAAAAAGAAAAGAAATGGAACATTTCAAATTTTAAATTAATTAAAATAAGGTCAATATTTATAGATTATGATTCCATATTACTCCTTGAGTATGACTTTTATTAACAAAAACTAAAAAAGAGACAAATTCACTCTTCACTTTCTCATAATGTACATTGTTTATTGAAAAAGTGTTTTGGTTTTTTTTTAATAGATTTTTTTTTAATTTTATTATTTAATATTAGATTTATTGGGATTAAGTTTCACAATTTATTTTTATATTTTGTTCTATGGGTTACTTCGATTTTATGACCGGGGTCGCGGATTTGGTGAGTTAACTTAGGTTGACTCGAGTTTTTTTATCCTTTCTTAATTAATTTGTTTTTTTCAATTTTATTGTTCAATATTGAGTTAATTGAAAATTGAGTTTCATAATTGATTTTAATTTTTTTATAGGGTTATCATGATCTCATAACCAAAGTAGTGGTTTGGTAAATTAACTCAGGTTGACATAGATCATTTTTTTTTTGTCATTTATTAATTGAATTTTTGTTTTAAATTTCATCCTTCAATATTGAGTTTATTGAAAATTAAGCATCATAATTTATTTTGATTTTATTTCTAAGAAGTTATCTTAGTCTCATAACCATGATCGTAGGTTTATTGAATTAACTCAGGTTAACTCGAGTTTTTTTTTGTTCTTTTTAATTGATTTTGTTTCAATTTCATCATTAAACATTAAATTAATTAGAAATTGATTCTATGGGGTTATCTCGGTTTGATGACTTAGGTCATGAATTTAGTAGGTCAATTCAAGTTGACTCAAATAATTTTTCAGGGTCCATTTTTTAATTAAATTTTGGTTTTCAATTTCATTTTTCAGCATTAGATTTATTGGAAATTGCACCTCATAATTTATTTTAATTTGCTTCCTATCGATTTCAAGGTCTCATGAACCAGATCGTTGATTTTATAAGCGAACTTGAGTTAACCCAGGTCAATCTTATATATTGTTGTCTCAATATTTTTTTGTAAAACATATGTTGTCTTGAATTCTTTTAATTAAACTATATTTTTAATGGTTGTTTAAGTTGTCATTCAACTAACTGAATCGACCGAGTCATATTAGATTAACCCTTACACAATATTTTTTTTGTAAGATAAAAAAAATCATTAGATCAACAACGTAACATATATATGTCAAAGAACTAGTTCTCAGTTAAAAATATACATTTTTTTTTTGCTTATTATTA
The DNA here is from genome assembly GCA_964019445.1 of Populus tremula. Lineage (NCBI taxonomy): Eukaryota > Viridiplantae > Streptophyta > Magnoliopsida > Malpighiales > Salicaceae > Populus > Populus tremula. The sequence continues at coordinate 11,340,690 of CAXHTJ010000003.1, read as the reverse complement.
AAATTGCCAAATGTATTACGAGAATTTATTTAACTAAGTGTTTGTGTTATTAGTTCAATTTGTCATCACAAAGTTAACCTAAAAGTTATATTTATTCATTTTTAGTAAAACAGTGATTTGTTTTTTATTTTTCACTAAGCCTAAATTTGAGTTGATTGGGTTAAATAATTGGCTCAATTGAGTGGGTTTGATCCATGATTTGGATGGTTTGATTAAAAAATACCTAACTACACTAAAATGTGATGTGTTTTAGAAAAATTTGCTGACCAAGCCATGTTTAAAAACCATGTTTATGACACTGTTTTACGTTTTCCTATCATAAAGTTCTTTTTTAATTTTAGCAAATTCAAGTAAAAATATTATCAAGGATGGACTTTTTTCCTCTATATATGTAAAACAATGTCATTGATCTTAAAAGAATAAATAGTGTTGTTACCCATTTTTTGTTTTCGCACAAAAAATGAAACACACACACACATAGAAGGAATCCAAAAAAATAATAGGAGTTAAAAAAAGATGCTGGAACGCTCATAAAATGACTAGAAATTAGTTGAAGAGTTTTAAAAATATAAAAATTAAAATTTGACAGTATAGTTTTTAACTGGTAAGAGCCCTATTGACAAAGAAAATTCAATTTTGAAAAAAAAAATCTAAATTCAGATGTTTATAGACTCAATTAAATTTTATCTAAGGTTTAATGGAATTTATGAAGGGTTTGATTGCAAGAAAAATTGATTTTTAAGTCAATTTAGACTTTTATTAGAAGAAATTAAAGTTCTACGGTTTAATTATAATTTTTGAGTCAATTGTTTTCTTCTAGGCCAATATTAAAATTGTTTTCTTTTAGCATGGCCTAGATATTAAATTCTTTTATTGATGTTAGAATGGTTATGTTTTACTTGATAGAATAAGAATCTCTTACTAATAAAGACTTTTCTTTAACCATAGATGTACCAACAATTAGAAAACACGAAAAGACCTTAGATTTTGTCAGACAATAAAACAATACAGCTTACCTTAGGTTAGACGTATTTGGAGGTGCTAATACATTTTTTTATGCAACTAGTCAACGTAGTCTATCTTTGAAACCAGTTAGGATTTCTAATGACTAAAATACTAGGTGATGACTCTTTTCACATATAAAAAACAAGAATTCATTGTCTTTCTATATTTGCCTGATAGATACTGATATGAGAGTGGATTTTTCACCAACGATGCTATATACGTGCAAAAAATATTACATCAAGCGTAACATTTCGAAGGGAATTCTATTTTAAATTACAAAAAAAAAATAGTTCGAATCCAAACTTTTTGGAAGAGGCCGGGGACATGAGCTGAGGGAAATAGAAATTCAAGTATTCAAAACTAAGATGGTATTTGGCTAAGATCGATACAACAACTGATCTTGCGATAAGTCGTATTTTGTAATGTATTAATCTTTGGATTTAAACTTTATTATCCTAACATTATTTCTTAGCGGGAGAACCACTTGGCTTATCACGCACGCGGGTCTGAAACTGCATGCACCAGATTGTCAAATGTCCAATGCTTTCCCATACATGTAAATGGATTGACCACAGAGATGTGGGTTCCTAGTTGATCATGACGATGCACCCTAACTAGCTAGATAAGGCCATGGAACTGGGGCTAGAACAATCCCATCGAGCTCTCTGTTCTTACACAGAATCCCTACGGTGGGAGCATGTAGTGTTGACCATAAATCAGTCACCACTTGCTGCTGCCCCTGCATCTAGTTTTCCTGGCACCCAAAATCACAGCCTACGGACAAAGAAACAGCCACCGTATTTTCCATTTCTTGGTTCTTTTTCCACTCACTTTGGATACCCCAACTCTTGTAATCCACCCAAAAAATTGCAGCCTGAGGACAAAGAGATTGGTTTTCTAAGGAGCTTTTGTGGTCATGGTCATCATACCTGATGGTTCATGAAAACCACAGTGCTCTGTGTTGTAAATGACGTAGATGAAGAATTTTGTGACAGAAGAGTGGTAATTGATACATCCAAATCGCTTAGTCAAATCGAAGTAGAAGTGAGTATTAGCACTGTTATCGCCAGTGTGCACGTAAATAATCTGCACCAATCAATCAAAAAAGTTGACCCTCCCGTCAACAACTACTCCTATCTCTGGTCTGTATGTTCATTTCTGCCACAAAAGTTTAAATTCATTGGATATTATTCGTCGATAACACCAATCCTTTCCGTTTTCGTATCAGTTTCTATGATTCGCGCAAGAAAGTTGTTCTAATTAGGGCTATTTGTTTAAACCCTTGGGATACATGTGAATTGGATTCTTTGAACCCTAAAATCCTGGATGGGAGATGCAACAGTACACTTGGAACCTCGAAGGAATGTAATAATTAAACTTGAACAGAGAGTTAATATAAAAATATTTTTGAGGGATTATCATCTATGATATTTTTCAGTGTTTTGAAGATTTGTTGAAATGATATTAAAATACTTTTAAACTAAATAATCATAAATTTGAATGCTATCATCTATAATTATTCTTCTAATTAAATTAAAAAGTTTAATGATAATACAAGGACAAGTCTATGCAATGCAAGGAACTTAGGTTCGGGGATGTATTAGTGAATAAAAATAAAATCATGGAAAAACCTCAATTTAATCCACAATGTATTATGCATTATCAATTAATTTTATTTTTTTTATTTTATCAATTATACTCCAAATATAATATATACAAATATTAAACAATTTATTTTTAAATATATTAAACAATTAATACATAAAAGTTAAGAATAAACCACTAACTAAAAACCTTTTATCTTTTAAATAGAATTTAAATTTAACTATATATTAAATTTAATAGAACATGTAAACAAAGTTTTAGATCTTTCTATAGATAAAGAAGGTGCTTGGAGGAAGTGTTTTTACGAATAAATCTTATTCAAAAATACTAATTATCATCTGCCGCAAACAAATGTAAATGGAGTTCCATGACACCATGTGTGCCTATGAAATTTAATTTAAATACTACCTTAGGTTGCTAGGAAGTAAATAACTAGGGTAATTATTGCATAAGTTAGCGAAGAAGCTAAAATCATCTGGCAGTTTTAAACATGTAAATGTTAATGTAAGTTTTTTAATCTAAATTTGAAATTGGTTAGGGCAGCAATAAATAGATTAAGATTTTATAGGGTAGATTCAGCCCATGGCACGCTGTATTTCCCAATAAAATAAATTTATATTTTTTCAAGTATAGTTTACATCTGCCCTAGAATTTCTTCCAAGAAACCACTACGAGGCGGTCGAAGTCATGGTAACAAGCCAAATGACAAATTCATGAGGCTACAGTATGGATTCCTTCAGCAACAAGTCAAACCTAAAAGCTGGCAGAAAGTATGGGAATGATATCAGCTCAGTTGGATTATCCGCAAACATTCACTTCCCACATGAGTACATGTACATGAATCCATTTTCTCCTAGCGACACCCTAGGGGGTGTATACCGTAGACTATACGATATATATAAATTGATAAGCATATTCCATATATATATATATATATATATATATATATTGCTTGAACAAGGAACAAAATACATTTGGTCCACAAGTTCTAATGTTATCTTAGATCCAATATTAAAAGAAAGTCCATAACTAGATGTTCGAACAATATAATAAAATAAAAAAAACTAATTCAAACCCTAAGAAAGAGAGAATTAGAAACAAAGATCACAAGCACGGAACCACAGCTAGCTCCCGTCTCCTCAGAGCTAGCTTCCACGCTTCTATATCTGCAATCAGAGAAAAATTCACCAACAATCCATTTAGTAAACAAAACCTTCACTGTTCACAGAGAGGAAATAAATGTAACTTTACGTATATTGATCAATTTGTGTGCGTCAACTAACTGGCTCACATCCTAAAATTTCATGGTGTATGGCACGCTTTTCTGTATTCAAACCCCAATGCCAATCGGTTAAGAAATTCTTGGTCAACCAATAAATACATCACCTTCATTTCTTCTCAAGAATCTAAATCATAAAATGGATGAAAAATGGCTTCATGAACGGAAGAAAATGGTCTCAAGAATCAATAGAATCAAACTCACATGTTCACTAATGGAAAGGGGTACCAAATAGTAGAGAGCGCCATGCTGGAGTGACTCCAGGGTGATACCCCACTCGTTGGTGAGAACAGGCTGACCAGAGGAGTGAATCAACAAAATATCATCACCGAAAGCTTCTCTCACATTGAAGGGTCCCATAGCTACTTCAAATGCAACATCATTGATAAACACCGTCGACCTTTCATTGCCACCGGACACCCCTAGACCTGACAACCACAGAATCATTTTCTCTGAAAAAGAATGTCAAAGCTAAAGCCATGGTCAATCAAGCCATGCACACGTCCATCTAGACAAAAGATCGCAAATTGGGGATCCAAAATGACAAATCTCGCATCTTTGAGTCCTATATACAGTATATGTTTTTTTTTCTTTCGTTCAATAAATAAAAGATCTGCTACTAAAATGTTTGATAGATATTATTCTTCGGTCACTTTCATTAAATCTTGGGTCAATTTAGCCCCACTTGGTAAATTTGTATCAATTCATCAAAAAAGAATCTTGGTACCATCACATTTCAAGAACATGCTTGGTGCTTGTTCATCACGTGCTTGCAAGAAGGGCATTAAGCAAAACTCTAAAACTAGATAAAAAATTTGTTACCTTGAATTTGACTAATGGTGGATTGAATGGAAACAGTACTAGTGTTGGCTGAAAGAGGGAGAGGAGGAGCAAGATCGATGCTATGAGTAACTGGGGAGGTGGGAGTGTAACTGAGCTGCGGTTGCATCTTTAGGTTTCTCTCTTCATGGTTTACTTTTTTTGAAGCACTGGAATTCGTTATCTCACTAAGCAAGAGACTAGGGCAAGGCCCAACTGTGTGATCTTGAACATGAACCACACTTGATAGCTCAGAGAAGCAAAACCCTTGAGTAAAAGCCACAGTTTCCCCTCCAGTCTGTTGAACGGGGAAGAAAAAGGGTTCAGACACAAATTCATTTTGGGCTTGAAAATAGGTCTGGCTAACTGAACTGTTTGGCGAATTGGAAGCATCAATAAAAGTGGGAGAGCTCAAAGAGAGAGTCCTTTTGGACACTTTTGGAGATGATTTTTCTGAGGAAGATGATAGAGACGATGGAGCTGTGAGAGAGGTAGTCACAGGTTTGGTGGTTGAAGGGGTAATTTGTTGTTGTTTTGAGTTTTGAAGATTTCTCAGCTTGTGTTTGCTTCTTGATTTTCTGTTTTGAAACCAGTAAAAGACGTTGGCATCACCAACTTGGCCATACTCTTGTAACTGAGCTCTGATCTTCCGTATCTCATCCCTTGGTGGATTAACCATCCCAGAATTGAAGATTGCTTCCAAAATGCGAATTTGCTCAGGTTTTGGGTTCCATCTCGGCTTTGGCTCTGGACTTCTCTCTTCACATCCAGGAACTGCTTGCAAAACATGGTTTAGATGTACACAATCTATTAAAAGCCCTCATAAAAGTAGCCATAGTATGATCATTTTAACGAGAACTTTCTCGGGTTGGAATTATGTAGTACACACTGTAAATCATTCTATTATCTGTCAACAATTAATATCACTTCCAGAGGACTATATAAAAAGGATAATTAAGAATACATTTATATAGATAATGACAAATTCATGAGTGATGAAGTGGGTGACGGGCTAGAAAGCCTAGGCTTTGTTTAGGAGTGAAAAGCATATGCGACTATGATTGTAGAGAAGTATGAAAAAGGATAGAACTTACTTAAAAGATAGATAATCTATAATTGCAAATTTTAGTGTTTATTACCTGATGCGTAGGGGTTTCTGTGGCAACCAGTTGACATGAGAGATGAAGGGTTGATGTCATGCTGCCATTGGTGGTGGTGGTGAGGGTTGCAAGGTTTCGACTTAAACAAACTAGGCCAGTGTCTGTTTGATGAAGCCATGATGACAAAAGGTCAAAATCTTAATAAGTTAAACACCTTACTCTACAGTAGTCAATAAAAAGAGAACCAGAAGAGATAATATATAAGCCCTTTAGGTGCTAGCTTTAGCTTGCGGTGTTGAATGCTCTAGCTTGGCAAAACACAACATCCCTTCTTATAGCCTCTTCACCTACCCCTGCGTTCATTTTGTCTCAATTAATAAACAGTGCTCCCCAGCTCCCAAAGAAAATAAATAAAAAAGAAAAACAATCAGATTATATATGTATAAAATGCTATTGAATATGGAATAATTAAGTTTATAAAATAGACAGAACCACACAACAGGAATCGCCTGTGACAAGATAAACCAGAAAGGAAATGAAAATAAATAAAAAGGGAGGAGGGAAAGTACACTCCCATCCCTACCCTTCAGTTTTGCATTAAAACTGAAATACTTGTACTATACTCAAAGTACAACCCAATCCCTTCGAACAAGAGGCAAAGGAGATAAAGAAAGAATACATGCTGGGTACTTAATTAGAATCTTTATCAGAGTTGACACATGCAGAAGCTCTTAATAAAAAGTAAAATAAAGTGAAACGAGAGAGAGAGAGAGAGAGAGAGAGAGAGGGAGGGAGAGGTAGTAGCTTTAGAGAAATGGGTACTTCTCATCGGTTTGTCTCTTTCTTTTTTCATGTACTAGAAGTATATTTTCTTTCCTTACTCAGATTTCTAAAGAGTGGATTCTCTTGCTTCATCACTTTGGTTTGCTTGCAGGTTATTAATGGCGGTGAGAGAGGGGATAATAAGTGAGGGATTATTCTAATGGAAGAGGTTGTTGCAGGAATAAATAGGGTAGAGAGGATGGTGTGGAGTTTGAACTTTGAAAGTCAACAAGTTAAGCGGTGGCATAGCAATTCGCATGTAGGGTTTGATTGGAAAATGGTGGTGGTACAGTAATTGCTTGCTCGACTTATTTTGGGCAAAGTAAGCCGTGCTTTGGATTGACTCGAGGGCCTTTATTTATTTTTTGTTGCTTAGAATTTTACTATTAGTCAAGCGTGATTTTACTTGTCAAAGATTCATCAATGTTTTATCTCTACGTTCTTAATTCCAAATCTTCAAAACCGAGTTGATTAAATGCTAAACTGAAAATTTGGACTTGAACAGGAGAGGAGATAAGACTGGAGCAATACTTGCTGATTTTAGAGAGACAAAGGTTAAACCCAAAATCAAAAGTACATTTTTTTAATTGTTTTTTTTTTTTAAATTGATTTAGATTAACATCCGAGCTTTCAACCGAATCAATATTCCTACGATAAGAACTTGTAACTATGTAAGAGAGGATGAAACATACCTTTATTTTATTTTAGATATTTTAGATTAATACGGGTGTTTGAACTAGTTTAGGCGTACCTTGATTAATTCCACGGACTCTGAAGTTAACAATCATATAAACTTTTAGTAGTTATAAGATTTATAAAACTCAAACTAATAATCTATAAAAAACAAACACAAAACCTGACTAGTCAAACTATATCCTTGAAAGTTAAATATATATTTATTTTATCATCTTCAAAAATTACATAAAATTACATTAAAATAACAATTAGGTTTTTAGCACATGTTAAATTATTATAACAATCCAAAAGGACCAAAACTAATTTAATAATATCTCTAACACTCTAACACGTTCACCAATCAAAACTTTTTCACAATTAATGTTTTTGACGCATATTATTATTATAACAACCCATAAGATATTTTTTTTAGTTACAACTACTGAAATGGTTTTATATATTATCTCTCATAACACAAAATGAATTGATATGACTTGAGGTGTAATAAGACATGGCAGGTTCTTGTTCTCTATAATTTGTTCTGGGAGGTTATAAGTTATTTCTAAACTTTTCAAATTTCATGCTTGGAACCTTTTTTTTTCTTCTTCCGGGTAACAATTTTGAAAACTGCTCATGATTAGCATGTAGTACCTTGACAATTAATGAAAAGTCCTCCCGTGTATTTCAGGTATTTTTACTTGTTAACACCATTTTTTAAAAGAAAAATGTTAGTCAAATAACATAAATAAAAAAAATAATAAAAGAGCACAGTTTGGTAAATCTTGCATTTTAAAAATATGATATTTAAAGTTTTTGCTGATAAGAAATATTGTATTTCAAAAACTTTAAAATGTGCTAGCACAAAAAAACAGAATGAATAAAAAAAGAATTTTAAAAGCACATCGAAACTACAATCATGACACCATTGGCATCATCAAAAAAACATTTAACAAGAGAAATTCAACAACATCAATAAAAATCTTTAATGGTATACAGAGTGGGCCACACTCGCCGTTTAAAAACAAGTGAGAATTACAATTATGAGAAGAGAGGAGACAGACGAAAGAAAGAAATAAAAAGACCTCGGAGACACATCGATACTCTTGTAATATCTCACATCGACGGGTGAGGAATTGGTAGCTGACCTTATTAGTAGTGTCAGTTGCTAACTTGTCACACGTGTTTTGAAGCATGCGTGGTCACTAAAAACAAATCTGTGAGAGCGGTAAGGTTCAAAGCGGACAATATCTAGCAGGTTGGGCTGGGTTATTATATTTGGTATCAGAGCCGACCTCACTGGCTGTCTGGTTGTGCCGACGAGGTCATCGGGCTCTTTAAAGGGGTGGATTGTAATATCCCACATCGACGAATGAGGAGTTGTTAGCTGGCCTCATTAGTAGTGTTGGTTGCTAACTTGCCAGACACATTTTGAAGCCATGCGTGGTCACCAACTGTTCCTATATGGCCATAAATCTAGGCCTTATAATCATAAATTCATCACCCAACACTTCATAGTGTCAGCATCATTGTCTTTATATAATTGTTTTCTAAATATTTCCTACACCAAATAAATAAACCTACCCATTTATTTTTTAATTTTATGTGTTGATATTTTTATAGTGTATTTTGCTTGTATATTTAAGTGTTTTGCAAATTTTTCATAGAGAATTAAAGTTTGATTTATATGTTAGAGTTTGTTTGGGATTTAAGAAAATTTAAATTTGTTTATAATTTGATGAAATTGATTATGATTTTATAACTTAGGTGTGTTATACTGAAAGAAATAATGGGTTATTTAATGGATAACAATCATATTTTATCAATTTTATTGTTATGTTGGAAATTTTAGAAAAACTTATTTTTCATGGAATTGATAAAAATTAAATGGTAATTAATTTAGATTAAATAAGTTTGAATTGAATAAATGATAGATAATTAGTTGAGTAATGATTACTTATTGTTAATTAGATTTATTTAGTTAATATTTTAACGCATCATTTTATTTTTGTACAAAAATAATAATTGGTTATTAGGTTGTGAATTCATTTTTAATCACCAAATTTGAATTTTGAATTGATTTTTAAATTATTAATAAAAATAGTCATCAGTATTCCACATAGGTTTTCTAAGTAATGAAATATCGTTCTTGGATGTACCAATATTCACCGCAAAGGTTGTACATGGAAGATAACCGTAAAGGGGTTAAGGGCTTTATTAATTTTAAAGTTTCAAATCCAAAGAATATTAGTGGAGGTGGACTTAAATGTCCATGTGTGAAGTATAAAAACAAAATTTGCATGACTAGATGTTGTGATAATATATATTTTAAAAAAACATGTTTATTGAGAAATACTTATTTTGGTTTGTATATAGAGAACCCTATGCTCTTTAAGAGACCATATTAGAAAGGATTTTTTGCTCAACATCTTGTTCTAGCAACATACATGAAGTTTTAGATGATAATAGTATTCATTCTAGAAGTATGGTAATTGACGCAATACAAATAAATCATGGTTATTCAGGTGAAGGTTAAACATACATGAAGTTTTAGATGATAATAGTATTCATCCTAGAAGTATGGTGGTTGACGTGATACAAATAAATCATGGTTATTCAAGTGAAGGTTAACATGTATATGAAGAACCAAAAGTAAATGCAACTATTTTTTTGAAATTTTAAAAGATTTTGATGAACAATTATAAGATGTGTGCATAAATCACAATAAATAATTAACCATTTCATGAGTGTTTATCTTCAAGTTAGATTATGGTACGAGTGAGGCCATTTATGATAGCATCATTGAATGGGCAAAAAAAATTTTACTTACTAAAAGAAAACTTATATGCTACAAAATCCATGATGAAACACTTTGACCTAAGATACCAAAACATTAATGTATGCCTAATTTGTTGCATGTTGTACTACGGTGCAAAATGTGTGGGAATGCTTAGTGTAAACTCAATACAGGTGAGGGAAAGACACTTATCACATAAAAAAACTAAGATACTTCCTAATCACTCCTAGGTTGCAAAGGTTTTTATGTCTCTGAAAATAGTTGAACACATGCATAGCATAATTCACATGATATAGAGGATGGAGTCATGGTACACCCTTTCGATGGTATAGTTTTAAAGTAGTTTAATAGGATGCATTTTTAATTTTCAATAGAACCACAAAACATGTGTCTTGGTTTGCGTACAAATAAGTTCAATCTATTTGGGTCCTTTGTTGCACCTTATTCTTGTAAGCCGGTCATATTAACAGTTTAAAATTTACCATGGGGATGTGTATGAGGCTCGAATTCATGTTCTTATCTATAGTCATACCCAATCTTTACATCCCGAGTAGCAATATAAATGTTTATCGTCAATCATTGATTGATGAGTTTAAATGGTAATGGGCATTCAGGGCTTTGATGTATGATGTATTAATAAAATAGAATTTCCAAATAAAAATAGCTTTGATATGAATTATAAATGATTTTCCTGTATATGAGATGGTTTCAAGATAGAGCATACATGGAAAATTAGTATGGCCATAATGTATGGAAAATAATAAGGCTTTCACCTTAATGAATGGTGGCACAAGTTCTTTTTCTTCTTCTTTCCATTAGAAGTTCTTGCCAAATTATCATTAATATAGAAAAAAATAGAAAGAACTTCTTGAAAGGTAAAGCTGAAAAAGATGTTGTACTACCAGTACTTTTGGGTGAAGAATCGTATAATGCAATCTCACAACATGAGGATATTATATTTGGTTTTCAATTTGGTAAGCAAAACTTTCATGGTTTTGGTATGATCCATATTTGACTAAAGTAAAGTATTTTTGAGAGATTCCTTATTTAAAAACTAATGTCCTTCGCCATAATTTGGATGTCATGCATATCAAGAACAATGTGTTTGAAAACATTTTTAACATGGTCATTAACAGCAAAGGAAAAACAAAAGACAGCATAAAAGCTAGAATAGATATAACTTTGTTTTGTGACTATCAAAATATAGAGTTGCTTAATGATGGGGTACGTGTCACAAAGTCCAAAACCATCTTTGCCTTAAAAAAAAAATACAACTTCTTATCTGTAAATGACTTCAGAGTCTGTGATTTCTTGATAGATATGCTTTTAACATAGCTAGATTTATGAATTTGAAGGAATGCAAATTATATGAAATGAAAAGTCACAATTTTCATGTGTTTATGCAAACATGCATTCCCTGCTTACAGGGATTTATCATCACAAGGGGTATGTGATGCACTCATGAAGATTAGTTACCTTTTAGAGATACCTTACTAGTTGCATTCTCAACATATTGAACAACTTGAAATGAACATCATTGAGATGATATGCAAACTTCAAATGATTTTTCCTCCCTTTTTTGTTGACATAATAGGGCACTTTTCTACATATGTAGTGTTTGAAAAAAAGTTAGAGGACTTGTACAATACATATGGATATATTCTTTTGAGAGGTTAGAGGTTACATGCATTCTAAGTGTGTAATGTAATTTTTTTAAAACTTCTAATTATTCAATTTATATATGTTTACCTTTATGCATATACTTGCTCAACTTTAAGATAAAGATTGAAAACAAGACATATATTGAGACTTCAATATACGAGACTTATGTTGTTAAAGAAATTTCAATATCTATCTCATATTATTTTAAGCCTCATATGAGAACAAGAACCAACCACGTTCCAAGACATGATGGTGGTAGTGAAATCCTTCTAGTGGGAATTTATCAATATTTCCCCATCATGGTCGACAATTGTCGAAGAAGGCAGTTTGGAGAAGATATTTGATAGACATGAAATTTAGATAAGTATATAATTATGAGTTATTTAATTGGAATTAATTGATCTTTTTTGTCCAATTAGTTAATTTTACAAATTTTTAAATTATAAATCATTTTCTCTTGTATTTTTATTTATGCTAAATTCTTAGTAACTTCCTTATAGGAAACTTCATCAAATTGTTTTATTTCAAACTTCATATCTTACTGAAGCTTAAATTTCTCAAATACAAGCAATGAACAATTTGGCATGTGGTTTAAAATACAATTAAGTATTTAATAATTTTTAATTGTAATAAAAATACATTGAAAGTTTAAAATTACTTTGTAACCTTTTTTTTTTTTGAACCGTTAATGGTTGTTATCTTTAACCAAGAGTACAACATCGGAGGTAATGCTGAAAGTTTGAAATTATTATCTTTAGGTCCTGAAAGAAAGATCTAATGTTATTATGGGTATTTCGTCAATGAAAATGACTTTCATAGTAAAGATTATGGAGAGGGTAAAAATACTTATAGTAATAGGATTTGTATTAAAGGATCAATTGTCAATGAATTTGAAGTTGATTATTATTAAAAGTTAGAAAAAGTGATTGAATTGCAATATCATAAAACACAATATGATACTAATAAGGAATTAGAATAGATTATCAATATGGTATGGTCAAAATTAATAAAAGAGGTAGACTTAGCAACATCAATGATATTTTTGTATTTGTCAAACAATGCCAACAAATGTATTATATATACACTATTTTCTTTATCAAGGATCATAATAGAGTTGATTGATTTAAAAACAAAAAAAACAAAAAAACAAACCTAGGAGTCATGTCTAAGTTGTCAAATATGATAATGATAAAGTAAATAGAGTATAAGATATATTTATACTAGATGAGTTAATTTATTCATATTGAGTTGCTTTATCTACCAAATTAGAAAAAGATTCAATATTCATGTCACTGAGAATACTTATGTTCATGTTCATGTTAATGAATTAAATGATATATTGAGTATCAATAGACATACAAAAGTTGATGAAGATGAAATGATTAAAGAACTTTAGTTCAATGAAAAAGATGATAATTGATATAAATATGATGAAGATTCAAACTAAGCAGTGTATTTAAAATTATTTTAGATGTAAAACATCTTGTGCAATTAAAATATTTATTGTCATTGTATAACGCACTGTACTTTATATATTTATCAAACATTTATTATTGTTGTTATGGTTTTAATGAGATGTTGTTAAATAAGTTATGAATGCAACTACTGTTGTAAATTAATTAGTTTGGATATGGGTTATAACTGATATATAAGAAAAGAAATTTTATAACTTCACCAATGAAATCATGGACAAAAATACAATATATATATATATATTATATATATATATAAATTATGAAATAATCGTTAGTGACTCAGTCGCCTGTTGTGACTTACTGACAAACTCACTAAAAAAAATAATAAAATCATCAAAGAATTATAGAGAGTTTAGAGAAGAATACATAGATTTCAACCAACAAACAACTCACTAATAAAATTGTGTTTGTAGTTTTATTGTTCTCACCGATGGACTCACTAACGGATACTAAAATCATTAAAGAATGATGAACACTAAAGTGGTTTTAAAATATTATGTCAATGATTCTATCGGTGATTTCCTGATGTGTTAAATGACCAATAGACTCATCAAAGAAAAATTTCATAGGTGAATTTAAACCCAAATATATAAGACAATTCCTAACTTTCTCCTACTTCCTTTAAAATTCAGACTCTCTCTCCACTCTTTCTTTGTTCTACCAAACAAACAATATTCTCTCTTTGTATAATTGGTCCCTCTCTCCCTCCTTTAAAATGTGGCACACCAATCTCTTTATATATCCATTAGTTAAGGTTTGATTTTTATTATTTTTTTTTTAATATTTTTTGTTGGCTCATAATTTTTTTTATAGTTGGAAATGACTCTGGAAATGAATTAAGAGTTTGATGATTAATCTCAAACAACTACAACCATTTTAAATGTGTTCAGGGTTGAAACACAAGTAGTCGTTGTATGCTAGCCTTATTTGTATCCAATCCTTATTGGGTGTTACGTTGCTTTCCATATTTTGATACTTTTTATTGTTAATTTTTTATATTATGGAATGTTAATTGAATACTCTTTGTAGTGTGAATTGGCAATTGGGAACAAATTATTTTCAAGTGTCATTTTGTATTAAATGACATTTCTTTCAAATTCTAGTATAACTATAAAAGATTTGCAACTAAATTTCTATTGAATTTATTTGGAATAGCATTATGATGATGATAAGATAATGCAGAACAATTTGGACTCTCTTTTATTATGTAATATATTATGTGTTCATCACAACCAAAAGAAAATATAGAATTATATCTTGACCTTTAGTGTTTAGACATTAGTATTAAATATTTCCCATGTTTTACCAAAGCTATATAGGTCATCATCCCATCATTATATATGCCTTTAGAGTTAACTAAAAATTCTTTATGCCGCTTAGTTATCACATATGAATACTTAAATGCATAGGTTGATCAAATGACTTTGGATGTATTTTATCACAGATGAATACTTGAATGCACATGTTAATCAAATGACTTCAGATAATTATATGTCCACTAAGATATATATATATATATATATAATTCAATATCATGTTAAAAATAAAAACAAATATCTTCGTAATACATAATGAATGGATAATTTAGTTAAACCTTTGTCTTTGCTCCATTCTATGTTATTACAAGAGAGATTTTTTTAATGAGTTGTGTTATTTTGCTGTGGAAAATGATTTGGCTAATTGTATTTGATTACCTATAATTTTATTTAAATTTTGGGTTGGGTCTCGTATAAGAAAAGAACTTCTAAAATTTCATTATAAATAGATAGATGAACTAAAATGAAAAAACCTTAAACCATAGATTGAGAGTTTAATTGAATAAGCTTAGTTATTTAGTTATATTATTTAGATGCAAAGAAAAAGTGTAGGGTCCAAATATAGTTGTGTTTTTCCAAGTAGTATATTCATGAGCCTTCGATGTATTTAGATGTCAATCATGAAAAGGCTCCTGATACACCTATTAACAACGCAAGCTCATTAACTACAGGTCATAGATCTTGAATCCTAACAACTATAGATCCTTATTATGACAAGTTAATAGTACAATAAAAGCTAGATTTAAGCATGTAATAAAGTTAATTTTCTTCAAACATAATATTAAATTAATGATTACATGTTTATATAGTTTACAATTAATTAATTGACTTTCAAGTGCACAAATATGAAAGTTGCGTAAACAATGACATTGATGATGAAAACATTAATAAAGTGCTCTGTTTCAATGGAGCTAGCTTAGAGATCATCTAGAATAAATGCACGTGGTTGATACTTGGTGAAGAAAGTTTAAGATTATTTAGTTAATAAACATTTTAAAAAAACTTATAAACTAATTATTTTATTCAAATGATTATAAATAATTTTTTTTGGTGGCATGCGACAAACTTTAAGGTTTCAAGGCAAGTCTAGAAAAATCATAGCATAACCAAGTTTTAACGTATTAAGTTTGTAATTTTTGGTAAAAAATTTAATTTTTTTATTGTTAACTTCTTCTTAGTTTAACAAACTCCTAAAACAGGTTGCATAATTTCTGGTATGACACACACACCTACACTAAAAAAAAAAAAGCGAAGTCAGAAAACTTGAGGTTAAGAAGAATTCAAAAAACATAATTTCAATTTAAATCCAAAGATTAATTAACTTGATATTATGCAATTCAAATCTCAAACACAAGTAAAAATATGGGACTTGATGGGTCCAAATATGACCTGAACAACTTAAAAAAATATAGTTTGACTAAAAAAAATCAAGACGATATCTTTTTATTTAAATATTGAGACAACAACATATTTGATCGACCTGAGTCATGAGACCATAAAATGATCTAAGTCTACTTGGGTTAATTTTCAAAATCGATGATCCTGGTCATGAAACTGAGATAATTTCATAGAAAACAATATAAAAAAATAACAAATCATAACTTATAATCAACCAAATGTTGAAGATTTTGAATGATGAAAGAGAAAAAAAATCAATTAAAAAAAATAAAGAAAACTCGAGTCAACTTAGATAACTCGCCAAACCCGTAATACAAGTTATGAAACTGAGATAACTATATATATAAAAAAAAAAACAAATCACAACAAAATTATGAAATTCAATCCAAATAAACTATATGTTGAATGATAAAATTAAAAATATATATATAAATATTTTTTTAATAAAAAATATTATTTAAATGAAAGGATGCTAACAAAACTGGAATGTTCTAGCTAAAATTTAACCAGAATTTCTAGAACGAGCCAAGATTATAAACGAAATCTGGTATATTTTGTCATTCAGAAAAATTTACAATGTTTGAATTAGAGAAAGAAATGAGTGCATTAAAGCAACAAAAAGCTCTCCCTCCTCCCCAGGTAAGGTTCTGTCGGTACCATTCCGACATGCAAAGTTCACACTAAATTGGATGCTTGCCATTTCACCTCCCATTCTATTATTAAAATGCTCTGTCCACTGCCTTGCTCTTGCATTAAGCAACTTTATGCAACATGGCACCGTTTCTCTTCGATACAGATAACAGCCTCAATCTCATTTAAGTTATCGGTGGATCCGATCGAAATCTACGCATGCATTATACAAGTACAGAAGGCTCGAGCGCAGGTCCGGAGTCGGGAAACTTTTTTTGGAAATCAAGAACTCGAGAATTTTATTAGTTTCAATTTTAAAATTTAAAATTATTCTTTATAAGGAATAATATTAAAGGTTTCTTACCAGTATCCTTGCCTCTGTGAATATTCGAGCCAAGTACACTTGAATTCAAGAACATCGTCAAGGTCTCAAGGATGTTCTCCCACACGTAGAAAATGTAATTAGACTACAATATTCATCCTTCCGAGGCTAGGTTGACTGTCCATTATCTCTAGAATTAGGATCATATGAAATCTGAATATTAGTATAGGAGGTGCCTGGAAACAAAATTAAGCTATAAAGCATCCAAGCACAAAAACTCTAGCTACTTTGCATTCCCTAAAATGAATACATGACATTTTTCTCTAAATAATATATATATATATATAAATTAATCTCTTTAAATTTAATGAAACGTGGTTTCTTTTTCCCAACCCTGACACAAGTAACATGGGACCATATGGACTCTATATAGTTATGTTAGATCACTTCTCCCTCTGTCTCCCTCTGCCTTCTTGTTTCGGGGCAGACAGGTAAGAAGTGAGCAGAAAGTGTGGAAAAAGATCAAATTAAAGGTACTTAGAACCTGCTGGTGTTGCAGTGCGATCTTGTTTTTAAAAATTCTTGAAATCTTCTTAGTTTAGTTTTGAATTGTTTTTTTATATCTTTATATTATTTTAATACGTTGATAATGTAAAACAAATTATTTTTAAATAAAAAATATTAAAAAAAACAACATATATTATACTTCCAATAAGCTTTCGAAAAACTGAAGTTTGCTTTTGTACTAGTAAAGTTGTTTTTGGCGCTTTAGCTATAATTCACTTCCTCTGCAAACGGGCGTACGCTGGTTAAAAATGATGAGTAAGCACAGTTTGTGCCATACCCTCTTCACTTTAAGTCTCTTTCCTTGCAGTCCTGAGGGGATCTTCTGCTCTTCTGTACGACGTAATATTTATTGATTTATTTCTAATTTTATGTCACTTTTCCCTTTCTAATCATTTTTTCTTCTCTGTTCCCAGCTATCTGTCTGTAGGAAAACGGAGAAAGTTATTAACTCTGTGAAGGTACTTCTTTTCCTGTGGTGATATTTCAGTGCATGAATTAACATACTAACACCATTTTTGTCACCTTCACGGGTATGAGCACTGGATCACTCGTTCAAGACCGGTTCTCATTTATAATATGATAACATAGTCTCGTTTATTAATGGAAAAAAAATAAAATAGCCTCATTTATAAAGTGTTTAGAATCTTAATATCCTATAATTCTCACTTTAAATTTAGTAAAACAATTCAGCGAGCATGATGCAAACGCTGAGACTTTCTATCATAGCTAGCATTTACCCTTTCAAAAGAACACCCACATGATTCCAAAAAAAGAATACTATAACTATAGCTAATGCTAATTAAAGTTGAATTTAATACTGATAACGTAGGCAAACATACCTTGGGGTTAAATCATTGGCCATATAGAAGTAAAACCAATATTCCAAAACGTCACTTGCTTGCCATATTAAGCATACTAGCTAGTTTGCTAGCTAGCCATGAACATTTCCGTGTACACTTCACCTTAATTTGCAAGCCAGGCCTTCTTCGAGAGTCTAAAGCTCGCACATGAATACATTAAATGTGGGTATTTAAATATTTAAGGGCAACATGAAATGGACACTCATGCGTGCCTTGGCTAGAAAAGCGCTAAACAGCAGTCACTAAATGCAAACGTGCATGTAGTAAATACACAACATCCTATGATTTAATGCATAAATTTGGGTGCACATGCAACTAACATATAATATTTCGATGTATATACACTTCTTGAAATCTTTGGCACTGAAACTTTGGAAGGATGATGAGGAGGAGAGAGGGCGAAATTGATTTCGAATGTTGTTTCCTTTAAATGTTTGCTTCTTTTTTCTTTTTTTTGTAATACATGACAATTACATTATGCATCGTATTTATTTTAAGACAATTATTATTGATAGGCACACATATAGTTAATGATCATCATGGTCATTTCTATAGTTT
The DNA here is from genome assembly GCA_964019445.1 of Populus tremula. Lineage (NCBI taxonomy): Eukaryota > Viridiplantae > Streptophyta > Magnoliopsida > Malpighiales > Salicaceae > Populus > Populus tremula. Next base: position 11,321,803 of record CAXHTJ010000003.1, on the reverse strand, counting down.
CAGAATCGAAAATCTTATGATACGGAAGTTTGTAATAGATTCGGCACAATTAAATTTCCATTTTATGGAGGCAAAAGTACATGCCACCGAAAAAATCAAGTAGCGAAGACATGAGAAACGTAACTCTAGGAATGGCAAATGATTTTTACTGAATTGGGAATGACGTACTTGATGTACATCTTGGGAATATAAAGTTTATTAGAAGATATATTTGAGCATTGGTTCGTGCTCAAATGCCACCCCTAATGACTATATAAAATTTATATTCCCGGGGATAAGAATATACACTCGTACATTTTGGCCCTCAGCTCTAGTTTTGAAGCAGCATTGTTTTCCATTAATTATCAAATTTCAAGGGTTTTTTTTTTAAGAAAAGAAAAGAGAAAGAAAAGAATGTTTTGTATCTTTTTTTTATATAGAAAATTAATGTCTTTGCATCTATTTAGATTGTACAAATGAATAGTGGCTAGTTTAGTTGGATCTTGTAATTAAATGTAGCCTTTTATAGAGCCCAACGTTAAACAAAATACTCACTAAAGAAACAATAGAGCCCAATTTTATATGTTTGAAATTGTAACATTAAAAGTCTCAAAGTTAGTTTATGAATTTATTGTTAGATGATTAATATAAAATTATTGTAAATTTTATTTAATAATTTAAGTTAAATATATCATAAACTAATTTTTTATATCTTATTTTCAAAATGTATTCCAAACAACCTGCAGCATACAAACTTATCGTCTTTTTTAATAATCCATCAAACCATGTCATTCCAACGGTTTTAAGCATTGTTACGTTTAATTTTTGTGATGTTTGTGTCAATTTTGGGGTCGTTTAAGTTTTTCTTAGCCTACATAAACTATATAGTATTGTACTTTCTTTTTGATACGGTTCAGCCCTGTGATACGACCCAAGTAAGGTCAGATTCGGATTTTGGCGTAAAAAGCGCAACAGTCTAGGTTTACGGCAACAGTCATAATTCTCAATCCGACCGTTGGATCGGGCTAATATTTTATGTGGACTCTCCAGACATATCTTACTACCTTGGGCTAAACTTGCAGGTCAATCGGAGTTCGGGAAGGCACCCCAATACTGGTCAACAGAGGCTGTACGGATTTTGTTATTTACTTCCATTTGACTTGTGGACTTCCTATTTGATTAGGATTCTTTTCCTCCAAGGATGTGGGAGCTGGTTTTGGGAATTTCCGAGTTCCACAAGGACTTTAATGATGATGAGTTCAATATAATCTCCTAGTGTGGCAAGTTTTGTTAGTTCATCTTGTTTCGTCTTATGGATTCCTTATTCATCCTAGCTACAAAGTGGTATTTATGACAAGTTACTTATTTTTAGTATTTTTTCTTTTTTGGGCTTATTAATAGTTTGTTTTCAGCTAGGATCCAAGGCTTGTTTGGATCAGGTTATGGGCTTTTAGTTTAGGGTTTGGGCCAGTTTTGAGTGGACCTCATATAAGTCCACATAAGAGGTCCATTAGGGTTAATTTTTCAAGAACTATTTAAACTCATGTAAGCCACAATTTCGGCAGCTTTGATGATAATTACTTCTGAATTTTTCAGTTTTAACGTGTGAGAGTGATTCTTGCATTCTTCAGTTCTTGAACGAACTGAATCTGACTTATCGAAGATTAACTGGCTTCGTGGCGTCATTCTACTCATTCCAATAGTGTAGGTGCCTTGGGGCAGGTTTCCATTGTGTCGCACTCCTATCAGACCTATTTCGGCTTTCCGGGATCAGATCTCAATCTTGATTGTGGGTTGCGTGACCACGTGATCACGAGGTTCGCATCAGTTGGTATCAGAGCTAGGCTCCGAAACAAGGTCATATCATTCTGTTATTTTCGTTTTTTTTTTAGTGTCCCTTAAGTTTTTCAGTGTTTGCATCCATCTTCTTGTTCTTCGTGTCTGTGTCATCTAAGCAAAAAAAAAAAAAAAAAGTTTATATTTCATCTTGTTACTGTCTCTAATCATATCAGTTTGTTAAAAAGAAAAAAAAATCAGAAAGAAATAGAGAAAAGAGTGATTAGTTGAAATTTGAAGGATCATTCAATTTTTGCCGCAGAAACACAAATCTTGGTGAACCATAAGCAAACCACCTCGGAATCAATTTAAACTTCATATTCAGTCTATTGGGGGTGGGATCGCATGATATATCAAATTGGGCTTATTATGATATTATTTGCTTGAGGTTTTAATTTGAGTTTCAATTCTGCCGCAAAAACACTACTCTTAGTGAACCCTAGGTAAAACACCTTGGAATCAATTTAAACTTCATATTCAGTCTATTTGGGTGAGATCGCATCATATATCAAATTTGGACATATTTCGATATTGTTTGCTTGAGGTTTTAATTCGAGGTTCAATTCTGCCGCAGAAACACTACTATTAGTGAGCCGTAAGAAAAACACCTTAGAATCAGTTGAAACTTCATATTATGTGTATTGGGGATGAGATCGCACCATATATTAAATTTGGGCATATTTTGATTCCGGCTTCTGGAGGTTTTAATTGGAGGATCAATTCTGCCGCAAACTGATCATACAAGGAGTTTGGGTACCTAGAAATAAGAGAACGACCTATAAATTGATTTTTGGTGATTTCATAGTATTGTAATAATAAAAAAAATTCGAGGTCATTTGGATATCGGTTTCTTTAGGTTTCCCGAATTAGGTCTTGTTTTGTTGTAACGGTCTGTTTGGTGTTATCTTTCAAAACTTGTTTTGTTTCTGTTGATTTCGTTCCTGCCATTATACTATCATCATATTTTGATATTTGGCTGTTGTTTGAGTCATTTTCATCACCCTCGCATTAGTTTGTTTTTCGATAAGTTCTGGTCCAAACAAAAGTCAGATTTGTATTCTCGAGTCTAAATCAATGTTCTTCATGCTATAAACTCTATTCTTGTCGTCGTCTTCTTGTTTTTTTCCCCTATCTGTGTCATGTATTCACTAAGGGAGAGGGAACAGAGGAGGATTGTAGATCAACGATGCGAAATACTAAGCCATGGTTTGGGGGTACTAGAACGAGAAGTTGATAAGTGTAGAAGATTATTCTATGATCTTGAAGCTTCATGGGAAAAAGAGGTACAACGCCAAAAGGATGAAAGACGAAGGAGAGTCGCTGTGGTTATCATTCAAAAGTATGTACGCAAGTGGTTAGTACGGCGTGCTTATTTGAAATTCTTGTCACTACTTCTATACAGTGTTGTTGGAGAAAGGTGTTAGCAATAAGGGGATTCCGAAGGCTTAAACAAGAGGCTACTGAAGTCACCATTAATGCTATTCAAGATTCGAGGGCGAATCTTCTTGAAGAGGGAGGGAATGATACGGTTCAGCCCTGTGATACGACCCAAGTAAGGTCAGATTCGGATTTTGGCGTAAAAAGCGCAACAGTCCAGGTTTACGGCAACAGTCATAATTCTCAATCCGACCGTTGGATCGGGCTAATATTTTATGTGGACTCTCCAGACATATCTTACTACCTTGGGTTAAAATTGCAGGTCAATCGGAGTTCGGGAAGGCACCCCAATACTGGTCAACAGAGGCTGTACGGATTTTGTTATTTACTTCCATTTGACTTGTGGACTTCCTATTTGATTAGGATTCTTTTCCTCCAAGGATGTGGGAGCTGGTTTTGGGAATTTCCTAGTTCCACAAGGATCTTTAATGAGTTGCAATATAATCTCCTAGTGTGGCAAGGATTCATTAATGTTTCAGAATCCTTTTCTTATAAGGATTCCTTATTCATCCTAGCTACACAAGGAAAGAAGGGCTGGTGGTATTTAATGACAAGTTACTTATTTTTAGTATTTTCTTTCATGTTTGGGCTTAATTAATAGTTTGTTTTCAGCTAGGATCCAAGGCTTGTTTGGATCAGGTTATGGGCTTTTCAGTTTAGGGTTTTGGGCCAGTTTTGAGTGGACCTCATATAAGTCCACATAAGAGGTCCATTAGGGTTAATTTTTCAAGAACTATTTAAACTCATGTAAGCCACAATTTCGGCAGCTTTGATGATAATTACTTCTGAATTTTTCAGTTTTAACGTGTGAGAGTGATTCTTGCATTCTTCAGTTCTTGAACGAACTGAATCTGACTTATCGAAGATTAACTGGCTTCGTGGCGTCATTCTACTCATTCCAATAGTGTAGGTGCCTTGGGGCAGGTTTCCATTGTGTCGCACTCCTATCAGACCTATTTCGGCTTTCCGGGATCAGATCTCAATCTTGATTGTGGGTTGCGTGACCACGTGATCACGAGGTTCGCATCAGTTGGTATCAGAGCTAGGCTCCGAAACAAGGTCATATCATTCTGTTATTTTCGTTTTTTTTTTTAGTGTCCCTTAAGTTTTTCAGTGTTTGCATCCATCTTCTTGTTCTTCGTGTCTCTGTCATCTAAGCAAAAAAAAAAAAAAAAAGGTTTATATTTCATCTTGTTACTGTCTCTAATCATATCAGTTTGTTAAAAAGAAAAAAAAATCAGAAAGAAATAGAGAAAAGAGTGATTAGTTGAAATTTGAAGGATCATTCAATTTTTGCCGCAGAAACACAAATCTTGGTGAACCATAAGCAAACCACCTCGGAATCAATTTAAACTTCATATTCAGTCTATTGGGGGTGGGATCGCATGATATATCAAAGTTGGGCTTATTCTGATATTATTTGCTTGAGGTTTTAATTCGAGTTTCAATTCTGCCGCAAAAACACTACTCTTAGTGAACCCTAGGTAAAACACCTTGGAATCAATTTAAACTTCATATTCAGTCTATTTTGGGTGAGATCGCATCATATATCAAATTTGGACATATTTCGATATTGTTTGCTTGAGGTTTTAATTCGAGGTTCAATTCTGCCGCAGAAACACTACTATTAGTGAGCCGTAAGAAAAACACCTTAGAATCAGTTGAAACTTCATATTATGTGTATTGGGGATGAGATCGCACCATATATTAAATTTGGGCATATTTTGATTCCGGCTTCTGGAGGTTTTAATTGGAGGATCAATTCTGCCGCAAACTGATCATACAAGGAGTTTGGGTACCTAGAAATAAGAGAACGACCTATAAATTGATTTTTGGTGATTTCATAGTATTTTAATAATACAAATTAAATTCGAGGTCATTTGGATATCGGTTTCTTTAGGTTTCCCGAATTAGGTCTTGTTTTGTTGTAACGAGTCTGTTTGGTGTCATCTTTCAAAACTTGTTTTGTTTCTGTTGATTTCGTTCCTGCCATTATACTATCATCATATTTTGATATTTGGCTGTTGTTTGAGTCATTTTCATCACCCTCGCATTAGTTTGTTTTTCGATAAGTTCTGGTCCAAACAAAAGTCAGATTTGTATTCTCGAGTCTAAATCAATGTTCTTCATGCTATAAACTCTATTCTTGTCGTCGTCTTCTTGTTTTTTTCCCCCTATCTGTGTCATGTATTCACTAAGGGAGAGGGAACAGAGGAGGATTGTAGATCAACGATGCGAAATACTAAGCCATGGTTTGGGGGTACTAGAACGAGAAGTTGATAAGTGTAGAAGATTATTCTATGATCTTGAAGCTTCATGGGAAAAAGAGGTACAACGCCAAAAGGATGAAAGACGAAGGAGAGTCGCTGTGGTTATCATTCAAAAGTATGTACGCAAGTGGTTAGTACGGCGTGCTTATTTGAAATTCTTGTTAGTCACTACTTCTATACAGTGTCCCTTAAGTTTTTCAGTGTTTGCATCCATCTTCTTGTTCTTCGTGTCTCTGTCATCTAAGGCAAAAAAAAAAAAAAAAAAGGTTTATATTTCATCTTGTTACTGTCTCTAATCATATCAGTTTGTTAAAAAGAAAAAAAAATCAGAAAGAAATAGAGAAAATAGTGATTAGTTGAAATTTGAAGGATCATTCAATTTTTGCCGCAGAAACACAAATCTTGGTGAACCATAAGCAAACCACCTCGAAATCCATTTAAACTTCATATTCTGTCTATTGGGGGTGGGATCGCATGATATATCAAAGTTGGGCTTATTCTGATATTATTTGCTTGTCAATGTCTCTAATATTCTATTTGTGCTTGTTGGGTTTGTGTGGGGGACTATAAAAGAAAAAAAATATAATGTATCCCTTAGGTTTCTTCAAGTTATCCAAGTCTAAACTCCAACCAAAGCATCTTGTTTGAGAGAAATTTATGTTCATGTCACACTATTAAACGATATTTGACATATTAGGTCTTTTTGCCAATTAAATATATGAGTTTTGGACCTCCAAAATCTTTTTATTTAGGGATTGCAAAACAAATAGTCTAAGCATCTGTTTTTTATTATTTTTTTCCTCATTATTGCTATATTACAATACTTGTTCTATTGTCTTGTTTATAATGTTGTAACTTTTTTTCCTTATTATGATTGTTGTGTTTTGCATCTAGGAATTTCATTACAACTTAGGCTAAATTAGGTTTTATTTTGGGTTGGTTGAGTTAGAAAATCCAACCAAAGTAGGTCTTTTAAAGCATCAAAGCTGATTTATAAAATTGTTACCTTTGAAATTGTAACTTTAAAAGCCTCAAAGTTGGTTTATGAATATATTGTTAGATGATTAATATAAAATCATTTTTAATTTTATTTAATAAATCTAATTGTTTTTAATTTATTTTTATTCAATTATTTTCTATGTATTTAATGGTCGAGACCTTTGTCACAATGTGATATCGACCAGGGCTTTCCAAAATTAAGGGGGAAAGGTATGTTATCAATGAAAATTAGAAATTGCCACCTAGTAATTTAAGAAAATTAGGGATCCTAAAATCTACGTCGAATCAAAAGATTCAGGTAAAGGGTTAATTATGTATAAGGAAAGAACAATGTCACCCTTACAACATCTTTTATATATATATATATATATATATGAAAAGTTACATTTGCTATGTGTTTTTCTTTTAAATTCATCTTTTTGATTGCCTTTAATTATGTTAATTGTTTTTAGCTTATCTCTTTATAATTAATTTCTAATCATTTTATGAAAAAATTGATGTCATTCCAAAAAACAAGAGACTAGCCGATTTGGTTATTTGAAATTTTTTTGGCATTGATCGATTCCTTCTAGAAGGAGATTTGACTTGTTGAAAAAAACCTTCAATAACGATCCTAAACAAAAAGACTTATCAAAATAGGTTAAATTAAAGTTCTAGTTTTTTATTTTAAATTAATACCTAAAACTTCTCAAATTTTATTTATAAGATTTGCTTAAAACATTGAAAGTAAATAACAAAATATATTTTTTTGTATTTTGAGAAACAACAAGAGTTGAGTTTTTTACCTACTTTGGTATGTCAGTCTAATAGGCATTTAGATTTTGACCAAGTTTTAATGGGTTTAATAAATTTGTTATTAAAACCAAATATGCATGTAACAAACAATTTTTTTTAGAAAAAAAAATATTTTATTTAGATGCCAACACAAAATAAAAACTTTTTTTATTTTTCAATTTTCATGCTAAGATAAGTATTTTTAATTGGATAAAAAATATGAAAATATTTTTGGTTTCTTTTCTTTTCTTTTCTTTTTTTTCTTGTAAACAAACACACTTAATAGAAAGTTGTTTTTATGAAAATATGGAATATGCAAGAATTGGTTCTTTTGAAAATCTGGCCGTAATGCACACGAAGTATACACTCACATAAATTTGATGTTATTTTTTTGTATTTCTTTATTTTTTTTATTAAACTTAATCCAAACCCATGCATATAACCCAACAAATGAACTTTTTTATTGTTTCACTTGTTTTTTTTTCAACCAGAAAACTTTTTGAATAATTTTTTAAAAATCGATTGTTCTTCCATCTCTCTTTTAAGTTTGTAGGTTGATGGATTATTCTTTTTTAGTTTTATTTTGAGCCCGTTTGCTTTTATGTTTAAAAATGTTTTTAAAAAATTAATTTTTTAATTTTTTTTTTTTTTATTTTTTTTGTATTTTCAGATTGTTTTGATGTACTGATAACAAAAATAAATTGTAAAAAATAAAAAATATATAATTTTAATATATTTCCAAACAAAAAATATTTTGAAAAATAATATTTACTATAATACCAAACGGATTTTTTTCCTGGAAAGCATCAGGGACAACAAGATTCTTCAGCAAGCTTCACTTAATTCACACCTATTATGAGTTGAACAAACTGCTTGAAAGCAATCGATATTCAATTTAATTCATACCTATTGGAGAGTATTATGGGCATTTAAGAATTTTTGCAACGACTCCTCGCATTGATTATAGAAGCAAATACAGCAAACCCCAGGCATTGTACTTACTATCCTTTTATCTTCTTTGGCAATTCAATTTAGAGGAGTTGAGACTCTTTTATTGTCGTAGATCAATAAACCAATTTATTGCATTGAACTTCGAGGATGGTTTATTATGTTCAGACCAGTGTTGTGTGCTTTATTTCAGGGTTAGTGTTCCGATGAGAAGAACTCAAATTTTGATTCCTTCTACCCAAATTTTGAGAGACGCCAAGTCTAGTTATGAGATTCTTGGATAAGAACATGGCCAGAAGAATTTGAAAGTATTTGCTTTTTAAAGTTTTTTTTGTTTAAAAATATATAAAAAAAATTATTTTTAGCATAGCACAGAAACGATATAAAATATAAAAAAAATTAATTTAAAAAAAATATAAAAATATATATATATTTAAAACATAAAAACAAACCAAATCTATAAATTAGAAGATTTTGAATCTCACACCCCAATTAGCTAGATCAATAAGCCAGAACTCAGAACCCCACATTAGCTTTTCTTTTTAATTATTATTAAATATAAGCATTGGATTCAAGTTATTGACTGTATATTTACCCTCGTAAAGGAAAATGCCAAAGGTACTCGAGAGGTAATAATCTCTAACATCCCCTGAGCCTGGAGACTTGGCACCTTTGCCCAAGCAGGTCGACTCAGGATATGAGCTGCTATCTCGTTAGAGCACGGATGCCGTTTGACTTGGGTTTAAAATTCTTTGGGTATTGTCGTTTTATTGCTACCAAAACCAGAACCTGTGGTTGAGTGCCAACTCCAAAACTACGGGAACAAGCAGCCTTGCTGGTTTCAATAATTGTTCTTATATGTTATATCATCGTTTATACTTGATGCTCTCATATGAATCATATCAACCCTTTCTCATGGCAAGGCATGAGCAATGGATTTATAGCTTAATGCAGAAGAATCTAGCCAATGGTTACAGGGAAAAAAAAAAAAAAAAAGGGAACAAAATTGAACTGATGTACAAAACTCATATTACAACTTTAGGCATTGAAGTCCTCCCTGTGGATGTTACATAGCTCCAAAGGGAACTCGCTTATAAAATAAGTAATTCAATAAAAATGGACTGTATTCCTTTGAAAAATTTAGTAAAGCAAATTCATGGCAAGAAATTGAAAGGGACTAGAGGAAAGCACATGTTCTTTGCTTGCGGGGTTTCTTTTTTGGTTTTGGTGGCCGCAAAGCAACCTTTATTGCAGCATCAAACACGGTCTTCACATTCTGAAAAGCAAGGATCAAGAAAGAATTACACTCTTGAACACTTTAAGAGGGTTTTTTTTTTTTTTCCTTTAATGATAGGTTGTAGATGATTTAAGATAATGCTCGCCTCTTGAATTGAGTTTTAATATCTATTTACCTGTTGTGTTTTGGAACTGCATTCTATGTAAATTACAGCACCGATCATTTTCTTCAATTCTTCACCCTGCACATCAATCTCATATTTAGGAAGTCAACAGTTAAAGGAATTTCATAACTCTTAAGTTGGATGACATGCCTGAGCTGTTGTTATTGGTGCTGCTCCAGGATGATCAATTAAGTATTGCTTGTCTTCTCGCAAATCTGCAAGTGGATGGAAAACTATAAAATCAGACGTGACAGGAACATTGGTGAAAATCAGTTATAAACATGAAGTGACCGAGGAAACAACAAATACAGACGCAGATGCAAGACAAATTTACATTCTCTTCAGTCTTTTGAACATATATGCATATGAATTGTCATTTACAAGAAGGTTTTCCAACCAAGATTGTTCAGGTTTATGATGATATTGCTTACCAAGCTTGGTTCCTACAAGCACAATTGGCACATTTGGAGCATAATGCCTTAGCTCAGGTATCCACTGTCAGTGATGAATACAATGATATCAGTCAAATTTCTATTTAGATGAAGGTGTTAAACTGAGAAAAGTTTCTAAAACAATTATGAGAACAAAAAAGATTTTAGACCAGAAAGGAAATAACCTTTTTATAGATGTTCTCATAACTGGCCTTGCTAATGAGAGAGAAGGCCAGTAAAAACACATCAGCTCCTCTGTAACTCAGTGGCCTTAGCCTGTTATAGTCTTCTTGCCCTGCAATATGGCACAATTCATCACCCAAAGAATTCAAAAGGTATAACTTCAGAAAACTTCCATGGCATTCTTAGCACAGTTGAAGTCAAGTAAATCCAGAAACTACTCCAGATTGGCTATATGGATCCAATTCGCATCTCAATCAAGAAAATACAAGGAACTTACCTGCGGTATCCCACAATCCAATATTCACTGTACTACCATCTACCACCACGTTAGCACTGAAGTTGTCAAACACTGTAGGAACGTAGTCCTACACAGAAAAAAGAAACAAGAGCACAATATAACATTGTAATTAATTCCATGCCTTCATATTGAAATAATCCGTCACAGGGAAGAGTAAAAAATGTACCGTTGGAAAGGTGTTGCTAGTATAGGAAATGAGCATGCATGTCTTTCCTACAGCCCCATCTCCGACAGTCACACACTTGATAAATCTTGCTGTACTCATTTTCTTGATCCCTAAGCCAAGCAGCTGCTACTCTTCATATGTTCTATTTCTCTGCTCTTACACATATATAACAAAATGTATAATAAGAAAAGAAGTAGCTTAAATACGAATATTTAAAGTGAGAGGCTGGCTTATACAACCTCTGAGCCTAACATCACCCACTAGAGCAGTAACTCATCCAATTTAAAATGATTGTTGCAAAGCTTTTCTTTTCTTTAAGTGCAAGGCCAGAGCTAAGAAGATGTGGGTAACAAATTAAGTAGGTTTGGTGCTGGTTGTTGGTTAAGTGTAAGAGAAGGGAAGCAACAAATGATAACGACAAGGAAAGAATTGCTTGATTAACTAATGCAACAATGATGGAAATTAACAGGAAATAAAAAAGAGTTAGCCAAAAGAGGTCAAAAAGTTGTAACCTAAAAGTGTTTTATGGCTGTCGCCATCATTATTGGTGGTCTGTGCATATCTTTGCATAGAGCTTAGATCAGATTAGCTTGCCTGATCCCACTGATGTCTTCTGCTTAGGTCCAAAGTAGAAAAAACAGAGTTTAGGTTACCTGTCCGGTGTCTACTGTAATCTTTGTTATAAAGTCTATTAAACTGAAAACAACAACTGATGGGCCAAAACCTGTAATGGAATGGGAAGTCCAGACATAAAGGGCTCTGGAGTTTACTATGTAGGCTACTACAGTGCAGAAATAGCTGCTACAAGATTTTTTTTTTTTTTTTTATCCAACATGAATTCAGATGCTAATACTACATGAGCATGTGCAAAAAGAGTGTTTGTAAGCAGAAGAGCTGCCAAATTAAGGTGTCCTCTTGAATTTCTTGCTTAAAAAAATTTAAAGACAAAGCATTTTCCAAGAAAAAGCTTTTTAAAGTATAAATTTAAACTGCTACAACTCAACTTTGTGCTGGAAACATTCAGTTATAGTTAGTTCTATTCGAATTATTAAACCATATATTTCAAATTCTTTATGGATTTTTGTATGCAATATTCAAAATTTTGGGACAATTTCAAAAGGAAACAACTTTATCTTTCAAATATCCAATCATTATGGTTTTTTGAATGCAATATTCATGATTCTGAGACAATTTCAAAGCTATTTTGTTATCTCATTCGAGAAAGGCTTTGAAGGCCAACGTCCCAAGGTTAAACCTCACAACCACCGATCTAGCACGTGCTTATATTGCCTGAAACTAGCACCTCCAGCTGTTTTGTGTTAGAGACAATGGAGAAATCAGCATAAGATTGAGGTAATGTTGTGAAACTAGCACTTCCAGGTTTCCACCGTGTTTTTAAAAAATTATAATTTTTTTTTTTGCTTAAAATAATTTTTTTTTATGTTTTTAAATTGATTTAATGTATTAATGTGAAAAATATTTTTTTAAAAATAATTTATTTTAATACATTTCTAAATAAAAAATATTTTAAACCGCTACCACTACTATAATTCTGAAAACACTCTTAATCTTTCTCGGAAAATGGAAAGTTTCTTTTCATAATCATCCTGATATGCCTCTATTAACCATAAAACTCAATGCTTCAAGCATTCACTGTATTTCTTGCTAGAAAAAGTGGGCGAGGTGTTAATGACTAAAGGAAAATGCCATGATTTAATTCCATTGAGAAAGGTAGAATTACATTCATTCACAAAGGGCTAAAGCCAGTAGCAATTCCAGCAAGCATCGCTCAAAAACAGGGGACCTCAAACACCAAACCTGTAATTCATTCCTGGTCCAGTTGGCCCAGCGAAGAACCACACACCAAAGACACCCTACTCCGAATAAAGTAGCTTCCTAAAATTAAAAGCTAGATTTATGTTTCCCTGTCGCCCCTGAATATGACGCGTCCGGTAACGAAAAATAATGGAGTTCATTTTAATTTATAAGTGAAAACCCTTAAATATTAAGAAATTTTAAAAGTACTTAATTTTATATTATATTGTCTCCCATTCTAATAGTAATAATAGTACTGAATAAGAACAATCAAATAAAAAAATCAAATTAATTAAATAAAATATTTATTTTTCAAAAATAGCTCATGCATTAATTCTTCTAGGTTAGAAGAAACATGTCCTTGAGTTCAGACATCGATGAAAAACCATCCTTTACTTTGAATATTTTTTTGTGTAACACCTTTGCTCGGGCCATCTCGTCATTGTGCTAACATGATTTTGTAAAAACAATATTTAATGTAGATAAAAATAACATACTAGTTTTTAAATATATTTTTTATATATAGAGAACTTTCTTGTTTCCACCTATATAAATATGTTTTGTTCTACAAATTTTTTCATTCATGATTATTCAAATATCACAGAATAATTAACAATATGTCATTTATGACCTTTAACCAGTGGCGGAGCCAGAAAATTTTAAATGAGGGATCAAATTATTAACAAATACTTAATATTATATTTTATATAAACATGTGTTATATATAGAAAAATTAATTTGAAATACATGTACTAACTCATGTTAAGTAAAATTAATTTAAAAATATTTTTAAAATAAAAAAATTATATTATAATTATTCTTTCGAGTTTTTATATTTTAAAATTGTTTTATAATGACTTTATTCTTAATTTTATTAAAGATATTCTTTCTAAATATATACAATTAAATTTTTATTTATCTATTTCTAAATCTTTCAGGGACTAGTGAAATTATTGGCAACAATTCTTTTAAAAAATTGTATACAAGTAGGTTAAATATTAATATTAATATATTTTTTTAATTTTTTTTAGTGTCTCTAATTTTTTAAGTTGTTGAGTACTTCATTTTTAATTACTAGTAAGTTGATTACCATCATTTTTTATGTGAAATTTATAACAAAATACATATGAATTCATCAAAACTCATTTCAATTCATATTCATATGCATATAATATTTATTCATGTACATATTAATTTAACAAATCTATAATTTATAATAAACTCTAATATTTTTAATAATTAATTATTAAGGAATAAAACTAAAATTAGACAATGAAATAACTAGAAAAAATAAAAGAAACTCACTTAAAACATAAAGCATAAAAAGATTACTTACTTAACTAATTAATAGTTTAGGATTTGAAGAAAAATTTTATAAAAGGTAAATAATAATTCAAAAAAAAAACTTGGATCAATTAGTGATTAATAACAAAAATTTAAACTTGTTAAGTTATTATAATAAAATTCTAATATATATATATAAGGTTGATTATTTGGGTACAAGAACACGCCATACTTTCTTCATCTAGAGTCATTATTGATAGCAGTAAAAAGAAGGGATGATGGAGAAAGTTCATGAAATTATATATATAATCTAATTAATTATTTTTGTGCACAGTGGTGGAGTCACAAAGGGGGCAATTGCCCCCTTAATCTCCATTATGGCTCCGCCACTGCCTTTAACCATAGTGATTTGAATACATACGACAACAATCATAAAAAATTATTGGGCTTTGATATCAACTAATCTAATCAAGAATGAAACATAATATCAACTAATCTAATCAAGAATGAAACATAATGAGATTTTTATAATTCAAAACCCTTAAAGACCAAAAACAATGCCTATAGGGAGAATCCTCGACAACCACCTTACAATTTCTCACATATATTTTTGAAAATCCTTCACTTGATTTTTTATTTAAAATAGATCACTATTTATATAACAAACTTTAGCTTAATAATGTTTATAAAATTGTTTATCAAATAATCCCATGATAAGCACTTTGGCCAACCTTCATACGGCTAACTAAGAACAATCCATAACCTTAGTCTTCATTTTAAGACAACTAAGTAAAAATCCATGACTCTAGTTTTGATCTCTCGATGACCAAGTAAAATTCATAGCCTTAATCCCAATCTCCCAGCAATTAGGTAAAGCTCTCATCCCAACCGTTAAATATTATTTTTTTAATTCAACCTTATTATATATCACTTTATCGACCTTAATCTCTCTCAAATCTAATTTTAAAGTGTTTATCCCCTAATAATCACTCTTATGATAACCTAAAACCCTTATTTTAGGGAAAAGAAGAAAATGAGAAGAAGAAAGCTTCATTTTCCCTCCCGCCAACCAACTAGAAATTTATAGTTTTTCCATTAGGCAAAGCTTTCTTGGTTATTTTAAATAAATCTCTCAGCTACTAATACAACTTACACAGTAATTTCACTAATTTTATCTATATTCTCTCATAGTATTTCAATAAAATTTCTCCCCCAGAAAATACATGTATATTTATTTTATTTTATTTTTTCTTTCGTCATGATGTACCACTTTTTGATAAAAAAAAAAATCATGCATTGTTTAACTAAAGGGTTTACCTTCATTGTGTTTAATTAATACCTATTTAAATTCCTTGAATATTTTTCATATTTTTTATAAAATTTTAGTAAGGGGATTTACAGAAGAAGTCTATCTGATAGTGTGTTTACACGTGAACTTCTAAAACGAATCAAGAGAAAATCTTTAAATTAGAAAGTGGCGGTTAACGACAATCTCAGGGAGTCCAAAGATATTGTTGGGGTGCTTTGAAAAATTTATATTATTTGTTTAATAGCCTCCTGGAAATGACTTAATTGAAGGTAGGGTCGAGCAACTAGAAGAGCAATTCATATTGGGTGGTATTTGATGTCCCCCGACGACCCTTGAAATTTTAAAGGATTGAGTGTCTATGTCAGGTCCGCATCATGTCCCTTGGTATTTTGATTGCAACAAAATGTTTTTTTAATTGAATCAATGGAATAACAATATTCAATCATGGAAAAAAGAATAAATTCAAAAAACAAATTACAGATAGAAACCAAAATAGACTTGATATTCAGCCAATCCTAAGTGATATTCCCTGGAAATCTAGTGGTTAAAAAAAAAAATTCGTTTCAAAAAAATTATCCCATGACCATTTGTGCTCATGTTATCATGTAATAAAAGATCAAAACTGGAACATATAAAGAAAAATGAAATGATAGAGAGGAAGAAACTGAGCTTTAACCAGAACAATGACGACAGCATGTCTCCTAATTCCACCATAACTACACCACACGCATAAGATATAATGAAAATTATTCACTTTTATACAGATTACTTAAACCACATTTAAGATTTCTTAACATTAAGCACTAATTAATCACTTAATTATTATGCTCATCACTTTTTTCATGTGCAACTAAAAATTCTCATCCACTTATATTATCACTTATATTATCGTTAATTTCAGAAATTATAAAATTAATTAAGATAAATACAAAATTAGCTCAAATACTCACATTAATAATAAAAAAAAATTCTCATCCAATGATCTTAACGTGTAACCCGCCAAATTAATTGATTTGGTTCATTTGAAATAATTTAATATATTTTTTGTATGGTAATCTCAAAGTTTAAATTCAAAAAGTTAAAAAAAAAGAGGCAAAAATCTTTGAATCAACCCTTTATAGTTAATAATATATAATGGCTTTAAAGCAAATTAGGAATCTTAAACTAACTAATATTTTAACACCAGACTTGAAATTGGACTAGAAATCCCACATGGATTAGGATTTGGACACCAACAAGGCTAATAGAATTAATTTGAACCGCCACAAGGAAACCTAGTGCTAAAACATTGGTTTTACCTTAAACTTGAACTCCAAACCCTCTTAAAGCAAAATCTAAGAATACAATATTTGACTTACAAGACTTCATCGGCATAAAATCGCTCTTCATCGAATTCCTGTAAATCTTCCTGAAGATTAATGGATTCTTACTTCTTAATTTTGTTTTAATTCACATGCGATTAACATAAGGGCTCCTGTATATCCTTCTTCTAGCTAGCTCTTTACCATGTATTATACTCTATCTATCAATCTCAAATAGGGGTTTTCAAATTGCGGTTTGCTGCGGTTTTTCTTTTCTTTCTTTCTTTTTTTCCCGAAAAATATCTGCTCAACAATGTCCGCTGGAGGTATTATCGAAGGCAACAGTAGTAATAGTGCAAGCAAGTGTGCATCATGCAGGCATCAAAGACGACGTTGCCCCAATGATTGTATTTTCCGTCCATACTTTCCATTAAGGAAACGGGAAGAATTTGAATCTGCTAGAAGGTTTTTTGGGGTAAGCAACATGGAAAGGATGTTAAGAAGCCTTGAAGTTCAAGACAGAGCAAAGGCAGTTGAATCCATGATATGGGAAGCATCATGTTGGACCAAAGACAGCATTAACGGGCCTCTTGGGTGTCTGAAGAAACTAGTTGATTCAGAAAGACAGGCAAAACAGGAGAATCAGCTGCTGCGAAAACAGTTATACAACTTAAGTCAGTCTGGTAGGAGTACAGTACTTACAGAGGAGAAACAGCAAAACCAAACAAACGAACAGATGTTAAACATGGAAGGATCAGCGAATGATGAGGTTTATGCTATACCTAACAGTAGCATTGCCACAAATTATTATTTTGACAGCGAAGAAGGCATGGAATTGCACTCGCAGGGGAACAGCTATACACGGTGTGGTTCGGTTAATCTTCAAGAGATAGAGGGAGGAAGATTCTTACACAAAATGCTTCAATCTAGTCCTTTTCCAAACTATGAGATCAATGGAATTACTCATGTAAGAGATATTGGCAATCATGGTAATGTGGCCCAAGCACCTTCTACTCCCACACCAACTGTACAGATGCAACAAAGAAGAAATCAAGAAAGCCGGCATCAAGCAGCTAATCCTTCTTTTCCAATTAATCCTCGAGAGATTGATCATGGAAGAACTATAGTGTCATTGTCGCAAGTAAATCCTTTCCCATATCAAATAAGAAACCAGCTTGATGAAGTTAGCAGTGAAGCAGCATTCTATAACACTCCACTGGCTAATCATCATCAAGAGAGTCTCCCATCAGCTTATAATCATCAATGGAGAGGTTTCCATGTACATGGCCAAGCAGTGGTTAACCCTACTATTGTTCATGCACAACAAGTGTTAGGCGAGGGAGTGGGTTTTCATAGATCAGCGAATGTTGCACCAGAACCAAGTAGGGTCAGAGGGACAAATGTTCTTCTGGCACCTTATCATGTTGATAATCAAAATAATGTAAAATGATCTTCGAGATCAGGCTTCTTAATTAGAGGATATTTTTATTTTTCAACTACTACAAAGCCCAGCCCAAAGCACCAAGGTACATACAACAATGACCTTTTTTGTCATATTTAATTGCTTATAAAATATTCTACACGATTTTTTTGTATATAGTCCTATATATATATATATGATTTTCTTTTATGTATTTGTTTATTTAAGTGCTCGTTTCTAATGTCGGTACTTATGTTATTTTTTATGTTTAGTGTTATAAATTGCATATCGAAAATCTAATTTAAAAATGATAAAGAGAGCATACAAATTATAATATCTGAATATAAGAGTTTTTTTTTTTTTTTTATCTTTCCTTTTGAAAAAATATTTCACTCAACACGCATAATTGCTTATAGACTTAACTTGGGCCATGGTTCTGTATTATGTTATGGGTTCATATTTTTTCCTGTAAGAAACATTGTTTGTTTAGGTGATGTAAGCATGTTCCAAAAAAATAATAAAAATCAACAACTTATGTTATAGTTTTGATCAGGATTAATAAGTTAATTTTATTTTAATTAAACAATAAAAAAATAGGTGATGAGAGTTATTTGAAAAAATAATAATCATGATAACTTAGTAAAAAAAACCTTTGTAAGATATAATTAAGATAAAAATAGAAAGAAAAAAAAACAGCTCAAGTAAACACAAGGTCGCGTGATACACATATAATCTATGTAATAAAAAGTAAGTCAACCTATATTAGCCCGTGAAAAGATGTTAACCCACGTTAATTTTTTAAATTCATGACTTAAGTCATTAGACTAAAATCACTATAAATGAAAAAATTATGAAACATAATTCTCAACAAATCAAATGTTGAAAGATGAAATTGATAAAAAAAATATATGTTATAAAAAAGTATTTAAAAATATCAATTAGAAGAATGAGGCTAAAAAAAAATTGATGAAGGGTGAAATAAAATAAAAATCCTAGTATAATGAGAATCAAATTGAAAAAAATAATAAACCATAAATTTAGATTGGGTGATGAAATTGAAAACCAATAAAAATTATATAAAAGGATCATGAAAAAAATTTTAAATCAAAAGAATAAGAACCAAAGTGCAAAAAACAATATACACATGGAAAATTGACATAATTGTTCTTCTAATTAAATGCAATGCCATCCAATTAGATTGAATTAGCTACATTTCTCAAATATAGGACAAAGTTTAATCAAAATTAATCTATCAAATTGATACAAAGGCATGGGTGATTTTGAGGTTTTTCCCAATGTCATACGTGCCCCTCGACATGCAATCATAAGGTTGGGAATTTCATTTCGGAGTATCAAGCAAATTGGGTTTAGCCTATAGACCACAACAATACAGACCCAAAGTGAGTCCATAACAAGTTAAATCCGCATATGGCGTATTAAAATTCCGAGTCCTAAGAACTAATAGAATCCCTGCGTCCTTTTTTATTATTATTTATTATTTATTTTCTATCAATAACCAACATTTTTGCCCCATGAGGAGACCATTCAACCTTGGTGTCGGTAGTTAATTAGGCAATAAAGGAATTAGTGTTAGTGGTTCGTAACCAGTAATGGGGTTTGAATGGAGAATCTTGAAAATTAATTTAAAATTGGGCCTTTACACGATTCAAATGCCGAAGTCATTAGTTTGAAAAATAAAATCAACTGGAGGATTAATGGATTTTCCTTTCTATGGTCGTATATATGTAGGTCCAAAAAGTAATGGGAAAATGAAGAGCCGGCCCGACGGGCGACCATGCCTCAAAAACCAAACAATAAATAGCTCTCTCATTTGCAATGTTAGCTCCTAGCCTTCATTTGTTGTAGAATTCTTCAATATCATCTTTGATTTGTTATTATCAATTTCTTGGATCTCTTCGAAATGAAAAGGAGATTATGGTTAGTGTTTCCTTCTCCCTGAAACAAATGAGTTAGCATTTTCCTTTCTTCAATATGTGTGCGTGTGGGTGTCTATAGTGAATGTTGTTGTTATTATTTATCTTTCATAATTTCTTCTACTTTTTTCTTTTCTTTTCTTTTCTTTTTAGGAAATTTTATTTTTAAAAAATTATTTACTCATTAAAGATTTTCAAGATTTTCTTCTGAAAAAATAATTGTATTTATTTATTAAACATTTCCAAAAACTTTAATTGATAGTCATCTTACTTAATAAGTTTAATCTTATTGGCTAAATCTTGCAAACATAATATAAAAGTTGACAATATTTTTATTCTTTTTTACAGAGGTTTATTTGCCATATCGACAGAAACACAAGGGCTAGTTTGAAGGGTGTTTCCAAGACTCAATCGAACGTGTGAAAAATGAACACACGCCGACGAGTGTAAATATTACAAGCAAGAGGCAAGAGGCAATTAACAACTTCTTTTTGTTTTCTTTTCTATATTTTTTTGTAAATATATTTTGTATATTTACAAAATATTCCTTATCATGGCCTTTCTTGAAAATCAAATCTTGAATAATTAATAATATATGAGAAGGGATCGAGTTGAACCTCCTAAAATCAGCCTCCACTAGAGATGGATTACCCCTCAAAATTCACCCGAAGGAGGATTGGTGAATTGGTGATCAGTGAAGGCTGGATACGAATACTAATAATGTTAGCTTTTAAAATCTTGAATTCTTTTCCAATTTATTTTTTTTTTTGTTTTGTGAAATAAGAAAAGGAAAAGAATTGCAGGCGAGATGAGAAGAATTAAATAGGACAAAAGGTATTTCTGGAATGAAAGCTACTTAACGAAGGAAGGTTAATAACTTGATGCTAGCCTTGGGGTCTTCCAATTATTTTTCATACTACAAGTACTAATTAACCAACTTCAATTAAGTACAGGGACTAAGTTATAATTAACTTTTCATAATTTCCATCTTACCTTTGTCTCTTAATTAATATATAAAAGCTCTTGTCAGACTGTGAAAATAAACAGTTAAATACTAAGGTTTTCTTATTTTATTCCTCAAAAGTTTTGAAGATTTTTTATTTAATTTTATCTTTTAATATTGGGTTTATTAGTTACTGTAATTTATAATTTATTTTGATTTATTTTCTATATAATTATCCTGATCTTATAGCCTGAATCACTAGTTTTATGGGTTAGCGTGTTGACTCGGCCTTTTTTTTTGTCATCTTTCAAATTAATGTTTTTCTTAACTTTATCTTTCAATATTGAACTGATTGGGAATTGAGTATCATAATTATTTTTTAATTTGCTTTTTATAAGATTATTATGATCTTATAATTTGGGTGGCGTTTTGTGGATTAACCTGGTTAACTCGGGTTTTTTTTATTATTATATATATATATGTTTTTCTTTAATTTTATTTTTTAACATTTGGTTAGTTGAGAATTAGAATTTATAAAAAAAATTACTTGTTTTTTATGGAGTTATCTTAGCTTCTTAATCCAGGTTTGATAAATGAACTCAGGCTGACTCGGGTTATTTTTTTTCTTTTAATTCTTTTTTTTTCAATTTTATCCTTCAACATTAGGTTTATTGGGAATTATGCTTCATAATTTATTTTGGTTTGTGTTTTATAAGGTTATCTCGATCTCATAACCTAGGTCGTATATTTGGTTGTATTCAGGTTGACTCGGGTGATTTTTTGTATTTTTTTTTAATTTCATTTTTTAATATTAAATTGAATAAGAATTGAGTTTCATAATTTATTTTGATTTGCTTTATATGAGGTTATCTTAGTCTCATAATTTAGGTTTGACAGGTTAACCCGAGTTGACTCAATTTATTTTTTTAGTTAAATGTGTTTTTATTTATTCTTCAACATTAGATTGATCGAGAATTAAGATTAATATTTTATATATATATATATATATAATTATCAGGTTTCATGACTTGGATAACGGATTTAGTAAGTTAACTTAAATTGATTTAAATTAATCTAATATACTGTTATTTTAATATTTTTAAAAATATATTGTTTTGATTTTTTTTAGTTAAATTATTTTTTTTATCAATTATTCAAATTCTTTTTTAATCTTTTACCAAATTATATAAAATCAATTCTTATATTATTTTAAAAAAAATATTAAAAAAACAAATTAACACCATCTAATTTTTTACTTAAAATCAAAATATAGGCAACGATGTACATGTACCTACTGGTGGATATATAGTTAGGTGTCATATGCTACTTTTATTCTAACCACGTGCACGTTTGGTCTTTGATTAAAGCCATCTTTTCTTTCGTCGAATAATTGTCTTCTGTTTCTTCCATGAATTATCTTTATTTATTTATTTATTTTCTTCTCTTAAAATCCACGTGAATCATCCAAGGGACCCATAGTATTTACGATTGCGATGAGCTCACAAGGATTGTCAAGTCATCATCTAGAAGGGTCCCTCGTGATCCCTTTCACTGGTCATCCTGATGATGTCACCGATGATGCAACCACTGGAATCTAAGCTTAATTACGATTTACAAGCCAGCTAAGAGAACCATCATGCATGAAATAGTTTCTTTTTAGCTTTTAGCACAGTAAAATAAATAGTAAAATATTACACTTCAGAAAATATTTTAAAAAATAATAATATAAATTGATAAGTCACAAGTTTCACACGTGACTTGTGAGTCTCATGCTAAGCATTTTTCATTGTCCGTCAGTACTCTGGTTGTGACCTACCGTGCACCACTACCTCTCTCTTCTATCATTGCGAAACACCCATCTATAAAGCACAACACCATCTCATCTCCCTAACATTTCTCTACTGAATTTTGGTTATCACAACTACCAACCATATTCAACACTTGAGATATATTGCACGCTTTCCCTCTATTAATTTTATAAAATTTGTGCTAATTTTTGATTTTGATATTAGGGTTTAGAATTAGGGTTTTTTTTTTTATTTTTTTTTATGATATTGAGGTTAATTAGCTATAAAATATGGTGACTTAAGATGTTATTTTTAAAGAAAATCAATGATTTTAGATTGTTGTTGATTATGAATTAGGATTGTGGTAAGGTTTTTTAGGTTAAATTAGAGATTTTGTTAAATCATGTATAAAATATGTTAATTAGTTATGAAATACATCAATTGGATTGATAATCTTGTTATTTATGGAAAAAATTAAAAAATTTCATGTTTTTTTTTCCAATTATGTTATCATTAGGATTTTATTGGTAAATTATATACCTTGATTAGCCTTACAGTATTGATAAATTAGACTTGGATTTTGTTGTGTTGTTTGACATAATATCTCATAGTATTGGAATATTATGCTTTTATGATGTTACTATTATCAATACCGACAATAATATAAGTTACAATGAAGGAGGTAATGAGTTCATAATTTTTACATTAGATATGTCTCTTAACAAGTTATTCAGAATGTTATATGATTAACTTGGCTATAATATATTTGAAATTAAAGTTGAAATTACTTGGAAGATTATGCAAGCTGGGGTTAGTCTTGCTCATTATTTCAATGTATCCATTTTTAGTGACAAAAGTGTTCATTGAGTGATTGATTTGTCAACATTAATGTGATGAATATTGCGAGAGCTCTACTTGAATAGTAAACCTGTACAAGGAAGCTCTTCTAGTATGGAGTTTACTCGGATGTCAAGTAACACTCAAAGGACCACACAAGTATCACGAATAGATAGTTCATCTAGTTTAGGTGGTAATGTAAGGAACCAAATATTGGCATAACAAATTATTAACATAAAAGCTTGATTGGGTATGTTTGCTTAGTTGGTGTAAGGAATATTTAGAAAAATAATTCAACCAAAATAGTGATACTAACACTACTGAGTGTTGGAGTGAATGAATTTATAAGGATGAAAGCTAGATTTGTGATAAAATATGAGATGGGGTTGTTATTTTTTTTAGTGAAGGAAAAAAATAAAAAATAAAAAGTTATTGTCGGTTATAACACTTTTAAATTTACCAACAAGACTTTCATTAGAAACTAATGACAAAATACTTCCTCGTAGTTACATCAAAAAATAATGATATGTCATTTTACTAGTAGAATCATCGACAAATATTTATTGATTTTTTAATTATTTTTATTTTTCAGAAGTTCCATTGTTAATTAGCAATGAAAAATTTTCATCAGTAATTATATAATTGATATTTTCATTGCTGTTGTTATTGGAAATGACCAATGATAAACTTTTTATCTCTAATTTTGTTGCTACTCAATAATTTTCAGGTAGTGTCTTAAATAAGATTAGAATTTTTGTGATGCTAATTGTCATTTTTTAATGCTCATGTATGAAACTATATTAACAATTTCTAGAAAAAAAACATATATAAGTGCATGAACACGATGAAAAATAATTTTAATTGAAAAAATGTAATTTTTTATCAAGAATTTAAATTATTTAAACTCTTAGAAATATTTATTCTTATTACTATAAAATAAAATAAAATATAGACTTTAAGTTAATCAATAACAAGATTCACCAAAAAATTATAGCTTAATTAAACTAAAGAAATAAAAAGATTATTTAAATCCATTGTCAATTCCATTATATTCCTTTTAGAATGGCCTATATACCTTGTACCATGTCTAAAACAAAATAGAATAAAGTAAAATAAATGTCATTCTGCTTAAAATTTTGAATCATTCCGGATTTTTCACTCAAATTCCAGCAAAATGTTGAGGGTTTCCTCCATTAATTTTGTTTTGCACTTAAAATAATCATGCAATGATCCAAAGGTACAAGACTCGTATGACTTTGTGTGGAGAAGGCATAAAAAACAAGGAAACAATAGCATATCCAGTGTGTATAACAAAACAAGTGCTACGATGAATACAAAAATATCATCATGATACAAAAATAAAATATAGGCCATAGTATTAAATTAAGCATCTAGTGCACCAGCCATGACAGACATTTGGTTAATAATATTATACTCATTGATAAAGGTGTCAATGACACAAATCTATGATCCTAGTGTTGGGAAATTTAAATTATTTAAATAACATGGTTAGTTGATATATTATTTTTGTTATAATTAGGTAGATTGAGGGGGGAAATGATATTTTTTATAAATAATAAATATTGATAAAACAAGTGGCAGACACCTGTGTGGCACATGTCTACACGTGGGTGTTGGCTATGTTGTTTGGACTGGATAGCACGTGGGACGTTTATGATGCTTAAATAGTGGTTTCTAGGACTATGTATGAATCATTTTAGTAGATTTCTAGCTAGTGTGTGGTGAATATAACTCAAATTTTGCAACGACAAATTCATCTTGAAGAATCACTTGAATTTAGATTATGATCTTTTTATATAAAATTATTTATAGAATTGATTTTTTTTAATTTTATCTTTATTTAATTTTTTATATATCAAATTGAATTTATTTTTTAATTTTACCCCTTATCATTTAATTTAAATTTATTTTTCTGTTAAATTTGGTCTTTATTTTTTTATTTCTATTTGTTTTACTTTGAAAAAAATTTAGATTTAAATATTATTTTTTCAATATAATCCTTCAACATTAGATTAAGTTTTTTTTTTTTTCAATTTTAGCTTTCAACATTTGAATTATTAAAAACTTAAATATTGATAAGTAAGGACGTGGTTTGACTTAAAATAATTTCAAGATAACATGTTTTTTAAATATTGAAATAATAACATATTAGATCAATACAAGTCGACTCATTAATAAAAAAAAATTGAACTTATTAAATCCACATTGGTATGTAGATTTAATAATTTTTTTTAAATTATTTATTTATTTATTTACATGATAAAAAAAAATGATAATAGTAAACAACCAAATTAAATTTAAAAAATGATTACAATGGATTGTTAAAAACACTTGCTAATATTACAACTAACATTTGTATTGTTTTATTCAAGAACAAAGTAAAAATGAAATGAAATTTTATAAAATAATATAAAAAATATATTAATTAACTTAATATTTTTTTAAGAAAATATATAATATATTTTATATAAATTAATTTTAACTTATTAATTCTATTTATTTTTAAAAAATAAAACAAAATAGATCAAGCACAAGGGCTTGCCAACCCAAGCTAGCACTTGGGATTTTTTTTTCTTCTCTAAACAAGACAGATAATGCATTATCTACGGAGGAGAATGATGTGTCATCTATAAAGATAGATAACTTGTCATATGCAAACCTAATTTCTGACCTCTAGAGAGTGCTGTGAAATTTAGTTGGTATTAGTCGACCCAAAAACTTAATTTTAGCCTATTTTGATCTAAAGACACCTAGAAAAAACCTTATGACCTCAAAAATTAATTCATCAACAAAAAAAAAAAATACAAAATGGATTAAAAATATAAAATCAATTTGGGAAAATAATCTTTCTCCAACTAGATCTAAACTTTCTAGCAATATGAATACTTAAAAACACGTTGATAACACTTTTATTGTCAAGAAAAACATGTTGATGGTAAACTTAACCATTATTTTCAATAAAATTCAACCAACCAATCTCTTTTTCATCCTTCATTTGTTTTTTATGATTCTCTCTCTCTCTCAAACTCCCACTATGAAATGCA
This sequence comes from Populus tremula, assembly GCA_964019445.1. Classification (NCBI taxonomy): domain Eukaryota; kingdom Viridiplantae; phylum Streptophyta; class Magnoliopsida; order Malpighiales; family Salicaceae; genus Populus; species Populus tremula. The sequence continues at coordinate 11,295,387 of CAXHTJ010000003.1, read as the reverse complement.
AATAAAATTATATGATATGCTAGAAAGGAGATTTGAAAAAATCTAAAGGAAAAATTAACTTAAAAGGTGCTGACATTTTTTATTAAAAAAAACTCATTTTTTTTCTTTAATTTTGACTTTCATTCTTTTTTAAAATTAGATTTGTTTCATAAAATTTAATGAACTTTTAGGCAATAATGTTGTACAAAGTCAATAATGACGTGCTACAATCGTAGTATCTCACGACAAAAGGACGACATGAACACCATCCAATGGTATTCATGTGCCTTTTCTCCTTGTAAAATAACAGTAGAAAGATATAATTAGTACATTAAAAATAAATATTATTTTAATAAATTTTCAACCAAATAAACTATTAAAACACTGTAAAAACCTATCCAAGAACTGTTCGGGTGGTTCCGTGAACTTTCCTAATAATAAAAGTTCGGAAGACCCCACACAACCTATCGAAGTTTAAATACAAGTCTAGAGCCCCGTTTTACACTCTTCAAGCTTCTTCCCGAAACCCCAAAATCCCACGAAATCAACTGCAGCCAAATCCCCTTCCGAGCAATAAGCGAACCATGGTATTAAGCTCCCATAGCCATGAGCTCCCCCTTAATGAGAATGACTCACAAGACATGGTCATATATCAGATGATCAACGAGGCCGGTGCCCCGAACAGCAGTACATATAATATACTTCCGAGAAGCCAAATCAACGCTTCAGGCAAGCTCCAACCGGCGAGGACAGTCATAGCAAAGAAGCATTACCGGGGCGTGAGGCGTCGGCCATGGGGCAAATACGCCGCAGAAATTCGTGACTCCACAAGACACGGGGCTCGTATATGGCTAGGCACATTCGAAACGGCGGAGGCGGCTGCCCTGGCTTATGATAGGGCTGCTTTTAACATGCGTGGCTCTAAGGCCCTCCTTAATTTTCCGGCTGAAGTGGTGGCTGCTATATCAACTCAAAACTGTCAGCCAATTTTTAGCTCAACAAGGACGTCAGTTAAAAAAGCTATGGATTCATGTGGTAGCTCTAGCACAATAACTATTGCAGCATCACAGTCTGAATCGGAGAGCAGCACGAGTGGGGAGTCACACCGTCGGGGGTCGGATAACCTCGAGAATTAATTACTCGCTTTTGCTTAATTTTGTTGAGATAGCGAGGGAAATCTCTACCTGGAACGTTTTGAATCGTTCTTCTTTCTTTCTTTCTTTCTTTTTTGTCTTGTTTTTTTTTTTATTTTATTGTTTTTTTGGGTTTTGTATATAAGAAGATGCCAGTTTGTATGGTTTTAGAGTGCATCAATGCACAAATATAATTGCATCTTTAGAGTGTTATTTCGTAATAAGAAAAGTGCCAGAAAGGCCAGGCCAGAGCAAAGAAGAGTTATAGGGAACTAAATATTATTATTAATTCAACCTGTCCTAAGATTTAAAGCTGTGATTAAAAATTGAAGTTCATACGCAGTGTATAAAAATCCTAAAATCCTGTGGTTCAAATGTTAATTAACGTGGATGACTGCCGAAAATGTCATTGGATCCAAGAATTATTAATTAATGTCATTTGTGTTTAGCAAGTCTAATATAAAATCCCTTACGTCATGTATTATTTATATAATTTTTATTTTAAAATATATCAAAATAATATTTTTAAAATTTTATTTTTAATATTAACTTATTAAAATATTTAAAAAATATTAAAAAAATTATTTTTTCAAAAAAACCTTTCATAAAAACATTTTCTAACAAAAACAAACACAAACAATAACAATAACGTAATCTATCTATTCTCCCTCACATAACTGTGCAGGACTTTGATAAATAAAATCACCGAAACAAATTATCGAATTGATATTGGATTTGTCAAAAAGCATGCATTTCTTATGCAATTGGGATATGAGATGTGGTGACTGAGGTGGGCACATGATTTGGTGGCGTAAATGGAGGTGCTGAGGGTGGTCCAAGAGACCAGCTTTGGTGGAAAAAGTCTTGTTGGTGCAAGAATTTGTTTGTTTTTTTCTCTTTCTTTTATCATTTTCATACAGGGCATGCCATTGACTGGTTCAATTCAATATTCCAATATCATGTGCATGTTATATATATAGTATATTGGAACATTGAACTTTTAAGGTTTTGAATAGTCATGTATAAAACATCCCGATTTCTTAAATTCCATGCTTGCAAATTTATTAGGTTCACGTCAAAATGGTTCAAGAATTGGTCGGCTAATTGTAGAGATCAAATTTGACCAAAATTGCTATAATCAATGATCGAAATCGAATTTGAATCTTCCCTCAATACTATTTCCCACCAGCCCTCCAATTTAGATTAAAGATCAGAATCAAGACGTCACTGTCAGCGTATGAGTATTTCATTTTGTTTCCCTTATTTGACTTCTTTTGGCCTGTCAGCCTTCCAGCTGCCACCGGCACCCAATAAGCCTTGAAGAGGTCACGTGTAATTAATGGGGGTATAATATTTTTTTTTGTCTCTACAATTTCCATGGCAATATACTTTAGTTCCCGAGCTTTCAGAACCAATCCTCCAGTCCTTGAAGTTTACCTCGAGGGATGGAATATTGACGAGTAGTTTTGAGAGCGCTAGGAGCTAACATTTTGATATGGGACGCTAGCTAGAGAGTTTAGGGAGCAGATCGATAGACGAAAGTTCGAGGAGACAACTTCGAAGTGGAAACTTAAACTGTTGCTTTATCGATAACTTTAGATCCAAAGTATCTGGTCTGTGAAAATCTTATCAATTTAAAAAGCTGATTCAGACGCCTAAAGTGTGGCAATGACTATAAAGCCATCATAGGCCTTATCGAAGTTAGGATCCATTTCGAAGTTTACTTCCAGACCTTTTAGTGATCCAAACCTCTAGATCTAGACCGTATTGCTCTTAATTGGAAATTATAGCTTGTATCTATATATCCTTTTTTATTTTAGTATTAATTCCAAAATTTATGCTATTTTTATTTCATGTTAGGCCCCTGGTCATCGAGGACAAATTTTATATCTCAGAATTTTCAAACCTGTAAGTTATCTTCAACAATTTTAACTATTTTTTTTAGGGTTTTGAGGGAAATATACCCTGTTCTGTTTTTATATGTCGTGTCACATCTGATTTCTCCCAAAATCAATTCTCCAAGAAAGTGTACAAAAGTTTTTATCTTAAATTGACAGAAGCGCCATCAGCTTAATTTGTTTTTGTGTACAACTCTACAACTTTTAGTCTCTACTAGATGTCATGCTCACGCGCTGCTACAAACTTGTGATATATTTATGTGTTGTTATAGATTTATAAAAAAATTATATAACAAAAAAAATATATGAAGAAAAACTATTGCAATTCATGATATTTTTAAGAAAAAAATTAAATTACAAAGCTAAATTCTCAACTAATCTAATATTAAAAAGGTAAAATCGACAAAAATAATTTTAAAAAAATCATAAAAAAACAAAAGGAAAAAAAATTATGTAGAAAAATACTGTAGCAATTTATAGTGTTTTGTGAGGAAATATACAGTTGTAATTCTCAACCAGCTCAAAATCAAAAAAATAAAATCAACAAAGATAATTTTAGAAAATATCACAACAAAAAAAACAAAAGGAAAGAAAAACATGCAAGGAAACACTATAACAATCTATAGTGTTTCATGAAAAAATCTACAGTTGTAATTTTCAACCAGCTCAATATCAAAACAATAAAATTGATAAAGATAATTTTAAAAAAAATCATAACAAAAAAAATCATGTGGGGAAATATTGTAGCAATCAACGATATTTTAAAGAAAAAACAAACTACAAAGCTAAATTTTCAACCAGCTCAATATGAAAAAAAATAAATTCGACAAAGATAATTTGAAAAACATTCGATTAAAAAAAACATATGGGGAAACACTGTAATAAGGTAAAAATCATGTGAGAAAACACTATAGCAATCTACAGTGTTTTAAAGAACTACAAAGCTAAATTCTTAATCAACTCAATAAAAAAAATAAAATCAACAAAGATAATTCTAGAAAAAAAATAAAAATCATTAAAAAAAATCATGTGGTTACATTATAGTAATCCATAGTGTTTTAAAGAAAAAAACATGTAGAGAAAACTATATTTTTTTCTCCATGCGTTTTAGAGTATTGTTAAATACAAAACTTGTTAGCCCTCTTTTCCTTATCGACAAAATGGAATATTCCTTGTGTCATATACATCCATTAGTCATTTCTTTTATCTTATTCAATCTTTTTATAATCCTCGAATATGGCATATCATCACATTATCACAACTAGTTTTGTACTCTCATTTTCCAAAACCTTTTCAAAAAATAAAATAAACTAACAAAAATAATAAATATAAATTTTTCAAAAAAAATATATATCTTTTTGGTGTTATTTCGTCAATCTACAACTATTTTATGATGCCTTCATGTATTTTATTTTTAGTGACAAATTTTTAGAAAAGAGAAAATAAAGTACTAAAATTAAAAAAAAAGCAATAATAATAATAAAAATAATAAAAATGAAATGAAACGAAAAGACTGGTGAGTAAAATAAAAAATTTAAAAAAAGGGAACAAAATGACCTTAAAATTATAACCCTCTCCCCAAGTAACTGAAAATAAGATATAAGAAAGGAGAATATTATAAGAGAAGAAAGGAAAGGATAAAAACAAATATAAATAAATACAAAGGAATACACACACACTCAAACCTGAACAATAAAAGATAAAAGAAAGAAAGAAAAACCAATCTTTTTCTCTAAAAAGAAATGACTGGTTCAAAATAGAAAAAACTAAAAAGAAAAAACAAAGAGGAAAAATCACAATAGTTATCTCTCCTTTCACCTGCCAAAGTCCGGCAGCCATCATTCTCTCTCTATTTTCTCTTTTTCTCTAGTCAATCCATTACTGACCGCCATATCCTCCAACCAAAACAAAGCACGTACGCTAATCCGAAACATCTACAAATCAAATATACTTTCCCTTCTCTCATCAAGCGACCACCACCACCACTAATCATCCACTGTTCATCCTTTTTATTGCCATTTTCCAAACCCTCACGCTGTTAAAACACTCAACACAACCCAAATCATTGTCCTCTCTCTAACCGAGCCAGTTCAACCCACCCTTGAACCTTTCTTGAACAACCTCCACCTGAATCACATCGCCAAATCATTGTGCAACACCAAACAGACCTGAACCACATCACCAACGATAGTAGTAAAAACCTAACACATAAAAAAACTTGTTTGAAATGGAAGTAGAAAAAGGGCTTAAACCTCTGATCATATGAGGAAAAGTGTGAATCACTGTTAGTGGTAACCAGTGGAAAGGGATTGAAAGCTTAAATTTCTAGCATTTGTTTGCAGGTTTGGTGCCCGCGTATGAAGTACATTCACCGCCATTCCACATGCGGCAAACATGCCAGCGCGTCCAGCACATGTGCCACCACTATGTACCAGTTCCTGTTCCAGCAGTGTTCCAGGTAAAACAGCTTTCCCTCCTGTAACTCATTTTTATCTTTTCTTAGTTTACTCTTATCCATTTCCAAGCCCACAGTTTATCGAAATGTCCCATGCCACACGCATTATAGGAAGATTAAAAAAGATAAAACGTATGACTAATGAACCTATAAGCAACAAGCTGTTCATTTGTGCATCAAGCTCCTTCCTCAGGTATAGAGCATTATAAATGGTATCAAAGCCATCCCTAGTTTACTGTGGCAACTAATTAAGACCTAAGCGAGACAAAGTGCTACATCTTCGTACAGAGTGGAAGACACCTCTTGAACCCATAGGAGCCGCCTCTAGAATCCTACAGTGTTCAAGGCTCGATCATGGACTATGATTGTAGTGCGATGGGGACATGACAAACTCAAGAAGGTAGAATGTCATGTCCTATATCTCACATCTAAAGATTATTGGGAGATTGAGTAGATAAAAGGTATGGTTAAATATGTTAAACAAGGAATTTTTATTTTTTTATGGGTTATGAGGATAAGAGACCTTATTGGTGCTATACTTGTAGACATAGAAGCTATTCATTTAAGCACCTAACCTCTCCCTCGAATTTGGGTGCATTATAAATGATATTAAAACTGAGCCTAGCCATGTGTGGGAACCATGTCCCTTACGGAACAAAATGCTCTAACGACTTTGTAAAGGATGAGAGCTACCTCTTGAATTGCCCGTAGGAGCCGCCTCTAAATATTCCTACACTTAATTTCTGGGGCTCAATCTAAGACTATGGTTGTGGTATAATGGGGACATTAATTACACACTTGAGAGGGAAAGAATGCGATGCCACATATCCCATATCTAAGAATTCTGACGAGATTGAATAAAACAAAAGAAATGGCTATGTTATACATCTAGAAAGAGGAAAACAAACTGTCCAGGTACTCACTCCCCAGGTCCTGAAATTCTACCACGTCGAAATCATCCACAGATAATTCTTCTACGCAAGCCATTCTCTGAAGTCCAGGTTGTTCCATAATTATCAAATCATTGTTCACTTCCCAATCTCTTGATACCCTTCTTCGAGGGATCACTGAAACTTTGTCACCGCTTCCCAGAATTGTGCAAGACGTGTCATACCCTTGTGAAGTTGTGGTAGATGAAACTCTGTAGTCATTTTTGGAGCAGTCAATGACCATTGCCTTGGCTACTGCTTCAAGTGGGAAGTTGAGGTATATCTTGGGGCCTCTAATTCTCAAAGCAGCCTTATCATAAGCCAAAGCTGCTTCTTCAGCTGTTTTAAAAGTTCCGAGCCAAACTCGAGCTCCTTTTCTCGAAGAGTCCCCAAGGCCGCCTCCTTACTCCGCGGTAGTGTCTGGTGGTCACTTTCTCTGTTTTCACAGTATTCTCTTCGGAGCTCAGGCTGCTGGGGCCTTTGTTTTCTGCTCTATCATTGGAAGTAAGTTCTTTATCGTTAATTTCAGGAATGATTCCATCAAGAAGTCCCTCCCAGGACTCAGTACCAATCGATATCCATCTGCCTAGACTTGGTAGCCTTTCTAGAACCTCCATTGACCCATCTCTACTATCAAGACTAGGCAATTCCTGCGATGATTTAAACTCTTCTTGTTCGTCATTGCTTGCTACTTTGTCTCCTCTATGTTCTCCAATGTAGCTTGCCCAAACATTCTCTAGGATTCCTTCAGATGTTGCACGATGATCACTTTGTATAGCCATGTTGTCATTTGCATAACAAACAAAAGCTAGCTAATTTAACACAAACAAAAGAAAGGGAGGATGATTGGAAAATGTTAAGAAATATATAAAAAAGGTCACGCATAATCTGTTAATTAACAGCTAACCTATCCTAATCCCATTACATTGATGGGAATCTGGGATTCTAATCCACTGGAAAACTTGTGCTTTAATCCACTGAACAGCTAAAGTTTTGGAGGATAATAGAATTTGAACACTAAGAAAGAGGTGGATTTGTGTATTTTAAGGCTTCTCTGTTGACTTGTGTGCATGCATGTCCTAATCATTTGCTAGGATTTATCTGTGTACGCCCTGTGTGCCCTACATATTTTATTGGAAAGCCTTCCAGTAGTTCATGATCAATTACACGAGAGACGGAATTAAGGGATTTGAAAGCTGGCAGGAGAATCTGCTGAGTTTTATATTGCTCTCGCTTTGCTGCATCTTATATATAGAATATATACAAGGAACAAAAAAAAATTAAATAAGGAAATTTGTAAATAAAAATAAAATATAGGGACAATAATCATCTCATTACATTACACATTTGATTACATTACATTACAAGTTGCCAAACATAAAAATTTGTCTTAGATCTAAAAATTGTTGAAACACCTATACTGGCCATTTCTTATCCCCAGATGCGGACTGAATCATTTCTTACATTACATTACACATTTGTTTTAGTTCAAGCATTATTTGGAGATAGTTGCTATATTATTACACCAACTTTGCACCGCTTTTGTCCTTCTATTAATTTTTCTATTATCTAATGACGTGTTATTTTCACTTAAAATGCTCCATCTTTCATTTTATTTCATTCAAATACTTTAAAAAATCATGTTCCCGTTGAGATTCCTAGTTTGAAGGTCCTTTCCAGGCATTCCTTTTCGTCTCAAATCTTACCACTAGGAGGCAGTGGCGGAGCCAGAAAATTTTAAATGAAGGGACAAATTATTAACAAATACTTGATATTATATTTTATATAAACATGTGTTATATATAGAGAAATTAATTTAAAATACATGTACTAACTCATGTTAAGTAAAATTAATTTAAAAATATTTTTAAAATAAAAAAAATTATATTATAATTATTCTTTCGAGTTTTTATATTTTCAAACTGTTTTATAATGACTTTATTCTTAATTTTATTAAAGATATTCTTTCTAAATATATACAATTAAACTTTCATTTATCTATTTCTAAATCTTTCAGGGACTAGTAAAATTATTGGCAACAATTCTTTTAAAAAATTGTATACAAGTAGGTTAAATATAAATATTAATATATTTTTTTAATTTTTTTAGTGTCTCTAATTTTTTAAGTTGTTGAGTACTTCATTTTTAATTACTAGTAAGTTGATTACCATCATTTTTCATGTGAAATTTATATCAAAATACATATTAATTCATCAAAACTCATTTCAATTCATATTCATATGCATATAATATTTATTCATGTACATATTAATTTAACAAATCTATAAAATAATAAACTCTAATATTTTTAATAACTAATTATTAAGAAATAAAACTAAAATTAGACAATGAAATAACTAGAAAAAATAAAAGAAACTCACTTAAAACATAAAGCATAAAAAGATTACTTACTTAACTAATTAATAGTTTAGGATTTGAAGAAAATTTTTATAAAAGGTAAATAATAATTCAAAAAAAAAAACTTGGATCAATTAGTGATTAATAAAAAAAAAATTAAACTTGTTAAGTTATTATATTAAAATTCTAATATATATATATATATATATATATAATTAAGGTTGATTATTTGGGTACAAGAACACGTCATACTTTCTTCATCTGAAGTCATTATTGATAGCAGTAAAAAGAAGGAATGATGGAGAAAGTTCATGAGATTAGATATATAGTCTAATTAATTATTTTTGTGCACAATAGCGGAGCCACAAAGGGGGCAATTGCCCCCTTAATCCCCATTGTGGCTCCGCCACTGCTCGGAGGTCACATGAAAGCATTCCTTATCTCTTGTTTATTTACCAGCACTACTGAATACACAAAGAAGTAACTCCATGAGCCAGATGCTAGCTTTTTAATTATTGAACTGAAGGCTTCTGCATTTAAAGCGTTCTGCTGCAAACTTTTCGAACTGTTATAAAGGTTCTGTATAGAAAGGTTCCTCCAAACTAAATATTGTGAGAGGAACCTGCATATCATATGCTTGCAACAGTATGGATCTTGAACACAGTGATGGTCAAATAGCCGAAGCTATTAGGTTATGGGGCCATCCTTGTTTAGAAACACTAAAGCTTCTTTTTTTTTTTTTTTTTTATCTTCAACTCAGAGCAAATATTAAAGTTCTATGTGCTGGTCTAGTCATTGGCTTTGAAAAATAGACCTCCCATCTAAATTACACTAGAGGACCAACAGTTTCAGAATTCTGGTGATCATTTCTTGGCTGGTGATCAAGAATGTCACCTCGATTAAGATAGAGAGAGAGCAATAGCTGGGCATAAAAGAAAGAAGGAAAAATAGAATCACACACTTGGGACATCAACATTCGAACCCAGAAGGAAGGTATGTACATGCTTGTAACAGAAGCAGCAGTAGATTTTACACGGATTCAATGTATTGGAGTGAGAAAACTTGTAATATTAACTGCAATGTCAAAGGGGTTCGTCAGAATCAGCCGCCCCAGGAATATTTTAGTGCCTAGTATGCTTAATCTATTTATCAACTCTTTTGCTTCGTTCGTACGTTATGAAATGATCTCATATCCTTGCAAATTAGGCGTAATTTTTTTTAGGTATAAGAGAGGGGGGTTTTCGTTGAGTATGGTTGTAATTATATTTTAAAATATTTTTTTATTTAAAATTTTATTAAAATAATATTATTTTAATTTTAAAATTTTATTTTTGATATAATATATCTAAATGAATATGAAACATTAAAAAATATTAATTTTAAACAAAAACAAAAATAAAAAAATTAAACTTTTTTAAAAATACTTTTAAAACATAAACATAAATAATATCACTAGCTAGTACACGTATTTATTGGATCCCATTTTTAGTATATATCTTAATTTAGGATTTGGTTCAAAAAAAAAATGATCAAAAAAATTAAACATGGATTTTTCTCATAAGAGAAAATAAGAATAAAAACAAGGAATATAAATTAGTTTATTTTTTAAAATGATATATTTTTATTTATTTATTACATATTAACTATTTTTACCATTATTACCTCCACCATGATGATTAAAACATTAATTTTTTTTTATATAAAAATATTATTATATTATATTTTACTATCATTTCCCCACCACCTCCTATAATGATGACATAACTTTTAAAATATATTATTATTATTACTGTAATATTATCACGATCTCACAATCTACTTCTCCTTCTCAACCATATAATATTATTGTATCAAATTCTACCATCATTTTCCCACCACCTTCTATAATGATGACATATATTTTAAAATATATTATCGTTATTACTGTAATACTATCACTATCTTACAATCTACTTCTCCTTCTCAACCATCTTTACTAATATTACAACAATCACCTTTATTATTTGTATTCCCATCAATATTTCTAAGATTATTTTTTAATCTTTAATTATTTTATTTTAACCTGATAACAATTTCCTTCTTACATTTAAAAAATTACTTTGATTAAAAGATAAAAATATTGCCCCTATATATTCACAACCTATATCTCAAAAATATAATTCTTATTTTCTCTCTCTTCAATTAAAATCTCATCTCCCCCCCTCTCTCAAAATCTATCAAAATTTACATAAAATCTCCACGTTATAATTAAATTTATCGTCAATTTCGTACTAGAAAAAGGAAATAAAAATCAAACACTATAATTATCTATTAGCATACAAATCCGTGTTTTATTACACACAATCACAGCAAAATGAACCCATCAATAAATAAATAAAAACCATAAATAATTAACAAATTTCTATATATATAAAAAAAGGAGCCTAGGGAAAAAGTAAATCCCTAATTAAATATGCTATAAATAAAATCAGGCGTTGTGGTTGTATGTGCACATCTGGTTGGTGGCGAGGAGATGGACTAGCTAGTTCGGGTTTGGATAGTGGCTATTGATGGCTGAAGAATGGTGGGTATTGTGAAGGGTTACTAGTGGTTCGAGTTTGTTGATTTTGCTGTTATCGTCGTGGAAACGAAGGCCTATATGCTATCCTAGATTTGATGGTTGGGTTGTGTTAGTCTCAGTTTTGTCACAGCTTAGATGGTGGTTTTGACGGTGGTGAAAATGGCTAGGTTTGGTGGTGGGGAAGAAGATGCGGCTGAGCTGGTTCTATTGGTACTCTTATGACGCCTTTTATACTCACTAGACATTGTTTGTTGAATCATAGATCTATAATATATGTATAAAAGAAATATGGGATTAAGGTTGAATTATATCCTATTCTATTGTGTTTTTTTATTTTCTGAGCTAATTTGGATTTGTTTTTCTATTTTCTTCTTCCACTTATAAAGGTACTTTGGGTAAATATTCTTGCAAATAAAACTAATTTCATTCTTTATGAAATTCTATTTGAAAGAAAATTTAGGAATTGCAGGTTCAAATATATAAGACTTGGATCTTGATTAAAAGGACAAAAAAAAAATCAGTAAGAGGAAAAAGAAGATACATAAATGATAAGGGCACTTTGAATAATAAATCAATTGTATGGAAAACATATAATAATTCAGAAAATTTTCGTTAATTGAGTGTTATCAATTATATAAGTAGTAGTATGTAAAACATTATTTATTTTAAATATAGAAGGAAAAATATTACTTAAACCTTAGGAGGTTTACATTATTTTTTCCTAAATTTTATTTTGATTCTTTATTATTATTCCAAAAATAGTATTAGAATTAAAATGTCGATTCCTTCACCATGGGCTTGTAATAAGTTAACCTTCGTGATGGACATGCTGTGCCTTATTCGTCCAACATTTTATATTTTCATAATACATTCTTCTTCGCGTAGAAATCATCTCTTTAGCAAAACAAAATCACCTTTGTTACAAGGATTCTTTGTGAGTTGGACTAAAATGAAAAAAAAAAAACTTTGAAAAACTGTCGAGTCGACTCTAAAAATAAAAAATCAAATGGGGCAAATTGAATTAGACTAACGTGGACTTAAAATTAGATGAGATGACCAAAATCTTTATCTTGAAATTAAAATTATTTGACCAACTTCATCATGTCAAATAAAAAACACAAACCTCAACTTGAAATTAAAATTAGGTTGGATTAGAGGTGACCAAGGTCAAATCAAAGAAAACCAAAACAAATCTAAAATCACCAGCCTTATCAAGTCAAATCATCAAAAACGACCATCTAACTTTATTGTGGAATCTTGAAATTTTAAAAGGATTTAAATTTGTATGAGAAGTGTTTTTTTTTCTTAGAAAACTTGTTGGAGTTTTCTGAGAGTCAAAAGTAAAAAAACAACATTTGTAATAGTCTTTTGAGAAGGAAAATATATTTACGCACAAGTTTTTCAAGAATCAAGTGCGGAGAATTTTGCAAGAGTAGTGTGTAACAATAATATACAATAGAAATTAGATAGCGAGTCGGATACTTGATAGAAATATGGATATTTCTTTCGAGGTTTAACTTCCCTATTGACAATTATATAAAATCTACTACTTTCATTAATGTCTTCACACCACTATGCTCACTAGCCTACCCAAGTTTGCTTGGGTACAAGCGCGCATATATATATAATAAAATCTAAAAATAATGCCTTTTCAATATATTTATTTATTTATTTATTTTTATTTAATTTTTGTGTGCAAGAAATCTTGAAAATATAAAAAATACAAAAAATGGGTGTAGCTGGGGTTGCAATTAGACCTATATTTGAATACCACGAGTAAAAATAAAGTTTGAAAATTTGTAAGTCATAATTGACATCTGAATTGAAGAGAAATGGGCTTGAATTGGTTTTATTTGGCTAAAATTGAGAGAAATTAAGGTTCAAGATGAGTATGGAACAATTAGCTCAGTTATAATATCAATTAAGGGCTTGATTGAAAAAGAATTTTAAATTTGAAGTCAATTTGACTTAAAAATGAAGAATTGGAGGACCAAGGATCAAAATAAGTAAAGCGGAGAATTTAGAGGTAGATTTTATTTCGGTTAAGGGCTGAATTGAAAGAAATTAGGAAAAAAGATGGAAATGGACCACAAATAAAAAATTTAAAGACCAGCAATCAAGGACCAAAATACGCCGAAATGGAGGGACTATGATGGAGTTTTGGGAAATTAAATCAGAGATGAAACCTAATTAGGGAAAACACGACGTCGTTTCACTCTTAGTGAAATGGTGAGTTTTACTTGAATTAGAGAAGAGCAGACTGTTGAAGTTTTGAAGGAAACAACACTGTTTTGTTAGACTTCTGGGCAAAATGGTAGAAACGGTTACTTCTCAAGCCAATTAAAGTCTTGATATTGGTCCAAATTGAATCTATTGGTTGCATAAAAATAAAAGAAACGTGTTTTCTAACGTGTTAGCTACAATCTTGGTGGAAATCAGAGTTTTGACTTCTGGGCAAAAAGGTAGAAACAACTACTTCTCACACCAATCAAGGACTTGATGTTGGCCCAAATTGAATCTATTGGTGGCATAAAAATGAAAGAGACGTGTTTTCTAACATGTTAGCTAGAATCTTGGTGTAAGAAATCAGAGTTGAACTTCCAAGATTCACTACAGATTCTGAGCCAAACATGCCCACTCAATCAGCCTCCCTCCAAGACCAACAACCATTCTTTCCATTTTGATGTAAGATTTAGGTTTTAAAATCTGATCCTATCTCTATGAATCAAGCAAAGAGCATGTTCTCTTATATGTTGGCTACAACAATGATACAAGAAATCAGGCTTTAATTCTCAGAATCAGCTACATATTTCATGTCAAAACATACCCCCTCAATCAGCCTCCCTGCAGACCAGCTTAGCCTTCCTTTTTTATTCAAGATTCAAATTTCAATCTCAGATTTTCTCTTCATAAATCAAGAAAAGAAGGATTGATGGTCAACGTATAAACAAATTTCCAATATAGAATCCTAATTAGAGCAGGGATTTGTTTTCTTTCATAAAAGGATTAATATGCACCTATAAAAAGGGAATCCAACAGCTCACAAAGAAAGAAAAGAAAACTGGAGAAAACACTGGAGAGAAGAAACTCGTGAGAAGAAAGCAAAAAAGACAGGTTGGAACGAAATAAGCTAGTGACAAGAAGAGGAGAAAAAAGAACAAAGCAGCATCAGTTTCTTTTACTGCTACAGTTTCTCAGCTACGTGTTTGAAATAAATTACAATTTTTTTAAAAAATATTTTTTATGTTAAAATATATTAAAATTATATTTTTTTTATTTTTTATAAATTATTTTTAGAAGTAACGATTCAAAACATAAAAAAAATTTAATAATTTTTTTTTTAATTTTTTAAAAATATAAATACAATTATGTTTTTAAACACTCTTATTCATTGTTTTTTTTTTTTTTTTTTTTGTTTTTTTGTTAGCAACTTGTAAAAATCATGACAAATTACTTTGTATTCTTCTTTATATTTGTTAGATGAATAGGGAAGTGAGATGGTAGTCCCATATCATCACCATCATGAATGTTTTGAGTATATTGTAATCTTTCAAATCAATGCAAGAACATGATACACGGGTTTTGCTCACTCCTTGAAGTTTTTTTTTTTTTTTACTGTTGATTGCCACATAACTTGTAAGGAGTACTTTGAAAATTTAAGATTGTAAGAACCCCTCACTTGCGGTATGCTAAAGTAATTTGAACTTTTGTCACCTTTTATTTCTTTCCTCTTAAATCTAATGCTGACATCTGCAATATTCAAAAGTAAAAAAGAAAGCAGTTCTCGTACTTTGGTCATATATTTTGGATGGAAAGGACTAGTTATTCTAGAAAGGACTAGGCGGCACCTAAGGAGGATTTGTTGGATATATATATATATATAGCCGCAGTTTTACCTTTACAAAAAAATATTTTTGGGACAAGCTTCATTTCAAATAATAATTTTTTTTTAAAAAAAGCTCCTAAATAAAATAAAAGAAAGAATATTTTGTCTGTTTTTTAAAGTTTTTGGTTTTTTAACATGTCATGTCATTTTATTTTGTATTTAAATAATATGAAAAAATAAAGGGTCTAGGGTAGAAGAAAAAACACATTTTTTAAAAAATATTCTTTCCAAATTTTTACCGAATCACCTGAGTTTTGGGTTACTCCGCAGGTCAATTAATTTACTCTAGATCAATTATAGGCTCAAATTTTAAATAAAATAGGCCCACTCAACGCTACTAGTCCTGGTCTCCTAACAGGATCCAAAGCATTGGATGCTGCTTTGTGCATGGCCCTAGTTGTTGGGTCCTGGTTAGAAAAAGGGTCCAAAAATGTTAGGTCCAACACCCACTTGGGTTTAGCACCAACAAAATTCAATGTTATGTTTGGTTATGCATACATCATGATCTAAAGCAATTTTAAATCCTACATTAGTAGGACCTAGAATTATTTAGGGTCATAAACTCGACATGACCCAACATCCAAGTGAGTCCTGGATCAAGCAGGACTCAAAGCTATTTTGGGTCCTGCACACGTTAGAATCCAAAGCAATTGTGGGATTTGCACCCGACAGGACCCAAAGATATTTTAGGCCTTGCACCCAGTAAAACCCAAAGCTATGTATATAAAAAATGGAATCCTTCTCCAAGATAATCTACTAAAAAAGGGAGGTCTATAACACAGTTTTTTCTAGTGCAATAAAGCTATGGTGTCTATCTTTTATTAATAGGGGGTATTTCATGGGTTTGCCTTGGTATCATGTTTACCCAAAAAAAAAAATTCTCTTATATAATACCAAAAATTTATAAAGTATATGATGTGAATTAAAAATTTATTGAGAGCTCCATCAATTTTAATATGACAATATTATAGAATTATTTCCTCAACCAAACAAAATCACACTTTTTTTTAAAAAAAATAGAAAAACATGAAAAAATATATTATTTTGAAACAAAGAAAGAAATTCAAAATTTAAAATTTCTTGGGTTTTGCATCATAGCCAAACACAATGCCAATGTTTTTTTTTTTTAAAATACAAAAACATAAAAAAAAATTGTAGTAAAGAAAAAAAAATATAAAATGAATATTAATTTGAAGTAAAGCAAAAAAAGAAAAAAATTTCAATTTCTTGAGTCTCACCTCTCAACCAGACACAATTTCAAAATATGTTTTGTTTATAAAATATATCAAAAATAATACAAAAACATGAAGAAAATATTATTTGAAGTAAAGAAAAAAATTAAAATTTTTAAAATTTCTTAGGTTTGGCGTTGAAACCAGACACAATCTCAACATTTTTTTTAAAATAATACAAATACATAACAAAAATATTAATTTGAAGCAAAGAAAAAAATTTAAAAACTATCAATTTTTTTTCAAAGAAATTTTGAAATGCAAAATCAAACATGATTTAATTAGAAAATTCAACCTAACTTGAAATGGAAAAAAAAAATTATCATCACCCAACTTTTATATGATATAAAAAGAACCTTATCAATTTATTTTGAAAAATAAATTTAAATCAGAGAAGGCAACGATAAAAAAATTTAATTGGATATGCTGTTAAGTCTGGAAGGCAACTGTCGTTATTGATCAATTCTATTTCATTCATATTCAATGGTGGTGTTATACTGTAGTTAAGAAGATATATATATATATATACACACACGTATGATGTGCAGAGGCATAAAGAGGTATGGGGAATTGAATTCTCACATACGTGATAACAGGGATTCCCAATCCGTCCATTAAAGAAAATCAATATTTTTTACTTTCTTCCTACACCGATGTCCTTGGGATGGATTGCTTTGAATAGCCCTATTTGGCGTTTTTTCTTTGAGGATAACTAATTCTTTATCTGAACTTTCAAAATCAATATATATTTTAGTATATTTAATTTTCTTTAATTACCAGTTAGCTACTCCTAAATTTTTTACTATATATATTTTACTCTTTGTCGTGATGTTGGTGCGACAAGTGTTATGATATTTTATTATGCTGCTTAAGCCTTATACAATAATTATTGCCATATGTGTTCACCATCCTAAGAGACTTTGTGCCATCTATTATCGTTTAAAGAGTGACAAATTGCCCCTATGATTTGCCTCCAGTTTTCGATCTCGCCTCCCAGTCTATTGTTTTTTAGGGGCTCGACACCATCTACTGCTGCTTGGAGAGTGCAATTTCCACCCAAAATACGATCTTATCGGTTCTTCTTCCTTGGTTGTGATGAAACTCCTTTCATTGTGATGTCTCAATTTTACAAGAAACTCCCTGCTTTAAATGAATTCCTGGCACATTGAACTTGGATATGACATTCATGTTGTTAAAAGAAACTATCTCGATGTAAGTTTAAAAACATTTTGTTTTTTTTTTTAAAATACATGATCATGTGCGAATAGAACATGACTTGCGACCTCCCTAAGACATTTTCAAGAGAGTGGTAGTCTAGACATTTTATGTAAAAAGGGTTAGTGACAAACCTCTCTTTGGGGTTTACATGATGGTCTTTTATTTTTTTAAAACGGGTTTGATATATTTGGACTTATTATTGGCTTAGGAAAAATATACATGCATAGAGTTTGTCAAATATATGCTTGCCTCAAGTGCTTAAAATTCACTCTAGCATCATCAATAATAATAAATAAATAAATAAATAGGAATTCATTGACTCAAAAAATATTTTAAAAATTTAAAAGACTAGGATCACTTTTGATATTGATATCTTGTTTTTCGTTGTATACTCCTTGTTGCCCACCTTTCCTTATCACCTTTTTTCTAAGAAGTTTATTTTGCCCTTTACTATAAGCTAACGAGGGACAGCTTTTGCTTTGTTGCAACTTTTTTTTTTTCGTACCCTTTAGCATCTTGCTTTATGATGTTAAGGCTGGCTTTTCTATACTACAATTTCTTTGGAGTTTTTCTTAGAGCATCATTAGTCTTTTGTGATTTTTTTTTATCCTTGGTATGGGTGTGATTCTAATTAAAATTTATTATTAAAAAAAATTAGATTGAAACAAAGGATATATTTTATTTTGATCATAATTTTAAAGCAACGTATGATATGCAAAGTAAGGATGGGTTTGGGAGAGCAAATAAGAGGTTAACATGAAAAGGATCGACCCGATATGAAGTGTAGCTCATGCGACAATTTTCGTAAAAGACTAGTTGTTGTGATATCTGCAAAAGATGTCAAAAACAGCCCACCAATTATTTTTACACAATCACGAAACTTCCAAATCATTGTCCAGGTCGTCTTTTTGATAGTTTACTCCGAAGTCTTAACATTGGATATCATAGTACAGTGGTTTGTCTAACTATGATACTGTCTAATTCTGCACAGAAAGCTTTTATTTGGTAATGGTGGTTTGGAACTTCTGACAAATCAGGTAATTTTTATTTCCAAACCAACGCAACTGCAGAACCGACCAGCCAACGGTCAGATCAATTCTTTTTCTTTCTTTTTTCTTTTTTTTTTAAAAAAGGCATTTCTGTCGGCAAATTCAACTGGTACGTGACCCACCACTGGAACCCGAATTTATGGGAGGCCTATAAAAGGAGAGGAAAATGGTCTTTTTCTGACCTATCCATTCGAGAGTGATCGATAGCAAGCCACTAAGCTCACCAGTCCTTTAATAAAATCTGCAGCTAACTAACATTTATGGAGAAGGGTTGTTCTAAACAGTATCTCCTTCAACATCTTCTTCGTCTCCTTTTCTATCTGTTAATCTTCATTCTTAACACTTCCAAGGCCCTTGCAAATCCAAGAGCTTCCAATAATTCAGCTCCGGCAGTCATAGTGTTCGGAGACTCGACTGTCGATCCTGGAAATAACAACTACGTGAAAACAGTTTTTAAGGCTGATTTTGCACCCTATGGAAAGGATTTTGCAAACCACGTCCCAACAGGAAGGTTCAGTAATGGTCGGCTAACCCCTGATTTTATCGGTAAGTTATCAAGTTTTGATTTTGATGGTGAAAGTGAATATGTTGCCAATTATATATATAATTAATTATTTGAGTTTGCATCAGCTTCATATATCGGTATCAAACAGTCTATACCTCCGTATTTAGACCCTACTCTTAGCATTGAGGAGCTTATGACTGGAGTTAGTTTTGCTTCGGCTGGCTCCGGATTTGATCCTCTTACACCAAAAGTGTCCGTACGTCTCTCTCTCTCTCTCTCTCTCTCTCTCATAACACACACAAAAAACACAAACACAAACACAAAGCGGAGCTTAATTAAGCTTATGTTCAATCCACAGAATGTGATCGGCATACCAAAGCAACTGGAGAACTTTAAAGAGTATAAAAAGAAATTGGAGTCTGCAATTGGAACGGAAAGGACCGAAAATCATATCAACAAGGCACTGTTTATCGTCAGTGCTGGCACGAATGACTTCGTTATCAATTATTTTACTCTGCCAATCCGACGAAAAATCTACTCCGTCTCAGGTTACCAGCAATTCATCCTGCAAAAAGTCACACAATTCCTTCAGGTTTTGTATTGTGTTTACGCTCACTTTAGAATTATATGAAGTTTTTTTTCACCTTAAGAATTTATTTGCACTTGAAAATCACTCTACGCAAAAATTTATTTAGTGTGATGATTTTATGAATCTCCAAACGAAAAATATACATTTTACATTACTGTATCAAATATGTAAGAAAATTGTCTTAAAACTTTTGACAGCATCACAGGATCCTTCCAATCCATTCATCCCTTTACTTTCAGTAACAGATAGGTGCCGGAGCTACAAAACCCGGCCTCATTTATACTTAACTCTTGTTTTTACTGTCAACGATGATCGGAAGACTATTCAATTATTTCAATACTATAAAACTAGTTAATTAATTTCAATTAATCACTAGGACTAATTTGTAATTAACTCTTGTTCTTAACATTATCCTTAATTTCTAAAGACTTGACAGCTCCTCCTCTCAAACCAAGAAAACAAGACATAAGACTCATATTATTAATTATGGGGCATTTATCCCAGATTATCTAACCAAATTATAAGTTTTGAAATTACTGTGCTTGACAGCATATGCTATAATAATAAAGCCATGAAAAATATAACTGATACTACATTATGCGACGATTTTAGGATTTGTTTGAGCAAGGAGCAAGAAGAATCTTATTTAGTTCACTACCTCCAATGGGTTGCCTGCCAGTCGTTATCACCATGTTCTCGAAGCATGCCATCTCAGAACGTGGCTGTCTTGATAATTATTCCTCCGTTGGACTACATTTCAATCAGCTGCTACAAAAGGAGTTAAATCTCATGCAATTTCGATTAGCAAATCATGATGTTAGTATCTATTTAACTGATTCGTACGTAGCTCTGACCGACATGATTCAAGGGCATGGAAGGTCTGGTGAGTCTGTATAAAATCTCTAAAATTAAACTGAGAAATATATATATATATATATATATATATTCTGATCATGTTATTTATTTATTTTCCGTCCTCCCTTTCCAGCATTTGATGAAGTAAGCCTTGGCTGCTGTGAAACCGGTTACTTGGAAACAGCACTCTTGTGCAATCCAAAATCATTTGTGTGTTCTGATGCATCAAAGTACGTATTTTGGGATTCAATACATCCAACTGAGCAGGTATACAGCAATGTTTTTAAGTCCATTCGTCCTATAATTGATGCTATCATCAGGGACTAAAGTTCATTTATTTTCCATCCCGGAGAATGTTGTGGTGGGCAATTCCCTATTTTTTCCCGTTCCTTTATGGAAATTGTATACAATCAGAAGTCATCGTGTATGACCAATAATATTTAATAGAGAAATAACTATGCATGTGTGATATGTCGCACTCACCACGACGGGTAAGGCTTCCTAAGATAAAATGGTGATGGAAATAATAAAATAAACCTGCCTTCAGTTTTGTACAGTAAATTGAATTGAACATTGAACAAAATGAGAACTTCTAAAAAAAAAAAAAGTATAAAAACAATGATGCCTTGATTCAATTGATTTCTGTGGTTTTTTAGTCCTCAAACTCTTAGTTTCTACTTGATTATTGTAAAATCCTTAAAATTAAAAAGATTTTGTAGACTTTGGTGTTTTAAAAAAATGTAAATAAAAATTTTGTTTTGTTTTTATTGAATAATTGACTAAAATCCTTCAAAGTGTTTTGTCGTAACGATGATTGAGACTTTTTTATTTTTAAATAATGAGTTTTATTTAAAACTTTGATTTAGGTATGGTAAAATTATTAAAAAAGCTATATTATCATGAAGTTGAGACTTCATTATTTTTATAAAATAAATAAATAAATAATTTCTTATAAATATTACTTAGTTATTTTTTTATATCTTGGTTTTGTTATTCATGCCAATTTATCAATGACTTAGACTAGGTCAATATGACCTCAAAAATAGCTAATTGGGTTGAGTTGCGAGGATGAGGCTCATTGTAGAACATAGCAAAAAAAGACAGGCTGAAAACCCAATTTATTAACCATTATCATTTTGGATCGATACTCATTCAAAAAGTGAGAAATGGAACTTATTATTAAATTTAAATTCCAAATTACTATTTTAGATTTTAGTAATTATTTACCATAAACATGCAATTTATACCTTTTAAGGCACGTTCTTAGAAAGAGCACAAGAGTTACTTGTTTTATAAAACAAGTAATAATATAATTTAACTTAGATAAATTATTTTAAAATGATCAAAATCTTCTTTTTAAAATAGTCTGACTCATAGAGCACGGGCATCTAAATAATATTTACATATATGGTATTCACACTCCCACACCTTAGAACACCACTCCAACTAATTTTAAAATTTATCCTAGGAAAATTAAAATAAATAAATAAAATCAATTGAAATTAAAAATAAAATAAAGAAGAAAAATACAAATTCATACTCAAATATTTCCATAACTAAAATCTATCTCCTTGATCCATCTCTCTTATTGATTACTTATTATAAAAAAAATATGAAATTAATAAGCTTTAACTTTAGTTTTAGTTATTAATTACTTCATTTCTATTACTTCTTTTAGAATTGTATTCAACATTATAAATTTTAAATATATTTTACTTCTTTTTTATGTTTCCAATTTCAATTTAATGTATAGTGCGAAGTCAAGTGAACATGAGCCATCATAATTGTAGCTACTTTCAACTAATTAAGAGATCATGATATCAATATAACAGAAAAATGGATGGAGGATTTAAAATAATAAAAATTTGAAACGAAAAGGTTTCATTTGACCAAATTATAAAAAGAGAGGATTTGATAAATTCACATAATAGTGGGGTATCATGTTAATTTAACCTATTTTTAATGGGAATATGACACATGACAATAACAATTTTTTGGCTAATAATTAATTAACTGATGTTATTTCATTGAACTGTGTTTTGTAATGTATTTGGGTTGGTTTCAAAAAAAAAATGTAAAGTGTAATATATTCGTAAAATAACCTTCTCAACTCAAAAGTTTAAGTTATTAGATGAGATCCCAGAATATAATTTGTATTATTCTTTAACACATCCCCTCAAGTGAAAGCCTTTTGATCTTGAAACTTGTACAAGTCCATATTAACTTGTGCTTAATTTTTTTTATATCAAATAAATAGGGATGGTAAGATTCAAACTCGTGACCGCTTGGTTATCAAGACTCTGACACCATGTCAAAGAATCATCTCAACCCAAAAGCTTAAGCTGTTAGATGACGTCACAGGATATGATTTATATTATTCTCTAACAATATTTAGCTTAAAAAAAATATTAAATTGAATTTATTTTAGTATTTTCTTATAATTTTGATGTGATGATATTAAAAAATAATAAAAAAATATATATAAAAAATAATATTTTAACATATTTACAAAAAAAAAAATACTTTTAGAAAACACTAAACACACATTAAGTTACAAATACAAATGAATGGTTTAAAATAGTATAATTGGGTTAGTTGATGAGTTAATTATAACCCTTCATGTGGAGATGTTGATCTTCCTAATTTAATAAAATAGTAAAATATAAAAATCTGTGTCTCGTTGCATTTGTCGGGTTCTAACCTAATATATATACCTAATTTTTGGCCTCATGAACAAAGGTAGTCCCAAGTTCAAAGATCACTACTGCTTTGCAAAACAGGATTTGATTTCATCAAAATATTCCCACGTTTCTTGTGTAGCTTAATTTGGGAGATGAAGTTGCTTGTGGTGGTGGATTATGAGGCAGTGAGCAGACACGGAGATGGATGAAAAGAAGTTCATTAAAAGGATATATCTGCCAGTTTGTTTGTTATAAAATAAATAAAGCATCCCTCAATCTCAACGTGCCAAAGAGTTGGCCAATTGGGTCCGGTGTGATGGTAAGTGAGAAAATGGAAATTCAACAAGGAACCATGGTTTGATTTCCAATACAAATCTAATATTTAATAGCGATTCCTACTATGGAGGAACATATCCTGATCGAGCTAAGAGTTAAAAAACATATAAAAAAGAATCATTATGTAATTATATAAGAATTAAAAATCCTAACTAATCTTTTAAAGATTATTAGATAAATAATTGATGATGTCAAAAAAAATTATTATACTAAATGTTTAACTAAACTATATATATATAGGACTACATAAATCTAAGGTAATGATTTGAGATACAGGCATAGCAACATTTAAGGATTTACCCTCACATTAGACCATTGCATTCAAAAGAATTTTAATAATTTTTTTATTATTCTTATACTATGATTTGAATCTAAAAGTTAATAAATTGAATAAACCTCCTTAATCACAATATAATTTCCTTAAATCTTTAAATATATATTTGAATGATGTCAAATCTTAACTAACCAAACTGTCAAATATACACAAAAAAAAAATTATGTAAGAAAAGGAAGTAAATTTATTATTGGGTCATTTAAGATAAATTTAATAATATAAATCCTTAAAAACAAACAAACAAACAAATATATATATAACCAATAATCAACATATAATGGCAAAAAATTATAAAAAGAGCAAGATGTTCACCTGGTGTGGAGGATGAGGATTTGCCTGACGTTGGGGATGGAGGGAGAGGAGAAGAAGAGAATGAGTTGGATGACAAATAGAGATAGGTTGATAGGGAAAAGAGAGAAGAAGAAAAAAAAATCTTGTGATGAAATGAAATTCAGAGTTTTAAACTCTATTAGTAATTCTATTGGTAATTAAAACTTTAATTTTTTGATTAAACCCAAAATTTTCCAAATCCCTATAAAATTATCCGATGAAATTTTGTTTCATTGATTATGCTATCTTTAATTAACAGTTGCAATGTATGTGATTGTTTTTCAATTCTCTAAAACTTTTCAAGAAACTTAATTAGTTAGTGATTCCATTTGTAATTCTTAATGGCAATGCATGTATTTTTTTTTCCCAACTCTCTAGAATTTTCTGAGAGACTTAGCTCGTTGATGATTCCATCTATAATTTTCAATGGCAATATCCTGTAATTTTTTCCCAACTTTCTAGACCTTTTCAAGGGAATTTGTCCACCAGTGATGCTATTGGTATTTTTCAGTCCATCGATATAAAATAATTTATTTTTCTAGAGTATTTTTTATTTCTTATCTTTCCAACCTGTAGATACAATAAAATCACAACATTGTAACACCATTAATGTTCATAATAATAAAATCACAATAATAATTATTTCATCAGTGTTAACACAATTCATTGTAATGAAACAACCACAAAAATTACATTAAAGTCAATTTCATTGCATATTGATATTTTACTATTTAATCAAAATTGTCTTATTCTTCTTTAATTTCATCATCGTTATATCCATCATAATCTTCTTCCTTGAACTGATGATCATGGATATCATCATCTTCATTGACTTTTGTATATCCATTAGTTCTCAATACATCATTTAACTCCTTAACGTCAACATCAACAAAAACATTCTTAGCAACATGCAAATTTGAATTTTCTGCAAAGTCGATAGATGGAGCAACTCGCTATGCATAAACTAGCTTATCAATTTGAAAGACATTATTTCCTACAGTCACTTCATTGTTATCTTCCTAAACAACTCGGACACGACCTTTAGATTTGATTTTCACTATGGATAATCAATGAACCCTAGAACAATCTTTTCTAAATGAAGGATGGTATGATATTGCAATTCAATTACTTTTTATAACTTCCCATAATAATCAACTTCAAACTCATTAGAAGTTGGTCCCTTAACACAAACTCCACTATTGTATGTCTTTTTACCATGATCATACTCTTTAGTATGAAAAACATATCTATTGATGAAATACTTATTATAACACTTGATCTTTCTTTCAGGACCTAAACATAGTAAATTCAAACTACCACTAACATCCCCTCCTAATTGATAAATCTGGTACCTGATAACAACTATTAACAATTAAAGAGAAATGTTTGATAAAATTAACTATTACGAGAGATAAGAATTATTAAATAATGCTTACATGTATTTTGAATCACGTGACAAATTATTCATCATGTAATTGAAAAGTTTGATACTTAGTCATATGTGAATTTTTGAGTTAGTAAACATTGATGATGTTGTCTACGATGAATTTTTCAATCTATTAGTTTGTGAGAATATAAGAGAAAAATTATTTAAAAATAACATGTTAATATTGTACTTACTAAAAAAAAATTATCTCAATTCATTGTAATTAAATAGCACATAATTATATCCATATCTGAATTCAATTTATGTCAAGTATCTTCCCATCACTGTGTTTGTTTTTATAAACGTCATCCAAGATGGGAAAATATTGGCAAATTCTCACTTGAAGGCAATTCCCATCATTATCGTGTCTTGAAACGCGATTTATTCTTCTTCTCAAGTAAGGCTCTCCTTCTCTCTTCCTTTTGCTCCTGTTTTTTTAGTTTCCTATGATCTTCCTCCCTCTGCCTTTTTTTTTTCTCTCTCGTTGTTGTTCCTTCTCTGTTCTACTCTTTATTTCTCACTGTCACCTATGTTCTCTGCTCCCCTCTCCCTTTTTTTTGGTGCAGCTCTTCCTCTGGCTTTTATAGCCAGAGGACGCCAGCCATTTTGGTAAGCCGGCATCCATCACGGTGACGAGGGATGTCAACCGCGATACCCGCCCCATTGATTCAAAAATAATTCCACAATCGCTGCTAACATTTCCTTCCATTATCGTCACAGATGTGCAGCTGTTTGAAGACCATTAATGGTGGAAACGGCGCTGCTTGGTTTCTTTGAATTTGGCCCTTAAAGTTTTCGTTGTTCTATAATCCACCCCCCCCCCCGACAAAATTGTAATTGGATCCCTTAATGTTAGCGTCTTTTCTGGTTTGATCATTGGTTTCGAATTGTTTCAATTAAATCCCTAATTGGCCATCAACTTTAATAATTATGCAATTAAGCCCCTGATTTGACCAAATCAACTCTTTAAAATTATAATTGGACCCCAGAACTTTAATTCCTTCCGATAAAAGTCTAAATTGACTTAAAAAATCAAAAATTTTTGCAATCAAACCTTCTATAAATTCAATTAAACCTTGGATAAAATTTAATTGAGTTCATAAACATCTAATTTTGAATATATATATATATATATATATATTTTTAAAAAAAAAAATTTTCTGTCAACATGACTCTCATTAGTTAACGATAAACTGTAAAATTCAACCTCTTGCATTTTTGAACCTCCTCAACCATTTTTTGGCTATTTTTCAGCGTTCCAACATCCTTTTCTCACTCTTATATTTTTTTTTATTCCTTCCAAATATATATATATATATATATATATATATATATTGTATTTTTTTTTGTGGGGAACCCAAAAATAGGTAACAACAATTCTCAATTTATTTTATTATATATAAATAAAGCGTGTTAACATACTTGCACATTTATTTTTTTGTGTTAAAAACATTCAATATAGATACTATAATTTAAATTCTTTTATTAATTGGTGTCCCATGTCATCTTAAAATAATGTAATTTTTATTTCCAAACCAATGCAATCATTTAGAGGTAATTAAGAGTATGATAGTGATTGTTTTTTTAAAGTGCCTTTTGCTTCGAAATGTATCAAAATTATATATTATAATTATTTTTGAAAAAATCACTTTTAATATCAATATATCAAAATAATCCAAAAATATTAAAACAAAAATAAATTTAAACTTTTATGAAGCATGGTTTGAATCTCTTTCTGTCGGCAAATTCAACAGGAACGTGACCCACCACTGGAACCCAAATTTATGGGAGGCCTATAAAAGGAGAGGAAAATGGTCTTATGCTTATCTATCCATTCGAGACTGATCAATAGCAAGCCAATAACCTCACCAGTCCTTTGATAAAATCTGCAGCTAATTAACATATATGGAGAAGGGTTGTTCTAAACAGTATCTCCTTCAACATCTTCTTCGTCTCCTTTTCTATCTGTTAATCTTCATTCCTAATACTTCAAAGGCCCTTGCAAATCCAAGAGCTTCCAATAATTCAGCTCCGGCAGTCATAGTGTTCGGAGACTCGACTGTCGATCCTGGAAATAACAACTACGTGAAAACAGTTTTTAAGGCTAAGAGGGTGTTTGGGAGTGTGGTAGCTGTTGCTTTTCGTGCCGAAAAGCATGCCAATAATGTTTTTTCATTTTTTAAAAATCATTTTTGATATCAGCACATCAAAACGATCCAGAAAGTACAAACCGAACTCAATTTTAGCAAAAAAAAAAAAAAATTTTGAAATTTGGCAAAAAGCTGTTTGGACCGCAGCGCCAAACAACCTCTAATTTTGCACCCTATGGAAAGGATTTTTAAGCCAAATTCTAAATTTTTTTTTCAAGCATATTTTTCATAAAAAAAAATGATAATAAAAAAAAACAAGGAAAAAAATTGCATCTTTGTCATGATTTTTTAAAATCTGAAAAAGGATATCATAACCGGTTTATGATTATCCACTAGGATTTGGCCAACATGTCAAAAATATTTTTCCAATCTTTTTTTTTTAGGATCCAAATGTAGACTTTAATATTTGTGGGGTGTAAAATTACACGATAAAGTACACCCTCGGGTATTAAGGATACAAAGTGTAAAAATGCGATGCTAAAGTTCAGACTTTAGAACGGTTAGGATTTAACCCGATAAGGTAGAGACTCTCTCATGAAGAGAGATCTGCCTTGAGCCTTAGAAAAGACCAACAAATAGAAACCCGACCTAGAAAAACAATCAAACAACAATGCAGCTAACCTTAGGTAGGGTGCACTAGGGGTGATGCATCTTTCCCTTGCATAACCAGTCCCTTACTCAGACTCTCGCAGACCATAGGTTCCTAGTGACCATAATACTAGGTGGTGACTCCTAAAAATTAATCATAATTTTATGATTAAATCCAAAAACGCTTCCCAACATACAACACACACCTCACACAGGAGGCACGAAAAAAAGCCTTCGCCGTCGCTAGATGACGTCGCGACCCCCCGCGACAACTTATATGAAACTTATATAGAATATTGATGACAACATGTATTAATTAATAATGTAAACTAAACAATTTATTATTACCCAACTAATTAGTTATCATTGATTTAACTCAAACTTATTCAATCTATTTTAATACTACCCTTAAATCATTATCAGTTTTCTACAAAAAATCATATTCCTTTAAATTTATCAAAATTTTCAACTTGACTATAAAATCGACAAAATATGAAACGTACCTATTAAATAAGTCATTATTTCATTATAAAATACTTAAGTTATAAAATTAAACTCAATTTCATCAAATAAAAAACAAAAACACATTTTCAAAATCTCAAACAAACCATAACATGTACAAATCATACATTCATACAACAAATTTCTATGGGAAAAAAACTATAATGCAATTAAACACACACATAAACTACATATACTAAAAACATTAACATTTAAAAAATGAGTTACCATAAAAATAGGTAGTTGTGCTTACTTGATATGGTGAATCTTTTATAAAAAAAAATAAAGCAAAACAAGGATGTTGACAGACTGAGTGTTAGAGTGGCCAAATTTGTGATGATAAGAGCTTATTTGTAATAAAATGTTGGAGTGTTATGTGTTGTTTTATGCACAATAAAAAGAAAGAAGAAGAAGAAGAAATTGAGAAGGGGGTGTTTGTCATATCATAACTTAAATATTATTGACATATTCACTGACGAGCTGAGCATTAACGTCATGAATATTACCAAAGTAATTTTATCTATAATAATGACATGTTATTTTTCTTTTTCTTTTTTCATTCCTTAATTTCCAACTATAATTCCCACAATGTACACCGCCATAAATTTTTTGTTGTTTAATACCAAGAGAAATAGAGAGTAAATATTTTATCTGAAGTAATTGTTATTTACCGGCTGGTTTTATTCTATCAGTACTGCCATTTGAATTTGAAAAAAATTTTATAGTATCTTTTTAATTTAACATATAATTCTCAATTTATTTTATTATATATAAATAAAACGTGTTAACATACTTGCACATTTATTTTATTGTCTTAAAACAAATTTAGTAGAGATACTATAATTTAAATTCACTTTATTCATCATTGTCCCGTGTCATCTTAAAATCATGTATTTTTTATTTCCAAACCAATACAATTGTAGAATCAACTAGTTAATGAACATGTTATTTAGAGGTTGATGAACATGTTATTTAGAGGTGATTAAAAATGTGATAATAATTGTTTTTCAAAGTGTTTTTTGCTTCGAAATGTATCAAAATCATATTTTATTATTATTTTTTTAAAATTATTTTTGATATCAGCATATCTAAATAATTTAAAAATATTAAAACAAAAATAAATTTAAACTTTTATGAAGCATGGTTTGAATCTCGTTACCAAAAAAAATCACTTACAAAAATACAAGGACGTTTCGGTCGGCAAATTCAACAGGTACGTGACCCACCACTGGAACCCATATTTATGGGAGGCCTATAAAAGAAGAGGAAAATGGTCTTATGCTTATCTATCCATTCGAGACTGATTTATAGCAAGCCACTAAGCTCATCAGTCCTTTAATAAAATCTACAGCTAACTAACATTTATGGAGACGGGTTGCTCTAAACAGTATCTCCTTCAACATCTCCTTTTCTATCTGTTAATCTTCATTCCTAATACTTCCAAGGCCCTTGCAAATCCAAGAGCTTCCAATAATTCAGCTCCGGCAGTCATAGTGTTCGGAGACTCGACTGTCGATCCTGGAAATAACAACTACGTGAAAACAGTTTTTAAGGCTGATTTTGCACCCTATGGAAAGGATTTTGCAAACCATGTCCCAACAGGAAGGTTCAGTAATGGTCGGCTAACCCCTGATTTTATCGGTAAGTTATCAAGTTTTGATTTTGATGGTGAAAGTGAATATGTTGCTAATTATATATATAATTAATTATTCGAGTTTGTATAATCAGCTTCATATATCGGTATCAAACAGTCTATACCTCCGTATTTAGACCCTACTCTTAGCATCAAGGAGCTTATGACTGGAGTTAGTTTTGCTTCGGCTGGCTCCGGATTTGATCCTCTTACACCAAAAGTGTCCGTACGTCTCTCTCTCTCTCTTACACACAGACACAAACACAAACACTCAGATGCATATTATCGTTGTTATTTACTTAATGTCTTGTAAGAATTTTAATGGTATAAGACTAGGAGGTACACATACTGATAATTAGGATATTTAAAATCTGTAATGGCTAACGCATAAATAATCTGGTTTTCATTTGATAGATGGATCATTGTTAGGTAGCTATAGATACTATCTTTGTGTGGATGAATTTTGTTCTCTTAGTTTACGAAAACACTTAGGAATTTGGAATGATTTTGATTTTTGACGTTGCTGGTATGTTTCTTTCTGGCTAGGGAGATGTAACAGGTCTCAAAATATGAAAGTTCACTAGGGCTCCTATAATTAAGCATCATTAAAGAGTGCAAATATACTTGGAAACATCAGAAGAATTAAGCAACCAATAGGCATTACCTTGATCCCTTACAAAGCATGGAAATGAGGTAGGATCGGATTCAATCTTCGTGTGTCTTAGATGCATGATTTGGTTTGATTCTTATAATTTTATAAATATATCAAAAAATAATCTCAACCCGATAACTTAAAATGTTAAATGGGATCTATAATATAATTTATATTATCCTCTAATATATTCTCTCAAATAAAAGTCTTATGAGCTTAAAACTTACATAAATTTATATTATTTTATATTTAATTTTTATTAAATAAATGAAGATAATAAATATTAGTAAAATTCAAATTCATGATTATTTGATCATCAAGATTCTTATACTATATAATAAAAATTATATATAAGTTATATTATTTTCTATAGATAAGACAACATTATAACGAAGTAGTGGGCCAACAGACAAGGAAAGAACTTGAAAAAAGACGTGTGTGAGAGAGAGAGACATTGATAATTGATTAATAAACGGAAGTATTGGTGGGTCAGAAATTAAAATGAAACAGCTGCCGTGATATAGATAGATCATGTTGTCTAGATTTTAATAATAATAAAAAAAAATTATGCTGCCTCTAGTTTATATGTTATCCACCTGGGAGCTAAATTAAGTTTATTTTCTTATGTTTTACCACAGAATGTGATCGCCATACCAAAGCAACTGGAATACTTTAAAGAGTATAAAAGGAGACTGGAGTCTGCAATTGGAACGAAAAGAACCGAAAATCATATCAACAAGGCACTGTTTATCGTCAGTGCTGGCACAAATGACTTCGTTATCAATTATTTTACTCTGCCAATCCGACGAAAAACCTACTCCGTCTCAGGTTACCAGCAATTCATCCTGCAAAAAGCCACACAATTCCTTCAGGTTTGGCTCCCTTCTTAGTTCAACTTATTGTTATTTCTGATATTTTAGTTTATTATGATCCAAAAGCAAAAATAAAAGAGCTGCACCTGTTTGTATTTATTGCCATTAAACACCGTGCTTGCAAAAATAAATTTAGATGTGTTTGTTTTAGCTTTTATGGTTGAGGTTGTGGTTGGGTACAACCCAATTATACACAAAACTCAACCCAATAGCTTTTTATATAAAGCAAAAGGCAAAAAGTCACGTTTCTTGTTGTGGTACTAAAACTTGGGTTAGGGGAATATAAGAGCTTGTTCATCCCTTTTTATTTATATCATGGAACATTATTAACGTTTTAATATGGGTTTTCAAATTTATTCAAGTCAATGTTTAGCTTTCTAACTTGTAAAAAAACTATAAATACACTTGATTAGAAATAATTCTTGACTTAAGTTTGAAGTTTATCACATAATTGAGTCGAATTTTTTATTTTGATTTAATCAAAATTAAGATAGTTTTTTTTTTTGAACTTCTGAATTCTAATTTATATTATATTTATTGTTTGAAAATTGATTTGAACAATTCTTACTAAATATCCTCCTAACTTAAAAAATATTTTAACTTTTTATAAATTATTATCTAGCCCTTAGCCAAGCTATCATCTAGCCCCTTCGCCGTCAACCACAACATTAATTAATCAATTCATTACGCTATCAACCTATCCCCTTCGCAAAGCTATCATCTGTCAACTTTAAATTGGCATACATATGGGGCATTTATGGCAGATCATTAATTACCCAAATTTCAAGTTTTGAAATTATTGTGCTTGTATGCTATAATATTTTAGATTATAAAAATATTAAGACATGAAAAATATAACCGATACTACATTATGCGACGATTTTAGGACTTGTTTGAGCAAGGAGCAAGAAGAATCTTATTTAGTTCACTAACTCCAATGGGTTGCCTGCCGGTCGTTATCACCCTTTTCTCGAACCATGCCATCTCAGAACGTGGTTGTCTTGATTATTTTTCCTCCGTCGGACGACAGTTCAATCAGTTGCTCCAAAATGAGTTAAATCTCTTGCAAATTCGATTAGCAAATCATGGTGCGAGGATCTATTTAACTGATACGTACAGTGCTGTGACCGACATGATTCAAGGGCAAGGAAGGTCTGGTGAGTCTATATAAAATCTCTAAAATTAAACTGAGAAATATATTTATATATTCTGATCATGTTATTTATTTATTTCCCCCCCTCCCTTTCAAGCATTTGATGAAGTAAGCCGTGGCTGCTGTGGAACCGGTTACTTGGAAGCATCTCTCTTGTGCAACCCAAAATCATTTGTGTGTCCTGATGCATCAAAGTACGTATTTTGGGATTCAATACATCCAACTGAGCAGGTATACAGCAATGTTTTTAAGTCCATTCGTCCTATAATTGATGCTATCATCAGGGACTAAAGTTCATTTATTTTGCACCCGAGAATGTTATGGAGGGCAATTTCCTTCTTTTTTTCCCGTTCCTTTATGGAAATTGTACACTTGGAAGTCGTCATGTATGACCGATAATAATTAATACTGAAATAAACGTGCATGTGATATCCGTCTATCAAAAAAATAAATACAAATTATTCAAATCTCCAAGAACATACGTAAATTTTACTTTCCTCGGTTGCAAGGGTTGCTAGAATCTTGTAATGTCATGCTACTTGAAAGAAGATTTCATATTAACGTCAAGAGAATGCTATGGTGGTTCAATCTATGTTCGGGTCTCTGTGTTAATTTCCGTAAGAGTGGCTTGGTGGGTGTAAATGTGGATGAGATCTTCATAGTAGGGATCTCGGGAGTTCTCAGATGCAGATGCGACACGCTATCAATTATTTACCTGGGCCTTCCTCTTGGCTCCAACCCTAATAGGATTTCCACATGGAAACTTGTGCTCTCCAAAATTCATGGAAGACTTAGCTATTGGAAGAACAAGTTGTTATCTCTGGCTAGAAGAGCTTGCTTAATCAAAAGTGTGCTAGCTGCTATACCACTTTACTACATGTCCATATTTTGTATCACAAAGGCAGTAGCTCATCAGATTACAGCTATGTAGTCTCGATTCCTATAGGGTGGAGGCATTGACAAAAGAAAGATCCATAAATTGACTTGGAAAACTGTGGTCAAAGAAGAAAATAAGGGAGGGCTTGGTATTGAGTCTGTCTTGGCAAAAAATAAAGCTCTCATTTTAAAGTGGATTTGGAAACTTGGTTGCGATGACAAGGCTAGCTGGGCTGATTTGACTAGGGAAAAATATAAGCCAAGTTTCAGCAACGAGCTGCCTCAATTTTGTAAAAGACTCTCGGTGACTTGGAGAGGTATTTACTCGACTATTACTAGCAATGGCCAGGATCACACTCTGATGAGAAATAGTTACAAACTTCAAATGGAAAAGGGTAACCAGGTAAACTTTTAGAAAGCTACTTGGCTGACTAGTTTCTGTTTAGCTGACTCTTATCATGTTCTATTTTGGCTCTTTTTTGGGTAAGTAGACCTTGTTTGTCGGATGGGAAATTGGTTCGAGGATGTGTGACAATGGAATCTAAATTGGTTAGAGGTAATTTTAATAAAAATTACCAACGGATATATTTCGTCGGTATTTGACAAGGAGTTCTGAAATATTTACCATCCATGCCACAATCACTGACGGATGTCCGTCTGTAAATACTGTTAGAAACACAGATGAAATATATCAGAATGGTATTTAATTACCGTCCATGCCACAATAAGTATGTCTGTGTTTTCAACGGTATTTACCGATGGACCATCCGTCGGTGATTGTGGCATGGATGGTAAATATTTCAGAACTCGTCAAATACCAACAGAATATATCCGTCGGTAATAGTAATGGAAATTACTGACGGAATATATCCATCGGCAATTGTGGCATGGGCGGTAATGTTTTTGCAACTCTCAGTAAAATACCGACGGCATGTTTCCGTTTGGATATCCATCGGTATTTATTTAACATACAAAAAAAATATTTATTAACAGGAAAAAAAACTTAATAACCAAATAAATTTGTTTTAAACATTAAAAATGTAAAAATAATGTTAAATAATATTCATCCAAATATTCATTACAAATTTAATGTTTTAAAAAACAAAAATAAACTAAAATAGCAGCGGAGCTAGAGGAGGAGGAGGAGGAGGAGGCTGGTTCTTGCAGGGACCGTACAACCAAAAGGGAGCACATGGATCATCAGCCATCTTTGATCTAATCTCCATAACCATTTGATAGAGTTGATCATAATCTATTGAGAGGCGTTGATATTGTTGTTTCAATGCTATGAACTCCTTTGACTTGGTGCTTGATACTAATGGAGAGCTCCCAACGGTTGAGACATTACAGACCAACCACAAGTTTTTGGTCGTAGTGTTAGAGAGGTCGTAGACCCGATTTTTATCTGGTCCACCAGACAATCCGACCTTCATCCATAAATCCAGATCAAAATCTGGATGGGTCGAAGGATCGTCCCCATATCTCTCCCTCAACCGACTAATATAGGTCTCTTGAATTTTATTTTTTTTAAAGAATCATCATATTCAATTCAAGAAAACAATAACATACAAAATAAAATGATTGAACAAACATACCACAAAGTGTTGTGCATGGTTGTCAACGTATTGTTGCACCCTCTTTTGACGGTCTTGACTCCACACGTAAGTCTCTACAAATAGCTCCATTAGACTTGGTCCATGCACGTCTAAGAGACATAGCTTGTAAAAAAAAAAGTTGCAAGTTAAATATATTTATAAGTAACAACAAATTAATTAACGATATATTTCATTTAAATTAATCTTACCATTCGCTTTGCATGTGCGCTAAACGGGACGGAGCCGCCGGTGTGCGGGGTCATCAAACCATGAATTTGTCGGCTCTGGACTATGAGCGCAGTGAGAACCGCTCAGACATCATGTGCTCAATATATGCCTCCCATATATCTCTCGAGATGAATGCGGTTTGAATTCCCGCCAAACCGCCACCTCATTCCATCCTTCAAGACTGTTGTCCCTCACATTTCTTTTTATTATTTTTTGGGTGTCATATCAAAAATCACGCAACCATATATCGATATTAGATCTCCACTCAAGATGTCTGGAGACTTAACTCCATTGAAACAATGGAATCTCCATCGACGATTTAAACATCGATGTTATTGTCTTGACAATCTCAATGTTTGTGAACCTGAAATTAAATAAAATTAATAAAATGTTAATTAGTTGTTCATAAATTATGTTATAAGTATATATATATATAAAAACTAAAACTTAAACAAACTTATATTGAGAGGTCATCCTTCTACTGTGCTAGGTACTTGCGGGGTGAATTGACCCTGTTGTGAAGGTACACCGCCTCTGTGCTGTGAAACCGCACTAGAAGAGCCAGCATAACAAGTTGGTGTGGATGCCTCGTCGTGATCAGCAGGTAAGGAGATGTCCTCCTTACTACTAGAAGAACCAGCTACATCTGTCTGTTGACGGCGTGCTGTAGATTTCATTCGACGCATCTACACAAATGTATACGAATTGTTATATAATTTAACTTTGATTATTTAAAAAAATAAAATTGGCAGCACCTCCCCTATATTGGAGACTGTACCCACAATTTTCAAACTTACAATCTTTACAATAACCACAGTCCAATTGACTCAAGCAACATCATATACAACCTAATATCTATAGAAATTTAATCATTTAAATACATGTTTTGTAAAAATCTTGGTTGAGGTTTATGTACAGCAAAAAACATGTATAAAATATTTGGTAGTTGTGTGGTTATGGTTACTTTTCAAAGTGCTTTTTACTTGGAAATGCATTAAAATAATGTATTTTTATTTTTTTAAAAATTATTTTTGATATTAGCGCACTAAAATAATCTAAAAACATCAAAAAATATTAATTTGAAATAAAAAAAATAAAAAATTATCAATTTTTTTCAAAACCGCTTTTAACACGCAAAAACAAACAATATTTTATGAAACTCGGTTAAAAAAATATAAATTTTTTTTTTTTAAGAATATCGTTTGAAACTCAATTTTTTTAGTAAACCCATAATATAAAATACAGTTTTATAATTATCAAATACCTTATTATATTTTTTATACCACAAACATAAAATCAGTTGCAAAACAAACACACCGGCAATGCTTTAGAGAGGATGTTAAGAGGACAATTTTGGTTTGGTCTCCTCAAAAGGAGTTGAAGTGCTACCGTTTTCAAACTATATTTGGCAACGACAATATCTTTTTAGCTTCTGTATGCACATTACCACTAGAACTTTCACGGTTTTATTTTAGTAAAAACTTAAAATATATTATAACATTGTCAATAATCCGTTGTAGTCTAGTTGGTTAGGATACTCGGCTCTCACCCGAGAGACCCGGGTTCAAGTCCCGGCAACGGAATTTTTACTCCCCTCTGGTTTCCTAATTTTATTTCTTATAATATCTATTATTTCCATTTCCTTATAAGAGAAGTTTTAGGGAAAAAAAGATTTTAGGCGGGAAATAATAGAAATCTTTTTTGGCGGCCATACTGAAGCCCAAATTAACAATTCCACCTTCTAGGGTTTCTAGTGGAGAGAAGAATGAAGAGAGCAGGCATCGAAGAGAACCTTTTAGCGATCCTCGACTCCGCCTCCGATTCTAAACACACACCAGACGCCAACGATGACAGTAAGCCTTTTCCACACCACTTTTTAATCTAAGCTGATTAATTTTTAATTAATCGCGTTTTAAATTGAAACGCTAGGGCTTGCATTTCTGGAAGCAGTTCGCAGCGCTTGTATTGTTAATGAAAATCCTCCAACAAGGTGATTAATTTCCTTTTTAATTTTCTTCAAATCATAAAAAAAAAATTATATTTGTAAATTTCCTTTTGGTTAATATTTTGGAAACTGTTCTATGAAGCAGCAAAATGCGTGAGGCGGTGTTTCAAATTTTGAGGGTTGGGAAATCATTGGAATTGATTACGGAAAGTTTTCGCCTTTTAAATGAGTTGGATAAGGTACTTAATTGCTTCTCTTTGGACCTTACTGTTAATTTAATCTTAATTTAGACTTGGTTTCTTTAATACTTTAACTTAAGAGATTGGACTTGGGATACATGAAGATTTTATTTTTGATTTTTCCTGCGTTTAGCGTTTTCCACGCGTGTATTTGTCAGAGAAAGAAGCATCAGAGTCATCTCACCTAGTCGTGGTTGAGGAGGTATTAAGTTTTGCTTTTATCTAAGTGTGTATTTGATCAATGTTTCTAATTGCCGTATTTTGATGAGGATGATGATAGATATTACGTTCTTTTGTTGCTGGATATTAGGGCTGGTCGCCATTTCTTTTTAATTTGGAAAATGCATCTAGAGAGAGGGAAGCTGGTGGCAGAAGCATTAGCGGACCACTTGACTCCTTGGTGAGTTGGTTGTGATTGAAATTGCCGTGGTTGAATTGTGTTATTTTCTTTAAAAGGTGCTTGTTCTTGTGATTTAAAGAGTGCACCACCAGATAGTATTCCTGGTTTTGAATAATTTCTTTGAAGTTGTTTGTTAGTGAAAGCTTATGTCTGTTACCTGCATCCTGCTTTTTTATTCTATTTTGTTGGCTCTGTTATTCCCAGGGTTTCCTTCAGCTAATGCAAGAACTTGCTGAAGTGGCTAATGAGGGAAACCTTCAAGCATTAGAAATAAAGGTTAGTTTATTTATTCTTTTTTCAAGAAAATAAGAGATAAGACAAGGTGCAGTGTCTTTTAGGTCCTAATAGCACACTTGTTTATAGGTTTTTCAATTTAAATTTTATGAAGGTTGGGATACTCTTCCCTGTTCAGTCACTTGCTAAGCATTCTTCTGACGTGCCTTTCTTTTAGTCACTGAGGAACATGTTGCTGTTTCAATATCTTGTCAATGCTCTTGAAGGAGACTTTTTACCACGTAATAGGGTGTATGAAGGTATTATCATATGCCTTGTTTGTATGCGTTTTTGGTACTTGTTAAATCTAAACAGCTTATTATTGTATTGCAGAAACCATGAATTGGACCCACCTAAGGGATTCTTTGCTCAACATGCTTTTGGTATATCCTCACCTTTCAGTTGTAAATCTCAATGTATCTTGTTACTCAATGAGTGTGCTGCTGTAATCCTTAATTGATGTCTTATAACCTTCAGCCCTCTAAAATTTTTAATTGCCATTTCTTCCATTTTATTTATAATATTTCTCCTACTTGGAGGCATTGTGTGGCTATTAAATGTTTGAACATGTGAATATCTTGTATCATATTTATTTTGCAGAGTGCA
Source organism: Populus tremula (assembly GCA_964019445.1). Lineage (NCBI taxonomy): Eukaryota > Viridiplantae > Streptophyta > Magnoliopsida > Malpighiales > Salicaceae > Populus > Populus tremula. The sequence continues at coordinate 11,255,923 of CAXHTJ010000003.1, read as the reverse complement.
AGAAGAATAAACTACAAAGGCTTGATGAAAGATTGCTTGTCCATTATGTGTGGATTATTTGACGTTTCTGCTGGAATAAGTGAGGATCTAGAATCTCCTGATAATGCTGCTTCAAAACTATCTCATAATGGCAATGCAGCTTCAGCATTAGCTTTATTTGAATTAGGAAATAATGCTTGTATTGCCTTGCAAAAACTTCTGATTATGGCAAGTCACTAAAAAGACTCCTTGAGTTAAGAATATTTAAAATCATCTTTTCTATAAACCCTGATGCTGTCGACTTTTCTAGATTATGGACCTTGATATGTCTAGGAAGAAAGCAGACATGCAAGGTTCTACAACCAGAGCTGATGGTGTGAGGTATTTACTTGCACTCATTTATCTCTGTGATTTTTGATTGAGTAAAGTGAACATGCTGCTATGATTTGATTCAGGACCCCTCTAATGGAGATAATTTTGGATGAGCTAACTTATGACACAAATATGCTTTCTCCATTTCTTAAGGTATCCTTTTTAAGTTGTCAAGTACTCCTTTCTGTGTATGCTATGCATTCATAAAGATGCAGAATCTCTGAAAGATTTAGGTGGGGGTACTAGTCTTGTTCTGGCTTCCTAGCTTTGGAATCAATGATCACTTTTGGCGAGAACCTCGAAATAAAATATCATTCTTTCACTTTTTTCCATTACTTCTATGCTTTCTTTATTAGCTGGTTTTAGCAAGCTTTCATTCTCAGATGGTCTGTAGGTACTAAACCATGGGATTTTTTTCCTGATATTTTCATGCTATTTTTTGCATGATTAGGTGTTGCATTTAGAATTGTAAGCAGTCTCCCACTTAGATTCCTGTTATCTATTTTTTATGTTGTTTAATATCTCTGTTGAAGTTGTCTAATCAAGCAAGTGAAGATATTCTTCTTCTCATGATTAGAATGATTTGCAGGTATTTAATGAGCCTAAATGGAAGCTCGAAATCATCTTGCAGTATTTTTCAAAATACACAACTAGAGTAAGTGAGCTGTCAATATTGTTGTCATATAAAATAATGTGCATTTTCCCCAAAGCTTTTTTGGTAAACATGTAGGTGGTTAAAAGCATCTATAACTTTGACTACTTGTTTACGGGGATATATTTTATTCTGTAGTTGTCCACTCGCACTCGGAGATCAAATGATCCTACTGAGGATGCAACAACATTTAGTGGAGTCTTAAACTACTTTTCCAATATCACCAGCACACGAAGCATTACCAAAAAGATAAAAGCAGATGTAGTTCAAGTGCTTTTAGCACATGCTTTTCAGGTGATTATTCTTGCTTTCAACTTGTTATATAATAGTCAACAATGCAAGTACCTAAATTTGGGGCGGTGCTAGTACTTTTGTTTACAAATTTGTTCTATTGCATGTGTAGACTACCTTCACATTGCCTTAATGCCCTGAAATTTCGTATTATGGCCTCGGTGATTGCGTATATACATCATGCTATTTCTATGAGCACAATTTCATTTGCAATGTATAGTTGTTGGATTGAGTTTGTGTTTCTAAAATTCTGAAATAAATAGCTTGAAGTTTTGAACACCATTTGCGGGTGTTTCCTGTTGCACGTGTGCGGCGTCGCGGCGAAATCGGTTTCACTTTATCAGGAAGTGTATATCTATCTAATCTCTAGCAAATGTTGGGGAGACAAGAAAATATTGTCTTTTGTTGGTGGAAAATTGAATGGGAGTCGCAATTTAGTATTTTGGTCACTAGGAACCCTAACTGGTCTCAGAGATCGGGTACGGGGACTGGTTGCGTAAAAGGAAAGTATTAGCACCCCAAATACACCTTATCTAAGGTAAGCTGCATTGTTTGATTGTTTGATAGAAAAACTACGGTGTTATCTGCGATTATCGCTTCGTTGCTGGCTCCTAAGGCTTCATTACTTCTTTCCAACACTCGAACAATATCCTCTGACCTAGCTTATCTCTTATCCTATGCAGTTCTTCCTTTTTGATATCCAGCTCGGCTATTTTGGAGTTAATTTGAACTGCAAAGCTGTCCATGTAGTCTTGGCATTCCTGACGCTCTTGCTTATCCTTACTCAGCTCCTCTTTCATCTCGAAGTAATGGCTTCTCAACTCCCTCAACTCTTATCGTATCTTGATCTCCGATTGTAAAGCCATCATCCTTCCTTTCAAAGACTCGGCTCTCTTATGGTAATCCCTCATATCTGACTCAATGGCCTTTCTCTCTTCCTCCAGTTGCACCGTGTATTGATCTCTGACCTTCTTTTCTTCTTCTATGTCGAGCTGGGCTAGCCGATTCTTCTCTTTTTCAACTTCTACTTTCTTTAAAAGAATGTTCATTCCCTTCTTCAAAGAATCCATCACCTCCTTATCAACATTCATCTTGCCTTTTGTCGATCTCTTAGCCTTAGCCAACTCTTTTTCTGTGAGCTCATTCTTCTTAACCAGCTCATCATATTCGGTTATTCGATTCCTTAACTCAGCCTGGACCCCTGTTGTTATTTCTTCAGCTACCTCTGCCTTTTTCTGCCATTCCTTTAAAGACATTAACTGCTTATCCTGTTTTTCCAATCGCTGGTTCAAGTAAACCCTCATCGTATTTTCTTTCTCTAACTGATTTTCTAATAGTTGTTGTTGCCCCTTTACTTTTACTGAGATCAATTTTTCATTGCTCTAGCTGCTTTCTTAAATCTTCCTCATCATCCGTTCTTTTTCTTTTTTGTTGCTCTATCGCTGATTCTGACTGTTTTTGTGTTGAGAAACCCCTCACTTCAGAAAGCTTTTTATTCCTCCAAACTGCATAATTCTGGCTGAATGATGTTTCAAAATTGCTCCCTTCTTCCCTTTTCACCTTAAGGGTCTTTCCCAATCTTGTCGGATAAGCTCCGTTTCTTTGAGGAATGGTTGATGCTTGAATAAACCGATGAAATCAGCTAAACCCAGAGTTCTTGGTGTGTACTGCATTCCGCCTAACTGCCTTGTTACAAGGGCGGGCGCATAACTGATGTAACCGGTTACACCAATCAAAGGAACCCATATCTTGCTTCCACAGCTCATTGTGCAGATGGCGTTGTTCATCCACGACACTTTCCACTTGAAGTTGCTCCTTGGCAATGCTGCATATTTGTCTATCCATGCTTTCTCATCCCAGTTCTTCCAAGTCTCATCCCTGGTAACCTTTAACGGTCGCAGGTCAAACCACCAAAAGTTGTTAAGATGTCCCTTGGTGTTTCGATATGACTGATTATCCATAAGTACAACATAGGGATGCAATTAATGAGGTTGCCCGTACAAGCAGCAGTGATCAAAACCCTTCTAAATTTTTGGGATCCCAGTTATCGGTGTTTTACCTTCGGGAACATCGATATGACACCGACCTTGGAGGAATATGAGAGGATTCTAGATTTTTCAAATAACAGCATCAGAATCTACCACCGGCGAAGATTTGAGGATACAACTTCGGAGGTAGTCAGTTTATTAGGCTTGGGAAAGATCAGCCAATGTAGAGTCGCCGAGGGGGGTTTTAAATGGAAGGTCATCGAAGCCCGAATGAAGAAAAATGCTAAAGAAGGAAAGTTGGGAGATGAACGATATAGGTTGGTGGCCTTCGCCATCTTTGGACTGATATTATTCCCTTCTGAAATTGGGGTCATTAGTTTGGATGCAGCAAGTGTCTTCATAGAATACGAGCATGACCAAATGAATCCCTCTTCAGCCATTTTGGGGAAACCATGTTATCACTCAACCACTGCAGAACGCATGGAAAAGGAGCTATGAGATGTTGCATCCCTATGTTGTACTTATGGATAATCAGTCATATCGAAACACCAAGGGACATCTTTAACAACTTTTGGTGGTTTGACCTGCGACCGTTAAAGGTTACCAGGGATGAGACTTGGAAGAACTGGGATGAGAAAGCATGGATAGACAAATATGCAGCATTGTCAAGGAGCAACTTCAAGTGGAAAGCGTCCTGGATGAACAACGCCATCTGCATAATGAGATGTGCAAGCAAGATATGGGTTCCTTTGATTGGTGTAACCGGTTACATCAGTTATGTGCCCGCACTTGTAACAAGGCAGTTAGGTGGAATGCAGTACACACCAAGAACTTTGGGTTTTAGTTGATTTCGTTGGATTATTCAAGCACCAACCATTCCTCGAAGAAACGGAGCTTATCCGACAAGATTGGGAAAGACCCTTGAAGGTGAAAAGGGAAGAAGGGAGCAATTTTGAAACATCATTCAGCCAGAATTATGCAGTTTGGAGGAATAAAAAGCTTTCTGAAGTGAAGGGTTTCTCAACACAAAAACAATCGGAATCAGCGATAGAGCAACAAAAAAGAAAAAGGACAGATGATAAGGAAGATTTAAGAAAGCAGCTAGAGCAATGTAAAATTGATCTCAGTAAAAGTAAAGGGGCAACAACAACTATTAGAAAATCAGTTAGAGAAAGAAAATACGATGAGGGTTTACTTGAACCAGCGGTTGGAAAAATAGAATAAGTAGTTAATGTCTTTAAAGGAATGGCAGAAAAAGGCAGAGGTAGCTGAAGAAATAACAACGGGGGTCCAGGCTGAGTTAAGGAATCGAATAACCGAATATGATGAGCTGGTTAAGAAAAATGGGCTCACAGAAAAGAAGTTGGTTAAGGCTAAGAGATCCACAAAAGGCAAGATGAATGTTGATAAGGAGGTGATGGATTCTTTGAAGAAGGGAATGAACATTCTTTTAAAGAAAGTAGAAGTTGAAAAAGAGAAGAATCGGCTAGCCCAGCTCGACATAGAAGAAGAAAAGAAGGTCAGAGATCAATACACGGTGCAACTGGAGGAAGAGAGAAAGGCCATTGAGTCAGATATGAGGGATTACCAGAAGAGAGCCGAGTATTTGAAAGGAAGGATGATGGCTTTACAATCGGAGATCAAGATACGATAAGAGTTGAGGGAGTTGAGAAGCCATTACTTCGACATGGAAGAGGAGCTGAGTAAGGATAAGCAAGAGCGTCAGGAATGCCAAGACTACATGGACAGCTTTGCAGTTCAAATTAACTCCAAAATAGCCGAGCTGGATATCAAAAAGGAAGAACTGCAGAGGATAAGAGATAAGCTGGCACGGTCAGAGGATATGGTTTGAGTGTTGGAAAGAAGTAATGAAGCCTTAAGAGCCAGCAACGAAGCGATAATCGCAGATAACACCGTAGTTTTTCTATCAAACAATGCAGCTTACCTTAGGTAAGGCGTATTAAGGGTGCTAATACCTTCCCTTTACTCAACCCGTACCCGATCTCTGAGACCAGTTAGGGTTCCTAGTGACCAAAATACTAGGTGGCGGCTCTCATTTCATTTTCCACCAACAAAAAACAATATTTTCTTGTCTCCCCAACATTTGCCAGAGATTAGATAGATATACACTTCCTGATAAAGTGGAACCGATTTCGCCGCACACGTGCAACATTTTCTACCATCATATAGTGGCCTTCCTACCAAGAATCCGTGATGTGGTTGGGGTTCATTATGGATTTTAGAAATTTATAAGCTATAGGGTTTTGCTGCCCATTTATCCAGGCAATTTAACATATCTCCACTCTAGTCAATTTTCAAATCACTGAAAAAGATAGAGAAAAATCGTTGGAAATTTATCAAGGATTTGTTCATCTGTGATTGTTCATGTTGTAGATGAGACAATTCCTAAATCTCAATGGCAAGGGTACTGTCATTTAAGAAATTCAAAATTGTTTCTTAGTAAAAAAATGGTTTTTTTTTTTTTTTTTTCAATCATAAGGTTTAGTGACAATATTCTTCTGTAAATAGGTTTAGTGTAAAGTGAAAGATCTGGGCCCTGTTTGTCCAGTACGATTCTTGTTTTGATTTGATCGAATTTTGGACTCTTTTCAGGCACATTTGCCATTGTCATCTCAACAAGATGCTGATGGCATCTCTGCTTCGAAGGATGAAGGAAAGAGCGGCTCTCTAGTGGAAATTTGCGAGAATATAATCTCTGCATTTAGTAATTTGAGAAGAACATATGCGTAAGAATCTATATTTAATTTTTATTGCCAGAATTTATGTCTTATGATGATAAAAATCGAGGTATAAGATTAGGCTTTTTGTGCAAATAATTGCCCACAAATTTATTGGCGGAAATGGCATGCTGCTCCGCTGAAGGTGACAGAGTGATAACCTTGGTATCATTCTGAATGGAAATCAAAATCAGTATCCTACATCATCATCATCATTTTTATTCAATGGAAGGTACCATCATCATAATAACAAGATCTTGGCAAAATTTGAACACGGTGCAGGAAGATGGAGATTTTGCCAATTGGAAAGGAGGCCCTGTTTACTGCAGCAACAATCCTCTCAACAGAGACAGGAGCTCATGTATAATAAAAGATGCAGGTAATCCGAACATATTGTTACCATGTGGACATGCTCCTCTGAAGTGTTTCTAAAGAATATCTCTGTAAGCTATTCATATCTTTTGTAGCTAAATTGATCATTTCACTTAAATAGCATACTATTTTCTTCTGGCTCTCTTGAATTCCTCCCTACCTTTTGCCTTGGTTAGCACGCGAATGAGATTCAACAGCATTTCTAAAGAAAGCATTGAATATTAGGTTTTCGAGAATGAGGGTGCTGCTGCCACAGTAGCTGCAGCCACAACAGTATTCGGTAGCAACACCAAACAAATCGTAATCATTTATTTATTAAAAGTATAGTGTGATAACAGTTGCTTTTCAAATAATTTTTTGTGCTGAAATGCATATCAGTGATGTATTTTTATTTTTTAAAAATTATTTTTAACATCAGCACATCAAAACAATCCAAAATATATAAATTATATTAAATTTGAATAAAAAAAATTGATTTTTTTAGAAATGCGATTTCAATCCCGTTTCCAAACGGTTTCTAAATGATTCATTATGGCTACAAAGAAGGATAGTGATTTAATTATACACATGAATAATGAGAGTGGACATCAGACCTGCTCACAGAATTAGAAAAGAGTGGCGTATAACATGCAATTTCTCTTCAAGAATATACGAGTACAGTAATTTTGAGTAACATCTTTTGAATAATGTGATTAACAAGGGTAACCCTGTCCAATTGCATGATCACTTATTCAGCTGGAACCATATACCAGTGGAGACACATAAAGGGGCTTAGAGTGGGCAGGCCTGTCGGCTAATTGTGCAGCTCAGAAGAGCTGGCATGGAAGCCTCGATCACCATCCAACTTGTCAGGTAAAAAGACCCCCTGCTTATTCATAAATTGTTTTACATCCACTAGTAGACGCTAAATGTTGTCAACTTCTGTCTCACAAGGAGATATTAGATCAACTGCAGAACTTCATCCCCCACATGAACCGATCAATTAATGGTTTTTCCTGTTTCCTCGTTAGTGCTCCTGAAATGGCTCCACAGATTTTAGTTATTGAACTCAAACCCTAAATGTTGACATTAATCATGACAATAAACAACTTTCACCGAACCAGTAGAGATCATGTCAGCTGTTGGCACTCACTTGGATGATTGTGAAGAGTCAAGTTGCATTGTGACCGGTCCATCATTCACTAAATTAACCTTCAAACCATCCAAAGCATCAAAGTTAGGGAATGGACCTCAAGATAAAAATTGCGACACTGAAGAGAAAGGGCAAAGGTATTTTACCTTCATCATTGCTCCGAACACACCATCTGAAAAAAAAAAAAAAAGCAATTGGAAAATTCAGGAAGGAATAGATCACACGATCATTTCTGAAGCAATTATAGGATGAAGAATGTAGAAACAATTAAGTAATTCACTCATAACGATAATCGTACATTCACATCAACATTCACGCTTCCAATTTGAACTGCAGATAGTTGGTTCAAGCAAAATACAGTTATTGTTCATTCAAAACTTTTAAACTGCATGTATTTCATAATTATACCCAAAAATTTTCAGTATAATCTGCCACCTCACTTCATACATAGTTCAAAATGCTCTAAGAAAGACCTTTGTTAGCATTTTTCGTTTCTTTACGCGACAAATCTTACTAACTGGGTGAATGAAATGATAACATGATACCATAACCAACCAAAAACAAAAACAAACAGAAGCAAGCAAATAAGAGTACCTTTTATTGCATCCGGTCTGTAAGCTTTCCGAAATTTATCAACCAAAGATTCATAGAAAGGTTTTGCCTTCTGGGGTGGCATTGCTACATGAAAATCCGGCTTGTTTCCCTTCAACACTCCGTACAATGTAAATTGGCTCACTATCAAAACACAGGCAACTAGCATTATAACTATTTGCGCTTAAACACAAAATAAAAAACAAAACAAAATCCCAATAGCGTTACAACATTACTAAGAAAATCATCCCTTTAATTCGAAACTGCAAGTTGTGGTTATTTTTTGTTTTTGTTTTTTCTCTCTTGGCCCAACAAGATGGTGGTGTGTAAAACGAATACCTAACAGAACTTCGTAATTTCTCTGCATAACCTGCACATATGCACACAACACATTAAAAAAAACAATTGTCTACATAACATAGAAAGAAAGAGGTGAGTAATTACATTCTGGTCCCATCCTCTGCCAGTACTCTCGTTTGTAAACAACCTCATGTTCAACACCTTACGGCATCTACTCAGAAATTAAAACTCAATCACTCACACCGTTATCAATAACATGATTAAACACACAAAAAACCAAAAGGGTTTGTTTTAGATTACATGTAATCAGCATTGGAGTCGGTATCAGACTCGTGGAGCCCAACAAGAACAAGAAGGCCTGGTCCAATCTCCGATACCATGTGGCCATCAACCTGTAATCAGTACAATTGGTAAAAAGCTGCAGAGATGTGAAGGAGAGGGAGAGTGGAAAAGTGACCTCCACACTGGCAGAGGTGACTCGCTGGACTACGGCTCTCATGGCTCTGATTTGGAGAGTTTTGCAGCTGGCAAAGGTGGACTTCTTGGCAGTTTTGTCGGCGGACTTGGCGAAGGATGGAAGAGTAGAGAGCGAGTGGTGGAGGCAGTGCATTTTTCTTTTCTTCCTCAACAGTCGAAGCTAATATGGGCCAGACTTGGCATAGACCAACTTGTCTCGCAGCATTGGACCACTTCAACTTCAGGCTTTTGAAAGAAACAACTTCTTCAAATAATGATAATGATAATAAAATATCTTGATTATTTATTTTTTTAGAAAATTCAGTTTAGTCTTTAACAGGAAAAGTTTCAGAAATTTATAACCATGATTATATCATCATGAATTTTAACAAAAATAAAATAAAATAATCAAAGTTCACACAAAATAGTATAATTTTTATGGCATAAAACATGCAGTTTATATGGTGAAATGCATCAATGGATGTAGTTTTGGAGAGTAGTGAAAATGCTTTGCAAATCTAATTAAGAATTACATTTTAGGAACTCAATCTAGACATAAACCATAGTTTGGGGTTTAATTTGAGAATTATTTTTATTATTTACATTTATTTCTCCTAGGCCGCACATCGCTATTTTATTAATTATTTTTGTGTTCATCCTATTAGTTACTTCTTATTACTTACTTTCATATATATATATATATATATATATATAAGGTGGATATAGGTGGATATATTGCTATCACTTTTGATAAGTTATGAATTTTATCAAATCTACCTCCAAAGAGAAAGAAGAAGAAGAAGAAGAAGAAGTAGAAAGAAAAATAAATAAATCCAATCATGTATGTATATTACATTCTCTTCTAGTCTCTCCCTGTCATGTTCCCCTTTCCACTCCTATTGAACCCATCTTTTCCATGGCTGCTGCAAATGCTTGGAAGAATTTATGCTTATCCGTTCCTAGTTGTAGAACCAAGGGCTTGGTTCTTGGGTCCAAAAATAGAGCTTGGTCTGAGGCCAACAAGCCCAATTTAGCCTCCAAATTCCCATAATAAGCATGATCAAACACAAATGGAGTGGTCACATCGAAAGGAGCAACAGTGTCTGAATTCCCACCGAATTGTGGGCAGGACATTCTGAGAGCCTTTAGTAGCCTTGGATCCATGTCAGGATCAGGCTGCTTAGTGCCACGGTAGTTGTAGAGTCGGCTAACAAATTGCTTACAGTGTGCAAATCCAAATGTATGAGCACCAGAAAGAACAACGAGGTCCTCAAGTGTCAGTCCTTTGGAGTTGAAGAGTTTTAGTTGTTGATCGACTGTGAAATTTGCCCTAGGAATGTTGTAAGGGACCCTTGACGCCATTGATGTCTTTCCATCCCACCTTCCTTTCTTTACTTGGTAATAAGGACCTCCTGCCTGAGCCACAAAAACATGACAGATGAAATCAGGGCACACCCTTGATTGCTGGACAAAATAGCATCATCAATCGATACTGACCATGATGTTTTAATAATGTTTTACTTGAATCTCATGATGTAATGATGATTGATCTTGTCCCTAATCGAGACCTGATTTAACCAACCCTGAAGACTGGAAATTCCAGTGTTGTTTTGGTGAGGACGAATTACATGCAAAGTGGCTTTAGCTTTTCAAAGCAAACCTGTGAAGGAAACGACGAAAAGGGGGGAGTAGATAGATGAACAGTCTGTTAAGTTTACTTGTTTTCGGGTTCTGTGGGAGAGTAATAGTAATTTAATTTTTTTAAAAAAAAATTATTTATAAATATATTAAAATAATATTTATTTATTGTTAATATTAATATATCAAAACAATATATATATATATATAATATTTTTAAACAATAAAATTTTCAAATTCTACCTAATTCTTGTTGGAACCAATACCAATACCAAACGGGAAAAAAATGAGCAAACTGCTTTTTTGTCTCCACCTTTCTACTTTGTAATCATTATGCAGGAGATGTATTTCCACCAACGGAAAGAGGGAAATTAACTTGTCTTCTAACTTTCTAAGCAGACTATGGAATAACACTACAGCACCTTGCAATTTCAGCAGAGAACATCAGAACTCAACCCTTAACATAGATATACTTTTGGTATGAAGAAATTTAATTAAGAGCATAAACCGAAATGAAAGGGCATAATCAGTATGATATTCAAGAAGGAAAATGAGGGACATACAAGGAGGACATAATCTCTGGCTGCAATTGCAAGAATATCTGCACTAGAAACAACACCAGGGCACTTGCTCTCCACCAAGGCCTTGGCCTTGCTTATAGTCTGAAATCCCTCTACCCTTAAGTCCTGATTGTCCTCTGCATCCTTCTCTGCCAACACTTCACTTCCAGGCGTTGTTGATATCAATATTGATGCATCACAGCCCTTCAATATAACCACACATCAGGTAATTTATCAATCAATAATTATCATGATCAGCTAAGATGCACGAGGGTGGCAGTGCATGCTGCAAAAAATGTGCCGTAATAATAAGCTAAAACATATAGTATGCGTGGTAAGGATAATGGAGAATATGGAATTTAGTTTACTTGTACAAAGCAGTCATGGAAGAAAAGGCGAATGGTGGCTGGCCCTGAAACTGGTGCTTCTTTGAACTGCTGGGAAGTGACTGAACCAACAAGTTGCTCAAGTTGAGGGCATGTTTTTGCGTAGTAATCAACAGATAATTGGCGTGGGCTGCTAGTACTGCTGATTTCTCTGGCTGCAGAATTTGAGGCGGTTAGAGCAAATAAGAAACTAAGCAAGAAAGTGCAAGTGGAAGAAGAAGAAGAAGAAGAAAGAGAAGGCATGATTGTTGTATATGCAGGGCAGCTTAGGAGAGTGAAGAAATACATGCACAAGTGAAGGCCCAGAAGTGAGAGTTTCTTGAGGTATATAGATTGCCATGTTAAAAAGAACAAAAAGAAAAGAAAAAGTAGAGAATGAACACCCGTGAGGTGTGTGTTAGTATTACAGTACATAATGATTTGTACATGTATTAAAATTATATGTTTGAAAATGTAATTTAATGTATTTTCAAAATAATACATGTTTAAAACACACCCAAAACATGTTCCAATGCAAAAAAGAAAAAACAAATCAGAGCTTGAATCTCCAAAAGGAAAAACAAATATATATACATGAAGCTAGAGAGAGGAAACCAAAGAGAAATGGTAATTGGGGGAGGGTAAAGAATACGTGAATTGAGCCATATAAAAGTAAAGAATACTTTTTAATGGCAAGCCTTCAATTTAATGCATATTCTTGTCCAATTAAAAAATGGGGATCTAGCTAATAGAAATGGTAATTGCAAGCACCAAGCCATTCACGGGAACAAGGCGTCAAAGAGACAAGTATCTTTTTCATCCACGAAAGAGACAAATACCACTATTTTTTCACTTTTTTCTTGCCCGACAGCTCCAACTTTGTCTCTCAAGTTATGCTGATGAATATTAGGGAAGATCTTGTACTATAACTTGGGGTATATATGTTAGACAGTGCAATCAAGTACACATATGACCCATTTAATAATAATAATAATATTTAAAAAAAAAATCAGGCCATCAATTACTACTAAATGCAGTGTGGTAGCTTACAAATGCTGAGACCATATTTAAATAGAAAGCTGTGTAGAACTTGAAGGCAGATGTAGAGTAAACCCCACTTAATTATGTTCTTAAATGGAGAGCCTGTGCAACCGTGAGGAGCCTCATCCATAAAACAAGAAAAAGAACCAATCGTACTTTAAAAAACAAAAAACAAAATAGCAAAATTAAAAACTTATTTATAAAAATAGTATAGTTAATTAAAAAATGTATGTCTCAACTGCGTGATTCTAAAACATGCAGATCACACATTCACAACCCTTCTAAATTAACACGTAGGAGTGACCTACTCATCAAATCAAATTAAAATTGTCATGAACCTTTCTTTCTCTTTATCCTATATTTGCTTTTCCTTCTTTCCCTCCCCCACACCACCCCCCCTCTCTCGATCTTTCTCCTTCTCACACAACAACTCTCTTTCTTCACCGTGATAGAATACCTTTATTTCTCTTTTTTTCTCTTTCTCTTTTCATTCGTGGTAATAAATATCATTACCATCATCACCACCACTCACAATACCTTTATTTCAATAATTTCAAGTATAATCTATCTTTCTTCTCTATTAATTTGATTTTTTTTGTTCGCTAATTTGTGATTATGTAAAGGGTTATGGTTAGGGTTTTTTTGTGTGGTTAATTTAGGGTTATGTTGATTTTGGTTAAATTGACACTGAATTATGTTAATTAACTATAAAATACATCAATTGAGCTAATAAAGTAAATCATTTAGGGATAAAATCAATGAATTAGTTTTTTCTATTATGTTAGGGTTAAGGTTTTTGTTGTTAGTTTTGGGATTTGTTGATTTTGATTAAATTAATTATAAATTGCATTGATTAACTCAAAATTACACCAATCAAGTTGATAAGTGATGTTATATAAGAATAAGTCTTACGAATAGTTTTATTTATTATGTTAGGGTTTAGGGTCTTGTTGATTAATTTTTTTTTTGAAATTATATAACTTGATGAATTTATAATATTGATAGATTAACATTGGATTTTATTGTGTTGTTTCACATAAAATATATTTTAGAAAGGGATTATTATGTGATTATGATGATACCACAATAATGATATTAATTATAATGGAGAAAGTAACAAGTTTCTTAGTGCTAGATTATATATCTTGCTTGTTGAACTAAAACAATTAATAAATGGAGGCATTTAAAATTTAAGTTGACTTTACCTGGAGGATGCAAGTTAGGGTTCATCCAGATCATTATGTTGGTATGCCCATTTCTAGTGATAGAAGTTTGAATTCAATTAGGTTGGTTACTGAAAACAGGGTATGAATTCTAGAACTTTACTTAAATAATAAACTTAAACGAGGAAACTCGTCTACTATAAGGTTCACTCGAATCTCAAGTTATACTCAAAGGACCACACAAGCATCACATGTAGGCTGGTACATCTAGGATCAGTGACGATGTTATGAACATAACATTGGGATGAGAATTATAGATAGAAGCTCAATTGGGTATGATAATTGCTTCATATTATTATGATGACTTTGAAGCAAGTGATGAGGAAGATGGTCATCATGTTGATGATATAGTTAAGAAAAATGATCATCATGTTAAGCTAGTACATTAATTCAAAAGACCTTGTGTTCTTAAATTTAAGGATACTACTTGGACTTCTTAAATGATGTACAATGATTTGATTTTGATTTATAAGATTTCAGGCTTAACTACTCAGTTAGAAGTAAGACAAACATTTCAAATCAAGCTTGAATTAATAATATAGTTAAGTAATGGCATATAAAGAACTTATTATAATACAAGGTGTAATGTTCAATCATAACTTATATACTGTTACAATGTATGTATGAAGCAGCATGTTAATAGTATTTGTGTGGATAATATCATAAGAATTGTGATTCATTTGAGATTTTCAAATTGAAAGAACCTCACACATATCTCAACATAATAGATATTTATGGGCATATTCAGATTGACTTAGATTTTATTGTTAATGTGATGTTAATCATTGTCAAAGACAAAATAAGTACAAATATTGTTACCATTCAAGCTACTATTTGTAGGAATTTTTCTTATGATGTCTCATATAGGGTGTGTTTGGTATTGCGGTAGCTTTTGTGGTTGTGGTTTGAAAAAAGTTGTTTTATAAAAAGTACTTTTAATTGAGGTTGGTTTGAAAAAATAGGTGTTTGGTTAAAACTGTGGTTGAAGTTGAGGTTGAAGAAAAAGTAGTTTAATGTGTTTGGTTAAAAAAATGCTTTTCAAATTGAGGTTATAAAATAATATATATATATATATATATATTAATACTAATGATTTTTAATTTAAATATTGTAAATTTAATTACTTATATTACATCATGAAATAAAAAATATTTTATATAAAATATTTTTTATTATTCCATTAAACTATTTATAATTCCATTATGTACAAAATTTATCTGATAAGAATTACAGTTTTCATAATTTTTTTAGCGTAGATAAAATATTATCAGGTATAAAATTGATATTACAGTGCGAGTGAATTTAATTCACTCTATACTAGTTTTTCGGGAAAAAAATATTGTTCACATTACAGTACGAGTGAATTTAATTCACTTTAAACTAGTGTTTTTTTTTAAAAAAAAAAATGTTAAAAAATTTAATACCTGAAAAAAAAAAAGGTGAACAGTGCATTAGTGTGCACTGTTTAACTAGTGTTTTTTTTTTTGAAAAAAAATAAAAATGTTAAAAAATTTAATACACTAAATAAATAAATGAACTGTACATTAGTGTCCACTGTTTTACTAGTTTTTTTTTTTTAAAATAAAAATGTTAAAAAATTTAATACACTAAAAAAAACGTGAACAGTGCATTAGTGTGCACTGTTTAACTAGTGTTTTTTTTTATATAAAAAAAATAAAAATATTAAAAAATTTAATACACGTAAAAAAAAGTGAATAATGCATTAGTGTGCACTGTTCATGCTAATTGCACTGTTCAGTGAACAGTGCAATTAGCATGCACAGTTCGTGAAAAGCATGATTTCATTGCTTTTCCTTACCTGCGGTCCGAATGTAAAAAACATGTGGGACCCATGAACAGTAATTCGCTTTTTTTCATTACCAAACGGCTGCCAACTGCGTTTTAAGTAAAACGCAGCCGCAACCGCTTACCCAAACACCATCATAATAAGGTATAGATAGCTAAACAAAAAGTATTAGATTAATTATTTGATTTGTATAAAGAGTCTTTTCAAATTAAATACAAGTACAATTGTTGAGTATAATCATAAAGTGGTTAATGGGAATTAAACAATCTTTGGGAAAGTATTTTAGCCATTTGAAGTTGCAATGGAGGGTTTACATGCTATTGTCCACTAATAAATATTAATGTCACTCATTTGTATGGAAACTACAAGAAAAATTTATTGATTAGAGTTGTTTATAATGTGAATAATAGGTTTTCCAGTTATGTATATGCTTTAGTTAAAAAAAAAAAACAATAATTGATATATATTTTGAACAATAATTAATTGAACATATACCATCAATAATTGAACATAATATAATTGAAAAATAATTAATTTCTGTCTAAGTCAGAAGTCGACTCACTAATTCAACCGGATTTGATTTTTTTTTATCTTTACTGATTTTTCACATTACCCAAATTAGTCTAGTTATTAAATTAATCAGTTTCTGAATTGACCTGTGGGACGAGGTTGAGTTTAATAGCTGTGGTTAAAGCTTCATGAGCCATCAATCTTGTTACTCTACTCTCCTCCCGTGGAAAGGTGTTTAACTCGGTACCCTACCTACCAGAATTATGGGACCTGAAAAGGAGAACTGAAACTCTGAAAGGAGCCGTCCATGACACATTGTCAAAAAGTTATTTATACCGTAGTGTGACCCTTCGCTTGTGGCACGTGTAAACAGGTATGCATATCTGTGGGCTGGAATAGCTGATCTTTGGTCTGGTGGTAGGGGCCTGAAATTGGTGGACCTGAAACTCGTCACAGCAGCATACGGTATCCTTTTGTAGTCTATTAAAGTCCATTTTCTGCCTGTAAATTTTCCCAGAGCAACATCCTGTCTGGCCCCACAAACATATTGCAATTAATGGCATATAATTTGATTAACCTTTATATTTTTAATACAGTTTGTGCTCGACTACAGGACGTGATGCAGAGCTTATGTGGGATATGTATAAGATGTAGGATGTTGACACTATTATTTGGATCATACGATTAGTCATATCATATTATGTGACACAAAGTTAATCTGCTTTAGTCTAAGAAAAAAAAATCAATTCAAAAACTGAAATTAATTAACGAAACCTCGAGATATAATTTATATAATTTATTAAATAAATGAAGAGATTTAAACTTGTAACTATTTAGTTATCATAGTTCTAATATCATATCAAAAAATCAATTTAACTCAAAAGCTTAAATTTTTAAATGAATTTTTAATATATAATTTATATTATTTAAAAAAACACTTTAGTGAATATGATGAAATGCATTCTAAAGTCTCAGGACACAAGAAAAATAATAAAGAGGACTATTGGACACTGAAGGGTGTAGTTCAACTGCTTAGGTCCTAGATTTTCTCTATAAATATTACAAGTTCGAGTGTCACAAACCTCAAAGCCACTAGAGGCTTACATGATCGTTAACTTTAAGATATTGGGATAAGTCATAAGATATGATTTATATTTCTCTTATAGGTGAAGTCATGAGATATGAATTATATTTCTCTTAACACTTAGGACTTGTTTGTTTATAAAGTTGGAAAACGTTTTTGTAAAAAATTAATTTTTTTTAGATTAATTTTTTGGTGTTTTTAAATCATCATGATGTGCTAATATCAAAAATAAATTCTAGAAAATAAAAAATATTATTTCAATATATTTTTAAATAAAAAATATTTTAAAAAATAATTAATATCATGACATCACACGGCTCCCCAAGCATTAACTATATAGCTTTGTTTATATTTTTTTCCCCTCTTTCTTCTATGAATTTGGTAAAATGAGTCATGTTTTTTTTTTTAATTTACTCAGATAAATAAACCATAAGAAATCATTACCTTCTCTCTCTTTTTTTATTTCTCTAATTAATTAAAGGCAAATGTAGGATTAAAACTACAACAGAAAGGACAAGTTAAATTATTCTTAGCTAGTAATTATTGTCATTTGAAAAAAAGTACCAATCCTAATGTTTTGTTTGCTTTATCCTTTACAAGTTTTGTTTCTATTCAATTTTTTATAAAGTTTTTTTTAAAAAATAAAAATAGCAAAAAAAAAACAACAAAAAACTCAAAAATATATTTTTGCATCATTTACGGTGTCTTTTTCAAATAATTTAAAATTAAAAAACAATACATTTAATTTTTTAGTGATCTAATTATAATTGTGGAAAGGAGAGGACCAATTTGAAAATTAAAAACCCTCTCACCAAGCAACCAAGCAACCCATCTTTTTTAATTAAATGGTCTACAATCATTCTCTTAATCCAATGTTCTTTTCGTTGATCTTGGTTTGCTTTGCCTTCAAGCCAAAGAAACTTTTTACCTATAAATAGGTTGTTACACATACAATTAAAGAGGGGGGATTTTAGAAAAATAAAAAAATAATACTTATACATACTCTTCTCGTACCCACATAACACAAAAAAAAAACCCTAAACCATTAAACCAAAACCTATCTATTGCACACAAAAAGAAAAAGATAAAAAGACTATCATTGTGCACAACCACTACTCTTTTGGCCAATGACCACAACCAACATACTCAATAGCCCCCATTATACTTAAAAACAGCTAGTTAGCCAACAAGAACAGATAATCTACCATTCAACTTCTTCAGCCCTCCCACTAATCTTTACCAAAAATCACCATTATCCCTGACCTTTTTTCCATCAAATTTTAACCAACACCCACATGTTTTTTCTCTTACACATTGTCATTTCAATCATCACACACACAAATCAATCTTCTACCATCAACAACTTCGAGTTCTTTTTCATTGTGGGCAACCTAACAATCCACCTCCAACTTTGTTTCTAACGCTAGCTGATAAATGTAAAATATACATATATTTTCACTCCTTCACATTATGATTTTTAATGTATTTTGAGTTTATTTGAGTTTATTAAAAGTTATTTTTATGAATTTGGCATGTGTAAGAGACTTTGTGAATTAATTGCTTAAAATAAGAAATTCTGCATTTTATGTTCTGGACCTAGCTTTTTATGATAGATTTTTCATCAAGTTAGAGTTCTCGAATGAGAACGTGGGCTTAAGCTAAGTTGAAGTACACATGTCAAGCTTTTCAGGAAGGTATTATAGGAAAAAAAACCCGATCTTATTTGGATCTCTAATCAAACCTGCAAACTCGGGTCAAAATCCTACAAACAACAAGATTTTTTGCTTTCACACTAGATTTTTTGCTTTTGATATCGAAATCAGGAGATTCAAAAGCACAAATTAATCTACATATCCAGGACTACAACTTTAATGAAGGACCCCAAGTCAGATAAAATCTTTTTGAAGGCCAAACTCTGGACGCAATCTGGAGGACGAGATGGGTTTCCTGATCTGATGAGGAAATCAACGGTGTTGAGCATCCTTTTACGACTGAGAGTTTGAGATCAAAACGATGGGCTTTAATACCCAAAAGTTTTTTAGATAAAGCCTCTAACATGCCATAAATGAATGGATACAGCTGGGATAGTCGGATATTGCAAGAAACAAAGTAAAAAACAAAGTCTAAGTTACAGCAGAGTTAGAATTACAATAAAGATATGACAACAGTAAAATCAGTTTTCAACACTAACTCTAAGAGATTAATCCAACCTTAAGGACCAGATAAAGAAGGAATGAGTTAACTATCATAAAGACTTCTAATTAGCCAAATAATCCTGAAGAAATTTAGCAACTGAAGGGGTGGATAAATAAAGCAGAACACAACTGAAATAGGGTCCAAAAAAAATTCCTTTCTTCTACACTTTTGCCAATTTTCCACCAACTATGAACTAAACTCCTGTATTCGGTTTCAAGAGGGATACACACCATCTCCATTAACAAGTTGCGAGAAGTAATGTTATCATTGTAATTATTTCATATTCAAGTATTTATTTTTTCTTATTCAGAATTATGATATTGATTGTTATTCAAGTTTATTAAATTGTTTTGAGATGGCATGTGTGCTTTCTAGTTTCTTTCAATCCGTAATTGTTACTAGGAACTAGAGTAAGAAGTAAAACAATTAATTTGATTGCGGCAACATCTCTCATCTTGATTTATTAGGAAATAATAAACTAAGTTAAATTATCAATCTTTTGAACGTTTGCTTAGAATAAATGCATAGATTTTATTCCTAAGACTACTGCTGATTGAATAAAAATTGCTTTCAATATTACATTCGCTTCGTGGCAAGAAATTGATTAGAGAGCTTTTTCTAATTAATGTACTCATAATCTCATTGATTTCCCTCAGCTTTAAGAGATATCAAATTTATGTGCTTGACATGAAATAATATTTATTTTACTTCGATGATCAACAAATTTATAGGAATGAATGTATGGACTCTTGAATTCATTTAACAATATATCAATTTATTATTTTTAGAATTATTGTTTCTTGAATTTTTCATTCAAAACCCTTGTTCTTCTTAATTTTTAAAATACTTTGAAAATTAAAATCTATAATTATTACAAACACTTCCATAAACTTTTACATTGCTTTTGTGAATTTAGCGAGAATAATCATAATTTACCTCCATGTAGTTGCTATAGTAAGGTGTATTTGAGAGTAGGATCAAATTGTGTTTCTGAAAAATTTAAAATTTTTTAAATTAATATTTTTTATGTTTTAAATCATT
The DNA here is from genome assembly GCA_964019445.1 of Populus tremula. Taxonomy (NCBI): domain Eukaryota; kingdom Viridiplantae; phylum Streptophyta; class Magnoliopsida; order Malpighiales; family Salicaceae; genus Populus; species Populus tremula. Next base: position 11,235,587 of record CAXHTJ010000003.1, on the reverse strand, counting down.
TTAATGAGATGATATTAAAAATAATTTTTTAAAAAATAAAAAAACTATTATTATTTAAATGTTTTTTTTAAATAAAAAAATATTTTTTAAAAAATCTCAACCATACACTAAATGACACCGAAATCATGAACTTATTCTCTCTTTCTATGATTGTAAGCAAATATAAAATCAAAACTAGAAGGGAAAAGGACATCAAAAATTATTTTTAACTCGTACTTTGTGGTTTGGAAAAGTGTGGCATGCTTTCATTTATTATTGTAATTCAACCAATAAAACAAATTCTAAGATAGATTTCAAAGTGAGGTGTTCTACACTTTGTATATAGCCTGTTTAGACAATGATAGTTATTTTAAAAAATTATTTTTTATTTAAAAATATATTAAAATAATATATTTTTTTATATTTTAAATTTTATTTTTGATATTAATATATTAAAACAATTTAAAAGTATTAATTTAAAATTAAAAAAAATTAATTTTTTTAAAAACACTTTTAAACAAATTATCTTGGGCAAAATAATTATAAGACCTTATTTGGGATTTACTGGGTCCAAAACACAAGTTGCAGGCAAAGAGTTTGACCCCAAGTTGATTTACATTAATCTAATTTTTGAACTTTAAAAAAAAAAAAATCAATGTCACTTTTGTCAAAGCATTTTTTCACTTACTTGGCCTGAACTAAATTTCAAGCCGATGGATTAGTAGATTCACCTATCAGGACAATAACTGGTCTTTCTCCCAAAACAATGGGAAACATAAAGCATGTGTTCTTAACGTAGAAGACAATGGCATCTTGCGGAAAACTGCTTTTCTCTGACATATAATGTTGAAACTGTAAAGTTTTCGCCAAGAACTTGAAGATTGCAAGAAAAACTGGTTATACAGATACTCAATATTACAAGTTGACAATCGTCTCTAGGCAGAGACAAGCTAGCAGAGTGCATCTACAGTACAGAAGATGTTGAGCTAATGATTTATAGAGGATGTTGAGGGTCAGGTCCTCCAGGATATTGTGCATGATATATAAAACTTACATCAGTTACATCTTTAAAGGCTAAAATACTGCACCTGCAATACAGAAGATGCCGGACTTCAGATTTATATTTAGAGTAACGTTGAGGATCAGGTCCTCCAGGATTCGTTCGTTTATGGTTGAGTGTCAGCTCTTCCAGGCTTCAATCGAGCTTGTATTTCCCAGCCCGACACTGTAAATTTCACACCGACCTCCAGCTCGAATTGTTGGTTCCTCCACACTATAGATGGATAAAGGGACCGAATCTCAGACAGCAAAAATGAAAGCAACACAAACAGCAAGCACAGAGAGAGTTTCAAGAAATCCATTTTCTGCTGCTTCTTGTGACAGGGAATGGAAATATGGAGGAGCTCTGTATATATAACCCTTAACTATCCCTGATCATCCTTTTCTTATATTAATCAAAGTTGGTAGAATCAAAGACACCAGGGACGCACAATGCACATTGGCAATTTAATGTTGTTTTTTCTACTTTTTAGAGTCGCATTTTGTCCTTCCTTAATTAGCTTTATCACAAAGTGAAACATTCTTTTATTACGTTCTTTCACTCTATTGCTTTCTTACATGACCTGAGCATACGCACATCGCCGTGAGTGGAGGCTTCCCAGAGTGACTTTTATTAGTGCCAAGAAGATTGGCTGAAACAAGATTTTTATTCAGTCAGTGATAAGAGAACGTTTTAGGTAGTGATATATAGGTGCAAAAGGGAGTCAGTGATAAGAGAACGTTTGAGCTAGTGATATAAAGGTGCAAAAGGGAGTCAGTGATAAGAGAACGTTTTAGGTAGTGATATAATGGTGCCAAAGGAAGTAAACTGAATTTCACTTTTTATTAGTGCCCTAATATTTTTACTATTTTTGTTAGGAATTTTTGTTGATATACATGACTACTATAACCCTAGCTATAAAACAAACCTAGCTATCCAACCTTCACTTGCAAACTAGAATTTACTTAATAAATAAATAAATAACATTTCTTTGATTTTTTAATATGATAAATTGTGTATGGAACATGGGGACATTATTTTGTTAAGAGTAAATTTATAAAATGTGATAAATTGTGTGTTGATGAGATGAATGTATGAAAAAAGAAACTATGTAACTTCATATTTGAGTATCTAGTTAATAACCCTATACTTGGACATCTATAAATAGTTGTTTAAGATGAAGTTGGGATGAAGTAAAAGAGATTTTTTTGAGGCATTGGAGAGTTAATGTGTATAATTGAAAAGTGTAGACAATTACGCAAGATTATGGCATTATGACATAATGGAAATATATATAAAAAAATATTTATGATAGAATAAAGAAGTTATGGGGAGCATATGTCCTTGAAATTCAAATAGCATGAGATACAAATATAAGTCATGGAAAATGAATATGGAAATTATATGTGTTAAATTAAAGAAAGTTTATGTAAAAAAATTATGCAAAAAGGTTTAGAATTCATGAATATCAATTTAAAATAATGGAGGAGATATTAATAACGATACTTTTTTTTGAAATTAGGAGAGGCACGTGGAGTATCATCTTCTTCTGTAGTTTAAGGAGTGCATTTAGCAGGAGGTGCTTGTGCACTATATTCTTTTAATTTATTGTATTTATTTCTTCTCAATTAACTATGTGTAATGTGTGATACATTAAGAAAGTGACACATAAAAGAGGTATGTTAAAGTGGAAAAGAAATTGTATAGGAATTGAGTAACAAGAAGGAATGTTGAGAAGGAAAATGTGTGGTGACATATGATTGAGTAGCCTATCATCGTGAACGGAGACCAATGATTGAGTAGTCTACCATCTTGGATAGAAACCATTGATACAAATAGTTCATTTTCTTGGACACTTAAACATAATTACAGATACTTAGGTGTGAATATATGATCTTTAGTGAGGATATAATTATGACTTCTTAATGAACAAAGTATTAATGTTGGCTAGGATTAAAGAATCTTAATGAAGTCATTAATCTTATTAAGGATTAAGAATTTTAATAATAGCACTTGTGTTGGGATAAGTAACATTATTTTTTTAGGTAGGGGCGTGATTGTGCCATCAAGGTAGAAAAAAAACAGCTTGATCTTGGAAGTAGGGTAGGGCTTGAGCTTTCTATACATGATAGTTAAAGGAATTAAGTTTGACACTAATAATAAATGAAAGATTGAAGAGGGTTGGGAAAGTAGCAGGGCCAATAGAATTATTAGAAGTAGACGATGCAATTTAAAATTGAAAAAGATATTGATTGTAAATTGAAGATTGGAGAGGGTTGGGAAAGTAGCAGGGCCAATAGAATTATTAGAAGTAGACGATGCAATTTAAAATTGAAAAAGATATTGATTGTAAATTGAAGATTGGAAAGGGTTAGAAAAGTAACAAGGTCAATAGAATTATTGAAAGTAGATGAGGATGAAGAGGCCATTTATGATTTTAAAAAAAGAGAGAGTAGATGATGGTCTTCTAATGCCTCGCTCAAATACTATGCAGAGAGTATTAAGTTTCATAAAAATATAAAATGTTTGAACTTCTATTATATTTGATTGAGTTATGCATGTACAAAGATTTTAGATGAATATAACTCCAATTATTATCCTTTTTAGTTACCTATACATAATATGAACTCAGAATTCAAAGTTTAAAATTATTAGCTATACTCCTAAAAAAGTAGAGTCTGTTGAAGTGTTTTGAACTCCTAAAATAAATAAGTTTTTTGTGGCTGTTCTTTTATAGTAATGTACCCAAATTTTTTTATTTTCATTTTTTTATTTGTAATTAAGTTATAAATTACTGTGCTTGATTGGAAATTGATAAAAAAAAGCTCAACTTCAATTTCTTTAAGTTGGTCTTGTTTTGTTCCTTTATAATAATGAAGGAGTCAAATTTGAGTACGCTATTGAATTATTAACTAAGCAAAGCATATAAAAAGTTTCAATAGGGTTTAAACTCACATAAATAAACTAAGTATTGCATTATTACCTAGTCTGAGGACTAGAAAGCTCATGGAAAATTAAAATAAAAGAGGTTTCATTTTGTGAAGACAAATGTTATGGAATATGATTATTATATGTTATTGTTATTGTTTTCACTACTATAAAATTAAAATAATAATAATAAAAACATCAATGAAAAATATTTTGTCGTGGTTTACTAATAAAATTTATGATATAAAATTTTCATCATTAATTTCAGATGGAAACGGTGATGGAATAAAAAAATCATCAACAATTCCATTGGCTTTAATGACATTTTAATTTACTAACAAAATTGCTTATGAAAATTTCATTAGCATTTTTAATGGAATTATAACTCAATAATCCTCTCTTTTCCCCATTTCATCCTTTTCTTTTATTTGAAAACACAACAACCCTAACCCCATCATCATATAAAAAATTTGATAGCACTACTTCAAATATCTGATCGCCACAACTCGTTAGAGCCTATGTAACATCTTTCTAATAACATAATTATTCCCTTTCTTGATTTCATTTCTTATCAAGCTCCATTCCACCAACTAAGCAAACCCACTCATTTGTGTTTCAATTTAATTTATTGAAATTGTTTTGTATTATTTGTATTTTTCTTGTATATTTAGGTGTTTTACTTGTTCTGTAATGATAATTTTATTGTATTAATATACGATTTGTTTTTTAGGGTTTGTTTAGAATTTGGGAGAAATAAATTGAATTTATCACTTGATAGAATTGAGTGTGATTTTGTAACTTAGGTGTGTTAGAAATGAAATGATGGATAATTTAATGGTTACCAATTAATTTTTTTTGTCAATTTTATGGTTAAGTTCAAAATTATAGAAAATATATTGTGTGGAATTGATAATAATTAAAAGTAGTCATTTAGGCTAAATAAGTTTGAATTGAATACTAATTTAATAGGTACTAGTATTTTTTTAAAAATAAATTACCAAAAAATGATTGGTAATTATGGAGAAAATTAAGAGTTCAACTACAAAACATACCTTTTAGATTACTGGATCAATGCATGTTAGGCAATTAATGAAGCCTCAACACAATATGCAATATGGTGCAAAATAAGGTTGAAATGACATAAAATGATTATGTATAGTAGAGCCATTGATTAGAAAGTTTTCAAATGATATATTTGTTTAATGTATAGAATCAACAAGTTCAAGTAGTTAAACATAATCCTCAATTTGTTTAAATATCTATGCATGTATTAAGTTCTTCTCCATGTGTGATATTTTGATCTACATTAACATAATGGCATAGGATTAATGGGTAATATTACTTGTGGTAATTTATCAAAGTTTGTGGAAGTATAAGTGGTGTAATGAGAATGAGTACATGGTTAGTAAAAAGTAGAGTGATTTTTGAGAAAGAGATATTGGTTTGGGTTAAAAAAAATATATATGTACGAAGGGTACTTGAAAAATAAGGTGCTTGAAGATAAAAATGATGTTTACATTAGGTAGTGAGAATGAGAAAATTTATGGTGGTAGTGATGAAAAGGATTTTAAAAGGGTGGAATTGGATCTCGATAGGTTAACATGTATTTGACTTTTGTTATATGTTTCTTAGGCAAATTTATATGAACTCTAAATTCTTGAAAGTGAAGAGAATTGTAGATTATATTCTTCTAATTGTACTTTAGTCTCATGATAATTACTCTAGTGAAGAAACAATATCACCAAATGACAAGTATTTTGGTAAACTATTTTTATATTATAATTTTGCTACCTTAAAGATTTACAACAATCAATATTGAGCTAATTTAGTTTAGTATTCCTATATCAGAAGAAAAAAAAAAGAAATTCACATCATGAGAAAACATCAATTCGGGGTTATCATATGTTGTTTGATATAGATTGAGTCATGGAAGATTGATATGTATTTTTCTTTTTAAAATTCATGTGTTTCTTCCTTTTAATTGCCAATGTCTTACTTTGTTTTTGCTTCAATTTTTCAAATAAATTCTCCTTATTTTAGTTTCTAGTCCTTGCATTCATTACAACAAGTAAATATATTTTTCCATCATCTTTCTAAACATCTTCCATGCTATATCTTTCTTGGGAATATGTTCATATGACTAGGTGACAAAGAGTTGTGGTGAAATATATGAATGGTAAGTATAGATGATTATCATAAAAAAGTATGCTTAGAGATGTTAAACGACATGAAATAAGTCCTTAAAGACTTGGACTTGAATATAATATTTGAACATAAATATTTATACCAGTTTAAGATAATTCAAGAAACATAAAAGATAAATACATGTTTAAAAATTACATGCACCTAGGAGACATCTAGGAGAATTAAAAGATACTTTTAAATTCAAAATTATTTTCAATACTCCTTTTTAATTTTGAAAGTCTCATAACTCTTGAAATTTATATTCTAATGAAGAATCATCTTGTAATGACTTACTAATGGCATCTCATTGCCATCTCTTTAATCATCATTTCTTTAACAATTGTATATCTTTATATGGCTACTCTTAGCTATTTTTCTCATTTTGTGTTTGCTACTACAATTCTCTAACAAAACATATATTTTCAAGATTTAGCTATTTAAGTGGCTATTATATTTTAGCTCACTCTTTTTTAGGCTGTTGCCCTTTTCTGTCATGGCTCTATGACCATTTATTGTATTTTATAGTAAGAGTTTTCTATTCTCTTCATATATAGTCTCTCTTGTACCACACCATCTCTTGTACAAGAAGTTGTCAGCTTGCACAAAGCCTCTTTCTTAAGCTTATTATATTTCTCTTGATGTAATGCCTCAATTCTTTTGTTGGGTTCTATCATCGTGCACTTCTAATTTTTTTTCTTCTTCTCTTTGGATGTCACTTGTCCATCCACTCTTTCATCTACAAACATTCTTTAACTTTTCAAACGCCTCACTAGATCGAACTATCTCTGATACCATGTTAGAAAAAAGCAGGGAAGAAAAAAGAAAGATAACTTTTAAATTAAGTTACTCTCAAATAAGAAGAAGTCCCAATAAACTTGGACTTGAATATAATATTTAAACCATATATTTATACTTGTATAAGATAAGTCAAGAGACTTAAAAAATAAATACATCTTTAATAGTTATATGCACCTAGATTGACACTTAACAAAGTTAAAAGACACTTTGAACTTCAAAATTAATTCCAACAATAAATACATACATACATAAAATATCTTAGATATCATTTGTTAATACACAATTTTATTTTAGGGATTAGATTGGTATGACAACTATTTGGACACCTTCTAAGGTTCATATTAAGAATAAATATGGCTTTGCTGAATAGGTAACAATGTTAATTCAAGTCTTTTGGTTATCAATGAATTTGTTTCTCATGGAATAGGTAAATTGAAAAAGAATGTTGATTTGTTGTATTTATTGAGTTAAGATTTGATTGATAATTTATTTATTGGATTCAGTAGCTACCCATTTTATAATGATGCCTTCAGCGTTAATAAGTGATATTAAGTGCTGAGCTACACTATTATGTTCAATATTGAATTCTTAAATCTTTTTTTGTTCTATACCTTGTTGTTTATAAGGTAGATATGGAAAACCTTATTCGAACATGGCTATGCTTATTCATCTATTTATATGTTCATCCAAATCTTTTTTCTATACAAAGTTACTGACTTAAGTATTTAAAAGTTCTTGTTTCCATTAAAAATGATTTTTTACAGGTACTAGTTATTAACTAAATTGGCTATGAAGAATGAATCATATTACTTGAACTAAAAAATTAATTGATTATCCAACACATAAATTTTATTTTTAAACTTCTTAGATTTTGAAACCTCATTAGAATCCATACGCAATTTATTTTGCGATTCCGCTAAAGCTTAACCTTAACTTTTGTAGTGTTGATGACAAATCTAATATATAAACCATAAACCTTAAATAGAATCTAATCTATAAATAAGTTAAGGGTTTTTTTTTTTTTTTTGTATAGATAACACAAATCAAATAAATACATCATATATGTAAATATATGTTTTTCAAAGAAGAATAATAAATAATAAGAATAATAAATAATATATAATTAAGTGGAGATCAAACCTGCACTTATTTTAAATTTTTAATGTTATGGGATAAAAATATGATAAATTTAAAAATAATAAATATAAAATCTATATTTCTCATGACATACTATGTAATATACCATAAGAAAATTGAATTAAAGAAACCAAACACATAATTATTCAATAGCATTAAATAATTAATAAAATAAAATAAAATAAAATAAAATAAATTCTTTTTAATTCTAACTCACAAGTCTAGATATTTAAAATTATGTTACAAACAATGTTTTATAAAAAAATTAATTGAATTATTTTTATTTAAAATTATTTTTTATATTTTCAAATTATTTTGATATTTTAATATTAAAAATAATATTTTTAAAATTAAATAAAAATATTATTTTAATAAAAATATTTTAAAAAACAATTTCTATTAATTTTAAGCTAGTGTTTTAAACTAATTTTAATAAAAATATTTTAAAAAACAATTTCCATTAAACTGGTGTTTTGAATCAATCGTAAAAGCAAACGACGCCGTTAAATCCTCGAAAGAACACCTGCGAGATAAACGAAGGTCTTTCTTCTTTCTTTTGGCTATCGGTCAAAAACCCTTGAAACTCTTCCCCCCTCCTCTACTAGTAACTGAAACTGCTCCTCCTGTACGTCTCCTTCTCTTAAATCTTTCTCTCTCTAACACTTTTTTTTTTTTTTTATCTTATAAAAATGAATAGATAGTATAAAAATAAATAAATCTTCTCATCCAATGAAATACTACTCATTTTCTTCAATCTGAATATATATTTTTTAATTTCACTTTCTCCCAGTTTCTCTCCAAATGAACGACCCTGCCGCCACCGCCAACGACGACGGCATCCACATCGAGAAGCTCTACGAGTTCGGCGAGCGACTCAATGAGTCCAAAGACAAGTCTCAGGTAAAACCCTAGGGTTTTATTTAAATTATTTATACTTAGGTGATCTTAACAGCTTTGTCTTTTTCGTTATTTATGATAGAATGTGAAGGATTACCAGGGGATTATGGATGCAGCGAAAACGAGCATAAAAGCGAAGCAATTGGCGGCACAGTTAATCCCGAGGTTCTTCAAGTTCTTCCCTGAGCTTTCCAGTCAAGCTGTCGAGACGCAAATCGATTTGATTGAACAAGAAGAGCTCGGGGTTAGTTTACTTTTTTTTTTCTTTTGTGTTAGAAACCATGTCTTTTGAACATGGTGCATTGGTGCAGGGTTTTTATATTGTGTGCTTGCTTGAAGGATTAGTATCTGGAAGTGTTTGGTTAAGCATTTGTTTACAAATTGAAATTAAACTGGATTTTAGGCTTTTGTATGGATTTAAGTGTTAATTGGTTGTGCAGGTCCGGGTGCAAGCGATTAGGGGACTGCCGCTATTTTGTAAGGATACGCCGGAGTATTTGTCAAAAATTGTGGATATTCTTGTGCAACTCCTTGCAGCTGGTAATTGGATTTTCTAAAAAAAGATTTTTGAGAAGGGACTTTTGTTGGTGTAGTAGGGATTTGACGTTGACTTCTCTTTATGGTTTTAGAGGAAATTGTGGAGCGGGATGCAGTGCTTAAAGCCCTTATGTCCCTGTTGAGGCAGGATGTGAAAGGTAAATCTTTAAGATGGATGAAATAATTTGGATGGATATTATATAATGTGCAAATGAGTATATATTAACTATCTTTGGACTCTAGGATACAAATCTTGTACAGTTCCAACTTGGCCAGAATGTCGGATGGAAGTTTAGGAAAATTAGCATGTGCTTTTACAAGAATTCTTCTTTTTGCATAGTGACATAGGGTGCTTTCTGTTTTCATGCAACATAATTGTAGCATGCTTTTCTGCAACTCCTTTACATTCTTAAAATTTATATAGATTAACAGTTATCATGCTTTAGACCTCTATTTTGTGTAGAGCTTTCCTTGAAGGTGGAAATGTCATGGTTTTGTTTTAGGCAAATGTTGTCTTTATAGGACTGGGCAATGGTGAATAACATCTTTGAAAAGCTGCAATTGGTGTTGTTGTTGCTATCTAAGTGTACATTTGTAAACTAACTTGTTGGCATCAAGCCACAAGATTCTTGAAAACTATAATTGTTTCAAAGAGAATAGTATTTCTTTGAAAGATAAAAATCCTGTTAGAATTGTGGGCCTCTTCCCAACTTTGGGGAGTTAATAATACTAACTGAAAAAAAAAAAGTGGTAAAATCCATCTTGTTAATAACCAGTACATTTTAAGCTACAATTATACATTTGGTTCACACCAGAATGAATTAGATATCGGTGAAACAGAAGGGCATTTAGGGAAAAAATCAACCTGAATTCTTAGAAGTTTGGGTTTTTAGTTGATTACGCGGTGGAATATTGGGAAGCATTTTTGCTAAAAGGATGAGTTTAATTTTTTCAATTACTAGTTCGGACATATTTCATACGAAATATAGTAAATGAACTTGTTGGTAGTCTATCATGGTTTCAACTATTTGTCAATGGTTGCACCTCTTGGCAGATAAATTAATAGATTTCTACACCTTCACCTAGGAGAAAGAAAATAAATAAAAAAAAAAGAGAAAGAAAATGAGAGCTTGTAAAAATTTTACTTGACTATTCTCAATTAAGCTTGTATTAGGCACCATACACGTTTTCTAGCATGCCTTTTGTTGTGGGTTCTTTTTTTCCCTTTTGGTTTTTTCTCAAATGTATTTATTCTTCTTGCTATGCAGCATCGTTGTCTGCCTTATTTAAGCATATTGGGACTGTTGAAGAACCAAGCACGGATGAACTTATTCGCGAGAAAGTTCTGAGCTTTGTAAGAGATAAGGTTAGAAGTTTACATAAAGCTGTTTGTCAAGGTTATTGTTAATTTGATTCACTTTTGCCAACAATTGATGGCTAATAACCTAATTTTCAGGTTTTCCCACTCAAAGCTGAACTCTTGAGACCTCAAGAGGAAATGGAGCGTCATATAACTGATTTGATTAAAAAGGTGCTCATAACTTTACCTGTTTTATTATGAGACTTCAAATTCTGCTGATCTATTAAAGTATGCATGACTAGTTTGAATTTTTCCTTTTTAGAGTTCAGAAGATGTAACTGGAGCGGAGTTCAGAATGTTTATGGACTTCTTAAAACAATTGAGGATATTTGGAGACAAAGCTCCTTCTGAACGCATGAAAGAGCTAGTTGGAATCATTGAAGGACAGGCTGATCTAGATTCAGCATTTGATGTGACTCATGTGAGTGATTGTTTGAATTCAGCTCCTAACTTTAATGCTGCATTGTGAACTACGAAACACTAACTTCCTTTCTAATCACTGCAAGACCTGTTGTTAATCAACAATAGAGACTTGTGCATTTTCTTCTAAAGTAGATTCCTTCTACCGACTTGTATGAATATTGAGGATTAGTTATGCGTAAATAATGCCTTGTGCTATAATCCACATTTGATAGGCTGTTTGCTATTTCTGATCTCATGTATGTGTGGATACATGGATAAATTGCTTCTATGTTATGCAACATGTAGCTTCTAACAGTATGCTGTAAAATGCACTCATGCCTCTTGTCATGCTCCTTGTGTCAAAATTAAAGAATAGATGGGTTTGGCAATTTGATGAAATACGTTTTGACATATTTATTAGAACTCTGAATAAGATCCATTCTACTAGAAATCTTAAGATGTGTTTAGTCCATAGTTTTCTATTTTATGCTGGGAGATGTAACCCTTGCATTGGTAACTTATCTAAAATTCCCAAGAACAGTGCGATGCGTTTCCTGGAGGAGTAATTCTATACAGTTTAACAGAAGACTTTAGAGATGCTGGAATGTATATGCTGAATGAAAAGAATACCACCTTCAAAAGCATGAGAGTATTAGTGCTAACCGAATAATGCGCTGAAAAGATGACAGAGCAAAGTTTGCACATGAGCCTTGGAAGAATACTCTTGCTTTCCTTGTTATTTAATTTTTTAAGCCTAGATATCTTGATTTGATATTCTCTAGCTGTTGTTTGATTAGCATTTGCCTTTTTGATTAGTGATTTCTTTTTCTACAACTGTTAAGCTCAGGGCTTTCAATTACTATAAATATCCTGGTCTGGCTGTTTGCTGAGAAGATCATTTATTTTCTTATAATAAATTCAGATTTTAGAGGTTTCTCTACAAACCATAAACTGTGCTTTGTTCCAATTTCAGTTTCATCCATGTTTTAGCCACTCTTCTTTTGTGTTTGCTGTTTTATGTTGTTTTCTCTTTTTCATCATCAATCAATCCGCTAGTTAGTTTTGTAGAATGTTCATTTGTGCATGCTTGAACATGTGATCTACTTATATTTTCATGTGCTGGGTGTTTTAAACTGCAATGATTTTTTCAGAAATCCTGTTGTAAGTGGTGGTGTTGATTCTTCATGGTCTTCTGCATTGCATGTTGTCATTTTGCTTCAAAATACACAATGATTGCAAATTTTGCTTTTGCTCCCTACTGTTACAATCCTCTTAAGGTGACTTGAATTTGTATCCAAACACAGGTTTCGGATACAGACCATATTGACAGATTGATATCATGCCTGTATATGGCACTTCCATTTTTCCTGGTATGGACTGTGTTTTTCATTATTGAGATTTTGTGTATTTTGCATCTTTTCCTGACCTTACAACTTGTCCCTATTAATTTATGAACACAGAGGGGTGCATCGAGCAGCAGGTTCCTCAATTATTTGAACAAACACATCATTCCTGTTTTTGACAAGGTAGTGCACTCCCTTCTCTTTCGTTAGTATCTTTAAATATCTTATTCTTGTTTACCTTTTTTTTGTTTTGTTTGTGCTTGCATATGCCTTTTGACAAGATCCTGTCAATTCTAATAATTTCCTCTTTGCTAGTTTCCCGAGGAGCGGAAGCTTGATTTGCTCAAAGCACTTGCAGAAATATCACCTTTTACATTACCACAGGATTCACGCCAGATTCTTCCCTCTGTTGTTCAGCTTTTGAAGGTAACCTTTTCTTTTTCATGATTAATTTAGTCCTTTGCCCTGGATGTTTTCAAAAAAGGTTATTAAATCAAATGCACTTCTAATGTCATAGTAATGCTTGTGTGTTTGTTCTCACAGATTTTCAGTTTTAAGTCCATGAGAAGGATTCTTATCGAATCAAATTGTTAAAGCCTCTCTAAAAACTCTGCATATACCAAACACTTATTTATTGATGTAGACTGTGGTCTCATATAGTTATGCCTTCTCTTTTTTGCCACTCAGAAATACATGCCACGGAGGAAGAGCGGAGAAGAGATGAACTTTACATATGTTGAGTGCTTGTTATATGCATTTCATCACTTAGCTCATAAGGTTGTAATTTCATGATTTTACATTTGCCAGCATACTCTTGCATGTATCAGCTCTGTGACACATAATATGATCTTTGTTGTTTTAAAGGCTCCAAATGCTACAAACAGCCTGTGTGGTTACAAGATTGTGACTGGGCAGCCATCAGACCGTCTTGGGGAGGACTTCTCTGAGTTTTACACTGACTTGACAGAGAGGTGACATTTTAATTCAGAAGTAGAATTCTTAACATTTGTTTTGGTATTTAATTGAGCGATTCTTGTTTCTTAACTTGAAAGGAACAAAATAGTATTTTCTGTAGTTGTATTTGTTTTGTAACTCTGGGTGCAACTTTGCTATTTCAAAACTGTTGCAGATAGGAACTTGTGCTTTATTTGCTCATTAGCTTACCTTCATACCCCGCCTAAAATGACAGTGGTTTTATTTTTTAAATGCATGTTGTTAGCCTTGGAGGAAATTTCACTAATATAAAGATAAATTTTAAGCTTAAGCAATGAGTTCACTTGTAGAGAAATAAAATGATAAATAATGTCCTTAGCTGTGATTATTATTCCAAGGACTTATTAATGTTCTTTTCCTTGAATTAAACAATTTTCACGGTTTTGAACCAAACAAGCATTGTCATATTTCTGTAGCTCTAATATGGGTCTTCCATTGACATTGTTTTTGGTGTCTGGGGTGCAGGTTGAGTAGTGTAGAAGATCTAACCAGGGCTACCATGAAAAAGTTAACTCAGGGAATGGCTGAACACAACAAAGCAATGGCAGCTGCGAAGTCTGATGAAGCAAAGGATAGCATAGTAAGTTAATCTCTCAGGAGATGGACATCTTATGGTCTTCTGTAGAGCTTTTCATTGCAGTATCTTACAAACATATTTCTTGTTTAATGTGCAGAAAACACAAAAACAGAATACTACAACTGGGTTGCGTACGTGCAATAACATTTTGGCAATGACAAAGGTTTAGAAAGAATGAAATTTTGACAAAGTGAATTGACAAAGTGAATTCCATGCTTTGTATTTGTAAAACACCAATAACTTGTTGTTCTACAATTTTCAGCCATTGCATTCGAAGACACCTTTGTTTATTGGAGATAAGAGTATCAACCTCTCTTGGAAAGAAGTAGCAAAACCTTCTGTGCCTTCCACTACCGTCTCAGCTGGGTATGAGAGATGTCCAATCCTTTTCTTTGAATATATATATATATATATAATTATATTTAATTAATTAATTAATTAAAAAATTTGACCAGCTTAAAATGATCTTGGTTACTTGAAAAGGAAAAGGGTGAAGTACATTTTGGTTACTTTGACAAGCTTAACATTTTTTCCAAATGTTTCACTGTCAACATTAAATTTGAAAATTTTGTGATTTTATTTTAGTTGCCAAGTTGTTATGATGTACTCCTCTATCATAGACTTGGATGGAAATTTGATAGACTCATGTGCTGTGTTGGATGGAAATTTAATTGCCTTATGTGCTGTGAAAGCAATTTAGTATATTTGGTCCCTTTCAGTAATCAATATGAACTAATCTACATTTACGAGTACAAGTATGCAACTTCCTGAACTATTAGGATTAAGTGGTGGGATGTTAAGAAAATGATGGGCTAAATGTACCTCGCCCTGGAGAGTTTTGTTATTGGAACAGGCTCGTGAAATTGAGGCCAGTAGTCCTTGCAGTGAGTCATGAGACAATGTCGCTCAAATTGACAAGGTTTTTGCTACTGGCATAGGCCTTAAAAAATATGAGATTTTTTTTTCCTCTTTTTTTCCCCTTAAATTCAAAATATGTCCATCGTGATTGAGGAAACTATTGGAAATGATATTTCCCCATAACAGTAAGATGAAGTGAAAGTCACTCCCATTAAATGCCTAGATAGCAATGCCAGTAAATGTTATATTAGTTGAATGAACCTTTTTTCTCTACAGTTTCTCTTTTAAAGAGCAGTTCTTAGGCTATTTTTGTGTGCAGAGGGAAACGACCTGCCGCCACGGCCAATGATTCCGGGAACATGGAAAAAAAGGGTCGCAGGGCTGGTGGCATGCAAAATCAACTTGTTAATAGGGCGCTGGAAGGTATATCTTATGGTGGAAGGGGCAGTCCAAGGGGCAGGGGCAGAGGGTGGGGTGGACGTGGAAGAGGAAGAAGCTTTCGGTAAATTTCATGTATTTCCACAATAAAAAGAAGTATGAACCGGTGATTGAGCTGCCCTAGAAGAATATCCAGCAGGAGTGGTTGAGGTACCAAGATTCTTTCCCGGGAGAAATGAGATCATATATACATAGAAGGAACTGACACGTTTTCTGATTTGTTGTGGTCTAACACCAACTATGGTATTCCCAATTTCCTATGAGCATGTCAATGTAGATTAATGATTTGGATACCAATTAGGGCTCTGAGGTCCCAATCCTGACTAGTTTAGCCATCAAGGTTGCATTGCAGGACTTCTGATTCCTTGTATTTAGTCAGGGCGTGGTTGCTTGTATTTTATGTCAGTATTTGTCAGCAGACTTGGTGACTTGTTTATTCAAATTCCTTTTGTACTTTTTGATACAGGGATGGTAGGAATATAGAGGGGAAATGGTTCATGCTCAAGGTACACAATCAAAATGATTTTATGCAAGTAACCTACCACTTTAAAGATAAAGATTTGCTCATCACTTTACTGATGTAGGGTTTTCTAATTGATGCTCAAATTTGCAAAAAAAATTTTCCATTCTACTGCTTGAAAAGAAGGAAAGAAAATAAAATGCAAGGATCTTAATTAACATAAAGAGATAAAATAAATGTTTTTTTATTTTACGTGGTCCAAATTCTCCTTTTATTTATCTATTTTTTCTTCATAATTATTTTGATTTTCTTTTTTGTTGCCTTTTGTAATAACCCAATTTTGGGTTTCCCAAACTTTTCTCATAGTTTATTTTATTTCTATTTTTATTCCAAAGAAAAAGAAAATCCAAAAAATTAAGAAAAGTTCAAAATTAAAAAAAACATTTTTTTTAGGTCAACTATTTTTTCATTGGTCAAACATTTGGACAAGTGTAAAAAATGAGTGTCAAGTTGTTTTGGGTTAAAATTATTATTTTTAGTCAAAAATAGGTCTATCGAGTTATATGGAGCAAGCCATGTTGATTAGGGTATGAAATGTATCTTGTCGGATTTTTTATGAAAATATACCTTATATGCCAATTATGAAAAATCAATCAAAATATGGCATTCTTTTATGGTAGTTACGAGATTGATATCCCTAAAAGTGAAGCAAATGATATGATGGATCCCAAAAATGGACTAAGGCCATGATAGCTGATTTTTGAATTAGTCTCTTTAAAATATGCAGGATTCTTCCTATTTCTCAGTAAAATCCACCTGATCTTGTATACTTATCTCATCCTATAGTTTTTCAATTTATTAGTGTCATTTATGAGGCTATTCAAACTTTTTATATGAGACAACTCATTAGTATTCAGTCTTGAGCAATTCTTTTTAGTCAATTATAACAACTCAAACTTTTGTTGAAATTGAATAAGTGTAATCTTGTGTGACAACCATCTTATCATCCATAGTTTTGAGATTCCAGTGTTATGTTTGTTAAACTTGTATTAATGATATTGCAGGATGCATCCTAAGAGAAAGTTCTAATCATTATATAAACATGGATAGATTTTGTAACAGTTTTGATTTTTTCATGAAAAAAACACTTTCTTACTTATAGAGATACTATATACTTTTTTTTTTCAACAATGTTAGCCCATTTCAAATTAATAAGTGCTTTTTTGCAATTTCTTTAAAATTTTTAGTAGAGTTTCCTCTATAATAAAATGTTCTAAGTTATTGACTTAAACTTGTATTCACTTCTATACACATCTTCAATTCTTTGATCCAATCATCCTGGATCATAATCCACATCAATCATTTATTAATAATTTCAATTCATCTCAATATCACCTCTAATCAATTATAAAACAAATTAATTACCAAGGCTTAAGAGTTTATATAAAGTCTAGCATACATAAACAAAAGTGAACATTTAATTTCATGCATCTACAAACAAAAGTTAGGCATTAAAGTTTACATGCTTAAAATAAAATATATGAAAATCCAAAATAAACATGATATACCTAGTTTATACGAACAAAAAGATAAAGTAACTTTACTCCTGGTGTGAGTGTGATAGTCCTTAACAAAACATCAACTAATTGAATAATCAATATACAATTATCACATCTGAGAATATACATACCTTATCATTCCATCATCTCTTTTACTCTAATTATCTATAATAATATTATAATATCATTAGTCACTCATAATCCAGGTCAAATAATCAATGTCGATATCGATATCAGATTGATATCATTAACCATTACCTCGAGTATGGTTAATCAGGGGCATTTTGATACCAATCCATTTGGTATCATTAGCTTGCATTCCATTTGATAGCCAATCATGTTTTCAAGTATATGCCAATGTCAATGCCAATGCCAATGTGTTCACATTCACATCAGTAGCCTTCCCCATTTTTCGGGGATAGCTAATCAAGTTCATTTCTGTAAATTCCTTTCATGTTCATGCCAATACCAATAAACCTCATTAATATCATTAGTCTCCTGTACTTGAAAGGACTAATAAAGTCCAATTAAATGTCGATACTAATGATCATTTTTGGTATCATTAATCTCTCATACCAGGAATGACTAATCAAGTTTTAAAAGTGCCGATACCAATGCCATTTGTACCATTAGCTTTCCGAACATGGAATAGTTAATCAAGTTTATTTTCAACACTTTAATTTCATCACATTAATTTTGATGTCAACAAAACTTCATTGACATCATTAGCCTTCATTTCAGGAGCGGCTAATCAAGTTCTCAATAAATATATTTCCATCCAAGTAAATGCCAATATCAATGCATCACATTGATATTATTAAGCTTTCAAATTACTTTGGATAACTAATCAAGTCAACATTTATTTCTTTTCTTTCCCTCTGTTTTTCTTTCATTTAATATCATGAATTGCATATTTAAAGAACTTGTAGTTACAACAATTCAACTGATACAAATAAAATTATCAAGGTATAAGACACCTACCTGCTGCACGTGAAGTCCCTACTCCTACTCTGGATTATAGTCTAGTTATGGTAGTATCCCCTCTCAACACATGATAAATTCATCATCATCATTTTATTATAACCTTTGGATCCATATCTAAATTCCCAGAATAACACCCTTCTATTAATACACAGACACACATACACACAAACACACATATTTCACTCTTATAAATTTGTACATCCATATTCAAGTTTCATATTATCATTTAATTCATTAACACTAGACTTAGGATTGTCTATATTACGGGTTCCTATGGTGATCCAGGTAAAAAAGGATTCGATTCAATTATAGGGTAACAGTAACCCAAACGTAACAATATCCAAGTTGCTACAATATCTTCTCCCCCATATCTTTTTATTTGACTGTATATGGACAATACTCTTGTAAACTATTCAGAAATATTCTCTGATTCAAGCATATGTAACTTTTCAAAGTCACCATATAGCTTTTGTAGATGTACCTTTCTCACATTGTTAGCTTTTTGGTTTATTTATTGCAAAACTTCCCATGCTTGCATGGCGATAGTTGTGTTTGTCACTATCTCAAAAGTGACATCATCCAAACATTGGTGAATGATTGTGAATGCTTGTTGATCCTTCCTTCATGCCTTTTTCACGACATCCCTCTAGACTGAAGTCAACGTTGCTTATTTTATAGGTTCCTTAAAGCTCTTTTCAACAGCTTCCCACACATCTTAGGATCTTAGACAAGCTTTCACTTGAATACATCAAATTTAATAATTGTCTTTTGTTAAACGAAGACATTGAAGTGGGAAATATGTATTGGCCTTGATAAATAATCAAAACAAGCTCTAATACGTTGGAAGAAGAATTGTTGTGGTTGAAGATAAAAAACAATAATGCAAAGTAAGAAACTCAAGAACAAGAAGAAGATTGAGAGGAAGATATATTTTTATTAAGTGTTTCTCTCTAAACTCTCTTAGCTATTCTCTCTCTTTTGTGCTCTCTTTTAGTAATGTTGAATTATAAGTCTTTTTATAGGCATAAAGTTCTAAATAATTAAAGAATTAAACTAATACAAGGAAATCATAATTTGAACAAAAAATGTATTCTACTGATTGAATTGATTGACCACTTAATTTAATCCAATCGGTCGACTAGTTCTCAAATGGTGGACCGATTCCTCTGTTCTTCAAAAAAGCTAGAAATCAAGTTTAATTTTTTTCAACGCTAACATCAATTCAATAAAAAAAGTAATCAAGGATCAAGAAATGGATGTGTTAAAGATTAAAATGCAACAAAAGCATATTTTGGATTTTGAATATTTTGAAATGGCATCAAAGATTATGAAATGGGCACAAATGCATTGAAAACATATTTTTTTTTAGTTTCTTTTTTTTTTAGAATTGGGGTAAAAAAATCAGATCATGATAAGTTTGAAAAATATTTATATTTATAATTTTAAAAACAATATTGACACCATAGGTGACTTTGTTTCTTAAAGGCGATTGACTAGATGGCTAGAAGAGTAGTTTTAAAAGATATTGTTAAAGAAAAAATATTTATTATTATATATTTTTTTATTATTTGAAAAAAATTACAATGAAAATATGATATCTTGAAAATATAATGTATTAAAAGGTTACATTACCTATTAATCAATATCCTATGACAATGCCTAATGACAGTTCATTTGTCATAGGTAAGATCGGTGAATAACAAAATCATTAATACATGATAAAATTGCAAGGAATACAATCTTTATAATATTTTAAATAGAATAATGTAATGTATTAAGAAATTATATTATTTACTAATCAGCACCCTATAATAGGATTTGTGAATAATAAAATCATTAATACATGACAAAACTATGAGAAAAAAATCTTGAAAATATTTTAAACATAGTAATATATATAATATATTAAGAAACTTTATTATCTCCAAATCAAAACACTACGAAATTCCCAATAACAGTTTTTTTGTCACAAGTAGGATAAATGAACAATAAATCATTAACATGACAAAACTAGGAGGAAAACAATCTTGAAAAAATATAAGACTCGTTTATAGTTGAAAAAATAATGTTTGTGGAGGCTAATTAGTCAGACTAATATTATTTTACTTTCCTTTCAAAAATAATTAAGGACACGTATTTAATATGGTAATGTGACTAAAATGTTGAATTTCCATACTAATTAGGCAACTGAGGTTATTTTGGTATGAAAATCTTTTTATATATCTCGAATTTGAATCGTAATGGGATAGAAATTTATAAATAAAGTACTATAAATATGTTTCAAATAAGCAGGAAGTCCTATCACCTTAATTCTTTTATTTTTTAACACAAATTTACAGAAGAATAACAATGAAGAACTTTCATGTTTTTGTTGCTCTTGTACTTATTCTCTTCTGCTTTCAAGGTAAACATCCATAACTTGTTAATTTTTACTAGCTAATTCATTTAGCATCCATAATGTTTAATGTATTTTTCATTCAGTAAGAAATTATAAAAATATAAAGTTGCCTTGTAAATTTTAACTTACTGGCCTATACTTTAAATCCCAAAACGCTTGTATTAATTTATTTATAAATTAATTTCATTATAAAATAATGCATGGTTGTTGTGTGCTTGATTAATTAATTCAAACTAATTATATTTTTGTAAGAAATCAGAATAATTTTATGATATAAAAGCCTATAAGAAGCATTTTTATCATTGAAATGTAATAAAATATAAAATAGCTAGTTTATATAAACATAATTTAACCATTACAGGTAATTATGAAGTGATGGCATCACGTATTTGTGTGAGGGCAGAACCCATGGTCATTTGCGATGGAACGCCGCTTGCACCTAAATTTCATTAATGTTATCAATGTTAGAAAATAAAATAATGATTGGTTAAATTGTACTTCAAATAATATTTTCCTTCATATAATAAAAGAAAAATATGATGAGTTTCTCAAGTTTCAATACGATTGCACTCTTGAGACAAATTTATTAGAATATCCTCTTCATCTTTCATTTTATAATTGCAAAATACTATTTTGCTTATGTTGGTTTTTCAATTTGTTATGCTAAACTTTGTATCCTCCCTTTCGTTTCAATCTAGTTTACATCATTATTTGATATGTTTTTTTGGCAAATAATTCTTAACAATTCTCATTTAATATTATTTGTGTTCGAGGAAGTTTTAATTAATAATATCTAACTTTTAATCATTATAGTCAATAGATCATGATTGATTTATAATTGATTTTGTTGAAAATTTATAATATTTTCTTCCATATCTAATAAAATTATGTTATAAAAACAAAATAGATATACTTATTTATTGAAGAATTACGTTCAAACAAAAGGAAACAAATCCCATCGTTCTCAAGAATTTAATTATTTGTCTTTAAAGCAAAATTGCTTGCAACTCGATACAAACGATCCCATTCAAGTATTCTTAAAAGATTATAACAATAAATACCTTGAAAGATGTTATTATCAATCAAAACTTATAAACTATTTTGAAAAATACTCAAGTTCATTGATAGGTTGTGAAGTGAAAAGAAAACCAAAGAGCAGAAAGAAAATAGCACGGAGGTAAATGGTTGATGATATCAATAAAGATTGCTCTAATATCATGTTTCTAAATAGCCTCTTTTATCATTTATTTATTGATGGTATTTAAGATAAAAATTAATGTATAATTAATTTTGTTAGAAAAAAGTACCTACCCTTCCCAAAATTTAAGTGTGGTAACACTTTTATCTCTATTTCTTTTTTGAAAAAAAAAATTATATCTTAATTTTTATATAATTAATAACACTTTAAATATCAAGTCAAGAATGCACAAAATTAATCAACAAAGTTTTTTTTTGAAATATTACATGTTGATCATTATAATTGATTTAATACCCAAAGTGCTCTTATAATTTCTGCACTGGCTACCACCATTTATGCATTTTCTTCTTTCCAAAAAGAAAATAATAATAATAATTAGATATTGTTATCCCATACAAATGAAAATTAAAACATATAAAAAGTGAAGTTGATTTGAAAAACGTGAATTGTACGTCATTTAATTATTACGTGCTATTTAGAAAGATTGGCTGCTAGCCACCAAATTTGACCCAAGACAAGCTACTGTTCTCAAATAAATTCTGGGGATATTAAATCTGCTTCTAGTTCATATCCATTAATATTAATTCTCATCCCTTTAAATATAATATTTGTTTCCATAGTTTCACCCAAAAGTGTCTCAATAATATATCATTTTTCTATTCTTTTTGTTTCCTTACTTAATTTGGTTATATTTTTATTTGCTATAAAAGAGTGAGTGGCAACAAAATAAAAAAAAAACATGCATTTGATAGTCATTCATTTGCAGCATACCTGCCACCACATCTGAGGCTGCTCTGACATCCTCCTGGGTCATATGGAAAACCCTTCCTTGATCCCTTTCATTTTGCGCTTTTGGTCGTCCCTTATTTGAGTTAGCTCTTGACTGAGTCGATCTTCTCGATCTGTTTACTATGATGGACTGCTGATGACTCTGACTTTGTTGCCTATGTCTTTGAGGCTGTTCAGTGTTTAACTGGGGGCATTCCCTTTTAAAGTGACCCTTCTCACCACAGTGATGACATCCTCTTCCCAAGTACTGATAGGTTTTCCACTTATGACCTTCTCCTCGACATAAATAGCATCGTCCAGGAGAAACCATACAACTCCCGGGGTGTCTTTGTTCACACTGAGCACATTGAGGGTAGACAATTTCCTTTTGATCATTATGCCCTCTCGTAGCTATAGCCTTGGAGCGGGTCTAACCACTTCCCGACCTCCCACCGATATCCTGTCGGAAGCTAGTTGATGTCCCCCCTTTCTTTTTGAATTGAAGGAACTGTTTGTCTTTACCTTTCTTTTGAAGCAGTGGCCTGCCTAAAAATTCCATATCCTTTCGGTTTCTTGCACCCCCATGACTCTGTTGGCCTTCTTCCATACAAGCCTCCAAGGCTTGTGCTGCTTCAATAAGTTCCCTTACTATATTGAATTGCAAAGCAATCAACCCCTGCTTCAATTCCTGTCTGAAGCCATCCCTTAACTTTTCTATCATGTGTTGTTCTGATGGGACATAATGTGGTGTGAATAGTGAGAGGTCATGAAATCATCTCTCATACTCGAGTACTGACATTCCCTCTTGCCTCAAGGCTAGGAATTTCTATTCCTTCATCTTCCAACGATATTTGGCGTAATATTGATTCTTAAACTCTATCTTAAAGTCATCCCATGATAGGGTTTCTGTAGCCCTCCTTAACTAAATTGTCTCCCACCAAGTCATAGCACCGTCTGATAGTAATTGAGTAGCACAATCTACCCGCAGATCATGTGGTATCTTAATTTGAATCATTGTTTTCTCCACCTTTCTAATCCATCTTCCTGCCACTTCAACAACTTGTTCACCTAAGTAGGGTTCACAACCCATTTCTCTCATACTCTTCACCAAACAAACTAGATGTACCACGTCATTAGTAGCTTTAGCTGCTTCTGAAATGGTTGATATGATGGGTGCAGGTGGGGGTGCTGGCATAGGAGTGGCAGCATTAGCCATACCTTCCATTACTACTTTGACTAGCTGGGCCAGGAGCATTGGATCAACATAAGAAACAGATGGCCCTGCAGGTGTAGTCCGAGGGGGCTCCTTTACTCGTTCCCATGGGGCTGACATGGTCGGCCGAACATCCCCAGTTTGCCTTGGTGCCTGTCTAATTTGAGGCCCTGTTGATTCTTCATGCCCTGCTTGAGTCGATACTATCGGTGCATGTGAAGCAATATCTTCCAAAGGGCTCTTTTCTTGCCCCTTAGAAAAGTCTATATCTCTATTCCCCCTCCCTGCAGAGGTTAGATCTGTTCTAATCTCTTGACGGGTACGTACCATCCTATAATAAATTAATGAACACCAACAACCTCTTTTGAATTCTTCCCAGAACCCATACCAGAGCTTTGATACCAACTGTAACAGTCCGACTGTACGACTTGCTCAATGTTAAAAGATCCCAACATATCCTCTTAATTTGAGGGTAATTTTGTTTTACCAACAATTCAACAGAGTATCTTTTGTACTTAGGAGATCCCAAATTATCGACTACTATCAATTTACTCAATCAACCCATCATCACAAGGTACAAATTAAGATTTTAATCTTCAACCAGTTGAAGATTTTTAACTCCCTCGTTTCTTTTCTTCTTGTTCAATTTCTTGGTAATCCCCTGCTCTCAAGTGTTTATCCCATCTATAAACTCTTAATCTTGAAAGGGTTCTTGAAATTTTAGTGTTTTTCTCTTGATTTCGCAAGAATAAGTATAAAACTCCCTATTTTTTCTCCTTATCGTTCCTGCAGATTTTTTGTGAGAACAAAGTACTTATACTCTATATTTTTCCTTGTTTGCATTTAAGC
This sequence comes from Populus tremula, assembly GCA_964019445.1. Classification (NCBI taxonomy): domain Eukaryota; kingdom Viridiplantae; phylum Streptophyta; class Magnoliopsida; order Malpighiales; family Salicaceae; genus Populus; species Populus tremula. The sequence goes on along the minus strand of CAXHTJ010000003.1, from coordinate 11,210,688 downwards.
CTCTTCATTCTTTAAGTGTACTATTCTCTTCAATTAAATCCAACCCTCAACAATACTGGGTTTATTATAATGTCTCGAATTATTTCACTAGCAAATTTATATTAAAAAATTTCTGAATTCCTGTTTTTATTTAACCATATGCATGAATTTCTTCTCTTTTATTTATTTATTTTTCTTGGGGTTTACAAATTCTACTAATTTAAAGGATCAATTTGTTCTAATAACATGTTATAAGAGAACTAAATTGCGAATATCATGATATTTAAAAGATATAATTATAATTTGTTTTTAGTTACTAGCTGATTTTCAACAACTATCATAAAAATATGAGACTGAAAAAACATAATGTTTGTAGAGGCTAATTAGTCAGACTAATATTATTTTACTTTCCTTTCAAAAATAATTAAGGACACGTATTTAATATGGTAATGTGACTAAAATGTTGAATTTCCATACTAATTAGGCAACTGAGGTTATTTTGGTATGAAAATCTTGTTATATATCTCGAATTTGAATCGTAATGGGAAATAATTTTATAAATGAAGTACTATAAATATGTTTCAAATAAGCATGAAGTCCTATCACCTTAATTCTTTTATTCTTTAACACAAATTTAGAGAAGAATAACAATGAAGAACTTTCATGTTTTTGTTGCTCTTGTACTTATTCTCTTCTGCTTTCAAGGTAAACATCCATAACTTGTTAATTTTTACTAGCTAATGCATCGAGCATCCATGATGTTTGATGCATTTTTCAATCAGTAAGAAATTATGAAAATATAAAGCTGCCTTGTAAATCTTAACTTACTGGCCTATACTTCAAATCCCAAAACGCTTGTATTTATTTATAAATTAATTTCATTATAAAATAATGGTTGTTGTGTGCTTGATTAATTAATTCAAACTTATTATATATTTTTGTAATAAATCAGAATAATTTTATGATATAAAAGCCGATGAGAAGTATTTAAGTTTAAGATTTTTATCTTTGAAATGTAATTAAATATAAAATCGCTAGTTTATATAAACATAGTTTAACCATTACAGGTAATTATGAAGTGATGGCATCACGTATTTGTGTGAGGGCAGAACCCATGGTCAATTGCACAGACGAAAAATGCACTGCAGTGTGTGATAAAAAATATGGAGATCCCACAAAAGAAGGAGGAGGATCCCGTGGACACTGTGTTATTTCTGGCACTTGCACTTGCACTTTCATTTGCGATGTACCGCCGCTTGCACCTAATTAATTTCATTAATGTTATCAATGTTAGAAAATAAAATAATGATTGGTTAAATTGTGCTTAAAATAATATCTCGCTTTATATAATAAAAGAAATATATGATGAGTTTCTCAGGTTTCAATACAATTGCTCTAATATCATGTTTCTAAATAGCCTTTCTTGTATCAATGAAGTGTTGGTTTAGCTGTTAAGATACTGCTATATTTCTGCAAAGATGAGAACACAAGTTTGATTTTCAGGAAACATATTTATTGGAAGGAACAACTACAAACCGAATAAAACTAGTTGTACATTTTAAAAGAATATGAGGATACCTGGATAAAAAAAATAAATAATAACCTCTCTTATCATTTATTTATTGATGGTATTTAAGATCAAAATTAAATATTCATTAATTTTGTTAGAAAAAATTACCTACCCTTCCCAAAATTTAAGTGTGGTAACATTTTTATCTATATATATATATATATATATTTTAAAATTATATCTTAATTTTTATATAATTAATAACACTTTAAATATCAGGTCAGGAATGCGCGAAATTAATCAACAATATCTTTTAAAATATTACACGTTGATCATTATAATTGATTTAATACCCAAAGTGCTCTTATAATTTCTGCACTGGCTACCACCATTTATGCATTTTCTTCTTTCCAAAAAGAAAATAATAATAATAATTAGATATTGTTATCCCATACAAATGAAAATTAAAACATATAAAAAGTGAAGTTGATTTGAAAAACGTGAATTGTACGTCATTTAATTATTACGTGCTATTTAGAAAGATTGGCTGCTAGCCACCAAATATGACCCAAGACGAGCTACTGTCAAATAAATTCAATCTTCTCTGTTGATTCATGCATATTCCATGTTTCTCGTATAAGCTCACTTCCATTTACACTAACAAAGGCTCTTGAGTCACAAAATTTTTGATCCCCTTTTTTCTTTTTTCTTTCCATCTCCAACTATTACCTTTTTTTTTTAGATTTAAAATAAATTTATAAATATATTAAACTAGTGACCAATGCTGTTTAATTTATTATAACAAGCCATGTTAAATGTAAAAATAATTTCAAAAAAAATCTAGAGTTCATACAAGTTTAAATCTATAAGCATGCAAAATAATAACAAATGACAAACTTGCTCTCAACACAAATATAATAATATAACACAAACATGCATACTAAACATATATCCAAACTTACAATTATTACTAATTCAAAGTCCGAATACTAATAGTAAAAACATTTAAGCTTAAATTAAAACAAAGGAGGATTATTACTTGTCAAGGATGAATATTTTGTCATTGAGGATTTATTATTCATCACTTGTGCAACTATGATGTTTGCATTATGTCTCCTAAAATTCCAACAACAACATCTTGCTTTAAATGCACTTCTAAACAAGATTTTTGAACCAAAGAATATGAAATTCAAGATGGATATAAGCTCTAGATTTTGAAGGAAAACTAAAGCTTAAAATGAAAATAAAACACTAAAATATAAAGTTAGGAAGAGTATGTGAAAATCTAAAAAATTTAAGTTCAAAACTCTTCACCTAGTGAAGTTTGGAAGCTAAAAGTTAATACAACGAGAAACAATTTAGGAAAGTAACACAAAAAAATAAATAAATTTGGAAAACATAATAGAGAGAGAAAACTTAATTCTACATAACCATTCAGAGAAAGGTCTCTATTTATACTAGCATAAAATATTTTCTCTTGGAATATCAAATATACCCTATATATTAGACTTGGAGTTCAAACCTCAGACCTTGAATCTAAATTCAAATATTCAAATCCAAATCCAAATCCAAACTCTAAACACCCAACCTTATCTTAAATCAAAACCTTATAGAATTAAAAACTAAATCATAAATTCTTATCTTAAAAAGACCATCTAGAAGCTAGACCATGGGAATAAGAAGCGTTTCATCCATTATGGAAACATAATAGTCACTGAACCCTAAATTCTAAATTCAAACCTTGAAATTCATGGGTAATATTATTACTATCATGTTTCTATATTAGATGAAATGCTTGTCATTCTTTTGGTGTGGCTTCTAGATGATCCTTTAATTTAAGTAAATAGTTTTACCCATAAATTTCAAGTTCTGGATTTATGATTTAGATATCAATTCTATAAGATTTGGATTTAAGAATTAGGGTTTGGTGTTTGGATTTGATGTCTAGTGTTTGAGGTATATTTGATATTTCAAGAGAAAATGCTATTGGAATCAATGTTTTTCTTTTAAACATTGTTGGGACTATCATATCCATATCCAAGGATTTAATGTGAGAAAGAGCTTTTGGGTTTGCAAAAGTTTTGCCATCAAGATTTATTTGAGATCAATTTCTCATTCACTCATAATTAATTTTAAACATCTTAATATTTCATGTTAAGGTGTGTATATGTATTAAAGAATATTTTCAACAAATTCTTAACCCAAATTATAACTAATGCCATACTTGACATCACAGAGACCACAACCTCAGAAGGGGAAAGACTTTTATGGTTTAAAGAGGAGAAAAGGTCTTGTATCGAGAATGATTTTCCACCTAGTTTATGATAATTAGAAAACCTAAATGGTTTTCAGAGTTCTAAGGTAAGGGACTAGTTATGTTAAAAAAAAGATATTATCATCCTAAAATATCTTACCTAAGGTAAGTTATATTGCTATCTATCTTCTATTCCCAATGGTCTGTTATGTCTGATACTAGTGGTTTATGTACATGGGTGAGCATGGGTTAACTTTAATGAGTTACACTCTAGGTGGACAAATGGATTCAAGCCTATCAATTTTAAAGTCCAAGTCATCTTTGACACTCCTAATTGCTTGGCGAATTAAAATATCTACAATCATTTACTCTTGATCATGACCTATGACTATTAATAGTCTATCAAACCATATCAATGATTAATTGGGTGGGATTTTATTAAGCTAATTGAACTCAACCCAAATCCTAGAAGGAATTGTGACTAAACATTTTGTTTATGCAATCATGGCCTATATATAATGAATTGTTCAGGTGATCACTTATATTTTTTGCTAAATGAGATTTTTGTGCCCTAGTCCTAAATATCAAAGTAGTAATCGTTATGAGTTCATCTACTTAGAGTTAGAATTTAGTGACACGAATGCTTTGGACTTACTAGGGAGAATTAATACCATTGATTCATACTTAGGTGTCATCTATGAATATTAGATTTAAAGGCTTGAAATTCTTAAAGGAAAACATGTATTGAAAACAAGAGAGAATGAGGTGTTTCTCCTTATTAATATTCAAGATAATAACTCGTTATGAGTATACTTATTCAATACACTTTGATAAATATAATCGATAATATTTATTTATTTTTAAGATATAAAATATAAAATATAAAATATTTTTTAAAATTACATATTATTTTAAAATAAGTCATATATTCTATTTACGATTCCCAAGTCGCATATGTCATCTATGACTTTACAAACTATGCTATTTTTCTAATTAAATTTTTAACTATGTTATTTTCATAATGTTTTATTTCTACGGTGCTATATTGAAAAAAAACCCCTGACAATACTTAATCTTGAAAGATAAAGGACAAGTGGGGACACTACATCATTGATTTTGGATGTTGTGGAGAAAGTAATTGTAAACCTCTAGCCTAAAAATTGATAAATCAGTGTTAAATAAGGCAATCCTCAATTGAAAAATGGTAAATTAAAAGGAAAAATTGTTATGATTTGGATAAAAATCTCTAATAAATTAATTTAAATCTCATATGAAATAAAGTAATAAATTAGTATGTAAAATGTCAGCCATTGATAAATCGTGTAAATCCTTTAATAAGGTAAACTAATTATTTAGAGAAAAAAATTTGTGAATTAGGGTGAAAATCCTTAGGAAATATAATGAAACTTTGAATAGATAATTATATAAACTTACGTGGGGATAATGCCAATCATAGATATAAACCCCTATATTTAACTGTGTAAATTATTTAGATGAAAATGGAAAAAATAGAAGAAAATTTAATGAGAGTAGTAATAAATTAATTAAAAGAATATTATTAATTCTAGATGAAATGAGAATAAAATTATGTAAGAAACATTTGATAATTGAGGGCTTTACGAAAACTATTTATGTTAAAAATTAAATAATGTGAACCTCTTGAACATGTTGTCAAACAACCCACATGCAAAGATATCAATTCCTAGAAAAGTCAAGTAAATCAGGTTTAATAGAAGTGTGACATAAATATAACTTATATTTAAGCACCATTACTATTGAAAATGAAAAACCCTTATCCAATGAATATTGATTTGTGAACGAGAAGTATAAGGATGATGCAACGAAGTCAATTGTTCTTTGATAAGTCATTTTCAGTTCTTTAGAGAATCAAGGAAGGAAAAATATCTCACCAACTCATACAACAAAGTACAACAAAAAAGTTTTATTAATATGAATTTTGTGCCCTACACGTTTGGTTATGACTTTATTTATACTGATTTTAGACTGAAATAAACTTTAATGAACCTCTTATGTGGACTTATGTGAGGTCCATTTACAATTAAACCAAAATATAACCCAAACTATAAAAAAATAAGAATAAAATAAAGTATGATATTGTTGCCGCATATAACAAAGAAAATAAAAGCTAAATAATCTAATTTCCCTAGTTTATAAGTTGTTATAGCTGAATAAACCTTCCTTGTATGCATAGGAATAATTGTCGCCATTTTAAGTCATTTGTAGACTAGTAGAAAATCTGATCTGATTTGGATTCCTTTGCTGCCGTCTCTTTAGTTTCCTGATTAGCTTGGATTTCCTTGTATAACTTTGATAAATAATAAATCCAATTTCCCTTTTTGTTTCTAATTCAATTACTTTCCTTACTTGTTTAGAAAAATAAAGTGCTGACTTTCTATCCTTGTAACATTAAGGAAAAAAGAAGCCTAACAAGGTTGTTATGAGGCCGAACACTTCAGCCCTTTGATCTACACGAATTGAGCTTTTCTTGGACTTGGATTAGATGAATTATAGGCTTTCCTTCATGCTCCCTAGGCATCCTAAGCTCCTTCAGGTCTATCTTGTTTCATATGTTCTGAACAAGCTCATTCAATGTCTCTTTCAACTTATTTTCCCTAGCTTTTATAATTGACCCACTTGGCACTTTCAAGGTGTCTTTGGCATGATTAAACTTGGTGTTTGATTGATCCTTATCATTAAATGAGTGGTAGTGTTGTAAAATATAATAAAAAAGCAATTTTGTAAATTCAAAATAAACATCTCCTTCCTTCTTATCAGAGTTGGATGGCATTATAGTAAAATAAAAAATCAAGGAGAGAACTTTATTCTTTATATTTTTCATAAACATGGTGATTTCTCTTAAAATTTAGGACTTTGAGAGTGTGTGAGGGTAAAATCCACTAGAAAAAAACAACTCTTTCCAAGAGGTGTGCCCGATGGGTTTGATAGCATATTGGGAGAAGAGAAATTCTTCTTCTCTTCTTATTTTTTTCTTGATTTCTTAGGGAGAGTTAAAATGTGTGACATAGAAAGTGAGGGTTAAAGGGAAGATAAAAAAAAAAGGATTGAAAGTAAAGAGAGAAGTATGCATCCAATTAAAGCAGGGGGGAGAATTGAGGAAAACTTGAAAAACAAATCACCAAGTGATTTCAAAATCTTATTGGTAAGGAAAAATTTATAAGTTAATTATATGTTCTTTGTGTTTTTGGTGAATAAGATGAGAACCCCTAATTATTAACAATTCTAAGGTTTATGATAAATTTAGGGGAAAATGATTGTTTTGTGGTAGTGTGATTAATTTTGCATGGAATGGGTGTTAATAAAAGTGAACTCAAAGAAAATTTGAATAAACATCAATGGGTAACAAAAGTAATAGGATCAACAACGAGGAAAACAAATTAGGTAAATGGAAAATTTTGTTTTATTATGAGGTATTGTATGTTTATTAGATGTATTACTATGAGTTGTTATGTTTAAGAAAAAACATTCAAGTGAATATGTGAATTACATATTGTATGTATGTTTTGGGAAGGTTGAGAATGTGAAATTTATATGATTTTGTGATGTTGAGTGTTTATGGATTAATATAAAGGCGTTAAAGATTTTAATTGAAGTAGAAATTCTTGATCAAATGAATGTTTACATGTTGTGATATATGTTTGGAAAGTATAGGAATGAAGTTGGAAACTTTAATATGAAATGTTATTTGAACATAATATTAATTGAGGGTTTAAATTGTGTTGGAAATGAAAGAATAAGGTGTAAATGAGAAACAAATAGATAAATATATTGAAATAAAATATAGAATCCTTGCCCTTAGTGTGGTTGGCCAACAATATAGAAAAAATTAGGTTGGATAGATTAAATTTGTAAGATGGTATGTTGATTGATAAATTATAGTTTAAGGAATTGATTAAATCATGGAAAATGAAATTCTCATGTAGGTTAGACCATGCAACTAAATTATAGATTTTGTTTGATTTGATATGAAATTGTCGAATTAGATTTTATCTTAAAAAGACCATCTAGAAGCTAGACCGTGGAAATAACAAGCATTTCATCCATTATGGAAACATAATAGTCACCAAACCATGAATTCTAAATTCAAACCTTATAAAACTTGTACCTAAATTCTAAACACTACCAGAAATTCGCTTAAAACCAATGGAATTACCGACAAAATAATTTTGTTGGTACTTTGTGGCTATAATTACCAACGAAATATTTTCCGTCTGTAATTTAGTTGATATATATCGACGGAATGCTTCGGTCGATATATACTGACGAAATTACAGATGGAAATTCAGATCACGGGTTGAGTGAAGCGAGGTATGACAAAATTATTGAATGGACGAGAAACATTTTACCTGAAGGGAACAGGCTGAAAGAGAACTGCTATGATATGAAGTCTATGATGAAACCCCGTTGGTTTAGGATACATGAAAATTGACATGTGCCCTAACTTCTACATTTTATACTACCATGAAAATGCTAAGCTGACTGGGTGAATGATATGTGGGTATTCCCGTTACAAACCCAGAACTGGTAGGGGAAAGACTCTAGTGGCATATAAAAAACTTAGATACTTCTCAATCATACCTAGTTTGCAGAGGTTATTCATGTCACTAAGGACTACTGAGCACATGACATGGCACCGATTAGTGGTTGATGGAGTGATGGTGCATCTTTTTTACGGTGAAGCGTGGAAACATTTTAACAATGTGCATCCTCACTTTTCAACTGAATCAAGGAACGTGCGTCTTGGGTTGTGTATAGACGAATTCAACTCATTCGGGTCATTTGCTGCTTCTTATTCTTTTTGGCCGGTCATAGTCACGGTTTATAACTTGCCACCAGGAATGTGTATAAGACCGGAGTTTATGTTTTTATCTATTATCATACCCGGTTCGAGCAGATGTTTGTCTTCGACCGTTAATTGATGAGTTGACGCAGTTGTAGTCCTCCAAAGCTTTGACTTATGATATATCGAGAAAACATAATGTTGTTATGAGGGCGGCTTTATTTTCCAGCTTATGAAACGCATGGAAAACTAGCATGTCCATACTGCATGAAAAACAACAAGGCATTCACGCTACCAAACGAAGGTAAAACTTCTTTTTTTTACTGTCACCGTCATTTCTTGTCACCAAATTACAGGTATAGAAAGAATAGAAAAGATTTTTTTGTTGGCAGAGTTGAAAAGGATATTGCATCCCTCCGTCTTTCTGGTGAAGAATTGCATGATGTTGTATCAGAGTACTGTGATATTGTGTTTGGTCTTCAATCAGGGAAGCTTGGAAATGGAAATCAAGCTTAATTTTCTCTATAAATTGGCATTTTTTTTATATATTTTAAAGGTTGTTACAATCATTAAGCTTTTATTCCTTTTGTACAAAATCAATTCCTTTAATTTCAAAGCTTACTCTTTATTATTCTCTTACATACTGATTGCTTTACCTACTTCAATTAAAAAGAGTTAGATTACATCTATTAAAGACTTTGAATTATTTTCTAATATAATCTATTTTTGTGTGTCTATTTGATTTCATTTGTTTTTAGTAAAAATTCTTGTTAAAGTGAATATTACACTATAACCACTTGGATTTCAGTTATAACATTTTATGTTTGAGTTTGTATAGCTTTCGGTCTATCGTTGTCAAAAAGGCAATGTTGGTAGATTTGTACTGCATAATAAGAGTCAATTAAAAATTAAAACATATTTTAGAAGCAGTCCCATAGCATCGCGTAGACATGTTTGCTAGTTTTTTCTATAAGATTTACTTCACTTTACTTTAAGATTCAAGAGCTTTGCAATACTTGTTTTCCTTTCAATTCGTGGATTTATTTAATTTACCAGCAAATGTACATAAATTAATGATATTCATGAGTTTCCTGAGTTTATTAAAAAACAAATGGAGATAAATCACCCTACGAAATCATATCCTGAATCTATAGACTTAGCTTAGTGTATACATCTAATCTTCCTGACAAATTTCAGTGCTTAGTCAATAACGACTTTAATCACTGCAAATGGAGTTCGGAGAACTAATTAATATTCACAGTAAGCTTGATCTCTGGCCAAGTTCTGCATTTTCTTTTCATCTTTGATCCTTATGTCGTGGAGTTTTTGGCATTTCAATCTCAGCTTGCGGGGAACCCTAATTATTCTCCAAATTGTCAGAGTTACTCACATATTCCCACTTCGTAGAGCCCCATTCATCCTTATCTAGTGCTTGAGCAAAAGTTGAAGCCCTCCTAATAACTCTGGTTTTTTCTCCGTTCTGAAAGTATTTTGTACCACTCTTACCACCTGGAGTGAGATGGCCTCCATCTGCTTCATGATGAGGCTTAGAATTCCTTAACAAGCGAAAGAGAAATAGTAGAAAACAGATGGTAGATATCGCAGCAAATACAATGTAGATTCCCTTGAAGCTGCGGAGGCTCAAGCTTTCGACATTATTATTAGTTGCCGAAGTTGAACACTCAGATGAGGGGGCAAACCACTTCTCTTCCAAAAGTGTTATGTTCCCCTCCGATAGGGATAGAATCTCTCTAGAAAAATCAGCAGCAAAAGGAGAGCCTTTTTGGAATGCCTGCAGGTGCAGCAAATATCATAATATTTAGTAATGAACAAACGTTCAAAGAAAATGGCTACACCGTGTTTCAAATCTTTAAAAACGTTTCTGACATCATAATGCAAAGAAAATAGAATTGCAGTGCATATTAATACTTACAAAACCGAGCCCTCCAAATCTGTATGTGGCTTTTGTGCCGGTGTACCTCTTACAATGTTGATTGAGGAAAAGTCTCTCATATGGGAGTTCAAGAAAAGCAGCAGCTATGCTTTTCCTTTCAAATTGAGTTGTGTAATCATTTTCAGAGTTAAAGATCTTGATTTTATCGTGATCAAATCCAAGAACATCCTTGACGTACTCCTGGACGAAAGATTCCTTATCACAACCAACATTTAACTTGTCCTTCTTTAGTTTCTCAAACTGTGAAAAATTCGGTTGCATTCGTTGCACGGTGAGCATTGAAGTCAAACTGGCGGTGTAGCTTGAGGTTAAGATAAAGACAACACAAAGCCACGCTACCACCACAACTCTAGTGAAGTTGCTATAAAGTCTCTGCCCTGCAAGACGTAACACTGAGCTTCAGATTAAGGTTACTGACACAGAATGTGCCATCAAAGAGTCTTGGATATATATGCCATATGTAACTTGTGAAACTGAATACTTACTCTGAGCAAAGAAGAGAGATGAAAATGTGAACCAAAGCGCGGTCCCGAACTGATACTTCCATGGGCCTCTAAATTCTGGATTCGTTTGGTGCTCCAGGAACCAAATAATAAGCATTGTGTAGATGAATAAAGCACTACTCACCATCCACATCTTTAAGTTAAAAGGCTTCAAGAAAATCCATGTTGTATTTTCAGTCTCAAGTGGAACTACCATGGACAATCCTGACTCTGCATAAGGTTGAGTGAACTCTACGTATTCTGCTCTTTCAGCTAATATGGTTATATCTCCAATGGCAGCATCATAAGTCTTCCGATTAACAAGTGGCACAAAAGTCAAACAATGGCACTCAGCACAAAAATAATGTTGAAAAAACAGCTGATAGAACCAGACAGGAGCAAAATAAAGGCAAAATCATACAATTCCTCAGATAGGCCTCAATGGACAAGTCAAAGTTTGTCTAGCTAAACTATGAGAAAAGTCTGAAGTATCTCGTAGAAATGTATATGAATTTATTCTTGGTTTTGAGTTGCAGCCAATTTTGACCCTGTGTCATCTCTTCTATTCGGATAAGAATTTATAGTCGGCAAATTAGGGATATTTATATATTCTATCTATAAAATATAATAATAAATCAGAAACAATTCCAATTAAAATTTTAGAATAACATATGAATTTCTGATTAGAATGGGCTCATATTACATAAATGTGTGTGATAGATACATGTGGATATGTAGTATATAATTTTTTTTTTTATATCATCACCATAATTAAATCTTATCAATAATGTTTTTTTTTTTTTTTATTATTATTCTTTAAACAGCGTCTACTAGCAATAGCGTGGCATTACTAGTTATTCTATAAGGCTATATTGATATGCATGCGTTCATAGCGAAAATTAGAGAAGATCACATTTGGATATTTTGACAATTGGGGTTTTTGTACGAAGATTATGGAATCAATATTTAAAGATATTAGTTTTTTAAACTTTATATTTATATTAATGTTTATTTAAATTTTATTAAATAAATAAAAATGATGAAATTCAAATATTTGATTATAAAAATTCTAATACCATGCTAAAAAATTAATTCAACTAAAAAATTTAATTTTTTTAAATATAATTTAAATCATTCTTTAATAAATATCTACTAGCATAGTTAAAGAGTCGATTCTTTAATAAATATCTACTAGCAAAGTTAAAAGAGTCGTTACCTTGTTGTAGACACCTTCAATCATATCACCATACTGCCCATCACACTTCAAGAATACGGGTGGTATAGAGTAATTCAATCGTTTCACGACTTCGTCAAAGAGGTCAACGCAAAAACCTACAGGCCGCTTCTCGCCAATTCGAAATGTCACAAACTTATCGAACGAGGTTCTTTGCGGGACTATTATTCGCAATGGGTTTTCTTCAGTAGGCATTGCCCATCCTTTTGGGTCTCGGCCGTTGAGATCCCCAGGCCAAATCACTGGACCGGACAACCCTCCTGAGGTTTTATCACCATCACTGTTTCTGCACCTTCCTTTGCCTTGTTCCACGTAGAGGGTATCCGAGAAACCGCAATTTGGCAACCAAAAATCCAGTTCCTTACATTTGTTCCCAACAACATTAACAATCCTTAGTGTAGGAGCATCTGACAGCATCCCATCCTTGAAACGTATTCTACCACTCAAACCACTGAAATCGCTTTCTAATACGCTGTTTAGAAACGTTTTTGGACTAGTAATGTTGCTACCTAGTTTTTCTATGGCCTGTGTGATAATACCAATGCTGTCATATGCTCTTAATGCTTGAATTCCTGGCTGAAAATCATTTTCATTTAGATACTCTGACCGAAAACTTTTCTGGAACAGTGCTTCGAATCTCTTGTAAGAACTGTTGGAAGAATAGTAGGTTTTGATTCCTAGAGTGCCTTCCATAGAAGAAAAAACAGGATTGTCCACAGAATCCAAGAAACTAGTAATACTGTTTGCAACTATCCAGACTGTGTCATTGCCTACAAGCCCCTCATTCTTAGCTTCTCCGAAAATACAAGTGAGCATAGGCAAAGATGACTGAAGAACAATAAAAACACGAGCTTTTGTTTGATGTTTTAGCTTCTTAAGCTCATCTTGAACAACATCTTTTGGATCTGTTAAAAATGAAAACGGTGGAAGAACCAAGCGGTATTCAATCTCCGAACCAACCTCTTGTAGAGCCCCGGTTAAAAGAGCTAAACTGCCAGATTCACTTCCTAACACATCATCTTCATAAATCACTACTACCCTTTTCCAATTATAAGAATGGACAAGAGCTGCAATGCATCTCATCTGTTCTGACCCATCACTGGCCATTCTAATTAGAAAAGGCCAACGAAGTGAAGTTAATGTCGGGGTTCTGGCTGGTGCTGCAAATGAAAGAATTGGAACTTGAGACTGGTTTCCAATATTAGCAACCAGGGCTGCTTCCTCCCATTTGTCCATGCCAATAATCACTTCCACTTTCTTCTCTTTGATCAGCTCTTCAGCTGCAAGAAAAATTGACCAGTCACTATACTGCTTCAAATCTTGTTACTGTTAAGCTAGAAACTCAAAATCATTTAGAGATGGCTAGATTATTACCTGCATAAGCTGCTTGAAGAGGGTCTCCTTTAGGATGCTTGAAGTGAAGAGAGAGCCTGTGGTTTCTTGAGATGTTGTTGAAGTTTTGGACTGCAATTTCCATTGCCGTTTTCTCTTCTTTCCCTGAACGGGAATTACCATCGATGATAGCACCAATATTAGTAACCTTGGTCGTGCTGGCCGCAGCTTCAACTCCATCGGAGAGGATGAGAAGGAAGGTGATGAGCAAAGATGAAAGAAAGCAAGGTTTTAGAACTTTATTAACAGGAATAAGAGGGCAAGTGCTTTGTTTGGAATTTACTTTGGTGAACAAATTAGTCCTTTTCATTCTGTTTTACGGAGTTTTGATTTTGAAAGTCTGAATCCTTATAATACCTGAAATTGCTAAGAAAATTGGTATAGTTGAAGATTCTATCTGACCTGGTCAGCCTGGACCACATCAAACTAATTGTCCTCGGAACCCAAGCTACCAAGAATGGTGTCGAAATGTCTAATATTGAAACTTTGACTCTAATATGTGCTAATTAATAATTGCCTGCAAGAGTCAAATTTCTTGTTTTCATCACATTTGAGGAGCCGTTTCGGTTTAGTGATGCAATTGCGTGTTTTAACAAAGTCCGTGACATTAAACAATTGTAGTTTATTCAGTCTAATCAAAGATTAAAAATGAACGACGAAATCAACTAAACCACAACGACAAATCAACTAAACCACATAACTAAATCTCTTGTTAAAAAATATATTTTGTTTTGTTGTTTATTAAAAATAGAATAGTATTTTCATTTTTTTATTTAATATATATATTTTGTATTTAAGTATTTAATTATATTATGCACTATAAATGAAATTGTATTTCTCGTTATTTTATTTTTTTGGATTGCGTATTAATAGAAATTGTTGTTTAATATCAGAATGAATCCATTTTTTAAGAAATTACTTCCTTAATATCAGTAGATAACTGTCCAAACAAATAACTGTTGAATTTTATCATGTTCTCCATGTAGCATTAACTTATTTATTATCATTTTTTCTCTAGTTGCGGTACTTGTGTTTTTGCCATATACCCTTAATCTACATGTTTTCTTCCTTTTTCCAATATATTTCTCCTCGTTAAACTTCTTCTTCACGTCGAGTTGTTATCACTGATAAACAAAATTTAATGCTCGCGAGCTCACCTGGCGAGTGTATGTCAATTTAAGGGTTTCAAGATTTGATAAATGTGATCCAACGATCTAAAAACTGGTGCACGTGATATTAACACACCTTCTGTCACCTTGGTGCCATAAAATCATCAAGATGCCTCTTGAAGTTCAAATTAAATATGCTCAAATCCCTAGAAATGCTTTGTATTCCTGGCAATACTGTAGCAATCCACTGTATTTTAAATAGAAAAAACTATAAAGTTAAATTTTCAACCAGCCATATTAAAAAAATAAAATCAAAACAAAAATTCTGAAAAAAAAAAAAAAAAAGAAAGAAGAAGAAGAAGAAGAAGAAGACAATTTTGGTGGAAAACAAGCAAAAAAAACAAAAAAAAAAAACTATGTGGGGAAATCTACAGTTTAATTCTCAACCAGCTTAATATTAAAAAAAACAAATTGACAAAGATAATTTTGAAAAAAAACATGTTGGGAAACACTATAGTAAAACAAAAACCATATGGGGAAACATTGTAACAATCCACAATGTTTTAAAGAAAAAAAACTACAAAGCAAAATCGACAAAGACCATTTTGAAAAAAAGAAGAAAATTCGTAAAAAAAAAAAGTCATGTAGGGAAACATTATAGTAATCCATAATGTTTAAAGAAAAAAACAACAGAACTAAATTTTCAACTAGTTTAATATTAAAAAAAGCCACAGATAATTTTAAAAAAAACACAAAACAAAAAAGAATAAAAAAAAAAAACAAAAGAAGAAGAAGAAGAAGACAATCTTGTGAAAAATAGAAAAAAAAACATGTAAAGCCCAAAAAAAGAGGAAAAAAAACGAAAACAAATATGGAAAAAAATACAAAAAAAAAAGGAATGACAAAACAAAAAAATTGAACAAATAAAAAAATAACAAAAAACAAAGCATGTGGCGTGGGGAAAATACTGTAGCTTTCCCACGGCTTTTAGAGTATTAGTTAATATACTTTGGACCCAATGATTTAGCCGATTTTCTTTCCTTTGAACATCAATTCTTCTACAATATCTTTAAAAAACTTAGCAAATTGTTTGAAAAAAAAAAGAATAGGGTGTGATAGCTAATTTATAAGAACAAAGCTAAAGAACAAAAAGAAAAATGAGAGGAATGATATTTTATTAAGAGTTTTCTCAAAATATTACCTTTATAGCTCTTTTCTATATTTGTGTATAATGTATAAGATTACAAGTCTATTTATAGGCCTCAAGTCCTTGCTAATCAAGGAATTAAATTATTCAAAGAAAATCTTAATCTAATAAGGAATCTAACATTCTAATTAAACAAGAATTCTAATAAACTAGTTTATTACAAATTAATCATTCTTCATTAAGGATTGTTATATTAACCAGGATTTCTCCTTTAGCTAATATTAAAACTCCTATAAACACTAAATCCTAGTTGATATTGAATTTCAACACTCCCTTTTAATATCAATTGTCATCATTCTTCATAACAACCATCATATCTCACAACCATAATTTTTATATTTACCGATGGAATTTTTCGTCGGTATTTATACTATCGTTCCATTGTTAATTAATTTACCAACAAAATCACTAACAAAAATCCTTCGTCGATAATAAAAAAAATATTGTTACTAATGGATTTACTGATGGAAAAAGCTCGCAAAAAAAATTACCTGCTTTATTCCATCGGTATGTAATTCTATCGGTAATTATTTAAAAATATTTTTTAAAAATCCATTTTAAGAAACTATAAAATAATTAAATTAATATAAAACAACACTCTATAATACTCAAAATACTTTGAAAAAAAAAAGAGAGAAGAAAATCAACTCAAACAAATTTGCAACAAATAAATAACATGAAAAAATAAACTCAACTAAAAAAATTCATATGAAAAAAATGAAGTTGCGATTGCTAAAAATTTAAAAATCCTATAAATAAATCAACTAAAAAATTGATCTCATATGAAAACAAATCTTGAAACAATATTCATACAATTATTAAGAATAAAAACAATTAAAAAAAATAAAAAAAATATAGTGAAAAACAAAACACGAAAAAAGTAGAAAGAATAAAAATATTACCTTAATGTGATTGCAAGTGAAGTTAAGAAGAAAGAAAAAAAAATCGTAAAGTATATTAATTAAAAAAAAACTGAGAAGAAAAAGGAAGAAATGATAAGAATACATACTTGAGCATGGAGGAGAAAAGAAGGAGTTGAGGAGAGAAGAGAAGAGAAGAGAAAAAAATGGATATTGATGTTTTTTACATATAGGGAAGAAGAAGAGGAAGAAAAAATGAGCTCTGTCTATTGTGAAATTAGTGATTATTCCATTGGTGATTATGTCTGTGATATTTAATTTAAAATTTCAATTTAATTAAAAATTTTCAGAAACCGCCAAATATCACCAATGACTTTTCAATTCGTCTGTGATTTCGTCTATGATTTCGTCTGTAATATTTAATTAAAATTTTTTATTTAATCAAAATTTTTCAGAGAACCGCTAAAAAACATTGATGACTTTAAAATCCGTTGATGATTTTTTCTGTAAAGAATAATAATTAACAATGCAATTGAAAAGTGAACGATTCTAGAGCTCTTTGGAAAATACCTAGGGAATTTTTTGTTAGTAATTCCCTTTGTAATTGACATGATGAATAGTGTTCATAGTTTACCAATGATTTTACCGACGAAATAAATTCCGTCGATAATTTTGTTGGTATAAATGACACGTCATCGTTTTTTTGGCTTTGTTTTAATATATTGTTTTCCATAGTAATTCCCTCGGTATATATTGAGAGAATATTTTCATCGGTAAAAGTTGTCAGAAATTTACCTACAGAAATATTCCCTCGGTATTTCCATTTGTATTTATCAATTTTCTGGTAGTGTTTCTCATCTTTGTAAAAACATCATATTTGAGTGGCTTTTTGAAATATCTACGACTTGGTCTTGAGTCTTCAAATACTTAACTTCAACTTTCTTGTTTGCAATGCAATCTCTTAGATAATAAAATATTGTGTCAATATGCTTACCTCTATCATGAAAAACTAGATTTTTAGCTAATGCAATGACTGATGAGTTGTCCACATAAATCTTTGTAGGCTTCTCTTGTGGCATTCACAACTCCTTCAATAATATTCTTAGCCATATGGAATGACAAACACATTGTAGTAGCTACATATTCAGCATCACAAGTAGATAATGTGATAATAGATTGCTTTTTTGAACTCCATTTGAAAACTATGTCTCCCATAGAAAACAAAACCTATAGTGCTCTTTCTATCATCTATATCTCCAGCCTAATCTCTATCACTATAACCCACAAAATCAAAGCTGTTAGAATAACAGTAGAATAAGCCAAAATCTATGGTACCTTTGATATATCGTAGAATTCGCTTCAAGGCTTTGAAGTGAGCCATAATTGGTGTCTCCATAAACTTACTCACAAGTCCCACTCCATAAAGAATATTCAAACGAGTGCATGATAAATATCTCAAACTCCCAACTAAGCTCTTGAATGTTGTAGAGTTTATCTTCTCCCCTTCATCGTTCTTTGACATCTTCACTCTACTCTCGACTAGAGTATTCGCTTTTGCACAATTCTTTATTTTGAATTTCTTGAGAAACTCTTTTGCAAACTTCTCTTGAGAATCCTTAAGCAATAGGACATGATACCAATATTCGTCATCTCAAGCTCCTCGATCATTGCTTGTTTAAAGTCTCTAAACATCTTTGGATTATTTCTTGTAAAGATTAAGTCATCCACATACAAACATACAATAAATGTATCACCACTCTTTTTGATCTTTACATAGATAACATATTCATGAGAGCACATAACAAATCCAATATTTAGGAAATAGCCATCAATGTGACTATACCAAGCTCTTGGGGCTTGCTTCAATCCATACAAGCCTTTATTTAACTTTAAAACGTTGTCTTCATATCCCTTTACTTCATAACTTATAGGTTGCTTAATGTAGACTTCTTCTTCAAGAAAATCATTAAGAAAAGGTTGATTTGACATCCAATTTATAGATTATCCATCTATGTTGGGCAATGGTGGCAATGATTAATTGAATGGTCTCTAATCTAGCAATAAAAGCAAAAACCTCTTCCTTTTAACGATAGCCTTTCACCACCGACCGTGCCTTATATCTCTTAACCCCTCTCCACCACCAGTAGAAACATAAAAAGAAATACAGAAGAAATAGAGACAGAAAGAGGAAGCCAAACAGAAACAAAGAAAGAAGGAGAACCACCGTCTAAAACCACCAACAGCCACGGTAATGACACCAACACAAACCACCAGGCTCACCAACGCTGCCAGGTCAGCTTCTTCTTTTTCATCATCCCCGACTCCTCTATTGTTCTGCATGAATAGTGGAGAGTGAATTAATTCACTCTCCATTATTCACGTCAACAGTAGCCCAAAATAACTAGGCCAGGTCTAGCCCAATCCCAAAATAATTAAAGAAAAACCTTTTGAAAAACATTTGTTGATTTTCCCATGTATGTTTCAATTAAATTTTCTTAATACTAGATATTAAAATACCTGGTTTTTGTCAAAATGTTGCAAAAATTATAAAACAAAAAAAGTCTTGCTTCCATGCATACGACCAAGCCTATCAAAAAAATCATATCGTGTTTTCATATAAAGAAAATTTCAAAAAAATATGTTTTAGCATGCATTTTGGCTTTAATAACCAATTTATTAAAGTCATAAGAACTAAGCCAATATTTCAAAAAACACCAAAAAAATATGTTGTTTTTTTTAGTATCTAGGATTACGAATTTATACGTAAAACATATTTTTGATATTAAAAAGATGGTTCTTTTATAAATATTAGAACGATTAAGTTTTTACCTGATAAGATAAAGATCTCCTTACCGAAGAGGACTTTTTTTAAACCATAAGCGGACTAACAATTAGAAAACATGAAAAGACCTTATTTTTTCATTAGATAATTAAACAATACAGCCTACCTTAAGTATGACGTATTTGAGGTGCTAATATCTTCTTTTTATGCAACCAATCTCCATACCCAATCTCTAAGACTAGTTAAGGTTTCCAGTGACCAAAATACTAGATGGCGACACCCATTCCATTTTTCCACTGATAAAAGATAAGAATTCCTTGTCTCCCTATATTTTCCAAATACATTACAAGAGTGGAATATTTCCGCACACATACGACAAAATAGTGACTCCACTAAGGACCTTATGGACTAAGCTTTGTTTTTGTTTGATTATTGTGTTTTGTTGTTGGGTTTGTATGTTTGTTTATTCATTATGCATTTTCTTTTACGCCTTGATTCTTTTACATATTGTTCATGCATTGTATTAAAATTGATCCATGCATCATTCACTTATTCTATAAGAGTTATATGGAAAACTATAGGTTAAATGGGGGAATAGCTGCCTACCTTATAACTTTTAGTCAAGGTTTAAGCTTGTGTAAACCCCAACTTTTCGCTGAGTGCTTAGACTGGTAATGATTGGTGCATATGTCATCCCATTACCTACTGAGCCCCCATATTGCCTTCTAGAGTGTGATCACTAGTACAACGAAAGAACCTTTTTTAGAGACCAAGTAGTAAACCTACCCCTTGTCTTATGTAAAAATATTAGAACTTTCCTTTAGGATGTATGTTCCCTACATATTGATTTGCATCAATACAAACCCTTTTTGAAGCATCTTGAATTCAGGACTTATGGGTGACACAATGGTTGTCACTTAGGAAATTTCTGTTATAGAGTTTGAGCAAGAATCAAAATTCTTATTTCATCATGCAAGAATTACGACCATATATCACCCCTTGAAGGGCGATTTTATCATGTAAAACATGCTCATACATTTAAACATGCATGCTCGTTGTTTGGAATAAAGGTCCCCCAATTCTATTTTGCTCGTTAGAGTCAAGAGTTGCCGACATCTGACAGTGTTGAGGAGGATTCGCTCAAACTTCCAATCTAGAAGCATAGCTTATGGTAAAAGGATTTGTTGTTCTACCATGGACCCAGTTGGTGACTTATGTCGAGATGCCATCTATAAAGTTCTGATATGCTCATCAATGGAGACTATAAAGAAATGTAGGCCTTTTTCTAAGAAGTATAACAAGTTAACCTACAAATCCTTTTTTCATAAAGCTACATAGCCAAATAACTAACGTTGTCTCTAGTTTCCTTATCCAAAGCATGATCAATAATGAATATCATGTTTTCTTTTTTTCAACTGATGCTTTGATTTCTTCCTGGACACTTGGAGATTGTATAATCAATAAATCAAGGAGTTCTACTTTGTCGCGCACACAATGGACCATGTTACTATGTGTATAACTCTTCCATCCAATAATGGCAAAAGAACCTGAATCCAAAGACGCGATATGATACTATAGAATATGGCCTAATGATTGAAAGGTCAAAGCCTTTACGATACAAGATTGTGAGATTCTTAAAGCCCAAGTTTCATTCACATAAAGAATTCTATATGTACCACTGTATTAGAGTCAAGTTGTTTAAATCAGTAACTTGGAAATGGAAGCTGTTGGATGAAGTGAAGTTGCATCATGAAGAGTCCCCTTGTCGCATGATAAAAGTATGTATGAATGACTCACTTTATTGGCTCACTTGGAAGAAAAATATCTTTGCATTTGATGTAACAAGGGAGAGTCATTGTTTGTTTCCACTTCCCCAACCAACCTCTGAGGGTAATGATAACAAAGATATCAAAATTGTAGAATATAAAGGAATGCTCGTCATGACCTGCATTGATAGAGATAGTAATTTCATGGAAGTATAGATCATTGAGGATCATGACAGAAAACGATGGAGCAAGAGGCATTCAATAAACATAGGGGTTTTAACAAGGAAAGAATCTCATGTAAGTCCTTTAGCCTTTTGCAATGCTGATGCTATGTTGATGGGAGAATATTTTCTTGACGTGACATTCTTCAACTTTAAGACCAGAGATATTGACATGTTACGATTAGGAAAGGGGTGTGATTCATGGATGCTTCCCATTCCAACTTAATTTCACCACAAGAAAAAAGCACAACTAGTTCATTGCCCCAAGGCATGATTCTCTAGATGGAATAATCCAAATGAGATGTGAAGAATTGTAAGAACTTTGAAGATTAAGTTTAAAAATTAGTGAGCAAGAGGCAGATAGATTTTGTAAAGGATGACATCAACAATCATATTGTCAATATGCCATTACCAAGGAGGAATAACAAAACATTGATGATTGCAAAAGAAGCTGATTATAAATGTTGTTTTGTCAATTTTGTTGTTCACCATTTTTGTTTTGGGATCACATCTCATCATTTAATGAAATATATTTTTTCCTTGTTTTTTTTTTTTGGATCATGAGATGTTTAGCATTTTATTTGACAATATATTTTGATCAAACTCTAACTTGCGTTTAAGACTAATCAATCATGAATGATTAAAAGTGTTTTAATTCTAGAAAAGACTTGATGTTCGTTAAAATGACAAGAGGTGATTGAACAAACTTTAAGCTCACACACAAAATTGAACCACACACCATATAAGCTAAGTTTTAGCAGTATACCTAATGACACACAGTGGACTCAATAGTTATGGATTCACGAATCAAGACTCTTACAAGTCCAAAGCATTACACGGGACAAGGTCAAAATTTATCGATTCTAATTAACCTTGCTTGAAATGAGAAAAGACCATCTTTGTTCACTCATTTCACAATTCTTGAAATATATCCTTTGCAATCCTATTTTGAGCCTGGTGGAATATTTCATTTAAAAAGAAACCCTGACGTGGATCACCTGACACTAGAAGCAAATATGAGATTTTTGTTATAAAAGGATAAAGACAAATGATAGAATCAATAGTAAAAGGAATGTTAAGAACAAAAGTCCAATCATAGAGAAAGGGTCATAGACTAGAGGGGCATGTAAGAAAACTTTGAGGAAGGCCATGTGAAAGCTAAAAAAAGTGAAAATTGCCTACAAGGCAAACCAAAGATAAAGGAAGGAGAATGTCTACCAAGTTTAGGAAGGGTAAAAGAGGTTTTAATCAAGAAAAGACATAACAAATATCAAAAGTCAATGCCAGAAAAATACTAAGTTACAAACATTGTCTTTTGATATCAATGATAAAGCCTCTGATGTCTTTAAAAGATCAAATCGATTATTTATTGAAGAAAAAAGTTGGATTTGCATTATGACCCCTGTCAAGAGAGTTCTGATGGTTACATGGCATATCCTCTACAAAGACAACAATAGAAAGAAAGTTGATGAATATTTGATGTTGTTCCTAGGTCTTTGAAACTCTTAAACACCTTTTTGATCCTATGAAATTCTTAATTTTTGACTCAGGCATCCTGTTTCTTTAAAATTCACAGAAAATCACCTCATTATATGCCATAAAATGATATACTCAAATGCAAAGATTAAAATTGATAAAAAGAACCCTAGACAAAGCTGTTTTAATCTTACAACGGGTCAATTTATGATATCAAAATACAAGACAATCAAAGGACTACATGTATTGAATAACATGTATTGGGTTTTTAACCAAAAAGCTTGATTTTTAAAAGATCTTTCCAAAAAATAACATCTCTGATTTTATTTCAACAAATTAGACTTTGAATATACATGATCTTTAAAATGTGAGAGTTGATTCTAGAATAAGAAACATTTGTCAAACAAGAAGAACATTGACCGAGCTTATAAATTCCTGGACAAAAATGACATTGACACTTATTGAGAAGTGGAGCAGCTAAGGGCAATACATTGAACCCTAAAAAGGAAGATAAACAATATTCAGATTAGATGGGGCAAAGAAAGAATCAAATGATGAGTCAGTAAAGTCCATTAAAGTTACGATTAGCATCTGGTAATGACAAAAACCTCCTGATTATAGACAAATGAACGAGCACATTCAAATCAACTAAGGGCAATGTTGTTCAAAGACAGCCCATGATCTAGTAAACCCCGACAGCAATTGAGAGCAAAGATATACCTAAAGGACATCTTTATATCATTATCCTTTGAAACATGGCTATTGACTGATATGGGCATACTGTTGCATTTGAGTGAATGATGAAAAGATGCAAACTACCAAGACTAAAAGTGGAACAAAGATGTACTTAAAGGACATCCTCATATTGTCATCCTTTGATACATGGTATCGCCCCGACATCGCGGCGGCCTTAAAAATTTAATTAAATCTTTGGAAAGAATGGATTTCTGGCATCCTATTCTTTGATGGGAATATTCTTTGTTTAAGGAGTCGCCACCTAGTATTATAGACTAGGAACCCTAACTGGTCAACAGAGATTCTATGGTTCGGGACTGGTTACATAAAAGGGAAGATATTATCACCCCTTAAACGTCCTGCCTGAGGCAGGCTGCAT
The DNA here is from genome assembly GCA_964019445.1 of Populus tremula. Taxonomy (NCBI): domain Eukaryota; kingdom Viridiplantae; phylum Streptophyta; class Magnoliopsida; order Malpighiales; family Salicaceae; genus Populus; species Populus tremula. The sequence continues at coordinate 11,186,529 of CAXHTJ010000003.1, read as the reverse complement.
TGCTAGTTTCGTCTTAAATTGCTAAATGTTTTTTTTTTTTTATGTTATGAAAATTTGCTTACAATATTCCTGACTCTGGCACCAGTGAATATATTAACTACGAATATTTCCAACTCTGGCGTTGATAAATATCACATAGCTAAAAAAAATAAATTTAAATCAAATGTTTTATTTTTATTCCTGACTCTGGCGCCAGTGAATAAATAAATAATAATACATTTATTTTTTAGGCATGCACATATTTTTTATTTTTCTAGCTAAATAAAATAAAATACAACGAATAAAAATAATATAAATTTAAATCGGTATTTTTTTTATTCCTAACTCTAGCGTTAGTGAATAAACCAATAAATTTACATTATTTTTATTTATGCATACACATTTTTTATTTTTTATTTTTTATTTTTCTCTACCTCTTTATATATATATATATATATATATATATATATATATATATATTCTTTTGGGGCTGGGCTGGGCTAAATCCAACCCAGCATGTATATTGGTGGTTGGGCCCAGCTCAGCCCCATAGGGGCTGGGCTAGGCCCCGCCGGCCAGTGACCGGCTTAGCAAACTGATGATGCACGCATGAAGCACTTTCACGAGTGCATCAAAAGTGCGGTGGGGCTGAGGGAAGACTGGGAAGAAAACAACGGGGGCTGCGCCGTGTTCGGTCTGAGATGAGAGGAGCGGCGGCCGGAGGAGTTATGGCTTGGAGTTGAGGCCGATGTGCAGGGGAGTCGGTATGTTCCGACCGAAGGAGATGATGAAGGGAATGGGTCTGTCTTGGCTAGCTTTGGCCGTGGAAGAAGATGAAGATGGAATCGGTGGGGAACGGAGGCCTTGCCAGGGGAGAGCGGCTAAAGGAAGAAAAAAAAAAAGTAATCCGGGGGTTTTTTTTTTGGGGGGGCTGTTTGGCCGGGTCTGTAGGGGATCAAAAAACTGAGGAAGAAAAAGTCTTGGTCGGCGGCTGTCTTTTGCCCCGGGTGAAGGAGAAGAAAAATAAAAAGTAGGGGGGGGAGCTGCGACGAGGAGAAGAAACAAAGGGTCTCTCGGATAAGCTTGGCTTCGGTTCTCTCTCGTGATGGCTTGGCTGGCTGGTTGCTTGGCTTGGCTGGTTCTTGGTGTAATATTAGGCTTTGGCTTATCCTGCTTCAGCTTGTATTTCGCGGGCTTCCGTTTTTGTTTCTTTGGAGGAATTTATTCCTATAGGTGCTTATGTATATACTTTGTTATCTGCTGGCTTCCAGCTTGTACTGCAAGCTTGTCTTGCTCTTTTTGATTTAATATACTTCTTACATTTGATCAAAAAAAAAAAAAAAAAGGGTCTCTCGGAGAAAAAAAAAATCAAGCCAGAGGAGGGCGGCCGTTTGGCTGGTATCGAAAGAAAAAAAAGTGGGGGGCGGTTGTGTCTTGTGTTTTAGGGTTTAGGTTTTTTCTTTGTATTTTTCTGTTGTTTCCAAATTACCCCATGTATCAAAATCCCCCCCCCCCTTATTGCAAGTGTTGGAAACCAGTATTTATAGGCAAAAAAATATTGCCAAATTTTTCGACTTGGTCCCTCAACTTCTTTCTTTTTTTGTAAATTTTGATTTTTCTTATTTTTTTGTATTTTTTGAAAACGAGCAATATCAACGTCGACTCAACGAGGAAAATCAATGATTTTAAAAATGACGCGTGAAAAGTTGAACGCGTTTGAAAATCTTTTAAAAATTTAAATTTTTTTTTAGACGACGTTGAAAATGCTAAAATGACGAAAATATATTAAAAAAACATATTTTTTGGATTTTCTTTGTTTTTCTCTATTTTTTGAAACTATATCAAAAACATGGGTCAAAAAATGAGTAGCAACAGATGCCCCCTCTTTACAATGCTTACGAAGCAAAAATCCTCAATGTTTTGCATAGTAAGCTTTGTAAAGAAAACAAAAGAAAAATGATTTCATTATCTTGGGCGACCTGCCCACACACTCACACTGGTTTATTTTCACGGGCGACCTGCCCACCCATACTCACTCTAGTCTATTTTCACGGGCGACCGACCCACACTCTCACACTGGTCTATTTTCACGGGCGACCTGCCCACCCATACTCACTCTAGTCTATTTTCACGGGCGATCGGCCCACACTTTCACACTGGTTTATTTTCACGGGCGACCTGCCCACCCATACTCACTCTGGTCTATTTTCACGGGCGACCGACCCACACTCTCACACTGGTATATTTTCACGGGCGACCTGCCCTTTTAATTGGGTTTACCTAAGATCCCATCTGGCGACCTCATTCAACTAGAACAAAAATATTGTGTAACTCGGTTAACCTGAAATCTCATCTGGCGATTCCCTTTAACCAAAGCTACATGAGATCCCATATGGCGACCTCATTCAATTGGAATGAAATATGCGTAACTCGGTTAACCTGAAATCCCATCTGGCGATTCCCTTTAACCAAAGCTATATGAGATCCCATATGGCGACCTCATTCAATTGGAACTAAACTGTGTGTAACTCGGTTAACCTGAAATCTCATCTAGCGATTCCCTTTAACCAAAGCTACCTGAGATCCCATCTGGCGACCTCATTCAACTGGAACGAAAATATGTGTAACTCGGTTAACCTGAAATCCCATCTGGCGATTCCCTTTAACCAAAGCTACATGAGATCCCATCTAGCGACCTCATTCAATTGGAACAAAAATATTGTGTAACTCGGTTAACCTGAAATCCCATCTGGCGATTCCCTTTAACCAAAGCTACATGAGATCCCATCTGATGACCTCATTCAACTGGAACTAAACTGTGTGTAACTCGGTTAGCCTGAAATCCCATCTGGCGATTCCCTTTAACCAAAGCTACATGAGATCCCATCAGGCGACCTCATTTAACCAAACCAAAAGAAAGTGTAAAAAGCGATCTCATTGTAATGGGTGACCTACCCAAGTGAAAAAAAAATTAAAAAAAAATTGTCTCATTATGATGGGTGACCTACCCAGATGGAAAGAATATGAAGTGCGATCTTATTATAATGGGTGACCTACCCATGTGGAAAGAATATGAAAAAGCGGTCTCGTTGTGATGGGCGACCTACCCAAATAGAAAGAATGTGAAGTGCGGTCTCATTGTAATGGGTGACCTACCCAGATGGAAAAAATATGATGAAGTGGTCTCGTTTTGATGGGCGACCTACCCAAATAGAAAGAATGTGAAGTGCGGTCTCATTGTAATGGGTGACCTACCCAAAAATGGAAAAAATATGAAGTTTGGTCTCATTGTAATGGGTGACCTACCTAGATGGAAAAAAAATATGAAGTGTAGTCTCATTGTAATGGGTGACCTACCCAGATGGAAAAAATGTGAAAAACGGTCTTATTATGATGGGCGACCTACCCAGATGGAAAAAATGTGATATGACAAGTGTGAAAAATAGGACTTACCTGGCGAAGTCCTGAGGGGATGACAGAAGAAGGGCTGGAAAACTTGGTGCTTCCTGATAATTCCCGATCATAGGGTTTGAAAACTCGGTGTTTCCTGACTGCAAGGGTTGAAAACTCGAGGCTTCCCGATTGCAAGGTTGATCTATTCATTTCTTTGGGATTTTCCTAATGGTAGGGTTCATCCCATCGTCCTTTTATTCCATGATCAAAACCGATTCTTTATTATCATCACCACAATGCTTCTTTCTTTTTCCACCATCTTGCTGGACCTCATTAAGGATTTTCCTGTAACAATTCAAAAATATGTGCAAATGGTTTTTTTTTTTTTTGAGGTTAGATGATATGCATGCATCCTTACCTGATTTGAAATATAGGTCCCCCCCTCTTTGATGCTCCATCGTCATAGGGTGCCCTTGTTTGTATCCCAAAGCTTTCTTTGTTCTTCCGATGCATTGGCTCATTCATGTACTAGCCATCCACTCAGCTGTAAATGCAGTGCCCATCCCGGGTTGTCTTCGACAATTACTGCTTGCATCGTTCATCAAGCTTGACCCTGCCCCCAAGTGTGGTATTGTTTGATTCATTATGAAGGATTTTCTCTCTGGCTTCTTCTGAGAATTATCCTCTGATTGATTGTGTGCATCATGCCAACACCCATCAAGATTGTTAATCAGTCATGAACTTGCCTTCGGTTGAAACACCATTCAAGTATGTATGGTCACCAGCCTTCATGGAACTGCCAAGTCATCCAGACATGATCTCATGCTTTGCAGTAAACAGCTCATCATTGTAAGCGCGATGTATTTCTCTATGGATTCCTCTTAGCTTGTCAAATCAGATCGTGAAAATAACTGCTTTGGCATCATCAATGATGTTCATGTTATCACCCATATTCATGCGGTGAAGTGCATTTGAGCTTCAGAATAGATGGTCCCATAGTCAATCTTGGTGGTATGCATATGTTCGATGTTCATTCAAATGCACTCACCCGATAACATCTGTCAGGAGTCATAGCCATGTTTTAAGGGTAACCCAAGATGAAGATATGAAAATATCCTTCAAGTGCAGCGTTGCTCATCAATTGCTGCTGAAGTGCACTAGATCATGGATTGTCTTTGAACAACATTGCCCCAGCATGATATGAATGCTCGTTCATTTATACTCAAAAGGTTTTCTTTGTCATTGTCAGATGCTAAACATAACTTTGATGAACTTTGACGACTCATCATCTGATTCTTTCTTTGCCCCCAGCTGATCTGGATACTGTTGTTTTCCTTCTTAAGGGTCCACTGTATTCCCCCAGGTGGTCAACGTTTCAAGGAGTTCGAGAAATGTTGATGTCATTTTTGTCAAGGATTTTGCAAACTCAATAATGTTCTTCTTTGTTTTGAAAATCTTTCTTGTTCTGGAATCAAATCTCATACATTTCAAAGGTCATGTCTATTCAAGTCTAATTGTTGAAATGAAATCAGAGAGATGTCTATTTTTTAAATTTTTTTGAAATTCAAACTTCTTTGGTCAAAGACCCAACACACTATTCAATGCAGTCCTTGATTGTCTTGTATTTTGAAAACAGAAATGACCCGTTGTAAGATTTAAAATGTTTTTCATGGTTCTTTGTGTCCACTTTAAACTCTGATTTTGGGTATATCTTTTGATGGTCTGTGATGAGGTGACATTTTTATGAATTTCAAAAACAAGATGCTCAGGCTTTATCAAGAAAGGTTGTTTCTTTTCTTAGCATTTATTTTATCAGCATGCATAATAACCAGTAGCTTAATTCATGAAGTCACGACCCTTATGGAAAAAGCTCTTCAAGTTTTGAGAGCGCCATTTATCGGTTCAATTGCTTGCTTGATTAAAAAGGGCTTTTAAAAGCACGTAATGCAGGCTATGGTTCATGGCTATGAAAGAAAAGAATTTAAAGGCTCAAAAGGTGTTTGAGGGTTTCAACGACCTAGGATCAACATTAATTATTCATCGATTCTCTTTCTCTTGTTGTCATTGTAGCGAAAGTGACATATAACCTTGTTAATCTCAAATATCAGAATTCTCTTAACATAGGTCATAATGCAAATCCAACTTTTTCTTTGAGGAATAACCAATCTAAAAAATATTGAAGACATTAGAGGCTTTATCCTAGACACACCAAAAGATATGAAGCATCGATTTTTCTAGTGTTGACTTTTGGCATTTATTGTCTTTTCTCAATTGAAAACTGCCTTGCCTCTCTTAGAATTGATAGACATTCTTTTTCCATTTCTTTTGAACTTGTCTTTAAGTGAAGGCAAATTCAACTCATAGCCTTCCTCAAAATTTTTCTTGGATGGCCCTCAATCTATGGATTTTCTTCTTCTAGCCCTTTCTCAAACATTGGACTTTTGTTCTAAGCTTTTCTTTGATCCATTGATTTTATCTGTGTCTCCAAAATATTTCTCATTTGCCCCCAATGTGGGATGTGATCCTAGTTAGGGTTTTTATGAAAAAAAAAATTATATCCAGCTCAAAATGGGACTACAAAGGATATAATTTTTAAGAAACGTGAAAGGATAACAAAGATGGCCTTTTCTCATTTCAAACAAGGTCGATTAGAACTGATAAATTTTGACCCCATCTAGGGTAATGATTTGGACTTGTAAGAGTCAATAGGTTCACGAGTCCATAACTACCACCAAATCCACTACATGTCATTATGCATACTGTTAAAACTTAGCTATATGATGTGTGGTTCAATTTTATGTGTGAGCTCAAAATTTGTTCTGTCACCTCATGTCATTTCAACAAGAATCGAGTCATTTCTACAATCAAAACACTTTTAATCTTCAGGATTGATTAGCCTTTATCGCATATTGGAGTTTGATCAAAATATTTTGTCAGAATAAAATGTTAAACATCTGTTGATTTCAAAACAACAAAGAGACAAAAGCAAAACACGTTTCGGTAAAGGATGAGAGGTGATCCCAAAATAAAATGCAGAATTCCAAAACATGCAACCGCCAATGACACCCTCCTTCATCGACTCCACTTGTCTCTTGCTCACCAACTTTCAGACTCAATTCTTGCAATTCTTGAAACTGTTCACTTGAAATGGTTGAGGACCCCACCATGACATCACATCTCTTATCTGGATTATACCACCTAGAAATTGGTGGTTGCATGGGATTTGTCGGAGTCAAGCAAAATTCTGGAATCTGGCAGATGCTGGTCAACAAACTTAAGTGGCAGAGGAATGTCCCATCTTGGCAAAGGCATTTGAGCAATTGATTCTACCGTGAGACCTGGCTATACCACATAATTAAGGGTTCACACCGTCCAAGTCATCTCCTGATTCACCTCTCATTATTGTTCTGGAATCCATGGCAGATCCTTCAATCTTTCCTCTCTTCATAGCTTGTTCAATTCTTCGGCAAATCCTCACAACATTATTTCAATCTTCCAATGTTGCTATGGTTGGTTGAGGATTGTTAGAAAACTTTCTAACAGCTTGGTAATCTTGACAGCGCCCAAAAACTTGTAGTATCGCCACTACCAACACGTGGAATCATGCCTTATCTCTTCTATGGGAGAAAACGATGAACATGAATCTCCTCTATTTCTTCTTCAATTCCTCTCGAACGGTGCAGCAAACAAGCACCAATAGAGGGAGTTCTGCTCTGTTGAAGTTTCAGTCTTCTTCATGTTTTCAGTCTAGGCATGTCTCTTCTCTCTACTTTTGCATTTTAAATATTGACACTGTTGGAGGAAAATCATAGATGATCTGAAACTACTGTATTCCTTCTTGGATTTCCCACTTGCGGATCCACAAACAGATTCCTGCTGAGAGAGCTCTGTTATGTTGAAGTTTGATGTCTGCTTATATTTTTCAGACCAGGTCTGGCTCTTCAACCTACTAAGATGTCTTCATACTGAAACTGATGAGAGAAATATTTGTAGCATATGCAACTTATAAATCCCCTCTTGCATTCCCAATTTGCAGAGCCATAAATGGATTTTTGTAGAGAGAGCTCTGCCACATTGTAGTTTGATGACTGCTAATATTATCAGACCAGGTCTAACTCTTCTGCCTACTACAATGTTTTGCTGGTACCACTGGTGGGAAAAAGTTTCAAAGCATATAAAATTAATACATCCCCTTTTGCATTTTCCATTGGCAGATCCACAAATAAATCTCTATAGAGAGCTCTACCACGTAGAAGTTCAGTGTCTGATCATGGCTTTTCAGACCAACATCTTGTGCGGGTGAACTGGAATTGAGCTCATAATTGGGGTAACTTCAAAACAGACTGATGCACCATGAACAGGATGCTAGTAGTCGCTTGGTTCCATTAGATGATGTGGAGGTAATGAACATTTAACAGTGCAAATGGACAAGAACCAGAGTTGTCATTAGTTGATGACTGAAGGCATTGTTGTTGTTGTTCATGACGGAAAAGGAGAGCTACAGCTTCAATTAGATGTGAACAAGCAGTGTTCCCACAGAAGACGGTGCAGACACTCTCTTTCCATTTGATGCTCAACACTTGTTTGAGCAGATTTGAGTCCAGCTACTTCACCTTTGATGCTCTCAACCTTAATTTGATAATGAGCCTATATCTGACTCCTTTGTTCACTTCCCTCATCTTTCTTCAATCACGTGCAGCACAACTTGTACAGGGGACCTACCTTTCAACCCGGTTCATGCATGATAACTGTATGAACATGTAATCTATATGATGAACTCACCCTTCGAGGGGTGACAATATGGTCGTAACTCTTGCATGATGGAACAAGAATCATGATTTTTGCCCAAACTCTACAATGAAAATTTTCTGAGTGACGGCCATTGTGTCACCCACAAGTCTTGAGTTCAAGATGCTTCAAGAAGGGTTTGCTCGGATGCAAAACAATAGCACATACCTCCTAAAGACAGGCTCTATTCTTTTTATGTGAGACAAAGGATAGGTTCACTACTTGGTCTCTAAAAAAAGAGTCTCTTGTTGTCCCAGTAATTGCCCTCGTAAAGGCAATATAGGGGCCCAGTAGGTAATGGATTGGCACGTGTACCAATATTTACCAGTCTAAGCACTCAACAAAGAGTTGGGGTTTACACAAACTTAAACATTGACTCAAGTCGTAAGATAAGCTGCTAGTCCCCCACCTAACCTAAAGCTTAATGTGTGTGCTCAAAAATAAATACAGGTGATGCATGAGACAATTCTATAAAACGCATGGAAATAACAAAAATAAAATAAGACAACACAAAAAACTTGAACACATCAAAACACAAAGCTTAGTCCAATAATGTTAGAAACAGTATCGTCCCCAGTGGAGTCGCCATTCTGTCGCACCCAAAAAAAAAAAATCCGCTGGCGATTTAAGTCTCGTAGTTATCGTTGCTTGAATTGGTTCATTAGGAGTCGCCACCTAGTAATTCATTGAGGGCTACTAGGAAACTTGATGTACTGGTCTTGTTAGAGATCGCGGGTACGGGACTGGTTGTGGTTAGAGAAGGTATTAGCACCCCTAACACACCCTACCTGAGGTAAGCTGCTTTGTGTTCTGATGTGATTTGAAAATTCAAAATATTAATTAAATTCTAAGGCTTGAATAAATCAGTTATTAAATCCCCGAATATATATAGAAACTTGTCCTTACATTTTCGTGAAAAATACAACTTGATTTTATTTGTCCTTGAGATATTTAACCATATTTGAATTAACAATCAATTCTTTTTGTCAATATTAATTAAATTCTAAGGCTTGAATAAATCAGTTATTAAATCCCCGAATATATGTAGAAACTTGTCCTTACATTTTCGTGGAAAATACAACTTGATTTTATTTGTCCTTAAGATATTTAACCATATTTAAATTAACAATTAATTCTTTTTGTCCTTTTTTTTATTTTTATAATTCAATAACATAAATAAATAAATAAATAAACAAACACACACAACTTTCTTTTTATTATTTATTTTTCTTTTCTTTTCTTTTCTTTCCTTTCCTTTTACATCACATTTATACAATACAAATTCAAAACATCAAAAATAAAAATTACATTACTTAATTTAAAATTTACAAAAAGATCCCTAAAAACTCCAGAAATTGCAGGGAAGGACTTCTGGGGCGCATGAACAGTGGTGGCGCGTCTTCCCACGCGCCACCGTCACTAGCGGCGCGTGCACCGCCGTTGGAAACCTGAGAAAGAGGGGTGCATGGAACGGCTTCCTCCCCTCTTTCATTTTCTACCGGCGATGAGGGTCCAGTCACCTGCAAACACACAGAAAACGCAAACAAAGCAGTTGATTTCAATTTTTTAATTTTTCAGATCTGTTTTTGTTCTTTCTCTCTTCACCGTTCCGGATCTGCTCACTTTTGTTTTCTCTCCCTTTTTGTTTTGTTTTCCATCTGTTGTTCTTCCTTCTTCTCCGGTGGCCGGTGGCATGACCAAGAGACTACTGGCGAATGGGTTCCTGTCGCGTCTGTGCAGCTGCTGGCTGAAGAAGCGCCGCTGGTCTGTGGGTTGTTGCTGGCTGCTGTGGCGCTGTTGGCGCGGTGGGGCTGAGGGAAGACTGGGAAGAAAACAACGGGGTTTGCGCCATGTTCGGTCTGAGATGAGAGGAGCGGCGGCTGGAGGAGTTATGGCTTGGAGTTGAGGCCGGTGTGCAGGGGAGTCGGTCTATTGCCGACCGAAGGAGATGATGAAGGGAATGGGTCTGTCTTGGCTAGCTTTGGCCGTGGAAGAAGATGAAGATGGAATCGGTGGGGAACGGAGGCCTTGCCAGGGGAGAGCGGCTAAAGGAAGAAAAAAAAAAGTAATCCGGGGGTTTTTTTTTTGGGGGGGCTGTTTGGCCGGGTCTGTGGGGGATCAAAAAAATGAGGAAGAAAAAGTCTTGGTCGGCGGCTGTCTTTTGCCCTGGGTGAAGGAGAAGAAAAATAAAAAGTGGGGGGGGAGCTGCGACGAGGAGAAGAAACAAAGGGTCTGTCGAAGAAAAAAAAATCAAGCTAGAGGAGGGCGGCCGTTTGGCTGGTATCGAAAGAAAAAAAAGTGGGGGGCGGCTGTGTCTTGTGTTTTAGGGTTTAGGTTTTTTCTTTGTATTTTTCTGTTGTTTCCAAATTACCCCATGTATCAAAATTGCCCCCCCCCCTTATTGCAAGTGTTGTAAACCAGTATTTATAGGCAAAAAAATGTTGCCACATTTTTCGACTTGATCCCTCAACTTCTTTCTTTTTTTGTAAATTTTGATTTTTCTATTTTTTTGTATTTTTTGAAAACGAGCAATATCAACGTCGACTCAACGAGGAAAATCAATGATTTTAAAAATGACGCGTGAAAAGTTGAACGCGTTTGAAAATCTTTAAAAATTTAAATTTTTTTAGACGACGTTGAAAATGCTAAAATGACAAAAATATATTAAAAAAACATATTTTTGGATTTTCTTTGTTTTTCTCTATTTTTTGAAACTATATCAAAAACATGGGTAAAAAATTGGGTAGCAACAAAGCACATAAAAAGAAGGTTTATTAATATCTTGTTTAAGAAATATGAAGCAGAAATGAGAGTTTGTTTATCTAGATAGATTAATGGAAGTTTAATGATGAATGCCTTGCTTTATGGAATTTGCAAATTGTTTTTCTATTTTAACACTTTTATTACTAGGGACTAGTAATAAGCTAGTTGGGGGGTGTGATTAGTACTTAAAAGTGCATGTTTATCAAGGGTTTATATCATCATTTTGCACTTAAAGTATCAATAACTCCTTAACTAAAGCATGTTTTATAATAACAAGTCTAATACTATAAAATACCCTAATATATGGTAAATGTTCATCTTAAATGCAGGCATATCACATAAATCAAAGGATTGATTGATGAATTCAACTACTGAAATTTTGAAGATAAAGAAGGGTGAAGCTTAGAAAGGAGAAGTCTGAATCTGTCCTGCAGCCCAACACTGTTCAGTGTTCAGCCCATATCTCGAGTTCTAGATATCCAAATGATCTGAAATTTTACAGAGATTTGATAAGACATAGGCCTACAACTTTCATTTGGACATCAAGATCTAAGAAGGCCGTTTTCAAGTCCAAATTATAGCAACAACGGAGAAGTCCGAATCTGTCCTGCAGCCCAACACTGTTCAGTGTTCAGCCCATATCTTGAGTTCTAGAAGTCCAAATGACCTCATCTTTTTTTTCCTGGAAAGCTAAGAGAGTTTCCTAGAACTTTCATTTGGACATCTGGACCCCGTTCTGATGCTAGCATTTGTTTTATTAAGACAAGAAGATAAGGATTTTCACCTAGTCAAAAGATGGCTACCCACTCAACAATTAGTCATCAAATCAATAATTCCGAATTTTGGCCTATAAAAGGAGGCATTTGCCATGTATTTGGGGCTTGGTTGTTCAGATCAAGTTCATGCTCTTTATTTCTCTCTTTATATTTTTTGTAATTCTTAAGTTTTGCTTTCATTAATTTCTTGTTTATGCTTTTCATTTCCTTTCCTTTCCTTAGTTAACTTGTATTTTATTTATGTTCTTGTTTATTTATTTATGTTTTCTTCTTCATTATGTTTAGCTAAGTTTATTATGTCAAGGTGAAAAGGTTACACTAATGGTGTAAGAACAAGTATGGTGTAAACTCAACATGGACCTTAATGTTTAATATTAACATGTCTTATCTTTTTATCTTACTAATTCTTAATACCTTGCTTGTTAAATGGTTAATCTAAATTTGTGTTGTATAATACTTGGTACAACAAATGCTTGGCACTCTCATAGCCCAACCGTATGGTATTACCTACACCTGGGCTATGAAAGGTACTTGATTTGTTGTTAACATCAGTTAACATCATGAATTCCTGACAATATTTAAAAGTTTGGTGTTATGTAAATAAGATAATTAATATGATCATGTTAATAATTTATAATGAGCTATTAATGACAAATCATCCGACTGGAACCTCCTTCGTGTGTGGTTTCCAAATTGAGTAATAAGAGTTTATATTACACTTGTTTGAAATACAATTGGTGGATCCTCTAACCTTGACATTTGTCTTTATTATTGTTTAATCCTTACATTAATCTTCCATCTCAAAGTTCTCATTAATTTCTTCATGCTTTTCTTTTTATTGTTATTATTATTATTATTACTAATATTATTAGTATTATTATTATTATTATTATTATTTACATTCTTGTTATATTTTATGTACGTTAAGTATGCTCTGTGTTTGATCAAGGATCCTGATATTAATGGTCTTGCCTTGTTCATTCGCATCAGAAATCTATTTATATTATATAATATATCTCTTTGATTTTTTTTCATAAACTTAGTATATAGGCTGGAAACCTGTGACCCGATCTTTTAGATCATTCTCAGGTATAACAACGCCATGTACTGAGTATTATTATTATTACTACTACTATTAATATTATTATTACTATTATTATTATTATTATTATTACTATTAATATTATTATTACTATTACTATTATTAATATTATTACTATTATTATTATTATTATTATTATTATTGTTGTTGTTGTTGTTGTTGTTGTTGTTGTTGTTATTTTTGTTATTATTGTTCTTGTTGTTGTCTTGTTATTTATAATTTATACAATTAACCTCTATGTGGTTCGACCCCGATCTTGCCGGGTTATTTATTACTTCGACACTCCTGCACTTGGGGAGAAGACATCAATCTTTTGGTCGTGTCAGTTATCGACCAATGTAGGCATATAGTTGTATTTGAATTAATACTGAGAAGATGCAAACCATCAAGAGTGATGATGGAACAAAGATATACCTGAAGGACATTTTCATATCTTTATCCTTTGAAACATGGCTATCGACCAATGTGGACACACGATTGAATGTAAATGAATGGCCAAAAGATGCACACCACCAAGACTGACTGTGGAATAAATGCTACACTTGAAGAACATTTTTACATCATCATCCTTTAAAACATCGCTATCAACTGATGTTGTCATATGGTTGCATTTGAATGAATATTGAAAAGATACATCCCACCAAGACTGACTATGGGAATAAGCTCCATCGAAGCAAAAGTGTTTTCACCGCATGAATATGGGTGATTAACATCATTAATGATGTCAATGCATTTCTTTTATAATCTGATTAGATGAGCTAAAAGGGATCTATTGAGAAGAGCATAGACCCTACAATAAAGAGCCTTTTACTACAAGCTATGAGATGCATGTCTGGACGATTGGATAGTTTTAAGAAGACTGATGATAATATACTTGAAAAGTATTGTTTCAAATAGAGGTAAGTTCATAATTGATTAGCAATCTAAGACGAGGATGACACTAGAAAACCTTTTTATGAGTATTGACAAGACACACACAACAAATCAAAGAACAATTACCGAGAGAATTCAAGAGATGAATGATTTGTTAAGCTCCTTCATGATTAATCAAACAACACCACACTTGGAGGCATTGTCAAGCTTGATAAATAATAAAAGTAGTAATCGTCATGGACAACCCAAATGGGCACTACACTTACATTTGAGTGGAAGGCTAGCACGCAAATGAGTTGGTCAGTTAGAATAACAAGAGAAGGTTTTGGATAGCAAGCAACATGATGAATCAAGCAATATCACACTTGAAGGCATTGTCAAGCTTGATAAACAATGAAAGAAGTAATCATCATGGACAACCCAGACCAGGTACTGCACTTACAATTAAATGGAAGGATAGCACACGAATGAGTTAGTCAGTTAGAAGAACAAAAAAGGTTTTGGATAGCAAGCAAAGGCACCATATGCCAATGGAACATTAAAGGGGGGGCTATATTTCAAACCAAGTAAGGATGCATGCATGACATCTAACCTCAAAACATTGCATCAAATATTTTTGAATTGTTACAAGAAAGATTCTCAATGAAGTTCAACAAGATTGTGGACAAATAAAGAATCATTGAGTTAATGATATCAAAGAAATCATAGTTTTGACCCTAGAACGAGAAGAAGATGAAATGAACCCTACCATTAGGAAAATATCAACAAAATAAGAAGATCAAACATGTCATCAAGAAGAGTCTTCAGTTCGAACCCTGCCATCAAAAAGAACATACATAGAATTTACCTTTGGTTAAAAGGAATCAATATATGAGATTTCTGGTTGACCAAGTTACACACTGACTTTGGTTCTGGTTAAAGAAGATCGCCAGATGGGATCTTAGATTGACCAAGCCACAAAATAGATTTTGGTTAAAGGAGATCACCAGAAGGGATCTCTGGTTAACCACCATACACAGATTTTAGCTTTGGTTGAAGGGAGTTGCTAGATGAGATTTCAGGTTGACCAAGCTACGCACCGACTTTGGTTCTGGTTAAAAAGGAACGTCATATAGGATCTCAGATTAACCTAGCCACAAACAGAATTTGGTTAAAGGAGATCACCATAAGGGATCTCAAGTTAATCACCACACACAGATTTTAACTTTGGTTGAAGGGAGTCGCCAGATAGGATTTCAGGTTGACTAAGCTACTCACCTACACACAAAATTTCGGTTCTTGTTAAAGGAGATCGCCATATAGGATCTCAAGTTTAACTCAACTATATATGGAACTTAGCTTTGATTAAAAGGGATCACCAGATAATATTTCAGGTTAACCAAGCTACACATAGAACTTTGGTTTTGGTTAAAGGGGATCGTTAGATGGATCTCACTTTTTTTTTCCACCTGGGTAGGTCACCTATAATAATAAGACCACTTTCACTTTTCATTCTATCTGGGTAGGTCACCCATTACAACGAGACCATTCTTCACATTTCTTTCCACCTAAGTAGCGCACCCATAACAATCAAAACCACTTTCACTTTTTCACTCCATCTAGGTAGGTCACCTATTACAATGAGATCATTTTTTACATGGTTTCCATTTGGGTAGGTCACCCATAACAATGAGACCACTTTTCACTTTTCATAGTTTTTTCCACTTGGGCAGGTCACCACTATTATGAAACCACACACATTTTCTTTCTTCTGGTTAAAGGAGAACGCCAGATGGGATTTCAGGTTGACTGAGTTACACATAGATCAATTTTGGGACAGACTTTGGTTCCAATTAAAAGAGATCACCAGATGGAATCTCAGGTTAACTCAACCATACATGGAATTTAGCTTTGGTTAAAGGGAATCACCATATGAAATTTCAGGTTGGTCGAGTTACATACAGAAAGACTTTGGTTTTGGTTAAAGCAGGTCACCAGAAAGGATCTCAGGTTAGCCCAACCACACATAGAATTTGGCTTTGGTTAAAGGATTTTAGGTTGACCAAGTTGCTCAGAACTTTTGGTTTTGGTTAAAGGAGATCGTTAAATGGGATCTCAGATTGACCTAACCGTAAAAATAGATTTTTTTTGTTCTAGTAAAAGGGGATCGCTAAATGGGATCTCAGGTTGACTAAGCCGCCAATATTATCATAACACAGAAAGGTAGGTTGTATTGTTTAATTCTTTGATAAAAAAAAACTAAGATCTTGTCGTGTTTTCTAATTGTTGGTCCGCTTATGGTTTAAGAAAAGTCCTTGCAACCAATCCCCGTACCCGGGCTCTGAAACCAGTTAGGAGTTCTAGTGACCAAAATATTAGGTGGCAACTCTCATTCTATTTTTCCACTAATAAAAAATAAAAATTTATTGTCTACTCACATTTGCCAGATACATTACGAGAGTGGAATATCGTCGCATGCGTGCGATGCCAAGAACTTATGGTTATTGATTTTGAAATGTTTATGTTAGATTTTCTCATGTATTCATGGACATTTTGTATAATTGATAGGAAGAATGTATTATGATCCATAAGAGGAGCAATCATTCATAACTTTTATTGACATGTTAATACTTATGAAAGTATTAATAGTTTGTCATCATCAAAAAAGGAAAAAAAAAATATTAGCAAAAGGCAAAAGGCAATCATTTGCTTATAGTTTTGATGAATCAAACTAATAAGTTACTTATCATTTTCTTAAGGTTATAAGTTACTAAACATTTTCTTAAGGTTGTGTTGATATATGTTTTTTACTATGTCTAACATTTCAAGGATTGTTGACAAGTCTTGAAGTTGTGATAAAAATATAAAACTATATTAATGGTATACTTTGCTAAAAAATTATTCTTAGGATGTTGTTATATATGATTCAAATCTTTTTAAAAACTAAATTCTTAAAACCAACTTCTTATACCTAAATTATTATCCTGAAAAATTAGTCATAAAATTCCTTAAAACACCTTATGACCCTTAAAAAGTCTAAGACCTCTAATACACCAGATAACCATACAAAACACATCTTTAAAGCCTTTTGGAATGCTACATAGTAAGCCAAATAGTATGTGGTATACCGATTAACTCAACTAGATATAAAATTTCAAAGACAACTACTAAACTAAACATCCTTACTAGATAAATATTTTTTAGACCACTAGTATACTAGATGATTTTTTAGCATATGTGGTTGGCCACTTATTACTTGAATGAGTTGAAATTATTCTCTATCTCTTATACTCAAGTGTCTGAGAGTCATACCAAGATTCTTGCACTCATGTTTGAATTTGAAAATTCCTTATCTCTTATTTTCCAACTAGGATAAGCAAAACAAGCAATTTAATTTCCATCTCCATGACACCACTTTTCTCTCTCGTGAATAATAAAATTTTTACATCATTTAGCTTAAACCATATTGTATGCCAATCTTTAAAAATTCAAATTTCCTGGCCTATTCTAATATATTCTAAACAACTACAAGCTTAATTTTCTCTATAAATTGACCTCTTCTTATATATTTTAAAGGTTGTTACAATCATTAAGCTTTATTCCTGTTTTTACAAAATCAATTCCATTAATTTCCAAGGTTACTCTTTATTATCTCTTACATATTGATTGCTTCACCTACCTCACTTAAAAAGAGATAGATTACACTTATTAAAGCCTTGAGATTATTTTCTAATATAATCTATTTTGTTTATGTATATTTGATTTCATTCATTTTTAGTTAAACTTCTTGTTAAAGTGTATATAGCACTATAACCACTTGGATTTCAGTTATGACCTTTATGTGTGAGCTTGTATAGGTTTCGGTCTATCTTCGTTAAAAATGCAATGTTGGGTTTAATCTTGTTTCCAGTGTTAAAAGGTTAATTGGTTTTTTGACATACAGTGTGGGAGTAAGGAGTTAGTTATAAAAGAAAATGGAGTATGTGGTTAGAACAAATCACTATAAAATTCATTTGTATCTCTCTTACGTATCTCTTTATCTATTTTTTATTTTTCATTTTTCATTTTTTGTACTATTACTTGTGTTGTTATGTGGATCATATGCTTAAGCAAGCCATTTTAGTGTGTGTGGGTGACAGAAATTGTTCTGGTCATGTGCTGATATTATTGTGTGGTTGAAAAGGTGTCGTGGTTGATCTTGTTCCTTGAGGTAATTTGGTCTAAAACCAAATTATTGAATTTAGTTCAAAAATACATCATCCATCTCCCTCTCTTAAATGTTCAGGGGTATCAAAAGAATTATAAGATCAAGATTTTTGATTAAGTTTGTTCTCATTTTTTAAAAAAAGAAATTTAAGATCAATAATAATTTTGGAAAAGTTTGATTGGATCTTGAGAGGTTTTAAGGTAAATACACATATTTTAGAGTAAAAAAATGGATTTATAAAGATGATGGAGATAATTTTGATATTTTTTTAATTTAAATGGTGTAAAAAACATAGTTTTAGAGGAAAAATAGATGATGAATAGTTATTTTCATAACCTAAAATCATTTCAAAAAGATAAAACAAACAACAAATCTTTTAAATTAGATAATTGTAATTTTTTAAATTACACCCACTCTATCTTTAGCTTTGTTTAATGTATTTTTATTATTATTTTAATCAAGTTAGTACTCGTATAAATTTTAAAAATTAAATACATGATAAGAATATATTCCTTTTGACATGATTTTAGTGAAGCTATATAAGTGAATTTTAATGGAGTCATATTGAAAAGGTTGGAGAGAATTTTCCATTAAAATTTTATATTTATTTGTTGTTAACTAATATAATATATTTTTACGTATTAATATTATCATCAATATTTTTAATTGAGAATTTTTGGATTTTCAAATAACATTGATAAATATTTTTTATTTTGACGTGAGAAAACTATAATTAAATTTCAATCTTGATTTTAGAAACATTGGTTTATGATAAAACTTTTCATGTAAAATTTATGGAGGAATAATACTTTAGAATTTCTCACATATTCATAAATCTTTATGAAAGGATTTTTTTAGTAAAAACTAATATTTTTTTTACTTAATTAATAAAAAATCATCTAATTTTATAGAACTTAATCTTGGTAAATTTGTATTGCATAATAAGAGTCGATTAAAAATTAAAATATATTTTAGAAGCAGTCCCATAGCATCGCCGCAAACATGTTTGCTAGTTTTTTCTATAAGATTTACTTCCCTTAACTTTAAGATTCAAGAGTTTTGCAATATATTTTTTGCTTTCAATTCGTGGATTTATTAAATTTACCAGCAAATGTACATAAATAATATTCATGAGTTTCCTGAGTTTATATATATATAAAAAGGAGATAAATCACCCTCCCAAATCATATCCTGATCAATCTATAGACTTAGCATAGTGTATACATCTAATCCTATTGACAATTTTCAGTACTTAGTCAACAACGACTTTAATCACTGCAAATGGAGTTCGGAGAACTAATTAATATTCACAGTAACCTTGATCTCTGGCCAAGTTCTTCATTTTCTTTTCATCTTTTTGATCCTTAAGTCATGGAATTTATGGCATTTCAATCTCAGCTTGCGAGCAACCCTAATTATTCTCCAAATTTTCAGAGTTACTCACATATTCCCACTTCGTAGAGCCCCATTCATCCTTATCTAGTGCTTGAGCAAAAGTTGAAGCCCTCCTAAGAACTCTGGTTTTTTCTCCGTTGTAAAAGTATTCTGTAATTCTATCTCCACTGCTTGAACCACTCTTACCACCTGGAGTGAGATGGCCTCCATCTGCTTCATGATGAGGCCGTGAATTCCTTAACAAGCGAAAGAGAAATAGTAGAAAACAGATTGTAGATATCGCAGCAAATACAATGTAGATTCCCTTGAAGCTGCGGAGGCTCAAGCTTTCGACATTATTATTAGTTGCCGAAGTTAAACACTCTGGTGAGGGGTCAAACCAGTTTTCTTCCAAACTTGTTATGTTCCCATACTCCGATAGGCATAGAATCTCTCTAGAAAAATCGGCTGCAAAAGGAGAGCCTTTTTGGAATGCCTGCAGGTGCAGAAAATATCATAATATTTAGTAATAAACAAACGTTCAAAGAAATGGCTACACCGAGTTTCAAGTCTTTAAAAAGGTTCCTGACATCATAAGGTAAAGAAAATAGAATTGCATGAGTGCATATTAATACTTACAAAGCCGAACCCTCCAAATCTGTATGCGGCTTTTGTGCTGGTGTAACTTTTACAATATTGATTGAGGAAAAGTCTCTCACATGGGAGTTCAAGAAAAGCAGCAGCTATGCTGTTCCTTTCAAATTCAGTTGTGAAATCATTTTCAAGGTTAAAGACCTTGATTTTATCGTGATCAAATCCAAGAACATCCTCGAGGTACTTCTGGACGAGAGAATCATTATCACAACCAACATTTAACTTGTCCTTCTTTAGTTTCTCAAACTCTGAAAAATTCGGTTTCATTCGTTGCACTGTGAGCATTGAAGTCAAACTGGCAGTGAAGCTTGAGGTTAAGATAAAGACAACACAAAGCCACGCTACCACCACAACTCT
Organism: Populus tremula; assembly: GCA_964019445.1. NCBI lineage: Eukaryota > Viridiplantae > Streptophyta > Magnoliopsida > Malpighiales > Salicaceae > Populus > Populus tremula. The sequence continues at coordinate 11,166,284 of CAXHTJ010000003.1, read as the reverse complement.
AGTGTAGTTGCTATAAGGTCTCTCCCCTGCAAAACGTAACACTGAGCTTCAGATTAAGGTTACTGACAGAGAATGTGCCATCAAAGAGTCTTGGATATATATGCCATATGTAACTTGTGAACATGAATACTTACTCTGAGCAAAGAATAGAGATGAAAATGTGAACCAAAGCGCGGTCCCGAACTGATACTTCCGAGGGCCTCTATATTCTGGATTCGTTTGGTGCTCCAGGAACCAAATTATAAGCATTGTGTAGATGAATATAGCACCACTCACCATCCACATCTCTAAGTTAAAAGGCTTCAAGAAAATCCATGATGTATCTTCAGTCTCAAGTGGAACTATCATGGACAATCCTGACTCTGTATAAGGTTGAGTGAACTCCACGTATTCTGTTCTTTCAGCTAATATGGTTATATCTCCAATGGCAGCATCATAAGTCTTCCGATTAACAAGTGGCACAACAGTCAAACAATGGCACTCAGTACAAAAATAATGTTGAAAAAACAGCTGATAGAACGAGACAGGAGCAAAATAATGGCAAAATCATACCACTCTCAGATGGGCCTCAATGGACTAGTCAAAGTTTGTCCAGTTAAACTATGAGAAAAGTCTGAAGTATTTCATTGAAATGTATGGTGGAGAAATTTCAATTTCTTGTCAAACAATGCTCTATGAATTTATTCTTGGCTTTGAGTTGCAGCCAATTTTGACTATGTGTCATCTCTTCTATTCGGATAAGAATTTATAGTCGGCAAATTACAGTTGATAGATGAATATTTATATTCTATCTATAATATAATAAAATCAGAAAACCAAATAAAATATTAGAATAGCATATGGATTTCTGATCAGAATGGGCTCATATTACTTAAATGTGTGTGATAGATACATGTGGATATGTAGTAATAACAACTTTTTTTATATAATCACCATAATTAAATCTTATGAATAAAGTTTTTTATTATCTTTAATTAATAGCGTCTACTGGCAATAGCGTGACATTGACTAGTTATTCTACAAGGCTATATTGATATGCATGCGTTCATACTGAAAATTAGAGAAGATCACATTGGACGTTTTGGTTGTCGAACAATTGGGGTTTCTTGCACGAAGAAGATTAATGTGTACTTGACATCGATATTATGGATATTTATGGATGTTATTAAATAATAATTTAATTTAAAAATTCAAATTTTTAGATAAAATCTAAATATATATTTTATACTATTTTTTAAAAAAAAAAGTTTTTAAATTTAAATTTGCACAGATTTATAATATTTTGTGTTTAATTTTTATCAAATAAATAAAACTAATAAAATTTAAACTCGTGATCGTTTGATCATTAAAACTATGATATTATATTAAAAAATTAATTCAATTAAAAAATTTAAACTTTTTAGATAATATATCATATTGTAATTTATATTATTTTTTAATAGAAATATAAAAGCACAGTTAAAGAGTCCTTACCTTGTTGAAGACACCTTGAATCATATCACCATACTGCCCATCAAACTCGAAGAATACGGGTGGTATAGAGTAATTCAATCGTTTCACGACTTCGTGAAAGAGGTCAACGCAAAAACCTACAGGCCGCTCCTCGCCAGTTCCAAATGTCACAAACTTATTGAACGAGGTTCTTTTAGGGACTATTATTCGCAATGGCTTTGCTGCAGTAGGCATTGCCCATCCTTTTGGGTCTCCGCCGTCCCAGGCCAAATCACTGGACCGGACAACCCTCCTGAGGTTTTACCACCATCACTGTTTCTGCACCTTCCTTTGCCTTGTTCCACGTAGAGGGTATCCGAGAAACCGCAATTTGGCAACCAAAAATCCAGTTCCTTACATTTGTTCCCAACAACATTAACAATCCTTAGTGTAGGAGCATCTGACAGCATCCCATCCTTGAAACGTATTCTACCACTCAAACCACTGAAATCGCTTTCTAATACGCTGTTTAGAAACCTTTTTGGACTAGTAATGTTGCTACCTAGTTTTTCTATGGCCCGTGTGATTATACCAATGCTGTCATAGGCTCTTAATGCTTGAATTCCTGGCTGAAAATCATTTTCATTTAGATACTCTGACCGAAAACTTTTCTGGAACAGTGCTTCGAATCTCTTGTAAGAACTGCTGGAATAATAGTAGGTTTTGATTCCTAGAGTGCCTTCCATAGAAGAAAAAACAGGATTGTCCACAGAATCCAAGAAACTAGTAATACTGTTTGCAACTATCCAGACTGTGTCATTGCCTACAAGCCCCGCTTTCTTAGCTTCTCCGAAAATACAAGTGAGCATAGGCAAAGATGACTGAAGAACAATAAAAACACGAGCTTTTGTTTGATGTTGTAGCTTCATAAGCTCATCTTGAACAACATCTTTTGGATCTGTTAAAAATGAAAACGGTGGAAGAACCAGGCGGTATTCAATCTCCGAACCAACCTCTTGTAGAGCCTTGGTTAAAAGAGCTAAACTGCCAGATTCACTTCCTAACACATCATCTTCATAAATCACTACTACGGTACTACCCTTCTCCAATTATAAGAACGGACAAGAGCTGCAATGCAACTCATCTGTTCTGACCCGTCACTGGCCATTCTAATTAGAAAAGGCCAACGAAGTGAAGTTAATGTCGGGGTTCTGGCTGGTGCTGCAAATGAAAGAATTGGAACTTGAGACTGGTTTCCAATATTAGCAACCAGGGCTGCTTCCTCCCATTTGTCCATGCCAATAATCACTTCCACTTTCTTCTCTTTGATCAGCTCTTCAGCTGCAAGAAAAATTGACCAGTCACTATACTGCTTCAAATCTTGCTACTGTTAAGCTAGAAACTCAAAATCATTTAGAGATGGCTAGATTATTACCTGCATAAGCTGCTTGAAGAGGGTCTCCTTTAGGATGCTTGAAGTGAAGAGAGAGCTTGTGGTTTCTTGAGATGTTGTTGAAGTTTTGGACTGCAATTTCCATTGCTGTTTTCTCTTCTTTCCCTGAACGGGAATTACCATCAATGATAGCACCAATATTAGTAACCTTGTTCGCCCCGGCCGCAGCTTCAACTCCATCGGAGAGGATGAGAAGGAAGGTGATGAGCACGGATAAAAGAAAGCAAGGTTTTAGAACTTTATTAACAGGAATAAGAGGGCAAGTCCTCAGTTGGGAATTTACTTTGGTGAACAAACTAGCCCTTTTCATTCTGTTATACGAAGTTTTGGTTTTGAAAGTCTTTAGAATCCTTATAATGCATGGATACATACACACACATATTCACCAAAGATTTATCTATAGAAGGGGAAGACCAGATGGAATCTGAAATTGCTAAGAAAACTGGTATAGTTGAAGATTCTATCTGACCTGGACCCCATCTAACTGTTTGTCCTTGGAACCCATGCAAGCTACCAAGAATGTTGTCGTAATGTCTAGTATTGAAACTTTGACTTTTATATACACCCTAAGTATTTCTAGATTCTACACCTTGACTTGCATGAAAGTAAAACTACATGAGCTAATTAATAATTGCCTACAAGAGTCAAATTTCTTGTTTTCATCGCACCTCTCTCACATTTGGGGGATCGTTTCGGTTTAGTGATGCAATTGCATGTTTTAACGAAATGTGTGATGTTAAATAATTGTAGTTTATTCAATCTTAATTTTTTTTTATTGCTTAACAAGTCTAAGAAGAGCTAAAACTAATAAGGAGCATATTATTAGGAATTGTTGATTAATATCAGAACGAATCCATTTTTTACCGACAATGGCATGGCGTAATTAATTATAGGCTAAGAAAAGAAATTACTTCCTTAATATCAGTAGATAACTTTTTTTTGGTAAGCATAATATCAGTAGATAACTTTCCAAACAAATAACTGTTCAATTCTATGTTTTCCATGTAGCTTTAGCTTATTTGTTATCATTTTTTCTCTAGTTGTGGTACTTGAGTTTTTATTCTGTTTATTTTTATGTTTTAAAAGTGTTTACTATAATATTTAACAGTTTTACCGACGGAATTTTTCCATCGGTAAATCTTTCATCGATAATTTTTTGTCCGACGATAAATCCGTTGGTTATAAAAAAATATTATTACCGGAGAATTTACTAACGGAACAGACGCATAAAAAAAAAAAAGATTACCCTTTTCATTCTGTTAGTATATCCCTTGAAAAATACTATTGGTAATTCCGTCAGTAATTATTTAAAAACATTTTAAAAAAATTATTTTATAAAATAATTAAATTAACATAAATCAACACTCTATAATATATACTCAAAATGCTTCGAAAAAAGAATAAGAAAATCAACTCAAACAAATTTGCAACAAATAAATAAAACGAAAAAAATAAATTCAACTAACTAACTTCATATTAAAAAAATGAAATTGCAATTGCTAAAAATTTAAAAATCCTATAAATAAATCAACTAAAAATTTGATCTCATATGAAAAAAAAAACTCACTATAAAAAACAAATATGGTGAAAAAAATCATGAAAAAAGAAGAAGAAAGAAAAATATTACCTTAATGTAGTTGCAAATGAAGCTACGGAGAGAGAGAGAAAATATTGTAAAGCATATTAATTAAAAAAAAAACTAAGAGGATAAAAAAAGAAAGAAGAAAAGACATAACCGAGCATGGAGGAGAAGAGAAGGGGATGAGGAGAGAAGAGAAGAGAAAAGAAAGAAATAGATATTGATGTCTTTTTACATATAGTGAAAAAGAAGAAGAAGAAAAAGAAGAAGAAATAAGTATGTCTCTTGTAAAATAAAGGGATTCAGGCTTTTTATTTGAGCGCATTAACGGCAGTTTTACCAACAGAATTCCGTTTGTAATATTTAGTTTAAATTTTCAATTTCATAAAAAGTTATCAGAAACCGCCAACAATCACCGACGATTTTTCAATCCATCGCTGATTTCATCTGTAATATTTAAATGAAGATTTTAAATTAATTGAATTTTTTTAGAAAACCGTCAAATAACACATATAATTTTTCAATCCGTCGGTAATTTTGTCCGTAAAGAACAACAATTAACAGTGCAATTGGAAAGTGAACAGTTTTGGAGCTCTCTGAAAAATACCGACGGAACATTCCGTCAGTGATTCCCTTTGTAATTGACATGATGAACAGTGTTTACAGTTTACCAACGAATTTACTGACAGAATTACCAACGAATTTCGTCGGTAATTTCATTGGTAAAAATGACACGTCATCATGTTTTTTGCTTTGTTTTAATTTATTTTTTCACTGTAATTCCCTTGGTATATACCGATGGAATATTTCTATCAGTTAAAATCCCTCGAAAATTTTACTGACTGAAATATTCTATCAATATTTCCATTTGTTATTTATGATTTCTAGTAGTGATTTTAAAATAAATTAAAAATTTTTATTTTATTTTTAAATGTTTTTGAATCATTTTAATACATTAATATTAAAAATAATATTTTAAAAATAAAAAATATTATTTTAATATATTTTTAAATAAAAACTTTTTTCTTCCGGTGTATTTCTCCTTGTTAAAGTTCTTTTTCACGTAGAGCTGTTGTCACTGATAGACAAAATTTAATGCTCGTGAGCTCACCTGGCGAGCGTATGTCAGTTTTAGGACTTCAAGATTTGATAAATGAGATCCAACGACCTAAAATTTGGCGCACGTGATGATTAACACACCTCCTGTCACCTTGCTGCCATAAAATCATAAAGATGCCATTTGAATTTCAAATTAAAAATATATTTAGTATTGTGATAATTTTTATGGTTTTAATTTTAAAATAAAAAATTTATAAAAACTATTTTTAATTAAGATTGGTTTAGTATTTATATATATTTAGTTACATTTATAATTATAATTAAGGTTGAATAAAAAATAATTTAATATGTTTGGTTAAAAATGTTTTTCAAATCGAAGTAATAAAATAATGAAAAAAAATATATATATATATTAATATTGATAATTTTTAATTTGAATATTGTAAATTTAACTATTAATATTACTTTATTAAATGAATAATACTTTATATCAAATATTTTTTATTGTTCTATTAACATATCTACAATTTCATCACGTACGAAATTCATCCGATAAAAACTTCAATGTTCATAATTTTTTGAGGGTGCAATAAAATTAGATAAAATATCGTCAGATACAAAATTGAGATTTCTATCAAATTCTACAAATACTATGTCATTATGCAATTTCCTTTCAATTTATTTAATGTTTTTGAATAATATTAAATATTAATTTTTTGAGTAAAATATAATTAAAAAAATTGAAAAAAAATTTCACTGCTTGCACTGGTCAAGTGAATAGTACATAATGAATTAATTTACTCTGCATAGAAACGGCACTAAAAGGGAGAAGCAGAGTCATGCTGCTTTCGAGTAAACTGCAGCCAAAACATAAATTATAGGGAGTCCCACATATAAATTATAGTGAGTCCCACATGCAATAATAACGTTTTTTTATCTTACCAAACAATTTGTTTCTGTGATTTATTTTAAAAACAGAAGTAATAACAGAAACAAACACTCTAAATATGTTAAAATCCTTAGAAATGCTTTGTATTCCTGTTCGCTTCATGTTCTATGAGGATATATACCTTGGACTACATGATTCAGCCGATTTTCTTTCCTTTGAACGTCAATTCTTCTTCAATATCTTCGAAAAACTTAGCATTAATCACTTTTATTCTTCGTTCTATCAACAGTCTTTTTGTTCTTCTTCAGTTTTCAACAAATATGGACAAAAAAGATTATAATCAAAAACTGTCAAACAATATTTCTGGACTCCTGCAAGGAAACAATAATAAAATACTTAAATTTTTTTAAAAATATTTTTTAAAAATACTCCTATGTGTATATATCTCTATTGACAAAAACATATCAGAACACCCAGAAAATTTATAATATCACTACCAGAAAATTGATGAATACAAACAGAAACATCAACAAATTTTTTTCATCGATATTTTGCGGTGATATTTACCGAATGAATTTGTTTACCTCTAATTTCATCGGTAAACATTGATAGAAATATGTTGTTGATATATATCAAGGAAATCCCAATCAAAATAAAAGGAATAAAAAAAACCAAACAATACGATGACGTGTATGTTTAACTAACAAAATTTTAATCATATATATTTTTAATGAATTTGATGTTATTTATAAATATATTTAACTGACAACATTTTTTTTACAAGCTACAACTCTTGAACATGAGTCAAGCTCTATGGAGCTTTTTGTGGAGACACACGTGCAAAGTAAAGATTGCTAAAAAAAGGTGCAGCAGTTCATCGACAACCGAGCTCAATACCTTGTGGTACGTTGGTTTTCAACCATTTTTTTCTTAAGTTATTATTTTCTTAAATTTTATGACTTTATTTTTTATTTCCAGGAGACATATAACAGCCGGTTGAATAAGAGATATAATGATGATTCTTCGATCCATCCAAATTTCAATCCAAGTTTATGGTTGGAGGCAGTATCATCTAGTAGACCCGATATAAATTGAGTGTACGGAATCTCCAGTACTATGACCAGGAATTTATGGGCAACCCATAGTATTTCAACTATTGTGTGCTCACAATCGATACCAAGCACTCAGTCTTTAGAGTTCGTGGCCTTGTTAGATTAAGGAGTTCAAGAACATAGACCCATCTCAATGAAAAATATGATGAGCGACTCTCTACGGATTATGAAGAACTCCGCTGAATGTTTATGGATATTAGATCATAAGACTAAAATTATGAATCTCAATTCACAATAATTAATCCAATGTTAAATAATTAAATTAAAAAAAAAAAGATCGATCTAGAAAATGGATCCAAAGAAAAAAAAAGTAATTAAAATAATGGGGACAAAACTTGACAAAAAAATAAAATTAATTAAATTAAAAAAAGATCGATCTAGAAAATGGATCAAAAGAAAAAAAAAAAGTAATTAAAATAATGAGGACAAAACTTGACACAAAAATAAAATGATATAAAATGACGTATCAAAAAAATAAAAAAGCTCAATATTTAATAAATCAAATGTTGAAAGATGAAATTGAAAAATAAAATCAATGTAAAAAAATACAAATATCAATCAAAGTTAACAGCTCATACTCGTAACTGGGCCATGAAATATGGATCACAACACCGAAAATATTTATTACGAAGCTCACTTCTCAAACAATTCAATGTTAAAGGACCCAATTAAAAAAAAAACCAACTTAAAATAAGGATCCAAAGAAGAAAAGCAATTAAAAGAATAAGGATAAAATATGACATTAAAATAAAATGAACTAAAATGATGAGGGATAAAATTGAAAAACTACTTCAATTAAGAAAATAATATTAAAAAAACAAAAATCAAACAAATAAGAACCATATTTGATATAAAAATCAAATAAAACTAGGTGATAAGGGATGAAAAAAAAAGAACTAATTATAAAACGTATCCAAAACAAATAAAGAGCAATCAAAAGAATAAGGAATACAATTGAAATAAAAACATAAAAGAGAAGAAGAAAAAAGTTTTATCATCGTCAAACCACTATTCATAATGTCACACACACCACCTTGTTGGATGCGTCGCCACTTAACCCTTCAGATGATGTGGTGGTTGGACATGCTTGGTCATCACCTAATGGATATATGCCTTTTCACATACCAACCACCTTTAAGAAAAAATAATATTTATATTTGTTAAAATTTAAAAATACCCCTTAGCGAGCATAATAATAAGAAAAAAAAAACTTAAGGAAAAGATGAAAAATCCCCTTAACATCTATTTAATAATTTTGTAATTAAAAATAATTAAATCATTTTATTGTACTTATAATAACAAAAAGACTAAAAATTCCTTGAAGGGCAGTTTTATATTTTTTTGTATTTAAGGGTAAATAAGTTAATTTTATTATGAAGAAAAATGTGTAAACGTCAATTTATCCTTAATCAATTTGTTAATGACTAATGAACTAAGAGAAAAAAAGTTCTTGTTGTCCCCAAAGCAAGTTAATAGGTTTTGTTTGAAAATGATAAATTAGTCATTTCATTATGTGAATCTATAATGAAAGGACCCCGGGGATAAACAGAGAAAAACCAGAAGACGAACAAAAATGAGGACAGGGGACGACGAGCGGAAGACGAGTAACTCAGGGGGCACCACCTTCCCCCCTTCCCACTGAACTCACAGACGAAGAAAAAAAAGGGAACCGGCAGGAGAGATAGAGAGCGACCGAGAACGGAGAAAAACAAAGAGGCAGGAAAGCTAAAACAGAGGAGAGGAAGCAGTGTTGGTGGAACAGCCCTTCTACACCGCCATCTTCGTTTAAAAGCAGCAGATTCCAGGAACAGACGAAGAAGGAGAAGAGAAGGAGAGAATGGGAGAGAGAGGACTGATAGACAAGAAACCAGGAGGGAGAAGACATTGTCCGGCCAGAGCTAACCGGTCGTCACCTTCATCTTCGCCTTCACCCTGCAGCTGCACCACCCCAGCAGCTCTTCCACGCCGTGAACATCCAACAGTCCTCCATTGAAGCAGCCGTCTCCCTCAGCCTTGCCAGGTAAGTTCTTCAGCTTTCCTTCTTTTGGTAATTAATTACCCTGCTACTGTTACAGTGGCCAGCACGGTCACTCGTTTGGACCAGTGACCCAATCTTTTTTTTTAGACCATGCAACATAAATAAAAAAAATTATTTCTTCTAATATAGAATTTTACGGATTTATTTACTAGCGCCAGAGTCAGGAATACCGTACTTTTTTTGGGTTGCTCTATATTTACTAACGTCAGAGTTAGAAATATTCATAGGTGAATATTCACTGACACCAGAGTTAAGAATAATAATACTGATTTAAATTATTTTAATACTGTACTTTTTTTGGGTTGCTCTATATTTACTAACGTCAGAGTTAGAAATATTCATAGGTGAATATTCACTGACACCAGAGTTAAGAATAATAATACTGATTTAAATTATTTTATTTTTATACTACTTAATATTTATCAATGCTAGAGTTGAAAGTATCCGTAGTTGAATATTTACTGATGCCAGAGTCGGGAATATTATAAGCGGATTATCATAGCATAAACTAATAAACATTTAGCAATTTAAGACAAAACTAGAAATACAATCTACCTCACGCGCAGAACATTTAAGGAGTGATAATATCTTTCCTTTTACGTAACTAGTCCCGAGCCATAGAATCTCTGTTGACCAGTTAAGATTCCTAGTGATTGTAATACAAGGTAACGACTCCTTAGATAAGACATTTTCCCTACAAAAATAAGATGCCAAATATCTATTTTTTATATAATAAAAAAAAATTAAGACCGCCGCCGCGTTGTTGGATGCAACAAACATGTCAACATTCATATAAAAGTTCCCACAACTTGGAAACTATGCATTCTTATAAAAGTTTTAAGAATTTAGAATTTCAATTTATGTAGGTTGGATTTGTAAAATTCTTATTCTTTATTTTCATTTACGTTAGATTTTAACTTGTGTTGGTATAAATATTGTGATAAGAAGCAAAACATGTAAATAAATGAAATTATACAATGCTAAAAAGTTGTTTCAATTTGATATTAATTAGTATTTATAATCGAACCTCCGACTAAAACTGGACAAGAGTAATTAATTGTACTATTACTAATTTTAAAACTCAAGTAAAAAAATAATATTTAATTTGCTTTTAAATATATGAAGTTTAATAGTAATTCAAATTATAAATCAAATATATATATATATATATATTATTTGTTTTATCCACCATCAACAAAAACAAGATAAAAAAAAATAGTTACCATGTTTTGGATACCACTACCAATTATATATAATTTTGTCTTTGTTTCCTCTTCTTTGCTCCAATTATCTTATCTTTTATATTCTGGTAATATACCGAACACTATTTAATTTATGTGTTTATCAACTAACCCCTCTAAATTTAGTCCATAAAACAATGATACTCATTCTTGTATTGGGCATTAGAGCATAGTCATTAGACCTGATCTGATGACTAACATGAAAAAAATTTAAATTATAGAATTCATATGTGAGTCATCGGGTTAATTAAAACGACATTATTTTTTTCATTTTTTTTAGTGTTCAGCTAGCTGAATCAATCAAGTTTTATTATATCAACTTATTATTTAATTCAAGTATAAATCCACCCCAAATATAGACAACTCTTATAATGATGTGGCTCAAGATGCAGTAAATTGTGTCCTATATTGTTTTTAAAACACTGTTAGTGTGTTTATTAGCATTAATGCATAGTTATAAGATAGTTTAGAGGTCGGGTCATAAGTTGAGAGGTCAATCTAAGAGATGACGAGTTAATTTAAATTTATTTTTTTGAAAACTTTTTTATCTAAAACTTCAAAGATTTTTAAAAAATAACATTATTTTAGGAAGAAAAAAACATTGATTGAGTTTTCCTGGAGTTTTAATCCGTTTATATGGATTTGATCAAGTTAGCAATCTAGACTCCAATCCATTCAAAAACAAATTTGGCATGAGTTAGACCCCCGATTGAGTCATCGAATTCACTAGTTGGGCTAGTATAACCATGCTTTAATGGCGCTATGTTTTGTAATTTCATCCCAAGAGTTGAAAATAAAGCTTGTTCATCACGTATGATGATCATCCGCTGCGAAGAGTTTTTCTTTGGGGAAAAATGGATTGTTCAGCAAAACAATGATGCATGAAACTTAATATAAAATTATACATAAATCATCCAAACATTAAAACGAATTAATTGACATCATGCTCTCTGTTCTGTTTTACATGAAAAACCTATCCAGGAAAACCATTCAAATAAGACTCTGAAAAAAACAAAAAAAAGACATGATTCAATATGAAGAAATGAATCTACACATGCTCTTCCCCAAATTCGGATATACCTTTATTACCATAATGATACAGAACGTGTGGTAACAAAAGACTATAAGAATTACTTACCTATGACATAATATTCATCGATCGCCCTCCGCACCAATTTCATCTCTACAGCTCCGAGTCCTTGATGATCTCTCCCGAGTAGGTATCCCGCGAAAAGATGTTACTCTCAAGTCTGATCCACCATCTTTCTCTATTTGATCACCGCCACGTACCATGTTTTCCTCCATAGGCGGAGCTGAAGGTTCGGCACCACTGTTCATGGCCTTCTCCCCGGCTGGCTGGATCATAGGCTCGGCGGCGGTTCGACATATGGGACATGTTGAATGTGACCCAAGCCACATATCAATACACTCTACATGAAACGTGTGTTTACAATTTGGTAACACCCTAACCGTGTCACCTTCCACTATCGTACCCAAGCAAATCGAACACTCCACAGGTTCACCGTGATCAGTCTGGTCAGCTAGCTTATATGTGACAAAGGAAGTGAGGATATGACCAAAGGATCAAGCCCTCGCTTGGGTGACTCAATAGATTCTTCTATATCCGGTGTGGTTTGCCTTCCTAGACCTTGAAAGAATAAGGCATGGCGTCTCCTTTGCTGGCTAAGAAGCCGATGTCTAGAGTAAAGATGGAGAAGAACTAACAGCAACACAAAGCCGAAAGAACACAAGAACATGGCAAGCATGATCTTCTGGTTGACACCTTTCTTGTGATCATCATCATCAGAACCACCCATAGTTACTTTAATTGACGAAAGGGATGTTGATCAAGTTCTTGTTTTTCTTGATTTCTGATCAATTTTTGGTGTGTAAAGAAGGTGTTCACATTTTAAAGCTATGCTAATTTCAATAACAGAGTATGTTCGGTGAGGCTTTGGAAGATGTTGTTGGAGTAGGAAATTTTTGCACCCGAACCTTGACTCTTCAGGATGCGGTCATGATCTCTTAGCACTATATAACGATTATTTATATTGGTATGAGGATTAAATGTCAAGATATTACCATTTGCGCAAGTAAAGAAAGATGGGAGGAAAATTCAAGTGTCTTTACTTGGAAAAGACAACCTGGTACCAGAGAAATGAGGGACGTGCTCCTTGGTGATTGGACAAGATCTCACAAATAACAAGTTTTAGGAAGGTTCCGCATGGAAGAAACGCAACGGCACCTGGAGTAATTCACTGACTCCATGACAATGGGTTTCTAGATTATCATTGGGGAAATAATTGTTTTAGAAATGAAGAGTTCATATGTGATGAATAAAATAAAAGTTCACTATTTTTTAATGATTATTCAGTATTCAGTAATGTGCTTTTTCAAAAGGTTAATTATAAAAAATTGATCTTACTCTCATAAAAGAATCGATACTGACATAGTTGGCCCAAAACAAATGTAAAAAAAGAAAAGATTTCTCGAATTACAACTTTCCCATAAGAAAAAAAAAAACATTTATAAATTGTGTTATAATTTCTAGTCGAGTAAGCATATTCCCAACATCTTTTGATATTGAGAAACCATTGCTGCGATGGGATTTACAAATCGGCAACAAATAACAAAATTAGAGATGCTGTTGAAATTTGGAAACCAAAGTAATATAATAAGGTTGTCTTGGGAGTGTAATATGTTTTCCAAAGTATTTTTTATTTAAAAATATATTAAAATAATATTATTTTTTTATTAAAATTAATTTTTGATATAAACATAACAAAACAATTTAAAAACACTAAAAAAATAAATTTTAAAAAAAATAAAACAATATCAACCAAAATTTCAAACAATCACTGTATTAAAGTAGCTGGTTGCGTTGGCCTTGAAATTTCTTAGTCCAAGGTGCACGTTTTTCTCCTCTTTACGTAATCTATTACCTTATCATCTACTTTTTGAGTTATTTTAACTACCACAAAACCTCCTTGAGTTTTTAGTCAATGGACCATCAATCTCTAAAAGCCCACTTTCACTTGATGTGGGGACGGGGAACAAGAATTATTCACCAAATTTGAATTCACCAATAAATTCTTCGTTATTTCGTGCGTTTCATTTAAATTACAAGGAACTTTCTCAAGCAAACATCGGTTACGTATTTTATATTTTGAGAATTAAGTTTTACTTTGAAATGATGTTAAGAATTGAGAAGTTGGGAAGATATTTATTTGTTTATTTGTTATATTTGAATTCCATAATCTCCAAATAAAGTATTGAATATTTTGATTGGTCCTCTATAGTTTTGATTTATTTATTTTTAAAGTATATATGTGGTACTTAGATTGGGACCTCTTTTATTAAATCCCAATTGAAACATTTGATTATATGAGATCTTCATATTAATCTAGAAGAAAAACATCATTGGATTTGAGTGTTTTAAATCTTATAAATTTTACATTGAAAACTAAAACCTAGCTATTTGATTTGAGTGTCGATATAATTTTCTATATTTGTATATGTTATTGTTTTGGCTAAAAATATTATTTTAATATTATAGAGTTTTAATGATGATTCTTAATCTAAATTTTTATCCACTAGAAATAAAACAAAAATACAAGTGTAAATCAAAACGATCAAAAATTAATTAAATAGGTTTTTTTAGCCCAAATATTAGCAATATATTAGCTTCAAATCATTGATTATGATTTATCCTATTTAGGTTCAGGCTCTACATATCAACTTTTTCTGAGCTTTTATCCTTTGAATCAGAGGTAACCTTTTGTGTCATGAACATTAAAAAGATAGTTTAGAAGAAGCCCTCCCTTCTATAGTTATTAAACCCTATCCAGGATTGATTCAGGACCGGATCTCAAGTTTTATACATCAATCTGGAAAATAATTTTGAAAATATATTTAAATTTTTAATATTTTATATGAAAAGTTTTTTAAAAAATTCATATGAATATAGACTATACATGTTGTAAATAATAAAATTTAAAAGAATATTTTTAAAAAATAATTATCTCATATTGAAAAGATATTATGTTATACTTTTAAGTTGAAGTATTTAAACCAAAAATTTTATTTATCTCATATTAAAAAAACATAACTTTTTTTCTTGTGAATATAAATTATATATACTAAAGAGCTTCAAATCTCACATTAAAAAAAATAATATATTATCCTTTTAAGTTGAAATATTTAAACCAAAAAGTTTTTTATTTCACATTGAAAAAACATAACTTTTTTCTTGTAAATATATAGTATATATACGAAATAACTTTAAATCCCACATTGAAAAAATAATTTTTTTTTTGTGAATATAAAAGTATATATAGTAATAAGTTTCAAATCCCACATTAAAAAAAGGTAATTTTTTTTTCTTGTGAACATAGAATATATATACAAAACGATTTTAAATTCCATATTAAAAAAATAACTTTTTTTCCTTGAAAACATAAAATATATAAACTAAAAAGTTTCAAATCTCACATTAAAAAAATAAAATATTTTTCTATAAATATTAGTAAACTTTAAAAAGTATTAATAATTAACTATAAAAATATATATATAAAAAAAATCATATTTAAAAAAAATTAATACCAAGTCTTGTCAAAGTTTAACTAGGTTATTGTTCCATCAAATCAATCAGGTACGAATTAATCCACCAGACCAATGCAGATTTAATAACTATGCTCCCTACAATAGAAAAAAGCATAGAATCTAAAAAGAACTTGGGGGAACGGAGAGAGGAAACATTTATACTATGAATTTGAAAATTAGAATCCTTTTAACATATTGGTCCCGTAGCTCAGTTGGTTAGAGCGTTGGTCTTATGAGCCGAAGGTCGCGGGTTCGAGCCCCGCCGGGACCACCATTAGTATAAATCACAATTTGCGTTTTCTCCTTTCTTTTTTTTTTCCTGACCAGTCGGCGGCTCACAAACAGTAACCCTAACTCCTAACCACAGCACCCTCCAACCCACCACCAGCTCACAAATAATGAAACACATAAATAGTTGTTTTATCTTTAAATTATATTAATGAAGTGTAAAGCTAAAACGTGGGAACTTTTCATTGTTTATTAACTTATTATTCATCTTCTCATACTTCATTATGAATTTTAGCAATGAAAAATTTTCAATTTAATTCTCAAATTTATTTATTTATTGCATAATTCAGCTTTTTTAGGGGTGAAAATTGAATTACAAAAAATGTGACTAAAGTGATAAAATCAGGTCAAATAAGTGGCAGGTATTTAATTTGATTAAAAAATCATATTTGTCCCTCATTTGTTTTTTAAGAAATTAGATTATTTGATCCCAATAATTTTTTTAAAAAAATTGGTACCAAAACTTCAATTTCCATTTTTTCAGCTTTTTTTTTCGACGAGAAATGGGGTTACTAGATTTCATCTTAGAGAGAGAAAGTTGTCATTGAAAAATATATAGGCCACCAAAATCTACACTTTTTGTGTCAAAATGTTTCATATAACGAGAGAGTTCAAATTATGTGTTTTTCTTACCTTGAAAATACCTATAAAAACATATTTCAATTCGAGAAACACAACTATAATTTTCATGTCATTAAGATAAAAAAAATTCAATATATATGGAAATTGCAAGTTACTTGAGAAAAATATTTGCAAAAAAATCACCAAACGAAGGTTCTTCTTCCTTATAAGTGATGCAATTTTATTTTATTTTTCTAATTAGTAACCACATTATAACAACACATTTCAATTAATTAATAAGTCAGTCATAAGTTCTCCTCCTCTACTTTCTTCCCCTCCAGTGGCTTGTCATCTTAAATCTGTTTTCTCTCTCTCTCCCTTTTTTTTCCTTCCACTGCACCCTCCTCCACATTTAAGGCCATTAATATCACCCTAATAGGTATAGTTTTAAGAAAATTTGCATTTTCCCTAAATTTTATGTTCAAGAACTCTAAATCTGAATTCAAGAAAATTATGAAACTTCCAATAAAATTAAAGTTAATTTCATAGAAATTAGAACTCCTTGCATGTAGCTAGCCACTCTTCCCCTTCTCTTCACAATTCCCACATTTGATTTCTTGCAATTTCTCTTGTATAATGATGTTCTTCTCCTTTAGACTTATCTAGGATTTGAAATGTGTTAAGCCTTGGTATTTTTCCCTCTCATTTTGCTTGAATAAAATCTAAAAGTCCCCTCCTTCTTTAATGTTTTTTAGCCAGTTTTTGAAAGAGAGAAGGAATGGGATATTTAGAGTCTTATTTCTTCTTAATTTTATTTTGGTCTTATCTTTCTCCCTTTTCTCAATTAAACCTTTTTTTTTTCTTCAAAACTAATAAAGTTTATTATGATTATTATTATTTTCTATAGTTACATTATTTTTGTATTATAAAAATATTTAAATTATTATAAAAATTATTATATTTAAAGTTGTGTACTTTCCTGCATATCAAACATTAACAAATTCAATATCTTTTACACATAGAGTGCTAAGGGCATTATCCTCAAGGGATTGATGCAACCTCCTTCTCCCTTGAGGCTCACTAGTAATGGTGGGAAAGGACTTCTTCTACGGGGAGAATTATTCTCTCCATGTATGAGGTTGATGTTGGGGCTCTATCCCCTCTAATTCAAGGCTCAGTCTAATGGACTTTTGTTTCTTAATGGTTCTATTAGTCTTATAAAACTTGAACTCCTTCTTAGAGACAATGATACCCATTATTCAAGAGACAAATCTAACTCTTCTTTTGTCTTTTTTTTTTCTTAAAGTACAAAAAGCAAAAAAAAAAAACTTACAGTTAAAAATACCTAGAATAAGGTTTTCTTCTTGGATCAGAACAAAACTAGTATAGGTTTTACAACAAAGTAGTTTTTTAGAAATTACATAAAGTAAAAAAAAAAAAAAGATAGAAACAAGAACAACTAGGGTTATAAAGGAAACATCTTTTCACTCTCACCATTAGATGAATGACTTTTCAAGTCTTCTCAAATCTTTAAAAGTCCATTTAATTGATCCATTGAAAGCACATTGATGTTATGTTTCCTAAGGTACACCTCTTTTTAAAAGATAGGACAACTGATCATTTCCTTCAAATAAGGACAAGACACATAGCCACAAAGACAAATCTCATAAGAAAGGTAAAAAGGCTCTCATTAATGGGACAAACAACTCTTAGGTAAAAAAACTTTCTTTAAGGCTACTAACCTTTCAAAATCTTCGTATGATAAATACACAAAGATTTAGGGGGGGTATTGATGGATCAACGTGTTTGTGCTAAGCTCAAGTTCATATGGATCTGACAATCTGCTAGACCCAACATCCATAAGCTTAATATCTCACTAAGCCTAGATCAATGTAAAATTGATAATCTTTATAGACCCTCATTGGGTCACAAGATTCAGATTGTTTTATCATGACTTTTAACATAGAAAGTTAAGGTCAAATATATTCATATCTCTATATCCCTAAGTGTATTAAAGTATTCAAAATGACTTGATATTTATCCCTTATTAATGATGTGTAAGAGATATTTTATTCATCTTTAATGTTATGAGGGTAAGATGACATTTCAACCCCTCCTCCATAAGAAAAAAAGATGATAAGATTCATGGACTATAAAAATACTATGAATCTCTTATATATATATAAGAGGTTTTTAATCTCCATTCTTTATTACATATTTATTTTCAAAGTCTCTCTCTAAAATATATTTGTTTTTTTTGTTTTTTCTCTAAAAATGATATTTACTTAAATATAATAAAATCTTTAAATTCACTAAAAGAATTTTTTGTAGGTACCAGTCACCGGCTACCTTGACTTAACAAATACCAAACACCAATGACTAGTCACTTCGGCTAGAGAGAATGGATTAGATTGTTAGAACCAAGAGATTAATTGATTATCCAAGACACAAGTCTTGCCCCCAAGATACTTGAATTTTTTGAGACATTATCACTATGGTTTCGAAGTCTTTTCTTTTATAACTAGAAGATTCATTTGATATTTTTTTAATTTTTAAAAATCAAATTTGAAAATAGGAACAATTTTTTTTCTAAACATAAGAAACTAGCAACAATTGTCAAACATTATCAAAACGCAAAGGTTGATTATTGGTTTTTCTTGTTTTTAATAAAAACAACTTAAAATAGATAAGTTTTCTATTTTAGAAAAAAATATTAAAAAATTAAAAAAAAATAACAACCGTAGATAATACCAAACATTCTCTAAACTTTTGAAGTTCATTTAATTAACTTGTTATTTTGTTTAGAGTCTAAAAAATTATAGCAATTAAATTAATTGAAAATATAAAGTTTGATTTAAACATGGTTATTAGATCTAGTGACTATAAATTATTATAGTTTTAAAACTCAACTCGAGAGTTGATCTGGATTACAAGTTAGAAGAGTAGACAAAAAAAAATTAAAATAACATATTTTTAACAAAAAATTAAAAAAAAATCAACTAATTGATGGCCGGGTTATGACTGGGTTAATGGGGTCCCAAGGCCAACCTTGGTTTTAACAAAGAGGTGGGTTTTTTTTTTTTTTTTGGGACAGGTTCAAACCCTAGTTTAACCGAGTCGATAGCCAGCTAGTCCAAGTTTTAAAACAATCAAAACAACAAAATTTAATTTTTAAAATCAATAGAATTTGAAAAAAAAATAAAAATTTAAGAGGCAATTAAATAACCATCTACCATTTTATCAAACCTTGTCATGGTTTGTTCACCTGCCACTGCTAGCCTTCTATTGTTGAATTATTCAAACCCAAAAAAACACAGCAGCCAACATTACACCACCCACATAGGACAAACAACATGGTAGTTGTTGAATCCTTGATTGGACAAAGGGATTTTATGCTATTGTTTCTATTTACAAATTTGTCAAATATTTGCTGGTGAACGTTTTTGGATAGGAAAATAAAAAATGCTGGCCATGGGGCCATAGGAATCCATATTTCATCACCCACTTTTATTCTTGCTTTTTCTTTTTCTTTTTCTTTTTCTTTTTCAGGGCTTTGCTTCTTCTTTACTACAAGTACTATTGTCGCCACCACCTTTGTTTTCCCACGAAAACTTGACTGCCCATTTCCATACAGTACTGGCTTCTCAGGTATGCCTTACATGCCAAGATTTTATGTTTGTGTTTTCTCTTTCTGAAACAACTCTTCTTTGGGCTTTGACTTTTAGATTGACCAATGTGATTTGAGAATTCCATTTGTTGACAATGAAAGATGGGGTGAGATCTGGATGTTGTAGTTTATGTTGAACTCATTTGTCTCAATCAGATTTGTTTTGAATCTAGTTGTTGCTTAATGTGATTAACAATTAAAAACTAATGAGTTTGTTGTTGAAGAGAGGGATTGTTTCTGGGATTCTACTTCTTTGTTGGTTGGGAGAGAAGAGGAATTGAATGTTTGTTGCAAGGTGATGAGATGGACTAAGCTATAATATTTTGGAAATCTGCAGTTAGTTTCCATGATCAATTGGTTGTTTAACTATATGAACTCAAATTTCCTTTTCAGAGGTAGAACAGTCAGTCAGATGCTAACATTTTCAATACTGCAGTATTTTATACAATTTTGTTTCCTTTATTGTTTTTTATGGCTTTGTATGTCTCCCAGTTCAGTTTCACTCATGAGTGTATATTTGGTTAACCAAGAAACGGATGTTTTGAATGCTATGTAACTTCTGCAAAATGTACAAAATGCTGATGCTGTTTATATTTTACCGCCAGGTTTATGTTAAGTTGGAAGCAGACATCTGACTTCTACAATGGGTTCTGGAGATTGGTTTAAGACAATAATTAGCATAAAGAAAGTGAAGGATGACAGCTCAAAACAAGCAAAGGTATTGAATCATCCAAAGTTAATCTGCTGTAAATATATTTTGCTCCTTATTTATATTTTCATATTGAATCCAGATTCCTTACTCTATTGAGGTTTATTGTAATCTGGCCATTCAATTCTTTAATTGTAAACAACTGCTGATTCAAGATTATTTCAAGGCAGATATGGTCATTGTTGGAATTGTTGTTGTTAGGATGATGGCAAATAAGTTTTTTCTGTCTTGATCTATTAGATGTTACCACATCTGTTCCTGCAATCTGAACAGGGGTCTTCAACTTCTGCAAAATCAAATGGCTTCAAATGGAAGAACAAGCTTCAAAAAGAATCTGCAAGCTTTGCAAATGGTTCCAACAGGGCCAATCCCAGATTTCCTGACATGCCAGTTGAGGATTTGGCTGCCACTCGGATTCAAACGGCATTCAGGGCTTACAGGGTATGTCCATTGTCTGTACTACATGTGCAACCCATGGATATGCATATAAATGGAGAGAGATGCACATATGAATGTGGAATTGTTCATTAAATCATTCCCTGATGATGCAGGCTAGGAAAACTCTTCGCTGTTTGAAAGGTAAAGTGAGATTACAGATCATCACCCAGAATTATTCTTTCAAAAAGCAAGCTGCAACTACTTTGAACTACCTTCACTCATGGAGCCAAACACAGGCCCAGATTAGAACCCGTAGACTCTTTATGGTTACCGAAGGCCAGTTAAGGCAGAAGAAATTAGAGAATCAACTAAAACTTGAGGCAAAGCTTCATGATCTGGAGGTTAGAAAAAAAACATTAATGTGTATATTGTCAATCAAACTAAAACTGATTTTCTTTCACATCGATGTAGAGTTGATGGATGTTGTAGTTATGTAGGTCCTTTTGTTTTCCATAAGGGAAGGCTCATGTAGAACTATTATATGAAGTCGCATTTGTGGAACTTTGGGTCTTTTAAGACTTGCCACACTTTGCAGTTTTGAGATTGTTCATATGTCTACAATGTAACAGTCATGTGCGTCCTGTTGAGTGTAAAAAAATAATATTGAAGGTCACTTAATTTCTCTTTTATTAGGAATCGAATGTTCAAACTTTATTTGCTGGCTTTATTGTGTTGATGTCCATAAATTATTCTACGCTCCACTTACCATACGAGGCCATATTTCTCAAAGAGTACTAGTTGAAACGAATGACAGGTTGAATGGAGTGGTGGCTCTGAAACAATGGAGAAAATTCTTGCAAGAATACATCAGAGGGAAGAAGCAGCAGTTAAGCGGGAACGAGCAATGGCATATGCCTTCTCTCATCAGGTATTTCAAATTCTGAAGTGTTAATTTTTCATTATAGTATTCTGGAAGGGACAAAAACAAAATGGAAATCACCATAAAAACCCCATGAAATACAGTGGAGGGCCAGCTACGGTCATGACCTTGGGGTGGTTAATTATGAACTTGGGAAAGCTAATTGGGGCTGGAGTTGGAAGGAACGTTGGATTGCTGCTCGACCATGGGAAAGCCGTGTCGCCGCCATGTCTGTTAGTCCAAAGAAAATGAAGAGCAGGCAGGCTAATAAGGTTGACGAAACGACAAAGTTGCCAACCAGAAAAACACCAGTTTCATCTAAACCATCATTATTTAACGGGAAAGGAACTCCAACGGCGCAGAGATTATCTTACCCGCCAGCTGAAAAAAGGGTTTCACTTGACGGAAGCATTAAATCTGATGCAGCAAACAATAAACGTGAACAGTTGGTATCTTAATGCGAAGCAAAAGTGTAGATCGGAAGGGGTTATTCTATTTTCGGCCATTTTTGTTTCAGATAAGAAAACTCATTACTGATGTTTTATATAGGGGGAGTGATGTGATAGGGAAATGCTTTTGCTTAGAGCACAGAAACTGTAGATCAGGCCTGCATTTGTGAATGACAATTATCATTCTTCTTCATCTTTTTTGTTCTCCTTGATGTGTTTTTACTTTCTCGATTTTGAAAGTTCATACGTGTTTGTGGTGTAAATAGACAGAATTTTCTTGGTGGTGAATCCATGATGTATTTTTAGAATTCTTATCATTCTTCAGTTGCTCTGTAAAGCTCCTCACCGTTAGCTATTGTCAATTTTTGAAAATCCTTGTGCTGCGAGAAACCTTTGCATCTTTCATTGCAGTTCATTTTCGCTACATTACCGGCGCAATTCATTCTTATAGTTGGATGACTGGTTTTGTTGTTGATAAAGAACCATCTCAACCTAAAAGTTTAAGCTTTTAAATGAGGTCTTAAAATATAATTTATATTATTCTCTAACACACCCCCTTAAATAAAAGCTCTTTGGACTTGAAACTTGCACAAATTTATTTTACCATGTTTTTAATTTTTATCAAATAAATGAAGATGATGAGATTTGAACTCGTAACCACTTAATCAGCAAGGTTTTGATACCATGATGAAAAATCATCTCAACCTAAAAATTTAAATTTTTAGGTAAGGTTCTAGAATATGATTTATATCATTCTCTAATAGTTCTATCATGAATAAAAGTTGTCAATAAGCTCATCTGTTTGGTTTGAAAAGTTGCCCGAGGTTCTGCATATTACATTCTTTCACAAGCGCCAAGATTCTTTGTCAGCAGTTTTATTTCCAGTTAAGAAGATGAAGAATCCTCAACTTGGTAACAACATAGAAGCACATTGCTTGGACTGGTGCCTTGGTAAACAAGTCCAGCTAGTATTATGGCGTGCATAGCACTGGTGTGTTTTGATTTTCAGCAGTAGAGGATAGGCTGATATGGGGCAATAATTCTTTCATTTATGGTGCTGGATCGGTAACAAGAAAAAGGAAATTCACTCGGTTTTGGTGGTTCATGAGATTTATGATTGCACCCTTTTGCTGGCTTCTTGAAAAAATTTAGGCCACCTTCCTTACCGGCCTCAGTTTTAGCTTTATAGCTTTCACCAATTCAAAGATTTATAATAATGGTTGTTTTTCGATGTTTTTTTAATTTTTATAAGAATTCAAATTGATTACTATTGAGAATAAAATGACATCAATAAAGTGAATAAACCAGTTATTTTAATTTGTAGAGGATAAAGTATTGTTTAAAATTTTAAATTAAACTTAAAAAAAAAATTACATCAATAAGTTAGGCTGTTTCCAACAATTTAACCTATTGAATTACACTGTTGAAAATAATATAATCTATGTGGTTGTGTTATTCCCAATAAAACAAGTCATTAAGCATGTTATTTTCCAAAAAAAATAAACTTTTTAGACTATGCTTCTCAGGAAAAAGATTGAAAATGTTATTTTGAAAAAAAAATAAAAAAATTAAAAGATTTTTTTAAAAAATACTTTTTATAAAAATTCAAGAGAATAAGTTATTACAACATTAAAATACAAAAATTAATTATTATTGTTGTTGTTTTTATTGTTAAAAGAGAAATATTTTTTTATCTTGATATATAATAAAGTGAGTTCTCAATCAATCCTTATATCTCTAATTTTTCAATTTAATTTTTAAATAAATAATATTTTATTAATAAGTCCTTACATATACACACACTTTTTATCCAAACAAATTCAAAAGTTATATGACTTGTAAATAATGTATTTTGATATAAAAAATGTCCATCTTTCTATTTTAAATATTGCCTCCAATAAGTTCTTCCGTATATATAATTGTACTTATTATGTTTTTAAGATAAAACAATATTGCCAATTTAATTGTACTTATTATCTTAAGTCATAATAAAACATGTTTGTCTCATGTTTCTAAGATACCATAGATATTTGTTTTTCTATAAAAACAATTAGCTAAAATTGTGATATTTCATTCAAATTAACTGAAAATTTTCAAGTGAATTACATATGATTTTTTATATAAACTACAAAAACTAAAGACATAATTGATATAATTATCTATATAAAAACTTACTGAAAATAATATTTACAATATAAGACAATGGGTGTTTTTGTTTTTGCGATATGGCCACATTTTTTAAAATATTTAATTTTTTTATTTTAAATTAATATGTTTTTTAGATTGTTTTGATATTATGATATTAAAAATAAAATTTTTAAAAAAATTAGTTTGATGCATTTTCAATTAAAAATATTTTAAAAAGCTACTACTATAATATACACTAAACTGAAAATATATATATTTTTTATTTTTTCATATAAATATAAGAATAATCAAGACATTGTTCTTTGTTTTTTGGTTTAGAATTTCTATACCTATCATGATAAGTTTAATAAAAGAACAACAAATTTCTAATAAAAAAAAGTATTGTTCATCAAAATAAAAAAAAAATAACCAAAATAATATTTTTTTTCTAAAGAAACAATTTTTGTCTTAAATTTATATTATATGAATTCTTTAAATTGCCTTAATTTTGTATTTAAAAAAACCATGATGTTGATAAAAAAAAAATCATGTTTTTGGTCAATAATAAAATGTATAATTAAGAGGGTAAAATTTTAACTAAATAAATACATTTTTAATTTTATAATTTCAATAATGAAAACTTTTGTAAAATGGCTTCAATATTTGTTCCAAATCAAAATTATTTGTTTTGCATTTTTTTTTTGTGGTGACACTGGATTTTTTTAAAAAAAAATTAATTTTTTTTGTAGTTTTATATATGTATTAATATAAAAATAATTTTTTTTAAAATATAATTTTAATATATTAAAAAAATATTTTAAAAAACTCCATAATATAAACATTACTAGTTAGATGACCCGCGTAATGCTGCGGGTCAATTGTTTTTTTTTTTTTGTATAAAAAATATCAAAAAAGCTAAGATCTAAAAATATTAGGTTTTTCTGTAAAGTTATATCCAAGAGTTTTGGGTTTGACTACAACACCTGATCTAAGAGTAATATTTATAATATTAATAATAATATAAAACTTGCATGATCCAAGTTTAAGTGGGGTTGACTACAATATCAAATCCAATAGCCTTGGATGTGGGTTTGGCTGTAAGGTCATATCATAAAAGTATGATAATTAAATAGATTAACTAAAAAGAAAAAAACATAGAAAAAAAAAACCAACATGAAGAAAATAACTAATGAAGAAAAAAAAATCTAAATTAATTGGGTTAAACCTTCAAACCAGGTTAACCCGTCAAACATTGGATTCATGTCGTAAAAGTTTGATAACTAAATAGAAAAAAAAAATTTATGGGTTAACCCATAATTAACTGGGTTAACTTGTTAAACCTGGGATCCGTGTCATAAAAGTTTGATAACTAAATAAAAAAAAAATTTAACATTAACAAACTAAAATAAATGAAAACAATTAATTAAAAAGAAAAAAAATTAAAACAAACAAAAGGCATTGGTTTTCACTATGGACTGCACTTTGAGTCCACAGTCAATGGCATAAAAAGGCAACAAAGTAAAAGGAAAAAAAAACTAACTAGATTAAAAGAAAAACAATCAATAGGAAGAAAAAAACTAATGAAGAAAAACAAAAAAAAATCTAAATTAACTGGGTAACCCGTCAAACCTGAGATCCGTGTCATGAAAGTCTGATAACTAAATAGAAATAATTTTAATATCAACAAACTAGATTAAAAAAACATTTAGTTAAAAAGGGAAAAACAAAGAAGAAAAAACATATACAGAGAAAAAAAACTAATGAAAAAAAAATCTGAATTAACTGAGCTAACTTGTCAAACATGAGATCTATGTCATGAAAGTCTTATAACTAAATAGAAAAAATTTAACATAAACAAACTAAATTTAAAAAAATTAAAAAGTAAAAAAAAAAAAACAAAACGCATCAGCCTTTTCATTGTGGACTGCATTGTGCAGTCCAGAGTCAAAGACATAAAAATGACAAAAAAACTAAAAGAAAAAAAAACTAAAGGCATTAATCGATAACTAAATAGAAAAAATTTAATATTAATGAATTAAATTAAACAAAAAATATTAATTAAAAAGAAAAAGAAAAGAAAAAAAAAAGCTATAAGAAGAAAAAAACTAATGAAAAAAAAGGAAAAAAAAATTTAAATTAACTGGTTTAACTCTTCAAATCAGGTTAACCCATCAAACCTAGGATTCACGTCAAGAAAGTTTGATAATTAAATAGAAAAAAAAATTAACGGGTTAACCCATAATTAACTTGGTTAAACAGGTTAACTCGTCAAATTCAGGATATATGTCATGAAAGTCTGATAACTAAATAGAAAGAAATTTAACATTAACAAACTAAACTAAACTAAACAAAAAAAATTAATTAAAAAGAAAAAAAGCAAAAAAAAAAATTTCAGGTTACCTTGTCAAACCAGGTTAACTCGTTAAACCCGGGATTCGTGTTATGAAAGTCTGATAACCAAATAATTTTTTTTTTACTATTAACAAAAGAAAAAAAACAAAAAAAAAATGGATGGGTTAACCTAGAATTAATTGGGTTAACCCGTAAAACCTAAGATATGTGTCATGAAAGTCTGATAACTAAATAAAAAGAAATTTAATATTAACAAACTAAACTAAAGAAAAAAAATTAATTAAAAAAAAAAAGCAAAAAAAAATATACTCCGGGTTAACTCGTTAAATCAGGTTAACCCGTTAAATCTGGGATCCGTGTCATGAAAATTTGATAACTAAATAAAAAAAAAATTTAACATTAACAAAAGAAAAAAAAAGGGACGGGTTAACTCATAATTAACTGGGTTAACCCGTGAAACCTGAGATTTGTGTTATGAAAGTCTGATAACTAAATAGAAAGAAATTTAACATTAACAAACTAAACTAAACGAAAAAAATTAATTAAAAAAAAAATCCAAGTTAACTCGTGAGATCAAGTTAACCTGTTAAATCCAGGATCAGTATCATGAAAGTTTGATAACTAAATAAAAAAAATTAACACTAACAAATTAAATTAAAAAAAATTATTAAAAAAAAAACAAAGAAAGAAGAAAAAAAAATTGAAAGGCATAGAAAAAAAAAATGAAAATTTTTTTTAAAAGAAAAAATAGTTAAAAATTAAAAAATAACTTAGTGGTTTTGACACATTAAAAGACAGAACAATTTTAGTATATTTCTAATATAAATTAAACCTTAAAAAAAGTTGCTCCTTACTTTAATTCATAGTAGCAATAATCACAACCAAAGCAAAGCTAATCCTCCATTATTTCTTGTTAAGAACAAAGCTATTACTATCTTCTCCACTGCATAAAGCACCAACCTTTACAGTCATGGACTCTTATGGATCCCAAAGGCTTGTGGCTTTAGCCCAGCAGCTTCGCTACTACAAGTCACCCTCTCCATCACCAGATGAAATTGAAGTGCAAACCATAGAGGAAAGTGCAGGTAAAGTTGTTTCCCAAGTGGGTTTTCAAGAATCTGCAACCTCAATTTTCAAAGACCCTGAAAGGTTTAGACCCAAAAGAGCTGCTGTTTTGGTCTGCATCTTTGAAGGTGATGCTGGTGAATTTCGTGTTATTTTGACTAAGAGATCCTCCAGATTGTCTACTCATTCAGGTTTGTGGATTTTCTTTCTCATGAGAATTGGAGTTTTTGAATGCTGTTTGCTTGCTGATTTTTTTTTTTAATTTTTCTTTAGCTCTGGGGATTTGTTGTCAATTCAGTTGAATGGTTATCGTGGCTGGCTGACTTTTGGATGCTCTTTATTTGGTGATGCATGGGCCAAGATTTTCATTTCTTTTTTAATTCATGATAAGAAATAGAGTTTAAGGGCAATTCACTTAGATAATTTTTCAATGTTGTAGTTTTTTCATAATGTAGTTGATAGTGACTTCTCTTAAATGATACTTCTCAACTTGAGTGGTTAGACTGGATAGAGATAGGAGTAAGACTGTGGAAGATAAAATGTATTGAATCTGATTGCTCTCTTTTGAGCTTTTCTCCCAAGTTCAAATTATTTGAACTCATCTCGGCTGAGTTATTATATACTTAAACAAATGCTAAAACCCAGAAAGGTTTAAAATTTGAATCATTTTGTCTCTTTCATGCAACGTTGAAGGAATCAAATAGAGCAAAAGTTGTTGGACTCAATTGAACAACATCTCGATTTATTTGATAAAACTTTGAGATAAAATTTCAAAAATTTAATGATTCACTAGAGAGGTTAAGGTAGTGGGACAATACGAGTCTTGTATTATGCAAAGCTATTGGTTATCATTTGCTAAGAAAGACTTGAGATTGAAAATTGCTTTTCTTTTCTCATATTTGTGACTGAGTAGTGAAAATGTAATAGCGGCACTGATGAGAGGTATGGGTGATGGTTGTTGGCTGGTCATTCCACTAAGTGGGTATTTTTGGTTGCAGGTGAAGTTTCATTACCTGGGGGGAAAGCAGATGAGAGAGACAAGGATGATTTTGAAACAGCAACAAGGGAGGCGAAGGAGGAAATTGGGTTGGATCCCTCACTTGTGGATGTTGTTACCGTTCTTGAACCATTTCTGTCTAAGGTATGAAAAGGGTACTTGTTATGTTCTCGACATTTATGGTGGACTTTCCTTCTTTCTATGGATTATGATTTCTGCTGATTTCCATATTATTCCATTTGACCGATTAACCTGTATGACTGTCTCAAAATTTGCTTGGAATGGGGGAGTTATTCTTGTAATACTGGTTGGCAATTTGTGGTTTAGACCACCTCTGACCTTGTGGAATGAAATGTGGACAAACACAAGATTATCAGCAGGAATTAGAGTCCAAAACCTTGATGAATCTTGTGATTAGCCCCTGTCATTGAGGGGTAAATAGTGAAATTTCTTCTCTTTACTCTTATTAGGTGTTTGGAGGGGGAGAAGGCTGGTTTGTATCAATAAGGATGTGAGTGGCAGAAATTTCATGGGCTCGTAAAGATTTTCCAGGCAGGACTTATTTCCACTTTTACTTCTTTTCTTTTTTGATAAATGAAACCTTCATTGATCAAGAAACAACTTGGCACATGATATGATCCTAATTACAACAATGATAGTACAAAGAGACAACTAAACAAGAAGCAAAAACAATTAACTGACAAATATCTGAAAATCTAGTACTTGCAGCAACCTCTTTCAGCAGCTTAGACCTGGACAACCACCTGTTTTTCACAACTTGAATAATGATTTACCACATGATGTTTTGACAGTTCCTAGAAAATGTCACCCACCACTATTCTTCTTATAAGTGGTCTTGATAATACCTCTTCTCCCCATGTTAGTATGTCATGGTGGTTGGCCTAGTATATCTGAAATGAATTATTTTATAACTGTCAAAGAATAGGTAGTCAACGGATGTTTCAATTAATTAGTTTAACTTATCATATCTGGAAGTTATGAAGATGATGCTAGAATGCTTCCTAGACTAGACTGGCAAACATGGATGCACATAATGGAATTTTAATTTTTTCATAATCCAGACTGTCATTCATCATTTATGTATCATGAAAGTCTTTTGAAAGTTTAGTGGCTCTTTTCTATTGTACTTCTTGCTTTCTTCTTTGACCATAACAAATTTTTTTTCTAAAGTCAGGGTATGTGAGGTGAACCTCCTAACCGTGAGATTTGAGAGGAGTGCAAGAGGATTCATCTGTTAGCTTTCTAGCTATTTTCACTGTTAGCTATCTAGCTATTTTCAGTTATGCAACCATGATAATCAACATGAAATGGTGATGTAGTCATCTTTTGTTTTAAAATCAATATCAATGTGATACTCTGTTGATAGCTATGATATGTGCATGATATACAGATTGCTTGGGTCTGTATGGGTGGTGTATAGCATTTTAGTTGTCTGATAAATGTGTCTGTTAGACATCAAAGAAAATTAAGCTGCTGTTGTCTTTATTTTTCTGTTTTAGCAATGATTGCTTTTCTTGCAGCACCTCCTCAGAGTAATTCCTGTTATAGGCATCCTCTCCAATAAGAAGGCATTCAAGCCCACTCCAAATCCTGCTGAAGTGGAAGCAATATTTGATGCTCCCTTGGAAATGTTCATCAAGGTTCACCTTTTTCACTTTAATTAGTTGACTTAATCATTAGGTTTCTTTAAAAAGAATATGAAATCAAATGTTTTGTTCAGGATGAAAATCGACGAGTAGAGGAGAATGAATGGATGGGAGAAAAGTATCTGATTCATTTCTTTGACTACGAAACAGAGAATAAAAAGTATTTGATATGGGGTTTAACTGCTGGGGTTTTGATTAAAGCTGCTTCGGTGGTCTTCCAACGGCCACCAGCATTTATGGAGCAGAATCCAAGGTTCAAGTTTCCTGAAGGTGCAAACAAAGATATGGTGATGCGTTGAATTATTCAGGAAAAATATTGTTGGGTTCTACTCAGATTCTTGGAATAATCTTCCTTCTGCGATAAAACCCCTCACAACCCACGCCTCTTGAAAAATATTGTTAGTTTTATCAAATTTATGTGCTAAATAGCTTTGTGGGTAGATCAGCAGAATTTGTCATGTCTTTTAGGCAATTGTAAATTGGGGAGACTGATTATTCTGGAGGGAAGGAGGTAACTAGATCAAATTGCCACAAATTCTTTATGGAGTAAATTGCAGTTGTCTCCTTCAACCTCAGTTCCGTTGAATGACTTCAAGTTTTTCAGTAGCTTAGTCCTTGCTTGAACTCATCCCATTTCCCAGCACTAAAGCATAGTGCACCTAATGCCTGCTTATGTTGACTTGGCCCTTTAACGGTAGCGTTAAAGAAGCTTGTTGTGTATTTGCAGGAATCTTAAACTGCTTGCCTCTCTACAAATAAGACCCTTGTTTTTCATAGATTCGACTTTTGGTAACATGTTCCTTGTCCAATATTGTGAATTTCTGGTATGCATGGTTTGACGTTTTAGTAATTGATATCAAGATTCATGGTTTGACGTTTTCGTAATATACTTCAACAAATGGAATGCATGGTTTCACTTTTTCGTAATTGATATCAGATTCATGGTAATATACTTCAACAAATGGAATGAATGCATGGTTTGACGTTTTCGTAATTGATATCAAGATTCATTCGAATAAACCTAGAGAAAAGCACGTCTCTGATTTTCATTTTCCAGGGATGTGTGAGACAACATTTTGGCAACTCTTGTACAAAAAGCATATGTAACCACAGAAGAGTAGGAGAAGAGTAGCAGAATATGCAGGCATAGCATATTCTCTTCAATTCGATACAAAATCCTCAATAACATAGGGTGCAACAGATGCCCATTTATGTAGAACATGTAACAAGGGTATCGTGAGAAGGCAACATGATAAAAAGAGAAAATATAATTATAGGAACTGTTACAAAAATCACAGAAATGTAATTCTAAAATTACTGCCATCAGCTAAAAACCTCATAAAATTTCTCAATGACAAGTAAACCTGAGTCAATTGACTCCAATGGATCCTTCCGAAGACGATGTCTCAAACAATTGGGGATGACAGTAGCAATATCTTCTGCGGTTACTTGATCCCTACCCTTCAGGGCAGCAAGGGATTTTGCAGCTCTATTTGTCACGATGTCTCCTCTCAATCCATCAACATTAAGCTCTGCAAACCTTAGAGATTTTAACCTTCAGATCATGATCTATCTGTACAGATGAAAGACAAGCCTAGCTGAGGCAATTTGTTGCCGGAGTTTCTCTTGCTCTGCTTGTAAGAATGACGAAATTCCTTTGGATTTTTGTCAAATCGAGCTCTCTCTTCCACAATTTTACTCTGAGCTCTGCATCCCTTACAGTCCCACTTGTGCATGCATTCCAAATCTATCTAGTAGCTGTGGCCTTAGCTCTCCTTCTTCAGGATTACCAGAACCAATCAAAATAAACCTTGCAGGATGTGAAATCGAAATACCCTCTCTCTCCACTGTGTTCCATCCTGATGCAGCAGAATCTAATAGAACATCCACTAAGTGATCATCCAAAAGATTAACTTCGTCAACATAAAGAATCCCTCTATTAGCTTTAGCAAGAAGACCAGGCTCAAATGCCTTTACCCCTCGGTGAGAGCCTTTTCAATGTCAATTGTCCACAAACCCTATCCTCCGTTGCTCCCAATGGCAAATCAACCATGTTAATTTTGGCCATGACAACAGTGAGATCCTCCCCTTTCACACACTCTCCCTGACTTCAATACCCATAGACTCTGGATCTTCTGGATCTGAATTATAGGGGTCACCAGCAACTACCTTAATTTCAGGAAGTAAATCAACCAAGGACCTAACAGCCGTGGACTTCCCCGTTCCTCTATCACCCATGATCATGACACCTCCAATCTTAGGATCAATCACATTTAACAAAAGGCATAATTTCATCTCATCTTGCCCTACTATTGCAGCAAATGGATACACTGGTCTCTGGTTTTCTTTCGAAGCAAGCTTCTGGGCCTATCAAAAGTACGGCAATTCATATAACCTTGCTAAGCACATTCTCTTCAACATAATGCTTTCTTCTAGAAGTATAATTTTCACTTTCACCAAGCCTTACATGTGATGCATTGTTTAGAGATCATAGGAGTTCAACTAATTAACTAAATTAATCTTTCAAAATAAACATGTAAATTAAACCAAGTTCTCAAATCTTATTCAAACACTTAACAACTTTTCGACATAATAAAATATAAAACTAAGCAAAGAAAAGAACAACAAAGTTCTAATCTGATCTCAATATAGCATATGATAACAGGAATTAATTTGGAAATGAAAAGGAAAGAATAGAAAAGCTTACCTCCTCAACAGAGCCAATGTCTGTTGCAACACAGGCGACTGCAACATGAAACTGAGGCCTCCCTTTCTTACCCACAAGACCAATCCCTCCATAATACTCCCTCCCAAAACTCAGCCCTGCAAAAACCCACCAGCTGTCTTAACTAAAAACCATAAAAAAACTCACAAACTGTAGAATCTAATCACAAAGAGACCATAAGAAAAGAGGTGGGTCAACCCCAAATGCAACTTAAATCTTGAAATATAAAGAAAAGTTTCTGAATTTTGAAGAGGAAAACTGAAGCGGGGTTTAATGTACCTGAGGAGGTTAAAGAGAGAAAAGGAATGGAAGGTTTGGAGAAGGGTCTATATACCAAAATTACAGCGGAAGAAGTTCCTAGTATAGTTGCCATTTGCAACTGAATTTTGGACTACTACAGTGATTGTGTTGTGTTTTATTGGACCTTTTACCGCAGCAGCTTCACATTTGGTTTTCTATTGGTCTGTTAGGTTGACGATAAAAGGATACATAGATTCAGGCATATCTACTTTGCTCCTTAGAGGCCTCTGCTTTGTCAGTCAGCAGAATTCCCCCCCCCCCCTTCATTCTAAAGGAAAAATAGAAAAGGAAAAGAAAAGAAAAGAAAAGAAGTTGAATTTGCTGATTTATGAAAAAGAATTCCCAAATAAAAGGTGTTGAGAGTAATCTGAATTTGTAGAGTTTGTTTTCATCCTCAGAATTTTAGACCCCGTTTGTTTGCTGGAAAATAATTTTTTTAAAAAAAATGAATTCCAAAAAAATATTTTTTGAAATTTGATAAATACTTTTCAGTGTTTGGTCATATCATGAAAAATGAACTGGAAAATAACTTATTAATATTTTATTTTTCTCAAATTTATTAAAATAACAAGGAATAAATCTTACAATTAAAAAGTTGAATGAAAATAAAATTAAAAAAATATATATAATTTCATAAATTATCTCAAATAAAATAAATAATAATCAAAATAATAGAGATCAAATCTAAAAAAATAAAAAAATTGGAAGATGAAGAAATTAAAATAATAATAATTAACATTTCATAAATTATTTCAAATAAAATAAGTAACAATTAAAAAAATGATGACGAAATTTGATAGATAAAAAACTTTAATTAAAAAAATGATAAGGAAAAACCAAATAGCAATTATAAAAATGAGGACCAAAGTTAATATAAAAATTAAATTCTAAGAGATAAAATTGAAAAAAATAATATTCAAAACAAAATATATATAACAATCAAAAGTTTGAGGACCAAATTTGATATAATCAGCAAATAATATGACATTTTTAATTTTTTCACAATCTCTAGAAAGTGTTTTCCGCCCAAAATAAAAAAAAAAACACTTTCCTGAAAATCAAGCCAAATTTTTATTTGACTGGAAAGTATTTTCCGTTGATTGGAAAGTGTTTTCCGTTGACCAACTTTCCTAATAATAAATAAACACAGGAAAGTTTGAAAAGTGATTTCTGAGAAACCACTTTTCAGGAAACAAACACAGCCTTAATGTATTTAGCTTTGCCTCTTCTATTTCTTAATTCCTCATTTATACCCATTTATATACATTAATTTATGCTGCTGCTATATTTTAAGAAATGTTTTGATATTTAATTAAAAGTTTTGTTACGATATTAGTCCATGGTAGCAATTTTTTAATTCAAAATCAGAAGTTATAATAATTAGATGATATGAATTTATTTCTTTTTTCTTCTAGTTATATTCTAACCTCAATTAAATATTCTATGAGTTTGATATATATATATATATATATAGAATTACCCATTTTTTATTAAATCAAACTACCACTGATTACTAATAATTAATATTTCAAGAGCCTTTTTTTTATTTTCTTTTGTTAATGTTGTTTAGAAAGAATGCATTGAACAAATATTGTTGAATTATGCATGGCCCTATATTCTTTTTAGATCCCTTAATCTTGTTGAAGTCCCCAAAGGCCTTATAAGATCATTTTTCTAAACACAACGATTTTTTTACCTCGTTTAGCTACGTGAATGGCCTGTATTTTTGTAAAATTTAAATTAATATTTTTAGATTATTTTGATATGTGATATTAAAAATAAATTTTAAAAAATAATAAAAAATAATATTTTAATATATTTTCAAATAAAAAATATTTTAAAAAATAAACATGATCATGATACTAATTTAATTATACATAAACAATCCACAATCCAAAGTTAATGACGGGCCAATGCTTGGTTTGTAATTTTTGGTATTTAAATTTTTTTTCTTCTTAACAAATTTTATTTGGTTGGATTCATAAATCATATTTTTTTATACTTGGGATTGATATTATTATGATTTTATTGTATTTGAAAGGTGAAAGTAGGGAGGCAAAGTCTATTCATATCTATTAAACCCATAAAAAATACATAAAAATGATTTTTCCCTAAAAAGAAAAAAAATCTCACGAAAATATTATCGAAAATAATAGTTTTATTTAAGAGAAAGAGTTACATCTATAATCACCCCATCCAATCAAATAAAAATTATCAAGTAATAAGAAATTTTAGGGGTTTATTGCTAAACTCAAGAAGATTAGAGACTGACCTGTAATTTTGAGATAAAAATCTTTTTTGAGTTTTAGGACAGCGATACAAAAAGTCTTTTAAACACAAAAATCAATTTAAATATTCAATCACATCAAGAAACTTCCAGCCTATTTTAAGATAAGAATAAAGGAAAAAAATATAAATTAATTGTTTTGAGTGTTTTTATATCTTTTAAAAAATAATTTTAATATATATATATATATTTAAAATATTTTAAAAAATAACTGTGCTATAATATCGCGAGCCTCATTTGCAGCCACTGAAATTATATAAGAAAGACGACCTTCTGAATTGTATTCGTACTCAAGTACACTAAAATTGTTTTAAAAAGAAATCAAACAAGCCATCTGTTTGAGTTTCCATCAATCGACAGTACTAAACGGCATGTCGTGTGAACCTTGTCAATTACTCCTTGAACGACGTGTTGTCAAAGTATTCTTCCACGTGTCACCATCAGACGTGAGAAGGAACTAAAAATCCAGCCGTTCATAAAAAGTGTAGTCAGACGGACGTCAGTCGTCGCTCGTTCATTCCCGCCTATTCGATGTCCAACCCCTTATAAAGACCAGGCACATTCAAAAGGCTGAAAAGTTTTCGCTCAACGGAGACTACAGGTTCCGCTCTCCAATCTGAAAATCTGTTAATATTTTCTCGCGAACCAAACATCAAGGCATCTCTCTCTCTCTCACTCATAGTTTGTGTATTTGATCGATTTTTATAACTAATTTTGACGGAATCACGATCTCATTTTCTATCTCGGTGTTGTTTCGATGACTGGAATGAGATGCTTTCCTTGTTTTTTCGTTTATGATTCTTTGCTCAAATTAGGTTATGCAATCCGGCACGATTGTTTTTTATTTGGAATTTTTGTGCTTATCGTTTTGTAGTTTTGTTTGATTTTGCATCTTACGTCAGTAATTCTCTGCTTCTCAGCTTTAGGTTTTAGCTTCACTCATTAATTAGTTTTATTGCAAGCAGAATTGTTAAAATTGATTAGTTGTTACTAAATTAGGTCATGCACTATTTTTGTGTTTATTTTGTTAAATTTAAACTTTTCTTTCTTTGTTTTTTCTTTTTTTTACTGATTTATGTACATATTTTTTTGAACATTCAGTTTTCTGGCATATTAATCATTGACAACAGTTTAATCATTTTGCAGATGGCAGAGTCGGAGAAGAAAACTTCATCATCAATTGATCCGAAAGAGAAAAATTCGTTGTTCGGTAATCTCTTTGTTACACCGTATTCATACTATGCACTCTAGAAGAGTCATAGTGAATGTCATTGATAGGCAGTGAAGATATCTTCATTGTTCTACAAATTTTACCTAGTTGTGGAGTAGTTGTTGATATTTAAGCATTGTGATAAAACTAGTGGTCTTTGAATAGTCCATTAGCAGTCAAATGCTGCGATTGTGTTGATTTCTATAAGATTGTTTCTCTCATGCTCTGGATAGTGAGATCCTAGATTATCTTTGAAGCAGATGTTGACATTGGAAATGAGTTCCTTGGCTCCTGGAAATCAATGCCAGTGATGGATGATGACAAAATGGATTTTGGCTTTGACACAGTTTCCAGTGGCAAGAAAAAGGCATTTAACTTTGGGAACTTGTAAGTGCTTTTAAAAACCTCAAGCATAGAATTTCTCTTATTGAATCCATATATCTTGCTGTAAAATCTTGCCTTCTGTTTTATGACTCGAAATATTTTACTCTGATTCTGGCCATTCTCTGAGTTCAACTCTTATAAATATTTCAATTTCTTTGAACCTATTTCTATTACTCAGTTGGGTAGATAATATGCAATTATGCTGTTCATCAGTTAACTTGTTTCACCTCTAAAAAACGGCTTTGCGAATTGGTGATAGCTTTGACGCAAATATGCTTTTTTACTAGTCTTACATACTTATTTTCAGAGGATATGAGTACTAACCTATTGAGCAATATTCTTTTCAGAGATATGAATTTTGATCTGGGTTGTGATTTTGGCAAGTTATCATCCTTCAAAGTTGACATGTCAGACATTGATTTCCCAATCTCATCCAAAAAGGCTGCAAAATCTAAAGATACATCTGAAGGGGAATCTCCTATGGGTAATAGTCAGAGGAAAAAGGACAGCTTTTCATTCTCTTTTGACTTTAATGAGTAAGTGCGTAACAATCTTTTTGTGGTATTACTGGTCCTCTTATGATAGAGTATTTTCTAGAAGGTATGCCCGAGAATACACAATGAGTTATGGAGTTTGGAACATAAATAATGAATATATATATTGTCAATAAATAATGAATTTGTTTCATAATGCAGGTTGGATAATTTTGATTTTGGTTCAACTTTAAAAAAAGATGAAAAAACTTCCTTGAAGAACCTAGATATCGATGGCGTTGTTTCAGATAGAAGTGTGCGTCAAGGCTCCATAGTTAATCAGGCTAGGGGCTCTGATGCAGTTCTTGATGATGGCCAAACTGAAAAGCCTCCAGCATCAGAGAGTGTACCGACTTCAAAGGCTGAGACTACTTTAGGTGGTGGAGGAGGAGACAGTTCTTTGAGTGTCATTTTGCCTTCAATATCAGGAATGAAAGAAGACACAGTTGTGTCACACAGACCAAGAACTTCCACGGAGAAATCAATTTCTGCTACTGCTGAAGAAACAGACCGACAAAGTAGTTCCCCTGAGAGGACAGTGCCAGCTGAGCCATATGCTCTACAAACAACACAGATATTAGCAGTCCAGTCTCTTAGCAAGAATGATTCGACTCAAGATATTGTTTCAAATGTAGAGATAGAAATTGGTTCTCCGATGACAGATGTAGATGTAGAGTCAGGTGCAGAGAAAATTGTTAACGGCAGAATAGTCGATGGTACTGATCCTAGCTATGAAAGTGCACAACCAAAGAATTCAGATTCACTACATCTTACTGGTTCAGACAATAATGGAGGTGAAAGCAAAAGGACAGATGGTGGAACCCCAATTGATAATACAGTTGAGGCTGAACCAATGCCTGATGATTCAGACTTTGAAACGACTTCCAACAGAAGTATTTCAGGGACAGCACCACAAGAAAACAATACCAGCAAGGATATCCGGAATTCAGCTTCAAAACTTTTGGTTACATTGGCAAGGTTATAAAATATACTCGACCTGTGAATTGTTAACTCTATTAATTAGGATTGTTTTGTCAATATGAATCAAGAAAAATAATGAACAAAGAATTCCATGTACTATCTCTTGAGCTGCAGTGTGTTTGGAAAATCTAAGAAATACATACTTTGAATTATTGTGGAGGTTGATGTTCTGTGACCTAAAAATATACTGATGAATGTCTTGTAAATGATAAACAGCATAATGTTTTCAGTGTGTAACTGTGTTCATTGAGGATAGATGTAAGGATCTGAAATGAGAAGCTGAGTCGTACTGATGCTTTTCTGTTTACTGATTGTAGCCAACCCGTGGTTGATAAAATGACAATCATAAAGGAGAAAGAATCAAGAGGCATCTGCTCTAAGATTTTTAGGAGATCCGCTGAACCTGAGCCCCAGCTACATCACCCATCCTCAGAAGGTGTGGAGGTATCTTCATATAGGAGCAAAGGAATTTCTTCCTTGCAATTAGTTCATCCGGAAATTGGAAAAAGGTGAGCATGCTTTCTTTGAAACTGCAGTGAAGAAAATTAGTTCGAGGCATTCTCATTTTTTTTTGTCCACAGGCAGGGGTTCACTACAATCGATGCACACTTGGGGAGAAAATTGGTTGGGGATTCAAAATCAGCTTTTAGGGAATTATCAAAAGGTGAACCTACTTTACTGGGAAGTGAAAAGAATGTTAAAACTCTATGCAATATCAGGTGAGGAAAAGTCACTTCTATTCCTGGAATTGTCATTTTGAAACATAAACTTCTATTCTTTGATTCCCTGGTGAAAAATTTCTAGTTGTAGAAGCCAAATCAGATTGTATAGCTGTTAACAGAAAAAATGGAATTCCATTGTAGTTTTCAAGTGACAGTGTCCCTTGTATCTCAACAGGGAAAGTATCAACTATGATGGTGGACAAAAAAGCAGCAAGCCAGTTGTTACTCCAAGAACTCTTGCTGATAAAGAAGTGCCAAAGAGGAATCCTCCTGGGATAGGAAGCAAAATGAACATTAATGACCTTCATAATTTTGGGTGAGACCTGCTTTGAAGTTTCTTCAAATTTACCTGCTGAACTTGTTACTCCAGAAAAGGGAATAACTTACAATTTTGGACATGATGATCAAATCAACTATAACTTTCTGAACTATGTTTTGTCTCATTCA
The DNA here is from genome assembly GCA_964019445.1 of Populus tremula. NCBI lineage: Eukaryota > Viridiplantae > Streptophyta > Magnoliopsida > Malpighiales > Salicaceae > Populus > Populus tremula. The sequence goes on along the minus strand of CAXHTJ010000003.1, from coordinate 11,126,112 downwards.
ATGAAGATACTCCTTGCATATTTTTCATATTTATGTTCTGGATATTTATTGATCCCTGGATTGCATGCTTGTATTACTTCACTTAAAGTGTGACCTACAAATTTCTCTTAGGATTTCCTATGCCATGATATTCCATTTGCTGATTATGAAGTCATTTTCTCCTATTTAGAGTTTCTGATACCATTAGTGTTCATACTAGAATGTCATTTGTAGTTCTTGATTATGCACCATAGACAATTGACATGACAACATATTTCACGTGTTGTAATGCACTGATGACAACAAAAAGAAGCTAGTATGATGCCATATAATTTTCTGCATCTTTCAGGTAACTTGTAGGAAATATCATATTTGCAATATGCCGTGGTGCACTGACAATATCTAAATAACTCAACATGTTGTCAATTATTATTTCTGTATCCTTTCCCTTGACTCGTAGGAAATATCATTTTTCCATTTTAAGCTTTTGGAGATTCTGGGAAATGTTTTCAGTTGTGGAGTTAATCCTTCCGGATTGTCTGGTAAGACAACAAAGTCTAATACCCAGACAAGTGAGAACTCCAGAATTGCGGTTTCGAGCATGGGATTGTTACGGAACTCGAAGATAATTTCTGCTGAAGGGCTTCAAGTTGTGAAAAAGACACCTGATCTTTCTAGCATGAAAAATTCCAAGTATGTTGATGCGAGAGAGCTTCCTGTTCCTTGCTCCTGTTCATTTTATCTAGTGAAGAGTTTGTGATAAATCTTTCTGATGAATGCATGCCTTTCAACAAGGACTATGGGAGAAAACAATGGTCCAAATGCTACTCGTGAAAGGGATACCAGTTTTTTGAGAAACTCAGAGAAAAACATGGAAGTAAAGGGAAATAAAGCATCCAAGTCTGTCCTTCCTCTTTCCAATGCTGAGAAAAACACGCCACTGATCACATCTTTGAAGCGTAAAACAAATGAGGTTTTTCTCCCAAATATTGATTACTATGATGAATTTATTTATACTTTCTATAAGATTTGATGACTGTAGCTCAGTTTTAAGCAAAGGTTTATCATTTTTTCTTGTGGTGTATCATGAACCAATATAATATGCACTTTTTCAGGCATTGAATACAGATATAGTGCCATCAAAACCTCTCAAACGTCTCTCTTTGACACCTAGAGAAAGCAGGTTGTGTCAAACTATTGTTTATGATTCTTCCACTCAAGTTACATCTTGTTTTCTGGAATAACACATTCTTTTTCCCCATGCTTGCAGAAACTTTAAGGAATCTCCAGAAAGTATGGTTGAAGATCAGGTGTCCTTTTTTATTTTCACCAAACATGTGGTTTCATATCAGCAATGACTACTAGAATTCATATGGAAGATATGGTTGGTTGAAACATGATTAGGCAATTTCTAACTTCCATTGCTTTAATAATGGTTAGGTTTGTGATCAAGGTAATCAAGGAGCCAGAGTGACCCCCACTGTTCTTTATGACCATCCCTCCGGACCGCAGATTACTGAGGAGGTGAACATGAAAGATGTAGAAATTTCTGTGGCAGCAGAAAATGATGGAAATGTCGAAAAGGCTGAAGCATATGTGAAAGAGCTCGAGGATGTAAGTCAATTGTACATTTATGTTATTTTTGGTATCTATACATGCCTTTGGAACACTAATCAATCCTGAGATTCGAAATTGTTATATTGCAACCATTTTTTATCCCTTTTGATGAATTGCTCCCATCAATCTCTCCCTTACCCAATGACTCAATGCAGTGGAGAACCATTCAGAACTTGAGTAGTTATTTGGTGTCTTGGTCAATCATGATTCGTGGAAGAAGTTTTTTCCTTTTTTTTCCTTGTGTCCTCTCTTGTTACTGTCAGGTAATTTCAAATTCCTAGGCATTTAAACCATGTAAATTGTTAGTAAGGCCATATATGGATAAGTTTCATTTTTATGGTTTAGAAGGTCAGCTGAACAATGTTTTCACCTTTGATTCTTCACTCTCGGGAACAATATTCACCATCAGTAGTGGTTTCATACGAGCTGATAGTTCCCTGTCTGGCTATGTCCATCTTTTTATTCAGTAATTAGTTTCCAATATTGGTTGGCTTTAATATATATTTCTACTTTAGCTCATTGATTGTTGACAAACCAAGCTGGCCTTAAAGAAAATCCCCCTCAATTCCAACATCTGCTCTCTTGTAGTCAATTTGTTTCTTCTTAGGTGTGGCTATTATGTAACCAGAACAAGGTGTGGCTGTAGAATAACAAAAGAACTAGTGACCTTGCTAATTTTCCTGCAGATATGCAAAATGCTGAAGAAGAAACACGAGGACGCGAAAGAAATCATGGTTCGAGCTGTTGTGGCCAATAACAGCTTGTTGATGCTTAACCATCCCATGTTTGATGAGAAGATATCCTCTTTTTTGTTTGTTTAAGTTGCTGGTACCGTTTTTGTTTCTTTGGCTTTGATTTTATTACTAAAAGGAAGTTTTGTATTCCTTTACAACTGAAAACATGCGCATGGTTGAGAAATTTGCTGCACAACTGGTGTTGAAATAGCTTCAAATGAAATAGCCAGATCAGTAGAAGGTACACCTCTCTCTCTATATCTCCCTTTGTTAGATGTGCACTTAGTAGTTAGATTATGTAACTGATAGTTCAATATGCTGCGCCTATTTCAGGGACAACATATTCTATTTCCTGCTGCTGTTTGGACCATGTTTAACATCTCTCAACTTCAAAGCACTTCAATCAGGAAACATAGTAAATACCCCAACTGCGATGCTCCGCTTCCAGGTTCAACGGACTTGACCATCCACGTCTTTAATTTTGCATAATCTTCAAGAATATCCATCCTGTTTACTTTGCTCAGACCACCCAGCTGGTGGTTGAGCCGCTTGTTTCTTCAGTGCTTCAAAATATATTCATTGATTTAACTGCAAGATGCTCTAGTTAGATAAGTGTCAATGCTAACTGGCGTTGGTTAGATTAGTCATGATACTAAGGAATGCTGTGTTTGATTGGTTATGACACAAAACTGCCATATCTTCAAAACACCTTCTAGCGGGCAGGACTAAGCCATGTCATTGATGGCTTTGGGTGACTACGAAGGTTCCATTTCCCGCCGGTTGCCCCTTTTCTCTTAGTTTCTTTAATTTTGTTTAATCATTGTCGCAGTCCATAGGTAAAATAAATTTACAAATAGGAACAAGCCATTTTCTCACGAGGTAACGAAGGAAAGACATGTTAGTAAAAGTTTAATTGTTTTTTTTTAAATTAATTTTTTTTCCTGTATTTAGATAATTTTGATAACTTAATATTAAAAAATAAAAAAATATTATTCTAATATATTTTAAAATTGAAAATATTTAAAAAAACAATTTAGAAATAAAATATTTTAGAGGCTCTGGGCTCAACTGAATAAGTGAGGGGGGATATATTATATATGAGTTTTCAAAATTCTGGCAAAGCCCAAAAATCAGAGACCCTCTATTCCCTCCATCTGTCTATGAAAAACCAAAAAGAAAAAAAGAAAAAAAAAAAACATCCCAAAGCCCAAAACGAAACTTACCAAAAAGTTTCTCCTCCCTCCATCTGCGAAAGCCAAAATCAAAATTTACTATTTCTCCGAAAACAAAACCACTTCAAAATTTTGTTTTGAAATTCCCCCCCTCCAAAATACCACCATTATGTATGCCCAGTCCTGCCTCTCCCCTTTCATCACCACCTCTCTCACGTTATCCCTTGCTAATGGCTGTTCTCTTTCTTAGTCAAGATGACAACAAGGAGAACATCCCTCCTTTCTTTCCAAAGCAAGCTACACTAGTCACTAAATCCAAATCTCCTCTCCCCACCAGCAATAAAAGAAGAGTCAGGCGGCCACTTGAGGACATTACCGCCCTCTTTAATCCAGAAATCTATTCAACTTCAGCTCTCGATAACAGGATCTATATTTTTCACTTACTTCCTTCACCTTGCAAAGTGAGAAGTGGAAAGAGGAGAGCTGGGGATGGTGTTGACCCAACCTGCAAGAAGACCACCCAGCTGCTGCATTCCAGCAAAAATTTCAGATAGTTCAATGAACCGAGTTAATTTTTCCCTTATGACTTCCATTGTTTAGACAGTCATTCTGCCAATTGATTGTCCATTGAATCTTGGTTTCATCTTCTTTGTTGTTATTATTATTTATTACAAATTTAGTGTCAATCAATAGAAGCTCTGCAATTTCTTGCACTGGATTGATCTATCCTCACTGTTTGATTTACTTTGTATTGAGGTTACAATAAGAATAGGGATTTGATTTCAATCCCAAACAGGGTTCACCTCAATCTACTGTCTAGTTCTTGCAGGGTTTTAAATTCTGTTATTACCAAAAGAATAATACAAAAGCAATTTCTCATGTCTCTGTCAATTTCTAAGCACACCCAAACTCACTTGTTTTCTCTCCCCCCTTTTTTTCTTGTTGTCTCTGGAACAAGTCTCTTGCCTGGTTCACGCTGCCAAAATCTTAGAATTGGATGCCAACAAGAGAGATTCAAATTTTACACTCTGTTTGTCAGGAGGGATTGGAGAAGAGAGATTGAGTGTGTCCGACTAGCAAGAGGAATGACGACCCAAGGAGGGATTTTCTCACTTATAATTTCTAACACTCCCACTTTGAATGGACTGACTCCTACGATTATATTTTTCTTTGTAATTTTCAGTACTTTTAATTTAGATGGATTGTCAGCCAAACAACTGGATGGATAGGAAGTTAACAATCATTTCTCCTCCCTCCTCCCTCCTCCCTATCCTTCCATTTTTCCCAATCCATCCTTACTAACAAATATAGATGAAGGCAATTTCTTTTTACTTGAAATCATACCCTAGTTATGAACAGATTGGAAGGCATCTATTGAGCTCTTTCTTTTTCCTGTTGAAATCACATCAATTCATCTGAAGACAATGATTGGGCCTTTTCTTTTTCTGATTTTGGCCCCTAGTCCATGTATAAGAAGATGCATGATCATGTCAGCTAACTCAGAACAGTATTTGTTATTCATACTTGACCTTGGACTCCTAGCTAAGCTTGGCCTGAGAATGATCCAAATTGCTAGCAATCTTTGCAGAGAATGCACCCATAATTAACTAAGTTCATAGCTGCAGAGATTCATATACCTTAAACTAAGGCTAGTGTGTAGGATACTAGTTAATTTGCCGTATGTTACAAAGGAAATGTCTAAAGCATTTGGTGAAAATTGATTCCATCATAGTTACTAGACATGAAGCAGTTGGTCAGCGTCAATTCCTGAGGGCATAATAAAGATTAAAGGTTTGAAATTGTCTTCCAAATAGCATTTTGTGAAAATTTAATTTTAATGTTTTCAGATTGTTTCGATGTTAAAAATAAACTTTTTTTAAAAAAGAACATTATTATGTTGTATTTGTATTTTAAAAAGCAACAACCACTACATTTCCAAACACCTCATAAGCATTCATAAGGTAGTGGCGGTGCCAGCCCGCCATGAGTGGGTTCATTCTTAATGCTGGATAGAGTGGATTCAACAGAACATTATCACTAAAAACTTTCTGAGGGCAACATTAAAGAGACGGTTTTTACTAGCCTGGAAGCAATAAAGAATTCAAGGATTTGCTTTTACTAGGTTTCTGTCGTGGACAAAAGATTCTAACGAGTACAACCACATATTCTGATCTGAAGTGGTCGGTACTTTTTCTTAGGAATCAGAAAACTTAAGGGATTACAGTCCGAACGTGTAATAACCATATAACCACTAAAAACACAGTAAGATGAATTCATTCCACCCACTTTTGTTATTATAAGAAAAAGGGATCTCTGTTGATCTCTATATATTACACCCTCCCCATTTGTTTCTCTGCAGAACAGAGTTCCTGAGAGATTAAGAAATATGGCTTGCGTGAGATTTTACTTGTGCGTGATGCTAATATTGCTGTCATTTGCGCTATCTGAAACTCGCCCCCTTGACCCTTCTGCTGTGAGAAGGAACCTGATCAGGTCAATTCGAGCCCGGGGCGAGACTGAGACTTACAATGTCAAGCAGGGGAACGAAGGCATGATCGGCGGTCGATTCCCAAGTAAACGAGTGAGTCCAGGAGGACCTGATGCTCAACACCACTGATAATAAAACAATGAAGATTTTGTGTGAGAGGTAGACAGTTTTCATAACCTGCTATAAGAAGTCTCCTGCAAGTCTAGATAAGACCGTGTTTGTAGCTCTCAGATATGGGATGCTTTGATAGCTATTTAACTTGATATGTTCATGGAATCGCCATGGCAATGTTGCAGGGTAATCCTACTATGTTGTAATAGAACGCGTGTAACTCTTATGATGTAGCTCGAGTTATCAATTTTACTGTTTTTCAACTTGGAACTACTTTTTATCCTTCTTTGACGATAGCGAGGTGGAAAATATTAGAGAGTAATATAAAATAATTGTGGGATAGTGATAGTTCCTTGGCATACAGTCTAAATAGCTTAACCTTTCTTTGACAGAAAAAGAGAAACGATAGAAGAAACATAAATTTACACGAACATTACTAGGCTTGACAGAAAAGAAACGGAGCTGGTTAGCTCATAAAATGATTTATAAAAAAGCAATGCTGGTTACTGGAACTGGAAGAAACAGTAAGTTGGTATTCTAGTAACAATGGATAAGTTGGTATTCTTGTAGATGAAGTCTCTACAATGGAATCTATGCAAGCAATCTTTATTATGCCTTTTGCGACGAAGTTGTTGGTTTAGGATTGCGTGGAAGCATGGCATCTTGACTCTGCTCAGCCCCCGAAGCATCTGTTCTGATTTATCTGTCATTTCTGTGCTTAGAATCTACTTTCAGGTTTGCTTAGATAGCAGAATCAAAGGAGTGAGTTGCAGGGAGATTTTTTAACTGAAAAGGAGATCAAATAAGAAGCAAATGTTAAAAGAAACCAAACACGAGTGTCCATTGCTTGATTTGTCCTTTCTTTCAAAAAACACTCTGCCATTTCATTCTCTCAATGGCAGCATTCTACCCTTTATTCCAAAGGCAACAAGTATCACGCTTTCATCTACTGGAAACATCAAGACTGTTCATAATGCTTACGTCTCAAGCACCTTCAACACATGTGCTTGAAGCCGTAGAGCACTGCCAATATACAAAAGTCACTTTTCAGAACGATTTTATAAGAAAACAGAGCATTTCCTTGTAATAAAAATGCAGTCAAATCCTATACTGAACTTTTTAGAAAGTAATCAGATTAAACAATACTAGAGCTCTCAGCACTCCATAACGATAGAGGATTATGTATGGATTTTCTGTCCTATTCTCTTGGATTGTTTTACTCTCTTCTGTGTATTCTGCATTGCATATAAAACAAAGGAAGTCACCATTTAGAACCTCAACTTTTACTGAGAACTAAAAGCGGGCCTCGTATGCTGGCCTTAATTCTTGATCTCAGCTTGGTTCTGTTCTAAATTAACTTAGCTACATCAAGAAAAAGACACAGAAAGTTTCCCTCCGTAGCCCAAATCCCAAAATCATGAAATGGATTGTTATTACCATGTTGATTCAACACGAAGATCCAAAAATAAGGATCATAGCAGTCCTCAATATATCATATTTTTCTATCACGAAAAAGTAATGCTGCGAGAGCATAACAAGTTAACAAGTGAGTTCTGACATGGCTTGAAAATTGTTATTGGTTTGGATAAAGCACCTGAAGACTCATGATTCATGCCTGAAATTTGTTTGAAGTCGAGTCAATGGTGATTGCATGGATTCTTACCAATTAGAACGTAAGACAGGCAAAAGGATTGGATTTGTTTGGAAGCTATTATGAAAAATCCAACAGAGAAATCTAAATTTTTGTTCTCAGCGTGGGACAAAGACCTCGGCCAGGGAGATTGGGGGAAGCATCCTACAGGTGGAAGTAGCTTTCATGTCCAGTGGAAAAAGGAGGAATGCCTTTCAAGAGTGAGCTTTTTAACTGCAAAATTGCGATGCCTGCTCATAGCCCTTTAGCTTAAGTGTTAGACCTGACTAGACTGTCACACTTCACACGCATATATGGCTAAAAACTTGAGCACCAGATTGGATAATATAAGTAATTGAAAAAGATGTCTCCAAGGCTTAACTTTGTTCAATAGTAGGCTAATGGATACCTCATCCTTGTCAGTCTCTTGTTTCCACATCATACAAACATAAAAACAGAAGTTCTTTACAGAAATGTGACTTCAGCCAGAAGCACAATATTACAAGCAGGAAAAGTAAAAACAGCCAAAACACAGATTGTTGTTTACTGCTACTAAAATTCTTTCCAGAATTATGTTTGCATAGTTGTTTGATTTGACTTGTCATAGAACCAAGTCCCATTTTGCTTCACCCGGATTTGTGCCTTCAAACACTGTAAGGTTTAAGGAGCAATTGGTATTTTGATTCCTCACTGTCAAAGATTAGGAAAAGCACTGATCATGGATCATTAAATAGGATGAAGCAAGCATATTTTCAAATCATGAAAATAAATATTAGATTTTCTATTGGCCGGCATTCTCTATCTATATTAGAGCAAGCAGATATGTCTATATTGCTTGACTTGGTGATTGGATACATGCACTCATTGGATTATGCAAGTTCTTCTTCCTATATATATATTTTTAAGCATCATTCACAGATATTCTTGTGAAGAGACAGAAACAGATCTGCCAGACATGTAAGCTCTTTTATTACATTAGTGATCAGTCCCATATTGCAACTTGGCTAGACTAACTTGCATGTATAAAAACATGGCATCTGTTACTGAAGCCACGGTTCTACAGAATGATCTTCGTCCCTACTGTTCCTTTTCCTCCCGTCTCATCTACCTTTATTGCTTTCTGAGGACAAAACCCGTATATGGCACAGAAATCTTCTTGCTGCTCAGTTTCAGCATCAGCAAAGTTTTAATGGATAAGGACGTCTGAGATTAAATTGAACAATTTGATAAGCTATAAAAGAGTTTTTTTTTTTTAAATAATCCACTGACAATAGCAATATTTATAAAGCTCGGCAGCGACGTTATGCTTATCTGACAGCACTCTCCGGCATGGAAAAAGGCAGCTACGCTAGCTCTAAGTTTTTCCAAGTTAAAGGGCTGCTTTCTCCATTCTGGTTCTCGCCTTAGCTCCATGAGGTCATCTTCTATGGGAACCATGGAACTGATAGTTGATCAACTGGCCGGTGGTACTTTAACCTTAGCATTACTTAGGCTTGAATGAAGCTTCTACTTAGTGTCATCGACGGTCTTCGGTATACTTTATGCCACATATGTAATGACAATGACAGAATTTGATTTATCATGCACGAACCTTTGTTCATCTGCCATGCAGGATCAGATTAAGACCGACAAATATGAATAAGATAATCAAAAGGATGTCCTGCCAGCCATATATATCATATGATTGGTAAAGCTTAGTAGGATTCATTACAATGATTTCAGGCTAATAAAAACAATCTGGTGAGTGGTACCTGATTAAAAAAAGAAGTCTGTATACCTGACACAATGCACTTGGTTGGACGGGAATAATATAATTATTATTTTCCTCCTCCAACAAATAAAACAATAAGCTCAGTGTTGGGATTATTTAGTCTTGTCCATAGTAGTCTTTAGTCATAATGGGATAATGGGATTGATAGGGGACAATTAAATCTAAGCATGGTGTAAATGCTAAATTATTCTTAACAGTAAATTTTTTTAAAAGGTTGATATGATAAATAGGTATTTTTCTTTTTTATATGCACAATATAAAAGTTATAAAAATTTGCAATGGATTATATATATATATTACTTTTATGATGCAAATCTTTTGGTCACGTGTTCGAACAACCTCCAATAAAATTGAAATAAATTTGGAAAATTAAAAACTAGATTTGATAAAACTCTGATCCCATTACTAAAAATATGGCTATTAGTATCATATTTTAGTAATAGATAATTCTGTTCCTAATTTAGTAACAAATTTGCAATGGATTATATATATATATATATCTATGCTTTATATAATAAATACAAAAATGTTAACATGATAGATAACTTTGACTAAAATTATATTTAATTATATTTCTTAAACTTAGAGAACATTAAACGAGGTAGTGAGAGAGGGAGCTCCTCTGGTTTTGTTCTTGCTTTTTCATCATCGCTATTATATCTACGATGTGTGTTTTCTAGCAAGGCTAGGTTAACTTATATAGCCTAGATCTACTGTGTGTTTTTTATGGTTGGATCCTATAAGAGGATCCTTCTTTCGATATCCATTAATTCCTTAGGGAAAGAGAATTGAAAGGGATCCCATCGCTTGTGACTTGGTTTGGTTTGACAATAACTAAAATAATCTTTATCATCCTTTGACTAAAATGGTTTTTGAAATAATATGGTTATGCTATTCTTACAATTCTAATTTTTGAATGTCTTTTTTTAAAATATTAAAACGACAACATATTAAATCTACTTGCATCAATTTGAGTTAACTTGTCAAATTCATTATCCAGATTATAAGACCCTAATAACCCTATAAAAAACAAGAAAAAATTTATTAAATTCAATTCTTAATCAATCCAATATTGAATGATAAAATTAAAAACAAAATTCAACTAAAAATATGAGTCGAGTTAATCCGAGTTAACCTACCAAACCTGGATCATAAGACCGAGATAATTCTATAAAAAAAATCAAAATAAATTATGAAACTCAATTCCTAATCAACCCAATGTTAAATAAGAAAAAAAAAATCAATTGAAAAAGGGACACAAAAATCATATGAGTCAACCAGAGTCAATCGACCAAATCTGTGACTTAAGTCATTAGGCTGCGATAACCTTATAGAACGCAAACTAAAATAAATTATGAAGCTTAATTCTCAATCAACACAATATTGATGGATGAAATTGAAAAAAATAAATCAACAGAAAAAAAAAGAACAATAAATTAAAGCTCAATTCTAAATCAATTCAATATTCAATTATTAAATTTTAAAAAATCAAATATAAAACATGATAAAGAAAATAAGTTGAGTTAACTTGAGTTAACTTACCAAACCTAAAACAAAATTGTAAAATCCAATTCCTAATCAACCCATTGTTAAAGGTTAAAAACATTCAATTAAAAAAAAAAACCCGAGCCAACCTAGCTAACCCACAACACTCTTGATTTGGGTTACGAGATCATGATAACCCTTTAAAAAGCAAATAAAAAAACCTATTATGAAACTTAATCCCTGATCAACCCAATATTGAACGATGAAGTTAAAAAAATTTAATTAAAATAATGACAAAAAAATAACCTAAGTTGACATGGCTAATCAACAAAAATCATAATTCGTGTCATGATACTAGAATAATTTTATAGAAAGTAAATCAAAATAAATTATGAAATCTAATATCCAATAAATGAATATATTTTTTTTTGTCGTTGAAAAACAATTTGCTCTGTCATGTACAAACTAACCAGTTTTGTCTCTAATAGCCGACAATGGTGGCCGAAAGGTTGATATGCAAAATGGAAAACCTTAAAATTAAAGGAGATCTGTCCATTCATTCATAGTGTCAAGATTTTGATTTCAGCATTGGATTTTAAAAGTGACTGAAAATGTTAAACTTCATGACTAGACACGCATGCCAAAAAAGCATTACGGTGCAGTTTGTCGTCTACCAAGTTGGAGGCAAAAATAAAGAATTAACTCGGATATGGTTATAAATTACATATAAAAAATTATGATATATTTATTCTAAACTTCAATCATTAATAAAATTAATTGTAAGAAAAAATAACATACTAATTTTTTACATGGCAGTTGAACTAATTAGTCTATATGGAAAAAATAACTAGAAAAGAATTTTAAAAATAATAAAAAAAGTAATTAAAAAGTAATTTTTAAAAAAGGATATTCTGGCTTAATTTGGGCATTAAACGACCCCAGCCAGTTATAAAAAACTAGTCGGTCACCAGAAACAATATGTATATAATAAAATATCAGTCTGATCGAACAATTAAATAAAAAATTATAGTTATTTCTTAAACTTAACACTATCATTATGATCCATGACTATATTTGACTAGACGTTCCAAGCAACTGGCTAGTCAAGGTATCGGTGGAGTGAGTTCCAATAAGAAAATCCTAAAATAATTGTAAAGCAAGCATTTGCACATTCACCATCTTCATGAGTCAAATAAAATTATTTAAATCATAAAGTCCATTATCTTTCCGAACGCCTTTGTGTGCATTTTGTTGATGTGCTTTTCTATCCCGAGTTTCCAATTCACACGCCATGAGACTATCAGAAGGTCGAAAACCTTCTCTGCCTCTGCAGCGAAAGTTGCATTTGAGTACATCAGCAATCCATTTTCATTCATGATCAGTATATAAAACTAATCGGGGTATCTAATATCTACTATGAATCTTCTTATGGATAATGACATGATCATTTCTTTAGCTAAACCAAGTTTTTATCAGTGTATTTTTATCAAAACAATATTGGATTAAGAAAGATTTATAAGCTTAAATTTTCAGGAAAATAAGCATGCCCTTGTTAAGATTCGTTGGACTTGCCAGTGTGTCAAGCCTCAAGAACGATGGATTTGGCGCTAACTACACCCAGACGACATGGTTAGGCTTGGCATTCTGTCAAGCCTCGAGCACACCTAAGGAAATGCGCTTCCTCCCTTAGACACAACCAAGGGAATGACCATCATCTATTGGCACATCCAAGAAAATAATCATCTTCCCTAGGGTATAGCTCAGGGGGAGAGCTTAGTCTTTATGGGTTCAACTACATTTAAAATCTTGGACCCTAATTTTTCTATACCTTTTAGGTGCATAAAAGTTTTCTAGGGACCTACTATATTTCTATCAAATATTAATATAGATGTAAGAAATATTTATATCTCATTAAATGTTATCATGGTAACATTACACTCTAGACCCTTCTCTTTACAAAATAAAAGGACTCATAGATTATAAATACACCATGAGACCATCAAAATCGAGATTCATAATCTTCATTCTCGACTGCATATATATATTTTCAGAGTATCTCTTTCTAGAATATTCTTATATTTCATTACCACAATCTTTAGATTTACCGACGGAATTTTCCTTCGGTATTTCCACTATCATTCCGTTGGTAATTAATTTACCAACGAAATCACCGACGAAAATGCTCTATCGGTGTATCTATCATTAGTAATTTTTTGTCCGTCAGTAAGTTTGTTGGTAATAAAAAAATATTATTATCGATGGATTATTGATAGAAAAGCAAGCAAAAAAAATTACTCGCTTCATTCCGTCAGTATTTTCCTTGGCAAAATACCTTATGTAATTCCATCGGTAGTTATTTAAAAATATTTAAAAAAATCTTTTTACAAAACTATAAAATAATAAAATAAATATAAATCAACCCTCTATAATACTCAAAATGATTGGAAAAATGAAGAATAAAATCAACTCAAACAAATTTGCAACAAATAAATTCAACTAAAAAAAATCATATGAAAAAAATAATTAAAAATCCTATAAATAAATCAACTAAAAATTGATCTCATATGAAAGAAAAAATAATCCTACAACAACATTCATACAATTATCAAGAACAAAAACAATTAAAAATAAAACAAAAAAACAAATATAGCGAAAAAAACATGTAAATAAAAAAGAAAAAACCTTACCTTAATGTAGTTGCAAGTGAAGCTAAGAAGAGAAAAAAAAAAACCAAATTCGTAAAGTATACTAATTAAAAAAAAACTGAGAAGAAAAGAGAAGAAGACATACCTGAGCATGTATGAGAAGAGAAGGAGTTAAGGAGAGAAGAGAATAAACAAAAATGTAAATTGATGTTTTTTACATATGGAGAAAAAGAAGAAGAAGAAGAAGAAGAAAGGAGACGAGTCTGTTGTGAAATTAGGGATTCTAGGCTTTTTATTGGGGATTTTACCTACGGTTTATTGATAGACAATTAAATATTAATATTTTTAATCATTCCGTCGGTGATTTCTTCTGTAATATTTAATTTAATAAAAACATTTTAGAAATCGCCAAATATCACCGACGACTTTTAAATCCAACGGTGATTCCGTCTGTAATTTTTAATTTAATCTAAATTTCTTAGAAAACTGCCAAATAACACCGACAACTTTTCAATCCGTCGGTGATTTTGTCTGTAAAGAACAATAATTAACAATGCAATTGGAAAGTGATAAGTTCAATAGCTCTCTGAAAAATACCGACGGTGATTCCCTTTGTAATTGACATGATGAATAGAATTCGCAATTTATTTCGTTGGTAAGATCATCACGTCATTGTTTTTTTGTTTTGTTTTAATTATTTTGTATTCCACTGTAATTCTCTCGTTATATACCGAGACAATATTATCGTTGGTAAAATCCGTCGGTAAATTTCCGATAGAAATATTCTCTCGGTATTTTTGTTTGTATTTATCAATTTTCTGGTAGTGTTTTCTCTCTCTAAAACGATACTTATTTAAGCATCGAAGAATCTCCACCTACACCAAGAGGATCTTGTACAGGTACTAGTTGTTGTAACCTATTTTTGGGTCCCCAATAAAAATAAATAAATAAATAAATATAAATATAAATATAAATATATAGCCGGAAGAAATTAGAGAAATAATATGAGGCTGGAGCGCTCAGAAAATGGTTAGAAAAAATTAATTAAAGAGGTTAAAAATATAAAGATTGAAATTTTGACAGTATATTCTTGAATGATGAAAGCCCTGTTGGAAAAGAAAATTTAAATTTGAGGAGAAAAGTCCAAAATTGGATGTTTATGGACTTAATTAGATTTTATTGAAGGTTTAATTGAATTATAGAGGGTTTGATTGCAAGAAAAATGGATTTTTAAGTCAATTTGGGCTTTAATTAGAATAAATTAAAGCTCTAGGGTCAAATTATAATGTTTAAGAGTTGATTTGGTCAAATCAGGTGCTTAATTGCATAAATATTAAAGTTTAATGGCCAATTAGGAACTTAATTGAGGAAATCCGAAACCAAGGACTAAATTGAAAAAGGCGCATAAATAGAGGGGCTGTAATTAACAAAATCAGGGGTCAAATTGAAAAAAATTGGAAGTTTATTGATCAATTGAGGGTCAAATTGCATAAATCAGAGACCAAGGACTAAAGTGAAAAAGGCGGCCAACTATAGGGGTGACAATTGAAACTGGCAGGGATGCAATTGAATTAATTTTTAAAATCAAAATTACATTGTGAGGACTTAAAAGAACAAATGATAAATTAAGGATTGATTTGGAAACGAATATGTTGGCGCCACATTTAAATGAAACGGTGCGTTTTGTATAAAACGACGCTGTTTCATGTTAAAAAAAAATAAAACAGAGCAGAACAGTGTCGTTTTGAGCGACACTGTTCCTCTTTCTCCTTCCCCTGGATGTGCAGCAGGGGAAGGCAGACGGTTTTTCTTCTTCTTTCTTCATTGATTCCTGCGAGCCACGTGCCCTGCGAAAGACCCGAAGCCCCACGCACCTTGATGTTGAGAAATCAGGGGCGCTGCGCCTTGCCAGCCGTGCCCACCAACCAACCCGGCACTGCCCTGCTCCCCATGCATAGCAATAAAGAGCCCCCGCTCCGAAAGAGGAGAGGAGAGAAAGGACCGAAAGGGAGAGGAACTGAAATATAGGGAGAGGAAGGAAAAGCTTGAAACGGGGTAGGAAACTTAAAAACAAACCGGGAGGATAAAAGGAAACCACTGAAAAACGAAAGAAGAGGAAAGGAAAAGGAGGAGAAGGGAAGAGCAGTAACCTCTCTCTCTACCGCTTGAAACAGTAGAACCGCTGTTGTGAGTGGCCATCCATGAGCCACGACACCGCCACCGGCCTCCACCATAGCACCACCACCGAAGCAGTCCGACTAGCAAGGCACCGCTTCCTCCGCGCCAGGTACACTTTTCTTCCCTCCTCATTTCTTTTGTCGCTTGCATTTCCTCTTGTATGCAGAACATTTGTTCTGCATGCAGGAGGATGGGAGGGGGAAAATAATCCCCCCTGTTTGGATTTTTGATGCTGGGCCAGGCTGGTGCTGGCCCAGTACTGATGGGTTTACTTCGCTAGGTTAGGCTGGTTCTGGCCCAACTTTAATGTGTCGTGGGCCAGATTGATTTTGGCCCAGCCCTGCTGTCTGGGCCGGGTTTGGCCCAGACTTAAAAGAGATATTTGTTGGGCTGAGATCAGCCCAACCCCTTTTGGGGCTAAGTCCGGCCCAGTTAGTTGGGTCGGCCCAGCCCAGCCCAGCCCACTTAATATTATATATTATATATTATAATGTTTTTATATTATTTATATATATAGATATATAAAAAGATAAAAATAAAAATTCTGAAAAATCCTTAAAAAATTGTTGATTTTCCTGCATATTTTTATCAAAATTGTTTAATATTGGTTTGTAATTTTATACCGTAAAGATACAAATTCAGTATTAAAATACCCGGTTTTCGTCAAGACATCAAAAAAAAATATAAAAAAATTATTTGTTTTTTTCAAAATTCTGAAAAATCCTTAAAAAATTGTTGATTTTCCTGCATATTTTTATTGTTTAATATTGGTTTGTATTTTTATACCGTAAAGATACAAATCCAATATTAAAATATCCGATTTTCATCAAAACATACTATATATATATATATAAATGTTTTGTTTTCATGGATACGGCCTAGTCTCTCCAAAATAAAGAAAAAAAACCATCACATCATATTTTCATATAACAAAGGAAATTTCAAAATATATATATATTAGTATGCACTTTGGCTTTAACAACAAGTTTGTTAGAGCCATGAGAATTATGTCAATATTTCAAAAATTCTAAAAAATCTTTTTGTCTTCTTTTAGTATCTGTGATTACGAATTTATACGTAAAACATATTCCTAATATTAAAAAATATAGTTTTAATATAAATGTTAGAATAGTTAGGTTTTTACCCGATAAGATAAGGATCTCCTTACTGAGGATGATTTTTCTTGAATCATAGACAAACCAATAACAAGAAATACAATAACACCTTAGTTTTTTATTAGACAATCAAACAATGCAGCTTACCTTAAGTAAGGCGTATTTGGGGTGCTGATACCATCCTTTTACGCAATCAGTCCCCGTACCCGATCTCTGAGACCAGTTAGGGTTTTTAATGACCAAAATACTAGGTGGCGACTCCCATTCTATTTTCCATCGATAAACGACAAGAATTTCTTGTCTCCCCATGTTTTCCAGATAAATATTACATTTTAGATTTAAAGTAGAACAATTTTCACCGCGACACTGCACACGTGTGACACTAGTCACAAGTTACCATGACCTACCAAGCATCCAATATAAATTATCAATCTCCTTGACTACAAAAAATAGATGAAATTGCTAAAACCAATTATTCAACCTGAAAATTTTATTCTTTTTCTATTATGGCCGTTTTAATTAAGGGGAAAAGCCAATCTTATCCTATAGCTTCAAAAGTTTTCAATCTTTATCTTAAAAAATATAACAAATATACATTATCCCTCTCTCAGGCTGTCTTTTCTTGGGGCGTCCCATGTCACTTTGGAAAATGTAAAAAACAATTGTAATAGTACTGTGCATGACAAAAACAAATTAGTAAAAGCAAACAGCAATTACTTCTTGCCAAACTAGGTATCATAGGAGGCAATCTTATATTAGCAATGACCAGGTGGAACGCATTTGTACGTGGCGTTTCAAGTGATATTGAATGATTTAAAAACAAAAAAAAAAACGCCCCCTCCTTTGTTTTATTGTTCAAAGGTTTCTCCGTGTCCTAGCTTTTCTTGATTGTTTCTTCAACAACTGTCCAAAATCAGAGATATAAAAGAAGATGATGAGTAGACCAACAAGTTCTAGTTGGCCAATCTAAGATATGGGCACCTCCTGAAATTTGTTCTTATTCATGGGTGCTTGAGTGGGGACTGTGGACGAAGAATTCGAGAAAGTCATGGTGATAGGGCTACATTTGCAGACCTCCATCGAAGAAAGAAGACAACAATACACACGGGGGATGGAACCCATGTTGCTTATTGTTTATTCTTCAAAATCTTGGGAATTCCTTACGCATTTGCATTATAAATTCATGCATGATTCTATTGTTCTGTACACAACTCCTATCACCTTTAGAAAACAATCACTCTTAAGCTTGCATCTAAAACATTCTCTTAGGGATTAATACATGGCCAATTCAGCTGTCTTGCGAGTTTCAATGCTGATCCTGATCATTTTATCCGCAAATATGATTAATTTGGAGGCAGTAACTTATCGCGGGGTCGAGTCTGTGCCTAAAAGGATCGATAGCAGCACTCTCTTACAGAAATTGGGCTATGATATGCCAAAAAGGAATGTGACAGATCCACCCTCGGCAAGAGTTTCACCTGGAGGGCCAGACCCCCTCACATCATCACTAGTCGCCACCGTCCCCGGCAATGCCTTGGAGGAGGAAGCACGGATAGCCCTGCACCAGATGGATCAAACCAACCATTTCCTCAAACTCGGTGCCTTCTGCAATGTCTTTTCAGTCATTTTAAAATACAATGCCTTAGAAAAAAGCTATTATATCATCGGAATAAAATTCTGTAACCATTTTGGTTTGGAATCTTATTTTGATATTAAGCAGTATCTTAATTTCCATGAAGTCACATAAAATAAATAAAATCTTCTCAAGGCATTTTATCTTCAAGTGATTTCAGAGGTATTGCACGTAGAAAGCCTTGTTTTCGTCCTGGTTCATCTTTGGATGAAACTGGGAGGGTGGATCATCCGCATCTTCTTTCCTTTTATGTAGAGTTTTATCACTTGTGTTACCACCTTGAAGCATAAAGAGATGAAAGCTGTAAGAACATACACTAGAGACTGTTGTGGTATCAACTTTTGATAAAAACGATTTTAATTTGGATAACATTAGTCCCTCCGCTAGTTTGGTCAACAATTGCCATGGAAAACAAAACTTACCGTCACTTTCAACACTTTCTTGATATAATAATAATAATAATAATTATTATTATTATTATTATCAGATAAATAATAAAATTTAAATAATATATATCTTAATTAAAAGAGCAAAGCAAAACATTAAGGAAAAATACCTTAATGTATTAAATAAGAGTATAAGGATAAAATAGCATATTTTATCCTTATACTCTTATTTTATGGATTTTACTACTATATATATATATAAAAAAAAAAAAATCACAGATTCTCTATCCTTCCATTATCTGCTTCGTTATGCTTTTTTTTTTTCTTTCATTAAATTTTGTTAAATTATGTAATACATGTTGAAAATATGGTATTAATCGATAAATCATTACTTGAATATATATATAAATATATAAAAAAAAGAAGAAGATAATTTGAATAAGAAAAGTGAGAATTTAGTTAAAAATATTGTGCTTTATTGGATATTTAATATTAGTTTAGGAAATACCAACAAAAAATATTATAATTAATGAAAATTTCACTATTAATAAAATAATGAATGAGAAATCTACCCTTTTATGGTTAATTATATGTTTGAGTTATAGTTTGGCTTTATAGGAAAACAAGAACAATTACGAGTTGAAATTCATTAATAACATGATCTGAGTATAATCAATTTTCCTTCAATTTAGAATTTAATGTTTTAGTAACTCATTAATTTAGTCTTTTATTTTATCATGATCGAACCGAATGACGAACCAACATGGAAGAGAAGTTAGGAAAAGATAAAAGAAGGAGATAATTGGTCAACCCAATTAGCGCAATGTAGTTATGCAAATGATATAGTTAACTAATTTTGTGGTTAATTCTTGATGATTAGGTTGAACAATACGGTGTTTTAAAATTAAATAAATGCATTACATTTGCTTGACACAAAATCATTTTTTTAAGTTGCTGTTATCACGAATGATGTCTGCAAGTTTTGTTTATTTTTTTGTTGTCGTTGAAAAACAATTTGCTCTGTCATGTAGAGGAGCATGGGACAACTAACCAGTTTTGTCTCTAATAGCAGACAATGGTTGGCGAAAGTTTGATTTGCAAGAAAATAACGGTAACCAGCTAATTAATTAATTGGTTACTATACTTATGCACAGTAACCAGTTCATGTTTATTTCGGGTTGAAACATCAGCTCAACCCATATGGTTGGGTTGAGTCTAGCCCCTGTAAAAAGTAGGATCCATTTTATTTTAGGCTGATTGCGGCCCAATTTCCTTTTAGGCCGGGTCCGACCCAGCCAAAAAATCCCAAAAATGAAAAAGGAAATTTTCTTAAAAAAAAAATATTTCAAATTTTTTTTGTGATTTTCCTGCACAATTTTCTACTGAATTTTGCTTAGTATTGGTTTATATTTTTTTACTGTAAAGATACAAATCCGGTATTAAAATACCCGACTGAATTTTGCTTAGTATTGGTTTGTATTTTTTTACTGTAAAGATACAAATCCGGTATTAAAATACCCGATTTTAGTCAAAACATTAAAAAAAAAAATTGTTCATGCATACGGCCAAGTCTTTAAAAATAATAATAATAAAAATGAATCATATTGTATTTTAATATAACAAAGAAAATTTCAAAAATATGTATTAGCATGCATTTTGGCTTATCCAGTTTATTAAAGTCACGAGAACTAGGCTAATATTTCAAAAATTCCAAAAAAAATTATTTTGTTTTCTTTCAATATCTAGGGTTACGACCTTATACGTAAGATGTATTCTGGATATTAAATCCTTTTGTTGACATTAGAATGGTTAGGTTTCACCCGATAAGATATATAAGAATCTCCTTACCGAGGAGAACTTTTCTTAAATCATAAATGGACCAACAACTATAAAACACGACAAGACCTTAGATTTTATCAAACAATAAAACAATGTAGCCTACCTTAGGTAGGACATATTTGGGGTGCTAATACCTTCCCTTTACGGAACCAGTCCCTGTACCCGATCTCTGAGACCAGTTAGGGTTCCTAGTGACCAAAATACTAGGTGGCGACTCCCATTCCATTTTTCCACTAATAAAAGACAAGAATCCCTTGTCTCCACACATTTTACACATTACATAAATTGACAAATTAATACTAGATTTTGTGGGTGGATGTTTTCGTCGTGACGCCGCACACGTGCGATAAACCAAGTTTTTATCAGTATATTTTTATCAAAAAATATTGGATCAAGGAAGATTTATAAGTATCAATTTTCAAGAAAACAAGCATGCCCTGGTTAAGACATGTTGGACTGGGCAATGTGTCAAGCCCCGAGAACGATGGATTTGGCGCTAAACCCAGACGACGTGGTTGGGCTTGGCATTGTGTCAAGTGTTGGACACGCCTAAGGAAATTGACTTCCTCCCTTAGACACAACTAAGGGAATGACCAACATTAATTGGCACGCCTAAGGAAATAATCATCTTCTCTTAGGTCTAGCTTAGGGGAAGAGCTTAGCCTTTATGGGTTCAACTACATTTAAAATCTTGAACTCTAATTTTTCTATACCTTTTAGGTGTATAAAAGTCCTCTAGAGACCTACTATATTTCTATTAAATATTAATATAGATGTAAGAGATATTTATATTTCTTTAAATGTTATCACAGTAACATTACACTCCAGACCCTTACAAAATAAAAGGACTCATAGACTATAAATACACCATGAGACCATCAAAACCAAGATTCACAATCTTCATTCCCGACTGCATATATATATTTTCAGAGTGTCTCTCTCTATAATATTCTTATATTTCACTACCACAATCTTTAGATTTACCGACAGAATTTTCCTTCGGTATTTGCACTTTCAATTCGTTGGTAATTAATTTACCAATGAAATCACCGACATAAATGCTTTGTCGGTGAATATCGTTGGTAATGTTTTGTCCGTTGGTAAGTCCATTAGTAATAATTAAAAAAATATCATTACCAATGGATTTACTGATGGAAAAAACAAGAAAAAAAAATTACCCGCTTCCTTCTGTCGGTATTTTCCTCGGCAAAATATTGTGTGTAATTCCGTTCGTAATTATTTAAAAATGTTTTTAAAAAATCTTTTTTACGAAACTATAAAATAATTAAATTAATATAAATCAGCACTCTATAATACTCAAAATGCTTGGATAAAAGAAGAAGAAAATCAACTCAAATATATTTGCAACAAATAAATTCAACTAAAAACAATCATATGAAAAACAATTCCTATAAATAAACAACTAAAAAATTGATCTCATATGAAACCTATAACAACATTCATACAATTATTAAGAACAAAAACAATTAAAAATAAAATCAAATAAACAAATATAGTGAAAAAAACACGAAAAAAGAAGAAATCTTACCTTAATTTAGTTACAAGTGAAGCTAAGAAGAAAAAAAAACAAATTTGTAAAGTATACTATTTAAAAAAAAAACTGAGAAGAATGGAGAAGAAGACATGCCTAAGCATGGAGGAGAAGAGAAGGAGTTGAGGAGAGAAGAGAAGAAAAAACAATGTATATTGATGTTTTTTACATTTGGAGAAGAAGAAGAAGAAGAAGAAGAAGAAGAAGAAGAAAGGAGACGTGTTTGTTATGAAATTAGGGATTCTAGGCTTTTTATTCGGGTGTTTTACTGACGTTTTTACAGATAGAAAATTAAATATTAATATTTTTAATCATTCCGTCGGTGATTCCGTTTGTAATATTTAATTTCATAGAATTGTTTTAGAAACCGCCAAATATCACCAATAACTTTTAAATCCATCGGTGATTCCATCAGTAATATTTAGTTAAAATTTTTAATTTAATCTAATTTTTTCAGAAAACTACCAAACAACACCGACGACTTTTCAATCCGTTGATGATTCTGTCTGTAAAGAACAATTGTCATAACCCAATTTTTGAATAAATATTAAAAAATAATTATATTTAAGAATGGGGTTAAAACAACACAAATTTGGACTTCGTGGATGAAATTATCAAATTTGAGAGTCAATTGGTCAGAATTGAAGAATTAATAAGTTTGAGAATTTAATTAAAATTTGGATTAGTTTAATCTATGAAATCAAGAGCTTAATTGAAGAATTAATAAGTTTGCGGACTTAATTAAACTTTGATTTAATAAATTAAATAAATTCAGGGATTTAATTGAAATTAATCCAAGGGTAAATTAAAATTTATTGATTAAGGGACCCAATTGATACATTTCAAAACATCAGGGACCAATCCATAATCTGTCATTTTTCATGCTAAATTTATATTATTTTTATTCGTTGTATTTTATTATATTTAGCAAGAAAAATAAAAAAATATGTGCATGCGTAAAAATAAATTTATTTTTATTTATTTATTCACTAGCGCTAGAGTCAGGAATAAAAAATATTGATCTGATTTATTTTATAGCTATGTAATATTACCAACGCTAGAGTTGGAAGTATCCGTAGTTGAATATTCACTGGCGCCAGAGTCAGGAATATTATAAGCAAATTATCATAGCGTAAACTAATAAATATTTAGCAATTTAAGACGACACTAGCAATGCAACCTGCCTCACGCAGGACGTTTAAGGAGTGATAATATCTTCTTTTTTATATAACCAGTCTTGAACCATAGAATCTCTGTTGACCAGTTAGGGTTCCTAGTGACCATAATACTAGGTGGCGACTCTTTAAACAAGACCATGCCCCATCAAAGAATAGGATGCCAGAAATCCATTCTTTTCCATAATCTAGATAATTTTTAAGGCCGCCGTGATGTCGGGTGCGACAGAATGGCGACTCCACTGGGGACTAATTGACTAAGCTTTGCCTTTTGTTTATTATTGCTATTTTGTTGTTGTGTTTATTTGTTTATTTTTCTTCCATTTACTTCTTTAGCTTGCATCCTTGTTTATATTTTCATGCATCATGTTAAGAGCACACACCTTAAAATCTAGTATAGGTGGGGGAGTAATGGTACCCCAACGACTTGAGCCCGGGTAAGACTCGTGAAACCATCCAACTCTCGCTTGATTGTTTACTTGGAAGTGGTTGATATGCGAAACTGATATTACTTAGGGCCTTTATTTTCACACTACTTGTAAGCCTCATATCGACCTTTCAAGGACGATCACTGAGCATGCGAGAAACCCTTTTTGAAACTAGATAATGACCAACCCCTTTATGCACTCAACAATTAGGATCTTTCTATTAGGTTGTCATCCTATGAAGGGCGAGTTTGCATTTCATACGCATTTTTAATTGAATCAACATTTTTGTATAAATCGCAAGATTTACATTTACAGGTTGAAATATAGGTTCTCCATTGAAATCGAATGGAAAACAAAGAAAGAGCCTAGTTGGAAGCCCAACACCAAAAAGAGGTGGACAATCTTAGAGAAGAAGTCGTAAGGCTTACTAGTCTACTCGAACAAGCCTTAAGAGTCAAATCCGGAACAGCAACACATATAGCTCAGTCTGAACCTATGCCTGTAAATCCTATAAAGGTGCTGAGGTGTGTTTGGTGCCTAACATTGTCATTCCCAAAAAGTTTAGAGTGCCAGAATTTATCAAATATACGAGAACTCAATGCCCTATAACTCATCTTAAAGCATACTGCAACAAAATGGCTGAGGTGGTTGATGAAGAGAAACTGTTGATTCATTTCTTTCAAGACAGCTTGAGTGATGTTTCCCTCACTTGGTATATGCGGTTGGACAATAACAAGGTTAAAAAATGGAAGGATTTAGTTGATGCCTTCATGAGGCAATATAAGTTCAATATAAACATGGGCCCTGATCAGTTAAGCTTGCAAGCTATGGAGAAGGACAACAAGGAGTCCATAAGGGAATACGCCTAAAGATGGAGTGAGGTAGCTGCACAAGTTAACCCTCCTATGTCTAAAAAAGAGATGATTAGTTTATTTTCCAACATCTTTAAAGCTCCGTACTTTGAATACTTGGTTAAAAGCTTTACACCACATTTCACTGACCTAGTTGTTATAGCTGAGAGGATTGAACAAGCCATTGGGTTATGTAAGATTGCTAACCCAATTGAGAAGAACGGTTTCACTGAAGGTGGTTGCCAAGGCACTTATCGTTCCTATAGCTAATTACTTCACACCAACTCCTAGAAATCAACTATCTTGAGGATAAAGCTATGGTGATATTAGGTCGAGAATGATCTACAATGATTTCAATTGACTGTTGAAAAGATGCCCTTGTCGAGGAGAATGAATGATTGAAAGATTCCAGAAATTCCAATCAATGATCGCTAAATGTTTAGCCCCTTTACGTGTTATCATGCCAGTGTTCATAGCCCAAGATGTTGGCATAAGTTCTTTGTTGTTAAACTTCTTTTCCAAAGTTTCAATGAAATAATTATTCATTTTTTTGAGAGAGTTTCTTATAAAGAACTCACAAATACACTTTGGGAGCCTCGCGTGATCTCATAGAACAATTCATCTTTTACCAAAATCAGTTTCCCTATTGGAGTTTTGAAAAATGATCTAGCATTTTGATTTCAAAAAAATTTGATGTTTATTCAAAAACGATATTTTGACATTCTACTTATAGAATGACAAGTGAATCAAGCAACTCCATCATTGAGGTGACTAAATTATAAACCAAAAAACAATTATGAAAAAAAAGAAATGAATAAACACCCTTACCGTATGACTCTTGAATCATGTGTTTTTAAATGCATGAATAATGATATGTAGTGAACTTGTGGCTGATGAATCATGAAATACATCTTTGCAAAGACCAAACCATCATACTGGATGAGGTCAAAGTTTATTGATCATAGCTGAATAAGTACAATCCTTTGCGATCCTTCTCCAAGCCTGAATAATTTTTCTTTCATAAAAAAAAATCCCGACTAGGATCACACCCCACACTGGGGGCAAGTGAAATTTCAATGATCAAGAAAGATGATAAAGCCGTGAGAAAGCCAAAAGGCAAAAGAGCCTAAGAAACTCAAATGCAAGGGGGCATGCCCAAATCACAAGAAAAAATGATAACCAAGATAAAGTGAGTATGCTTTAGCAAAGTGATGAAAAAGAAAAAAGAGAAAAAAGGGGGGCAAATCAAATAAGAGCGGCAAAAGAAAATATGAATGACATCAAGAGTCAAACTATTTAGTGATCCTCAGTCTTTGAAACCCTGAAACACTCTTTGAGCCTTATGAATCTTTTTATTTCATAGCCAAAAACCACAGCCTACGTTACGTACCTGTAGAAGTCCTTTCTAATCAAGCAAGCAAGCATCTAGGACAATAAACAATGATCTCAAAATGCAAGGAATTTTTCATAAAATTCATGACATCAAGAAACTACTCATTATTATTCATGTTGATAAAAATGAATGTTCAAAAAGAGACAAGTTTTTCTCATACAAAACCTCGAGCTTTTTCTCGAGCCCTCCACTTTGAAAACCTATAAAAATAAAAGGTCATCTCATGATGTATTTTCACCGAAGACCTCATCGCCAAACACAAGAGCAAATAATCTCTTTACTAAGAAAGAAAATAACTAAGAAGTTGCAAGATTTCAAAAGGAAATTATTTTAAACTCACATCGAAATAATTTTTGTTTTCAAAATGCAAGATCAAGATTTCAAGATTCATTCTAGACCCATATTCCTTTACCAAACTGAAAAGGAGAGAAATGAGAGAATGGCCTCTTAAAACCTTTATTTGTCTAAATCACTGACAGAAGCACATTTAGGGGCAATGACCAATACAAGGGGGTAACATTGTGTTTATAAGGAAAAATTCTAGAAAACGAGATGTTAATTTCCTTCAACAAGACAAGGGGGCATTTTGGTTTACAAAAGACAGCTTGATCCTTTCAGCAAGTGACACCGAATGTTTTTAGCAGTGAGACGAAGAGTACTGAATGATCCTCTCAAATTATTTGACGAGATAGAGCATCTTTAGCAAGCAAGTGGGCCATGATGGGCACCACAAAGGCTGAGTTGTGCAAACAAATATGGAAATAGACTTACATGGGCTAACTCAAGTGGGCTAGAAAGCCAAACGACAAAGATGACTCAAATCAGATAGCAAGATCTCACCAACCAAGCAACAAGAAGACTAAGAAGAAATGGGGGGCCTATATTTCAAATCAGGTAAAGATGCATGCATATAATCTAAACATTGAGATATTGGACAATGAGTTTTGCAAATTTCTGACAGAATCCATCAAGTGAAGGCCAACTTGAAACGGCCATGATTGAAATTGCTTTTGAAAATTTTTCACTTTTGACCTGGGCAGGCCACCCATAAGAATTAGGCCACCTGAAAAATCTCTGTCTTTTTCCACCACCTTTCATTTTCCATTCCTGAGTTAGTGCATTTCCTATCCTACCTCTTTTCGAGTGCACCTTCGAGCCCTCACCTCATTTCTTTTCGAGCGTGCCTTCGAGCCCTTGATCATCAAAGGTAGTGCATTTCCTATCCTACCTCCTTCTAAGTACGCCTTCGAGCCCTCACCTCATTTCTTTTTGAGTGCGTCTTCGAGCCCTCAACCATCAAAGGTAGTGCATTTCCTATCCTACTTCCTTTCGAGTGCGCTTTTGAGCCCTCACCTCATTTCTTTTCGAGAACGTCTTCGAGCCCTCGACCATCAAAGGTAGTGGATTTCCTAACCCTACCTCCTTTTGAGTGCACCTTCGAGCCCTCAACTCATTTCTTTTCGAGCGCATCTTCGAGCCCTCGACCATCAAAGGTAGTGCATTTCCTATCCTACCTCCTTTTAAGTGTGCCTTCGAGCCCTCACCTCATTTCTTTTCGAGCGCACCTTTGAGCCCTCGTCCATCAAAGGTAGTGCATTTCCTATCCTACCTCCTTTTAAGTGTGCCTTCGAGCCCTCACCTCATTTCTTTTCGAGTGCGCCTTCGAGCCCTCGACCATCAAAGGTAGTGCGTTTCCCATCCTACCTCCTTTTAAGTGCGCTTTCAAGCCCTCACCTCATTTCTTTTCGAGCGTGCCTTCGAGCCCTCGACCATCAAAGGTAGTGGATTTCCTAACCCTACCTCCTTTTGAGTGCACCTTCGAGCCCTTAATTCATTTCTTTTCGAGCGCGTCTTCGAGCCCTCGACCATTAAAGGTAGTGCATTTCCTATCCTACTTCCTTTTTAGTGTGCCTTTGAGCCCTTACCTCATTTCTTTTCGAGTGCGCCTTCGAGTCCTCGATCATTAAAGGTAATGTGTTTCCTAACCCTACCTCCTTTTGAGTGCGCCCTTGAGCCCTCATTTCCTTTCGAGCGCGCCTCCGAGTCCTCATTTCCTTCGAGCTTCCATCTCTTGAATAGTGCGACTTTGAGCCCTATCATGTCATCCTGAAAAATTCTTGTATTTTTGCACGGGGCAGGTAACCCATTACAATGTGACCATCTGGGCTAGTAACCCATTACAATATACTATCCTGAAAAATCCTCATATTTTTCCGCTGGACAGGTAACCCATTACAATGTACCATCCTGAAAAATCCTCATATTTTTCCACTAGGCAGGTAACCCATTACAATGTGACCATCTAGGCAGGTAACCCATTACAATTTGACCATTTGAGCTGGTAACCCATTACAGTGTACCATCCTGAAAAATCCTTGTATTTTTCCACTGGGCAGGTAACCCGTTACAATGTGACCATCTGGGCTGGTAACCCATTACAATGTAACATCCTGAAAAATGCTTGTATTTTTCCACTAGGCAGGTAACCCGTTACAATGTGACCATCCTGAAAAATCCTTGTATTTTTCCACTGGGCAGGTAACCCATTACAATGTGACCATCCTGAAAAATCCTCATATTTTTCCACTGGGCAAGTAACCCATTACAATGGGATCATCTAGGCAGGTAACCCATTACAATGTGACCATCCTGAAAAATCCTCATATTTTTCCACTAGTCAGGTAACCCATTACAATGTGACAATCTGGGCAGGTAACCCATTACAATGTACTATCGTGAAAAATCCTCGTATTTTTCCACTGGACAGGTAACCCATTACAATGTAACCATTTGGGCAGGTAACCCATTGTAATATACCATCCTGAAGAATCCCTGTTTTTTTTCCACTAGGCAGGTAACCCATTACAATGTGATCATCTGGGCAGGTAACCCATTACAATATACCATCCTGAAAAATCCTTGTATTTTTCCACTAGGCAGGTAACCCATTACAATTTACCATCCTGAAAAGTCCTTGTATTTTTCCACTAGGCAGGTAACCCATTACAATGTGACCATCCTGAAAAATCATCGTATTTTTCAATCATCGGGCAGGTCGCCTGGAATAATTAGACCACTCGCAAAACCCTTTTCGCATTTATTCTCCATCGGGCAGGTTGTTTGAAACAATTAGACCACTCGTGAAATTCTTCATGTTCTTTTATCATCAAGCAGGTTGCCCAAAACATTTGATCCATTTTTTTTAAAAAAAAAGTGGGTCGTCTTCCAAGTGACTTGTTCTCTCTATAAAAGTCATATCTCAATCTACTGTTTTTGAATTTTTCAAGACTCTAAAAAAATCCCTCTTTGTATCTACTTTTCTTTATAAATTTACTACACAAAGCTAAAGAAAATGAAATTTTCCAATATATTTGCATCGTAAACATTATAAAGAGGGGGCAACTATCATAACCCAAGTTTTGAATAAATATTAAAAAATAAATATATTTAAGAATGGGGTTAAAACAACACAAATTCGAACTTCGTAGATGAAATTATCAAATTTGAGAGTCAATTGGTCAGAAATTGAAGAATTAATAAGTTTGAGAATTTAATTAAAATTGGAATTAGTTAATCAATGAAATCAAGAGCTTAATTGAAGAATTAATAAGTTTGCGGACTTAATTAAACTTTAATTTAATAAATTAAATAAATTCAGGGATTTAATTGAAATTAATCCAAGGGTAAATTAAAATTTATTGATTAAGGGACCCAATTGATACATTTCAAAACATCAGGGACCAATCCAAAATCTGTCATTTTCATGCTAAATGATGCCGTTTTGATCCCACTGTTCACCATCCCTTCCGTTTTGCACAGAGGAAACCGATTCAACAGGAAATCTGCAGCAAATCGTGGACCACGATCCCGTTCGTGGGGGGAATGGTTGGGGAAGCTCTCTAGCCTTTTAAAAGGCAGAGAGGAGCAAGGAAATGGGGGAGGATTTTTGGGGGATTTTGGACGAAACAAAGATGAAAAACCCGAAGAGAAGGAACCCAAAAAACAGAGGGGAGAACACAGCAAACAGAGAGCGAGTGGAAGATAGAGGAAGCACGAAGAGAGAAAACCAGAGGTAGAGTGAAACAGAGGAGAGGGACGGTAGAACTCCTTCATAACCTCAGCAATAGAGGAAGAGACTGGACTAAAGAGAGGAAGAGAGAACTAGAGAAAACAATGAGCATAAAAGGAAGGAGGAGATAAGAAGAAGGAAAGAACAACATAAGCGTTGTCCAGGCACTCCATTACCATCATCTTCGACTTCGTCTCCCCGCATCAGGTAAGGGTGTGTTTGGTATTGAGGTTGATGTTGTGGTTTGAAAAAAGTTGTTTCAAAAAAAGCACTTTTAGTTGAGGTTGGTTTGGAAAAATATATGTTTGGTTAAAACTGTGGTTGGAATTAAGGTTAAACAAAAAATAGTTTAAAGTTTGGAAACCGTCTATGCGGTGCAAATTGCGTTCCCAAAAGTTGTTGAAATGTTTTTTCAGAATAATTTTTTTTAATTTGATTTTTCTATGTTTTTATATCATTTTCGTGTGCCGGTCGCAACAATAATTTTTTACAACGTGAAAAAATATTATATTACTGCTTCGTTAATGAAAAGCACTATAATCCCATACAAGCAAGCTTTTCAAATTGAGGTAATAAAATAACTAGAAAAGACATATATTAATATTCTTGTTTTGCAATTGAAAATATTATAAAGTTAAGTATTGCTATTACATCATTAATCAAACAAGACGTTATATAAATTCTACTTTATTGTTCCATTAAACTTATGCAATCCCATCACGTACAAAATTCATCTTGGTTTGCCTACTGTTTCCATTGCTTTCAAAGCGTACCACAACATCTGGTAAAATGTCATCAGGTACATAATTGGGATTGCGATCAAATTCCGCAAATGCAACATCATCATGCGATCTTCTTCTAATGTAATTATGTAGTGCCATTGATGCAACTACAAATTCAACTTGCATTTTGTATGGATAAGCAGGCATGTTTTGTAAAATCCTCCACCTTTGTTTCCATACTCCAAAAGATCGTTCTATGACATTACGTAGCGATGAATGTGCACGATTAAAAACTTCTTACTGATTTATAGGTTGTCCACGACGCCTAAAATCTTGTAAGTGATATCTCTCACCTTTATACGGACCTAAATAACCATACTCATTTGGATATCTAGCATCAACCAAATAGTATTTACCAGTAATTAAAAACAACATCAAATTTGTCATGTAATTAGTAAATAAAAAAACAAATTTTATACCTAAGAACATAAAAAGTTATGTTGTATACCTACCTTCTGGTGGCTTAGGAAATTTTATATTTATATTCTCAATAGCTCATGAAAAATACATGTATCGTGGGCACTGCCTTCCCATCCTGCCCACACAAACGTGAATCGCATGTCAAAATTACAAGTCGCCATTATGTTTTGAGTCAGAACACCTTTTCTTTCGATAAATGGAATTTGATTTTCAGTTGATATACAAGCCCACACATATGTTCCATCAATTTCACCAATACAATTTTGACATAAAAAAAAAACCATTGACAATATGATGTCGTTACTTACTAACATGCATACATCAATTTTTGAATTGAATACTAACAATAATAACACAAATATTTTTCTTACCTTGAAATGCGACATATATTTTGGATTCATTGCAATTTCTCATGGAGTGCTTGTAAAACTCAGGTCATCTGGTTTTATGACATCGACGGCAAACAAACATACGGTTGCGAGGACTTTGTTAATGCATCTACTAATAGTTTCCCTTTAATGTTGAAATCGCTCTTGCACCTCCCTATTGGAAGCTCTTAGTGCTATTGTATATAGAAATATAACAACTTTTTCAATCACACTCATCCTTGTCAAAGGCTTCAACCGATACGTTGTTTCTAAATCACTGCACAGGCTCAACAAAGTTAATGTGTCCATTCTAAACATGTTGACACATCGTTGCCAATGGCCTCGTAAAAATTTGGTTAACCAATGCATACATGTATTGTATGAAACCATGCATGGTTCTTTATGTATATGATTAACATAATACATGTTTAGTGCCCCAGCTGTGCACATTGCTAAATTTTTCCTATCAAATTCTCGCTTCCAAAACGATTCTTCATCATCATCACTATCATCATTGTCGTCGTCAGCGTCGTCGTCATCATTTGCCCCATCATCACCATCCCATCTCGAGCCACCGTTGTCATCATCACCACGATACGATCCATTATGTTATCAACAACATGATCCATTATGTTATCATAATCATCATCAAGAGCTTCATTGAATATTGCATTTAAACGTGCTTCTTCCATATGTATAATCCTAGATAAATAAACACTTGAATCATGTTAAACAATTTTTTTTTCAAATAAAACACAATGTCTGATGTAATACTTGCATGATTAATTTTACACCACACAACTATTATATTCTACTACTTCACACTAAACAAAAATATTGAAACAAATTGTTGCATGAAAGTATATATACATTATCCACTGTTCACGTTTCACGTGAACAGTGGAGACCGACAATGGTGATCAGCAGATGAATGAAGGAGAAGGTGAAG
Source organism: Populus tremula (assembly GCA_964019445.1). Classification (NCBI taxonomy): domain Eukaryota; kingdom Viridiplantae; phylum Streptophyta; class Magnoliopsida; order Malpighiales; family Salicaceae; genus Populus; species Populus tremula. The sequence goes on along the minus strand of CAXHTJ010000003.1, from coordinate 11,093,342 downwards.
GACAAAGGAGGTTACCCTTGGCGGCGCGAGGTGTGGTTGGCGGGGAACGGTGGACTTCAGTGATGGTGTTCCTCTATTCCTGCTCTTCTCACTCACCAGTATATTTTGCTTGCGTCTCTTCCGATGATGGTGCTGCTGCAGTTGATGCCAATGACGCCAGACAGTTTCTATGGTGGAGACGATGAAGGTTTGTAGTGGTGGCGTGGTTTTTATCCCGCAGTGGCCCTGTGTTTTTTCTTACTCCCTCTGCAATGTTTTTTCCATGCAGCGGTCGCTTCTATCCCCGCTGTTGGTGGTTGTGATGGTGAAGACGATGAGGCCAGACGGTTGCTGTGGCGGCGGCGAGGCAGGTTGGTTGTGGTGGCCCTGCTTTTTTGTTTGAAGCTGCTCTGCTTCCTTCTCACCGTTAATGCACATCACGTGTAATTAGAAATACAAATTAATAAGTTAACAAGCTTCTAGACTACAAATTATATTTCTAACCCAAACTAAAACCAAGAAAAGGCTGATTTTTCTTTTAAAATGGATGTATAATTGGCTTTTTTGAGCAGTATACTTTATAATTCCAAATTTTAATGTCGATAATTTAACAACCATTTGTTTGCATTTTCTACCAGTTGCATTCAATCATGCATATTTTGTAAACTCTAAAATCATTGTCCACATGATATTGCATTACAAATACATAGAAACTTTCCGGATTGCAATTCATAATACGTAGCACGTATCGAATAACACTACAACTTTTCGATACTTTAATATACAGTCCTTAGCATGAAAATAACAAATATTAATGCGCCATAACCGAAAAAAAGAACTTGCACACAGCCTCTCCATGTCAGATGAGAATTGTTAAAATTACAAATAGGGTCCCGAACAATTCTAGCCGATTATCATCTTCAGATCTCTACAAAAATACATAATTGTCAAGACATTTTAAATGTTACATAACAATTTAGATAACAATATTATCAACAAATTTATAAAAGCATGCATTCGGGATCAATATATACCTCCCCGTCTATGGTGCCTTACGCCGTGTAAACATTTTTTGCAACCATTTCATCTTGTTTTCAAGACTACCTATAGTTGACCACATTTCTCTATTCCTTCTCATACCCAAGAACTCAGTAGCATACGCATGAAAATCATCACCAATATGAACTCCTTCTATTGAGTGCAACTCAGTCATAACCTCAGGAATACTACACCCTTTCTTATCTCTATATATAGATGTGGAATCACTATTGTTTGACATGCTGTCAACCTTGTGATCAAACCGTGACAGTAGTTGCATCCCAATTCCAGAACTTCTTTTTTTTCCCTACTTGAATGTCAAGACGTTCTCTTTCTTTTCTCTTTCCACTATTGCGTGTGTTGCTACTGCTTGACATATTAACCCCTCTAACCATGTTGCACACATCATCGGTGAAATTTGGAATTTCATCCTCTTCTGAATCACCGCTTCCTTCTTCCAAATCAGGTTGTTCGTCATTGGCATTTGGATCCTCAACAACACCAACATTATCATCACGACGGATTCCAGCCGATGGTGCACATGCATACTATCCAATAGCAACAATGTTGGAGAACATTCTGTCGAACTTCAACCGTAAAGACGGTTTGATACCAGCTTGCCTAAATTTTTTTGTGCCTCTTATTTCCTATACAGAACAAATGGAAATATTTAATGCAACTTGCCTAAATATTTTGGTACTTACCAAACTGAGATTTAACGAAATTAAAAATTAAGGAGGCAGCAAAATAACCTGAATTTTTGTTTTTCACAACTCATCACTTGCAGAAATTGTCCCTAATTCTGCACTCTAGCCCACACCAGTTTTTGAAATGAGCTTCGTCTATATCCTCCAATCCTTTTTGCAGCCATCCCATTTGTTCTTCAATTGTGTCTTTGTGAATGCATGACCAGTTATTTCTTTGAAAGATGTTTGCAAATATTTCCAACTGGCCTTGTCGAAATGAGTATTCGGTCTCATTCCCATGTTGATGGCCTTGATGCAAAGGTCACAAAAGACATGCAACATTTCTTTATTCCAAGCAGCTTTATCAATAGTTTTTAGATTATCCATTCCTATTTTGTATAACATATTTGCAAGCAAACATCATTAATTTTTATAACATGCTAATCATTTGCGTAATATTGGAAGGAAGTGTATATGACATGCAATGGTGTACTACAACCAGTATTGTAAAGAACAATTAAATTCAAAGTTGTTTGTTTGTAGCAATTTTTGAACTTAATATACTGTGTAAAGTATACTCCATTCACCTATAAGTGATTACCATTCTATAACAATTCTAGCCATTCCATACAATATGCATGTGTCCTACAAACAGCACACATCAATACTACACATCTTCATGCATCATCAAGGTAATTGAAATCCATTAGCAGTCAGCTCAATTTCCAGCCAAAAGCATAAACATATCAAACAGATTCTAAACATTGTTTTTTACTATGACCATCGCCTCCCAATCTCAAATCCCAAAAGAAATAAGTATAAGCAAGCATTTTGTAGGATCAAGGCATAAAAACTATAAAAGACATGAAGCAGCACATATTTGTCTTAAATGGCAACAACATTATCCGAATTAAACACAATTATCAGAACAAATTCTGCAAAAATTTTTAAAACAAACAGATGTTCAATTAACCTATTATCACAACACCGAATTTTTTTTCCATATCAGCATCTATGCAAGCAAAATGTTGTGCTTAATTCACATTCCTTACAACACAATATATTCATAAATATTGTAACCCAGAACAATACACAACACCTACACATATATACATATCTATAATTATCTTCAGGGAGGCGTAAAATTTCAACTGAAAACATACTCTCTACTGCAAAACCGTCTCCTTTTTATCCAAGTAATTTCTCAGTGTCCCCTTGTTCTTTTGCCTCTCATAGAAATCAGCTCTGCAGGCATAACATCAACAATCCCGAACAAATTGTGAGAAGAAATACAAATGGAAAAATTATTTTAAAATGTAGTAGATGAACTTCAAAATTAAACAAATGGAAATATACCTTTATATTGAGCGGATCTACAACATCAGGCGCATGGTAAGCTGTTTCGAGTAGAAAAACAGAAGGAGCAATTATTTTTGACAATAGATGAGACAATTTTTTTGTTGTGAGTGTGTTTGTGAGATCACCCTATTTTTTGTGTGATAGGGAGGAGGGACATAGTGGCAACGACTGCAATTTTGCAGCAACCTCACAAGCTCAGGAGCTTAGCAAGAAAGGATAAAAATGGAGGAGGGATCTGCTAGGTGGGAAGAAAGGATGGTGAATAGTGAACAAAATATACTTTTATAATCTCACTGATTCTTTGGAACTGTGAACGACACGAGATAGGATTACTTGAATTTTTTGATAGTGGATGAGTGGGGAGGAGAATATTTGAGGAGGTCGTTTGAATTGATTTGCTTAGAGGAGTTTTGCTAGGAGAGCAGTGAGGGTGTGTTTAATTATCCAACGACTTTTTTTTTAGGAGTTACTTTCCTTGACAGTGTCAGTGGGTTGCTTGAGGTTACTACTGGTCAGCAGCAGCTGCTGGCCACTTTTTTCTAACCATAGGTTCAGCCACTAGGGGGATGGGTCCCACCACTTTCAACCCATATTTAAACGTAACCAAACATATAATTTTTGCGTTTTGGTTGCACCTCAATTCTTGCCGCATTACCAAACGACCTCTAAATGCTTTCTCATTTCCCGCTTTCCTTTGCTAAGTAATTTGCTTTGCTATAGTAGCAGTGAATTATAATTCACTTGCTACTGTAGCAAGTGAATTATCATTCATTGCAGGCGTGCGTAACGCATGTTTGCCACCCAGCCGGGTCATTGGTCTAGATGAGTGACCCAACCGAGTCAGCTGGGTCCAGTCCAGCCCAAAATATAAAAAAACAAAAAAAAAATATAAAAGGTAGAAAAAATAAAAAAATAAAAAATGTGTATGCACGAATAAAAATAATGTAAATTTATTGGTTTATTCACTGACGCCAGAGTCAGGAATAAAAATATCGGTTATTATAGAATAGGATTCTAATATAGGATGTTGTAATCATTACAGTTACTCATGTATCTATCATAATAGGATTCTAATATAGGATGTTGTAATCATTACAGTTATTGCAGTGTTCTGCTGCCTTTATATAAATAGGAAGGTTGGCTAAGGCATAACCCAACACGTTCCATTATTCTCAACTTGGTATCAGAGCCACAAAACCCTAAAATAAATTAAACCTACTTTTCTCACAGCCTCTCAGCCTCCCTTCTTCAATGGAATAGCCGCCACATACATCTTTAAATTCTGCAGCACCAGCAGTCCAGCTTTCTTCTTCTTCGACAGTGCAACCCTCTTCTCTTGCAGGGCCTCCTTTGCTTTCCCCTGCTGCGTCACCGCCGGGATTCTCCTCTGCCATGGCTGGTGAACGCCTCCTCTTGCAACCCACGTCTGCTGCCTTTGTTGTTGCAAGCATTATCTCCCTTTCTCACACTCATCAAGTCATCTCCCTCAAATTAACAAACACCAATTATTTATATTGGCGTATGCAGATGCTGCCTTATCTCCTAGGCCAAGGAGTTTTTGGTTTTGTTGATGGCTCCAACACATGTTCTTGCCCATGATGGTATCTCTCTAGGTCAATTTCAGACTCAATTTATGCAAAAAGCGAAGGCCTTATTTGATGAAGTGGCCGCTACTAGTCGGCCAGTTTCGCTTGGAGATTTCAATTTATATGTGTTTCGTGGTCTTCGAGGAGAGTTTAAAGACTTAGTTACCAATCTTATTACCAAGGCTGAACCTTTATCATATGCAGATCTTCACAGCCATCTCCTCACATATGAATTTCTTCACAAATCTTATGCTGCCATACATGCTCCTCTGCTGCCCACACCCAGCATTCCATCTTCTGCTCTTGTTGCGCAGCGCCAGACTTTTGGCAATTCTGGCCGCAACAGGGGCCGCTTCAATGGTGGTTGGCGTCCCAATCAATCCAACAGTAGAGGCAACCGATTTGCTGGCTCCAGACCTGATCACTACAGCTTCCAAAACTCCTCCTTCGTTGACAATAGGCAGGGCTCTTGGCAGCGCAATAGGGGGCAGAATCCACGTTGCCAACTATGTTAGAATTTTGGCCATACAACTCCTCATTGCCCTCAATTCCAGCAACGAGGTTATGGCCAACAACCTACTGCCAACCTGGTGCAGCGCAATCTCTCCTCAACTGGTTCTGTTGATTGGTTTCCAGATACCGGTGCCAATCAACACGTCACACCTGATCTTGCCACCTTGACCGCTTTAGAACCGTATCTTGGTAATGATAATTTGCATGTTGGTGATGGTAAGGGCCTTCCTATATCGCATCTTGGTCATACAAAAATATATACACCACATCATTCTTTCACCTTATCTAATGTTTTTCATGTTCCTGTAATCACAAAACCTCTACTCTCTGTTCATAAATTTTATCTTGATAATAATATTTATTTTAAATTTCACCCTCGTGTGTTTTATGTCAAGGATTTCAACACCCATGAAGTCCTTCTCTCATGTCAGAGTAAAGATGGTCTCTATGCCCTGACCAAGTCTTCTGTCACGTCAGTTCCTCAAGCCTATTGGTCTCCCTGCACTTCTGCCTCTGCCGATTTATGGCTTCGTCGACTAGGTCATCCTACTTCACGTATTTTTCAATTGTTAATCTTGAAAAATAAGATCATTTGTAACAACAAACGTCTTAATTTTCAATGTCAAAGTTGTCCTTTAGGAAAATCATCGCGTTTGTCTTTAGGACCTACGGGTCACAAAACTTCTGCTCCACTTGAATTAATTTTTACTGATGTATGGGGCCCTGCTCCTCTCTTTTCTTCAAATGGCTATCGTTATTTTGTTATCTTTGTTGATGCTTATACTAAATATGTATGGTATTATCCTCTCGTTGCCAAGTCTGATGTTTACTCTGTTTTTCATCAATTTCAGACTCTTGTCGAACGTCAATTTTCATTAAAAATAAAATCTGTTCAAACTGATTGGGGCGGTGAATACCGAAAACTATCCACATTTTTTCAGACCATTGGTATTCATCGTCGTCTGATTTGTCCCCACACTCATGAACAAAATGGAACAGTAGAGCGTCGTCATAGGGATATTGTGGAAACAGGTCTTTTAGGGCAATGTAAAACACCTTTTTTATTTTGGAATTATGCTTTTGAAACCTCTATTTATCTTATAAATCGCATGCCTACTCCTATTCTTGCCCATCGCTCTCCGTTTGATTGTTTATTTCAACGGTCTCCTGATTATCATTTTTTACGTACCTTTGAGTGTCTTTGTTTTCCTTTTCTGCGTCCATATAATAATCATAAATTGGATTTTCGTTCCTCTCCATGTGTGTTTTTTGGATATAGTTCCTCGCATCTTGGTTATCGATGTCTTGACATTGCATCTCACCGTATTTATATTTCCTGTCATGTCCGCTTCCATGAACATGTGTTTCCATTTGATAATTCTAAACAGATTACAAAGGTCTCCACCACAACCCCCACCCCACCCGCTACTGTCACCCTCCTTAAATTTGCTAAACCATCCACCGCCACCCACTTTCACTAGCCACCCAAACAACCCACAACACTCCGCTTTGCCACTCCAAACAGCCACCCGACCACAGCCTCCACCTATCCCTTGGCCATCATCCCATGCTTGTTTATCTAACCCTTATGATGCAGGTTCAGATCGTCAATTGGTCTCCTCTCCTCATGGTCTTGGGGCACTTTCTAGTCCCTCCTCTGCTTCGCCCTCCTGGCCAGCACTCCTGCAGCTTCAATCTCTACTTCCAGCCCCTCCTCTGCTGACAGTCCTGTGCTTGAGGCTGCTTCTTTATCATCCTCTCCCGCTGGTCTGCAACTTATGGTTGATTTGTCTTCTTATCAGCTGCAACAGGTCTCCTCGCTACAACCGTCTTCCCCTGTGTCTCCATCAGCACACAGCAGACATCCTATGACTCTTAGACAGCGGCAGCCGAAGACAACTAATCTGGTTGCTTCCGCTGCCGCTACTTCTACCTCCACATGGGTACTGTACTCTCCCTCTTCTGAGCCTTTTGCATTCTCTGATGCTGACCGGTATGCAGTTTGGCATAATGCTATATGTGATGAGATCGTCGCTTTACGCGAAAATCGCACTTGGTCTTTGGTTCCATTTCATCCTTCGATGAACATTGTTGGTAGTAAATGTGTATATCGGATCAAACGTCGTGTTGATGGTAGTATTGAGCGCTATAAAGCGTGCCTTGTTGCTAGAGGTTTTACCTAGCAGGAAGGTATTGATTATTCTGAAACCTTCAGTCCAGTTATTAAGCAGACCATTGTCTGATTGGTTTTCTCTATCGCGGTTTCGTGAAATTGGAAGATTCATCAACTTGATATTCATAATGCCTTCCTCAATGGTGCTCTTACTGAAGAGGTCTACATGAAACAGCCTCCAGGTTTCGTTGACTCTTCTCTTCCATCTCATATGTGCAGATTGCACAAATCATTATATGGTTTGAAACAGGCACCGAGAGCATGGTACACTCGTCTAAGTGATTTTTTGCAACACCTCCTTGTTTATCTTATCTGATGGTACTAATATCTTTTATCTCCTGGTGTATATTGATGATATTCTGCTCATGGGTAGCAACTCTGCTATGCTCCATCACCTTATACAGTTACTCAGCTCTGAGTACAAGCTTTGTGACTTAGGTGTTGTTCACTACTTTCTGGGTATTGAAGTCCAGTCTACCAGTATGGGTTTAATGTTGCGTCAACATAAATATATTCTTGACATCCTCACCCGAGTTGGTATAACTTCCTGCAAACCAGTTGATACTCCAGTCTCCCCTTCGAAAGTCATTTTATTACCGGATCATTCATTCTCTGATCCTACACGATTTCGTCAAATCGTGGGTGCTCTTCAATATCTTACCTTCACCCGTCCAGATAAATGCTTTGTTGTTAACATAGTCTGTCAGTTTATGCATGCTCCTACATATTCTCATTGGGCCGCTGTCAAACGTATTTTACGTTATCTTAAAGGTACGACATCTTATGGTTTCCATATCACTCGAGGCTCCTCTTTTGCTCTACATGGCTTTACAGATGCAGATTGGGCTGGTAGTATTGATGATCGCAAGTCTACGGGCGGCTATCTTGTCTTTTTTGGTCAGATGCTAATTTCTTGGAAATCTAGCAAGCAACGCACTGTTGCTCGCTCCTCTACTGAGGCTGAGTATAAAGCCCTTGCTGATGGTACCACTGAAGTCATTTGGCTTCAATACTTGTTAACAGATTTGCAGGTTCCCTCAGTCTCTGCCCCTACCATTTGGTGTGATAATCTTGGTGCTACCTATCTCTCAGCAAATCCTATCTTCCATGCTCGTACTAAGCATGTTGAAGTGGATTATCACTTTGTCCGTGACCGTGTTGCCAAGAAAGAAATTCAGATTCATTTTGTTCCCTCTCGGGATCAACTTGTCGATGTCTTCACTAAACCACTTCCTGTTGCATCCTTTACTGCCTTTTGATTCAAGCTTCAGGTTGATCCCCCACCCTCAACTTGAGGGGGCATATTATAGAATAGGATTCTAATATAGGATGTTGTAATCATTACAGTTACTCATGTATCTATCAGAATAGGATTCTAATATAGGATGTTGTAATCATTACAGTTACTGCAGTGTTCTACTGCCTCTATATAAATAGGAAGGTTGGCTAAGGCACAACCCAACACATTCCATTATTCTCAACTTCGGTTTAAATTATATTATTTTTATTTGTTGTATTTTATTTTATTTAGCTAGAAAAATAAAAAATATATGCATGCGTAAAAATAAATTTATTCTCAACTTCACTAGCGCTGGAGTCAGGAATAAAAAATATTGATCTAATTTATTTTATAGCTACGTAAAAGTTGGAAGTATCCGTAGTTGAATATTCATTAGCGCCAGAGTCAGGAATATTATAAGCAAATTATCATAGCGTAAACTAATAAATATTTAGCAATTTAAGACGACACTAACAATGCAGCCTGCCTCAGGCAGGATGTTTAAGGGGTGATAACATCTTCCCTTTTACGTAACCAGTCACGAACCATAGAATCTCTATTTACCAATTAGGGTCCCTAGTGACCATAATACTAGGTGGCGACTCCTTAAGGCCGCCACGATGTCGGGTGCGACAACAATAATTAACACTGCAATTGAAAAAAGTAGTTCCCCCCTCTTTCTTATGGCTAAAAACAAGAAGAAAACTACATCTTCGCGCCGATCTCCTGTGCGTACTCGGCAGCGTATTCAAGCAGATCTCCTCAAAAATTCTGTTCTTGCGCTAGCAGCTGTTCCTTCACATCCTAGCTCCCCAGCCCGCTCTTCTCCTCTAAAAACACTTGCAGGTGGGTCTAGTCCTGACAAGTATCTGATTTGTGCTGAGAAGACTGAGTTCATTGTTGCGGAGAATGCAATCTCTCCTTCCACTGCTGACCATGTTCTGGTTGAGGACTGCTCCGACTGTGATGCCTTTGAAGAAGATGAGGTTGACTACTCTATTTCTGAGTATGCATCTGGAGGAAGTTCTAAATTTTTTCGCTCCCCTACTCCAATCCCTGCTATAGGGAAGCTGGACCTGCCCTCTGGTGGAGAGCTAGTGGCCCCTCCTCCACAACCTCTTGGTGATTCTGGGAAATCAGCCTCAAACGCTGCTCCCCCAACTCAACACCCCTCTTCTCCAGGTAATTCTCCTGTGCCTGCCCCTAGCAAATGGCGTGATCTGTTTTCATCTAAACAAAATCCAGATGTTTACCCTAAACTGTTGCATTATTCTGAGATTAGCACTATCAAAACGTGTACTCTTCTTAATGATGATTTGACTAGTCACTCTGATTATTGGAATTTATGCATTGTGGGTTTTGTTGCTGGTAAATTCCCTGGTTATAAAGCTTTGAGTAGCATTATCTCAGATACTTGGCAATGTGAAGCCAAGTTAACTATCCATGAATCGGGCTGGCTAGTGTATCAATTTCAAAATGTTGATGATAAACTAGTTGTTCTTGCTAAAAGGCCTTATTCGGTTTATGGACGTCCTCTTCTCCTGCAACCCATGTCAGAATACTTTTATTTTTCAACTGAAAATATGACCAAAGTGCCTGTATGGGTGAGATTTCCAAATCTCCCACTGAAATGTTGGTCCATTCAGGGCCTCTCCAAGATAGCTAGTGTCCTTGGAAAATGCAAATTTACAGACACAGGACGGTTATCTTTTGCAAGAGTCTTGAGAGCTTGATTTACTAGATGAATTGCCTAGCTCTATCCCTATTTGTCTCCCTAACGGCACTACTCTAAAATCAATCTGTTGTCTATGAAACGTTGCCGAAATTTTGCAAGCACTGCCGAGTCCTTGGACACTATACTGGAGCATGCACTAAATTCTCTATTCCTGTTGATCCTGATAAAAAGGGCCTCTCAGATAAGGCAGGCCTTTCTACTGGTCCTTCTCAGGAGAGGCGAGTTAGCGCTTTTCAGCATTTGGGGAAGGTTGGGCAAACTAATAAGGAGCATGAAAAAGGACATACAGAGGCGGTACACACCAATAAAGGGAATGACAAGGGGCAACCAGAGGTTATACGCAACAATATGGGGAATGATAAAGGAAAGACAGTTATTGGGGACACTAGTTTGGATCCCATGCATGTGGAAGCTGATGAATGGGAGACTGTGAGAGGAAAGCACACAAAGAAACTTCTAAGCCCCAGAGGCAACAACGCACAAGCTGTGGAGTTACATGCAGGTTTATCTGCCGGAGTCTGTAATAGAAGTGGAGGTCGTAAGCATGCAAACAAAGGCCAAGGAAGTGGTAAGGTTCCACCTGCCACTCCTGCCAAATGATGTTAATCCATTGCTGGAATATCAGAGGGCTTAATAGCCCTCTGAAGCAGCATGAGGCTATTAGCCTCATGAAAAGAAAGAAGATTGATGTTTGTTGCTTTTTAAAGACTAAGTTATCTTCTTCAAGAGTCGGTCTCATGCACAATTTTAGGCTGAAGTCCTGGAAGTATATCAGTAATAGTGAGGTAGCCTCCACTGCCAGAATTGTTCTCTTTTGGAACCCCAGCACTGTTAATGTTGTTTTGTTTAATTTTTCTGCCCAAGTAGTGCATGTTCTCATTACTTGTTTGGAGAGTCATTACAGTTTCACAGCTTCTTTTGTCTATGGTTTCAACACTATTTCTCTTCGGAGATCCCTATGGGATGACCTGCGGAGGTGGAGTCCTAATACTCCTTGGCTGGTTCTTGGTGATTTTAATTCGGTGCTTTCTCAGGAGGATAAACACAGTGGAGCTCCTGTGACCAGCTATGAAGTTACAGACTTTAGGGAATGTTGCTCAGATTTGGGTCTTGCTGACCTTAACTCAACTGGCTGCCTTTACACCTGGTCAAATGGACATGTCTGGAGCAAAATTGATAGAGTTATGGTCAACACTCATTGGTCCACTTTGCAGCAGCAGGCTCAAGTGCATTTTGACAATCCTGGGGCTTTCTCGGACCATTCCCCATCCTCTATTCAAATAGGTTCTCGGCAGCCTTGCAGGAACAGGAACTTCAAATTTTTTAACATGTGGGCTGATCACCCACAATTCCTTGAGTTGATTGAGCAATGCTGGAATACGCCTGTTTATGGTTCCTATATGTTCACTTTGTGCCGAAGCTGAAACTACTGAAAAGGCCACTGAAGGAGCTCAATAAGCTTCATTATAGTCACATCTCTCAACGTGTTACCAGGGCTGAGGAAGAACTGGATAGCCTTCAATCTCTTTGCATCAAGACTGTGATAATATTCATCTTCAGTCCCAGGTCAAGCATCTTAGATCACAGCTTGTGTACCTCAAGTCGGCGGAGCAGAGTTACTATGGGCAGAAACTCAAATTCACTTTCTTAAAGGAAGCGGACAAAGGCACCCGTTTCTTCCATGCTTGCTGAGCCAAAAGCATAGGAGAAATCATATTCCAGCAATCCAGGTCCCCTCTGGCACGTATTCTTCTTCGGTTGATGAGGTGGGGGATGAGTTTGTCCGATACTTTACAAATCTCCTTGGCTCTACAAAACAAACCGATCCCATTAATGAGGATGTCATCCAGTGTGGCCCCTGTATTGATACATCCCATGATCTTCTTTTGGGACCAGTAACAGATGACCTTATCCAGCAAACTCTCTTCAGCATTGGAAATGAGAAGGCCCCTGGGCCAGACGGCTTCTCTTCCCTTTCTTCAAGAAAGCATGGAGTATAGTGGGCGGTGATTTTTGTGCTGCAGTCAAGGATTTCTTCACATCGGGACTTTTGCTCAAACAAGTCAACCATTCTGTCATTGCCCTTGTCCCAAAATCATCCAATGTTAACTTGGCTGCTGACTTTCGGCCGATATCTTGTTGCAACGTCATCTAAGGTTATTTCCAAGATTCTAGCGGGGAGAATGGCGCATGCTCTTCAGGATATCATCAGCCCTGTCCAGAATGCTTTTCTGGGAGGAAGAAATATGGCTGACAATATTCACCTCATGCAGGAGCTTTTGCGTCATTATGGGAGGAAGAGGGCATCCCCTAGATGTATTATTAAATTGACTTCAGGAAAGCTTTTGACTCTGTTCAGTGGTCTTTTCTGCGTCATGTATTGCTGTCTTTGGGCTTCCCTCCTCGGTTTGTCCGGCTCCTTATGCAATGTGTTGAGACTACATCTTTCTCTGTTTCTGTTAATGGGAATCTATATGGTTTCTTCAAGGGGCAGTGTGGTGTTCGGCAAGGAGATCCTCTTTCTCCATATCTTTTTATTGCTTGTATGGAATACTTTTCCAGGATGATTATGTAGAGTACGCAGCACATTGATTTCAATTTCCCCAAATGTCATATTACTCTACCGGTGTGATACGCAGTCAGTTAGCATATTAAACCAGCAGCTTCTTGCTTTTGGTCGGATATCAGGCCTTGATATTAATGCTGAGAAGTCCTCTATATATTTCGGTGGTGTGGGGGAAAGTGTTAAGCTTGCCATCTTGCACCTTACTGGCTTTATAGAAGGGAGTTTTCCTTTCCGTTATCTAGGGGTCCCTCTTAGCCCTCACAGATTATTGGCTAGTCAATTCTCCCCTCTCCTGCAGAAATTGGAATCTTCTATTCAGAGTTGGATGGGGAAACACCTCTCCTATGCGGGTCGCCTTGAGCTCATCAGATCAGTTCTGCATGGCATGGTTCAATTCTGGCTCAGTATCTTTCCGATTCCAGTTATAGTTATTACCAAGATCAATAGCATCTGTCGAAGTTTCCTCTGGTCGGGTAACTCTTGTTCTCCTCACTCTGCTCTTGTCTCCTGGGAAAAGGTATGTCTTCCCAAGCAGGAAGGAGGCCTGGCTCTCCTAGATATCAGGGCAAGAAACAAAATTTTTTAGCAAAACAGCTATGGAACTTTCATCTTAAAACTGACTCTTTGTGGATTCGTTGGGTGGCACATTATTACCTTCCTCATACAACAATCTGGGCTGTGGGTGTAAGGAGTGTTTCATCGCCTCTATGGAAGTCCATTTGCACTCTCAAAAACCAGCTGGTGGAACAATGCGGAGGCATACCTGCTGCTATCACTACTCTTGAAAATTGGCATAGTGGTTCGGGGACATTTATGGTTAATGCTCATGAATTCTTTAGGATTAAAGGTGAGAGTGTCCAGTGGGCTAGGGTGGTTTGGGAGGAATGGTCACTGCCTCGAACCAGATTTATTCTATGGCTCGCTACCCTTGGTAGACTCCGCACAAGGGACCGGCTCAGCTACCTTCCCACAGAAACTATTTGTTCCTTATGCAGCAGCGAAGACGAGTCGCACGCCCACCTTTTTTTCAATTGCAACTGGACTTCTTTACTCTGGAATCGAGCTAAGAGCTGGCTTAGAATCTATCAGCCTATGTCTACACTTTCCAGTGCCATCAGAGGTCTGAATGGGAGGAGTAAAGAGCTAAAGCTAAGAATGAGACGTGTATCCCTTGCCCTACTTGTGTATTTGATTTGGGATGAAAGAAACAGCCGCATCTTTGCACAGAAGTCATCCTCTGTAGATGCCACATTATGAAGATTTCAAATTTTGTTTTACACAGTTTTGCTTTTCCATGAAAAAGACCACTCTCTTTACCATGTTGTTGCTTGACAAAGAAGATAGTTCTCGTTTATTGATACAACTGGTGAATTAAATTGCATTGATGGCTGTGGCTGGGTTGTCTGCTAGTGAATTAATTTCAGGTGATGACTGGGTTGGCTGGTAGCAATTTATTTTGCATGGATGGCTTGGTTATTTTCTTCGCGGCTTTGGAGGAGCTGTTTGTATATATGTCTTCTCGGCTGCTAGTGAATGCTGTTGTAGCTGTTTCTCCTTGTCGTCTTGCGGTCCCTCATTAACTGGCTGCTCTTGGGATCTTTCTTTTGCTGGATTTACGTTGTACTGGTTGCTTTTGTTTTTGCTTTAGCTGGCATTGAGGTGCAAATCCAAGTTGATGATGCTGGGATAGCTGGCCGACAATTCTCTTTTGGCGTGCTAAAGCTAGTCATCTGCATGGCTTTGATTGGCTAGTGCTTCATTTTGCTGGTGGTTGTTGTTGGCTTCGAGGTGCCTGACCTTCCTTGGTCCCCTTCATTAAGGAACATGTTTCCCATTTGTTTGCCTTGAGAGCTTGCTTTTGTGTATGCTGATTCCAACATTGTCGTTTTCCTTTTTGCTTTTTGCTTTTAGGCTGTGCTTCGGAGTTTTTCTCTCTATTGTTCAAGAGAGATTGTTCCCTTTGCCGGGTTTTGTATGTTCATTTGTTCTGCTGGTTTCCAGCTTGTTTCGCAAGCTTCGCTTGCTACTTTTTGATCTATACAATACTTACATTTGATCAAAAAAAAAAAAAAACAGTGCAATTGAAAAGTGAACAGTTCTAGAGCTCTCTGGAAAATACCGATGGTGATTCCCTTTGTAATTGATATGATGTACAATATTCACAATTTATTTCGTTGGTAAAATCATCACATCATCGTTTTTTTGCTTTGTTTTAATTAATTTTTTGCCTACAATAATTCCCTCAGCATATACCGAGGGAATATTGTCGTCGGTAAATTTCGAACAGAAATATTCCCTTAGTATTTCTGTTTGTATTTATCAATTTTCTGATAGTGTTTTCTCTTTCTAAAACGATACTTTTCTACCATCGAATAGTCTCCACCTACACCAAGAGAATCTTTTACTGGTACTAGTCACAAGTTACAATGAGCTACCAAGCATCCAATATAAATTATCAACCTCCTTAACAACAAAAAATGAATGAAATTGCTAAAATCAATTATTCAACTTGAAAACCCTATTATTATCCTAGAAATTTTAAAATTTTATGGCCATTTTAAGTCAGGGGAAAAGCCAATCTTATCCTTTAGCATCAAAAGTTTTCAATCTTTATCTTAAAAAACATAACAAATATACATTCTCCCTCTCTCATGTTGTCTATTCTTGGGGCGTCCCATGTCACTTTGGAAATTTTTTTTTAAAAAATTGTAATAGTACTGTGCATGAGCAAAAACAAATTAGTAAAAGCAAACAGCAATTACTTCTTGCCAAACTAGGTATCTTAGGAGGCAATCTTATATTAGCAAGGACCAGGTGGAACGCATTTGTACGTGGCGTTTCAAGTGATATTGAATGATTTAAAAACAAAAAAAAACGCCCCCTCCTTTGTTTTATTGTTCAAAGGTTTCGGTGTCCTAGCATTTCTTGATTGTTTCTTCAACAACTGTCCAAAATCAGAGATATAAAAGAAGATGATGAGTAGACCAACAAGTTCTAGTTGGCCAATCTAAGATATGGGCACCTCCTGAAATTTGTTCTTATTCATGGGTGCTTGAGTGGGGACTATGGACGAAGAATTCGAGAAAGTCATGGTGATAGGGCTACATTTGCAGACCTCCATCGAAGAAAGAAGACAACAATACACACGGGGGATGGAACCCATGTTGCTTGTTGTTTATTCTTCAAAATCTTGGGAATTCCTTACGCATTTGCATTATAAATTCATGCATGATTCTATTGTTCTGTACACAACTCCTATCACCTTTAGAAAACAATCACTCTTAAGCTTGCATCTAAAACATTCTCTTAGGGATTAATACATGGCCAATTCAGCTGTCTTGCGAGTTTCAATGCTGATCCTGATCATTTTATCCGCAAATATGATTAATTTGGAGGCAGTAACTTATCGCGGGGTCGAGTCTGTGCCTAAAAGGATTGATAGCAGCACTCTCTTACAGAAATTGGGCTATGATATGCCAAAAAGGAATGTGACAGATCCACCCTCTGCAAGAGTTTCACCTGGAGGGCCAGACCCTGAGCATCATCACTAGTCGCCACCGTCCCCGGCATTGCCTTGGAGGAGGAAGCACGGATATATAGTCCTGCACCAGATGGATCAAACCAACCACTTCCTCAAACTCGGTGCCTTCTGCAATGTCTTTTCAGTCATTTTAAAATACAATGCCTTAGAAAAAAGCTATTATATCATCAGAATAAAATTCTGTAACCATTTTGGTTTGGAATCTTATTTTGATATTAAGCAGTATCTTAATTTCCATGAAGTCACATAAAATAAATAAAATCTTCTCAAGGCATTTTATATCTTCAAGTGATTTCAGAGGCATTGCACGTAGAAAGCATTGTTTTCCTCCTGGTTCATCTTTGGATGAAACTGGGAGGGTGGATCATCTGCATCTTCTTTCCTTTTATGTAGAGTTTTATCACTTGTGTTACCACCTTGAAGCATGAACAGCTTAAATCTGTAAGAACATTCACTAGAGAATCTTGTGGTATCAACTTTTGATAAAAACGATTTTAATTTGGATAACTAGGCTTTCGTGGTTTAATCATGGAGACAACATTAGTCCCTCCGCTAGTTTGGTCAACAATTGCCATGGAAAACAAAACTTACCGTCACTTTCAACACTTTCTTGATATAATTATTATTATTATTATTATCAGATAAATAAATAAAATTTAAATAATATATATCTTAATTAAAAGAGCAAAGCAATACATTAAGGAAAAATAGGATATTTTATCCTTATACTCTTAGTTTATGGATTTTTGTACTATATATATATATAAAAGAAAAATCACGCATTCTCTATCCTTCCATTATCTGCTTCGTTATGCTTTTTTTTTCTTTCATTAAATTTTGTTAACTTATGTAATACATGTTAAAAATATGGTATTAATTGATAAATCATTACTTGAATATATATAAATATGAAAAAAGGAGATAATTTGAATTAGAAAAGTTAGAATTTAGTTAAAAATATTGTGCTTTATTGGATATTTAATATTAGTTTAGGAAATACCAACAAAAAATATTATAATTAATGAAAATTTCACTATTAATAAAATAATGAATGAGAAATCTACCCTTTTATGGTTAATTATATGTTTGAGGTATAGTTTGGCTCAAGGGCGTAGCCAGGAATTTTTTCTGTTCTGGGCTATTATATATATATATATATATATATATATATATAATATTAATTATTAACTTATAAATATGAATTTTTGAAGTTAATATTAAAATTTTTATTCAAATATATTACTCAAAATATTAAAAAATAAATTTAAAAATACATAAAATTGAAGTAAAAAATAAAAAGAAACTCACTATTGAAGTTACATTATTTGATGTTTTATGAAATATAATTCATCTACAATCGAATCTGAATCGTTATTATAACAACCCCTCAACTGGAATAAAATAACAATCTCATATCAACTGGAAAACAAAGTAATTAAAATTTTTGCATCTCTCAATTCCTCCTTCCTTCACTTTATTTTTCTTTATATTAGTGTTTTATAAGTTAGACTTTGTAAGTTTACAATGTTATTCTCTCATTTTTCTGTTCTTTTTTTCTTGGATTTTTTATGTTTTTTTTCCTTACTTTTCTCTCTTTCTCTCTTGCCTTTTTTTTTTTTATCTTTTTCTATTATGCTTCTGCCCAGTCAGCAACATATAAAAGGAAGGAAGAATTGATTTGTTTTATTTTTTAATGATAAATAATCATTTTACCCTTAATGAGTTTGTTTTGCTTTTATTTGACATTCTTTTTTTTTTGTTAACACTATCAAGCTCCGTTCATCCTAAAATTTTAACCAGATTTTATTTGATATATTTTAATATTTCTTGTAAAATTTCAGCTCAATTTGATAGTCAGATTGAAAATTACGTCCAATAACATAAAACCAGTCAAATTGTGATTTTTCATTAAATTTCTGAATTTCTTCAAAAATTCTGAAATTTTAACCTAAGCTAAAGTATTATATTACAAGGCTCTACGCAAATTTTCAGAATTTTTTGATAATTTAATTGAGAATTATAAATTTTTTTTTATATAAAACTAGTTAAAATATATTGATAAAATCTTTACCTAGGCTAGAGCCCACCCTAGCCCTAGCATGCGTCCGCCCTTGGTTTGGCTTTATAGGAAAACAAGAACAATTACGAGTTGAAATTTTTTTAATTTTCCAATAAATTGAAACTAAAGGGACTAGATTTGTAAGTGAGAAAAAAAGGCCCTTCTCTTTCTAGAGAAGAGAAAGGGAAATAAAAAAGAAGAAAAAGAAATGGTCAATTGAGCCATATTGTCATTCCTTTTAAGCCAACCACTGGTTTGAGACGACCACCTTGACAAGACAAATCCAACCGTGTAAAGAATAACTAATTTTAGAGATTGAAGGTTATTACATACACAACCAAAGAACAGTAGCTTCGCTCACACCCTGACATGTGTATATCACATGCCAACCCTTTTTATTCCATTTTTTTTATTTTAGTAATCCATTTAATATCATGCACCAACTCTTCAATTGAGTCCTGAGTTTTATTCTACTAGAGTATAATCAATTTTCCTTCAATTTAATCTTTAATGTTTTAGTAAGTACTCATTAATTTAGTCTTTTATTTTATCATGATCGAACCGAATGACGAACCAACATGGAAGAGAAGTTAGGAAAAGATAAAGAAGGAGATAATTGGTCAACCCAATAAGCGCATTGTAGTTATGCAAATGATATAGTTAACTAATTTTGTGGTTAATTCTTGATGATTAGGTTGAACAATACGGTGTTTTAAACTTAAATAAATGCATTGCATTTAAACTTAAACTGCAAATTTTGTTTATTTTTTTGTTGTCGTTGAAAAACAATTTGCTCTGTCATGTAGTGGAGCATGGGACAACTAACCAGTTTTGTCTCTAATAGCCGACAATGGTGGGCGAAAGTTTGATATGCAAAATGGAAAACCTTAAAAGGAGATCTGTCCATTCATAGTGTCAAGATTTTGATTTCAGCATTGGATTTTAAAGGGACTGAAAATGTTAAACTTCATGACTAGACACGCATGCCAAAAAAGCATTACGGTGCAGTTTGTCATCTACCAAGTTGAAGGCAAAAATATAGAAAACAATTAAAAAAACAAAAATAATTAGAAAATTAATTAAAAACAAAAAACAGAGAGAAAGAAAAGGATATTCTAGCTTAATTTGGGCATTAAATGACCCCAGCCAGTTATAACAAACTGGTCGGTCACTAGAAACAATACCTATATAATAAAATATCAATCTAATCCAACAATCAAATAAAAAAGTATAGTTATTTTCATGAAATTCTTCATAAACTTGGCACTATCATTATGATCCATGACCATATTTGACTAGACGTTCCAAGCAACTGGCTAGTCAAGGTATCGGTGGAGTGAGTTCCAATAAAAAAATCCTAAAATAATTGTAATGAAAGCATTTGCGCATTCACCATCTTCATGAGTCAAATAAAATTATTTAAATCATAAAGTCCATTATCTTTCCGAACGCCTTTGTGTGCATTTTGTTGATGTGCTTTGCTTTCCCGAGTTTCCAATTCACACGCCATGAGACTATCAGGAGGTCGAAAACCTTCTCTGCCTCTGCAGCGAAAGTTGCATTTGAGTACATCAGCAATCCATTTTCATTCAAAAAAAAGTCTTGAACAAAAATATATGTTTCCTAAACTGAAAGACAAAAAGAAACTTTGACAAAAATTTTATGAAAAAATTAGTAAGAAAATGGAGTGAACAAAATCTTTTTTATATCCGGACTGTCATTTCTTTTTTTATTCAATTTTAATTATTTTTCTTTTAATTTAATGAAAAAAATAAAATCAAGTTGATTTTTACGGTATCTAAAAGTAACCCAATAGTGGGACATTTTTTCAAGATTAAGAGAGTCTGATATAAGTTGTATAAGAACAAATTACGATGATAAATTACAAAAAAGTGATTTTAAAGGATTGGATTAAAAAATAAAAAAATAATAATTAAATCAGAGGTACAATGAATTCACAAATTAAATCTTTTAGTTTTGTGCAATGTGGTGAACGAAATGGTTGAAAGCACTGCTATTGGCACTTAAAATAAAAGATGAAACATAGTGGCACGAACTTTTTCAATCCATGAGCATTATTAATAATAAACTACTTGATCTTCTTATTGAGTTGACAAATTTATTTAAAAATATTGTGTCTGGGAGTTGATATAAAACTATTTTCTAAATGTTATTCAACGGCTTAAATTTTTGAATTAAAATAATTTTTTAATATAATATTATAACTTTAATAAGGAAATAGTTATAAATTTAAATTTTAGTATATCCATACTACTAATTAAATTAAAAAAAATATTCAAATCTTATCGAAGAAATTTTATCACAGAGTTAAACTTTCATTTTGAAATTTTTAATTAAGATATATATTATTTAAATTTTATTTATTTTATCTGATGATAATAATAATAATAATGGTAACAAGAAAGTGTTGAAAGTGACTGTAAGTTTTGTTTTCCATGGCTTTTGTTGACCAAACTAGCGGAGGGACTAATGTTGTCTCCATGATTAAACCACGAAAGCCTAGTTATCCAAATTAAAATCGTTTTTATCAAAAGTTGATACCACAAGATTCTCTAGTGAATGTTCTTACAGATTTAAGCTGTTCATGCTTCAAGGTGGTAACACAAGTGATAAAACTCTACATAAAAGGAAAGAAGATGCAGATGATCCACCCTCCCAGTTTCATCCAAAGATGAACCAGGAGGAAAACAATGCTTTCTACGTGCAATGCCTCTGAAATCACTTGAAGATATAAAATGCCTTGAGAAGATTTTATTTATTTTATGTGACTTCATGGAAATTAAGATACTGCTTAATATCAAAATAAGATTCCAAACCAAAATGGTTACAGAATTTTATTCTGATGATATAATAGCTTTTTTCTAAGGCATTGTATTTTAAAATGACTGAAAAGACATTGCAGAAGGCACCGAGTTTGAGGAAGTGGTTGGTTTGATCCATCTGGTGCAGGACTATATATCCGTGCTTCCTCCTCCAAGGCAATGCCGGGGACGGTGGCGACTAGTGATGATGCTCAGGGTCTGGCCCTCCAGGTGAAACTCTTGCAGAGGGTGGATCTGTCACATTCCTTTTTGGCATATCATAGCCCAATTTCTGTAAGAGAGTGCTGCTATCAATCCTTTTAGGCACAGACTCGACCCCGCGATAAGTTACTGCCTCCAAATTAATCATATTTGCGGATAAAATGATCAGGATCAGCATTGAAACTCGCAAGACAGCTGAATTGGCCATGTATTAATCCCTAAGAGAATGTTTTAGATGCAAGCTTAAGAGTGATTGTTTTCTAAAGGTGATAGGAGTTGTGTACAGAACAATAGAATCATGCATGAATTTATAATGCAAATGCGTAAGGAATTCCCAAGATTTTGAAGAATAAACAACAAGCAACATGGGTTCCATCCCCCGTGTGTATTGTTGTCTTCTTTCTTCGATGGAGGTCTGCAAATGTAGCCCTATCACCATGACTTTCTCGAATTCTTCGTCCATAGTCCCCACTCAAGCACCCATGAATAAGAACAAATTTCAGGAGGTGCCCATATCTTAGATTGGCCAACTAGAACTTGTTGGTCTACTCATCATCTTCTTTTATATCTGAGATTTTGGACAGTTGTTGAAGAAACAATCAAGAAATTCTAGGACACGGAGAAACCTTTGAACAATAAAACAAAGGAGGGGGCGTTTTTTTTTTTGTTTTTAAACATTCAATATCACTTGAAACGCCACGTACAAATGCGTTCCACCTGGTCATTGCTAATATAAGATTGCCTCCTATGATACCTAGTTTGGCAAGAAGTAATTGCTGTTTGCTTTTACTAATTTGTTTTTGCTCATGCACAGTACTATTACTATTGTTTTTAAAATTTTCCAAAGTGACATGGGACGCCCCAAGAAAAGACAGCCTGAGAGAGGGAGAATGTATATTTGTTATGTTTTTCAAGATAAAGATTAAAAAATTTTGAAGCTAAAGGATAAGATCGGCTTTTCCCCTGAATTAAAACGGCCATAAAATCTTAAAATTTCCAGTAGGAAAAGAATAAGATTTTCCCGTTGAGTAATTGGTTTTAATAATTTCATCCATTTTTTGCACTCAAGGAGATTGATAATTTATATTGGATGCTTGGTAGGTCATGGTAACATGCAACTAGTACCTATAAAAGATCTTCTTGGTGTAGATGGAGACTCTTCGATGTTTAAATAAGTATCGTTTTAAAAAGAGAAAACACTACCAGAAAATTGATAAATACAAAGGAAAATATCGAGAGAATATTTCTTGAAAATTTACTGATGCATTTTACCGACGACAATATCCCCTTGGTATATATCAAGGGAATTATAGTGGGAAATAAAATAATTAAAAAAAAAAGCAAAAAAACAATGACGTGATGATTTTACCAACGGAATTACCGATGAAATAAATTGGAAACACTGTTTATCATGTCAATTACAAAGGAAATTATCGATGAAAAATTTCGTCGGTAACTACATTAAGGTAAGATTTATTTTTTGTTTTTTTTTTTCGTTTTTTTTTCACTATATTTTTTTAGAATTTTTTTTAATTGTTTTTGTTCTCGATAATTGTATGAATGTTGTTGTGGGAATTGTTTTTTCATATGAGATCAATTTTTAGTTGATTTATTTATAGGATTTTTAAATTTTTTTCATATGATTTTTTTTAGTTGAATTTATTTGTTTCAAATTTATTTGAGTTGATTTTCTTATTCTTTTTTCCAAGCATTTTGAGTATTATAGAGTGTTGATTTATATTAATTTAATAATTTTATAGTTTTGTAAAAAATAATTTTAAATCATTACCGACAGAATTACATACGGTATTTTATCGAGGGAAATACCGACGGAATGAAGCAGGTAATTTTTTTTCCTAATAAACAATAATTATGAATACTTGTTAAAATTGAATTGCAGTGATGGTTTGCACCTCACTAAGGCTGGCAATAGGATTGTGTTTGAGGAGGTGGTCAAGGAACTGGAGGAGCAGGGCATTAGTGTGGAAATTTTGCCAGTTGATCTCCCACATTTCAGGATCAAAACCTAATATATATGTTATTTGATGACCACATAATTGGATCCATATGCGCGAAGTTTAAGAACATCAAATGGTAGGTCCTCCATGTTCCAGTGCTAGATACAACACAAAGTGCCACCTTTTAAGACACTTGTGCATATGCAAAAACGTTCGAGACGACCAGGGAAGACCTCTACCCCCCAAGTTTTTTGAAGTTCCATGATCACCTCTAAACAAAATGGTCCTCTGAAAATAAAAAGCTACATTCTAGCCCTCTCAGTGTGTTGACTCGGATTCATTCATGACAAAATCATTAGACCCTCTTTTGACCTAAACAACGGGAAAAGGCATAAAATTACAAATTCAAAGGGTATGATTTCTTCTATTTAGCACAGATTAAAAAAAAAAAAGCAAAGCAAAACATTAAGGAAAAATACCTTAATGTATTAAATAAGAGTATAAGGATAAAATAGCATATTTTATCATATTTTATCCTTATACTCTTAATTATTTTATGGATTTTGCTACTATATATATATATATATAATCACGGATTCTCTATCCTTCCATTATCTGCTTCGTTATGCTTTTTTTTTCTTTCATTAAATTTTGTTAAATTATGTAATACATGTTAAAAATATGGTATTAATTGATAAATCATTACTTGAATATATATAAATATGAAGAAAAAAAGGATAATTTGAATTAGAAATGTGAGAATTCAGTTAAAAATGTTGTGCTTTATTGGATATTTAATATTAGTTTAGGAAATACCAACAAAAAATATTATAATTAATGAAAATTTCACTATTAATAAAATAATGAATGATAAATCTACCCTTTTATGGTTAATTATATGTTTGAGGTATAGTTTGGCTTTATAGGAAAACAAGAACAATTACGAGTTGATATGTTTTAAATTTTTCAACGAATTGAAACTAAAGGGACTAGATTTGTAAATGAGAAAAAAAACCCTTCTCTTTCTAGAGAAGAGAGAGGGAAAAGAAGAAGATAAAAAAGAAGAAATGGTCGCCTGAGCCATATTGACATTCCTTCTGAGCCAGTCGCTGGCTTTGGGATGACCACCTTGACAAGACAAATCTAACCGTGTCTAGAATAACCACTTTTAGAGATCGAAGGTCACTACATGCACAACCAAACAACAGCAGCTCCGCTCACACCCTAACATATGTATATCACATGCCAACCCTTTTTCTTCCCTTTTTTTTATTTTAGTAATTCATTAAATATCATGCATCAACTCTTTAATTGAGTCCCGAGTTTTATTCTACTACGGTCTAATCAATTTAGTCTTTTATTTTATAAAGATCGAACCAACATAGAAGAGAAGTCAGGAAAAGATAAAGAAGGATATAGTTAACCCAAATACCACATTGTAGTTATCCAAATAAAGAAGGATATAGTTAACTAATTTTGTGGTTAATTCTTGATGATTAGGTTGAACAATACGGTGCAGTTTTAAAATTAAATAAATGCAATAAATCTGCTTGACACAAAATCATTTTTTTTATGTTGCTGTGATCACGAATGATGTCTGCAAATTTTGTTTATTTTTTTGTTGTCGTTGAAAAACAATTTGCTCTGTCATGTAGTGGAGCATGGGACAACTAACCAGTTTTGCCTCTAATAGCCGACAATGGTGGCCGAAAGTTTGATGTGCAAAATGGAAAACCTTAAAAGGAGATCTGTCCATTCATAGTGTCAAGATTTTGATTTCAGCATTGGATTTTCAAGTGACTGAAAATGTTAAACTTCATGACTAGACACGCATGCCAAAAAGCATTACGGTGCAGTTTGTCGTCTACCAAGTTGAAGGCAAAAATATAGAAAACAATTAAAAAAAACAAAAGTAATTAGAAAAATAATTTTTTTTAAAAAAAAGAAAAAGAAAGAAAAGGATATTCTAGCTTAATTTGGGCATTAAATGACCCCAGCCAGTTATAACAAACTGGTCGGTCACTAGAAACAATACCTATATAATAAAATATCAGTTTAATTCAACAATCAAATTAAAAATTATAGTTATTTTCATAAAATTCTTCTTAAACTTAACACTATCATTACGATCCATGACTATATTTGACTAGACGTTCCAAGCAACTGGCTAGTCAAGGTATCGGTGGAGTGAGTTCCAATAAAAAAAATCCTAAAATAATTGTAATGCAAGCATTTGCGCATTCACCTTCTTCATGAGTCAAATAAAATTATTTAAATCATAAAGTCCACTCTCTTTCCGAACGCCTTTGTGTGCATTTTGTTGATGTGCTTTGCTTTCCCGAGTTTCCAATTCACACGCCATGAGACTATCAGAAGGTCGAAAACCTTCTCTGCCTCTGCAGCTAGCGAAAGTTGCATTTGAGTACATCAGCAATCCATTTTCATTCATGATCAGTATATAATACTAATCGGGGTCTCTAATATCTACTATGAATCTTCTAATGGATAATGACATGATCATTTCTTTAGATGAAACAAGTTTTTATCGGTATATTTTTATCAAAAAAATATTGGATCAAGAAAGATTTATAAGCAAAATTTTCAGAAAAGCAAACACGCTCTGGTGAAGATACATTGGACTTGGCAGTGTGTCAAGCCCCGAGAACAATGGATTTGGCACTAGCCAGACCCAGACGATGTGGTTGGGCTTGGCATTGTGTCAAGCCTCAGGCACGCCTAAGGAAATGCACTTCCTCCCTTAGACACAACTAAGGGAATGACCATCATTCATTAGCACACACAAGGAAATAATCATCTCCTCTTGGGTCTAGCTTAGGAGAAGAGGTTAGCCTTTATAGGTTCAACTACATTTAAAATCTTGGATCCTAATTTTCCTATACATTTTAAGTGTATAAAAGTCCTCTAGGGACCTACTATATTTCTATCAAATATTAATATAGATATAAGAGATATTTATATCTAATAATTAAATGTTATCACGGTAACATTACACTCCATACCCTTCTCTTTACAAAACAAAATGACTCATAGACTATAAATACACCTTGAGACTCTCAAAACAAAGATTTACAATTTTCATTCTCGACTGCATATATATATTTTCAGAGTATATCTCTCTAGAATATTCTTATATTTCACTACCACAATCTTTAGATTTACTAATGGAATTTTCTGTCGGTATTTGCACTATCATTCCGTTGGTAATTAATATACCAACGAAATCATCGATGAAAATGCTCCATCGGTAAATTTATCATTGGTAATTTTTTGTCCGTCTGTAATTCTATTGGTAATAAAAAAATATTATTACCGATGGATTTATTGACGGAAAAAGTGAGCAAAAAAAATTACTAGCTTTATTTCGTCGGCATTTCCCTTGGTAAAATATCGTATGTAATTCTATCGGTAATTATTTAAAAATATTTTTTACAAAACTATAAAATAATTAAATTAATATAAATCAACACTCTATATACTTACAAACACAAATTATCTCTATTGGAGAATGCAGATGAAGCCATATCTTCTTGGTCAAGGTGTTTCTCACTTCGTTGACGGCTAAGTGTCGTGTCCTCCATCTTATATTTTTTATAGTTCTATTGGTTCTTCCTCTACCATCAGCCCTTCTTTTCTTCGTTGGAAGCAGCATGATCAACTTATTTTGATTGATTTGCTCTCCTCTCTCTCCGTTGATATGTTGCATCTTGTGGTAGATTGGTCTACCTCGCATTGTGTTTGGCGCACTCTTGAGAAAGTGCTTGCCTCTCTATCTAATTCTCGCATCATGCAACTCCATGGCTCCTTTCAGGACCTTCAGCAAGGTGACCAATCGGTTAGTATATACATACAGCCAGACAAATCGTTATTTGACGAATTGGCTGCTGTTGGTCACCCCGTGTCTCTTGAAGACTTCAATCTTTGTGTTTCATTGCCTTCGTGGCGAGTTCAAAGACTTGGTAACAAGTCTCATAACCAAGGCAGAACCGTTGTTGTATGTTGACCTTCATAGCCACCTTCTTACCCATGAATTTCTGCACAAGAACTCTTTTCATTCTATGGTTGCCGCTCCCTCTCTGTTGTCTTCTTCTTCTCTGCAGCAGCAGCCACCTCTGCTGCCAACACCATAGTTTTTTGCTCACCATGTTATGTCTCATCACAGCCCCAACTTCAGCCGCAATAGGGGTCGCTCTAGAGGTAATTGGCATCCCCACAACAATTGTTCCACTCCCTAGAACAGGGGCCAATCTGCTGCAGATTGGTGGCCAAACCACTGGCAACAGACCAGGCGCAACTCCGGGGTTGGGCAGTGGTCTAGGCAGCAGCATGTAGGCTACCAATTGTGCTCCGGTTTCGGGCACACAACTCCCCATTGTTTCTAGTTCGCAACAGCACTCAGCAGCCCTCTGCTCACATTGTTGTTGGGAATATTTCTGCTTCGACTTGGTTCCTGACACCAGCGCAAATCAACACGTCACATCTGATCTTGGAACTCTGACTGATTCTGCACCCTATCTTGGTAATGATTATTTTCATGTTGGTGACAGTAAGGGCCTTGACATATCCCATATTGGGCATACTAAATTACATTCCCCAAAACGCATGTTTACATTATCTAATGTTCTCTATGTGCCTCACATTACCAAACCGTTGTTATATGTTCAGCAATTCTGCCGTGATAATCATGTTTATTTTGAATTTCACGCTTCTATGTTTTATGTGAAGGATCTCGTCACCAAGGAAGTTCTCCTTTCCGGTCAGAGTCATAATGGTCTTTATGTCCTCTCCGAGTCTTCTGCCACGTCAATTTCTAAAGCTTTTTGGTCTCCTTGCATCTCCGCGACTGCCGACCTGTGGCATCGTCGTTTGGGTCATCCAACCCCTCGCATTTTCAATTTGTTAGTTTCCTGCTATAAAATTGTATGTACTTCTAGACGTTCTCTTACTCAGTGTCAAGCTTGTCCTTTAGGCAAGTCATCCTGTTTGTCATTACGACGAACGGGTCACAAAACTTCTACCCCACTTGAATAATTTTTTAGTAATGTTTTGGGTCCTGCTCCTATGTTTTCTTCTGATGGCTTCCGCTATTTTGTTATGTTTGTCGATGTGTATGTTGTTACCCATTTTTGGGTTCCCACACAAAAATGAAAAAATACAAAATAATAATAATAATAATAATAATAATAATAATAATAAAATATATTTGGAAGAAATCCAAAAAATAATATGAGCGAGAAAAGGACGTTGGAACGCTGAAAAAAGGCTAAAAATTGATTGAGGAGGTTCACAAATACAAAAGGTTGAAATTTGACAATTTATCGTTAACTGATGAGAGTTCTAAAAAAAAACATTAAAATAATAATAATAATAAATAAATAAATAATCCTCAATCAATTCAAAATTAGATGTTTATGGACTTAATTAAATTTTATTTAAGATTTAATTGAATTTATGGAGGGTTTGATTGCAAGAAAATTTGATTTTTAAGTCAATTTAGGCTTTTATTGGAAGAAATTAAAGTTCAAGGGTCCAATTATAATTTTGAAGAGTTGATTTGGCCAAATCAGGGGTTTAATTGCATAATTATTGAAGTTTGATGGCCAATTAAAGACTTAATTGACACAATCCGAAACCATGGACCAAAACAGAAAAGGCACCAAAATTAAGGGATCCAATTACAATTTTGTTGGGGGTTTGATTACAAAACTGCGAAAACTTCAATGGCCAAATCAGAAGAACCTAAGCGGTGTCGTTTCCACTATTCACTATCTTCAAACAGCTGTGAATCTGTGACGATAATGGAAAGAGACGTTAGCTGCGATAATGGAGCCATTCTTGAATCAATGGGGTGCGTATCGCGACTAACATCCCTCGCCACCGTAATGCACGCCGGCTTACCAAAAATGCATGCGTCATCTGGCTATAAAAGCCATAGGAGGAGCCGAACAGAAAAAGGAGAAAAGAGGAAGCAGAGGAGAGGAGAGGTTACAATAAGGAGAAAACAAGAGGGAAACAGATTAGGAAAACGTAAAAAAATTAAGAGAGTGGAGAAATATTGAGAAAGCAAAAGAGAGAAAAGGAAGCAAACCGAACGGAAGTAGAGGACACGGTGAAGCAGATAAGATAGCACCACCATCATCTTTGTCTTCTCAAAACCAGGTATGTTCGATGTCCTTCTTAGTTCCTGCATAATAAGATGATGCTTGTTAGTTTGTAAAAGAAGAAAAGAAAACGTAAGGAAACCAACGCTAAAACCACTATGTTTTTTTTTCCTCTCTTTTTTCCAGTTCTTGCATTGCAAGCAAGATGATGAACAGTGCGAAGCTAATTTAATTACCTTTGCACTGTTTATGCACGCGTAAAGTATTACACGTGCATGGGAGAGGAAGGCTGGTCACTGGCATGGGCCAGTGACCAGGCTGGGTTGGCTAGGTCTAGCCCCGCCACATAGGACGAGATAGGCTCAGCCCGTAAAAATAATAAAAAATAAATAAATAAATAAATAAAATATTTCAAAAAATCTATGATTTTCTGCAAATTTTTCTATTGTATTTTAATCAACATCGGTTTGTATTTTTATATTGTAAATATACAAATTCGGTATTAAAATACCCATTTTTCTGCAAAACATATAAAAAAAATTTTGTTTTCATGCATACAGCCAAGTCTCTCAAAAATAGATCATATTGTATTTTCATATATATATAATAAATTCAAAAATATGTATTAGCATGTATTTTGGCTTTATTAACCAGTTTAATAAAGTCACGAGAACTAGGCCAATATTTCAAAAAAA
This sequence comes from Populus tremula, assembly GCA_964019445.1. Lineage (NCBI taxonomy): Eukaryota > Viridiplantae > Streptophyta > Magnoliopsida > Malpighiales > Salicaceae > Populus > Populus tremula. The sequence continues at coordinate 11,063,012 of CAXHTJ010000003.1, read as the reverse complement.
ACTCCAAAAACTTATTTTGTTTTCTTTTAATATCTAGGGTTATGATCTTATATGTAAGACGTATTCCGGATATTAAAATTCTTTTGTTGATGTTAGAACAGTTAGGTTTTACCCGATAAGATAAGGATCTTTTTACCAAAAAGGACTTTTCTTAAACCATAGATGAACCAACAACTAGAAAACACGACAAGACCTTAGATTTTATCAAACAATTAAACAATACAGCCTACCTTAGGTAGAGCGTATTTGGGGTGCTAAAACCTTCCCTTCATGCAACCAGTCCCCGTACCTGATCTCTGAAACTAGTTAGGGTTCCTAGTTACCAAAATACTAAGTGGCGACTCTCATTCTATTTTTTCATTGATAAGAGACAAGAATTTCTTGTCTCTTAATATTTGCCAGATAGATAGATTTAAGATAATATTTTATGGGTGGATGTTTTCGCCGCGATGCCGCACACGTGCGACAACGCATACCAAACATATATGGTATTATATGCTTGTTGCGAAATTTGATGTCTTTTCCACTTTTCAACATTTTCAAAAACTTGTTGAGCGTTTGTTTTCACTTAAAATTAAATCTATTCAAACTGATTAGGGCGGTGAATATCGTAAATTAAATAAATTTTTTCAGACCATTGGTATTCATCATCGGTTAATTTGTCCTCATACTCATGAACAAAATGGCACTGTTGAACGTCGTCATCGACATATTGTTGAAACTGGCCTCACCTTTTTAGGCCAGTGTAGTGCACCATTATGATTTTGGAACTATGATTTTGAATCATCGGTATACCTTATCAATCGCATGCCAACTCTTGTTCTCCAAAATACATCTCCGTTTGAGTGTCTGTTTTGTCGCACTCCTGATTATAACTTTCTATGTACTTTAGGTGTCTTTGTTTCCCCTTTTTTGCGTCCATATCATGCTCATAAATTAGATTTCCAGTCTTCTCCTTGTGTATTTTTAGGTTATAGATCATCCCATCTTGGTTTTTGTTATCTTAATTTAGAATCTCATTGTATTTATGTCTTCCATCATGTTTGTTTTCATGAAAATATCTTTCCTTTTGAGAAGTCTGAATAGGTAACATCCTTACCAGTACCTCCCAAACAACCTACCTATCTTCCATCCTTGAACCATCCTCCATGTTTTCAGCCTGCTACTCATCAAACTACCCTCCCAACAATCCAATTTTGCCCTCTGCCGCACCCCAACAGACCATCTCTTTACCAATAGCTTCTGTCACCCCTTCATCCCCATCCCACACTGCCATACTATCACCATATGCTTATCTTTCCAATGATTATTGTGGAGGAACAGGTTCTCCATCATCAGATGCGCATGTTCTCCGGTCTGCTGCAACAGAGCAGCCCGATTCTGATGTAGAACATCACAGCTTCTACAGTACCGACCAGTCCATCCACTACTTCTCCAACTGGTCTACAGCTCTATGTAGACCTCTCTTCATATCTTCTTTAACACCTTCTAGGTATAGGTCACACTTCTTCATGTCCAGCAGCTCGTCAACATCACATGGTCCTCCGTCCATGACAGCCTAAGACACCATTGTCCACCACCACTGCCAAAACCTTTGTTGCCTCCTTTAGCCGGGTAGTTTCTCCCCCCTCTCATGAGCCACTTGTTTTTAATGATGCTAACAGATATGAGGCATGGTATAGTGTTATGCATGAGGAAATCCAGGCCTTACACGCAAATAAAACTTGGACCTTAGTGTCGTTTCACCCCTCCATAAATGTTGTTGGTAGTCGGTGGGTGTACAAGATTAAACGCAGATATGATGGTAGCATCGAGAGGTATAAAGTGCGTCTGGTTGCTAGAGGTTTCACTCAATAAGAAGGTATTGATTACTCTGAAACCTTTAGTCCTGTCATCAAATAGGCGACCATCAGATTAGTCTTCTCCATTGCTATTTCGTGTGGTTGGAAAATTCATCAACTTGATATCCATAATGCCTTCCTTAATGGTGTTCTTGACGAGGAGGTCTACATGAAACAACCTCCAAGTTTTGTTGATTCTGCTCTCCCCTCTCATATGTGTTGCTTACATAAATCTCTATATGGTTTAAAACATGCCCCGTGGGCTTGGTACATTCGTCTGGATGATTTCTTGTTATCTATTGGTTTCCATGCATCTAAGGTGGATACCTCATTGTTTATCTTCTCTGTTGGTGCTGATATTTTTTATCTTCTGGTCTACGTTGATGATATTCTGCTTACGGGTAGCAACTCTCTTCTACTCTAATGCCTTATTCAGCTAATGAGCTCAGAATTTACGCTTCGCAACTTGGGTTCTGTTCATTATTTTTTGGGTATTGAGGTTCAGTCTACTAGTGTGGGCTCCGCCAGCATGAATATACACTTGACATCCTCACTTAGGCTGGTATGTTATCTTGCAAACCTGTTGATACTCCTATCTCTACATTCAAAGCTACCATTCTACTCGATCCATTATTTCCTGATGCTACACGCTTTCGTCAAATTGTGGGTGCTCTTCAATATCTCATTTTTACGCTCTCGGATATTTTCTTTGCTGTTAACAGAGTCTGTCAGTTTATGCATGCTCCTACAGATTCTCATTGGGCTGTCATGAAACGCATCCTGCGTTATCTTCGGGGTACGGCATCCCATGGCTTGCATATTACTCGCAGTTCTTCTTTTGCCTTACATGGTTTTACAGATGCAGATTGGGCAGGCAGTGTTGAGGATAGAAAATCTATGGGTGGTTACCTTGTGTTTTTTGGTCAGACGCCGATTTCGTGGAAATCCGGTAAGCAACGCACAGTTGCTCGCTCTTCTACTGAAGCTGAGTACAAAGCCTTAGCCGATGGCTCTGCAAGGTTATCTAGCTTCAGTACTTATTAACAGATCTCCAGATTCCATCTGCTTCTGCTCCTATCATCTGGTGTGACAATCTTGGTGCCACCTATTTGTTTACGAATCCTGTTTTTCATGCTCGCACAAAACATGTTGAGGTCAATTATCATTTTGTCCGAGATAGAGTTGCCAAGAAGGAGATTTAGATTCGTTTTATTTCCTCTCAGGATCAACTTGTTGATGTCTTCACTAAGCCACTTCCTACTTCTTCCTTTACTTCTTTTCGTTTCAAGCTTCGGGTTGATCCTCCACCCTCATCTTGAGGGGGCATATTATAGAATATACTTATATAGGAAATATTGTAGACATGTTCTTGTGTGGTAACCTCCACCATTGCTATTGTATATTACCCTACACATATATATAGAAAGGGTTGGCTAACCATTACGTTAAACCTCCTAATTATTCTCCATTTTGCCAAACTAGGTATCATAGGAGGCAATCTTATATTAGCAATGACCAGGTGGAACGCATTTGTACGTGGCGTTTCAAATGATATTGAATGATTTAATAAAATAAAATAAAAACGCCCCCTGCTTTGTTTTATTGTTCAAAGGTTTCGGTGTCCTAGCATTTCTTGATTGTTTCTTCAACAACTGTCCAAAATCTCAGATATAAAAGAAGATGATGAGTAGACCAACAAGTTCTAGTTGGCCAATCTAAGATATGGCACCTCCTGAAATTTGTTCTTATTCATGGGTGCTTGAGTGGGACTATGGACGAAGAATTCGAGAAAGTCATGGTGATAGGGCTACATTTGCAGACCTCCATTGAAGAAAGAAGACAACAATACACACGGGGATGGAACCCATGTTGCTTATTTTTTATTCTTCAAAATCTTGGGAATTCCTTACGCATTTGCATTATAAATTCATGCATGATTCTATTGTTCTGTACACAACTCCTATCACCTTTAGAAAACAATCACTCTTAAGCTTGCTTCTAAAACATTCTCTTAGGGATTAACACATGGCCAATTCAGCTGTCTTGCGAGTTTCAGTGCTGATCCTGATCATTTTATCCGCAAATATGATTAATTTGGAGGCAGTAACTTATCGCGGGGTCGAGTCTGTGCCTAAAAGGATCGATAGCAGCACTCTCTTACAGAAATTGGGCTATGATATGCCAAAAAGGAATGTGACAGATCCACCCTCTGCAAGAGTTTCACCTGGAGGGCCAGACCCTGAGCATCATCACTAGTCGCCACCGTCCCCGGCATTGCCTTGGAGGAGGAAGCACGGATATATAGTCCTGCACCTGATGGATCAAACCAACCACTTCCTCAAACTCGGTGCCTTCTGCAATGTCTTTTCAGTCATTTTAAAATACAATGCCTTAGAAAAAAGCTATTATATCATCAGAATAAAATTCTGTAACCATTTTGGTTTGGAATCTTATTTTGATATTAAGCAGTATCTTAATTTCCATGAAGTCATATAAAATAAAAAAAATCTTCTCAAGGCATTTTATCTTCAAGTGATTTCAGAGGCATTGCACGTAGAAAGCATTGTTTTCCTCCTGGTTCATCTTTGGATGAAACTGGGAGGGTGGATCATCTGCATCTTCTTTCCTTTTATGTAGAGTTTTATCACTTGTGTTGCCACCTTGAAGCATGAACAGCTTAAAGCTGTAAGAACATTCACTAGAGAATCTTGTGGTATCAACTTTTGATAAAAACGATTTTAATTTGGATAACTAGGCTTTCGTGGTTTAATCATGGAGACAACATTAGTCCCTCCGCTAGTTTGGTCAACAATTGCCATGGAAAACAAAACTTACCGTCACTTTCAACACTTTCTTGTTACAATTATTATTATTATTATCATCAGATAAAATAAATAAAATTTACATAATATATATCTTAATTAAAAATTTCAACTTTTGGATGAGATTTAAAAAATATTTTTAAATTAATTTTTTAACACTTTCAAAATGAAAGTTTAACTCTGTGATAAAATTTCTTCGATAAGATTTGAATATTTTTTTAATTTAATTAGAAGTATGAATATACTAAAATTTAAATTTATAACTATTTGCTTATTAAAGTTATAATATTATATTAAAAAATTATTTTAATTCAAAAATTTAAGCCGTTGAATAACATTTAGAAAATAGTTTTATATCAACTCCCAGACACAATATTTTTAAATAAATTTGTCAACTCAATAATAAGATCAAGTAGTTTATTATTAATAATGCTCATGGATTGAAAAAGTTCGTGCCACTATGTTTCATCTTTTATTTTAAGTGCCAATAGCAGTGCTTTCAACCATTTCGTTCACCACATTGCACAAAACTAAAAGATTTAATTTGTGAATTCATTGTACCTCTGATTTAATTTTTATTTTTTAATCCAATCCTTTAAAATCACCTTTTTTTTAATTTATCATCGTAATTTGTTCTTATACAACTTATATCAGACTCTCTTAATCTTGAAAAAATGTCCCACTATTGGGTTACTTTTAGATACCGTAAAAATCAACTTGATTTTATTTTTTTCATGAAATTAAAAGAAAAATAATTAAAATTGAATAAAAGAAGAAATGACAGTCCTGATATAAAAAAGATTTTGATCACTCCATTTTCTTACTAATTTTTTCGTAAAAGTTTTGTCAAATTTTCTTTTTGTCTTTCAGTTTAGGAAACATATATTTTTGTTCAAGACTTTTTTTTGTTCTTATTTTGGTCCTGGTTTACGAGATTAAAAAAAATAATCAGAAAATAGCAAAAGAAAGAAAATTATTACCTGAAAAAAATTTATGTTAAAAAATTATTTTGGATGAGAGGAATTATACTGATGTGTTCTTTGATATTCTTATTGTCTAAAAAAACAGATCAGGTTTTCAGAAGTATTTTGAAATTAAGTTGATTTTGTAATTTTTTTTTACCAATTGTTTCCAAGTTTAAGATCATAAATAGGGTTTTTAAGGTGTTTAGAATGTTTTTAGATGTTTTTAGATGGAAAATTGGTTGAAACAAAAGTTTTAAAGTTCAAAAAATTAGATACTAATTTTTCAACCCATTAATGGTTGAAACTTGAGTTTATAAATAAAGTGTCATTTGATGCAATAAACAACTTGTTATTTATTTTTAGAAAAAACACAAGGGGTTAGTAGAAAAGAATAAAAAAAAAAAAACCAAACTAGGTCCAAGAGATTTTATTAAATGAATAAGATACAACAACAAAACTTTTCTTGTACAAGTTATGGATATTAATGAGAGAAAAAGTTGCTATAATAGCAAGTTAATTTGTTTTAATTAAATTTAAAATATTGTAATTCTTACATATAAAAATAATACCATATAAATAAATAAAATAACTTTGATAAGTTTTTACATTATATAATCAAGTGTCTTGATGTAGACCTTTCTTTTTTAAATTCACAACTTGGTATTTGATTAAAAAACAAAATAGTATCATTCTAATAGCATTGAAATTTATTGGCACATAAAAGTCTTGATCAATTTAATTAAACTTATGCTTTAAATTTTAAATTTACGTAATTTTTTTGCTATTAAAAATAAATTGATAATAATTACATTTTAAAAAAAATCAATCCTAACTGCAAGGTGTGCGCTAGGTTTCTAGTAAAACTACTAAACAGTACCATCTTTATCCTCTTCATCCTCGTGTCCTATACAATGTTTTTCCACGAGGGTGGTCATTAGGTCAAAATTGGATGGTTAATAAAACTTCAAATTAGATTGTATACAACCTTAATAAAACTATAAATTCAAATCCCAACCCTAAACTCTAATCCATACCACAAATCTAACTCATACCCAAACTTAAACTTTGAAACCAAACCTCAAATCCAAAGATAAAAACTTAGGCCATGTTTGTTTTCAGGAAAATAGTTTTCGGGAAATCATTTTCCAAACTTTCCTGTGTTTATTTGCAATTAGAAAAATTGATCAACAGAAAACATTTTCCAGTTAACAGAAAACACTTTCTAGTCAACGAAAAATATTTTCCGGTCGACGGAAAACACTTTTCTGTCAAAGAAAAATTCTACTTTAGTTTTCAGGAAACTGTTTTCTCTTTTAGCTGTATTTGTTTTCCAGAAAGTGGTTTCCAGGAAATCACTTTCCAAACTTTCTTGTGTTTGTTTGCCATTAGTAAGTTGGTCAACGGAAAACACTTTCCAGTAAAAGGAAAATTTAGCTTGGTTTTCAGGAAAGTGTTTTCCTGGAAAATTTAGGCGGAAAACACTTTCCGGAAGTTGTGAAAAATTTAGAAATATCATTATTTGCTGACTATATCAAATTTGATCCTCAAACTTTTGATTGCTATATATATTTTATTTTGAATATTTATTTTTCAATTTCATCTCTTAAAATTTTATTTTTATATTAACTTTGATCCTTATTTTTATAATTGCTATTTGCTTTTTCCTTATCATTTTTTTATTGAAATTTTTTTATCTATCAAATTTGATCCGTATTCTTTTGATTGTTACTTATTTTATTTGAAATAATTTATGAAATGTTGATTATTATTATTTTAATTTCTTCATCTTTTATTTTTTTTTTAATTTTTTAGATTTGATCTCTATTATTTTGATTATTATTTATTTTATTTGAGATAATTTATAAAATTATATTTTTTTTCAATTTCATTCTCATTCAACTTTTCAACTTTTTAATTTGTAAAATTTATTTCTTATTATTTTAATAAACTTGAGAAAAATAAAATATTAATAAATTATTTTTCAGTTTATTTTCCATGATATAACTGAACACTGGAAAGCATTTTCAAACTTATTTTCCATTACACTACCAAACATCGGAAAATACTTTCTCGGAATTCACTTTCCCAGAATTCATTTTTCCCGGAATTCACTTTTCAAAAGGAAACTACTTTCCAACAAACAAACAGGACCTTAAATAAGTCTCAAACCCTAACCAAACCCCAAACCCAAATTTTAAACCATAAACCCCTAACTTTTTGTCTGCACAAAAGATAAAAATCATGGTTTTGCATTGCCTTACAAAATAATCACACAGTAATTAGTTGTGCTTTTCACAAAATGATCCCAACCTTAGTCTATCACCCTGCTAAAAAAAGAACAAAAAAAAAAGACCTTGCTTGAGATATGAGCTGATGTTAATAATCCTGAAATGCTTTTAGTGGATCTTGAGGGTCAATGTCGGCGATATGTGGGAGATCAACTGGCAAATTTTCCACACTAATGCCCTTCTCCTTCAGCTCCTTGACAACCTCCTCAAACACAATCCTATTGCCAGCCTGAGTGAGGTGCAAACCATCACTGCAATTCCATTTTAACAAGTATTCAGAATTATTGCTTATTAGGAAAAATGAAATATAATTTCAATGGCCAGAGATTGATGAAGAAAATTTTAGTTTAATTTATTCAATCCATGGCAATGGAAAATCTCAGAAATGGATGCCAATCTTAATTAAATACGGGAAAGAACCCTACACCATAACAATTAGATAAATCCAAAGAATTCACCATTTAGTGAGAACAATAACAATAAAGGATCAATGATCGGTTAAAATCCATTATGTTCACCCCTGCAGCAAGCAATGTATGGTAGTATATAGACAAGCAAGATAAAACTTAAAATACCTTAGATAAGCTTGCTTCCAGTCAGGACATTCTTGCATTTTGATCCAGAGATCTACCACCGGGCATCCACATTCTTTGGCAACAGATATGCATGCCTGAGCATAAGCTCCAGCAGCTTCATTTGTCCTCTCAGGCAGACCTGATGGATTCTCTATATATGGATGTCTGCAAAATTTTAATGCTATTTCTATCACCAAGTTTCTATATACTTTATTCTATATAAAACTCTGCAGCTATTAACGATGACACACCCATAAGAAGTATTCAAGAAGAAAGGTACAAAGATGTAAAGGGCAAGTGTGTTAGAATCATACCGGAGGCGTGCATCTTCATCAATCGGAGGAGGAGTAATGAGGAGAATGACAATCTCAGGCCAACGCTTCTGATATTTAGCATAAATATAAAGATGTTAGCTTCTACTCCAAAGAACTTATAATGCAAACGGAGATGTTGACGGGATGGCTCCAACCTACTAGATTATATGAACACTGATTCTATAGCAAAGCAATCATTGATCATCTAACAGGTTATATCAAAAATTAAGGTTGATTTACCATGCAAGTGTTTGACAACTTTCAAGGACCAAACAAATCCTTCAAAAATAAAACCTAATATATATGTTATTTGGTGACCTCATCAAGGGATACATATGCATGAACAAGTTTAAGAACATCAAATGGTAGGTCCTCCATGTTCCAGTGCTAGATACCACACAGAGTGCCAACTTTTAAGACACTTGTGCATATAAAAAAAATGTTCGAGACGACCAGGGGTGACCTCTACCCCCCAAGTTTTCTTAAGTTCCATGATCACCTCTAAACTTGCACATTTTTATAGGATAATTTAACAAAATGGTCCTCTGAAAATAAAAAGATACATTCTAGCCCTCTTAGTGTGTTGACTCGGATTCATCCATGACAAAATCATTAGACCCTTCTTTGGCCTAAACAACGGGCCAAAGGAAAAGGCATAAAATTATAAATTCAAAGGGTATGATTTCTTCTATTTAGCACAGATTAAAAAAAAGAGCAAAGCAAAACATTAAGGAAAAATACCTTAATGTATTAAATAAGAGTATAAGGATAAAATATCGTATACTCTTATTTTATGGATTTTGCTACTATATAAAAAAACAAAATCGCGGATTCTCTATCCTTCCATTATCTGCTTCGTTATGCTTCTTTTTTTCTTTCTTTAAATTTTGTTAAATTATGTAATACATGTTAAAAATATGGTATTAATTGATAAATCATTACTTGAATATAAATAAATATGAAAAAAAAAAAGATAATTTGAATTAGAAAAGTGAGAATTCAGTTAAAAATATTGTGCTTTATTGGATATTTAATATTAGTTTAGGAAATACCAACAAAAAAAGTTAAATTAATGAAAATTTCACTATTAATAAAATAATGAATGAGAAAATTACCTTTTATTATGGTTAATTATATGTTTGAGATGGTTTGGCTTTATAGGAAAACAAGAAAAATTACGAGTTGATATTTTTTTTATAAATAATATATGTTTGTTATCTTACTTTATCATGTCACGCAGCGCAATTATTATTATTTTTTAGAAAATATATTTTATATATATAAATAAAATGGGTAGTAATAATAATAGCCCAATGGCCAACAATAACAGCGACAACTGGGACTCACCCACCACCATAAGCAGATCTTTCTCTTTTAATTGATATTTTCCTTGGCCCAACTTCGAAACCCCATTTCATTTTTTTTTATCAACTTGATGTACGGTAATTATTATTGACGTCACATCGGTCCCATTTTCCCAATCTGATTTTCTCATCTTTTCTTTCCACGTTAAGAGATACTGTTAATTTCATTGTTCGTGCGTATACCTGTATGCTAGTATTATTATTATTATTGTTATTAGTTAATCATTGTAAGACTAACATTTAATAGATGAAAGATTAATTTAGGCTATCCATGAATAGTTTTTATAAGAAATAATTCTAAAAAACAAATTATTTTTCTTTTATTAATGTCATAAGAAATATATTGTAGAACATTTTCTAGTGTTAAATATTTAATTATGTAATGAAAACAATACTGTAAATAAATTAATAATTTTTTTCAAGTTTATTATAAAATTAAAATTAAATTTGACAAATAAAAAAATATTTTTTAAATTATTTTAAATAGTAGTAATAAAAAATTATAATCTGGATAAAAAAATTCAATATAAAAAAAAAACAAAGTTAATATATAATCTAATTACATTATATCTAAAAAACCAAATTAAAAGAAAAAAATCAAAATAAAATATATATTATAGTTAAAAAGATAAAAGATTATATTTGATATAATTAATAAATAATATATTTTTTTAATTTCTTATAACACTTTGAAAGTTTTGAAAACTGTTTTTCTAAAAACCAGTTTTTCTTTAATTAGAAAAAAATTTTATCATATTTTTTTAATAATAAAAAATACAAAAAAATTAGAAAGTAGCTTTAAGAAATTATTTTTCATTAAACAAACATGCCTTAATTCCGGCCTTTCAGTGGGATGAGTGGACTACGCATGCCATATGGAAGATTCCAGGATGAACATGCTAATCTATGAAAAGAAAAACATTTTGGATTTTCTCTTCTTATTTAACAATCAAAATAGAACCCTGACAAGATTGTGAGCAACGTATATACCTTGAAAAATGAGACAGAGTGAAGTTCTGCTTGTATTCATGGAGTGGCACGTGTTGAAAGGCGGAGTATCTATCGGGAAGGCAAGCATCGTTAGCACCGAAAAACCGTAACAGCCAATGGCGGTGCACCACCACTTCCACCGGCGGAAATATCCTCTCTGCCACCTTAAGAGCCACCTGGTATTATACCCACTGTACCCTCTTGCACCACATCAACCTTCAAAAAAAAAAAGAACCAAACATGATCAAGAAACACAGAGACAAGAATATATATAGATACAGTAGCTTCAATATATGAAAGAAAGAAGTGAATCATCACCGTGCGACAGAAATGGTGACTGAGAGAGGCACCCCAACCACCATCACCGAAGGACTCTTCTGTTATTGAGTCACCAAAGAGATAAATCTTTGGTCTCATCTTTGAAAAATCTGTAGATGCGCGCAGGATATTGGTTGATCTTCTTACGACTCAAGAACACCTGGACTTCTGGCGATCTTGACGCATGACACATGCAATATGAAGCGAGTTTCCGATCTTCGGATTTGCCTTCTCCCGGTTCCTTCCTTCCCACCGGTTCCACCACCGGATTTGCCTTCTAGCTTTGGCTCCCACAGCTTGTATCGGATCACAAGGCCGGTTTCTTGGATCAATTACGGTTTTAGTTGGCCAACAGAGCCGACGGTTGCATTTATTTCTGATGAAGGCTCCATTCAAGAACCAATGTGGTCTTAATGTATCAATATTATTACCTTTATGCCACTGGGATGGCCCCACTTGTTGCAGCTAATGGCTAGGAGTAGATGTGCAGCCACCACTAACAATCCAACGGTGAATGCGTCGTTGCTGCTTTCCTACCATTGCATCCAACGGGACTTTCAACCGCATGTTTGGGGGAAAAAACAAAGGGATAGATGATGCGATCCTGCTCTAATTTAATTCTTTATTTGTCAATCAAAATCACAAAATATTTAGTCGATCTGCTCGGGAAAATGTTAAATCTTCTGCTGGAAAACTATATAATAAACCTGGGAGATTTTTAAAAGATAATGTCTTTGGCGTAGAATAATTACAGATTTTATTTTTATTTTTATTTTTCTCGTGGTACCTGGCTTCAGAGGATTATTGTACAATAAACAGGTGTATTTGGGAATATAATTACAGTTATATTTTAAAATATTTTTTTATTTAAAAATATATTAAAATATTTTTTTATTATTTTTTAAAAATTATTTTTAATATTAATATATTAAAAGTATCTAAAAATATTAAAAAATATATTAATTTAAAAAAAATTAATTTTTTTTAAAATATTTTTAAAACAGGACATAAAAAAACATTTTCGGAAATTATTTCAGGGACCACATGGTCGGCTATCATTGCTTGTTGAACTGAGAGTGAAATGGTGACATGACTGCTTATTGAGTATTGACTTTACATTAATTCGTGCTGTCAGTCGTGGATTGGCTTCTGGAGAAGGCGGCATCGATGGAGCAACCGTCCTTTATCGTCCAAGGAAGCTTTTGCTGATTGTTGGTGGGCCAGTTCCTGCCTCACTACTCAATAAGAGTAAATGTCGCGTTGAAATATGTTCGTGATTTAGTTTTAAAAATAAATTTAAATATTTGGATCCAAATTTTTTCTCCATGAAAAAACAATCAATTATGTTTTTTTATTTAAACTCTAAAAAACCTCAAATTGAAAACCTAAATTCATTGGAGCAGATTATCTTCTAGACATGTCTGTTTGACTGGTGGCCCACGTAATTGTGAGTTTTTTAAAAACAAAATAAAAATAAAAATAAAAGCTATTAAAATTATTAAAGAATGATACAGTTTAATTTTTGTTTTGTCATGAGAAATAGCATATTTCTTGTTGTTTTGAATAGTAGTTATTAAAGAACTGCTATTTAAAATAATAATTTAAATAAAAATCATGACATTGAATCACAGTTTTAATACAACTTCTATTTATAATAGCAATTACATAATAAAAATGTGATTTCAAATCACAATTGCCATGTATATATAAAATCAAGTGATAATAGTGATTTAGTTATTGAACAAACTTTAACAACTAAAGATGATTTGGTCAATACTTTTAAATAATGATACATTACACATTCACTTGAATATTGCATTTAATGTTCAAACCAAACATTTGTTTAATTACAATATGTCTATATACCTTAATGTTAATGGTACTTATGTAGGGGATATCATAAAATATCAAATTTTTTTAAGACAACAAAGTTGAAAGGTAAATATCATTACATACATAAAAAAAAAAAAAAAAGCAGACCATGTCAACTCTAGTATCATGATCAAGTCCTGGAACATAAGGCCTCATTATTATCATCATCAAAAGGTTCAATTTCCAACAAAGTAATTGTTAAAGCATGAAATAAATAAATAAAAAATCAATCTAAAAGAATTGCCAAGGAAAAAGTAGTACTTAAAATAATAAGAATCAAATTGGTAGAAAACAAAAAGCTTTAAAAGGTGAAATTATATTAAAAAAAAATTTAAAAATCATCACAAATAAAACAAATATCAATTAAAAGAATAATGATCAAATTTGAAAGATAAAAAACAAAGTGAATGGTGAAGAAATTGGAAAAACAAAATCCAATTTCATAAATCATATCAAAAATAATAAATAGTAATAAAAAAACAAGAACCAAATGTGAAGAAATAACAAAGTGAATGGCTGCTTTTATTTTTTGCAAGGTTAGTGTGAAAATTGACGAGGAGAGAGGGAAAGAAGAAAAAAAAAATTCATTGCTCCTGCCAAGGCTAAATGTTGATTTTAAAAAAACAAATGACACATTTAGAATAAAGTTGTTAAAGAATAATATATTTTTAAAAATTTCAAGGTTAGTATATACATAAATATTTTTTTTATATTTAATTTGATTAGTTTTTTAAAATTTTAATAAACTAATTATTTTATGAATTTAACGTGTGAGGAAAACATTTATTGGTAGAAGGTTGGCAACGTTGTTTCTAAGAGAGTCTGAGAGAATCACCACATCATTAGGTAAGATTGAATCAAATTGTGATATTTTTTTTTAATTTTTTTTTTTCATAATCTTAACCAATAATTTTTTTTCTATGAACTAGGTAGTGTGTTTTCTAGTACGATGCCTAGAAAAAAAATCAAAGAAATATGCAAAAGATAAAGGTCTTTTAGGTTGGGAAGATACGACTATGTATGTTGATTTTAAAAAAACAAATGACACATTTAGAATAAAGTTGTTAAAGAATAATATATTTTTAAAAATTTCAAGGTTAGTATATACATAAATATTTTTTTTATATTTAATTTGGTTAGTTTTTTAAAATTTTAATAAACTAATTATTTTATGAATTTAACGTGCGAGGAAAACATTTATTGGTAGAAGGTTGGCAACGTTGTTTCTAAGAGAGTCTGAGAGAATCACCACATCATTAGGTAAGATTGAATTCAAATTGTGATATTTTTTTTTAATTTTTTTTTTTTCATAATCTCAACCAATAATTTTTTTTCTATGAACTAGGTAGTGTGTTTTCTAGTACGATGCCTAGAGAAAAAACCAAAGAAATATGCAAAAGATAAAGGTCTTTTAGGTTGGGAAGATACGACTATATATGTTGATTTTTAAAAAAACAAATGACACATTTAGAATAAAGTTGTTAAAGAATAATATATTTTTAAAAATTTCAAGGTTAGTATATACATAAATATTTTTTTTATATTTAATTTGGTTAGTTTTTTAAAATTTTAATAAACTAATTATTTTATGAATTTAACGTGTGAGGAAAACATTTATTGGTAGAAGGTTGGCAACGTTGTTTCTAAGAGAGTCTGAGAGAATCACCACATCATTAGGTAAGATTGAATTCAAATTGTGATATTTTTTTTTAATTTTTTTTTTTTTCATAATCTTAACCAATAATTGTTTTTCTATGAACTAGGTAGTGTGTTTTCTAGTACGATGCCTAGAAAAAAATCAAAGAAATACGCAAAAGATAAAGGTCTTCTAGGTTGGGAAGATACGACTATGTATGTTGATTTTTAAAAAAACAAATGACACATTTAGAATAAAGTTGTTAAAGAATAATATATTTTTAAAAATTTCAAGGTTAGTATATACATAAATATTTTTTTTATATTTAATTTGGTTAGTTTTTTAAAATTTTAATAAACTAATTATTTTATGAATTTGACGTGTGAGGAAAACATTTATTGGTAGAAGGTTGGCAACGTTGTTTCTAAGAGAGTCTGAGAGAATCACCACATCATTAGGTAAGATTGAATTCAAATTGTGATATTTTTAAAAAAAATTTAATTTTTTTTTCATAATCTTAACCAATAATTTTTTTTTCTATGAACTAGGTAGTGTGTTTTCTAGTACGATGCCTAGAAAAAAATCAAAGAAATATGCAAAAGATAAAGGTCTTCTAGGTTGGGAAGATACGACTATGTGGAGGGATTTCCAACCTCTACACGTTTTAGAGGGTATCTCAGACGCTTATATCCATTACATGATATTGTCTGAGAGTTTCTTGTGGTGGTTATAGTCTAGTGCAGAGATTCGAACAAATGAGATTCATGGTTTCATTACCACGCACATCGACAAATCCCTTCTATTCATTTCACATGCAAAATAGATGTTAAGATTTTGTTTTATAAAATATTTGTTTTATAATTATTGTATTATATGAAAATGTGTAATTTATAGTAGCAAACTTTTGCAAGCTAAGGTGCTTGGACGCAATCCATGACCGGTGGAGCTTTTTCTTGAAACTCATGTATGAAAAGGATTGTAAAAAAGAGGTGCAACAACTTGTGGATAACCGAGATTAGAAGTTTGTGGTAAGTTGGATTTCAATAAAAAAAATTTTACATTTTTTTTTATTTGTTGACTTTTTTTAGAAAACATATAGCACCTAATTGCATGAGAGATATATGGATAGTCCTTTGACCCATATAGGAATCAATCTATATTTATTTTTGAAGGTTGGATCTACCTATTGACTCGATATAAATCAGGTTTACAGTATCTCTAACATTACAACCAAGGATATATAGGTAGACCGTAATGTATTGACTATTGGTTCCTTATAATTAGGATCAAGCCAACAATCTCCGCCTATCCAAATGATTTTACAAGAATAGGTTCAAGCTTATATGGCCTAGCTTAGTGCTAAGACAACCCAACTTAGGTTTGAGATGGCCAACCGGGGAGATAAAATAAATGTCCTCAAGCAGTTATTAGTCACCCTTATTCGTACATATGGTCAACCTCGTTGCCTTTTTTGTTCTAACAAAGATCCGATGGAATTTGAATCACCAATGGAATGCCTGATGGATTAAGTTCCCCTAGAAATTTTTGAAGAGTTGAAAAAAATTATAGGATTTGCCACAGTTAGATGTAATTCTTTGATGGTTTAATTTGATTAGTAATATGCATATGATCATAACTGGATTTATCAATGGTGTTTGTTCTATCGATAATATACTATAATCATTAATGGATTTATCGATGAAATTAATATCAATATTTTTTTTTGTTTGGCATACTATTTTTATCTCTAAATCCATCGGTGATTATATTACCAACATATTGACTGACAAAATATAAATCACCGATGATATGTTTCATGATGACATTTCTCCATCCATGATTTCATTGGTAAAGTTGTTTCTGATTGAATGAATGTCGTGTTCATCAGTGATATACAATATTCTAGTAGTGTTCTCTCACTACTAGAAAATCAATAAATACAAACGGAAATACCAAGGGAATATTTACGTCGGTAAATTTTCGAGGGATTTTACCGACGGAAATATTCCCTCAGTATATACCGAGGGAATTACCGTGGGAAAAAAAACTAAAACAAAGCAAAAAAAAATGATGATGTGTCATTTTTTACCGACGGAAAAATTCTGTTGGTAATTCCGTTGGTAAATCCGTCGGTAAATTCATTGGTAAACTGTGAACACTGTTCATCATGTCAATTACAAAGGGAAATACCGACAAAATTTTCCATCGGTATTTTCCAGAGAGCTCCAGAACTGTTCATTTTTCAATTGCACTGTTAATTGTTTTACTTTACGGACAAAATTACCGACGGATTGAAAATGCATCGGTGTGTTTTGGCGGTTTTCTAAAAAAATTCAATTGATTTAAATTTTTCATTTAAATGTTACCGATGGAATCATCGACGGATTGAAAAATCATCGGTAATTTTTGGTAGTTTCTGAAACTTTTTATGAAATTGAAAATTTAAATTAAATATTACCGACGAAATAATTAAAAAATATTAATATTCAATTATCCGTCGGTAAATCCGTCGGTAACGCGCCCCAATAAAAAACTTGAATCCACTTATTTCACAAGAGAGAAACTCATTATTTCTTTTTCTTCTTCTACTACTTCTACTTCTTCTTCTTCTTCTTTACTATATGTAAAAAACATCAATATCTATTTCTTTCTCTTCTTTTCTCTCCTCATCTCCTTCTCTTTTCCTCCATGCTCGGGTATGTCTTCTTCTTCTTTCTTCTTTTATCCTCTTAGTTTTTTTTAATTAATATGCTTTACGAATTTTTTTTTCCTTAGCTTCACTTGCAAGTATATTAAGGTAAGATTTTTCTTTTTTTATTATTTTTTAATGATTTTTTTCACTATATTTGTTTTTTATTTAATTTTAATTGATTTTGTTCATAATAATTGTATAAATGTTGTTGTGAGATTTTTTTTTTCATATGAGATCAATTTTTAGTTGATTTATTTATAGGATTTTTAAATTTTTAGCAATTGCAACTTCATTTTTTTCATATGAATGTTTTTAGTTGAATTAATTTTTTTGTTTTATTTATTTGTTGCAAATTTGTTTGAGTTGATTTTCTTATTCTTTTTTCCAAGCATTTTGAGTATATATTATACAATGTTGATTTATGTTAATTTAATTATTTTATAATTTTATAAAATAATTTTTTTAAATGTTTTTAAATAATTACCGACGGATTTACCGACGCGTATGTTCCGCTAGTAAATCCGTCGGTAATATTATTACCGACGGATAAAAATTTACCGACGAAAGATTCACCGACGGAAATTGTCCGTCGGTGATTTCATCGGTAAATTAATTACCGATGGCATATGTGTCTTACGCCGACGGAATTTTTCCGTCGGTAAAACTGTTAAATCTTGTAGTGTCTCTCAAACTCAAGGACTTAATTAAATGAAAGAAAAATAAAGCTTTGGACCTAACCATGGGACTTCAAAACTAATGGGACCAAAAATGATTTTCGACAAAACAAAAAGACAAAGGTGCTAACACACTTCATTTTTTTTTTTTTTGTGAAACCAAGCATGGAAAAATAGCAAGACATGTTTTTGTGATCGATATAACAACATAAAAAATAATAAAAAATAAATTATCAACTCCAAATCCTAATATTCAACCCAACATTGAAGGAAGCAAATGGAAAAAGAAAATCAGCAAAAACAAATATAAAATAAAAGAAGCTGAAATTGATATTTTTTTTTCAAAACCATAAAAAGAAAGATTTATTTTAATTCCTTAATTTTGTTTCCTTGCTTTTAATTCTTTGCAAGTAATCAAATCTAATTTGTTTTTGTAAAAATAAGCATCAACTTAAAAAAATAAAAATAAGTTATTAATTTTGAATTCAAATCAACACAATTTCAAAGAATTAAATTAAAAAAATTAATAACAAAAAAAATCAAAGTACGAAAAAAAAAACTTCTGTGTAAAACCTATTCATATGGAAATGAGTCCACATGTAATCCTACTGTGTCACTTTCTGGTGTGTAAGATATGTTATTTATCCTGATTTTTATTTTTATTATTATTATTTTATTTTTTCCTGTTCTCTCAAGATAAAGAAGCAGCTCAGCTTATTTGGGCTAATTTGAAAAATCTTCATTGAATAAGGAAATCCCAAAGCAAAGCAAATCAATAGCAGAACGGTTCCCTCACAGGGAAATTTTATTCATCCCTGTAAACTACTGGAACTTATTACGTGGGAATATGGCATAGGTGGTGGTTGGTCATCCGTTTCTTTCAATGACTCTGTGCTTGGCAAAGGCGGAACGGCAAATATTAATAAATAAACAAAGTTTTTGGCTCTCTGTCTTATTGATATTCTTTTGTACTCTCCGCCATACGTTGATATATTTGTTCTACCTCTAACATTGACTTCCGGCGAAAACAAGAAAACGTCCTCATAAGAAAAACCATGTGTTGCTGCTGCTGCGATGATGATTGCAAATGCAGGCCTTTAGGCTTTCTCTTAGGCCTACCCTTTGCTCTCCTCTCTGTCCTCCTCTCTGTCATCGGTGTTCTTATATGGATTGTCGGGTAAGTTTCTTCATCTTTGTTTCTTTATAGTTTGATTAATCTGATGTTATACAACGCATAAATATCCGCCGGTGTTCTTTTTTTTCTTCGCGCGTGTGTTACAGACTGGTGTTGTCTTGCGTATGCCCTTGCTGCTTCTGTGTGACCATCATCGTTGAGTTCGCACTGGGGTTGATCAAGGCTCCCATCCTGGTGATGAAGTGGTTCACCTCAAAGATTCCTTGCTAGGGTTCTTGCGTATAGATGTCATCGATTTCTGTTTTACAGTATATGCGATTCCATTCATTGCTGATTGGTACTGGTTGTAGTTTGACTTTTTATTTGGACATGGGAGAAGGATGGCTGTATTTTCTGGCCTCTCTCGATTCCTCCGTCCCTTCACCTTGTGGCTTCTGCTAAAATTGAATTTTCCTTCCTTTGATTATTTGACATTTGTTTAGATCATATCAAGCATTCCTATTTTTGTTATATACTTTATTTCATGAGTATTGTTTTAGGTATATATATCCCTGTGTTGAAAAAAGAGAGGTACCGCGTATCTATATTGATTGATGGTAGGCTTAAAATTCATGAACATCATAGTAACAGATCACAGTAGAAAAAGTTCCTGCAATCGCCATGGATGACAATATTTCCTCCTTCTTTCTTTCCAAATCCAGAAAATTTCCTCTCTCAAAAGAGAAAATTTAGTAGATGAACCAGAGGGACCAATTGTCCTGTCATGGAAAGCCTATTTTACTCTAACGAGCCAATACCGGCACACCGGATGTCATGATCAAGATCAAGATCAAGAAAAAGAAAACTTCCAGTAGGGCATAGGCTACGTGTGGCCTTTATTTCTTATGGTCTCCATCTTATTAATTTTGCAATTCGCAATAATTCCTCTTCCATCCAATTTTCAACTTCTGCTGCTTCATCTAGAAGAAGAAGAAGAACAAACCAGCTGGTCTACGAGGAATTATGGGTAACAAAGTGGCTATGGCTTGCTGGTTAAAAAGAGATTTAAGAAGGTTCAAATCTTAAACCAAATGATGAAATCCATCCAAACCATGGATGATTAGATTTGAAAAATATATTTAGGCTGGAAGCATAGACGCAAATACAATAGATTTTATAGGCTGAGTGGCTTAATTATCCCCTAACGTACACGAATGTGCATAATTATCAGTCTCATTTTATGGTGCTGACAGGAGCAAAAAGTAAAAAATAATCACCTGGTCCTTGAAAAAATTAAAAACAAAGCCAAGGCATGCTTGCTAATCAATCAAGGGGTGTCAACTCGTGCTTAAGAAATTAGCAGTACGTCGGGATTTGAATTTGGATATGGATAGTTAATGTTTTTTTGTTTAAAATTATATTAAAAAATTAATTTTAAATGAGAACAAATTTAAATTATATATAAAAAGAGTTTTGGCAATGCCAGACTCCCTCTCTTGGTCAGAGAGTGTGCCAATAATTTTGATAAAAAAGAAAGAAAGGGAAAAGCAGCAATTCCAAGTAGCATAAAAACCAAGGCAGCCGCCTCCATAGTTTACATTAAGGAAACAGATTCCCGTCAAGCAATGCTGTGAATGAAGCCAAAAAAACGTTGTGCGCCTCAGATAAAAAAAACCAGAACTTAATTTTAATAGCTATAATTTTAACTGGTAAAATTTTAAATTTATATTTTAAAAATTATTAGTTAAAATCTCATATATTTTTAAATTATTGAAAACTTATATGATTATTAATTTTAAAATTTTAAAGAATTAATTAAAATATACATAAATTAACCCAAATATCCACGGTTATAATTAAAAAAACTAGAAACAGACGACAGACAGTCTCCACCACTGATTTTTCTATATTTTAGTTTCCAGCCATTGTTGATTTCTGCTCTAGAACATGCAGTGGAATATCCTTCGTAATTAAATACTAATCAAAGTAGCATACCAACAGCAAAACCAGACATAATTCAAACCCACCACGTTACTATAGACCCTGGTTTTTCATCTCCCCTTCCCCACCATGCACGTGTTCTTTTTGATTTTGCAAGTTAGTACCTCTTGTTTTTAAAATCATATCTTAGTCCCTTTTATTGAAGTTGATTGGGCCTCCTCTTGGAATCTCTAAAATCACCTTTTCACATGCATTTTTTTTTAAAATTTTATTTGAAAGCTTAATAAAGCCATCGTGTGTGAATACTTTGTCTACAAACTAACTTTTCATAAAGAGTATTTTAGTTCATATCATATATTTTAATTTTGTTTTTATCAAGTTTATCATTTTGCACATGTCATGACTTTTTTCCTTTCAATTTGTCTCTAGAACAAGATGAAAAATAAATCACTTTATACACTTAACTTTTTAAATTATAGTTTTCTCATGCCCATAAAAGTCTTACTATACGGAAACAATGTAACTAAAGTTTCATAAAATTTTATTTTTGTTATTTTAAATTGTTTTAATATATTAATATTAAAAATAAATTTTTAAAAATTATATATTTATTAGTAAAAATACTTAAAAAAAAATTTTACCACATGTTATAAAATTAAAAAGGAAAACTTATGAAATTATAATGGCATAATGATTATATATTATTATAAAAAACATTTTTGAAAAGTTGGAATGTTTGTCCGGTCAAGCTACAAGAATTTTTAGTATTTGAGGTAACAGTTTAATTGTCATGGAAAACCTATTAAAGGACTAACATAAGATAGATATAAGAATATAGGGATTTAATAATAGACTTTTTGAAACAAAATAATTTGTTATTTCACTAAAAACAGGTATCGAAGAATAGTCCGTCTTTAATATACTATTACTTTTCTCTCAAGGTGACCTCTCCTCGTCAACATGGCCATACCACTTGCCCATGGTTTTCAAAACCATAACCAGAACGAGCATATCTTTTTACAGTGAAGCCCAACTTGTCACAACCTATATTATCACACACACAAAACCCTTCAAAACCCACAAAAAAAGCAATAAATTCTTTCATCTCTCTCCAAAACTTGTAACCCACTTTCATATTTTTGCTTGAGTGTTGTTTTAGTATGGATTCTGCAATCCAAATTGGCTCAACGGCGCATCACACCTCAGCATCAGCTCCAGCTCTTGCTCCTGTTCCTGGCCATGCTTGCAGCGGCACTTTGGGGCGTCATTTGGCTCGGCGGCTGGTAGAGATCGGCGTTAGGGATGTGTTTTCTGTTCCTGGAGACTTTAACTTAACACTTTTAGACCATTTGATAGCTGAGCCGGAGCTGAACTTGATCGGCTGCTGTAACGAGCTGAATGCTGGCTATGCTGCTGATGGGTATGCACGTGCCAAGGGTATCGGGGCATGTGTGGTGACTTTTACTGTAGGTGGGCTTAGTGTGCTTAATGCGATTGCTGGTGCTTGTAGTGAGAATTTGCCAGTTATCTGTATTGTTGGTGGGCCCAATTCCAATGATTATGGAACCAACAGGATTTTGCATCACACTATTGGGCTGCCTGATTTTTCCCAGGAGCTGAGGTGCTTTCAGACTGTCACCTGCATTCAAGTAAGTGATCAATAAATTAAAGCATAATTATTCATACCTAAAGCAATTCTGTCTATCCATTACCATTTGTGTTTATGAAAAACATGGATCCTGTTTATGTTTTGTGTAATGGATTTGGTGAACAAGGAACTTCAGTGTGTATTGCATGTGTTTTATCATGATGGGGTAATGGTGGTGGTAACGTGTGACAGGCAGTGGTGAACAACTTGGATGATGCACATGAGCAGATTGACACAGCAATTTCTACTGCTTTGAAGGAAAGTAAACCAGCTTATATTAGTATAAGCTGTAATTTGCCTGGAATTCCTCATCCTACATTCGCTAGGGATCCTGTGCCATTCTTTCTGGCACCTAAGTAAGTCTTTTCTCTCATTTTTTAGGTCTCTTGGTTTAGATTTTGGGGTATATTGTTTGTTTATGATGAACTTTTAACCGGATTGATTAGTTGAATTGAGAATCACAGGTTTAATTTCTACTAAAATTTATGACTTTTTGATGCTCTGTCAATTTTTAGTATGATAATGGTAGATTAGAAGCAATGTGGATAATGGAGCATGATCGGAATGAACTACTATATATATAGACAGCTTTGATGATCATTGGAGAGCAGATAGAAGGAATTGTCCATAAAATGCTTTGAGTGATGATTCATTGGTAAAATATTTGATAAACAGAGTTTATTTTGTTAGAAGAAGAATTGAAAGAAATAAGTTGTGCAAGAACATGAAGAAGACACTGGAGTTCTATAACATGCTGACATAAAAAGTTAAACGGGGATAACAAATTATGAAATTTGTTATATGTTGAAATAGGTAAAAGGAAAAAAGGGGGGCGGGTAAAATTAAGGTCCAAATAAGCACATATATGGCGTATAATTTAGAGAAGTTTTTGGTCAGTTATTATATTACCTACAATTTGATTGTTGAGAGTTCATTTCTCCCATAGTGGAAATTTAGGAAAAGGGAAAAGGAAAAAGAAATTGACACATTTTGGGCATGTTTAATAACATAAAACCATTTTTCTTTTTCATTCTCAGTTTTCGTTTTCTTTTCTAGTTTTCATTTTTCAATGAGAAAGTGAAAAGCATGTTTATTTGTTAAGAGCAACGACAAATTTTATCAAAAAAGGAAAAATGTCAAAATTAGTACTAGTTTTAATAAAAACCAAAACCATGATTGATAATAGCCATCTTAATATTTTTTTATTTATGATAATTTAATTATAAAATTTCAATTTCAATTTCATTCAAATTAAAAATTATCATGAAAATATTTATACTTGATAACTCAAAAAAAATAAAATCTTTAGCAGTTATCATATTTATTGAATGTCATAATTTTTTTTTATTAGATATTTAATATAAAGATTTTATTTTGTCAAATTTTTATGAAAAACTAGATTCAGAAAAAGTACAAATTTGACAAAAAGTTCTAATTTTTCTTTTTCTGAATCTAGTTTTTCATAAAATTGTACTAGTTTGTTTCTAAAAACTGTATTAAACTTTGTTTTGATGTCATTATGCAAACAGTTTTGTTGATAGACAAGGACACATCAAAGCTCAAGGGATTGTGTTTTTCCAGTTTAAAATTTGTTATTTATATGTGATACTTGTTACAGGGATTTTGAAGCAGTTATTTTTTGTTTTTGATGCAGGATTAGCAATCATTTAGGATTAGAAGCAGCTGTTGAAGCAACTGCTGAATTCCTGAATAAAGCTGTGAAGCCTGTCATTGTTGGTGGACCCAACCTTAGAGTTGCAAAGGCACAGAAGGCCTTTGTAGAATTTGCAGATGCCAGTGGGTATCCCATAGCAATCATGCCTTCAGGGAAAGGGCTGGTTCCAGAGCACCACCCTCACTTCATAGGGACATACTGGGGTGCTGTCAGCACCGGCTTCTGTGGGGAGATAGTGGAGTCTGCTGATGCATATGTTTTTGTAGGTCCCATCTTCAATGATTACAGCTCTGTTGGATATTCCTTGTTGATCAAGAAGGAGAAAGCAATTATAGTGCAGCCCAATCGTGTGACTATTGGAAATGGCCCTTCTCTTGGATGGGTTTTCATGACTGACTTCTTAAGTGCGTTGGCCAAAAAGCTGAAGAAAAACAGCACAGCTTTGGAAAATTACAGACGTATCTTTGTCCCTCCAGGCATTCCTTTGAAGCGTGTGCAAGATGAGCCTCTTAGGGTCAATGTACTCTTTAAGCACATTCAGGTAAGGCTCAAACGATTGATGTGAAACAATATTTCTTTCTGGATCATGTTAGAGATCTATGAACTTAAAGATCATACAATCAGTTGCTATGTTTGTTAATATGCTTCTCATGAGATTTAAGAGTCTAAACATGTATCTTGCCCGGTGGACCTGGCTTCTTTCCTCTGTTTCATTTTCATATATACAAATGGGAAAAACTGCTTCTATGGGCTCTAGGTGTTTGTACATCCACTGCCATTTTTCCGTCTTCATAATTATAGCGGTCAGCCACCAACATGACATGAATTGCTAGCTCGTGTAGGTATCTTAAATGAATATCCTTTTCATATCTAGATTTTTTAGATAACATGAATTGCTAGCTCAAAATGATTGATGTGAAGCAATATTGCTATCTGGATTCTGTTAAGAGGCCTATTAACTGTGTGATATTTCAAACAATTGCTATGTTTGTTAATATGCTTATCATGAATATTAAGAATCTAAACATATATCTTGCCTGTTGGTCAATGTTTTTTTCCTCTGTTTCCTTTTCATTTAGAAATGAAAAAAAAAAAAAAAAAAACTCGTAACCTCTAGAGTGTTTGAGCATCCACTGTCATTTTTCTATTTATGTAATAATAGGGGTCAGCCACCATGATGGCATGAATTGCTAGCTTGTGTAGGTTGGTGACTTCAATTGAGTGTTGGTTAAATATTTAGCTAGTGAATGTTTAGGATGTAGCAATCTCCATCAATTCCTGTCTGATTATTATTCACTTACTACCAATTCTTGTAAAAAATTTGAATATTAAACAGGAAATTTTAGGGGGTGATACTGCAGTAATTGCTGAAACTGGAGACTCATGGTTTAACTGTCAGAAACTCCGTCTCCCTGAGAATTGTGGGTAAGTTGGTGTCTTTAATAAGAGCAGTATTAGCTCCTTTATGCTTAATGTTAACAGGTCGGTAACTGTTCATTAACAATTTTGTGCAGGTATGAGTTTCAGATGCAGTATGGATCAATTGGCTGGTCAGTTGGTGCAACTCTTGGTTATGCTCAGGCAGCCAAAGATAAGCGTGTAATTGCTTGCATAGGTGATGGGAGTTTCCAGGTGAGTGATACCATATGACATACACTTAAATTTCTCATCTTTAATGATAGGAAACTCTTCACCATCATATTGCATAAAAGAATCACATAGCAAGGGGAGAAAAAGAAAAAACAATTGACTGTACGAGTATAAAAAACCGAATTATGTCACTTGTAATGACCAGTATTCAATTATTCTTGTATAAAAATTGTCAGCGTATTTATAAAGATAGCGCAAGGGCAATTTAAATAGGATACTGTTTATTAGTTATTGTTACGACAGTGTATATTGAACAAAGGCATCCACCATACCAATACTAAGGAAAAGGTTTGGAATCCTGATAATGGTGTTGTCATTATAACTTCTTTATGCTTATCAGTGGTCCATTTTGATGTATGCAAAATTTGAAGTTGTACCATATGGTTAACAATTCTCTTGTTATTCAGGTAACAGCTCAAGATATCTCAACTATGATCCGAAATGGGCAAAGGACTATCATATTCCTCATAAACAATGGAGGTTATACAATTGAAGTAGAGATTCATGATGGTCCCTACAATGTGATCAAGAACTGGGACTACACTGGCCTTGTTAATGCCATCCACAATGGTGAAGGAAAATGCTGGACTGCAAAGGTTAGCACAAGCAGATTTGGTTGATATATTACTCTTCTTAGTTATGTTTGAGATATTTGGTTTCCCCTCCTACCTCGATATTTTTTTGCTTCTGCTCCAAATTCAGGTTGTTCCCCTTCACTTATTTTTAATTTGCTGTTAGGAAAATTTTCCCTACAGTAGTTCCCACAGTCCCATCATTTCTTAACTGCAGCAATGAGTAGTTTCTACTGACTCCTTTAGCTCTATAACCCAAGCAAGAGCAAGTGATCCTAATCCAAAAACTTTTTCCAAAGCGCAAACCTCAGAGATGGTGTCAATATATACATCCTACAAACCAATACGAAAAACTTGTGCAGTTAATTTGCAAATAGTGACCGAAAGAGTGATTTCTGATGAATTCTGCTGTGAAATTCAGGTGCGAACGGAGGATGAATTGACAGCAGCAATAGCAACAGCAACAGGGGAACAAAAGGACTCTCTCTGTTTCATTGAGGTTTTTGTGCACAAGGATGACACTAGCAAAGAGCTGCTAGAGTGGGGATCTCGAGTTTCAGCTGCGAACGGCAGACCTCCAAACCCTCAGTAATATAGACCTTGCCATAAATTCTACTTCATAACTAGAATTGAGTGGCAAGATAGGATTCCATTGTTTGTATTAAAATTGCCACTAGCCCTGTTACTGCTTTCTGCTAACTGTTGTTATTACCCATCAATGCTGTATTTTAAACCTGTTATGTCACTTTGTCAATTACGGAAAGGAGTTGGATCTGTGATGTGAATTAAATGAGTCGTCTTGTTGACGGGTTTAATTTAATATCGCAAACTACAAATGGAGTTGAGCTCGTATTTATGAATGGCTTCTGCAATTCATTTTTTCTCTGCTGTGATCTCTTTGTGTAGTTCATAGAACTTCTCCTGATTCTGTTCGATCAGTTCATCACTAACTCATCTTTCTCAAGACAGCAAGTTCCGAAACGACCCCCTCCCCAACTTTAGGAAATGGATCACACATGGATTATATATCTGCTGATGCCCCTTCGCTGCCTTATGTCTCGAGATTTTCAAGTGACACTTTATAGGTACGTTGATGTAAAACACAAGAAGCTCAATTTCTTACCATAATTTCATCGTTAGAAATTAGAGCATGCATGCCTTACAGCTAGGAACTAAGAGACGAGACAGAATCGTGCATCCTTCTGTGTCTCCCACCATCCCTTTTCAAGCAAGGTAGCAAGGTTGTCAATTGCTGGTTGACGTTTTAGTATCATCACTGGAATGATATATTTTGATTTCAGAACATTTCAATAAATTGTTTTGGGGTTAATTTTTTTAATATGTGATTCGTGTGATCCAGATCACAAGATTATTATAACTTTTAAAAAAATTAAATTAAAATAAATTATAAAATTTAATTTTCAATAACTCATAGTTGAACAATAAAATTATCAAAAATTCAATATAAAAAAAATAACAATAAAATAACTTAAGTCTACTAAGTTTAGCTCTCAAAACTCGTGACTTGAGTTATGAGATTGTAATAACTTTATATAAAACAAATAGGAAAAAATAACAGCTTAATTCATAATTAATCAAATTTTGAAGATGTTGAATGATAAAACTAAAAAAAAAATTAATTATAAAAAAAAACAAAAAAAACTTAAATCAACTATATTAACTTGTCAAACCCGTGATATAAGTTATAAACTGAGATAACAATAATAAAAAAAAAGTAAATCATAATAAATTATAAAGTTTAATCTCTAATAAATCATGAAGGATAAAATAAAAAAAATACTAAAAAATGATTAAATTAAATTGGAATATCTTAACTGGAATTTAGCTTAGAAATCTAAAAATAATAATTAAAATGAGATAAAATTTGTTGAGTTGTTTTATTTTTAAAAATAATACAAGATATGTCGGTAAGGATGAAACAAAATTGAGATATTTGCTTTCAAGCTCTGCCTCGTTATATTGGGAACAGCATTTGATTTGGCTGTACATAGAAATGTTTTGACTTTCTGGAGTCCTTGGGAGGGAATACAAATGGATGAGGTGGATAAAACTGCATTTTTCAAGAAAGATTATAATGCTTGATGATGAAACAGTGGCATTCTCTGTTTATGAGAAGGTTATTGTAGTGAAAATTCATCACGAAGGTGACTCCGTCCCGTAGTGATTGTATTTTACACTTCGATTTAATGGACTTTAAGCCAATTCTTGTTCATCCTATTAAGTCCTTGGACCATGATGATTGTATCTGAATTGATTTTGCAGCCCTCTTCAACTATTCTTCCTTTGCCATCCCCTTGTACATTATGTTATTTTTTTTTTTAGATTAGCTTAGTGTAGGGGTTAATTTATACGTATCTCAGCTAATTTCACGGGTTATAGAATTAACGACCTCAGGTTCTATTGTGTTATTATACTACATGGAAGTGGTAGCTGGTCCTTTTTCAGACTTCCTTGGATAATTGGAGACAATATCGCAAGCTGACATGACCATTTTTCAT
This sequence comes from Populus tremula, assembly GCA_964019445.1. Classification (NCBI taxonomy): domain Eukaryota; kingdom Viridiplantae; phylum Streptophyta; class Magnoliopsida; order Malpighiales; family Salicaceae; genus Populus; species Populus tremula. The sequence goes on along the minus strand of CAXHTJ010000003.1, from coordinate 11,033,542 downwards.
GAGCATGAGCCTTGTAAATCACGACATATTTCAAAGTTTGCTTTAGCTGATGTACACAAGTTCATGCTCTAAAGCATGCAGAGTGGCGGCGACTTCGCCATCTCAAAATCTCAACTTTAAAAGCTTCTCCCTTTTAAGGTTCCCCACGCTAAACTAATGTCTTGTCTTCTTCCACTCTATTCCTGTTCCATTCCCTCTTTCTCTACAAAATTAAAGCTGCAATGTTAAGATCATCTTGGACAGCATTAAGGCCATGCACCTCCAGCAGGCACCTCGTTTGCTGATCGTACTCATCGACAGAGTGTAGCCCCGAACGCAAAGTGACAACACCAGGTGCTGCAGGTGGAAAAGGCCAGCGTTAGCTTTGCTTATGGTGTTAAACCCACAGTCTCCTCTCCCTCCCTTTATGATATAGCCAGTACCCCTGGTGTTGCTGCTGATGTTAGCCACATCAATTCTCGTACTGACCAGGTCTTGTCAGGTTGCAGGGTATGGTGGAGAAGAACAACTAGCGGAAGCAATAGAGGGATCGGATATTGTGATTATTCCTGCAGGTGTTCCAAGAAAACCCGGAATGGCTCGTGACAATCTCTTCAAGCAGGCATTATCAAATCTTTAAGCATAGCCATTTCCAAATACTGCCCTAATGTGAGCTCTTTTTGGGGGGGATTTGATCTCTTATGAATGGGAATTTGGTTTCTGACTTACTCTGCCTTGCTGTATATGCTCATTGTTGATGGTTTGGACTTCCTTGATGATAAGGCTCTAGTTAATTTGATAAGCAATCCAGTGAATTCTACGGTCCCGATAGCTGCTGGAGTTTTCAAGAAGGCATGAACATTTGACGAGAGGAACCTGTTTGGAGTACACACTGAGTCGCATGAGCTTGGAGACAATTAGTTGTTCAAACCTAGAGATAATTGGTCATGTGGATCTAAAGATTAATGGAGACTTTTCCATGTAAATTTTTATGGAGACTTTTTGTTTTGGAGACATTGATATATACTATTTATTTATTTATTATTATGTGTGTGTATTATCATTATATATTTTTTGAAAATTCAAAATACAATAGGAATACAATTTTGAGATTCATCTTATCTTATCTCAAGTACTAAATGACAAGTATTGTTTCTTGTTTGTTTATGTTGTTCTTTATCCTTCATGAGTTCTTAATGCACCATTTAAATATTAATCTTTCTATCTTTGATATGAGTGTATGACACTCTTCTGTTTCATGTCCAAGATCATAGTAAAAGAGATAGAACTTGGTAGGGTTCTTTATGTTTGTGTTACTTTTCATGGGAGGAGGATATTAAACAAATTATTTCCCTTTAATCATAGCTAATAACTATGTTCTTGTGGTGGTGACAAATGTAGTTATGAGTTTAGAAAATATAAGGCAATCATGAATGTGCTTTTTGAGCTTCTAAATGTTGTTATTGGAGACTGATGGTGTGGTGGACATTCTGCTCGTGTATAGAAGCGTGGGTAATCTTGTTTGGTCACACTAGGTTTTTCCATCCTGATATAATTTGTTATAATGTATTTTACCCTAATAAGACTTTTTAAAGGAGTTTGTATAACATTTCTCATCACGAATAGTAACAGACTTCATTGATTAGAGCTTCAATGATAATAGGTTCAAGCAAATTCTCCAAACTTAGCATTTTTTCATTGAATATCTGTAGATATGTTTTAATGCTTTCATCATCTCATTGTGTAATGACAAAGAACTCTGTAGTGTCTTATATATATAGGGATGTTAGTGCTGAAATAAAAAAAATGAGTTTCACACAAAGATCAGAAAGATATAAGATGAAGCTAGGTTTAAGACTAGGATATCATATCATAAAAAATCCATGAAAAGTTATAAGAAACAATTTGCAAATAGCATCACTTTTTGTTGTCACTAGCTTTAGGGTGCTTCTAACATATGTGCTTCCTAGAGTCTTTAAAGCCATCATAGTTGTTAAGATTAGCCTTTACAGTGACATAATTTTTAGAGAGATAAGTATGTAATACTTTGTTATAGAGTGGAGATTCTCTTACCTGGTGGAAGTGGTATGCAGGAGTTAGTGTACTCTTGTTGTGGTGTCTTGATTTTTTTGCAACGGGGAGTATATAAACTAGAAGATTATTTATTCGAGAGAAAATCTTAGCAGTTACATCCAATTACAAACTACATGACAGTTGTATATTTTTTATGGTGATTTACCCGAGATGCATAGAGAAAAAGAACAGACTTCATATATCCCTTTTCTACTCAATCTAGAAAGTTTAGAAGAAGTTTGATAGAAATAGCCATTCTTGTGGCTTGGATTTGTTGGGGGAATGATAACTCATTTGAAGAGTTGGAGTGTAGTGCCTGCTTGACAAGTTATTTTGTCCAATTTCTTCCTGGAATTGAAGTTGTTTTTATGCACCTAATATTGTAGGTTGACTTTTTGTTAATTGTATTGAACGAAGTTGTTTTTGTATAGCTAAAACAACGTTTTTAAGAACTTGCACTTGTTGAGAGATTTACTAGATTTCTAGGGGGATTAGAGTCCCTATAGAAGGGAGATCGGTCATTCTTCCATGTATTAGAGTTCCGTCAGTTGTAATGTTTTTTTTTTTTGTAAAATTATAAAGGAATGAACAAGCTTATTGTTCAGGTTTCCACAAATAGGGCCACTAATAAAGTCGATAAAAACTTCAATGAATCTTTGGGCTTCTTCCTCATGGACTAGGCTTGTATTTTTATAGTTGGGGTCACCTACAAAAAAAAAACTCTGATGTTTAAGTCAATTTGAGTTTTTTATACCAAGTTAAGCAAGTTAGAAAAATGAAGAATGTCATAACCCAATTTTTGAATAAATATTAAAAAAATGATAATGGTTGAGAATTGGGTTAAGACAACACAAATTCAAATTCAAGGTTGAAATTCTTAAAATTTAAAAGTCAATTGGTCAGAAATTAAAAAATTAATAAGTTTGAGAATTTAATTAAAATTTAGATTAGTTTAATTAATAAAATCAAGAGCTTAATTAAAGAATTGATAAGTTTGAGGATTTTATTAAACTTTGATTTAATTGAGAAATACCAAAGTTTGGAACTCATACAAAGAAAAATTGCTAGAAAATTAAAGTCCAAGGACCAAATTGAATAGTCCAGAAATCCAAGGACTGTTGTGTAAATGGCACTATAACTGAGGGTTCAATTGAAACTAATCCAAGGGCACAGTTAGAAATTGATTATTACTGATTAAGATCTCAATTGTTAAGTTTAAAACGTTTAGGGACCAAATTGAAAATAGTCAAACGGTGCCGCTTGCAATACTGTTCGTCATCCCGTCCGTTTCGTGCGGATGGCAGCCGATTCAACAGGAAAATCACAATGCATCCGATCCAAATCGTGACCATGTCTTCTACCACGATCTCGTTCGTGGAGGTAACGTTTTTTTAAAGCTCTCTGGCCTTATAAAAAGCAGAGCAGAGAAAAGGGGGAGATTGAACAAAAAACTGGGAACAAAGACTTAAGCAAAACCCAGAAAAAGGCCTCAGCAACAGAGGAGGAGGGGTCAGCAACAGAGGGGGGACGAACGAAAAACCAGAAGTAAAACCTAGAACACAAGGGACGAAAACAGAGCATAAGAACAGAAAAAAACAGAGCAAACACAGAGCATAAACCCAGAAAAAAATACACAGAGAGGGGAATCGGTTCTGCCATTGCTTTCATTCACAGAAAACGACCCAAAAAGCAGTATCCACGGAAGCCGGCATCTTCGTTCTCGGTTCCTTCACTATCTCGAAATCTGCTGGAAAACAAAGCAGACCATGGGCACAGAGCAAAAAGGAAAGCAGAAGGAAAGGTATCAAGCAGGCGAAAGTCACCACCAACGTTGCAGCCATCTTCGCCACTCCAGAAGCAGGTACGCCATTCCCTCCATTTTTGTTCTTCGCTCAATTTGGATTTGTGTTGCAAGAACATTGTGCGAAGGTAATTTAATTACCTTTGCACAGTTCAAGGCTCACTTCACGCCACGCGTGCGCTTTGACGCAGCGCAGCCGGGCCACTATCTGGGCCCAGTTTAGCCCCAAAAATATAAATTGGGCTGGCCTAAAATAAAAAAAAATAAAAAAATATGTATATGCATAAATAAAAAAATATAGATTTATTGGTTTATTCATTGACGCTAGAGTCAGGAATAAAAATATTAATTTAAATTTATTTTATTTTATTTTAGCGACATAAAAATAAAAAATGTGCATGCATAAAAATATATATTTTTTTATTCATTAACGCTAGAGTCAGGAATAAAAATATGGATTTAAATTTATTTTGTTTTATAACTACGTAATATTTACCAACGCCAGAGTTGGAAGTATCCGTAGTTGAATATTCATTGGCGCCAGAGTTAGGAATATTACATGCAAACAATCATAGCGTTAACCAACAAAACATTAGCAATTTATGACAAAAATAGCAATGCAACCTGCCTTAGGCAGGATGTTTAAAGGGCGATAATATCTTTCATTTTCCATAACCAATCTCATACTATAGAATCTTTGTTGACCAATTAGGGTTTTAGTGACCATAATACTAGGTAGCGACTCCTTAAATAAGATATTTTTCCCTTAAAAGAACCAGATGCCAGAAATCTATTCTTTTTTCATAATCAAGATTATTTTTAAGGCTGCCGCGATGTTAAGTGCGATAAAGAACATGAATTTTGTTTATTTTGGGTATGGGTCTCAGATCCTACTATCTAGTTCTGGTCCCTAAGATCTTATAAAGAAAACCCATTGCATGTATTCTTTACCTTTTCTAATGAGAGGGGCATAAGGTGACACAACTATTTATTTCCTGCCATGTGAAAAGATTCTTATGAAATAATAATAGGTGAGTTTTATTGGTTTAGATGATAGTACCTAATTGGTCGTGTAGGTTGTCCAATAAAAGTGTTTGTATGAAGACAAGTAGAATTTACGGGATTATGTGTAAAAGAAATTGAAATAGTCTATAGGATTATGTATAAAAATTATTTGTACAAAGAAAGAAAAAGTAGGAGACAATATATATAAAAATAAAAATAAAAATGAGTTTGAGTTTTTCTATAGTCAGGTTGCACTTAACAACATGCTTAAATGCCTATGTTGTGTCCTCGAGGCAGCCCAACTCACCAGGGCTGAGCCTAGGTGGTTTAGATTAGGCCTCTTGGCCCTGTTTTATTTTTCTTAGCACATCAAGTATGATGAGTTGTATTTAAATGGAACAATTTGAGATTTTCATAATTCAGGTAGAATTTATAACTTTGTATAATAAGTATGAGTTGAGAATAATAGAATGACTTGACTTATCTCTTAGCCAACCTTTCTTATTTTTAAGAATGAGGCAGTACATAGCAGTACACAACAACAATTGTAAAAACTACAACATTGGAATAATCCTATAGTAATTCCTTTATATGTGTATATTCTATAATATGACCCCGAGGGTGGAGGGTCTACCCGAAGCTTGAATCGAAAAGCAATAACTGAAGTAGTGAAAATGGGCTTGGTAAAGACATTTGTAAATTGATCTTGAGAGGAGATACAACGAATCTGAATCTCTTTCTTCGCAACCCGGTCTCGTACAAAATGATAATCAACTTCAACATGTTTAGTATGAGTATCAAAGATAGGATTTGCAGATACATAAGTAGCACCAAGATTATCACACCAAATGGTAGGAATAAAGGTAGATGGAACTATAGATGTTAATAAATATTGAAGCTAGATAACCTTAGTAGTGTCGTCTGTTAAAGCTTTATAGTCAGTTTTAGTAAAGGAGTGAGCAACTGTGCATTGCTTGCATGACTTCCATGAAATTAGTGTCTAACCAAAGAAAACAAGGTAACCACTTATAGATTTTTTATCATCAATATTACCTGTCAAATCTGCATTTGTAAAACCATATAGATCAAAAGAGGAACTATGAGTTGTATGGAAGCTATAGGATGTTGTACCTTTAAGATAACGCAGGATAGGTTTAAAGGCGGCCCAATGAGAATATGTGGGAGCATGCATAAACTGACAGACTTGTTAGCAGAAAAATAGATGTTCAGTCTTGTGAAGTGCGATATTGAAAAGCACCCACGATTTGACAAAACCATGTAGGATAAGAAAACAGGGCATTTGGTAGTATGGTAACCTTCAAAGTAGAGACTGAAGTATCAACAAGTTTGTAAAAAGTCATACTAGCCCGAGTAAGGATGTCAAAAATATACTTGTGTTGTCGGAGCATCAAACCCAAACCGGTGGATTGGACTTTAATACTAAAAACATAATGAATTGCACCTAAGTCACGAAGCTTGAACTCTAAGCCTAGTAACTTTAATATTTTACTGACGAAAATATTCCGTCGGTCTGTGATTGATAGTACGTCGGTAAAATATTTACCGACTAACTTACCGACGGAATACGTCTGTCGGCTTACCTTTCATCGATGATTCCCCATTCCGTCGCTATATCGATCGGCAAAACAAAAAAATCATTTACCGACGCTTTTACAGACAGAATATGTGGGCCAAAAAAAAAAATTTCCCGCTTCAATAATACCGACGGATTGTTATTCCGTTGGTGATATCACAATTCACCGACCGTCACTTTACGTTGGTAACTTAGTCGGTGAACTGTTAAAATACCGACAGAATATACCGTCTGTAAATTCGTCGGTAAGTTATAATACCAACGAAATTAATCCGTCGGTAAATCTGTTGGTGAGTCATGAAAACATCGACTGAATTTATCCGTCTAGAAATTTGTCAGTGATGGTCGCGACTACTATCTAATGCCGACGGATATATTCATTCGGTAAATCCCTTTGTAATTTTTTTTTTATATAATTATTTAGAATACATAATATAAAATAATATAAGTAATAAAAACCAATTATGCAAATAAAATTTATATTAAGCATCAAAAACAAAAAATGAAAGATAAATAATATTCATTACAAAATGAAATGTTTCAAAAAAACATTAAATGAAATTTTAAATGTAAATAATGTTTATCAAAAATTAATATAAAGGAGGATCAGGAGGATCAGGAGGAGGAGGAGGCTGGCTGTTATGCGGCCAACTTGGATTGGGTGCACATGTTCCATCTTGTGACATGTTTATGACCATTTGACGAAGCTCTTCATAGGCCGCTCTTTGTTGTGCAGATTCTGCTGTGTATTGTTCTTTGAGTTTTGTGTACGCCTCTGATAGGTGGTCGCACCTTTGCTGCAAGACCACGAACTCCTTAGATTGGGAGCTCCCGACGGTTGAAGCAGTACGGGTCGTCCACAAGTTGTCGGCCCTAGTGTTGGAGAGCCCGTAAACCCAATTCTTATCGGGCCCACCTGGCGATCCAGCCTCCATCCACAAATCCGGATCGAATTCCGGATGGGTCCAAGGATCGTCCCCGTATGTCTCCCTCAACCGATTATTATAGGTCTCCTGAAAATAAAAAATAAAAAAGTAATCATCATATTCAATTCAATAAACATAATAATAACTTACAAAATAAAATGGATGAATAAACATACCACAAAATGTTGAGCGCGACTGTCAACGAACTGTTGCACCCCCTTTTGGCGGTCTGGACTCCGCACGTGCGTCTCCACAAATAGCTCCATAGGGCTCGGCTCACGTCCAAGAGACGTAGCCTATAATGAAAAATATTTATTAACAACAAATTAATTGAATGATATATTTCATTTAAATTAATCTTACCATCCGTTTTGCATGTGCAGCAAACGGAACGGAGCCGCCGGTGTGCGTTGTCATCGAGCCATGAATTGGCCCATTCCGGTTGCCAGCACCAGACTGTGAGCGTCGTGTGAACCGCTCAGACGTGATGTGCTCAAGATAGTGCGGCCATATATCCTCCGGGATGTATATCGGTTTGAAATCCCTCCAAAACGCAACATCGTTCCAGCCTTAGAACCCCCTATCCCTCGCAGTTTTTTTTGCCTCTTTTTGAGCTTCGTACCAAAAATCACGCAACCTACTTAACACAATAAAAAATTACATTTCGAAACATAAATTTTTTTGTAAAAAAAAGTTGTATTGTTTTCGATGTTACCTAGTTGCCGCGTGATTTTCCCACACCCTCCTCACAACATTGTTATGTTCTTCGTTCCAGCAGAATCGATTTTGTGTATAAAAAATAATTTTTAAAAATGTTAATAATTTATTTACATTTATATTAAGAATTTATTAGAAATAAGCTGAAAATTATATATTAACACGAACCTCAAATCTGGAAAACCATGCATTGATTCTAGGCATCATATCTGACTCCATTGAAATAATGAAATCTTCATCGACGCTTCAAACGCCGATGATATTACTCGGGCGGCCTCAATGTTTGTGAACCTGAAAAGAATTGAAATTAATTAAATAGTGACTTCATAAATTTATTTTTTAAAAAAAAAAATTAAAACCTTAACAAACTTACATTGAAAGATCGTCCTTCCATTGTGCCTCGTACTTGCGGGTCCATCGATTCCGCTGCGAAGGCACACCGCTTCTACGACGTGAAACATTGCTGGAAGAGGCAGCATCAGCTGACGGCGCAAGTGGTGTAGGTGCCTCTTCTTGAGAGGCACCTAAGGAAATGTCTTCGTCGATGCTAGACGAACTAGATGCGACCGTACGTGAAACTCTGGTTTTCATTCTCTGCATTATCTAACCAATTTTATATCAATAATTATATAATTCAATTGAAATGTTAAAAAAAATTCGGCAGCACCTCCCCTATACTTGGATACTACCCAAATCCACAAACCTGCAAATATTAACAATAGCCACAACCAATTTGCAGGTTTGTGGATTTGGGTAGTATCCAAGTATAGGGGAGGTGCTGACGAATTTTTTTTAACATTTCAATTGAATTATATAATTATTGATATAAAATTGGTTAGATAATGCAGAGAATGAAAACCAGAGATTCACGTACGATCGCATCTAGTTCGTCTAGCAGCGACGAAGACATTTCCTTAGGTGTCTCTCAAGAAGAGGCACCTACACCACTTGCGTCGTCAACTGATGCTGCCTTTTCCAGCGATATTTCACGTTACAGAAGCGGCGTGCCTTCGCAGCGGAATCGATGGACCCGCAAGTACGAGGCACAATGGAAGGACGATCTTTCAATGTAAGTTTGTTAAGGTTTTAATTATTTTATAAAAAAAAACAAATTTATGAAGTCACTATTTAATTAATTTCAATTCTTTTCAGGTTCACAAACATTGAGGCCGCCTGAGTAATATCATCGGCGTTTAAAGCATCGATAGAGATTCCATTGTTTCAATGGAGTCAGATATCCAGGCATCCTAAATGGATGCCTCAAATCAATGCATGGTTTTCCAGATTTGAGGTTCGTGTTAATATATAATTTTCAGCTTATTTCTAATAAATTCTTAATATAAATATAAATAAATTATTAACATTTTTAAAAATTATTTTTTATACACAGAATCGATTCTGCTGGAACGAAGAACATAACAATGTTGTGAGGAGGGTGTGGGAAAATCACGCGGCAACTAGGTAACATCGAAAACAATACAACTTTTTTTTACAAAAAAATTTATGTTTCGAAATGTAATTTTTTATTGCGTTAAGTAGGTTGCGTGATTTTTGGTACGAAGCCCAAAAAAAGGCAAAACAAACTGCGAGGGATAGGGGGTTCCAAGGCTAGAACGATGTTGTGGTTTGGAGGGATTTCAAACCGATATACATCCCGGAAGATATATGGCCGTACAATCTTGAGCACGTGACGTCTGAGCGGTTCACACGACGCTCACAGTCCGGTGCTGGCAATCGGAATCGGCCAATTCATGGCTCGGTGACAACGCACACCGGCGGCTTCGTTTCGTTTGCTGCACATGCGAAACGGATGGTAAGATTAATTTAAATGAAATATATCGTTCAATTAATTTGTTGTTAATAATTTTTTTTCATTATAGGCTACGTCTCTTGGACTTGAGCCGAGCCCTGTGGAGCTGTTTGTGGAGACGCACGTGCGGAGTCAAGACCGTCAAAAGGGGGTGCAACAGTTCGTTGACAGCCGCGCTCAACATTTTATGGTATGTTTATTCATCCATTTTATTTTGTAAGTTATTATTATGTTTATTGAATTGAATATGATGATAACTTTTTTTTTTTTTTCAGGAGACCTATAATAATCGGTTGAGGGAGACATACGGGGACGATCCTTCTACCCATCCGGAATTCAATCCGGATTTGTGGATGGAGGCTGGATCGCCAGGTGAACCCGATAAGAATCGGGTTTACGGGCTCTCCAACACTAGGGCCGACAACTTGCGGAAGACCCGTACTGCTTCAACCGTCGGGAGCTCCCAATCTAAGGAGTTCGTGGCCTTGCAGCAAAGGTGCGACCACCTATCAGAGGCGTACACACAACTCAAAGAACAATACACAGCAGAATCTGCACAACAAAGAGCGGCCTATGAAGAGCTTCGTCAAATGATCATAAACATGTCACAAGGTGGAACATGTGCACCCAATCCAAGTTAGCCGCATAACAGCTAGCCTCCTCCTCCTCCTGATCCTCCTGATCCTCCTGATCCTCCTTTATATTAATTTTTGATAAACATTATTTACATTTAAAATTTCATTTAATGTTTTTTTGAAACATTTCATTTTGTAATGAATATTATTTATCTTTCATTTTTTGTTTTTGATGCTTAATATAAATTTTATTTGCATAATTGGTTTTTATTACCATTAACTTATATCATTTTATATTATCTATTCTAAATAATTATAAAAAAAAATTACAAAGGGATTTACCGACGGAATATATCCATCGGCATTAGACAGTAGCCGCGACCATCACCGACAAATTTCCAGACGGATAAATTTGGTCGTGTTTTCATGACTCACCAACAGATTTACCACGGATTAATTCCGTTGGTATTATAACTTATCGATGAATTTACAGATGGTATATTCTGTCAGTATTTCAACAGTTCACCGACTAAGTTACCGAGGGAAAGTAACCGTCGGTGAATTGTGATATTATCGACGGAATAACAATCCGTCGGTATTATTGAAGCGAGATTTTTTTTTTTTACGCGCATATTTCGTCTGTAAAAGCGTCGGTAAATAATTTTTTTTGTTTTACCTACCGATATAGCGACGGAATGGGGAATCACCGATGAAAGGTAAGCCGACAGATGTATTTCGTCGATAAGTTAGTCGGTAAAGATTTTACCGACATACTATCAATCACAGTAAAACTGTGAATTCTTGTGGTGAACCGAACAAACAGAAAACAAAATGAGGAAAAGGGAGGAGATTATTTCATGACTTTAAAGATATATCGAAGATCGATGATTATATATGTGTGTGTGTGTGTGTGTGTGTGTGGTATCATTAAAAATATTTTTATGAAATAAATTTAAATTTAACAATAACAAAAAAAATTATAATTAGAGTTGGGATGGATAGCTCAAAAATAATAAAGTACGATTTATATATTAATGTGTCAATAATTTTTCCTTGCATTCCTCCGCTTCAATTCTTAATTCTTTAATGATTCTTCAATTCAGTCTCCAAAAATTAAATTAACTGGATATATAACATGCTAAGAGGAAAGGGAAAAGGAGGGGGGGGGGGGAATACGAATCTCACCTACCATATTAATAACCTTGTCAGCACGATGTCGGTCCAAGCTCTAGCACAAATTATAGACACGTGACTTATCAGTACGGTGACAAGCAACCATTCACTGGTGTTATATGGCAAGTGTGGGTACATTAATTGGTAGTCTGATTTTTTCTCCAATAGCTATCACCAATGGTAAGTATGCTGTCAACTTTCTCACCAATCATAGAGCCAACCTTTTCCACTCCTGGCACAATCAAGCAAAACAACGAGCAACTTATTCTTGTTTCACACTTCACCTAAAAATTTCTTTTCATATATATATATATATATATATATATATATATATATATAATGAGAATTATAATCCATCGTAAAGCTAAATCTAATATACAAGAAGATTCAGATGGTCCAATGACAAGAATAGAGCAAAACAACTACAACAGGCCTTGACGAATCAAATTGGAATGATTGAAATTACGTTGGAGTTAAAAATTAGCAATCAGTTTAAAATTGGTTCAAGGATGCTTATTTGCCTACAATTAAAACTTGGAAATGGAAAAAAAACTTTAATTGTTCTTTTGATGTTGGGCTACTTGAATTTGGATTGATAATGCAAATAAGTAAAGGAATTGATGTTATTTACGGTCAGAACAATAGATGAATTTGAACCCGAATTTGAAGTCATGCATTACATGTGATAATAAGACTTATTTAGGTGAAATTCAAGTTCAAAACGTGATCTTTCTAAAATGTCCAACCATGATTGCATTGGACTTTTGTGTAAAAAGTTATAGCTATTTTAAATTTGGTCTGCTTATGTTTCAAAAAGGTAAAAAAAAATGTGTTAGTTTAATTTGTCTAGTTACTTTATTAAAAGTCTAGTTTTTAGGCTTGACTTCTGTCATGTTGAATTTTTCTAATTTAGAAGGGATGTTCCAATTATAAATATAGTATCAAAATATGTAATAAACACTTTTGGCCAAGATTTGAAACTTAATTCAAAGAATTAAGAGTTGTTTTTTGAAATTGATTTTGTAAAGAACCTTCCAATTATAAATATAGTATCAAAATATGTAATAAACACTTTTGGTCAAGATTTGAAACTTAATTCAAAGAATTAGGAGTTGTTTTTTGAAATTGATTTTGTAAAGAACCTACCTGACTTATCACTCTTCAATCACAAAGAGTGTGGCATCGAAATTCTAGATTGATCTTTGTGGTGTCCAGATCGACTTATCAAAGTATCATTCTAGTCTATCCTCCATCTTATTTACCTTAAAATCACTATAATTCAGTCTAAATACCAAAAGAAAGACAACATAACCAGACCCATCCTTCGTCCATTTTCGTTAGAATTCTTATTGGCAATTTTCGAATCATTTACAGCACATCAATATATATATTATAAGCTATATATATATATGAGCTTTTAATTGGTTTAGATAAAAACAATAAACAAAAAAACATGTTACAAGAAATTTTTATTCAAAACTTTTTCTTTTATAGTCTCTCTCTTTAAATTGTGTTATGATATTTTTTTCTTTATTGAGGCACTTCACACAATTATTATTCAGTAAAATATTTTATAAATAGTAAAATAGAGTTAGTCAAGACTCGATGTAGTATATATGTTATTTGTTTAGTTATAAACTCAGGAGTAATTTTCACTTAATAGCTAAAGAGAGACTTAGTTAAATTTAATTATATTATTAAGATTAATATAATATAAAGATAGTTGTAGAAAACAAAACGGATATAAAGTGTTTTTCTATCCACCTAACATGTTTGGCTTCCCCTTCAATCGATTAATCATGAAAGTCAATATTAATTTTGATAAGGATAATCTAGAGACATCACTTATGGATTAATTATTAATGTTGGAGGTGCCATTGGCCTGACTAATATTAACATTCATGGGTATTAATGTGGATGTCCAAGTCAATTAGTGCACACCTCAACTAATTTCATGAGTTATAAAGTTAACAATCATATAAGTCTCTAGTGGCTATGAGGAGACTCAAACTCGTGATATGATTATTAAAGAGCAAATCCAAAACCTAACCAGTTAAGTTACCCCTCAAGGTTTAGATATAATTTGTTTTACATCTAAACTATGTGCTTTCCCAGTTAGAATTTTAAAAAAATATTTTGTTACAACTTTCTCTAATATTTGAACCAGGAATAATAATTTGAGAATCAAACTCATTTGATGATCATTTAAGCCTTTTAGGATCAATACTGCCAAACTACAACTTTATTTGAAATCTCAGATGAGTATTTAGAAGTTATAGTTAACTAGTGTACCATTTATTTGTTAATTATATTTATTTGATTAATTTTATCACTAATTCTCAATTACTTTACGAATTGATTAATTACACAGCCAATTGATATTGATTATACTAAACCAATTACAGTGCCAGCTTGTTGATCCAATAACACCATTAATGTGCACTTATTGCATCTCTAATTTTAAAATTATATATACCATTGATTAAAATTTTAAATGTATTAATTAAAATATTAATTTACTTGTTGCACTTGTAATTGATTTGAATTATAGAATTATTATCCAAAAACAATTACTCTATCGACTTGATGAAGCACTCCTATCTACCATTAATTAATGTGAACTTTAGGCCTTTCAACCTTGTATTGGATAATCTAAAGAGGTACCCTCTTTATCTCATACTTGAATTATAGATTAAAAAAAATAGTAAATTATCCTTGATAGTATAAGATCATATCTTGTTAGTTGTTAGTGGCAATCTCCTCATTTTCAGGAGTTGTAGAAGAACATAACACATATTTATGTTTTAAGGTAATTTATTGAGATTTATTTGTAATATTTGTGATGTGCTTATATATTTAAGTGTTTTTCTTATTTTATAACGATAATTTTATCACTTGATAAAATTAAATGTGATTTTGGAACTTAGATGTGTTGGGGGGTTTAAAGCATTGACTAAAACAAAATGCAAGGAAACTCATTGCTCTGAGAAGAATCAAGTGAAGACAGGACGTTATTCGAAACATGAATCATGTCAAGGGGCAGTAAAAGCAACTGTGCATGTAAATCGTTGTTCGAAAATTTAGGGTTCCATGGTATTGTTAAAAGATGAAGATAAGTAACTTGTTTGATGAAAAATATAGTAGTGCATCGCAAGGGAGTGAAGCAGTGCGTTGTTTGATCAGTTGGTGGTGATGCCATGAAAGTTCTGCAAGAAAATATAACCAGCCTAGGTGTCGGGGGCATGAAAAAGCACACGTGCTATCAAAGGTAGTGATCGTGCAAGCAAAACAAGCCCTGGTTTGTCTAAGAAGAAGTTGCAAAAAAAACGACTGAAAAATGAACTGGGCGGGCTGTATATTTTTTATTATTATTAATGTGGATATACAGGCTAATTTGTGTATATCTTGATTAATACTACATGTTTTAAAATTAACGATCATATAAATTTTTAGAAAAATTCAAACTCGTGATAATTGAAGAGCTCACGACTTAATCAATTGAGTTATCACTCAAGGTTAGGGCTTGTTGTATATTTAACAATAGATATAGAGTAGCAATATGTATAACAATGGACTTCTTAAAAAAAAATCAATGTGGCATGAAAAGGCTATAAAAAACCAACACACAATCATAGTTCATTTTGTTTATAATCTCAGTAGCATTAAAAGTTCAAGAAATAACATGAATAATTTTATTTTATTTTTTTATTTTAAATCTACATTTAAGTAATTTAAATCGTGCATTAAAAAAGAAAATACAAAGATTATCCCTGGACTTTAGTTTTTTTTTTTTTTTGCTTTCAAAAAATATTCGAGTATTTTTAGTATTTTTATTCTCTATAAAAAATAATAATACCCCATTATTTTTATCATCCAAGCCAAGTATTTTAAATTCAATTGGAAAATCATAATTTGATTGCTTTATTAAAAAAAGACACATGAGTGGCTATATTACTTTATTAGCGATCATAATTTTATTTTTGATTTATTATTAATATATTTTTAATTTATTATATTAAATACATGCATTATCTTTCCATTTATCGGTTGATAAGTTTCATGATATAAAAAAAAAAATATATATCCATAATAACGATGTCCCTTTCTTTCAGTCAAAATTAAATTATAATTCCACGTATAGCATAGCAAAGGTACATAGACTGGAATTTATTGATCGAAACTAACTTAAGCCGACCTTGTGTGAATTATTTAATTGAATTCCGGACTCTCAAAGTCAATGCTTATTAACAAGAACATTATTGATTCGTGATTGGTAACAGCAGCACAATGAGAAAATACCATACACATTTCCAATCACACTCTTGACTAAGAAATTAGATGTAAATCGCAATCAAAATAAATTATCAAAAAATAAATAGGATTATCCATAATAATATGTGTGTATGAACAGGGCCAGCATCTAATATGAACTTCCACGCTTTTTAATATTTAGTATAATATTCTTTGGAGGATGATAAAATACTTGCTTCATCTGCATAAAAAAATGTCCATCATTAATAATGCAATCCGCGGTCTTTCTTCTAGTAGAAACAATACTGCTAGCAGAATGTGAAGATTCTACTTTGGTCTTATCTATTTGATTTGGGAAGAGAGAAACAAGAGAGTCTTTGATAACTCTTACAATCCAATCCCTTTTGTTTTTCGCAGATTCCAGATTTAGTTCTACATGATTTTATACTTTCATAAATAGTTTCTTAGTTGTTGGCGTCTTTTGATTGGGTAAGCTTGTTTGTATGGTTGTTGTGCATCCTTTAGAAGTTTGGCTCTGTTACTTGTCTTGCTTTGATGTTGTATCTAAGAGGTTTTTTTTGTTTTGATTACAACTTTAGTCATTATTGTTATTTATAATTTTTTATGCTATGTGTTAGGTTCGGTATCTTATCCTTGATTAGGTTCCTCATCTAACTATTGTCAGCTAACAAATTCAAAGAATATGTTTTTTTTTTTTGTAAATCTTGTATATAAAGTTGCTGGTTCTTCAGCCTTCTATATTTTTTAATCTGATATATATTTACTTATCTTTAATTAAAATATATATATATATATATATTTGTATAATAATAATAATAATAATAGAGTATAATATGGACAAGACGCGGCTTGGCAAAGAAAAAATCTGCAATGAAGCATTTAGTCATTGGTTGATGGAGTCAGACTCTCTTCGCAAAATAAGACAACGGTGAATGTTCTAAGAAAAAGCATAATGAAACTCATTTTGAAAATTTGCAATTATCTAACACAAATGTAATCCATGACCTGCAGATTAGATCATTCTTAATATGCCAATTAATAAATGAATGTAGTTGGCATTAATTTATTTTCAACTCTTTTAATAATTTTAAAAAAAACTCTTTTAACTATATTAATTTCTTACATGGTATTAAAAAAAAACTGTCATAAATAATAAAAGAGAATTCAAACTCTTGATCAATCATCATAAAACTTTATTTATTTTTATTTTTTAAAATTACTTTTAAAAAATTAATTATTTTTAAATTAATATTTTTTTAGTGTTTTAGATTATTTTAATGCATTGATATAAAATTAATTTTTAAAAAAATAAATAAATATTATTTTAATATATTTTTAAATAAAAATAATAAAATAATAATAATCATAAACTATATAGATAATATCAATGTAAACATGAGACATTGAAGAAATCGAGGTTGACTTTGCCTGGGGGGGGCTCACAAGTTCATAAAATCATAATTGCCGCTCAAAGACAATTTTAGTTTTGTCGTGTTGTCTTGCTGTTCAAAGTCTTCTCCTGTTAACTTGCAGACCATCTTCATTCTTCTGCACACGACAATGCAAGGCTACACCTCTAGCTATCTATTACACATTAAAATTGACCAAGAAAAATACAAAATCTAGATTAGAAAAACAAGGCAAACTTGATTGCAGATCAAACATGCCAAAATTCAGATTTTACATGAATGAAATGTCACCTCAAACAAATAATAACAAACAAAAAGAATAAGCTTGTATGATTTTAGGCAAATAATGAATTGCCGTGTATTTTTTTAATCAATGAAAGAATCATTCGTTCTTTGACCATGAATGAATTGTTGAGTTATTTTTCACATGCAAAATATTCAAGTTATTTAATTATTTATAAGTTTGAATTTTATTTCTGCATATTAAAATACTATAAAATTTAAAAACATCGTTACAAGTATGGAACTATAAGTTTGGGATTATAGTAATAATATATGGAGTTCAGATTATTAACATCAAATTTAATATTTAACTTTGAAATTCAAAGTTCTTTTCGTTAAAGCAAGCACAAAAAAACCCAAAATACTATCCATAAATAAACCAACTAAATGTTTCAGTTAACCATACAATGCATGAATGATTCACATGCACAACCCTTTCCATAAATAAAAACATGTATATGTTATCAATCAAATTGTCGTTTTTTTAGGACTTAATCAATATGAGAAGAGATCAATAATTTTACAATTAAATAAATACAAATTTCATAAATATATAATCAAAAAAAGAAATATAAAAAAAATGAATCTAAAAATATCACTTAAAAGGTTATGCTTCCAAAATCAAATAGATCACTTATTTTTTAAAAAAAAAAAACCATTAGATCAAAATAGATTACTTAGAGATTAGTTAAGGTTTCTAGATTAAAAAAAAACCTAATAAACTATAAAGGTTTTTCAATAGAGCAACTTAAAAGAAAATACTAGTAGGTAAGAAAAGTGGTAAAGAAAGAACTAAACTTATGAAAATAAAGTATGTGAAAGATAAAGCATGATGTTATATATAAAGATAAATTACAACCATCAGCAGTTTTTTTTTAAGCAAAACCAATTGTTTTTTAAGTTTTTCATTTTTATTTTCATCTTAATTATTTTACAATTTTTGAAATTTTGAATTTTCTTAGTATATTATTTCCTATGTTTTCTTGGATAATCAAGATTTCTTTTCTTTTCTTTTCTTTGGTTTTTTCAAATGCTATTTAGGAATTTAAAGTTTTTTATTTATTTTTGAAAGTTCTTCTATATTTTTTCCAGCTTATTTTTTGAGTTATTTTGGTTTTTTTTTTCAAGTTATAAAACAGAATGTACTCGTGTAAAAACGGAGTGATGAGTTTCCCCTTTGAAAAAGAAACATTAAGGAACATATGATATAAAAAATACAGTGACATATTAAAGAGTTGTCCCGTCAATTGATAAAAGTGAGGAACTTGAGGGATCATGAGGAGACTAATCACAAACCAATGGCCAACTTTGAAAATTCATTTAAAAGGCAAGAGAAAATAAGATGACCTCTTAGTTTAGATGAGTATTGTGGAGATTTAAGGTTTTAGATAAAAACTCTCTAAGTTTTTCAAAACCTTGGCGTATGAGTTTATTGACACAATCGTATTTGTTAGCAAGAGGATATGGTCGATGATTTGACAGAGATAAAGAGCATGATGGCTAATCTTCTCAATCATTATCCACCATCTTAGATCTTGTACTAGCATATACATTGTGTTCCATGTTTATATGTTATTTATGTTTTAATTATTATGGATAATTTATTTTAGATATTATGCAATGAGTTTATTATGTATAATTTGCATAATATATTTGTTAAATTCATCTCTATTATGTGTTTTTGTTGATGACAAAGAGGGACAGAACAAATGAAAAGATGTGATATGAATTCCATTGCAAAAAGGGAAGAAATGTGATCAACAACATATGCATACATTTAGGGGGGATATGTTTTTCTAAATGCATAAATTATTATATTTAGGGGGAGAGATATGTTTTTCTAAATGCATAAGTTATTATTGAACATGAAATTATTGTGACATTACTTAGATTGTTAAAATCTCTTATATATTGCATTACAAAAAATAAAGGGAGATGTTTTTTCATATCTAAGTTATATATTTATTATCATTATCAAAAGGAGGGAAATTGTTGACCTTTAGGTAAAATATTCATGTTTTTATATATTTTTATGATAATAATAAAATGGAAAATTAACTAATAATATGTCTTGTTGAGAATGAATTTTAAACAAGTTTATTCAAAGAACATATTAACAAGTATGGCATATTTCATAAAAAAAATCAATCAAGCAATCCAAGAAAGAAGCAAAGTGAAGACTTAGATTAAGTATTGATTTTAAGTTCTCAATGTAAATTTTTATATCTTACGTGATAACACAATTAAAATGAATTCACATATTACACTATGCATACATTTAAAGGATTGATAAATCATATGATAGAATCTAAAATAAATGGTTCTAAGAATTTACATGGATTAATATGTCAAAACTAGAATTTTACATTAACTGGCCAACTGTTTGGTATAACCAAATGAATCGATCGACCATTTGAGTCATTATATATATATATATAAACTAAAAAGGGATATCAGACATATATGATATACAAGCTATTATAAAAGTAAAAACATCACAAAATCAATCGTTGATTATAAACTAATTTATGCTATTAAACCTTCATAATCTAGCACAATAGAATTTCATATCATTTTCACTACACATAAATACCTTCAAATCCTATAAGTGTTATCTTGTGAGGTATAGAGATATTAGGACTTGCAATTTTATTATCCACTTTATTTAGAGAGTTAATTGTGATAACAAAATTAGTCTTTTAAATCTTTAAGAATTAGGTAAAAACTCTAGGTATTTGTGAGGTAATTCAATCAAGGAAAAATCTTGAAAATAAAATATCTTCAAGTGGTGTAAAAATCTTGGTATTGGTGAAGTAATTTCATCAAGTGAATATTGTACGCTTGAACTTGATCTAGTGAAGGAATACAATACTCAAGTATAAATTGGCACTTAAAGTGTGGGTGTAGGCTTGTCAAACTACGTTAAAAATGAGTTTGCAAATTCTTTTCTTTTATCTCTTTACTTTATGAACTTTAAATTTATTTGAAGTTATTTGTTTTTTTGTCAATATTAGTGATATACCCAATTCACCCCCCTTTTAAGTGTTATAGTTGTCTTAATCCTTGAAAAACCTATTACCTTATCATTGCGAGTAGACCTAGACTAGGTCTATCCAACCCTATAAAATCCTATTAAGTATGATTGGTGACATTCGAGCTCATTTTAGACATATTCAAGGAAAATAGGTCAAAGCCCAAATTTGTCATTCACCATCCTCTTTGATCCAACATACATATTTTAAAAGTGAGGATTAGGCTTTATTGTCAAGTCTTAAATCAGTGTCTTAGGTTTTAATAGTTTTTTTCTCTTTAATAACAAAAATGCATATACAAAAACTTTAGCAATAGTACAATAGGTACCCTTATCATTAAAAACAAGCATTAGTGTATTGACACCATTAAAGAGTTGATGTCTTATCCCAAGTGCAGGAGTGTCAAAGTAATAAATAACCCGACAAGACCGGGGTGGAACCACAGGGAGGTTAACTATATAAATTATAAATGATGATGAGGAGGAGGAGGAGGAGGAGATGTAAGATTAATGTGAAGATTAAACAATGATAAAAACAGATGTCAAGGTTAGAGGATCCACTAATGGTATTTCAAATAAATATACTATAAACTCTTTTTTATTACTCAACTAGAAACTACACACAAAGGAGGTTTCAATCGAATGATTTGTCATTGATAGCTCATTATAAATTATTAACATGATCATATTAATTATCTTATTTAAGTAACAACAAACTTTTAAATATTGTAAGGAATTCATGATGCTAACTTATGTTAACTGTTGCTACCTAATTTTTGACCCATGTTTTGATATATTTTCAAACAAAATCCAAAAAATTGAGAAAAGCAAAGAAAATCCAAAAATATGTTTTTTAATATATTTTTGTCATTTTAGCATTTTCAACGTCATCTAAAAAAAGAATTTAAATTGTTAAAAGATTTTCAAACGCGTTCGACGTTTCACGCGTCATTTTTAAATCATTGATTTTCCGCATTTAAGTCGACGTTGATATTGCTCGTTTTCAAAAAATACAAAAAAAAATAATAAGAAAAATCAAAATTTACAAAAAAGAAGGAAGTTGAGGGACCAAGTTGAAAAACCTAGCAACATTTTGCCTATAAATACTGGTTTCCTCAACACATTCAAGGGGGGGGCAATTTTGATACATGGGGTGATTTGGAAACAACAGAAAAATACAAAGAAAAAAAAAACTAAACCCTAAAACACAAGACACAGCCGCCCCCATTTTTTTTCTTTGAGACCCGGCCAAACAGCCCCCAAAACCCCCCCGGATTACTTTTTTTTCTTCTTCCTTCAGCCGTTCTCCCCTGGCAAGGCCTCCGGTCATCTTCCATTTTCATTTTTCTTCCACGGCTAAGGCTAGCCAAGACAGACCCATTCCCTTCATCATCTCCTTCGGTCGGCAACAGACCGACTCCCCTGCACACCGGCCTCAACCCCAAACCATAACTCCTCCGGCCACCGCTCCTCTCATCTCAGACCGAACACGGCGCAGCCCCCGTTGTTTTCTTCTCAGTCTTCCCTCCGCCCCACCGCGCCAACAGCGCCACAGCAGCCAGCAGCAACCCACAGACCAGCGGCGCTTCTTCAGCCAGCAGCAACACAGACACGCCTGAGATCCAGCCACCATCAGCGCCGACGATGCCCAACAACCCGATGTGCTGCAGGGATGAACTCTCGGGTCACGAACCGTGACCGACCCGAAAGAAGCCGATCTGAAGAAGAAGAAAAAACAGATCTAAAATGAAACAAACAACTTAAAATGGACTGCTGTTTGTGCGTTTTCTTGTGGTTGCAGGTGACGGTGGGTGTCACCGCCGGCGTAGGGGGGCTGAGACGAAGAAGCCGGTCCATACCCCCCTGTTTCTGGGGTTTTCTGGCTGCGGCGCGTGAACCCACGCGCCGCCAGTGGCGGTGGCGCGTGGGAAGACGCGTCGCTACTGTTCATGCAGCCCCAGAAGCCTTCCCTGCAATTTCTGGAGATTTTAGGGACTATTTTGTAATTTTTTAAATTAATTAATGTAATTTTATTTATTTAATTTGAATTAATTGAATTTGTATTTGTATTTGTATTTGTATGTGGATGTAAAAGAAAAGAAAAGAAAAAAAAGAAAAGAAAAAAAGAAATAAAATAGTGAAAGTGTATGTGTGTGTTTGTATTTTTTATTTTTATTTTATTTATTTTTTTTAATTTTTGATAAAATTGCAAAATATTAAAGAAGAATTTAATATTTTGATCGGATCACGGTTAAGAATTATTAACTTATACGTAAGTGATATTTCTAATTTCCGAGAAAAGACAATTATTAAAACTTCTTTAACACGTCAAAGCGAAGCAGCTTACCTCAGGTAGGGTGCGTTAGGGGTGCTAATACCTTCCCTAACCACAACCAGTCCCTTACCCGCGAATCTCTGACAAGACCAGTACATCCGGTTTCCTAGTAGCCCAATAATTACTAGGTGGCGACTCCAACGAACCAAATTCAAGCAAACGCAATAACGAGAAAAATCGCCAGCCGATGCCGCGCTGATTTTTTGGGGTGCGACAGAATGGCGACTCCACTGGGGAAGGTATTTTTTCGATTATTGGACTAAGCTTTGTGTATTTGATGTGTTTAAGTTTTTGCATTTTTATCTTTTTGGTTAATATTTATTTCCATGCATTTTATAGAATTGTCTCATGCATCACTTGTATTTATTTTTAAAAGCACACACAAGCTTCTAGGTTAGGTGGGGAACTAGCGATCTGCCCTAAGACTATTGGTCAGGGTTCAGATGCGTGAAACACCCAACTCATATCTGAGTGCCTGCTTGGTAATGGTGGGTATACGTACCTTAACCATTCCTTGCAACGCCCCCAAACTGTCTTTACGAAGAACGTCACTGGGCAGATATGAGACCCTTTTGAGACCAGATAGAAAACTTACCCATGTTCACATAATGAATAGAACCTGTCCTTAGGTTGTATGTGCTATCGTTTTTTGCATAAGGGCAAACCCTTCTTGAAGCATCTTGAACTCAAGACTTGTGGGTGACACATTGGCCGTTGCTCCGAAAATTTTCATTGTAGAGTTTGGGCAAAAATCACGATTCTTGTCCATCATACAAGAGTTACGACCATATTGTCACCTCTCGAAGGGAGAGTTCATCATATAGATTACATGTTCATACATTTATCATGCATGAACCGGGTCGAAACGTAGGTCCCTTGTACAAGTTGTGCTGCACGAGATTGAAGAAAAATAATGGAAGTGAACAAAGGAGTCAGATATAGGTTCAGTATCAGATTAAGGTTGAGAGCATCAAGAGTGAAGTAGCGGGACTCAGATCTGCTCGAACAAGTGTTGAGCATCAAATGAAAAGAGAATGTCTGCACAGTTTTCTGTGGGAACACTGCTTGTTCACGTCCAATTGAAGACTGTACCTTTCCTTTTCAGTCATGAACAACAGCAACAACGCCTTCAGTCATCAACTAATAACAACTCTGATTCCTGTCCAGTTGCGCTGTTAAGTATTCATCGCCTCCACATCATCTAATGGAACCAAACGACTACTAACCTCCTGTTCATGGTGCATTAGTCTGCTTTGAAGTTACCCCAATTATGAGCTCAATTCCAGTTCAGCAGCACAAGATGTTGGTCTAAAAAAAAAAAACCATGATCAGACACTGAATTTCAACGCGGTAGAGCTCTCTCTGTAGAGATTTATTTGTGGATCTGTCAATGGCAAATGCAAAAGGGAATGTATTAATTTCATATGCTTTGAAACTATTTCCCACCAGTGGCACCAGCAAAACATTGTAGTAGGCAGAAGAGTCAGACCTGGTCTGATAATATTAGTAGTTGTCAAACTTCAATGTGGCAGAGCTCTCTCTACAAAAATCCATTTATGGCTCTGCAAATTGGGAATGCAAGAGGGGATTTACTAATTGCATATGCTACAAATATTTCTCTCATCAGTTTCAGCACGAAGAAACTATAGCAGGTTGAAGAGCCAGACTTGGCTTGAAAAATATGAGCAGACATCAAACTTCAACGTAGCAGAGCTCTCCCGACAGGAATCTGTTTGTGGATCCGCAAGTGTGAAATCCAAGAAGGAATACAGTAGTTTCAGATCATTTATGATTTTTCTCCAACAGTGTCAGTATTAAAATGCAAAAGTAGAGAGAAGATACATGCCTAGACTGAAAAACATGAAGAATACTGAAACTTCAACAGAGCAGGACTTCCTCTATAGGTGTTTGTTTGCTGCACTGTCAGTGAGAAATTGAAGAGGGGACGAAGGAGTTTTAGATTCATCAGGTGCTCTTCCAATAAAGACAATGTGTGATTCCACACGTCGGTAGTGGCGATACTACAAGTTTCTGGATGCTGCCAAGATTACCAAGCTGTTAGAAAGTTTTCTAACAATCCTCAACCAACCATAGCAACATTGGAAGATTGAAGGATCTGCCATGGATTCTAGAACAATGATGAGAGGTGAATCAGGAGATGACTTTGACAGTGTGAACCCTTAATTATGTGGTATAGCCAGGTCTCACGGCATCATCAATTGCTCAAAATATCTTTGCCAAGATGGGACATTGCTCTGCCGTTTAAGTTGTCGACCAGCATCCGCAAGATTCCAGAATTTTGCTTGACTCCGACAAATTCCCATGCAACCACCAATTTCTTAGTGGTATAATCCAGATAAGAGATGTGATGTCATGGTGGGGTCCTCAACCATTTCAAGTGAACAGTTTCAAGAATAGCAAGAATTGAGTCTGGAAGTTGGTGAGCAAGAGACAGGTGGAGTCGTTGAAGAAGGGTGTCACTGGCTATATTGTTCCCCGAACATCTTCAGAAGGACATGTGATCGAAAATGCTTGGCAAAACACAGATATTGCCAGAAAAGCTGATTCGAGAAGGGTGATGAACAGTCAATCATATTGTTATGGAATTCTGCATTTTGTTTTGGGATCACATCTCATCCTTCAACGAAACATGCCTTGCTTTTGTCTCTTTGTTGTTTTGAAATCAACAGATGTTTAGCATTTTATTCTGACAAAATATTTTGATCAAACTACAACATGCGATAAAGGTTAATCAATCCGGAAGATTAGAAGTGTTTTGATTACAGAAATGACTCTATGCTTGAAAATGACATGAGGTGACCAAACAATTTTGAACTCATACCTCCTGAAACTGAACCACACATCATATAGCTAAGTTTTAACAGTATGCATAATGACATGTAGTGGATTCGGTAGTCATGGACTCGTGAATCATGATTCTTACAAGTCCCAATCATTACACTGGATGAGGTCAAAATTTATCGGTTATAACCGACCTTGCTTGAAATGAGAAAAGGCCATCTTTGATATCCCTTCACTTTCTAAAGATTATATCCCTTGCAGTCCCATTTTGAGCCTGGTAAAATATTTTCTTTCAAAAAAAAAAACCCTGACTAGGATCACACCCCACACTGGGGGCAAATGAGAGATATTTTGGAGACATTGATATAATTAATGGATAAAGGGGAAGGCTTAGAACAAAGGTCCAATGATTGAGAGAGAGCTAAAAGAAAACACATAGACTGGGGGCATATAAGAAAATTTTGAGGAAGGCTATGAAAAAAAAAAGAGAATGAAAAAAGGAAGTTGAAATTGCCTTCACTTAAATACAAGTCAAAGATAAAGGAAGGAGAACGCCTATCAAGTCTATGAAGAGCAAAAGAAATTTCAATCAAGGAAAGGCACAACAAAAGTCAATACCAGAAAAAAGACTAAGCTATAAGCGTTGACTTTTGGTATCCGTTATAAAACCTATGATGTTATCAGATGATTAAGGTTGGTTATTCCTCAAAGAAAGTTGGATTTGCATTATGACTTATGTTAAGAAAAGTCGGAACTTTGAGGTTAACAAGGTTATATGTCGTTTCCTCTATAAAGACAACAATAGAAAACAAGTTGATGAATAGTTGATGTTGATCCTAGGTCTTTGAAACCCTCAAACACCTTTTGAGCCTGTGAAATTCCTTTCTTTCATAGCCATGAACCATAGCCTGCATTACATGCTTTTTAAAAGCCCTTTTTAATCAAGCAAGCAACTTGAACCGATAAATGGCGCTCTCAAAACTTGAAGAGTTTTTCCATAAGAGTCGTGACTTCATGAATTAAGTTACCGGTCGTTATGCATGTTGATAAAATTATTGCTAAAAACAAAACATGTTTCCTTCATGAATCCTCAAGTTTTGACTTGAGCCTGTTGTTTTCCTTGAAATTCACAGAAGGTCACCTCACCATAAACTATCAAATGATATACCCAATATCAAGGATTCAAATTGATACAAAGAACCATGGAAAAAGCCATTTTTAATCCTACATTGGGTCAATTTCTGTTTTCAAAATGCATGACAATCAAAGGACTATATATTTCGAATAAAATGTGTTGGGCCTTTGATCAAAAAGCTTGATTTTCAAAAGATTTTCAAAAAAAGACATCTCTGATTTTATTTCAACAAACTAGACTTTGAATAGACATGATCTTTGAAATATGAGAGTTGATTCCAGAACAAGGAAGATTATCAAACACAGAAGAACATTGATTGAGTATGCAAAATCGTTGATAGAAATGACATTGAAGTCCTCGACACTCCTTGAAAAGTTGAGCAGCTGGGGGCAATACAGTAGACCTTGAAAAGGAAAAACAAGCAGTGCTCAGATCAGCTATGAGGCAATGTTTAAATGATGAATCAGTGAACTGAAGACAATGATGTTCAAAGACAGATAATCAATGAACGAGCACACTCGGATCATACTGGGGGCAATGTCATTCCAAAATGGCCCATGCTTTAGTTGAATCCTGTCGGCAATGGAGAAACAAAAACGTACCTGAAGGGCACTTTCCTATCATCATTTTTTGAAACAGGGCTCGCGATCGATGAGGAATACACAGATGAATGTAATTGAATGGAGAAAAGATGCATACCACCAAGACTGACTGTGGAACAATGCTGCACTTAAAGGACAATCTCATATTGTCATTCTTTGAAATATGGTTATAGACAGATGTTATCACACAACTGCACTGAATGAATGTCGGAAAGGCACCCACCTCGAAGACTGATTGTGGGACATCTATTCTGAAGCTCAAATGCGCACTTCACCGCATGAATATGGGTGATAACATGAACATCATTGATGATGCCAAAGCAAGTATTTTCACGATCTGATTTGACAAGCTAAGAGGAATCCATAGAGAAATACATCGCGCTTACAATGATGAGTTGTTTACTGCAAAGCATGAGATACATGTCTGGATGACTTGGCAGTTCCATGAAGGCTGGTGACCATACATACTTGAATGGTGTTTCAACCGAAGACAAGTTCATGACTGATTAACAAACGTGATGGGTGTTGGCATGATGCATACAATCAATCAGAGGATAAGTTCTCAGAAGAAGCCAGGAGAGAAAATCTCTCATGATGAATCAAGCAGTACTACACTTGGGGGCAGGGTCAAGCTTCATGAACGATGCAAGCAGTAATTGTCGAAGACAGCCCGGGATGGGCACTACATTTACAGTTGAGTGGATGGCTAGCACATGAATGAGCTAATGCATCGGAAGAACAAAGAAAGCTTTGGGATGCAAACAAGGGCACCCTATGACGATGGAGCATCAAAGAGGGGGGACCTATATTTCAAATCAGGTAAGGATACATGCATATCATCTAACCTACAAAAAAAAAAAAAAAAACACACCATTTGCACATATTTTTCAATTATCACAGGAAAATCCCAAAGAAATGAAGAGATCAACATTGCAACCGGGAAGCCTCGAGTTTTCAACCCTTGCAGTCAGGAAACACCGAGTTTTCAAACCCCATGATCAGGAATTAGCAGGAAGCACCGAGTTTTCCAGCCCTTTCTTCTGTCATCCCTTCAGAACTTCGCCAGGTAAGTCCTATTTTTCACACCGCACTTCATCATATTTTTTCCATCTGGGTAGGTCACCCATTACAATGAGACCACACTTCATATTTTTTCCACGTGGGTAGGTCACCCATTACAATGAGACCGCACTTCACATTTTTTCCATCTGGGTAGGTCACCCATACAATGAGACCATCATTTTTCCGGTCGTCACCCATACAATGAGACCATCATTTTTCTGGGTTCGTCACCCATACAATGAGACCATCATTTTCTAGGGTTCGTCACCCGTACAATGAGACCAGCATTTTTCTAGGGTTCGTCACCCGTACAATGAGACCAGCACTAGGGTTCGTCACCCGTACAATGAGACCAGCAGCACTAGGGTTCGTCACCCGTACAATGAGACCAGCATTTTTCGAGGGTTAGTCACCCGTACAATGAGACCAGAATGAGGTCGCCAGATGGGATCTCATGTAGCTTTGGTTAAAGGGAATCGCCAGATGGGATTTCAGGTTAACCGAGTTACACATATTTCGTTCCAGTTGAATGAGGTCGCCAGATGGGGATCTCATGTAACTTTGGTTAAAGGGAATCGCCAGATGGGATTTCAGGTTAACCGAGTTACACATATTTTCGTTCCAGTTGAATGAGGTCGCCAGATGGGATCTCAGGTAAACCCAATGTGTGGGCAGGTCGCCCGTGAAAATAGACTATTGGGAGAGTGTGGGTCGGTCGCCCGTGAAAATAGACTTGAGTGAGTATGTGTGGGCAGGTCGCCCGTGAAAATAGACTTGAGTGAGTATGTGTGGGCAGGTCGCCCGTGAAAATAGACTTGAGTGAGTACGTGTGGGTAGGTCGCCCGTGAAAATAGACCAGAGTGAGTATGCGTAGGCAGGTCGCCCGTGAAAACAGATCAGTGTGAGTGTGTGGGCAGGTCGCCCAAGATAATGAAATCATTTTCCTTTTGTTTTCTTTACAAAGCTTACTATGCAAAATTTTGAAGAGTTTTGCTTCGTAAGCATGGTAAAGAGGGGGCATCTGTTGCTACCCAATTTTTGACCCATGTTTTGATATATTTTCAAAAAAAATCCAAAAAATTGAGAAAAGCAAAGAAAATCCAAAAATATGTTTTTTAATATATTTTCGTCATTTTAGCATTTTCAACGTCGTCTAAAAAAAGAATTTAAATTGTTAAAAGATTTTCAAACGCGTTCGACGTTTCACGCGTCATTTTTAAATCATTGATTTTCCGCATTTAAGTCGACGTTGATATTGCTCGTTTTCAAAAAATACAAAAAAAATAATAAGAAAAATCAAAATTTACAAAAAAGAAGGAAGTTGAGGGACCAAGTTGAAAAACCTAGCAACATTTTGCCTATAAATACTGGTTTCCTCAACACATTCAAGGGGGGGCAATTTTGATACATGGGGTGATTTGGAAACAACAGAAAAATACAAAGAAAAAAAAAACTAAACCCTAAAACACAAGACACAGCCGCCCCCCATTTTTTTTCTTTGAGACCCGGCCAAACAGCCCCCCAAAACCCCCCCGGATTACTTTTTTTTCTTCTTCCTTCAGCCGTTCTCCCCTGGCAAGGCCTCCGGTCATCTTCCATTTTCATTTTCTTCCACGGCTAAGGCTAGCCAAGACAGACCCATTCCCTTCATCATCTCCTTCGGTCGGCAACAGACCGACTCCCCTGCACACCGGCCTCAACCCCAAACCATAACTCCTCCGGCCACCGCTCCTCTCATCTCAGACCGAACACGGCGCAGCCCCCGTTGTTTTCTTCTCAGTCTTCCCTCCGCCCCACCGCGCCAACAGCGCCACAGCAGCCAGCAGCAACCCACAGACCAGCGGCGCTTCTTCAGCCAGCAGCAACACAGACACGCCTGAGATCCAGCCACCATCAGCGCCGACGATGCCCAACAACCCGATGTGCTGCAGGGATGAACTCTCGGGTCACGAACCGTGACCGACCCGAAAGAAGCCGATCTGAAGAAGAAGAAAAAACAGATCTAAAATGAAACAAACAACTTAAAATGGACTGCTGTTTGTGCGTTTTCTTGTGGTTGCAGGTGACGGTGGGTGTCACCGCCGGCGTAGGGGGGCTGAGACGAAGAAGCCGGTCCATACCCCCCTGTTTCTGGGGTTTTCTGGCTGCGGCGCGTGAACCCACGCGCCGCCAGTGGCGGTGGCGCGTGGGAAGACGCGTCGCTACTGTTCATGCAGCCCCAGAAGCCCTTCCCTGCAATTTCTGGAGATTTTAGGGACTATTTTGTAATTTTTTAAATTAATTAATGTAATTTTTATTTATTTAATTTGAATTTGAATTTGAATTTGAATTTGTATTTGTATTTGTATTTGTATAGTGGATGTAAAAGAAAAGAAAAGAAAAAAAGAAAAGGAAAAAGAAAAGAAATAAAAATAGTGAAAGTGTATGTGTGTGTTTGTATTTGTTTTATGAATTTGTTATTTTATTTATTTCTTTATTTATTTTTTTTGATAAAATTGCAAATCTATTAAAGAAGAATTTAATATTTTTGATCGGATCACGGTTAAGAATTATTAACTTATACGTAAGTGATATTTCTAATTTCCGATGAAAAGACAATTATTAGAACTTCTTTAACACATCAAATTCGCGAAGCAGCTTACCTCAGGTAGGGTGTGTTAGGGGTGCTAATACCTTCCCTAACCACAACCAGTCCTTTACCCGCGAATCTCTGACGAGACCAGTACATCCGGTTTCCTAGTAGCCCGAAATTAATTACTAGGTGGTGACTCCAACGAACCAATTCAAAGCAAACGCAATAAACAAGATTTAAATCGCCAGCCGATGCCGCGCGCCGACTGATTTTTTAGGGGTGCGACATTAACAACAAATCAAGTTCCTTTCATAGCACATGTGTAGGTTATACCATACGGTTGGCTATGAAAGTGTCAAGTATTTGTTGTATCAAGTGTTATACAACACAAATCTAGATTAACCATTTAACAAGCAAGGTATTAAGAATTAATAAGATAAAAATGATAAGACATGTTAATACCAAGTTGCTTAGGATATATGCTTTGAAGTCCGTATTGAGTATATATTATACTTATCCTAACACCCATTAATGAAACATTTTCACATTGACATAATGAACTTAGCTAAACATAATGAAGAAGAGAAACATAGATAAACAAGATAAGAACATAATTATATAAGTATAGTAAAGGAAATGAAAAGCATAAACAAGAGATTAAGGAAAATAAACATGGAACAACATTACAAAATAAAAAGAAAGAGAGCAAGAACAAGATCTTGATCTGAACAACTAAGATGCCTAGATGCATGGTAAATGCCTCCTTTTATAGGCCAAAATTTGGAACTACTGATTTGATGATTAATTGTTAAGTGGGTGGCCTCATCTTGACTTGGTGACAATCATTATCTTTTTATATGAACAAAATGGCATTGCTAACGTCTGAACTTGAACAGATTTTTGTCATGAAAGTTCTAGGAAATTGTCTCAGTTTTCCAACAAAAAAAGAATCGATGCATTTGGATTTCTAGAACTCGAGATATGGACTAAACACTAAATAGTGTTTGGATTGTAGGATAGATTCGGACTTCTCCGTTGTTGCTATAATTTGAACTTGCAAACGGCCTTTTTGAATCTTAGACTCTTTATGAAAGTTTTAGGCCTATATCTTAAGTTTCCATCCATATATAGCATACTTAAATTCAAGTTCTACAACTCTAGTTATGATCCAATAACCGATTGGTGTTCCAGTTTGGACTGAACCAGCATCTCTTTTCTAAGTTTAGCCCTCTTTTTGTCTTCTAAATTTCAGTAGTTAAACTCATCAATCAATTCCTTGATTTATATGATAGGCCTGTATTTAAGATGAATATTTACCATAAATTAAAGGTATCTTATATTATTAGATATGTTATTATAAAACATGTTCTGGCTAAAGAGTTATTGATACTTCAAGTGCAAAATGATGATATAAAACCTTAATAAAAATGCACTTTTAAGTACTAATCATGTATCTTACCTTAGATGTGATGTTTTATGATGATCTTTGTCTTCATTTTAACATAACCAACCCCTAACCGAGAATCTATGAAGACTAGTTAATGTTTTAGTTACCGTAAAACTAGATGGTGACTCATATTTTCTATTTTCCTTATTAATGTTAAATCAAGCTTGTTAAGATGTATAACAATAGTAATCCTTTGGCTTTTTTTTAAGCTTATGCATAAATCCTGGCCTATAATCAATATCTAATTTGTGGACTCTTTTATGTCTTTAAGTTTTATCAGTTCAATTAGAGTCTCATAGTTAAATTAGATAAATCCCAAAGGATGGGTCTTAAGCCTTTTAACCACTATACATCAAAAACCATATCACAACCTCTTAGGTGAATTATCAAGGCCTATGTCTATGGATCCCGTGTATTCCAAATATGAACCTTGAGCAATTACCTTCACTCTAGTTCATAGTCTCATATGTTATCCTCACCTCAATAGGCTTGTGTTTTTTAACATTAATTCCTACTTTCTTAATAACCAACAAATAGATGAAATTATAAATGTAGCTAACGTATACCAGTGTTATAATGGATTGATTATTAATAATGTTTTAACCTTCATGGTCCTAAGATTAGGACTTCTAACCATAACATGTAGGGATATCTTAACCTCTTCAATAACAATATAAGATATTTTAAAAATAAATAAGGTCTCCAATATTAGTTGAGCTTCCCCTTCCTCTTCTTCAAATAGAAATAATTGTAAGCTTCCATACTTATGGCTCAATCCAATTTTCATTACACTTGAAATACAAACTTTTTTCTTTTTTCTCCTTCATCTTGATCGATCAACTTCTAAATTGGTAGATTAGATTTTCACCAATTAGATTTTCAATCAACCTTGTGTTGGGTGGATGAAAAACCCTTCATTAGAATTTCACTGGTATTAGGCTTCCAATTTCGATGAGTTATTATAATATTTTCTTTCTACATCCTCGATAACCTCTAAACTATAACCAAATTCTAAAGGTTTAACATTATAACTTCGATCTTGATTTACTCATTCAACCCCCTTAAAAAACAGCTTAAACAATATGCATCTAATAAGTCTTTGACTCTAATCGAGTCTCATAACTTTCTATTATAGAAACATATTATAGATTTATTAAAGCTTTCATAGGACTATTATATATGGATTGTCGAAATTGATTCTGCAAAGCTTATACAAAATACTCCTAAGTTGTGATTTTTCCATCTTTTTCCATCCCTTAAAACCATATGACGACCCCTTCATTCCATATGAAAACTTGTCATAAATAAGCTATTTTGAGAAGGAGTATTGTTATAGTTAAAGAATTGATTTGCTTGGTACACCCATCTGACTAGGTCATCTTTATTGGCTAAGGAAAGTCTAATTCATTGCTCACAAATGAATTTGTTGGTTTCTTGCATGATCTACTCTAGCCCGGTGATGCCTATTAACTGAAGTTATCGGAGTATGAGGAGGGAAGTCTACCATCCTTTGTTTTTACCTTCTCTATTTGGTCAACCTTATGGTTATATGTTGTAATTGTTGAAGAACTTTCAAAATGTTTTATTATGCTTGTTAGTTTTGTTATTGTTCTTCCTATTATTGTTTCATGCTAAAGATTGTTTTCAATAATTGTGACATCCTTGTTCCATCAACCATGGTTTGTCAAGCTTTAATACCAAGTTGTAACAATCTTATAATATTAAGGACACTAGATAAACTTGATAATTTTATTAAATAAAAATGAAAGTGGTTACAAGAAAATAAGAACTAAATTAAAAGAAATAATTTTTAGTGAATCATTTGAGGTGACTCGAGCCTCAAAGGACTAAAATCCACTTATAACATTTATGCATACCTAACAAACAATCTACTTAAATAACCCAAAGAAAATCTAAAAGATAGGGATTTTGAATTTTTTTAATTTGATTCTAACAAATTCATTCCCTCTATGTTACCATTTTATTGAACTTGAAAACAATCCCAAGCACTAGCATTTCTTCCTTAGTGAATCCCAACTGCTTTCCACCTATAATTGATGTGTTATCATCTCCCAATTGATTGATCATATACTTTTGATTTTGCTTGTGTCCATATAACACTTTGGTCTTCTTCTGACAAATCAATTTTCTTTATCATAGAAGACTATTTGTTTCCTTTATAAATAGAAAACTTAGGGACCATTAATACAAGAAATGAATATGTGGTAACAAAAATGGCGTGCCCGAGACATTTAATAGCTAGAAAGATCACATCACATTGTGATATAAGAATTTTTTAATATAAAACATTACAATTGAGAGTTAATCTTTGCATATTGAAAAGGTTCTAAGATTAGGGTACCAAAATATATATGTTTCTAAATTTTAATGAATTTGTTTCATATATATATATATATAGAGAGAGAGAGAGAGAGTGGTGGTAGGTAGATCCATAGTTTTGAAACTCGGCCCGGTGGGTTGACCCGAGACCTGGCCGACTCGGGGCTGGAACCCGACCGGGTTGAAGAAAAAAAGAATGAAGGAAAAACCCAGTGTGACCCAGCAACCCGGTTGACCCGGCAAGACCCGACCGCAAATCCGTTGACTTTTGTTTTTTTTTTTTTACTAAAACGATATCATTTTGATTTTTTTTTTAAATGACCCGGTCAAAACCTTAAACCCGGGCCTTGAACTGAGCCGGGTCTTAAAACTATGTGTAGATCAGAAGATGATGATGATAATGATAATGATACTAGTTAATTTTTTTTATTTTTTTTTAGGAGGTGGGGGAGGGAGCCTCCAAACCATCAGTACAAAAAGGTTAGAGAAATAAAAAGATAGATATGAAATTTTTAAATAAAAATGAAAAGGCTGAAAACAGGGTATATATAAAACTTTCAAAAAGTTTAGGTGGTTACTAGAGCTTAAGTCCACCTATGATCCTTTAGTTTCTCAAGCGTATCCAAAAGAATTTTAATAACGAGATGCTAATATAAAATATGTTATAAAGCAAATGATCCATGCTAAATTTGACCAAGTATTGGGATTAACTCCTTTTATTATGTCACCAACTAATAGGATAAATTTGATCGTAAAAGTAGTGTTTAGTAATTGTATTGAGACACAAGAAACATAAATAATAAGGGCAAAAACGTATTTAGTTGAAGAGATACAAACAAAAAAATTAAAATAAATTTATCTTTATAATAATTTTAAAATGAATTTTTATACTTTCAAAACAAGAAATATAGAAAATATATATCATATGTTTTTATTGTTTTTGTTTTTTTATTTCAAGATAATAACCAAATGCTATTTTATGTATATAATTTTTTCTTGGCTAATAGGATGATTTGTTTCTTCTTGCTTACTTAATTATTTTTTTCTTTTTTCATCTTTTTTTTATATATATAATTTACGAAAAACATGGGTTTTGTTGCTAACTAATTAAGATTTTGTATATTTTTGCACGGTGTTTTATGTTTTGCTCCAACTACAAATTTAAAAATATTTGGATAATTAACAAATATCACAATTTTGCTCCAAATTCTTTCTTGAAACTTTAATTAAAAAAACTACAATTTATAATTTTTTAAAATTTATTTTTTTGGACTATAGCCATGAAAACTATTACATCACTATACACATTTAGTAATAATGTACTTTATCCCGTTTCGAAAAAGTAGAAGAATTTGTAACCATAGCATTCCAGTACATAAACACAGTACGGCTATTAAAAAATGAAATACGAAGTTGGATCATCATTGAACTAGGAGTCCCAAATAGGACCGAAGGCTGCGATCCCTGCTGCTTTGCAGGAATTAACGACATCCCTGCTTCCTTCTGGATTGCTAGTTACAACGACAACTTCAGCTCCCCATTTTTTAGCAGCTTCAACACTCATTTCAGATACATTGGGCCGGCCGAGCACCGCTGTATCATGCACAATCACTTTATCTTTAGGATGTCTGTTCATCATATCTTGAATTTCTTTGCCAAAGTTTTGTTCGATCCCTTTGGCCACCCAAAGTACACAGACGTTGGCTCGACATGGCTGCAAAAGGAACGATAAGAAAACACAAATGCCAGAACCTGTTGCCACCAAAAGAACCCTATCGTACATATTCACTAGGTATGGCAAACCAGCAAAGTGCACTTGCCTAACCCACAAATGGCTTGGCGGGTTTGAGACCAAGGACTTGGTGAAGTCACCAACAGCACCAGCAAGCATCATATGTTCCGTCTTCCCATCAGAAATAATACCGAAAGCGTGCCATTCAGATAATGGGGATGGGCTAATCCTTCCCAATAAACCAGCTTTTACTCCTCCCTCAAATTTTATAATGGAGGCGTGGCCAGAAGGAGCAGATACTTTGACAGGAACTCTTCTCACTGTTATCCATGGGAGTATAATTAGAATTGTGATTGCTGCTGTCATCCAAAACTCTGGTTGTTTTATAAGCCTGGAGCCTAGTTCATTACTGTAGGATTTGGCTTTGGGATCATACGAGGTAGTGAGAATGATAAAGGTCCAGAGGAGAGCTAGAGCTGTCCATCCAGTAAACCTGTGAAACCTTTCAAAGACATTGTGATGGAGATGGCGGACGAGAGGGAAAGCAGCCAGACAAGAGAGGCAGAGGAGGGAAAGAATAATAGAGGCCACTGCTATAATCTCTGGCGATGTGTTTTCTCTGTTCTTAAGAGTAAGGACTAAGGCATATATGAGCCAAGCAACTGAAGAAATTCCACAACTGCTGTGTATGCCACCAAGACTTTGAAGTAGAGATGTGGTGGCGGTTTTTATTGGAAGAGGGATCCAAGACCTTCCTAAGACCTCGACTGCGAGCCAGAAAACAACTCGCAAAAGGGCCTCGCTCCTGCAGAGAGTCAATGCAAGAATGTTGGCTATGGAGAAAAGGGTAGCTCTATTTCTTGCATATGGGAAATTCCCAGTTCCTGCAAGTACCAAACCAGTGATGTTCAGGGTCAAGCAGACGACAAAAAGTCGTTTGTATACCGTGAACAAACCTTGGTCTAGCAATATAACTGACAATCTTGATTCTTGCTTTCGAGCAGGTTTTGGTGGCTGCTCTTTCTTAGTTGCGGATGGAAATGGAGTTAGTTTTTGCTCCTCTTTTCCTTCCTCTAATGCTTCCAAAGAAATGTCATCTTCATCATCAAGATCTAGGTCACAGAAATGGCTACTAGCTCTACTAGTTGACCTGATGATGGAAGAAGGGAGCACCTTGGAGGAGCTCCCTAGAGGCCAAGGAAACCAAGTTCGTTTGCTGCCTTTTAGCTCATCAATGGATGGTGCAGTAATGGCAAATGGATTTTCATGAGGTTTGATTTCAAAGGCCACTCCTCGGCAGCTTGAAAACCTCACTGGACTTTGCATGTTTCTCAGGACAAGAAACAAAGGAACAGTTTTTTTTTTTTTTTTGGTTACAACAAACAAGCAATTTGAAAGTAGAGAGAAGGCAGGAGATCTGTAAGAGAAGCTTGTGTAGTTGTGGTATGAAATGGAATGACAAGGTGGACTATTTATAGTGTTCAAAGAGAACACGTACATGGGGCTTGATTCGACTACATTATCGAAGTAAATTGCTTTCATAGAAAGCCAATCTAGTTAGACTTCGTCAAACAGGCCGACCCGGTACTTGCTTGCCCTGCAAACCTAATTTTTCTGGTCTCCATTGCTGGAAAATCAACACTTTTGGCCCACTGAAGATTAGCAAAAAACACGGTCAGTATGTTGTTCTTTTGCGCAATTACTTTGAAAGTTTAAGGGAGGCTCGTGAACAAGTATATCGAGTAAATTTCTACGTAATGATACTGTATATTTGTCAAGAAAAGAGAACATAAAGAAGAGAAAATTCTCCAATAGAGATTTGACTTGGCGCAAGTCGAGGGGATTTTTGCTTGTGCTTGAACGTTTTCTCCGAAATTGCTGCTTTCCTTTAATGGAGTCATCCTTTTTGCGATTTATTGGAACTGGCTGTGCGATCGGTCTTCATGACTGAATAATCATTGATCACTGCATCCAAAATGCTTTCGATACTAAAATGTTCCTCGATATCAGAAAGTCCAGATAATATATCTTCTGTGGTTCTACGTTAGCAAATTTGATGTCGAATATATATTGTTTGTGGAAAATCTCTACTTTCAAGTTCAAGGTCACATTACTTGTCATGTATATTTCAGGCACAGATCAATTTATTTGTGCATATTATCATTTATTATATATACAACCTTGCACACATGTTCTTTTCAAATGAAAACCGAGAAGATATATTAAAAAAAGTAACTAACCATCAAGGAGATGGTTAAAAAAAGGCCTAGATGTGTAAAACCATTCTCTAAAACAGAGAAAAAATGAAAACAAAATATATAAAAATGACTTCTAGCTGGATTAATTCACAGGTGAATGCCTTGTGCAGTCTGTAGAAGATCATTTCATGTGTAGATGAAGTGCTCATCAATTTGCTTTGCCCATTCTGCTAATCAATCAAAGATTAAGGGGCCGTTTGGTACTGCGGTCCAAACGGCTTTTTGCACAATTTCAAATTTTATTTTTATTTTTTTTGTTAAAATTAAGTTCGGTTTGTACTTTCTGGATTGTTTTGATGTGCTAATTTCAAAAATGATTTTTAAAAAATAAAAAAACATTATTGGCATATTTTTCGACACGAAAAGCTATTTGAAAAGCAACAGCTACCACACTCCCAAACACCCTCTAAAGCATGGATGGCCTCCCGATCCGCCACATCTTCATCAAAGATCGTATAGCATTTTCGGCTAGTCAAATAGACCACAATACAGCATCAAGGAATAGAAACCACATCTTTTTTTCTGGCTGGCTTCTTTTTTCTTTTCTTTTTTTAAGAAAAGCCAATTTTGCGAAGGATCATCAACTGAAATTGGAACCATACCCATTCATGTCCCCACCAACGCATCACACAACTCCATGATTTCCAAACATGAGGGCAGTGAAGGAAGATACGATACAGAAAGTGCAAAAGCTATCATCTTCATCAATTAAGCCTCTCTTGAACGGAAAATCCTTACAATAACACAACAAAACTCTTCACCTAATTAGGCGTAGCTATAGACCTATCTGTGAGCTGAAAGGTCTATCTCCAGTCATTCAGATGAGAATTTGATCAACATTCAAGCCGTAAGACATTACAGGTCCCTTTTTTTGTTGAAATGTTACGGAATTGATGCCATTGTTGTTCTTTAAGATAATATTTGGTATGCTGCACTATATTTTATAGGACAGAATTAGACCGGATAAATAATTATATTGCAATATGTTTGGTGTGCTTTGGATTGAACCGAATAACTTGTTTTATTTTATGTTTAGTAGGCATTACACGATACTCGATCGACCTGAGATCTAAAATAGTTCAATTTTTTAAAAATTAAAAGAATGAGTAATCTAACCTAACTAAATCAAAAACTCAGATTAACCTACAACTCGATCAACCTAAGATAAAACATAGGTAAAAATTCATTGACTTATATATATATATATATATAAAATGAGGTTGCTTTGGTTTTTTTCTTAATTTGGGTCAACTAGGGTTGACTATCCTTACCCATGACTTGGATCTTGTCCCGGGTCGAACCTCTAGTTAGGTTTTAAAACTATGATAATTATATTTATCCTTATATTGATCAAGTCAATAGTCAACACAGCTCATGACTCGAGTCTTGCCCCGAGTTTACCCGTGAGTAGGGTTTTAAAACTATAATAATTATTATTTTTATTTTTATTCATCATTTTCCAATATACCAAAAGGAGAATTTCTTAATGTGAAATTGGCTTTTTTTAATCTCTCATGAAAATGATTTTTTTTTAATTTGAAGGTTCTTTAAATCTTAAACTATTTCACTAAAAGGTGTGACAATCAATAAACTTATAGTTAATTATGTAACTATTTCATTACTACTATCAATTCTACATGTGACATTAAAAGTATCCCTTTTATTAATGAATGGCTTACCAATATTCAATTCCAAGAGTTATCACTTGTTATAAAATCTAGATTGGCTTTAATAGATACCACTGCCAGAAAATTAACAAATACAAACAGAAACATTAATGAAAAAATTTCATTGGTATATTGTGATGACCTTTTATCGATAGAACTTCTCATCCATGTATCCATTGGTAAACATCGACAGAAAAATTCTCTTTATATATACCGAGGGAATTGTGGTGGGAAAATATGGAATGAAAAAAAAAGGCAAACATTACGATGATGTATAACTTTTATAGATGGCATTACCGATAGAATTAACCCGATGATAAGTAACTAACGAAATAATTTCATCGGTGATATTTAATTTATCACCTGATGATCGACCCTCCTCTCCCCCTCCCTCATTTCTTCTTCTTTCTTATGTATTTTTTTCTACAACAAACAGCCACCACAACACTTAGTTTCAAAATCTCTGTTTTGATTCAAGTTTTATTGAGGATTTTTCATTTTAAGTAAGCAAATCTACTCTTTTTTTATTTGAACTCAATTTTAAAATGTTGATTATTTTTTTTGCATATTTTTTGTTGTATATGTATTTTGTTTGGGTGTTTACTTTTTTTGTATTTTTTTCTCATACAAATTTGTTGTGTGGGTTTATTATTTATACATGTTAGGGTTTGTTTTAGATTTTGTAAAATTATCTATGTTTGTAAATTGATGAAACTTATGTTGAATTTTTTACTTAGGTGTTTTATGATGAATTAAATAATTACTTATTTAAGAAGTTCATTTTATATTTTGTCAATTTTATTGTCGAGTTGAAATTGTTGGTAAATGTGTAGAAATTTGAATTTATATAGATAATTGATAATGAATTAAGAATACTATTAAAATAGATTGAATAAGTTTAAGTCAAATCAATATTTTTGCAAATTATTTAGTTAACATAGTTAATTAATATATATTGTCATCATTATTTTATATAGGTTTGAAATAAGTAATGGATGATTGTTCATGGATGTATAGAGATTCACCCCACGGGTTATAAAGGATGGATTATTGTAATAGGGTTAAAGGTTTTATTAATTACATACTATCTAATTCGAGAAATATTAGTAAAGGGGGTATTGGATGTTCATGCAAGAGGTGTAAAAATAAAAAAAATTCTCGATCTAGATTTGTAACGATGCATCTTTTATAAAAAGAGCTTATAGAGATATACTTGTGTTGGTATGCACACAAAGAACCATATGTTCCATATGATATCATGGTAGAAAGGATGGTTGGGTCAACTTTTAGTTCTAGCAACGTGCATGGAGTTGTAGATGACAATAATAATCCTTTTAAAAATATGGTTATGGATGCGATGAGAATGAATAAGGTTCATGTCAGTCAATGTTCAATCATAGATTAAGAATATAATGCAGAGGCGGCCAGGTTTTTTATCTTTTGAAAGATTCTGACAACCATTATGGGATAGTTATACAAATTATAGTAAATTA
This sequence comes from Populus tremula, assembly GCA_964019445.1. Lineage (NCBI taxonomy): Eukaryota > Viridiplantae > Streptophyta > Magnoliopsida > Malpighiales > Salicaceae > Populus > Populus tremula. Next base: position 10,991,450 of record CAXHTJ010000003.1, on the reverse strand, counting down.
TCGATCATTGCACAGGTGTTTAACATCAAGTCAAATCACGGGTTAAGTGGGGCTGGTTATGATAAAAATATTGAATGGGCGAGAAGCATTTTACCTGAAGGAACTTTTATGTTGTTAAGTCCATGATGAAACCCCTCGGTCTAGGATACCAGAAAATTAACATGTGTCCAAACTTCTGCATGTTGTAATACCTTGAAAATACAGAGTTGACTGAGTGTAGAATATGTTGGCATTCTTGTTATAAACCTATGACTAGCAGGTGAAGGACTATTATTACACATAGAAAACTTAGATATTTCTCAATCACACTTAAACTATAGAGGTTATTCATGTCACCAAAGACTGTTGAATACATGACATGGCACCAATCACATGGTGCAGTGGATAGAGTGATGGTGCACTCTTCTAATGGTTAAGCCTGGAAACATTTTAATAGTATGCATCCTCATTTTTTCAGTGGATACAAGGAACATGCGTCTTAGGTTATGTACAGACGAATTCAATCCATTCAGGTCATTTGCTACTCCTTATTCTTGTTCGTCAGTGATACTCACGGTTTATAACTTGAAACCGAGGATGTGTATGAGGTTGGAATTCATATTTTTATCTATGGTTATACTCAATCCTAATAGTTTAGGTCAAAATATAGATGTTTATCTTCGACTATTGATTGATGAGTTGAAGTAGTTGTGGTCATTCGAGACTTTGACTTATGATGCATCAAAGAAACACAATTTTCTTATGAATGCAACTTTGATCTGGACTATCAATAATTTTCCAGCTTATGAAATGGTTTGTGGTTGAAGCACGTATAGAAAACTAGCATGTTCATATTGTATGAAAAATAGTAAGGCATTCACACTAACAAACGACGGTAAAGCGTCTATTTTTACTGTCATAAGCGATTCTTGTCAACAGATCACAAGTTCAAAAGGAACAGAAAATACTTATTTGTTAGCAGGGTTCAAAGGAATGTTGCACCGTCATTTTTTTCAGGTAAAAAATTGTATAACGTAGTATCAGAGTATGGTAAGATTTATTCATTTATTATTAAGATTTAAATTATAATATCGGAGACCAAAGAATAACCTATTTACCGTTTTATTTTAACCCAAAAAAAATCTTTAATTTGATCTGTCTCTGTTTTGGGCTTCATTTGGAGTTCTTGAGGAACTTACACCGGATTCTATAAGGAAGGTTCGATGCTGTATTTGGTTCCTCAACTCTTAAATTTTATTAATTTGGTCTCATTAATTACTTGTAATTGTCTTGATTTCATCCCTGTATTCACTATGCTGTAATTATTCGGGGCTTCCCTCGATGGCCATATAGGTTAAACCCCGCGTCTAGCTGTCAAAAACCCCATAAATATAGATTCCGTGGAGCACAATCTGCAACTTTGGTTCAGCGAAGTGTTTTTTTATTTAAAAATATATTTAAATAATATTTTTTATTTTAAAAATTATTTTTTACATAACATATTAAAATAATCTAAAAATATTAATTTACAATAAAATTTAAATTTTTTAAAAACTCAAAATCACACAATTCCTAAAACATGGTGGGGAAAGGAAAAAAAAATCCCTTTGGTCTGGGGGACAGAAGACTTGTGTTTTCTGACCGACCTGAACTAGATCAAAATGTTCAATGTACTGGGCGCCTTGATTTTCTTCATGGGGATTAAAAATCAAGAACTTGAGTTGAGTCGGTCAGTAATGACTTTGAACATTGATTTTGGAAACGTTGGAAGATGCAATTAACTCAATTCTCAACGTCTCCCTTTCCTCGTCTAAACAGCTACAAGAACCCATGACCACTGCTTCGAGAATCTAGACTTTGAATTTCATTTTATATTTGCTTTTAATCTTTAATTATTTATCACATATTTTGACGACTCATGCCAACTCAGCCTGTGACGATGAGGGATTTCATTTGATGATTTAGCTCAATAAATTTTCATTCCTGATAATTCTTGTAGCGTTAGAAATCCCAGTTGTTTCTTTAGATTTTCTATGCTTGGTTTTTTTCTATAAAATATTTCATGAAAAAAATGATAATATTTTGAGTTAAAACTCAAAAAAAAAAAATTGTTGTAGATAAATTAAGCTCCCTTTATTTCGGTAAAGATCTCATTGATTGTTATGTGCATTTACAACATATTTATGCCTTTTCATATCCTTGAATTTGAAAATCAATTAATTATAATTAGTTCTGAACATGAGATATATTTTTACGATCGAGTAAGGAAATTTAACAGTAAAAGAAGAAAAGGAAAAGAATATGATTAATTATTAATACAAAGAAATATCGAGTCGAAGGACAGAGTTAATGGTTTTATGCTAGATCGTCTGTTATCATAAGCAGAGCCTTCAATGGCCATCACCCCTGCAAGAACTTGAGATTAATAACTAGTATAGCAGTGAGTGAAGATTCGAGCTCTGGGAATTTTTTATTGAACATTAGAACAGTAACTCAGCCCCTCAGAACTTTCTGTTCAAAAGAAAAGTGATGGAGTAAAAAAAATGGTTCAGGCTTGAAAAGGATCCAGTCATATTGAGCCAGTGAAGCCCAACATGGTCCTTTTGTATTGGGTTTTTTTTTTTGTTTTCTTTTCCTCTTTTTTAATCTTTTGATTTATTTATTTATTTCATTCTAGAGTTTTTTTGCCCATGTGCATGGTCTTTCTAATAACAGCTGATGATTATTTTATTATTTTTTTGTTTTTTGAGTTTTTATACTTTTTTAATGTTTTTTAAAAATTTTATTCTTTAATATTGGATTTTGTTATTGAATTTTATAATTTATTATTAGGTTGATGGTAAATCACTTTCATATTTTTTTTATCATAAAAAGATTAATTTAGCCCATTAAAATTCATAACCTGAATCATGATTTTGACAAGTTGACTAGGATGAATTTACCTTGTTTTTTTTTTATTTGAACTTATCCAGTCGACAAAATTACATCAAAACAACTCTTATTTAATTTAATTTTAAATATAAATTAGATAAGGAGTCAAGTTAGGTGATTTCAAGTTTAATTTGTTAAATTGGATTTAATAATAATATTAAATAGCTTTATATAATAATTATAAAAGGAAATAATAATTCAAATATATATATATAGAAATATTGAATAAAAATGATATAATGTATGAATAATTTTTTAGCTTTAATTAAAAATATTATATAATTAGTTTCAAACTTTTTATAATTTTAAAAATATTTTCAGTTCATAAATTATATAAAATATTTTATAAATAATCATCAAATAACTTCAACCATCACCATCTTATTAGCATTATTGTTGCAACCACCACCTCAATAGTCACCACCACCCCAACACTACCACTTCACCTTCATTGCCACCATCATGTCCACCCCCATCCTATAACAACCACCATTATCATGCCCACCCTCATCCACAACTAATGCGTGGAGAAGAAATCATCTTTACTTCAGAATCCAAAGAAATGAAGATTGGTTCTTCTCTTTCAACGGGAAATGGCCTCTAGATTCTTCTTCTCTTCCACCACTTCTCTAATATAAGCTTGAAGTTTCTTGCGTTAAGAAGAAAAGGTTAAAGTATATGAACATATTGACTAACTATTATTTTACACACTAAATAATCATTTACTTATATATCTTGAATTTGAGTGTTTCATAGCATTGATTAGCCAACCTTTAACATCATCATTTTTCAAACTCCCTTTTTTCATATGAATCATCATTCATAGAGGGCTCCTAGTTTTTCTAGTTAAGTAACCTATTTTACCCCGTCCTGCACCAAAGGTCTCAACAACTTGTGACCGAAGAGAATAATGCATATCTCCCATTTGGAGCACTAAATATTGTGCTTGATCCAGGTGATGTATAAGAGTCTTTGGACATGTCTAACAGCTAAACCAAAATCAAGCAGGCAGCTGGATAATGAAAACAACACATAGCGTCAGCCAAACAAAAAAATAGCAAGCCATATGATTACTTTGGATATCATGACAACAGCAGTATAATCAACACAACAATGGTAAACTGTTAAGGATTTCTCTGGAAGAACAAGAAACACGGCTACAATAGAGAGAAACAACAACGATGGGTGAAAAACAGCTACCAGCGCCTTTAACAGCAACGATACAATTGAGGAAAAACAACAAGAGTTGGAGAAGAAATAGCAGCAATATTTAAGCAAACATCACCAATGGTGGAAGGAAAAAAGAAAAGGTAATATCTGAAGCAAGTCTATCTAAGGGTAACAATGAGGGCGGTCTAGACAGCACTACTCAGAGACCAAAAGCAACGCCAGCTAGTCAAGAGATTAATAATGGCAGCGGTAGCCACCAAATGATGACACCAAACTAGCTTTGAAACCAAGTGAAATTAGGGTAAAAGTCCTTGTTTTTCTTACCTGAATGAGGCCTTTTTAAAGTGTTTCAATATTATAGTACTTACAATATGGCATGATCCTCTGAATACAAGGAAACTACAATCAATTTCTATGATCACGAAATTATAATTTCGTGAGTCATCCTAACATAATCATCAAAGTTTAAACTATTGTTTTTAATTTTTAGAGTCCAAAATATAATTTTATATGATGAGAAATCAATAGAGGGGAGAAATAAAAACCTCAGTCTATATATAAGAAACTTACGAGGCCTTAAAACTCATAGTATTCTAAAATCGAACTGCCCTGTGCATTATGGATAAAACATGTTCTTTATCAAACACAATAATTAAAAACAAATTAATTATGCTCATAGAAACAAACACATAGAGCAATGCTATGACATCACAATTGATCATCTGTCGATTCCCCAATGCCTCAAGCTGAGTTTTACCGTTATTGGCACTTTATTAGCACACCCTTATAATCAAATTTTAAATAATTAACGGCATATAAATCTTGCAAACACAATAAGGTTTGATGTTTTTAACCATCTTCTTTATTCTTCAGGTATAAAATCCTCTTCAAGGTCCATCAACTTCCAGGAACCATCTGCTTGCTGCACCATGCCCTTGTTTTCTTGGACCCGCCATGATGCTGGTACAAGATACTCATCCTTTAAGCTATCAATAGTCTTGTTAACAAGAGCAATATCGCGGTTGACCTCTAATTTAAACCCTCCTCTCGGCCCTTGTGTTCCTGCAACTCCATGCAGGTAACCTTCTAAATTATGCCAACTTGATAGATTTCCAGGGCTCTTCAAGTAATAGATTTGCGGTATCAATCACCAATTCTTCTCCTACATCCGCATAACCTATCAATGGATAGTTAGGAACAACGTCTGGAAAGTTATGAATGCGTAATGCTCTAAGATCCTTATATCCGGAGAAAACCCTCTTGAAGTTCGAGTCCCCGACGCGAGGGCTGGCAAAGAGCATGGCTGTGACGGGACAGCGTTTGTTTTTCTGCGACTGGTTAAATCCATTAGCAACTATATCCACTGCATTCAGAGTTGCAACTGCAGCTCCTAAGCTGTGGCCGACTATGGTTATGCTGATTTCTTCATTTGTGTATTTATCCACCAGTCTCCTTATCTCGTTAAGAACCTAACGAGTAAGAACAACCAGAATTATCAAACGCTCATATGATATATATTGCTATGCCAGAGTTTTTTAACAAAAGGAAAAAACATTGTTTTAAGAGATATTTTTTAGATCAATACCATTTAATTTCCTAAATGCATTCCATGTATATTAAAATATACATCTATAGATAATAACCGTGCTGCTGAAAATTCATAGACTGATAGCAAAAATATTTTAGATACTATATATTACCTGGTCTCTAGCACTATTCTTGTTGTATGGTGAACGCGAGTCATCAGAGGTGTAGATTGAGTACCAACCTTGGTGCACCTTAGGATCACCGGACGCCAAGAATTTTTGAAGCTGAGACAAAATTAAATTCAAAATCACTAACCCACTCTAAGCTCTGTATCGTACCTCTCCAAGCAATGACAATATCCCTCCGCCCTAACGTGGTCTTCCCTTCATCGGTAGCCACCGCAACGAACCCTATCCAATTGGATTCCTTGCTCCATGCCTCCCTCGATAATGACTTTACGATGAATGCTTCAGGGAGCTGAACATGGGATGTTGCATACAAGAATTTGGTAACACGGTACTTGAATGGATTGCCTTTCTCTAAATGAACCTTGGTAAAAAAGTCATCCTTTGCATACAGGCTGCTTCCTGCATACTTAGATGCCTTCTGCGCGTTGAAACTGTCATAGGTGGCCTGAGCCATTTCTCCGTAATGAATGATGTATCGCCGGAGATCATTATCAAGAGGATCCAGGAGGTCCTTCCAATGGTTTTCTCCACTTAGATGCTTCCATCTTTTGTCTATGCTACCCACCAATATTGTTTTCTTCATGCCAAACCACCTTTTAAGGATAGCTAGTTTCTGCGTTCTTTAAATATATGCAGATGAGAAAACCTTGACTCCTTCGAGCAAATAACTAATATCTATGTCTGAAATCGCCTTGTCTCCGTAATCATAAAACTAATTCCCTCAACTAATTATATTACAATGGATCATAATCTAGTACAGGACTGTGGTCGACCAAGAGATAATTCATCTATTACAGATAATCTTAACACGTAAAGTATCCCCTTGACCTGACTATGCCACTTTGAAATCTCTAATAGATGGAAAAGTCTGCTGTTTTATCTATTCCGATCTGAGAGTACTTTTAAGGTTTCTTGCGTTGTCCATGCGAGCTGGCAAGATTTTTCCAACAATATTTTTTAATGGAGTGTGACAGAAGAAAAAGATTCTGGAATGATTACTAATATATAATCATGACACGTTATTTTTTTGGTGGGTCGAACTTATCTAATAAATGATTAATGTTTCTTTCATCTTATTGATCCGACACCAACTCTAAGGTTATAACTGGTGGCTCTTGTCAACGTCTACCATCTGGAAGTAACTGTAATAATTTAAGTTCTTTTGTTAATTATAACATCATTAGAATCTTAGGCTCATTCGCAAAATATCGATCCCTAACTGTGATATATTGAATGCGACAGGTATGACCTTCAAGCAAGTGAAGATGATCATCTGCTTAATTCTTTCTTGACTTTGAAGCTATTGACACTTTAGGTACAAGTAATGTCGGAAACACCAATTGCATCGCAGAAGGAAGACCATTAATCAATAGATTATTTCCTATCAGTATTTAGAAATCATATTATTCACCGAGGTTTCTTCGAACACTAAACAATTTAATTTCATTTTTTTCGCAAGTTGAAGGATCAAAATGCTCAGGCTCAAACCAAAAAGTTATAGAATTAAGAGCATGTGCTTGGGAATTCATCGTAATCATGCATGTGACCGTTGTTGCTGAAACTAAAACGTTTACTTCTTACTCCATTTATACTTTATTTACTTTGAATTTGTACTTCTAAAATCACCCATCATAGAAGACAAATCTTTGCCAACCGACTTCTTGTCTTGCTTATGTGCCGTTAACACACGAAAATGAACAAGCCTTTGCTTCCAAGTTACTTGTAAAAATGAACACATATGCTGACATGAGTGATCTAAGTTGCTTTTCTTTTTAAGAAAGCAAATATTGGGAAATAGTTGGATACTTTGCCAACGCTTTCTGCTTGGGTGATATATATTTGGAAACCAGCATAATTAATTCGCGAAATGCTTTTAATTTTGAAACTCCTTTGTTTCGTGTAACGTTAAGTCTAAGAACTTTATTCCTTGGATGATATTCTTAACTCTTCATAGCCAAAAACAGCCAAAGCTTGCCTTAAAGGCGAATCTGATTCTTTTATAAAAAAAAAAATCAAGGATATATTCAAGATACTATAAATAATTTCTTTATTAGTTTGAAAAACCGGAAATTGTAAAAAGGGAAATCAGTATTATCAATCATTGAGCCCGCGGCCCAAGCTAGATTTTGGTTAAAAGATCAGCATCGGGCCTCTAGGACTATTTTCATGTAGCCATCGGCCTAGACTTCGGCGTCCAGTAAATCCCAGCTCATTGGTACTGGGTCAGTTTTTGACCCATCGTTTGAGTTTAACTAGTTTGGCTGGTTTCGATCATGTCTCTTGTGGGTTCTAATCTTTAATTTCAGTTCAAACCATAGTTTTTATAGACCCGGTCTGGTTCAAGGTCTGGATTCCGGATTTTGACTGAGTCACCTGCGTTAATTTTTTTTAAAATCAAAACAGTATTGTTTTAGTAAAAAAACAAAAGTCAACGGATTACAACCAGGTTTTTGACCAGATCAACCCACTAGGTCATACCGGGTTTTTCTTTCCTCTATCTTTTTCAATCCAACCTAGTTTCAGTACCGGATTCTGATTTGACCCGCCGGCAGGCTGGATTTAAAAATCATAGTTCAAACTGCTTAGATGGTGATAATAAAGGTCAAATCCGGATTTAATGACATTAAATATAAGTATTTGCCTATGTTAATGAAGATAGTTTCCTTCTCAATTCTTAGACCACACGATCTCCTTTGGAACGTTTTTTCTTTTTCTTTTTCCTGTTCTAACTATTTCTGAAGCACTGTCTAATGAGGAAACCGAGTTTTAAGTTGCCTATTTTTTCTAGTTGTTAAAATTAGAAACAATTTGAAAGAGTTATCCTCATGATGACAAAAGATTAATACGATGGGATTTAGAAGACAAACTCAGTTGACCTAGTGATCTTCTGGTAAAAAAAAAAAAAAACATATTAAAGTAGAGAGAAATGATTGGCCTTTTTCAAACCCATGAACAACCTCGAGAAATACAATAGTCGATCAAATTATTGCTAGCAATCTTTCACTAGTGACCAATACAGTGTCTGAGACCGTGACCCTGCCTGGCCCCTCGCAGAAAGCTCACGGGAGCAGCAGGGCTCAGTCACGGCCTTCACAGGGACGAATCAATTCGACGCCTAAAACTACAACAATTCCTCCACACAACCACCGACCATGCTTTAGTTCTATCGTTGTCTCTCATATGCACACAAAGAAGACATGAAAATCCAGCTAATACAGATATGAGAGCCTACAGGCTATGTGTAAATGCACCGTCGTCACCAATAATGGCTAGCCAAGTATCGTCTTCATGCCACCACAAATGTTCTGTGAAACGGGAAAGAAAGCAACACTTGAACCCTAAGAGCGTTGCAGCTGCAGCCCAAGGGTTTGATTGATGTTGTGGGTTTCTGTAACGCTGTCTGTCCAAACTTTTTCAGAGGTGTTCGGATGTATAATAACAATTATAATTTAATATATTTATTTTAAAAAATTGTAACAAAATAATATTTAAAAAATAGATAAAAATTGTGATTTAAATTATTTTCTATACAAATAACATCAAAATAATATTTTTATAAAAGAATTCATTATTTCCTTTTAAATTTAATTTATTTTTAAAAAAAATCTCACCATACTGCTGCGACACATTAGCCAGTTATTGCTACAGTACCGGGAGCTGTGTTCGAGTTAATTTATATGTATCTTAATTAATTTTTTAAAATTTTAAAGTTAATGATTATATAAATTTTTAATAATTTTAAATTATTTTATTATTATTATTAGAATTAGAAGTTTTTTTCATGAAAAAAGCAGGTAGGGTGCTTATATTTACAAAATAAATTAACTTGAAATCGGGATAATTTTTACAGAAAACAAATCAATTTTAATTGAGATCATAGGAGCACTTCTCTAAATTATAAACCCACTCCACATTAAATTGTGTATATTAAATTATCAAAATTACCTTATGAAAAAGAACCCAATAAACTTAAAAAAGACAAAAGAAACTTTCTAGAGAGAGTAATGGTAACTCTCATAGACATCTTGACGAACATGTCACTAACTTGCCAAGATTGAGAATGAGGAACAATCTTCAAGGAAATAATCCATCCCAAAAGCAACAAGAAACCGATCAAATCAACGTCTCTTTTCTTTACTTAATTTAACATTTTGTTTCCAATAATTCGTCACTTGTCACTTTCTTTTGATTATTTCCTCGATAATTTATACACACTGCTTACCTTCTTTGAAGGTTACGAGTTTTGGGAATTTATTGCTTCTTCAATGAGGATGGGGCTAGGTTGTAGGGTATTATTTGTTTTTGTAGTTGTTTTTTAATATTTTTTAATTTTTTATTTTAAATTAATATTTATTTTTATTTTTGAATTGTTTTGATATTTTAATATCAAAAATAAATTTAAAAAAATAAAAAATAAATATTTTTCAAATAAAAAATACTTTAAAAAAAAATCATTATCACTGCCATAACATAAACTTAATCCATGAGTTTTAATTTATGTATTTGATACCATGATCACTTTGAAATCTCTTGTGATTTTATACAAACATTTTTATAAATCTACTTTGTGTTAAATGGTTTGAAATTCAAAGAATTTCGTATGTTGTTTGATTTATTAACAATATATGAACTCAGTATAGAAGCCGGGAAAAGAAAAAAAGAATGGTTATGGTTGGAAATGTAGTTTTGAAACTTGAATTGGCCCGGCGGATCAACTCGGAACCCGGCTAATCTGGAGCTAAAATCGGGCCAGATTGAAAAAAAAACTCGGCATGGCCTAACGAATTGATCTGGCAACCCGTCTGTAAACCCGTTGACTTTTATTTTTTTTGTTTTTTTACTAAAATGATGTCGTTTTAATTTTTTAAAAAAAAATTGACCTGACCGACCCAGTCAACACCTGAAACTCAGGTCTTGGACCGGGTTGGCCACCAAGCCGAGTATTAAAACTATGGTTGTAAGGGAAGAAACCAAGTGCTCTGCTATATATTGGATTGTTTAAAAATATATTAGTGTTTATATTTTAAAGTATTTTTTTATTTAAAATAATATTTTTATTTTTAAAAAATTATTTTTATTAATATATTAAAATAATATAAAAAATTAAAAAATAATGTTTTTAAGAATTTGTAAAGGTGCCAAAAACGGCATCCTTTACTTGAAAATTGAAATCACATAAGAAAAAACCAAGAAAGTGGGACTAATCTAATGGTCTTTGATTGGGAATGAGAGATGCGAATGGTAGCTCTACGCCCAAGTAATTATGGAGTTTCTCCGACAGCTCTCGCAGACCTAGTTACGAAATTGACTTGATAGTCGTAATGTATCGATATGTCATGTCTTTGCCAGAGACCAAGATCGATCTTCCATGGCCTTCAGCCATTTGAAGGCACATCAATGCACAGTCTACAGACATGCTTTTTAGATTCGATAAAAAGTAGACCAGCCTTTTGTAATATCTGGCAGTATCCGAACTCTTTTCAGGTTTTTTTTTACCTCAAGACACAAAACACAATGGTACATTCCAATGTTCTTTTTGTTTTTTTTTTCAGTCATTTACCCTTTTTTATATATATAGTTTAATCATGTTTGTTGTAACCCATTTTTGGGTCCCCACATATAAAATAATAAAATACAAAAAAATTCAAAAAAAATATATTACAAAAAAAATATAACAGTGAAAAATGCCAGAGCGCCATGAACATGCTAAAAAAATTGTTTGAGGATTTTCAAAAATATAAAAACTATTTTTTGACAGTATATCATTAACTGATGAGAGCCCCGATGATAAAGAAAATTCAATTTGTGGAAGAAAAATGCAAAATCAGAAGTTTATGGACTCAATTAAATTTTATTGAAGGTTTAATTGAATTTATGGAGATTTTAATTGCAAGAAAAATTGATTTTGGAGTTAATTTGGGCTTTAATTAGGAGAAATTAATTTTCTGGGGTCAAATTATAATTTTTGGAAGTTAATTTGGTCAAATCAGGGGCTTAATTGCATAAATTATTGAAGTTTATGGCCAATTAGGGACTTAATTGAAGAAATCCGAGACCAAGGACTACATTGTAAAACGCGCGAAAATGGAGGGTCGAAATTTAAATCTGATGCTTTTGGCGCCTTTTCTTTTTAAATGAAACGGCGCGTTTTGACCAAAACGGCGCCGTTTCATTCACTGTTGCAAAAAAAAAAAAAAAAAAAAAACAGAAGCCCAAAACGGTGCCGTTTTGACGGCACTGTAGCTCTTCTTCTTCCCCTGGACACGAGGCAGGGGAAGAAGAAGATTTTTTCTTCCCCTTTTCGCCTAATTACTTTCCCTTTTTTGCAAAAAGACGCCGACTTGCCGACCACTTTCCACATGTTGGACGGGCGGCAGCACACGGCCACCACCATGACGTCCCCCCTGTTTTTTGCCTATAAAAACAGGGGAGAAAGAAAGAAGGAGAAGAAGAACAGAAGGGAGAAGAGAGAGGGAGAGAAGGAGAGAAGAGAGAGAGAAGAGAAGAAGAAAGAAAAGAAAAAAAACAGAGAGAAGAAAAAGAGAAACAGGGAGAGGGGACGCAGCCGCCACCGGCCTCCGCCCTCGCCTCCGCTGCCACCAGCAGCACCGCCTCGACGCCACCGCAGGTAACCCGTTGCCCCCCGTCTCCTTCTCTCCTTTTGCTGCTGCCTTCTCTCTTTTATTTTCATGCAGAACGTGAATTAATTCACGTTCTGCAACTGCTGAGAGGCTGGTTACTGTGCTTATGCACAGTAACCAGCCCATTTAGTCTTGGGCCGGTTTGGCCCAGCCCACTGATATGGGCCGGACCCGGCCCATTTCAATTTTTTTTTGAATTTTTTTACAATTTTTCCAGCACATGTTTTTATCAATTTTGCTTAATATCGATATGTATTTTACATCGTAAAAATATAAATTCGGTATTAAAATACCCGGTTTTCGTCCCGCGGTACTGTTCACACGCACTATTCATACGGTACTGTTCACACCATAAAAAAAAATCAAAAATATTTGTTTCAGCATTTTATAATTTTTTCCGCGTGTTGCAGTATTTTTACATCGTAAAAATATAAATCCGGTATTAAAATACCCGTTTTTCGGCAAAAACTTCCAAAAATAAAAAAAATTGAAAAAAAAGATAAAAAAATGTTTTTGTGCATACGGCCAAGTGTCTCAAATCTAAAAAATCATATCGTATTTTTCATATGTCAAAAAAATATTTTTAGCATGCATTTTGGCTTTAATAACCAGTTTATTAAAGTCAAGAGAACATTGGCCAAAATCTCAAAAACAACAAAATATTTTATTTTGTTTGATTTTAGTATCAAGGATTATGAATTTATACGTAAATCGTATTCCTGATATTAAAAAGATATTTTCTTTTAACGACTTCGAATAGTTAGTTTTTTACCCGATAAAGATAAGGATCTCCTTACAGAGGAGGACTTTTCTTAAACCGTAAACGAACCAACAATTCAAAAACCACAACACGATTTTAGATTTTATCAGACATTAAAACAATGCAGCCTACCTTAGGTAGGGCGTAGTTGGGGTGCTAATACCTTCCCTTTACGCAACCAGTCTCCGTACCCGATCTTTAAAGACCAGTTAAGGTTCCTAGTAACCAGAATACTAGGTGGCGACTCCCAGTCCATATTTTCACATGTAGAGATAAGAATTCCTTGTCTCTCCCTATTTGCCAAGAATAAATTATTCCGATTTTTCCTTGAGGGTGGACGATCGCCGCGCCGCCGCACACGTGCGACAATATTTATTAGGTTGAAGTGAGATTGTTCGACTAGTTTGATGTTGGGTTCTTATGGTGTTAGGAAAAGAAAACGGGAGCTCGATTAATGTTTAGACTGTTAAAATGAAAAAAAAATTATTTATTTAAAGTTATTAAAGTTTTTGAAATCGAATTTTAAACAAAAGATAAAGTTCAACCTTTTTTTCATATCAACGACTAAATGTTTAGCTCTATTTTCAAGTATTTTTTTTTCACTTAACTTTATTTTTAATTTGATTATTTAATATATTTTTTAAAATACAAATCTAAATTCACAATTATTTAGGACCTTAAAGACATCACATCTAGTAACTAAATATAAAGTTATTAAAAATAATAATAATAATAATAAAATGAGAGAAAAAATGTTTGCCCGTTGGTGTAATTTTCATTGAAGGCAACTCAAAAACATTTTTTTAGGGAATTATCAAAAAATCATCTCAATTTAATAATTTAAGTTGTTAGGTGAGGTTTTAATATATGATTTATATTATTCTCTAACACACTCCCTCAAGTGAAAGCTCTTTGGGCTTGAAACTTCCACAAGCTTATATTACCTCGTGCTTAATTTTTATTAAATAAATAAGGATGGTAATATTCGAACTCATACAACCGCTTAGTCATGAAGGCTCTGATATCATATTAAAAAATCATTTCAATCTAATAACTTAAATTATTAGATAAGATTTCAAAATATAATTTATATTATTCTCTAACATGAATAATTGTTCAGATAAAAAAAAGGGAATAAGGTGTTAAGAAAAATATTACAATTACTTTAACATTTAATATCTTATTTTATATCTAACTTTATTGTACATCCATTTTCATTCCCGATTGATGATTATCTATTATTTCTCACTCATAATATTTCTCTTCATTATTTTCTTTATCGTTTCACCTGGATGATTTTTAATATGATAAGCTTATATATATATAATCGCCGGCAAATCAATAAAAAGACTTTAAAAAGATATATATATATATATATATATCTTCCGATCCATCCACCGTGTAGATTATTATCATTCTGCGCATCACAAATTAAAGCGTCACTATCCTATCATGTGACAAGTTGGCTCCTTCCACGATCCACACCTCATTGTTTGCCAGAAAAGAAAAACCCTAGCACCGATCCAAGCATGAAAATAATAATTTCAGTTTTGAAGGGGTGGAGTTATTGAAAGAATAATATAATTATGTTATGAAATTTTATTTAATAATTTTAATAAAAAAATTTATTTTTGAAATTTACATAAATTTATATTATTTTGTGTTTAACTTTTATCAAATAAATAAAAATAATGAAATTTAAATTCGTGACCGCTTGGTTTGATATCATGTTAAAAGACTATCTAAACTCAATAATTAAAGCTGTTAGGTAAGGTCATATGATATTATTTATATTATTCTCTAACAGATTCTAGATTTGTTTTCTAAAGATTATCAATTCGAGTTCCACAAATCTCGGGAGAATTGAAAACTTGCATGATCGTTAACTTCAAGTCTCGTAAAATTAATCGAGGTACAAATAACCTGAACTGAACATCAATATTAAAAAAAAAAAAAACAATAATGTCGACTTTGTTGCCAGCTTTATGTGCGCACCGGCTCCGGCACGAAAACGATTATGTATCCTGTGAGAGACCCCCACACACACAAGGGATAGGGTTTCAAGGACCACGTACAGGGGACCTTCAATCGCTCATTTATTCCCGCCTCTAGCTACATTCCTTTCATGCTTTCTTAGACACAACTCATCCCTCTCATGGCCATCGTCACCTTCTTGCTGATGGAATGGAATCCATTTCACATGTGATGGGGATATCGCTACAAAACGCATTCCTTTTTTGTCTTTTTTACAGTAAGACAAGTGCATATATATAGTTCATCTTCTAGCTTGAGTTCTGGAAAATATTATTTTTAATCAGGCCCAACTCCCTCGCAGCTCTCAACTCTTAAAGCCGCGTGCTAGCTAGCGTTGTATACATATGGCCTCGAGCTTTCAAGTATTTATTTATTTATTTATGTGAGATATTTTTATGTATATTTTGATTTATCCTTACGAATTCTAAAATTAACGATTAAGTAAATTTTCAGTGATTATCAATATTTACAATCTCATAACTCGAACCTGAAACTATAAGAAAAACAAATATTTTGATCACAAACTCTTACCACATAATCACCTACTAGATAATTTTTCAAGTGTTTTTTTGCCCCCATATTAGTTGACTCAATGAAATTAAATATTCACAATGATTTAAACACGTAATTATATCTTGTACAAGTATTACAACTTTTTTTATTATTATTTTAAGGTATTTTTTTAAAAAAAATTTAATATATTTTTAAATAAAAAATATTTTAAAAACTAATTCCTATCCTAATTATTTGAGAGCTAAATATGGTATAGATACGGTGGAGAATTAAAAATTATCTTGTAATTCCATTTTATTTTGATCAACTGCCTGTGAAAATAGTCAGCGATTTCTAGCTCCTTTTATATATACTACACAAAGTATAATTATTTTTTGTTTTTGTTTTTTTACATCCTTGTAAATCCGATTCCTTGTAACTGATTGTTTAAAATTTGAATTAATCTCCTGAGCACACAAGGTGTTCCCATGTGCATGGTTCTAATTGCAGCAAGAAATCACGTAAATTCTAGTCAGAAAATAGAAATTGCATCGTCGTTTTATTGTAAATTAATATTTTGTTCAGTGTCATTTACAGGTTTTCCTCCAAAAGTTTGTTTGTTTTTTCTAAAGGATAAAAATTCCAACTCTCGTAGAAAAATTGCAGTTGTCAAAAATTGTGATGTTCTCCAAAGCCATTCCTCATGGTGACGTGACACGCTTTAACTGAACCTTTATCGTTTGGCATTTACTACTTTGCGTGGAGTAGGTGAATAGATATTGTTTTTAAAAATATTTTTATTTATAAATATATTAAAATAATAATTTTAATTATTAAAATAATATAAAATTAAAAAAAATAATTTGAAATTAAAAAATTCAAAATTTTATAAGATTTGGGTGGACCCGCGGGTCCAATCATCCCGAAATGGGCAACGGGCAACAATCCGAAACTGATTGAAATTTTGCATACTTGGTCAAAGTAACGACCACAGCAAATTAAAAACACCAGACAAACAGGGAATTCAGACCGGAGAATCTAGGCGTCCCTCGTTGCTTTATTATTTACCACTTTTTCATGATCCAGCTGCAGGAAATAAAAAAGGTCCTCCAAAGTCTTTTAACGGTCATAATTAACCTGTTTAGAGTAGGGATTTAATTATTTTTAAAATGTTTTTATTTATAAATATATTAAAATAATATTTCTTTTTATTTTTTAAATTTTTTTTATATTAACATATCAAAATATCTAAAAACACAAAACAAATATTAATACATAATAAAATAAATAAAGTAGCTGCATTTGCTACGTACCGGCTACATGTGTAATCATGACAAATTTACAGAGCTACCTCCGCTAAAGGAGTAGCTGGACAGAGCTCATAATGGCAGTGTTTTTAATAAATTCATCTCATCTACGGAATCAACTCGACCCATCTATTTACCATCCGATTAATACAAGAAAATAATTGTTTTTTAAATAATTTTACATGTTAAAATACATGTTATTAATATTTTTTATTTTTTAAAATTTATTTTTAACAATAACACATTAAAACGATACAAAATATAAAAATTATATTAAATTTTAATAAAAAAATAATAAATTTTTTTTTTATAAAAATACGATTTTAACGGCGTTCCAATACACTATCTAAATCTAATTTTTATATCAAAACGTGGTTGATCCTCGTTAAAACTTAATTTTTCTAAAAGATTCTCCGTACAATGTTGTTGGGATATTTTTTAAAAAATTAAAATTATATTATTTTAAATTAATCTAGATCCATCTAAATTTAATATATCAACTTATAACCTAACTAAAATATGAGTTGAATTAAATTTTATAATTTTATATAGCAAAATCAATTCATCGTGAAGAATAATGATTATTCTCTAAATTAATGTTTTTATAGTATAAATTTTATGCTTCTAACAGTATTATTTTTTATCTCTTTTTTTATCAAAATATATACTAAATTAATTTTTAATTGTATTACAATAATCATTATTAATAATAAAATTACTTTCTCTCTAAATCTTTTAGAGGTGAGATTTTTGGTTTGGCAGGAATTTCAATAAAAAAAATAATCAAATTAAAACTTTTGCTTTTTTAAATTATAAAAAGGATCAAAATGATTAATCAATTTAAACTGATCAATTCAGTTCAATTCAATTTAAATTTTTTCTTTAAAAACCGGTTAGACCTATGTCTATTTAATTGAGTTTTTTTAGACCTTCTGTGATGGCCTTGGCTTTTCTAAGCTTGTTTTGAGTATTATATTACAATGAATCTAAAGTGTTTTTTAGACTCTTTTTTTTCTTTGATATATGCATGTGATGTCTTTTGAGCTTGAAATCATGTTTATTTATTTTTTTTTGTATTTTTTATGGGCTTAGGATTAAATTTGTTAACAAAAAAAACTTTAATTTTTTTATATTTAAGTGTCACAAATTCACACACACACACACACACACACACACACACATATATATATATATATATATATATATATATTGATGACAACAATAAAATGAAAAATAAAATAATAATATGTATGGTTAAGAAGAAGTTTTTAAACAAATTTATTCAAATAACATATCAACAAGCATGATGAATTTTATAAAGAAATCAATTAAATAGTCCAAGAAAATAGTAAAGTGGAGTTTTATGTTAAGTGTTCATTTAAGTGTTTATGTAAATTTTTATATTCTACTTAATAGCACAATTAAAATAAACCCGTACACTTCACTTTACATGCATTAAAGGATTGATAATTTATATAACATAATTTAAGATTGACGATTCTAAGAATTCATTTAGGTTAATTTATTGAAACTAAAATTCAACATGAACTGATCGACAGCCTGGTATGACTTGATGAATCGGTTGACCATTTGAGTTGTCACTAGGATTATAACGACTATAAACATCTAGTTTTTCTTATAAACACACACACACACACATATAGCTTGTCTAATTTCAAAATTAAAAAGAAATCTGAACATATATCATATACAAGATGTTCTAAAAGAAAAACAACTTTAAAATTATCAATTCTTAATTATACTCTAATTTGTTCTCTTAGCTTTCATATTTTAGCACAAGAGTATTTAATCATATTTTCATTACACTTAAACATCTTCAAACCAAGTGTTATCTTGTGATATAAAGATTTATTAAAATTTTAATTGTAACCATTTTATTAAGAGAGTTAATTGTAATAACAAACTTCCACTTGTAAACATTTGAGAGTTAAGTAAAAATTCTTGATATTTGTGAGGTAATTTAACCAAGAAAAAAATATTGAAGAACTCATATATTCAAGTGGAAAAAATATTGAAGAGAACATATCTATAAGTGAGAAAAATATTGAATGAAGAATATCTTCAAGTTGTGTAAAAATTCTAGTATGGATTCATTAAGTGGCTATTATATTTTCGAACTTAGATTAGTGAAAGAATGTAATACTCAAGTACGGGTTGGTGCTTGAGTATCTTTAATTAAAAAAGATACTCAAGATTAAAAAACCTTCATCCTATTGATGCATTTATTTTGTTAGCAATCTATTTATTACAATGTTTATATTTTAAAGCAAAAACTTATTGGTATTACAAAATCAAATTTAAAAATAAGATAATATTTTTTAATGATCATGATGCAAATATAATAAAAACATACAAGAATAATGCAATGAAACCTTTTGGAGTATGTTTTTTATGTAACTAAGCGACAATAAAAATAATTGCGCATGAAAGCCAAAAAATAAAATTTTAGAAACAAAAGAAAAAACAAATCATGAAAAGATGCACAAAAAAGTGTTTGGTAATTTTATAGGAAAAAAAAAGAGCAATAATCTTATTCAAAACTAAATCCAAATTAAATAGTACTTAACATGATGATATTCTTAATATATTTTGATGTTTTTTTAAAATGAAATTTAGTAAAAAAGGAAAAGAAAATCTAAAATGAACTAAAATAAGATCCGACAATTGTGACTAGGTGGCCTGGTGTGCTAGGCCTATAAAATAAAAAAGGTTATGTATATGGGTTTGTAAGGCCAGACCCAAGTGTGTGGCTTTTTATTTTTATCCTGGTCCTAAACGTGAACAACACTACATCTAAATGCATGGTTTTTAATATCTAGAGGGGTGGTTGGAAAATTAGGTAAAGGTTTTTTAATTTAAATATTCATTTTTAATCTATTTTCACCTATAAATACTTTTATATTTTCAATAAACCCATATTCTAAATCAAAATAGGTCTAGGTTAATCCAAAAACATAAAATCAAGCGAAAAAAAATCTTTCTTATTCATGATTTATTTTGTCAGACAATATAAATGGTAAAAAAAAACATCATAATAAAACTCATATCGTCAAATAAAACTCATTAACATAAATAATGATTTTATATCTTGTTGCTAAAATATGATCAATAGACTAATCTCTTTTCTTTTTTTTTTTGTTGTTTGTTGACGAGATTTTCTTTACTTTATCAAACTCAAGAACTGTGAAACAAAATAAAATAATGATTTGGACCATAATAAAACTTACAAAAACTAATGAGATCTTAAATAAAGTCAATGAAGAATATGAGAACTAATTATAACTTTTTCATGTGAATTTGAGTTGGGCAATTATTATTTTTTTCAATTTTTTTTTATTCCTTTAATTATTTCTTAATATTACAAATATAAACACATCTCATTAAATTGATTCACAATTAAACTTTAAAATCTTATACAAATTTTATATATAAAATAAATGCAAAGAATTTAAATAATCAATCGAAAAACACAAAAAAATTAAGTATAAAAAAACAAATTAAAAAAAATTGTCACAATCCAATTTGAAATACGAGGAGAGGAGCAATGTATTGAGTGTATTAACATTACATTGATATCAAATCATTTATTCAAACAACTCAGATATTTTATTGTTTTATTTGATTTTTAGTTTAAAGACTATGATCTAATAATATTATTATTAGTCAAAACTTTTTTTATAAAAACTTAGTCACACTTTACGCGGAGTTAGATGTCCTTTGATAAATAAATGACAATTGAAAAGAAAAAACATAATAACAACCTACTTTTTATATTTTAAAACATAATTTTGAAACTCGACCCGGTCATTAACCCAGTCAAGTGATTGGGTCACGGGTCAGATGGGTTGCAAGGTCAACAAAAAAAAACACATACACTTACAGTTGCAAGTCCAGATTCAACTTAAGCAGAACAATTACAAAATTAACAGCAAATTGCTGAGCATTAATAGAAGCAGAAGCAAACGTACAAGGACAACATAGGGCAAAAGCAATAACAACTAATTGCAGAAGCAAAATGAACGAAATATTCACATCAATATTCACAACAATATTCATAGCAAACGAACAGGTCTTCGACTATTTGAAGTCACAGATAAATAAAAGAACAGAGAAAATGAGATACATACATGTGGAGTTGCAAGCCTGCCAGTTCAAAGCAAATGGGTCAACAAAGGAAAGAATCAATGTCGCTGTTATACTATAGCAAAGCTCTCCTGCAAGTTCAACAGAGAGAAAAAGATTTAAAAGATGTTTCAATTTGAAACAGAGGATATCAAAAAAAGAAAGAAACAACACTCATCTAACCTTATTTGCAGATTTGAAATGGCGATCAAGGATTCAAGAGTCTTCTGCTCCTCTGCTCTTCTTCACGACTGAAAGTGAAATGAGTTTGAAGATTTCTTGAAATTAATTAGGTCTTCTCACTTCTGCATTGCGTTTGTTCCTCTGCTCTTCTTATTTTAGCCTTTTAATTGTAAAAGGCCAAAACGATGTCGTTTCAATCATGAGTATATATATATATATATAAAACCTAGGTCTTAACTGGGTCTGATCGAGCCAATTCCCAGCCTTATTTTTGCTTGGACCCGGGTTGGCCGGGTCTTAGTTCGAGCCGTGGGGCCGGGCTGGGTTTTAAAACACTGTTTTAAAAGTGTTTTTAAAAAAGATTTAATTTTTTAATTTTAAATTAATATTTTTTTGATATTTTTAAATTATTTTGATACATTAATGTCAAAAATAATTTTTAAAAATAATAAAAAATGTATTTTAATAATTTTTAAATAAAAAATATTAAAAAAAACAATTATAATTATATTTTTAAACATGTAAAAAGAAAGAAAAGGTTAAAGGAGCTGTTTGACTTGTGCTGACCAAACCCGAAACCAAACTGCCCTTATAAAATTCTTTCGCGAGAAACTGGAGAGATGAGAAGAAGAAAACAAGCCTACCAAAGCCGACCGTTGCAAGTAACTATCTAGTTTCTGAATTTCCCACTCTCTCCAGATCGATTTCATCGCACTCAAATTATCGCCCATAACAATCACCCAAATTTAGTCCACCATACAAAACCCACGCGCACTCAGTACATCTCCAATCTCAAATTATAGCATCATCAAGACTCTCTTCCCCCCCTTTCTTTTTCTTCAAACATTATTTGAATAGCCATATAAAAATATCAAAAAAACAAACAACTAATTGATATTTTTATGAGCATAAAAAATTATATTTTGAAATTTTAGTTATAGTTTGAAAATTCATCATCAAATTTTAAAGAAGATGTAAGTTATACTTGATTTTTAACTAATTACAATAATTATAGAATAAAATTTATTTATAAAACTTGTATATAACAACATATCAAATTTACACATAAAATTTACTTTATGCTCATTTTATATAGTCGAGTTGAATGTAAATAATAAAAAAATAAAAAGATATAATTTTTAAAAGAATAATCACACAAAAATTTCAGTTCAAAGTTCTACAATTAAATAATTCTCTTTTAATAGCATGGCTTCAAAACAAGGATTGCAACCTCTTAAATAAGCTTTGTATTGATATTTAAAAGATATGAATAATTCAAATGTAAAAATTAAATAAAACTCAAAAAAGTAAAATTTTAAAATCAACTAGGAAAATAATAAAATATCTTGAAAAAACTTGAAACCAATTTAATGGTCAAATAAAAAGTTATAGGTATTTTCATAAAAATAATAATTTAGCATGATCAAATTTCTTCTTGAGTTTGGACTTGCTTATTTGATCGAAATACATTTTTATTGGACTATCCACATGTTTCAAATACAATACGTTAATATTGGATCGATCAGACCTCTTGCATCAATTGTTATAATTGTGTTAAAAAATAAAATAAAAAATAATATAGAGAAAAAATTAGATTAGAAAATTATTATGATTATAATTAAATGGGTTGTTAAATAAAAAAGCTGGTAAAAAATTATGTATTGTTTGCAAAATTCAAAACAAAAAATATAAAATTATTGATTGAAATAACATAATTTTTTTTAAAAAATTAGTATTTCATACTAAAAATTCATAAAACACAAAAACAATAATAAGAAAGGTAGAATATAGTTTTAAATCAAACAAATAATAATTCAACACATTTTGCAAACAGTTTTTTTCTCTTAAGAGAAGAACGCAGCCATTCGGAAATAGACGCGTGCATTATAGTCGTTGACCAAATCGCGTTCGTATCTTCGTAACTGCATTTACACATTACACTAACGTCTATTTTTCTGTTAACTTATACAAGTAACCTCAACAAAAATTTTCAAAACTTGGATCCGATAAAAGAAGACCGTTCCTCGACGGTTGTGCCCTAACTTTCTCTCTCCTCTGTTCAGTTAAAGTTCAGTTTTTAGTTTCTACTCTTTTAACTCGCTTCCCTCTCTTGCACTCATCAATCTCTCTCCCTCTCTCTCTCAAGCTCCAAGTCTGTCTCTCTCTGTTCTCTGTCTTTCCCTCCCTCATCTTTCAGACAACACAGATAGACAACGGCGGCTTTGTTTACCCTCCATACATTCTACACACATCATAAACCAGCACACCGTAAAATCAAAACCATATAGAAAAGAAAAAGAAAAAGAAAAACCTAACCCTAGTCTTAAAAGCTTAGAATCATGGTAGCCGGCAAGGTAAGGCTGGCAATGGGTTTGCAAAAATCACCGGCTAACAAAACTGAAACTCGTAATAATACGCCACCACCAAAACCTCCGCTTCCTTCTCCTAGTTCCGGCAAAGCTTCCTCTCAAAAGGGGGGTTTTTCTCGCTCTTTTGGTGTTTACTTCCCCCGCTCCTCCGCCCAAGTCCAGCCTCGGCCGCCCGACGTAACAGAGGTTTTAAAACTCGTTGAAGAGCTTCGCGAACGTGAATCTCTCTTAAAGACTGAACTTCTTGAGTTTAAGCTCTTAAAAGAGAGTGTTGCTATAATTCCTGTTTTGGAAACTGAGGTTACTAATAAGAATCTGGAGATTGAGAAGGCAGTGAAGAAGATAGAATCTCTAGAGCTTGAAAACGAGTGCTTAAAAGCGGACTTGAGTGAAGTGAGAGGGAGATTTGAAGAGGAGAGAAAAGAGGGTGAAAGGAAAGTTAACGAGCTAGAAGCGGAAATTCAGGAGTTGAAGAAAGCGATGTCGGATCGTGAGAATGAAATAGAGTTTTCTTCTTCCCAGAGGTTTCAAGGGTTAATGGAGGTCACGACCAAGTCTAATTTGATTAGAAGCTTGAAGAAAGGAGTCAAATGTACGGACATTGTAAGTTCATCGAGTCAGATTCAAAATGTCGATCATCATTCAAAGAGAATGGAAGAGAATGTGGAAATCGAGAAGCCGAGGCATTCCAGGTGCAACTCGGAGGAACTCACTGAGTCGACTCTGGCCAACCTCAGATCTCGAGTTCCAAGGGTTCCTAAACCTCCACCAAAACGATCGCTGTCATCGCCGGCAACATCGTTGCCATCAGTTTCACCCACCGGTTCTGAACAATCGGTTTCAGGGCCACCTGTTCCTCCCCCGCCGCCGCCACCTAATCCACCTCCGGTTGCTAAGAAGGTCGCTCCACCTCCACCTCCACCGCCTCCGAAGGGGAGGAGAGTAGGGGCGGAGAAAGTGAGGAGAGTGCCGGAGGTGGTGGAGTTTTATCACTCGTTAATGCGGAAGAATTCAAGGCGGGAGTGCGGTGGAGGAATGGCGGAGACTTTACCGGCATCGGCTAATGCCCGTGATATGATAGGGGAGATAGAGAATAGGTCGACTCACTTGTTAGCTGTAAGTACTGAATTCCCTTTCTTTCAAGTTTCTGATATATTTACTAGATTTGCCACTGGGGTGATAGCTGACAGGTCTGAGGGACTTTATTGGTTCCTTTCACTGACTGTCTTCTTTGGTTTGGATTTTATTGTTTGCTTCATAGACAAGACAGTGCTTGTAGGATTTCTTGAAAAAAAGAAAAGAAAAGAAAAGGGGTAGATCTTGATGGGCAATTTATAACATGAAATAATATATTTTTTAATCTTTTTAACACACATATAAAATAATTTAAAGTAAAGAAAAGAAAAAGGAAAAGAAAAAGCAAAAAAAGGGCTCTTAGCAAGTCTGGACATGGCTGGAGTCTTCAATGCATATGTTATTAGATTTTGCTAATGTAAGATTTAGACAAGGTTAATGTCTGTGTTTATCGATCACAAAATTAAGGTTATGTCATTTCTTTTTCAATTAGAAGGATTTATTTAGCTGCTGGTGGTGGTGTTTTTACAGATAAAAACAGACGTGGAAATACAAGGAGATTTTATTAGGTTTCTGATAAAAGAAGTAGAGAATGCTGCATTTACAGGTATTGAAGATGTGGTCCCTTTTGTTAAATGGCTGGACGACGAGCTATCTTATCTGGTAAATTTTTAATTTTCATTAATTTAGTCGAAATTTGGCGTTCCATTTCATCGTCCGGAGATCATATATATATTTTCCTTGCTTGCTGTGTATCTTTAGGTTGACGAAAGAGCAGTGCTTAAACACTTCGATTGGCCAGAGCAGAAGGCAGATGCATTGCGCGAGGCTGCCTTTGGGTACTGTGATCTCAAGAAGGTAGAATCGGAAGCCTTGTTATTTCGAGACGATCCCCGCCAGCCATGCGGCCCTGCTCTCAAGAAAATGCAGGCCTTGCTTGAGAAGTACGTGCATGATCTCTCTCTTTTACATTACATTACTTGCTTTTTTATCTAGTTTCTTAAGCTGTGTGACTGGTACAGATTAGAGCGAGGTGTTTACAATCTATCAAAAATGAGGGAATCGGCAACCATGAGATACAAAGGATTTCAGATTCCAACGGACTGGATGCTCGAAACAGGAATAGTAAGTCAGGTAATTTACCTCCTTCCAACGGCTCTGGACAATTATTGGTCTTTAATTTCTGCCATGTTTGGAAATAGTACAGTGACACGCAGACCCACAAATCCCACCTTCTGATAATCTAGAGATAGATTTCAGATGGTCTTGTATTTAATTATAGTCACTGGAGAGTAAACTCAACTTTAATGTTGACACATTCTGCTAGGCATTATAATACAATTTGTAGTTGGAGTAGATGACAAAAGAAAAGTTAGATTTTGCCTTATTTTCTCTGCCCACGCCTGCAAGCGTGCATGTGAATTTCCAGATTTCTAAAATGTATTTGCTTGTCTGCTTTTAAAATTTGGATTCATCTGTAAAGATTCTCCAAGTTGACCCCATAAACCAGCACATGGTTTCTTTTTTGTAAGTATAGTAGCTTGAAGGATTTTAAAGTCCTACCAACCCAACAGGCCCTTAAATAATATGTTCTACTCCCAAAAAGAAAAGGAAAAAAGTGAAGTTGCAGCAAGTGAACTAACTGCTAGACTTTGATTCAAATTAAATGAGATCTTTTATTTATTATTCTTCAGTAGTTGTCATGCAGATTGATGACTGTCTCGTTAAACAGTTAATCCAATTGTTAAAGTGGCCTTAAGGTTGATTACTTGTTTTGTTTTATGCTTTGAATCTTCATTAATAGCTCCGATTTATTGAGTTCTGAAATTATCTTGTTATCTATCTAGCTAAATTAGTCTACTGGCACATTGTTGTGCAGATCAAGTTGGCATCTGTGAAATTAGCAATGAAGTACATGAAGAGGGTATCTGCAGAGCTTGAAGCTGGTGGCGGCGGGGGGCCTGAAGAAGAGGAGCTGATAGTCCAGGGAGTCCGATATGCTTTCCGGGTACACCAGGTGAAGATCCATTTACAAGTATTTTTACCTTTGAACAACTATATAATCTTGGTTGCAGTGCGCTAATGCCTCCATTATCTTGTGCCAGTTTGCTGGAGGTTTCGACGGGGAAACAATGAGGGCTTTCCAAGAGTTGAGAGATAAAGCCAGATCATGCCATGTACAATGTCAAAACCAGCAGCAACAAAAACTTGTTTGCAGGTCTACACCTTGCTAATCTGTAGCAATCTCAGCTTCAGAATTGCTGCCTGCCTTTTGCTGTAAAGATGTATAACACACCATGTTTCTCAATGCTATGACCGCGGTGATCTTGGAATCAAATATTTTTTAATGATTCATTACTTCAATCTATTATTTTATTCATGCCCTTGACTGCTTGCTATCTTTAAAGGCGATCTTCGAATAAAAAAAGGAAGCTTGAAAATCTCAAATGCCACGCTTTTATGGGGTGCGGTGCTACCAGTAACAACACTTTAAACAAGCAAAACAAAGTGGCATTCAAAACAAGCAATTAAACAAGAACACAACACCGTTCTTAAAAAAGCACACAAACGAACAAAGCATGAACAAACCTTAATAAGTTTTTAGTGGATCTGTCATGCTATTGCAGGTGATGTTTAGACAAACAAATAGGGTAAATAAGAGATGTAAGAATCACTATCTGATTTTAAGTGTGTGTTTGTATTAGAGGTGGGGTATCTGATTTTAGGTGAGTTTGTATTAGAGGTTGAGGTTTGGGTGTAGACCTATTAAAAAAGTTAATTTTTTGTGGTTGAGTTCTGTATATAAATAAATTGTATCCAATTATAATTTTAATCACAAAAGTTAAAACAAACACACTCTAAAAGTAATTAGAACACCTTGAGACTGTTCTAGTAGTTTTTTATTTTAAAGTACAAGGAAATATGTGAAACTAATGAAGTGACCGGTGATGTGCATGATTCTTATATGATTTTTACATGCTTTTAATTTGATTTTATACTAGTTTATTTTCGATATCTCTATCATGTATAGTTTTATTTATTTATTTTTATTTATATGCAGGGATAAATCAATTCATGGAATTATGGGTATTGAAGTGAAAGTTCATTCATCCTTTAATTCTAACAAACATTAGCCTTAATTGGTTTGAGACTTATGATATTGAGGAAGATCATTATAAGCCAATTAAATAAGAAAATTTACCGGTTTGATTTACTTGCAAGTGAGATTTTCTATTGTAAAGATAAGAAAATTTATTTATCATAAATTTCAGAAATATATCCTGATAAATTAGGCATAACTTTCTTTATAGATATCCATATTAAGCAACCTTATGTCAAAAAACATCTAAGAAAGATAACCATAAATTTCATGTCTATGAGTTTTTCAAAATATGTTGGTCTAATGGAGAAAATAAAGTTAGAAGTTAGTGGTAAGAATTTTTCGGTTTTGGAAAGAAAATCAAGAAACAAATAAAAAGAGATTTTGAACAAAAAATAGAGTATATTAAGGAAGAGATTATGACTGGAGCTAAAAAAGGGGGTTCTTTTTTACCATTAAAAGGGGAAGAAATGAGAAGGAGAGGACATGAAAAAATAAGACATTGTAGAAGAAACTAGATGTTGCAATGAAATGTTTTATCAATTGATTCCTGGCAAAAAAATTTTATTCTTCTTCTAAATTCTCTTTTGATGTATTCCAATAAGAACATGATTTATTTTATATTTATTATAAACTAAATTTTATAGTCTAGTTTTAATCACATAATTTAAATTTCAAGTTATTTTTTTTTATTTTAAGTGTTTAGCTTGATCTTAGTGCTTATAATTTTCAGTCCAATTATTGTTTGTTCTATTGAATCATAATTCAACTTATTTTATTTCTATTTTTATTTATTTTGAGTGTTTATCTTGATCTTATTGCTAATAATTTTATGGCCAATTATTGTTTGATCTATTGAATCATAATGAGACCAATAGTTAATATGTGATTATAAGCTTACATGATTAAACAACAATAGTTCAGAGAAAGATAGATATACTTTATTGCAATTAATGTGATTTTATATTAAGAAAAATCTAAGAAACTTAATGACTCCTCAAATAATTAGATTTAAATAGAGACATATTGAATTGTTAGGTGGAGATATTTTTAATTCTATTTAAAAGAAAATATTGAGTAATTAAGGGATCTTTTCTTTTCATCAAAGTGAAGATCTAGAATTTTATAACAAGAGATAATAAATTGTGTGGGATTAGCTAGGTGAAATAAAAAGTTCTAGATTTATTTTTATTATCTCTATAATTTTAAGTTTTATTCTATGTTATTTTAATTTATTTGTATCAACAGCTTTAGTTTAATTTAGGTGGTGAATTCTATAAATATTTCAATTCTATATATATAACCTAAAGTTATAGACATAATAAAAACAAATCTAGAGCTTTTGATTTGACCTAACTAATGACACACAATTTATTATGTTCTTATTATAAAATTTCAAATTTTCACATTGATGAGAAAAGATCCCTTACTTATTCAATGTTTTATCTCTAATAACATTAAAAAATCTCCACCTAATAATTCAATATATTTCTATGAAATTAAATTATTTGAAAATTCATTAAATTCTTTGGATTTTTTTTAATTTAAAATCATACTCATCGCGATAAAGTATCTCCATCTTTCACTTATCTAATGATGTTTAATCCTAAAAGTTTATAATCATAAATTATATTAAGGTCTTATTATGATTCAATAGATCGAATAATAATTGGCCAAAACAATATAAGCAAAAAGATAAAGATAAACATTCAACATGAAAAAACTTAGAGTTTAAATCATGTGGTAAAAAAATAGACCATGTCAAAGCCCTAGAAAAGTAACAATTTTAGTTCATAATGATCCTGAAATAAATTGTGTTCTTATTGAAATACATCAAAAGAAAATTAAAGTGAAAAAATAAAATTTATTTTTCTTAGAATTGATTGAAAAATACACTTAACTATAGTTTTTGGTTTCTTCTTTAGCGTCTTGTTCCTTTTGGTTCTATCCGTCTCATTTCCTCTCATTTGAATGATAAAAATAACCTCTTTTTTAGCACCGGTCATGGTCTCTTTCTTGATTTTATTTTATTTTTTGGTCTAAAATCTTATTTTATTTGTTTGCTGGTTTTCTTTTCAAAATTAATAGATTGTGATATCTGACATTAAGCTTTATTTTCTCTATCAGGTTGATTTATTATGAGAAAGTTACAAACATAAAAAGTTGTGTATATCCTTTTTATATTTATTTTGACATAAAGATTGCTTAATTCAAATATTAATAAAGAAAATTATGCATGATTTACCGAGATATACATCTAGAATTTTTGGTAAGGAAATTTCCTTTTTAATAGAAAACATCGTTTTTCTTTATTTTACAAACCATGTGAACAAGTCAACCATACTTCTTTAAGATAAATTTTATCATTTAATTGACTTCTAAATGGGCCTCCTCGATATTATGAGCCTCAATATAATTTGAGCTACTATTTACCTATAATTCATTAAATGCTAAATTTTTATTTAAAGCTCTTGATTTCATGAATTTATTTCTTCTTACATATAAATTAAAATAAATAAATAAAAACTATATGAAATAAAGATATCAAAGATAAACTAGCATAAAATTAAAAGTAAATGTAAGTAAAAATCATATAAAAATCAAACACATCAATTTGCATAATGATTCTATAAAGATAAACTAGCATAGATTATATATATTGGGTGTGCATATTAATAGTGTTTTTTTGTTGTTTTAGGGGTGGATTAGAAGTATTTTTTTTTTATTTGTGGTTTTGGGTGTTTTTAAATGAATGGAATTTTAGAAGAGATGAAAGATGTGTGTGTGTTGGTGTGTTGGTGTATGTGCTCTTATTTTTGCAAATGATGAATTATAAAAGAAATTTTTTAGCAACATCTTACTTGAAATGTTTGGTTTGGTTCTTAGACTTATTTGAGAATGGAATAAAATGGAGAAAGAAATAAAATCTATCCATATTTGCTTGTATTTTTATTTGTTTTCCTTTTTAATTAGTTTTTCACTCTTTTTAGTTTTGTTTTCTTGCTCTATGATTTTTATTTTATCAATTTTTTTTCTTGCCTACTCAAAATAAAATAAAATGCAAAAATTCTAAAAATATAAAAGATTATAAAAATGACTAAAATTTGAAAATTGGATAGATTTTATCCAAAAAAAAAAAAAAAAGAGGAAATCTTTGTATTTTTCTAAAAATATGAAAAACCAGGGTTAAAAATCAAGATAAAAATTAAGTTACGACAACCATCACTATTAACTTTATAACCATTGGAAACATATTTAAAACTATTTGTCATCACTGTTTTATTTGGATCACTTCTATTATATTATCATCACTTGTATGATTTTCATTACTTGCTAATAAAATAACAATCTTGTTAATTTTGTATCACCATAACAATTATCATCTTTAATAGTATTATATCAACCATTACCGTATTGCGACAATCACAATTATAGCTATCATGTATTAGGAATAATTATTTTCAGCTCGGTTAAGTTTTTATATAAAAAAAACAACCAAAACTGGTTCAAATCGACTGGTTTTGGTTCGGTTCATTTTTTAGGACAAAACTCGGGTCAAACCGGGTTAGCTTGGTTTTTTTTCGGTTTGGGTTCTGTTTGGTTTTTTCAGTTTTTTTCAGACTTATAAAACTGAACCGAACCGGTCGATTTTTTCAAAATTTTAATCGGTTTTTTTTTCACGATTTGGTTTTTTCGATTATTATTTTTCTAATTTAATTGATTTTTCGGTTTTTTTGCTCACCTCTACCATGCATTACTATAATTTCACTATCATAATTAAATGTGCTATATTATTAGTTTTATATATTTTAAATAATAATAATATATCTTATATTTTTTAAAATAAAAAATATATGTTTTTAAAAATTTCCTTCATATACCTTTGTTAAAAAATAAATAATAAACAATAAATATTTTTAAATTTTATAAAAAACAAAAAAAAATAGGAAATGGTACGAAACACCCCCATTTAAACCATTTTTATTGCTTTCAAGATATATTTTAGTTTTTAAAACAATTTCAAAAGGATAAATAATAAATGCAGTATTTCAATCAAACATATATTTCTTTTTTTTAAAAAAATAAAATAAAAAATACATGAATAGCAAACACAATCATTGTTTTTTTTTTTACCGAGGTTTACTTTTTGTCATGTGTGGCAAGATGATGGTGACATCATTATCTGTAAATCTATAGTCTCAATTTTATCATCTTAGAGTTTTTTTACATAAATTTTGTATATTTATAAATTCTTGATTAGGTCTTTCAATGCAAATTTGATCATACATTTCATCCAAATTATGCCTCCTTTTATTGTTAAAAACAATGTCATTTTATAGGGAATCTAGCTCTCTATTTAAGAAAATCTAATAAAAATATTAAATTGACAAATCAAAATTTTTTGTTCTGAAAATATTCACCCAGACCGAATGGTTGGGGGACATTCTTGAAGTTTTCCATGTTATTTTGGCAACCGACATGACTGCATCTGTCCTGAAGTTTCCTCTTCTACTTGCCTTCACTGAGTTCAGGCCTCTTGATCGCCACATTCCAAAGAATCACCCATCAAATTCAGTAAAACCATCTCTCTCTCTTAAAACCCCTCGATTTCCACGCCAAGTGAAAGCAAGAACTACTCCCATGGAAGCCGAACAAAGTGGAACTGCAGTCAACCCCAGCTCAAATGCATCCATGAAGCTCTTGTTTGTGGAGATGGGTGTTGGCTATGATCAACATGGGTGTGTATAAACTCTGACCCTTTTTAGCTCTTTTTATTGCTGAGCATATTTTTTTTTGGGCATATTTGATAGATACCCATCAAAGATTTCTGTCTTTTGGTTTATTCAATTGTTAGAATTATGTGAACATGAGTTTGATTCCTTGATTGTGCAATACAGGCAAGATATTACTTCTGCGGCAATGCGTGCATGCAGGGATGCCATCTCTTCAAACTCAATTCCTGCATTTCGTAGAGGTATATGAGTTATCACTTGTATGTTCTTGAAGTTTCTTTCTTTTCTTTTGTTTTCTTGTTATTAATTTATTCATCTATGCGTATTTGCGTGTGACTGTTACTCTTGCGGCTTGAGATGCAATGATTTGATATCCAGTTTTAGTTGAGAAGTGAGGATTTGTTGTGGATTCACATAATAGAATGATGAGATTGCAAACGATACCATCTCTCGTGTGTTGTTTTTAGAACGGGCTTCCGTAGTTTCATAAGACTACTGGATTTCCACTATTGAATTCCAAAAGGTCAAAGAAAGAAAGATTGATTGGAATGGAATGGAATGATCAAGTAGAGAGAGCTTTAAGAAGTTTCAGATTGTGATAAGTTTTCTGGGAAGATGATTACATCAGCAGCATCCATTTGTTGAATATGATTTCAATTGTTTCTGTGGAAAGTGTTGCTGCTCTGCATCTTTCCTTTGTTGAGAATTTCCAAGCATTAGAATAAAGCACTCAGTGGTCTGCTTTTTTATGGATGTCATATACTGGTTAAGTTGGAACTCGTATGCTTTAAATTATCATTTAGATTGAATCTCAAAATTATCTACTGGTTCGCAA
The DNA here is from genome assembly GCA_964019445.1 of Populus tremula. Lineage (NCBI taxonomy): Eukaryota > Viridiplantae > Streptophyta > Magnoliopsida > Malpighiales > Salicaceae > Populus > Populus tremula. The sequence continues at coordinate 10,957,984 of CAXHTJ010000003.1, read as the reverse complement.
CTTACCATCAATTGCTACAAACACAGCTTCATGGTGCATGATATCGTTTGCTGAATTTTTATTGCATACACACCAGAAGTTCATGGAACACTATAATTCTATTTGCCTAGTGAGGTTTCGTCATGGGCTTTCTGAAAATATTTCCTGTCTTTTGCTCAATGCCAAGTGAGGAGGTTTCTCTTTATCAATCTCCAGATTGGTATGAGATGGCTTTGTGCCTTTGTTGTGACAATTGTTGCATATGCTATAATAAGATCAAATGGTGCAGGGTCCATACCTGGGGTCACATTTGGCCAAATGAAACTACAGATCAAACTGGGGGTCCCACATTCTCTGCAACAATCATTGGATATCGAGAGGGTGAAGTCTGTCTTCCCTTAGTAAGTACAAAGTATCAAACACCTATACATTTTGGAAATATCATCTAATGTTATTACTTCTTAGATGCTTGCTTTGTCCACTCTCCTATTTCTTGAGAAAAAGTGTTTTGTTTTCCTTTTCTTTGTTTTTGTTCTCCTTTTGTGCTCGAAGCGAAAGTAGAAAACAAACGTTGAGAGGATGTCTATATAACATCAATGCACAGCTTGCAGAGGTTGTAACTGGGGAGTTCTAACAAAGTACAAGACCACTAAATCACATGAAGTTATTATTGCAATTTCATAGGTAGCGTTAAGACATTAGCCAGCTCTAGTTGGATCCCATGACTGGTCATGTAACTCATTTTCAAAATCTCACTCTAATCAAACATTTACTGAGTTTGTAAGTGTTAATGGTTAGTTAACTACCAACAAGAAGACAGAATTATATAACAAGTTCTTGTCTGCCATAGTTAAGGGTATAATTATACGTATGCCAGCACACTGTATGAATTTGATGGAATTTAATATTTGAGAAGGTACCGTTCTCAAGTTAATTGGTTCTTTTTATAAGAAGTTCAGTCTGTGCCTGTCGGTAAAGACCTACTCTAAACGTTTTACTTGCGGATGCTGTCTAACATCAAAGATATCTTCTTTGTTCACTATCAACTTTCTATTAATGACTACTAATACATAATCTAAAGTTTGCAGTGGATTAAAAATTTTAGGATATGCCTGAAATTTAAGCATTCCTTGTGATGGTTTCTTGTAAACTCCAGCAATTTTGTTATAAATTATAATGCAAAAGGCTAGAATCTCTTACATTGTTCTTGATTTCAATTAGAAGGTGATATCTCTACTCATATGGCCTTCAAGAATATCTGGTGTTATTCCCTCAAACTTTGTGGTGCACAATATAACTGCCTAAACAACCAGCCTATTAAACATACCAATCATTTCTTTCTTAAATACATGTATTTATGAAACATTGCAGTGGGGAAATTGTGAAATTTGAAGTTGTTGATGGTGGAATGATATGCTCAAGTGGTGTGTACGTTGAAGAAATGGGAGACAAGAATGATGACTGTTACATTGTGAATGCTGCAGTATATGTTGGCTACTAGCTTTTGTCACCTCTTTAAGTGCTTTCTAAGGTTAGCTTTTGCTTCTATCATCCACTCATGATAAATTACATTCGTATGCACACACTGAAAGATTTACTTGGTGGATTTTTGTCTTTGATCTAATTTATCTGAGGTTTCTACTATAACAAATAGCCATTCCATGATAAGTATTTCCATGATTCTTTCTGCATATTCTTGTACGCCGCAATTTGGTGCTACTTTGTGTTTCTCTGTTCTTGATTTGATTATCTCAACTTGAGTATTAATAGGATGTTGTATCATGGTCAATATTTGTGAACATATACTTTTTGGCTCAGTTGCTATTTTGGTGAAGTGCTAGAGATAGGGTTTAATTGGGTATGCCTTTGTTTTTATGTAAAGATGTGCTGTTTGCCATTTATGTGACTGTAAATACTGTACGGACAAGTCTGTTTCATGTATTTGACATGTCATACATGTGTGATGTAACAAATTTCATGCTTGTAGATAAGCTTACACTCAGATGAGTTCTGAAACCTAACTTGGGTTCCTCAGGTCAATGTCGTAAATGATGAAGGACCCTTGAGGGAGATGGTGCTTCTCCACATGTTTGTGGCAAACTGCTTTGTGATATTTTTGGCAGAAATGAGAGAAGTTTCACGGTTTGCATCAGGTGCTGTCTCAGCTCTTGCTGCTTTATGGGTGATTGACCTTTTTGATCTACTCATTGCTTTAATTTTGTTGCCAAAAAAAAAAAAAACCAATAACAAAAAATGTATTGTCTTAAAAACCTGTTGTGGTACAATATATTCAACCTTTTGTCTTATATATTCTTTTGCTGTCTCTTCCTGTCTTTAAAGATAACAATGACCTAAGGCTGTAGCTCAGACTATGATGACATTGCTTAAGAACATTATAGAGCACTAACAGCCCAAAACCAAAGTATAAACACTTGAATGACTCCAACCAGTATTACTATCCATCTATATGAAGTAGAAGGCTTTGAGATTTCTTTTATCTCTTCTTCCTGTATCCTAGCATTATTTATTCATGTCTCCGAGCCATAGTGCTATACATTTGAAGTTAGGAACATCTTGCTTTGATAGTTGTTGCAAATGAAAGAAGAATGTGAAAAGCATTGCAACATTTGATTTGGGCTGTTCATGGAATCGTTGTGTAAAATATAATTAAACAAACAGCAAACAAATCAATGATATTTGAACAAACTTAAGTTTGGTCCCCAGTGGATTTCTACTTCCCTCACACAATCATCAGATGCCATTTGCATCTCACTGTCACCTATCTTTGAATAATTTTAGGACAATTATTGTGGTTAAGAGAACCAATCACTTTACATTTGACTTTTGCTCATCATTATCACCCTATCAATGAGTAAATGAGAAATATCTCCCCCCCACCCCATAAATACACGACTTTAGGAAAAAGGAAAGAAAAAAGAGAATAAAACTAAACTAAGATTTGGATGTTGACCTTCACATGATGAGAGCTGCATATAGGAGTTGGTTCCAAGTGTCAGGCAATCCGGGTAGGCACCAATGGCTGCAGTCGGTGCCGGACCCATGACTATAAGTTGAGGGATGAGCATCTTTTCTTAACTGTGATAGTGTTGTTATGTCAAGTAGATAAACTGGTTTCTTCATTGAGCTCAACACCTTGTTTACAACCGCAGCTGCTGGAGGTGCACCAGCGGGGTATGTAGACCCTGATAGGGGCACTGCTTCTCCAGAACAACTCTTTTGTGGTTGATTCCAGTCCTTGCCCCTATTTTCATAGAAAAATTCGAAATAAAATGAGTCGTGTTTGCTGCATTATATGCTGTATAGCATTCTCAAATAACAAAATATCATTTAATGCATGTTTTTCCACTTACTGATAATGCGTTGGTGAAATCCCTTGGAAGAAGACTCTAGTCTTAGAAGGATCGATATTTTGGTCAACCCATCTGCTCCATGTAGTCAATCCTTTACTGAATGCCGTCAATCGGTCCATATTTTTGTACAATGCTGATCCATCCCGGATGTAGTCCCATCTGCATTTGCACAGCCAATCGTTGCAGCAATAAAGCCAGAGTTCCAGATAAATGTGGAAACACACACACACACACACACACACACATAAAAAGAACAAATTACTACTGCACAGGTGTTGGCAGGACATGCGAAAGGAGGGAAGAAATACCCCTGGGAACGTCCGGTGTGAACCCACCAGTGCCAGGAATTGAAGATGAGTATGTCCATCCCTTTCCATGCATTGCCAGCCACAATGGAGTTTAGGTTCAACACCTTGCCGACGTTTTCTCGAACAATGTCCACCAAGTATGGTGTGCGATACATGTACAAAGTCACACCGTAGCTCTGCAACACAATAATTGTTAGCCACTTGAAATAGATTCTGTAAATACTTCATGTTGGCAACATCTTTTCATCACTTTTTTACCAAATTGTTACCAATTGGGGTGATGATTCATGATAAATGGTAGTTTATAGTAATTCAACAATGGCAAGTATAGCATAAAACGTTGAGCACCACACGACTGTTATTAGAAACTCTACTGTATATCAGCTGGTACAAAAATGGATATTACTACGTTACTACCTCAGCACTGCTCTCTTTAAAGGAAAAAAAAGTGTTGCAGTGATGTTTCACAGTAGCTTTGGTTCAGGCAATAGAATTTGAAGCTCCTCGTAGAGTATTATAGTATGGTTCACGAGTTGAACAGCAGACAGAATAATATTCTAAGTGAAGAACATAATATCAGCTTTTGGGCAATCAATCATTCACGAGCGTCACAGTAGCCATTCATCTGCTCTAAAGCATGAACATGATACTGCTGTGCAAGCAAGCTTTCACGTGATGAATTAGTGCAAGTTCTAGTTTTCATAGATAATTGATTAGATTAGCAATAAATTATTAATTAACAGAATTATTACTAATGTTACAAAAGCAAAATTGAATGGTTTTTAATTGAAGAATATTTTAAATATAATTTTATTCAGTTTATTTACAATGAATCTTAATTAAAATTTAAAAAAAAAAATTCAAAAAAACTATAATACGATATAAAAAGAGTTCAGGCTATAAGCCTGTGGGTCAGCCAGGCTATAAGCCTGTGTGGGTCAGCGTGCAGGGCTCAATACAAAGAAACATAGACGCCCGTGAACCTATAAGATTAGACCTCCACACTTTGGCCTTCTTTTCTTTAATTTTTTTTTTTGTTTAATATGGTGAACGTCATCATTTTTTTTTAAAATAGACCATTTACCAGCAAAGATTTTGATAATCGAGGTGACTTCTTATATCCTGCCATTTTTTAAAAAAAAATTCACTAAAAAACACTTGAAAACCTCTGTATATTCCTTTTTTTCACATGATGCCCTCCTTATTACGAGATACCCCTCCAGTGTCATACATAACCTCCTCCTCCTCCTTCACCACCACCTCCAGCTCCTCCTCCTCCAGCTCCTTCTTGCATCTTTTTTTTTTCCCCGTTAAAAGATTAAATTCGTAAAAACTAATTAAACCCTACCTTGTCTAGCTAGAAAAGCCAACCAAGATCCAGCTGCAATTTAGAGGTACTGTAAAGTGTTGTCTCTGAATCACCCTACCATCTCATTGGGACAGCCACTAGATTTGTGCATGCTGTAGCTATATCAATAATTAATGTTCTTAAGCAATCGTACACATAAACATTATTGGAAAAAGGAAGAAGAAGAAGGAACTACACACAGAGCCGTTTGTATTCTAATAATAAAAGCACAGTTGGCAGCTTCCTCTCAACAGCTGTCGAGGGAGAGGGATGGGGTCGCTCATTTACTGTAACTTGGCTCTAGATGGCAGCTAATTATGCCCTAATGCCCTGTTTTTGTCTCCTCTGTTACTCTAAAGCGACAAATATTTTGGAGAACAAAACGGGGCTGTCAGAGTATAGCTTTCCATAGTTTGGACCAGAAAGCCTTCAAGGAATCCATGTGAATCATTCTGGGGGTATTTTAATTTTTATCATTCTTTCATAAAAAGTTTTTGCAAAATAAGGTTAAAAAGTATCATGTTTCTAACACAACTGCAACTAAAAAACCACTACTAAAAATAACGGTTGTATACAACCACTTTTATTTAAAATTAATTAATATAATAATTCAATATTTTATAAAGATTCAATAATAAAAAAAATAAGATTGAAGATCTAATGGATAAAAAAGAAAAAAAATCATATAACATGAGAGAAAAATAAAAAAAAGAAAAAGAAAAAAGAAAAAAATGAGTTATTAGAACACACTAGTGCTTAATTTTTTACATTCCTGGTATGGTTAGAAAAGACAATTATAACAACACTATAAAAAAACATTAAATAAATTCATAATTAATCAAAAATTAATCTCAAACAAAATCACTAACTAATTACGATTTTATTTAGTGACCTTTAGGTGTTGTTAAAATCATCACTAACAGTATCAAATAAGTTAAAAACAACGCCCAATATGCTTTTAATGACCTATTATTTCTATTTTATTTTTTTGTCTCTCTTGCATCATCTTATCTCCTCTCTCTCTCTCTTGTTTTACCTGCCTTTGAGTCTTTAGTTGACTTTTATATAGGTTAATTAACTTACAAAAATACACCATGGCTAAACAGCCGACTGTGTTCTTCTCGTTCTTGGCCTCGTAGCCTCACTATTGACCAAGAAACATGCTTTGCTTGAAATAAAATTTGTTTAGTTTGGAATCAAAACTTGTGATATTCACCGCATGTCACGAGCTGAGAATTGATTTCCTTGCACATTATTAACTTACCATTCTTTGATCACTTCTTCAATGATTTATGTTTACACATTCACTTTGCTACCATTTTTTCACAGTGAGAAGAATAAAAGTCATGGGAACTCGAAGAAGAGGAGGACAGAGACGGAGACAGAGACAGAGACAGAGACAGAGACAGACTGATGAATTCCATGACTCGTTTTATTCCCTTTACTTTATTTAATTAATATGGCTAGCAAAGAAGGCTAGAAAAACCAGAAAATTATGTGCTTTCTCCTTGCAGCAAGTACAATTTAATTATGTGCTCAACACAAGACCCCATTTTGAATAGTAACGAAGCCTAAATTGCCTTAATTATTCTAAGCAATCTATAGTTTTCTCAAAGCAGCAGAAACAACAGCTATAACCTAAAAAAAAAAGCTGCTCATGATAATACTGTATAGCTGTATGATTCCAAGGCAAACAAGACGAAAACTGCAATTTGGAACAATGAATAAAATATAAAATAACATGAAAATGGACAAACAAGCAATAGAGACAAGGGGATGCACAAACAAAATGAGTTGGAATGAAAAGGTGAGAACTGGTAAAGTAGCAAGTAAACTCACATCAAAGGTCACAGAAGACAGTGAGTCTCTCCTGGAAAAGGTTGTCTTGGCCTTGGGCACGGCAGCATGAATCATGCATGACAATGATTCCCACATGTTCAGACTCAGTGAGTCGCCCACAAACATTATCTTCTTCCCTCTCCACCTCCTCAAAAGATCTGCGCCATTAAACCTACACCAGAAGGAAGAAGAAAGCATCAGCATACTGCCTTGCAAGAGAGATTCGATGAGAGAAACGAGTGAAGTGAATGATTCAAGTACGTACCTTGGTATCTTACAAGAATCAGGTTGCCAAGAGTATTTGAGATACTGGTTATCACGCCTGCCATGTTTTTGGCAATTAAACTCGTCATCAATGAACGGACAGCCAGAGGAATCATAGAGAGGATAAGAAGCATCAACCACCCATCTCCCTCGAAACAAATTACAGCCACTCACTTTCTTCCTCCAGTTCAACCTGCTAGCGTTGGAGGAGTGTATTCCAGCTCTTGTTTCTTGCAAAAACAAAAGCATCACCAGACAAAAAGTACAGACCCGAACCTGACACTTAAAACCCATTATGGATTTTGAGTGCCAGAAAATGTTTTCGGAATTGGGATGAACAGAAATTGCTTGTGATTTGAGTTTATATGAGTGGCTGAGGGAGGGAGGGAGGTACTGAGGAGGTGGGGCAAGGTGGGTTCACATGGCAAGCGTAGAAGCGTGGCACTGACTCTTTTTTTTTTTTTTTTTTTAATGTACAAGGCAATGAGTGGGGAAATTTTAGAAGCATACATTAATATTAGTTAGGGCAATGTGCAAGTGACGGGGTTCAAATTCTTAATTTCTATGGGGCTTTCTTCAGAGGCTCTTTTAAAATTCTACTGCTCTGCATGTCAGGGGCATATTAACCCTACACTGACATGAAACTGCACATGGTGAGTTAAAATCATGGACTCTTCAACAAAACAAAAAAAATTGGCGTTTGACATTCTCACCGTTCATTCATATCCCACTAATTTCATGACTCAGTGCGATACCACGAGTTAATTTTTTTAATATTAAAAACAATAAAATTTAAAAGTGTTAGATTTTTTTTATAAAATTATACCTAAGAGTTTTGGATTTGACTCCAACGCTTGACTTTAAAGTAATATTTATAATATTAATAATAATATTAAACTTACATAATTTAAGTTTAAGTGAGTCTGGCTGCAACATTGAACCCAAGAGCATTAGATGTGGATCTGGCTATAAGATCGTGTTATAAAAACGTGATAATTAATAGATTAATTAAAAAGAAAAAAACCAAAGAAAAAAAACTAATAGGAAGAAAAAAACTAATGAAGAAAAAAAAAATATGAATTAACTGGGTTAACCCTTCAAACCATGTTAACCCGTCAAACCTGGGATCTGCGTCATAAAAGTTTGATAATTCAATAGAAAAAAAAACGGGTTTACCTAGAATTAACTAGGTTAACCCATCAAACCAAGTTAATCCGTCAAGCCCGGGATACGTGTCATGAAAGTCTGATAATTAAATAGAAAAAAATTTAACATTAACAAACTAAACTAAAAAAATTAATTAATGAAAAAGAAAAACAATTCCGGGTTAATCCGTCAAACCTGGTTAAGCAATCAAACTCAGGATCTGTGTCATGAAAGTCTGATATCTAAATAAATAAAAATTAACATTAACAAACTAAATCAAACAAAAAATATCCATTAAAAGAAAAAATACAAAAAAAATTAAAAAAAGAAAATAAAAAAGATAGTATACGTTATAATATAATATAATATATTAATAATAAAAAAAGTTAAAAGACATGGAGAAAGCTAGAATACTTTTTCTATGTCTTTTTAAAGTATTACTTAATATGTACCTCCTCATAATTTGCAATTTAATTTGTTGATTCAAAAAAAGAAAAATAAAAAAAAATGGTAAATCAAGGATCCCCGATGCTAAAAGGGGAGTGTGAAGCAATTAACGAGGAAACCACATAAGATGCAGAAGTTGTTGTTTTTTTTCCTTGCTAAAACCTGGGCTTGAAGCCATAAAATAAACTTAAATCAAAGCATGGGAGTGCAGATCCAATGAGTTCAAAATACGGTAAGTAAGTTTGAGTGGTGTGATTTAACTGGTTCAAATATTCATTTAAATTTTATAAATTTAAAGATTATTGGAGACTTGTATGATTATTAATTTTAAAACCTGTAAAATTAATAAAAATATACATAAACTGATTTGAACATTCATTTTAATTAAAAAAAAATTACAGTAAGTAATATAACCCCGGTGGAGGATCTCTAAGAATCCAATCGTTTTTGTCAAAAGAACTCTTGGATAGCCAAAATTAGCTAACTAGTCTGCTGTTCTATGCTGCATCTGAACATCCCGATCTCTTTCCATTAATTAGTTCCTTTGTTCTTAGTGATCAAAATAGAGCATGAAATTCGACTGAAGCCTAGCTCCATCCCCTTAACCACTTCCCATAATTCTGCCTTGACCGACGAACATAGGATGCAGAAGTTGACAGCATAATGAACATACACAAAAATGTAAAATCATAGTATATTAAATTTGATGTTAATAGAAACAAACAAACAAACAACCAAGTATTTAACATGAATCGACAACTGGTAGTGTCTTGTTTCTATGGGTCAAGTATGGCTTAACACAAAATTAAAGTTTAGTCCAAAGGTCATTATTACAGCTAGGGACAAGCTGGGCGCCATGGAGACTTAAAGTTTTTTTTCCTTTTTATCGCCAAATTATGGAGATCTATCAAATCCCTCTAACAAATCCACATGCATTAAGATGATTCCAGTCTCTTATCCAATCTATCGTGCAACATTATCTTAACTTGACAATAACCATGGCTTTTCATGCAGTCTTGCTGGAGAAATTTGCTTCCAAGTTTCCATGATTAGGGCACTCCATTAATTTCTGATCAACCAATAAAATATTGTAATGCAAATATGGGTTCCAGACGAGCCGTTAGGGTCACTTTCCTTTCCCTCCTGGGTGGAGCACGATGGATTTGTCATCAGCTTTTTCTGCCGCAGAAGCCCTAGAACTTACAAGAATAAAAGGAATCCCGCCAGGTCCACCATCAACATGGGACCCCCTCTCATCCATGAAGATGGCGAACCGTCTACTAGGGCCGTCGGCCCGTCGTGTGGTCCTTGTATGGTTGTTGCCGTGCTGTCAATAGCCGCATAGCGGGTTCCATACTTCCATTAGAGAGTTTAGACAGTGAGCGATGCTTCTTTTTGCTCCCCCTGCCTTTTCTTTTCGTGTTCATATATAATCATGTTTTTGATCCTTCATTTTCCATGGGAGTTCTTACATCAAAGAGATCTCCCATTTGACAGAATATTTGAATCCTTCGATTCTTTTTCTGTGTCTGTTAATCTTGTTTGCAGAACACCACCCTGATGGATCTTGAGCTCCATAGTAATTAATATTTCTTTTTCACCAGACCTCTTATGCTATTAAATGCACGCATCTCCAGTCAACAACCTCTATAGGCATCTTAATGCACGATGAGGTTTTTTTTTCTTATAAATCATATGGTGGGGATTATATTTATTTACACCGTGGGCAAAATGACCTATAATTCTAGGTTTTTTTTTTTCCTCCTTTTTCCTTGGTAATTCCAGTTGTTCACAATACATCGCCGCTATTCATGCTACAAAGTAGTGATCGCTGGCGCGCCACCTCGATGGAGCAGAGGATTTCACTACAGGGTTGGAAGTTCTGGGAACCAACCTTTGGAAGAGGCGATCGATGTGGTTCCTCCTCCAGAATTTTAAAAAAGAAAAACAGAGAGAGGAACAGAATCTGAAGTGTAGTGATAAAGACTTTATAATCCATAGCTTGATTCTGGTCAGGGTTTACATAAAATTTTTTAATATTAAAGCATCGTTTTATGGTTTTTTAAATAATCTGAAATGATATAATTTTTTGTGTTTTTAAAAATCCAAAATCCAAATGAACTCGTTGATTCCTTAAAGTTGAACTGCCACTCGTGATCCAAACCTTGAACAGGGGAAGCCAAGTTACATTTTTAATTATGACCTCAATGAATGTCACAGGTATTTTTTAATATTGTCAAAATGGTCCTTCAATCGTGGCTCATGTGCTTAAAATCACAACTACTCTGTTAAAACGAAGTGAAAAAATTAGGTTGCTTTATGAATCACCTTAATTAAAACTTCAAGTAGGCAAGTAGCCGGGATTGAGGGTGATTTATTGTATCGAGTTTAGTACAATGTTATATATATATATATATATATAAATTTTTTTTTTCAATTGAATCATTTTACTTCTTTTTTTAATACTTAATTAATTTTGAATTAGTATTCATAGTTTATTTCAGTTTATTTTCTATAAAGTTATTGTAATCTTAAAAAAATCCCGGTATTTGATTGATGCTTAATTTTATAAGTGTGTATTGTTTTAACATATCATTATGCAAAAAATAATTAAAAAACAAAGTTATTAAACTCAGTAGAGTCTATAATCCGAGTCGTGAGTTTATTGGGTCAAATTGCGAATTCTGGATAAATCTAATATGTTATTATTTCAATATTAAAAAAAAATATTATTTTAAAATTTTTAGGTGAAACTATGTTTTTTATCGGTTAACCAAGTTGTTTTTAAACTGTAAGATCGATCGATTTATATCAAAATAATTTTTATATAATTTAATTTAAAATTCAAGTTTGATAAATACTCAAGTTAAAAGTTCTTTAAATTAAAATAAATTTAATTTTAAAAATAATCTTTTTTTTTTTTGGAAATTCAAGACTTTTTTATCCAACTTGTAGTGCACTACAGGTTAGTAAACTAGTGTTTTCCCGTAAAGACATCAATTTCCACCCGAAACTTGCTTTTCTTTTTAATAAATTCCATACCACAACGATAAGATTCTAAGCCCCGTCAAATCATCAAAGGAAAATGCTTTATTAACGAAATAATTTTTTAATTTAAGAAAATTGATTACTCTGAATAATTAATTATATATCGTTCATCGACCTTAATGGCATCTTTGACAAAGACTTTGCAAATTACATGCTCCACTTTCTCTGTAATGATTACTGCATTTGAAGTCCAGAATGCACACTCTTGGATCTAAATTGCACATGAAACAACTAATCTTCAAACAATATAGATAATTAATGATCAAACAGCATATATGCCTAAGTTAAGCTCCACTTGCACATATTTTCATTAAATAATAAGAAATGATAAGCTCAGCAATTATAAAAGAAAGTATTTGGTAAGGCGGTTGAATTGTGTTTGACTGTTTTCTAAAAACTTAATTTTTTTAATTTAAAATTAATTTTTATATATTTTCAAATTATTTTTATATGTACTAATATAAAAAATTATTTTAATATATTTTTAAATAAAAAACATTTTATTATCACCATTCTCATATATCTTTTAAGTATACCTTCCGCTAGATTAGATGTCTCTACACCTCTAAGCTCATACGAATCATGTTTTAATGCTTGATATCTAGTTAAATTAGTAATAACTTTAGACATTTTTCATGAGTAATTCACTAAATATTTCTCATAAAATTAAGCAAAAAAACTATATCTTTTTTTCTTAAAATCATCTAGCCAAAATCATATTTCCATAAACAAAATATATCTAAAACATTAGCACTTGAGACATATCTTGTAAATAACAAAACTTTTCATCTACCTGTATATGTAACAAAATATTATATAATTAAAAATATATAGGTTTGTTTTTATATTTTAAAATATTTTTTAAAAAATTTAATTTTTTTTATATTTTTATATTTTTTTAATATACTGATATAAAAATTATTTTTAAAAAATAAAAAAAATATTTTAATAAACAAGTATTATTATACCTTCAAATCCTGGTTGAGTCAGCTCCCAATTCCTTCGAAAAGATTTTTTAGCTATTGGATAGCAGAAAGCCAGAAACTATACTCCACCCAATCGTTGCGCATCCACATGTTAGGCGCCAATCACCATGTAGCTGTTAGCTGTGGGCCCATACTGGGTTTTTTTTTTTTTTTTTAAAATTTTTGAAAGATGGAAATGGAAACTCTCAGGAGTCAAACCAACATCCAATTTAGAAGGGATCCATATGGGCTACAGTCAGACAGGAGGGCCGTGTCCAAATGGTGGGGGCCCACATACATGGCTTTATTACAAAGTTGCTTCTTCCATAAGCAACACATCACATCCCTTCAACACCTGTTCTTAGGGTTAGTTTTTTCCGTCTACTCTCTAGCCATAATCACGAACCCTTGTTTGATATGGTCTGGCTTCCATTTTCTTGACTTATTAACCACGGAATTCCCCCCCCCCCTCATGACTTTTTTATTTTTTATTTGGTTTTTGAAGCTCATATCTCATTAAAAAAAGAATATTAATCTATTTTTAAAATATTTTTTATTTTAAAATATATTAAAATAATATTTTTAACATATATATTTATATTTATAACTCGTAAAGCATGAGAACAAATTATCCCTTTTGAGTCGAAACATATTACAAGTACAACAAAATTATTCTTTGCATCATATCATCCAAACACGCACGCAATCTCGAAGGTTGAGATCTTTTCACTAGAAGAAGCCTTTCATGTTCGTAAGTACTCATTTTGACATTATGAAATTGTTTTGCAAAGAAGTTGTAGATGCCGTGAGTGTAAACATTACATGCAGCAGCTCTTTTTGACATCTATTTTTTTCCAAAACTTCTAGAAATAAGACTTAAAATTCAAAATATGTAATTTCATGAAAATTCTCCATTTTTTTTTTAAATTTCGTTGATGTTTTAGCATATATTTATATATATAAAGTTGGTACAACAAATCTCTTTGTCCTATTTCTTAATATCCGAATCATATACTGACCTTCTATATCCAAACTAAACATACCTAAAACATATCAATTTCACTTTAAAGTTGAGCCACTTCTTTCTTTAAGGGATTATATGAGATTGTGATGGTAGATATAATTTAAAATAATTTTATTTAAAAATATATTAAGATGATATTTTTTTTATTTTAAAAATTATTTTTAATATCAGCACATTAAAACGATGAAAAAATAATAAAAAATTTTAATTTAAAAAAAATAAAACTTTTAAAAATACAAGTTGGACTACATTTCTAGTCTAAAAAAACACAAACAAATCTCTTTATGTTTTTTCTTTTCTTCTTTCTCCTCTTCATTTTCTTTCTTTTCCTTTCGTTCTCTCTCTCCACCAACCACAAGAGGCTTTTTTTTCTTCATTCTCTTATTGGATTCTGGTAACGTTGACCAAAATCTATCTGTATTCTATCATGCTTGAAGCCAGCAAACCACCTCTCTCTCTCTCTCTCTCTCTCTCTCTCTCTCTCTCTCTCTCTCTCTCTCTAATTTCTCTAGATCCGAACCCTGTGATACCATGTCGTAAAAATACTTAAAGAATCTAAGCATAGTAAGAATAAAATTCAAAAAGTGGGCTTACCATTGCATTAAAAACACACGCACGCACGCACACTAAGGTATAGAGATAAAGTTCATCCTAGAATCGTTTTTTTGGAAGATGCTTCGTTTTGAATTTTCCAAGGACTTTAATCTCTTTTATATATACAATAAGGAATATTTAAGAAGCTATTTACCGTAATTTTATTTTCCATGGGGTTCATAAGAACCTTAATGGCATTTTATGGATGAAATTGGATGATAATTGAGATATGATTAGATTATTATTAGATGTGCGTATCGAATTAATTTTGTTTTTATATAAAAAAATATTGAAGTATTGATGATATGTAAAAAAAATATGAAATATAATTTTTAAAACAATCTAACAATAAAGGTAAAATTAAAAAGAAAAACTAAAAAGAAAAGAGAAGAAAATTGGGTTATTGAAGGGTTAAATTAAAAAAAAGAACAAAAAAAACACAAAATACTATTTTAATGAATAATATTTTGTGGATGTTACTAAGCCATGTCATTTCGTAATTTGTTATTTTGACAACCTTTTATAAAATATTTACCCCAATTTCACTACAATATTTAAACGTTTTACTGACGGATCTAATCCGTCGATGTAAGATTGCCACTTCGATGGTAAATTTTTTATCGACTAATTCACCAACAGACAACATCCATCGACATAGCGTTCGTCGGTAATTTCATATTATGTTGCTAATTTTATCGGTAAAAAAAAAATGCTGATTGTTTTATAAATAAAAAATGCGCGAAAAAAAAAATTTCCTGCTAAAAATATACCAACGAAAATATTCCATTGGTGATGGTGGCATATGCAATAAATATTTTTCAACTCTTGGTAAAATATCAACGGGATATGTTTGTTGGTATACACGTCGGAGATTGTGACATATGAAGTAGATATTTTTCAACTCTTGATAAAATACCAACGGACTGTTTTTGTCTGTAGAGACGTTAGTGATTGTGGCATTTCCAATAAATATTTTTCAACTCTCTGTAAAATACCCACTAAAAAATTCCATCTAGAAATTTGTCGGTGGTGTTTTAATTTATTTTTTAAAAATTATTTAGAATCAATAATATAAAATTATATAAATTAATAGTAAAAAAACCAATTATGCAAATAAAATTGTATTAAACATAAAAAATATAAAAATAAAGTTAAATAATTTTCATCCAAATATTCATTACAAATTTAATGTGTTTTTTTAAAAAATTAAACTAGAGCAGTGGCGGAATTGAAAGAGAAGAGGAGGAGGCTGGTTGTTCCCGAGACCAAACGACCAAAAAAGGAACGCATATGTATCACTCATCTGTGACTTAATGCCCATGATCATTTGATGAAATTGTTCATAATCCGCCGAGAGTCGCTTGTATTGTTGTTGAAAGGTCACGAACTCTTTAGATTGGGTGCTCAATACTAATTGGAAGCTATGGGATACTATGGGCCGCCCGTAAGTTCTCGGTTGTAGTGTTGGAGAGCCTGTACAATTAATTTTTATCGAGTCCACCAGACGATCCTACCTCTATCCACAAATCCAGATCAAAGGATCATTCTCATATCTCTCCCTCAACCGGTTATTATAGGTCTCTTGAAAATAAAAAAAGAACTCATCATATTCAATTCAAGAAAATAATAACATACGAAATAAAATGGTTGAATGAACATAGCACGAAGTGGTGAGCGTTATTGTCAACGAACTGTTGTACCTCCTGTTGGCGGTCTTCACTTTACATATGCGTCTCTACAAACAGCTCCATTGGGCTCTGCTCACGTCCAAGAAACATAGCCCGTAAAAAAAAAATTAATTAAGTAACAACAAATTAATTAACAATATATTTTATTTAAATTAATTTTACAATCTATTTTACATGTGCAGCAGACAAAATAAAACTGCTGATGTGCATTATCACCTAACCATGAATTTACCAGATTCAATTATCGATACCAAATTATAAGTATTGTGTGAGCTTCTAAGACAATACGTGTTGAATATATTGCAGCTATACATCCTCTAGGATGAATTGCGGGTTGAAATCCCTTTTACATGTACAGTAAGGAATATTTAAAAACACACGCACACTAATAGTATAGAGATAAAGTTTATCCTAGAATCGTTTTTTGGAAGATGCTTCGTTTTGAATTTTCCAAGGACTTTAATCTCCTCTATATGTACAATAGGGAATATTTAAGAACCTATTGACCGTAGTTTTGTTTTCTATGGGGGTCATAAGAACCTTAATGGCATTTTATGGATGAAATTGGATGATAATTGAGATATATAACTAGATTATTATTAGCACACGCATCCGTGTCGAATCAATTTTGTTTTTATGTAAAAAATTTATAAATATTATTGACATGTAACAGAAAAAATTATAAAACAATTTCTAAAACAATCTAATAATAAAGGTAAAATTAAAAAGAAAAACTAAATAAAAAAATGAATTGTTGAAGGATTAAATAAAAAAAACTAAAAAAAACATGAAATATAGTTTCATGGGGGTATTTAGTTGCTTATAGAATCATGAAATAAATTGTTTTATTTAATATAATTTGTTTATAAGATTCATATTTAATTTTTTCACGTAAAAGAATATCTTAAAATTCAAGAAGCTTCTCAACTATCGCTTAAATTCTTAAAGAGAAGATAGAAGGGGACTGTTAATAAATAACAAATTGAAAAAAAAAACATTTTATTAATAATTAATAATTCCAAGCCATTGATATCAATCATGAGCGAGGGTCCCTTCTGAATTCTAATGGCGACAAATGCGCGACCAAGCCCACGCCATTGCCCTAATAGGGTGGCTAAGCCCACTTCGTCAAATGGGCACTTTTATCTCTCTTCCTTTCTATATATTTTTTAAAATATTTTTTATTTAAAAATATTTTAAAAAATATGTTTTTTAATTTTTAAAATTTATTTTTAATACTAATATATTAAAAATAATTTTTTTTTTAAATTCAATATTTATTTTGGAAACGGTGTTTCTGCCAGCAAAAACAAACAAGGTATACTGTTAATGGCCTAAGAATGTGGGCTTATGACTAGGAAAAGAGCTTCAAAAGGAATGGATCACTTATATGGGCCTTAACAATTCCATGGGCTCCAAACAAGGCCTGAAATAAAACTTTTTTGTTTTTGATTGCTAGAAGAAAACCGATAAGGCCACCACCAGTCACAGATAGCCTTGCCTTGATAAGAGAGGATAACAAATCAAGTAGACGGCAAGAGAGACACACAGAGGAAACAGAATCATGGCTACTTCAATATCAATGATATCGTCATCACCGCCACCTTGGATGGCGTCGAGTCGAGCAAGAAGCAATGGCAGCGCATCAGCTTCACTCTCTCTTATTTCTGGTTCAAGAACGAAAAGGGATTTTTCAATGAATGTGGCCACCAACTCCCCTACTCGCTCGGGGCTGCTTCATTGCTCCTTCCTTTCTTCCTCTTCTCTCTCTTTACCTTCTTCCTTCTCAGGTAAAGTAAAAAAAGATGTTATTTTGTAATCTTGGGCTCCGGGGTCTCTTAATTTCTGCTTAAAATGAAGGGTTTTTAGTGAAGTAAGGGACTGACTCACTTGTTTTTTTTATATCCTTGTTTTAATCCTGGGATTGAAGTACTTGAAATGCGCATTGACAATGCTAAGGAATTGTTGTAGTAAGCATTGGAAAGATCAATTCTTATGATTCTATCGGTGGAAAGAATTAACCAAGGCAGATTCTTAGGTTTTGGTTGAGCTAGCTTGCGAAATATTAACGTAGGAATTTCAGGTAGTTGGTAAAATGTATCTGGGAATCTGGATTCTCCTGTTTTCTTTCACTATAATAATCTCTTTCCTTTTTCGGTAGTCATTGTTTGTGATTTTTCTGCTTCAATTTATGGTAAAACTGACAAGCAGGCATTGTTGCATCTTAAATATTTTTCATACATTTGAATTAAGACGGGCTCAACCTTTAGCAATGTAAGTACTTTTCGAGGATGAATTTTCCTTGTAACAGCATTCCTTTTCAATAACAATCATATATTTTCCCCTCTCTCTAGGAGATAACTTCTCTCTTTGCTAAGGGTTATGCTTATCTGAGAGTTGGGTGCTTAAAATCTGTGTTAGAATTCTATGTTTTAAGAGTGGTGATGGTCTTTGGTCCTCGTATGAGCTTTTAATCAACCATGTTTTTTGTGCTGTCAGAACCAATAAGCATTCAAATGGAAATACGTACGAGAAACTTTCAGTGATTTAGTTTGATGTAACACCTCCATTGCAGGTTTATCTCTGGGATTGGATTTGAATTCTAACACCGGATTAAGAAAGGATATAGGTCGTGGTCTAGTGGTAAGAGCTGGGAAGGCTGCACTTTGTCAAACCAAGAGAAACAGGTCCAGAAAGTCTCTGGCTCGGACTCATGGCTTCCGTCGAAGAATGAGAACCACTAGTGGGAGGGCAGTGTTGAAACGTCGGCGTGCTAAAGGAAGAAAGGTCCTTTGCACCAAGTCCAATCCCAATAGTGGGAAAGGTTCATAATCCTTAATTCAGTTTCTAGGTACATGGATCATATTTAGTTATGTCTCCGTGTTGTTTTTGCTTACTTCATCACATTTGAAGCGTTTGTTTAACGATACCATTTTAATTCTTAAAGTGGAAAAGCCTTTGTGATAGGTCTTGTTCTCTATGATGATTTGTTTTACTTTGTTCCTGTTTTAAACTGTTCATCTTTGTTTTTACTGGAGATTGAAAAACCTATGCAATTCCCCTATGCAGACGCCCACTGCCCAGAATTCCTTTCTTTTCAAAATTTTTTTTCAGTCAGATCATGTCTAGTAAATGCCTCCTGGATCATCTACTTGTGATTGAGAGATTTGCACAATTTTATAGCTCATTTCTGTTCATTATTTTTGTTTGCCGCTTCTGCCTTGTAGTAATTGATCAGGAGAATGTCCTACCTGTTATGGTATTATATTTTTTATCTACCTTAAATTCTTAGTCGGCTGAGTTCTTAACTTTCTAGTCTTGCTGCCATCTCTTGGAATTCCCTTGAATACCTCTGTTTCAATATAAGGTATTTCTATTTTACATACAAGGTTAAATTATCTTGAACTTAGTTTCAAACTAAACTTGCTCAATTATTTTTTTTGAAGTACCTCAAACTAAACAGAGGTATTCCCTTGAATACCTCTGTTTCAATATAAGCCTTTATATATATATATAAAGGCTTTCTTGTCTAGATTTTCATCCCTCTTTTTTTGTCCTTCCAAATCATGAGTTTCTATGACACAATATCATGTTTCTAGATTATCATTTGTGATCAAAATTAACGGTAATAGCTATTTTTAACTAAAAAATAGATTATCACCTGGTCTTTCCTTTAGTGACGGAACAGATTAAGGCCAAATCTTGAATTTGAACAAGACCAGAATGGGAAGTCTACTCTGTCTGAATGAAAAGGTAAGACAACCAAGCAGCATATGTTTGAATAGATTTCATGCTCTACTCTTTCGCTTGAAAAGTAAAATTACAAACAAGCAATCACTACGAATTTCATTAACAAAGCAAAAGCCTTTACTTAAGCGTACATGGAACACAGCAGTTTACATATTAACAAAGAGAACACTGCACGTACATTCAACAAAAAGAAATGGAAATATACTGCTGGGGAATTCCAGATGAAGAAGGATAACCATCATTTGTTGCTATTACGCTGTAGGGTACGAAGCTTCCATTGCAATTCCACAAAGACCTTCCTTGGCATCAATATCTCTTTCCAAATTCTCTTCCACAAAGCTTCCATTGGCGTTTTCCCAACCTTGTTGAAAGACTCGATGAACTCCACGTTGTTCTTGAACATGTTTAAGCGCCTCTCCTTCTCTACATGGTCTTTATATACTCGTCCATACAGAGCCATCCATGTTTCATGTCTCTCCATCACGGAAGCCTCATTCAGAGAGCGTGACCAGACATGAGAAGTCCAGGGCCCAAGAAGTAAGAGCACTGCAAAGATTAGTTTGTTTTCTGGTATAAGAGCCATTCTGCTAAAGTGTGCAAGATTGTGAATATAGGCAAGTGTTGTGGGATGTGATGATATTGCACTAGTCATTCGTGAATTACATGTATTTATAGTACTTGCATTGGTCTGCTTAAAGATCTCTCTCAAGCAGCATTCACACCATGGCTTCAATTCTTACAATGTGGAAGCAAAGAACCTGGTGAATCTGGCACGTTGTGTATGATCCTGACACAAAATTTGGAAGCTGCTGCGTTGTCTGCACTTCTCACATTTTATTTTATAGCACTTATATTTTTCTGCGATGCTTATTTTTCCTTTTCCTTGTGAATTATCCAACTAATTGTTCAAGCTACGTTCAATATTGGAGTGTTAAGCATGAATTCAAGCAAAATAACAACAATAAAAATAATAATCATTGAGCCTGAGCCTATATTCCGTACTTAATGTCTCATCTTTATCAGAAAGAGTACCCCTTGACATACCGAAACAAGTTCCTTGAAGAGGTAGGCGTAGGACTTTCCTAAAACCAGTTTGGTTCGCCCGACATGCAGGGATCGACAGGACTTTGTGGAAAAGAAAATGCAGGTTTTTGCTGATTGAAACTATTCATCATTAACAATGCAGATACACAATCATAAAATTCAAACATAAGCTACTCATTGGAATCCCTTGAACATTGATTGCTATGGTAATATATATATATATAATTTTATAATTTCATTCTTCAAAACATTTTCTTCAATTGTTCCTTGACCTGAGTTTTTGGTTGTTACCTATACCATATGTGCAAAAATTAAAACATTCTGTTGTTTTGAAAATGATTAATATTTAAATAAAACCGTTAAGTCCAAGTGATATCAAGTCAATTGACAGTCAAAATCAACAAATTCAGAACTAAGGACTAAAATGAAAAAGGCATTCAATTAAGAGGCTGACACTTGAGTTTGAGATGGGTGAAATTGCAAAAAATTAAAAGTTTGGAGGCAATTATGAATGCGATTATAAGCAATAGGAAAAACAATAGCTTAATTGAAATTTGCCAATCCTAAATCAAGAACCCTAAATGACACGTCGCTCATAATTAACGAAGAGAAGGTGAATAACATGTCGTTCGATCGGTTGACCTCTGTTTTGTTTTACAGTTTTGGGCTAATCGAAAATGACGACTTTAAATGAATAAATATGAAGCTACAGACCATCAAATTGAGCAAAGTTGGATTTAAATGAAAGATGTGCATCTTGTATACCAACTATAGGTGGTATCAGGTGATGGTGACATTAGAAGTTTTTTGACGAGACCTTATAAGTAGACACCGTAGTCATTCATGACTAAAACATATTTGTGCCAAAATTGACTTTCTTTTCGTGTGTTCATACATAAAGCCTTCTCAATGAGTTCTTATCAAGGGTTTACAATTCTTCTCTCAAGATGAAGGGGTCAAAAATGAATTCAAAATCTTAGTAAAACCCTATAAATACCCCTTAAGTTTAAAAGTAAAAAGAAAGGAGAAAAAAAAAAGGAAGGGTAAAAAATAAGGAAAATATTAACCTTGAACATAAGGGTAAAAGTTCCATAAACACAAGAAAAGTTTTTCAAGGTTTTGAAATGGGGAGTAAGCTTCTTAGTGGCAAAATCTTTCAAAAGAAAGTAAAGAGAAAGTAGTTGTTCTAGGTATACCTTGCTAATCCAAAAGTAGATCCTTTGTGGCCTGCTTTTGTTTTTTGTTTATATATATATATATATATATATATATATTTATGTTTACAAACTTAAAAAAGAGATTGTAATGCTTAACAAGTAATGTTGCATTCACATCTTTGTTGTTGTGATTTTTATTTAATGATGTTATTTTGAAGTTTTTTTTTATATGTTTTTAATATTAAACTTATTGTTTTAAGTTTTTTTTTGATATATAATGTTTTAGCTTTTGTTTAACATAAGCTATGCATGTTAATACAAGGGTGTTTACCATGAGTTTGATACGCCTGTTCATGCACAAAATGGGTTAGGAAAACCAATTTGGAATCCATGTTACATGTATATATATATATATATATATATATATATATATATATAGGTTGTTTTAAGTTTTTTTTTTTTGGATTTGGTACCTCATGTTTAATTTTGTTGTTTTGATGTTGTGTTTTGTTAGTTTTTTGTTCAAATATATTTGTGTATGGTATTGTGAATTGTTGAGATAAAAAGAGCAAGTTTTAGAAGCAAAAAATGCATATTTCTAGGCTTGGAAGTAGTTGGGCATGGCTAGTTTTTTTTAGGTAATGTTCTTCATGTTTTTGGGAACAACATTGCCTTAACCCGTAGATTTAGATCATTTTTGGTCCATTTATTTGCATATAGCCCTTTCTTATACATGATTAACCAATAATTTAGTGTTTATTCGTATCAATAACGTGTTTAAATTGTTTTTGATCCTAGGGTTTCAATTTTAAATTGAAATTTATTTTGGCCAAATTGTGATGATTCATTGATAATCAAAATGAAGGGATGCTAGATTATTGATCCTTGCATGATTTTCAATATGTTATGCCTTTGATTTATCTATACCTGGTTTGGTTTGAGAGCTATATTATTGGGTTCACGTTGAATGCTCTTCATTTGTTCATGTTTTTTCCAAGAACACTAGATTAGCTACATGATTTCAACTTGTTTTGCTTCATTTTTTTTTTCATATGCATCTTTGTATGACATTTATAATCAATAATATAGTGCTTTTTTGCATCAATATCATGATCTTAATGATTTAAAATCTTAGAGTTTTGGTTTAAAATCAAAAGCTATGTTTGACAAAATCATGATGCTTAAGTGAAAATCAAAGTGATTGAATGCTAGATTATTAATCATTGTATGATTTCCAACATGTAATTGCTTTTGTTTTGACCAAATCTGGTCTGATTTGAAACTCATGTTGTTGGTTTGGTTTCAAGTGTTCTTGATGTTTTTTTTTTTTTGTGTTTGATCCATTTTATTCAAATATTTTTGAGTTTTTGTGTTTTTTAGTGTTTATTTTTATTTTTTTTGCTTTGATTGTTTTGTTTGGTTGTTTTCGTGTCAAACCATGATTTTTGGTTTGGTTTATGGTAAACCAAAATTTTTTCGTCAACCTAATCAGGTCGGGTAAAAACAAATCAGGTAAGATTTATACCCTGTTTGGTTTGCCTTTTTTTTTTTTGTTAAGTTTTGTTTTTTTTTTGGTTTATGGGTGTGTTTTACAAACAACATTTAGGCCTATTTTGGGTAGTTTTATTTCAAAAAAAAATAGTTTTTACCTAAACAAAGCCTAAGAAATAAATTATAAAAATATTTTATTTTATTCTTGCATATGGCCAAAAATCCTAACATTATTTCAGCATCTTTTTTAGACAAAAAATTAAAATAGTTTGGCATGTTTCTTTTTTTTAAAAAAAAAAAAATTGCATGAATTTGACAACAAGTTTGTAAAATTTCAAAGGATTTTGCCTATATTTAAAAAATAATTGACATTATATTTTTGCAAGTAAATATTGTTCATTTTTAATATAAGGATAAAAAACCTAAAAGTGGTTAATATCCAAAATATTATTAGGAGTAATAATTATATTATTCACTTTTAATATAAATATAAAAAAACCTAAGAGAGGTTAATATCAAAAATATTATTTGGAATAATAATTTTATTACTCACTTTAATATAAAAATATAAAACTTGTATGAGCTTAATATCTAAAATATTATTGTGAATAATACAACTCATTCACTTCTAATATAAAGATAAAAACTACAAGGAATTTCATCTGAAATATTATTTGTAATGATACGGTAGCAAAAATTCTAGTTTTACCCCGAAAGAAGCCTCAACGATAATTGAAGATATTTCACCTTTCTAGACATATTTTTTAACCTAGAAAACTAGAGTTTGTTCATCGTAGCAAACCCGCTATAGTAGGTCAGTAGAAATAGACATCATCGAACCATATAAAATAAAATAAAAAATACAACTTACCTTAGATAAGGCGTACTAGAGGTGTTAATATTTTTCTTGTACACAACCAGTCCCCTTCCTAGAATCTTTTAAAAAAAACCCAATTAAAATTTCTAGCAACTATAATACTAGGTGACGGCCTTCTCAACCATTTAAAAAACCTTTCATACATATAAACGAGAAGAGTCACCATGACTTCACGCTAATTTGCAATTGCATAAAGAGGGATGAATGGCAATCCATCTACCCAAGAATTCTTCGCCAACCAACATTTGATACTGTCATTGCTAGTCCCTTTCCCAACCACATTAATCAACTGGCTCTTGCTCGAAAAGCGAGATCAATTCTCCAATAGGAATCTAGTCAAACCCATGTTTGCTTAGGTTTGACATGTAGTTGAGCCTAAAGGCATTGGGTTTGGAAGCTCACCAGAACTATGCCCATTTAAGCTCATTTCATAGCTACACCTAAGGGTGTTAGGCCTGGAAGTAAGCTAGACACATGTCATTTAGGCAAGGTATTCTACCTAGCTTAGGGGTGTTGGGTATGGATGCAAACCTCACTTATTTATCATTGGGTTATCACCATGTCTTTGGACCTTTTAAACTAGAACTTAGGCTCAAAATTCATTTTTCATAATGCTTAAAAATATTGATCAATCGATAGCTTTCCAAGTCTTTGTGTATTCAATATGCAAAGATTTGTTTTGAAGGGTTGTCAATTTTTAACGAGATACTTTTTACTTTTCCTATACGATAGATTATCTCAAACAAAACTTTTAGGATTCTTGTGGTTATATGACTTGCCCTAATTAAAAGAATCTATTGGGAAGAGAAAACAATGACATGCATTCAATGTACTAATTAACTAGTTATTTTTTTAGATTGTGTGGTGACATCAAGGGTTATTCATCCAATGAGGAGGAGGAAAAGTTATTTCCTTTATAACTCTAGTCACTCTCACTTCCATTCTTTTCTTTCTTTCATTTTTATATATTCTTTACTAAAAATGAATTGTTGAAGAAGCTTTGAGCAAGATTTATTCCCATATATATATATATAAACTCTGCTATTGTTAGCATTCCCCCATTTTAAACTACTTTCTTCTTGCTTGTTATTTAGTCAGAAAAACATGGATTATATAAGAGTGAGTAGAGATGTTGCTTCTTTCGGTTGTGAATTTAGCTTCCAACCAAAAACTAGGGGAAACAATAGGGGATAAGGGTTCATTAGACAAGGCCTTAGGACTAGAGAGAGTGGAACTCTAACATCCACCTCTAGAAGGGAGAAGGTAGTTTCCAAACCCGGAGATATCCCTCTCTCTCTGCATCTAAAGAACCTTGAAAGAGAAATAGATTGCCTCAAACCCTTAAGCTCACTAAGCACAACACCTTAACCATAGAACAAATGGCCTATATGAATGGTCAGCAGCTATGAGAATATATGGCTAAAGTGTCTCCAAAGAATGAAAAGATCAATCAACTGACCTTGGCCACTTTTAGGGAATGTTGTGAAGTCATTGCCTTTTTGTTCATGTAAGAGTCGGGGTAAACTGTCTCCAAGAAATTAAAAGATCAATCAACCGACCTTGGCCACTTTTAAGGAACATAGTGAAGTCATTGCCTTTTTGTTCATGTAAGAGTCGGGGTAAATTGTCTCCAAAGAATTAAAAGATCAATCAACCAACCTTGGCCACTTTTAGGGAACGTTGTGAAGTCATTGCCTTTTTGTTCATGTAAGAGTTGGGGTACTCATTCCCTCTTTAAAGGTTCTTGAGGGAAGTATTTTGCTATTATAGGTTAGGTTAAGGCCAATTGCATTCCAACGAATAAATTAGATTGTTCGCTTTTGACAAATCCCTTAGGTTTGTTGGACTCGAGCCTACTATAAATATGTTTAGGACATGTTACAATTTGATTAGTGGCGCTAACAGCAGCAGCAAAGTCTAATAGTTTTGACTTTTACCAACAGACCTATGAAAGATCTTATAGGGCAAGCCTGCCCATATCAAAAAATGGAGTAGGAGGTGGCTAATCATAAAGTATAACAAGATGGTTAGCCCAATTGATAGGATGATAGAAATCTGGGGTTATGTCCACTATTAAAAATTACCCTCTGAAATGAATTGTAAACCCTTTTTAATCTTAGATTAGGAAGAAACATGCACTATATTGGCACAAACCTCAACTGAGTATGAGATGAATGAAATGACCAAAGAGCATTATCGGGCCTTGTTGCAAAATATATAGCTTCTTATCTTTTATTTTTTTATATTTAAATATTCATCTCTGACTTATTTTTATATAAGGTTAATAACTGAAGGTAACTTTATTTTTATACAAGGTTAACAACCGAAGGGAAGGAGAGTTTTTAGGAGGTTCTACATCTGAAAAGGCACATCCATCCCTTAATTTATATGGTTCTAAGACCGAAGCAAAGATGGGAAATGACCCTATCAAAACAGATAAGCTTCCTATCCCTCTTAAGTAGATGAGAAGTACACTACTCTTGTGATGTTAGAGAGACTAAAACTAGTAGAGGAAGTTATTTTTCCCTAGCTGGGGTTGATAACCCTTTCTAAAATGATTGCAGGTTTTGTTATCTGCTTTAAAAATAAAAGGTTTCCACACTATTTTAATATATTCTCAATTTAAAATACATGCATTACCAAACACACATGTCAACATTTATGTGGTGCGGCGTCCACGTCATTAAATTGCAGCACCAAGATAGATGATTCCCTACGTTACCATACAGCTTCCCTGCTAATAGATGACTTTTTTCTGCGTATCACCCCATGTCTTTGCATTTATCCCTCCACTGAAGAACAACTGTTTATACTTATCCTCTTGATTTGTTCGTTTCAAATTCCAACACCAAACAAAGTTAAACATTCCATCCAGGCCTGTTCATTCTTCACACTCGTCTCAGATGCGTAATTAAGTTCAATACTTACTTTCATGTTAGAACCAGAGGTACAACTACGGTCATTTTGTACAGCTTTTTTACTATTTCCACTAATATAATATCCGACTCCTCTGATGAGAATGGAGTTGCTGCAATGCAATAGAATTGAGGTTTCCATGCTGTTGCTGCTTCCTCGACCCTCCGTTCTTCAATTGAAGTTTGCATCATCTGACACCAGAAGTGGGAAAAGCCTACCAGCCAATACACTGTTTTTAAATATTGATATTAAACCAAGTAAAAAATAAATAAAAAATGGCATTTTCTGTTGAAGGTTGGCTTGCTCAAACTTTTACCTTGTATGAAACATCTCTGCGCATGGAATCATTCCAAAGGCACATGAAGCAATCATGTTTGCCCCTGAATACAATTTTTTCTGTCAAAATTTAGTCCATCCTTCATCACATTTTTATGCTCATGTATCTGCCAATCAAATTGGCAAGGGCGTCTATCAATGACTTTGGGTTGAATATCACTCCAACTTTTGGATCACAGACAGAGTCAACCATGATCTGCAAAAACATAATTTGTTTAACCTCGTGAACAAATAAAGCAAATTAACATCATCAGGGAAGGGTGAATTAACATCAACGAGCAAATCGCTCTACTCAGTTTTCTAGTCCCCAATAAGAGATGAGGCAATATCACAATCATTGAATAGAGCACCAGAAATGCCAGCCAGGTAAATCCCTGACTATCTGCCCTTAGAATTTGCTAGACAATGCCATACTGGTCAAGACATTGTGGAAAGCAAGTAGTGATGGGAAAAGGTGTACTTTTTAAGGAAAAATAACCAATGCAAAGAGTAGAGCTAAAAGAAGATATCATACTTCCAGAAAGAATTTCTCAGATAGCTTTTCTAATCTAGAATTTGTCTACTTCATAGTAAACCAACTGCTGTAAGCAATAGAAATAAGACATCTATAACTTGTCAAAGTTACAAAACTACAAAACAAAACATTGAACTCCAAGACATACCACATAATCATTTGAATATGTAGCTGCTGGAATTTAGTTTAAATGCAACTAAAAGTAATGATATAAGCACACATACCACATCAAAGATCCCTTGGGAAGTCAAGCATTGCACATCTATGGGAATCTGGCCATCTTTGGGAACTAAAAGTGTATTGATATACTGGTTTGGCTGCATAGAGATATCAACGGAAGTAAATAGCATGCTTCATTCTGTTTTTTTTTCCCTCAAAATCAAAGAAGTTTTGCAAACCTTGTGTATTAAATGTTTTATCACAGATCTTTAGCAAAACCGAGAGAACTTTTTTCTTTAGAAAGCAAGAACCAACAACCTACTAGCATGACTTATCAATCTTTAAGTTGGAGGTGTCAAAAGAAGCAAAAGGTACATGAGCGTATGAGGCTGGAAAATCACAATTTCCCTAACTGCTATATCTCCCGCAAAAGTGAAGTCCTTCATTTCTTTTTAACTCAAAGTGTATTCAGCCAGAAAATGGTTGTGCTGAATGAATAAAGAAGCAATGTTGCAAGCATCAACTTAAAAAAATTCCCATAAAAAGCTATGTGGACAGAAAGGACTATCTTTTTGACAAGTACTTGATTGTAAGGATAAAAAATGAGATCTTCTCACCATAGGGAAGGTTACACATTGTAAATAAAAGCACGTGTAGCAACCAGAAGAAAACCAGTTTGTTTTGCCCCTGTGCTGTATTGAATAGTCAATTTGCACCTTTTATTTTCAATTTAGTCAAGTGCACCCAAATTGGAGCAAATGCAATCCATCCAAACCCAATTTATAGCTCCTGTTAGATTCTGAACTGAAGCGATCTTGTGGACTTCTAACATTGCATTTCACAAATATGGATGTCAAGTAATATATGGATTTTATAAACATTGTAAACAGAAGTTATTGACTGGGTTGAATTGGATAACATTTTTGTAGATTTGGATGCAATACTGAATTGGAAACATAGGGTGCAAATTGACTTGTCAACTCAAACATGGGTGGAAAATGGTAGTTTTCTCTACCAACCAGGATGAAGGGGACTGTGAATTGTCCAGCCCCTTTTCTGGTTCCTGAATCCAAACTACAGACAAAAAGATAAGAAATGCACAATGTGTGGTGGTTTTATTAATAAAGATATTCAACAATAGATCGCACATGCATAGGGTAGAATATGTTTCTATAAATTGGATAAAACAGAAGAATATTTTTTCATCATAACTCCATGATTGTCTCAAAATATAATCCATCTAGCCACTTACAAAATTTTCCAAACAAGAATCAGTATCTCCATATTTTCGATTTAGGGCGTCTGTTATGGAAGTTACAAACCCAGAAGCAGAAAAGCCATTTGTCTCTCGATCATGTGTACCATTCAACAAAAGTACCTAATGTTGGACAGAGGTAAATAAGTATAGCACATGTATGCTAAAATAGCAGCATATTTTGATGTTCAGCTTGTAAATAATATATAAGAATGTCCAAACATGGAACGTCAGAGGATTCTAATTTCCAAATCTGTGACATGATCGATCAAGAGAGTAATGATAGATTTTGATGCAAATAAGACAGCAAGAAAGTAGCCACATGCATCAATTGACGCATGTCCAAGAGGTTATGAAATCAGCACCTTAGGGCAGTTCCTGGAAGAAATAATTTCTCCAATGCCACGTAACACCTAAGACAAGTCATATTTAATGATGAATAACAAGTCAATGAAACAGCCATAGATAATGATGAACCACAAGTAAACAAAATCACATCAATATCCTCCTGCAAACCAAAAGATGAGAAAACGAATTTGGCAACAATCATCAAATGAAAGTTAAATTTCATTAAAATCACCGAATCAAGAATGTTACCAATGATGGGCAAACAGAGGTAAAGAGGGATCCCATTGCATAAACAATACAATCCACATTACTCAATCGGTCCAAGACAGATGCATTTACCATGGGGAAGACCTATTCAATTTGAATAATAGCATCATTAGAATCAGAGTTACATATTTCAACAACCAAGATCCACATTTCATGACATGAAAATGCAACTGTAAGGAACTTGAGAGACAGAAGTTTTTTTTTTTTAAAAAAAAAAAAAAAACAGACTGGAAACAAGACATCAATGTGACTAATGAAGTTCGAAAGGTACAGGTGTGTCCTATCTCCTTGTATCACCATTCACCAAATACATAAAGCACGTCGGCAAAATTGTTCACCACAAGGGAAAAAAAAACAAACTTTACAAATCACCCGACATCAAATTCCAGGTGCAAGAGATCAGAAACAAGTGAATATACAGCATCATATTCCCGTATCTAAGCAAGAAATTGGTGTTATGCTGACATGCTATATTTTGCATGTTAAAGAAGTTTCAAATGACTGTAATTGTGGTCTTATAAGAAATTACAGAGAGATAAATCTTATTGAAGTACCAATGCTAGAATACCGTCTTTCATTTTTGCTTTTCAATTTTTTTTGCAATGTCAGGCTCTTGCATATGAAGGTAGTACCAAAGGTTCTGGGCCACTTTTACATTATACCAACCAAAAAACACATGAGCATGATACAAGAACAATTCTTCATGATGATAATTGTTTGTGGTAGAAGAATAAAGTGCAAGATGTATTCACCTCGTGCAGTGAGTTTCCACCCTCATTTGACATATAGAAAACCCTCTTTATTCTTGAAGGAAGTGCTGGGACTGAAGAACATCCCTACCCAAAAGAATTTCTTTCCATAAGAATTCGGCATTTCAAAAGAACTTTTAAATTATCAATAAAGTGCAATCCCAACACCATTATGCTCTGGTATAAAACTAGGAATTGGATTCTGTTTCCAAATATGATGACAAGGAGAAATTTTACTTGTTTATATAGTCTAAACTGATTAACACATTCTCCCAGCACCAATATTTCTGTATTTAGATGCATGTCAGCAATTGGTCTCC
Organism: Populus tremula; assembly: GCA_964019445.1. NCBI lineage: Eukaryota > Viridiplantae > Streptophyta > Magnoliopsida > Malpighiales > Salicaceae > Populus > Populus tremula. The sequence goes on along the minus strand of CAXHTJ010000003.1, from coordinate 10,926,780 downwards.
AGAGATCAGTTAAATGATTTGGTGAACAAAACCTCAGTCCAAATTGTACTTTGGATGACAACTGGGAATTGGATTTCCTAATATCATTTAGATATCAAATCAATCATAACAATGAGAAAAGAGATATATTCTTACAATAAAAAATATTGATTAACACAAATTTGCCCTTACAGATGTGATTGCCTCTCTACCACACAATGTTAAGTGATGCTTAATACGGAAGAAAGAAGGTTACAGCAGAATAGAAGTAACAGAACCACCAGCAGAAGCAGCATAGCAATTTGCATGTGATGAATATCGTAATTGGCATGTGATGATTAGTTGGTGGATTCAGTTAGTAGCTGAAACATAGCTAGTGACAGTTAGGAAGTTAATTGCAAGGTAGTTAGAAGCAGTTAGGTAGTTAACGTCATTGTATAAATAAGAGTGTATGAGAAACGTAGAGGGCAAGTAATAAAGTTGAATCATTTTCTGTATTTGCAGAAGACTCTTTCTCTTTCTCTCTTTCTTCTACTTCTCAACCTCCCTTTCTTAAACTACTAACCACCATTGTTAAGGACATTTCTTATCAATTTTGTATCAGAGCCAAAGATCCAAACAAGATGAGAGCTCTAGAGGAGCAGAGCAGACGAAACAATGAAGAAATACAAGAGGTAAGAGCTGAAGTTAAAATGCAAGGAACTGAGTTATACAATAAGATAGAACAGCTACAATTGAAGATGGAGAAACTGCTGTCAACCATGAGTTCCTTTGAGGCCAATCAAGACAGTGAATGAGAAATGAGGGAGAATGTTGTTGGGATTCAAGAAAGCAACAGAGGAGGGTATAATATAACTTTGCCAAAGGTGGAATTACCTAACTTTGTGGGGGGAAATCCCTGTGGTTGGGTGAGGAAGTGTATGAAATTCTTTAAGATGCACTTCATAGTCATACACCACTGAGTTGAGATTGCTTCTTTGTACTTAGGAGGAAGAGCTGAGATTTGGTACGAAGGGTTCGTGGTAGGAGGTAAGGACTTAATGAACTGGGATGAGTTTTCAGAAGTAATTTGTTTAAGGTTTGGCAGTCAACGAGTGGCCAGTACCTCATACAATCAAAGAACTAAGGGGATTCTTGGGTTAGTAGGATATTACAAGAAATTCATTAAAGGAATCATCATTAAACCATTAACTGAAATTTTGAAAAAGAATAAGTCCAGGTGGAATGACATGGCTCGAGCAGCATTTGACAGACTCAAGGAAGCTTCATGTATAGCACTAGTGTTAGCATTGCCTGATTTTGATAAGGCTTTTGTACTGGGGATTGATGCTTGTGCCAGTGGAATAGGGGTTGTGTTAAGCCAAGAAGACAAACCTTTAGCTTTTTGTCAGCAAAGCATTGAGTACAAAACACTAGTAGCTAGATGATATATCTAGTGCTTGAAGATATATCTCAGGTGTATAACAATGAATCAACCTAAGAAGTGGTTTAAATGGTTATCGTTAGCTCAATGGTGGCACAACACTAGCTTCCACTCTTCTATCAAAATGAGTCCCTTCCAAGCATTGTTTAGGTATCCACCACCAAGCAGGGCATTGTCTACTAAAGAATTTAGTTCAATGGCTACAGTGGAAGAGTTGGTAACCAATAGAATTAATATGGATCAGTTCTTGCAGAAGTAGTTAGAGAAGGTTGTGCATAGGATAAAGCATATGGCAGATAAAAATAGAACTGATAGCGAATTCAAGGAGGTGGATTATATTTACTTAAAGCTTCAACCATACAAGCAATCAAGTATGGGATTAGGGAAGCATTTCAAGCTCAATCTGAGATTTTATTGTTCATATAAGGTTTTGTAAAAGATTGGTTCAGTTTCATATAGGTTGGAATTACAAAAAGAAGTTGCCATACACCTAGTTTTTCATGTCTCATTGCATAAGAAAAAGCTTAGTGAGAATGTAGTAACCTCAACTACTTTGACAATAGTGGGTGGTGGTGGAAGGGCAAAGATTGCTCCAGTGACTATACTGGATAGGGGAACTCATGAAGAAAGGAAATAAGGTAGAGCTGATGGATTAGTACAGTGGTCTAATATGTTTGAGGAAGATGCCACTTGAGAGAATTTGGAAGAATTGAGTCAACAATTCCTGGATTTTAGCTTGGATTCTTGAGGACAGGAATTTTAAAGGGAGGGCAAATTTTTACATGATGCTTAACAAGGAAGAGAGAAGGTTACAGCAGAAGAGAAATAACAGAACCAGCCACAGTAGCATAGCAATTTACATGTGATGAATATTGTAAATGGCATATGATGATTAGTTAGTTGATTCAGTTAGTAGGCTGACAAGTAGTTAATGACAGTTAGGAAGTAAGTTGAAAGATAGTTAGAAACAGTTAGGTAGTTAACTTCACTGTAGAAATAAGAGAGTATGAGAAAAGTAGAGGGCAAGTAATAAAGTTTAATCATTTTCTGTATTTGCAGAATACTCTTTCTCTTTATCTCTTTCTTCTACTTCTCAACCTTCCTTTCTAAAACTACAAACCACCATTGTTAAGGACATTCCTTAACACCTAACCACCATGATTAATCAGACTTGATCCCATCAAGCACACGGAACTTTTGACAAGATAGATCCATCATCACTTCAATTGCAGCACACAATACATCCATAAACTACTTATTTGCGGCCAAATAAGATATTCTCGGCAATCCCTATTCGGAAATTCTCAGTAAAATATTGATACATTAACTAATTGAAAACTAATTGTACTTCAAGTCACATAGCTAAACAACAATACCTTATCAATGTGTTGCATTGTTCCACTGGTTGGATGTGAAATCTCATTCTGACCTCGAATAATAGTGCCATCCTAACATAAATTACTAAAATATTAGAAAAGAAAGAAAGATGCTGTATAAAAAATTTCCGAGCATATAAGTGGTTTTAGTTTTGATGTTACATAAATTTTCTCTCTTGTCTGATGGCATCATCTTTCAAAAACAAATAGCAGCATAATTGCAAGAGAACATTATAAACCAAGAAAACTTTAGAAAAAAGAAATACAATTTACATTGTAAGAATTACTTGTCATTCAAAACATCTTCTCCAATTGTTAAAAATCAGTAAACAGCTACAGATCAATGACCTAGGTTGCAATTACAAAAACTAAATTTGGAAATGTTATACAGTATAATCTGCATATGTCACAAGCATACACACTTAACATAAAGTGGTAGCAATACCCATAATTCGCATCCTAATGTAAGCCTGTCATTTGTTGAGATGACTGGAAGAACCAGACTTTCTGCTGGAATATCTGAAACACGTGAAAATAAAAATATAGCAGCATCTAAAGATTGAAAAAATATGCGTGCACCTGCAAAGAAAAAATTCCCAATGCTGCAAAAAAGAAGCATGTCAGTTAAGTCATGATTGTGTAAAAAGCTTCAAAAAACACAGAGAAATTTAAGGTGGAAAGCTTTATCAAGAATGGGGAAAAACTTAAGGAAACAACAAAAATTATCCAAGAACATATGATTCTCTAGAATACATAGACTTCAGGGAAAATCACTCCTAGATATTGGTGGAATAGGAAGCCTACTCAAGAACATGATCATCAATATTCTAAATATAAAACAGCACTGTGACACCACAAAACAGAAAGTAGCAAGACATAGTTACAATTGGATACAAGTACCTGCCATTACTAAAGCAAAATGATTCATTAGGCCGACGCAGGATCTGCATTCACAAAACATTTATTGATTTCATACTAACATTATTTCACAAGTTCTAACAAGTACTAAAGCATTTGACAGAAACAACACATACAAAAGCTGGAACCAATCTGGAGAAGAAGCAAAATAAATAAATAATGACATCCAGCAAACGTTCAAAAGAAGAACAAAATTAAGAGGTGTCATCATTAGCTTCCTATACCCTATCACCAATATTAACCACTTCATCTCTCACATAAAAGTTCCTCTCATTTTGTAGAAAGTTTACGTTAAGTCCATAGACCTTCAACGACATAGTTAATAGGCATGCAAGAAGCACGTCGAATGAAAATCAACAAGATGAAATGGCAATAAAGGGACAATCCAGTATCATTTTCAGCTTAGCCTACCTCATTTTGGAAATAAACAAGAAAAGCTCGAATTGTTTCACTATATGGTCTTGATACGCCTTTCCATAAAGAGTGTTCTCCTCCTACAATATCATACCTGCCAAATTCCAACTCAGCACACTGTTAATCAATACCCGCACCATATATATACTTAGCAAGTAAAACAATAGAAATTCAGGATAGAACCTATAAAACTGAATTTAATAGTAGACAACACGGTAATTTAAGGAATTTCAAGACACCTTTTACATAAACAAAATATACCTAAGCAAAAAATACAACATTACTGGACCATCAAGTTTTTGCACATCAAACTTTTTCTCTAATATTTTATGTTCAAAGACAACCGGTCTAGCACTTTTAACACCTTTCTCTTTTCCTTTTTTCTCAAATTTCCTACAATTTTTTACACTAATTTCATGAGGGGAAATGTCAAATATGAAAAGCAACCAAGAAAACGTTGAAATGCACAAACACACAAGGATAAATTAGTGTAAATCCAAGTTATGCGAAGAAACACATTTTAGAACCGATTAGTAAGATGAATATTATGACTTAAAAGGAGAAGTGCTTTAAATTGAAATGCGTTTAATGCTATATATTTAAATTAAGAAATCAACAAAATTCACAAGACATATTATTACCATTGGGATTTGGAATCTTGGGGATCAAGAGGTAAACGATGCCCAAGCAATCTTCTGACAGCAAGAGCTTCAGCACTACTTTGATCAGACAATCTTAAACACCTCGACCGAATATCTCCAACCGCAGGACCACCTAAGTTACAGTTTAGAGTGTATCAATCACACCGGAAAAGAGAAAAAGAAAAGGTGTATCTGCTATTTACCGAGCACGCGGACAATCTCAGCAGTGCTGCCACCATCATCAGAAACAGGGAGAACGTGAGCAACACTCGTTGTTAATTTCTTCAGTTCTTCCACTACGCCATTAAACGCAGTACCACCTGCATATGCATTAAGAATTAATCATAATTTTTGGATCTAATTGAAGAATGAGGAAGTATAGTAGAGACCTGAGAAGACGAGGAGGGAGGGTTGTGAGGGCCTAGGGCTTGAATTTGAAATGGAAGAGGGGGAGGGGGAGCATTGAAGGGAAGACATGGATACAACAAGAGGTTTTGGTATTGGCTTAGGGAATGAAGAGAAAGGGAAGAGTAATTGAGGAGGAGAGTGGAGGAGAAGAGAGGGGGAGGAGGCCTTGGAAATCAGGGGTCCCAAACAACTGTCCGCCATATTCCCGCGATTTCCTCCCTCCAACAAACCAACCTATTTACCTCACCACCTATATTATATTATTTTTTGTTCTTAAATAAAAAAATTCTCATTTTTTTCTAATTTAGTGGTTTTTGTATTTTCAATCACATTTTTTTTACACAAAAATAAAAATAGAGGATGAATTTTTTTTCCCATTCAGTGGTAAATTTTGTTATCTTGATATCTTTTGACGGGTTATTTAAAATCAATTTTAAAGGACAATAGACAGTAACAAAAGAAATTAAAAGCCTTAAGAGTATAAAAAATTACAGAGAATCTATTTAAAAAAAACTGTAAAAAGGTCTTTTATTTTAGCATATGAGGTAATTCACTATGAATTTAAACAGTGTAAATGTTATTTCTCCCTTTCATATACAAAGTTTTTATCTTGCTAGTAAGAGTAGAATGGTATTTTCTATTGAATTTTCTAGCAAATCTAAAAGTCATTTGTAAATTGATGAGGATCAATTTAGTAATTTTAATTTTTTTTGGCACAATTGAATTACATAAATACCTTAAAAAGTAAAAAAAAAAAAAAAAAGCTACAAGGGTTTTTACACAATTTTTTTTTTTTTTACAAATAGTAAAATCACTTCATAATCTTTAAAGGAAAAAAAAATGCATAAGTCAAAGGCTATTTTAGTTTTTTTTTCTTTTAGTTTTATTGGCGCGTGTGGTGTCGTACAACAATCAAAATTTTCAAATCACTATTTCATCTAAAGCGTATAGTGAAGGTGAAACTGTTGAAGCAGTGTGTGTTGCTCAACCTTGTATCACAATAATTCAGTGACAATTGAGTTTTTTCTCCTACTCTTGTTTTCTCTTTTCCCTCGTTGAAATTCAAGTTATGTCAATAAAAAATCAGGGTTGTTCAACCATTTGTTTTGTCTTTTAATTATGCTCTTTTGTCTTTTGCTTGGTGTTTATTTGTTTTGGAATTTTTTTTAGATTTTATTTTTTATTGTCATCCCTTTCCATTTGATTTTTTTAGTTTTTATATCAAATATGATGCTCATTTTTTCTTTTCAATCATTTTCTTGATTTGTTTTTTCTTTCAATTTTGTCCCACAATATTTCATTTCATTTCATTTTTTTTTCAAATTTGATTCTCATTCTTTTAATTTCTCTTTTTTAATCCTTTTCTTAATTTTATTTTTTTTTAAATTGTCTTTTAACCTTTTATTTCATTTATTTTTTTATTTAATGTTGGTCCTCATTCTTTTAATTACTCTTTTTTTATCATTTTCTTATTTTATTTTATTTTTTGATTAAATCTCTCATTGTTTTCTTTCATTAGTTTTTAGACCAAATTTAATACTCATTGTTTTTACTACTAGTTTTATTTATGGTTAAGAGTTTTGTTCAAGATTTTTTTTTTTCTATAGGTCATCTTGATCTCATAACTAGGGTTGTTGGTTTTGAAAGATTAGCTTGATTTAACTTTAATCTTTCAAAAGAAATTAATTTTTTCCTTTGATATTAAGCTATTGCGCCTTGAGCTTTTTATTGTTTTCCCTTTTCTTCATTTAGGGATATCCCGAGTTGCTTTGGATTTTTTTAATTTTTTTTTAATTTCATCATTTAACGTTAGACAATTGGGTCTTAAGATCTCTTATCTTTTATGTTTTTTTTTTATCGGATTATCTTGAGTCGAAAGTTTATTAGGTTAACACAAGGTAGTTAGGGTATTTTTTCAATGTTTTATTTATTTATTTAAACTTGATCATTTTTTCTAAGTCATTTTAAAAAGAAATTAATTTTCTTATCTCAATCTCATGTCGCCACACAAATGGTAGGTTAGTAGAGTAAACTCGGGTTGACTCAGATTTTTTCTTTCGCGTTTCTTTTTTAATTTTTTTTTTAATTTTATTATTTGAAATCAACTTTATTGAGCCTTGAATTTTCTATTTTTTTTTCTTTTTTTTCTCTAGAATTATCTCGCGTCATAAATTAATCAAGTTATTTCAAGTTCACTCATGTTATCATCATTTGTATATCTTTTTATTTTAGATAATAAAATATACATCTATAGTCATTTAAACGCATAGTACATATTATAATTTAACAAAAGCAAATTATATCTATGCCATAAAAATGAAATTATTCATGATAAAATAATTCTCATTAAATTGTAAAAAAGTTATTTTTTTTATAATTATAAATAACAAATGAATTAATGATATTAACCAGATATGAAAAAGGAAAAATATAACAGTTTCCATTGACAATAGGAAGCCAACTACAGTCATTACTTTTCTCCAACCAGAGACATCGCACATAGAGCCCTACAATCATGAAAAACACAGCAACACGTTGCTGCAATGCTATTTATTCATAAGTAAATGGTTCCATTGCTTAGACAACGATGGACTCCCTCGAGCCTTGAAAGGACCTAAATCTCTCTCGACCTCTATACAAATTATCAGGGATGTAGTAGCGGAATTCACTTCAAGTTACAGAGTGATGTTTCCATCTTTTATGTGCACGAGTGAGACAACAAAATCACTTCAAGTTACAGAGTTCATCATATGTTAATATATCTAGACTATCACCCACTCGGAATCAGAGAGACTGTCATCTGGTGTGGTAATAACAGATGATGCAAAACCTTCTCTCCGATTACTCGATTCTGGACCGAGATTTCTGCGCCGAGCTGGTCCCTGATTGAAAACTTGATTCGCTGTCCTTTCCTGCAAGAAAAAAAGAGAGAAGAAACATCAGTTATCAAAAGTTTCAACCTTCAATAGTTCAGTGGTTCATTTCAAACTCGAAGGATGCCCAAAGGCTCTTATTTCAAAGGGTTGTATATTTAAGCTTTCAAGAGTTCTCTCCTTGAAGTAGAAGTAACCTTACGAAGTTGACAGGAAGTCATACCTTGGAAGACCAAAGTTGTCCTGCTTCAGAGGAAACAGAAGAAAGTTCATTACAATCTATTACAAAGCAACTCCCATCAAGCTTCTCTGTACACGATAACCCCAGATTGGCAGCATCTTCAGTGGAGTTGTCTAATTGTCCTGTGAGGAGATAAGAAAAGTAAATTTTATCATAATTGCTCCTTTCTTTGATCACAATGTCAGCTAAATTAAGACAAACAAATAGTTAGTCAAATGCATAAGATAACAGCAGCTCCAACTAGGAAAGGGAAAGTGTGGAATATAACAGAGTGAGATATCAAGTCAAGCCTTTAAAAAATCTCACACTGGAGAAAGGGGGTCCACATTCATCATAATGGAAGAAACATTTGGATACCAGTTTCAAGAGCAGACAATGTGATCTGGCTTGGAATAATCAGAGTATGGCTCAACTCGTGAAGAGAATGTTCTGGCACCAATGTGGTTAAGGGGCTACATAAGTTTGTAGGCCAACCAATGCAGATATATCAATGGAGGGAAAGGAAAAGTGAAAGAGTAGCTAAGCAATAGTAGAAGGAAATACTTACTGATTGATTCAGCTGAGGTTTCACTGGAAGTAAATCCCAATTCTGGAACCTTGCTTTCGTTGGAATAAACCAAATTAACAGATTTTGAAGATGGCTTGTCTATTGGAATTACTTCTGTGAGAGAGTTACTTTCTAGTAGATCATAAGATGTTGAGGAGAACACTGAAATGCTCAGATCTTTCTCTTCTGGGGTATCTAACTTCTCAAGCTGAACTTGCTTTTCCTCAGTATGAATTTCCTTAAAACTTGACATTGACTTTTCATGTATCTCAGCAACAACCATTTCCTCCAAAGACAGACCATCCTTTGTGGCCTTAATAGGTTCAACAGAAAATGAATGAAGCGATTGCCTCAGATTGCAAGGTTCCATATCAAAATGGTCTTGGACAATGCCTTCTTTTGACATTTTATCCACCTCAGTGTTTTTCACTTGGCAAGAGTCACTAGCTACACCATCCATGGTATCCTCAGCAGGCTTAGACAGCACTTCTCGCATGATTTCTGAGCAAAATTCCTTGACATTGGCACCCGTTGTCTGCAATTGGTTCACATATTCCAACCCTTCCTGTCCAAGAAGGTATTCAATTTCATGAGAGATGTTTTGGCAGAACTAACTGCAGCTAAAGTTGGAATTGAGCAACAAGCAAGCAACATCAAGGCTTTAAAAGCAAAACTAGCGCAATCACATCAGAATAAATTGTAACAAATTAAAATGAAAACAATGCAGAAAATTAATAAAAAAATTTCTTGATTTTATAAATCACTTAATAAACCACTTTGAACTTGCATTATGACCTAAATTTTTTATGCTTGAGGAAATTAGATCATCAGTGCAGAGAAACACTCGTCTGCTCAAAGGTGAGCCTTTCCCTTTAGTGAGCTGCAGGAAGGGTTTGTTCGCAATAATGTTTATCGCATTATGTAGGCATGGGTGCTTCGGGCATGTAGCATCCTCTTTGCTGCTCAATGGTGGGTAGATAGTGCAAACTATTTACACATACTAAGACTGTACTTTTCCTTACCTTTTATTTTGATGAAAAAAAAACATCTATGCTTCATTTACACAATTCATTTAGAAATACAATCAGTAAATGTTCAGTCAAGCAAAAAAAAATCAGTAGAATGCACATAATAACAATAAATAATCACGGCTGGAACATTTTAAAGGGATTTTAATTGCATAAATTTCAAAAATACCTGCTCCAAGACGTAATCCAACTCCAAACACATAGCTTCAAACTTCCTGTACATATTTTGCATCCAGGCCATAGCTTTACTATCTGTTTACCGTATCAACAAAAACAACTTGGCAGTATTCTGCTTTTAGATATGGAAGTTGTTGTTCCTTCACCTCCCACTGAGAATGTCATAATCAGCTGTACTCAGATTACTGAAAAGTTCAAAAATTTATCAACAATTCTACAATAACAAAACTATCAAAGAGAAAGAGTAAGAAATAATTAAAACCCATGAGCCAAGCAAAGTAATTAAAGAGAATCCATAAGCTGGAAAACGCTGGAGTCACAAAACTCCAATGACCACTGATAATCACGAATAAAAGCAGTCCAGAGACACAGCCAACAAGCATAAAAGGAGGAAAAAAAACAAAAAAACAAAACAAAGTTCGGATGATCAGCATGCAAGATTAAAGATTGCAGAGTCACACTAGTCTAACACAAACAAGTCAATCAAACAAAGAGAAAAGAAAATACAAAAGACAACATTAATTAATGAAAAAACTAAATTATGAAGCTTGAAGTTTGATCACTTACAAGTTGATTGCCATAAGCCAAAAAAATATATATATTGAACGCCTTAAACAAAAAAACAAGAAGAATTGTTTCCTATACTAAACAAAAAGAAAGCAAAAGTATCTTTCTTTTGTGACTGGAAAAGAAGGAGAAAGAGAAACAAAATGGAGGGTTGTTATTGATGACAAAAAGAAGAGAAAGGGTGTCCGTTGAGAAAGTCCTACTGCTCCCTACACACGCACTGGTCACAGAAGCTTTTTTACAGTGAAAGCCGAACGCTCACTTCACTCTCCTCTCCTACCCTAACCCTCGTCTAGAGAGAGCAGAGTATGCTTTGCTTTGTTGTTCATTATTAAGTACTCATCAACAAGGAAAAAAGAAAAGAAAAAAGCGTTGATTAAGAGAAAAAGCAAGTTTAATCCTTTGAAAACAACATATATTAACTCTACCAAAAGTTCGGTTTCTTTTTTTTTCTTTTCTTTTATAATTAGAATTTTGTATATTATGGATGGCGGATGCTAACTTCATAAGAGTTCAAATATTCGTAAAATACTCAAAACAAATCCTCACAAATCTTGAGTTCAAAATTCAAATTCACCTCACAATTACTAAAAAAAAATACCGTTGTTGATCTCTTGAATTTTCTACGAAAATATCTTATAATATTTTCCCTTATCTTTTGAGAAAATATTATTAACAAAAACTCAAATACACTTAGTGAAATTATTGTACACAATGACACAAAAAACTATTCATTACTACACTACAGTAAAATTGTATTTTTATCCTTGAAAGAAAAATTGAGATGCTTTATGGTTGAGGTATTTAAATCTTTTCAAGATTGCTCAGAGATATATATATTTATTCAACATTTTTAAAAATAATAAAATGACTTAATTATCCCCAAGTAAAAAAAATTACTATTGTTGATCAAATATATTTTTGTTTTTTATTTGTTAAAGCACATTAAAAAAACATTGTTGCCCTTGTATTCAAAAAAAGATAACCCCTAAGAGTTTTTTTGTCTTTTCACATAGGCTTTGACCAATTGAGGGAATTTTAGTCTTTTTATTTTCAATAACTAATGTAAAAAAAATTAAATAGTTACTAGCGCGTGCAACGCATCCACACCCTTTAAGCAACATGCGCGATGCTTTCCAATGACCAGACCTATTCTTTTATCGTGTTATAAGAAACATTGCAATGTTGGTTTCTTTTAGGTGGAGCGCATGTCAGCGGTAACGAGATGATTTGTCATTGTTGGGTTTTTTTTTCTTCTTGTCTCTCTCCTTCCTTAAAAAATACACTTTGGGCATCTTTGTTTTTTGTATTTCAATTTTAGTCCTTATTATTTTTTTTTTGTTCCTATTCTTTTTATAAGAGTTGTTGTAACCCATTTTTGGGTCCCCACAAAAATAAATAAAATAAATAGCCACAAGAGGCTAGAAAAATAATAGGAGGCAGAAGCGCTCGACAAATGGTCAGAAAAATCGGTCAAGGAGGTTAAAAATACAAAGATTGGATTTTTGACAGTATATTCTTGAAGGATGAGAGCTCTGTTGAGAAGGAAATTTAAATTTTGAGGAGAAAAGCCCAAGTTTGGATGTTTATGGACTTAATTGGATTTTTAATTGATTTTATAGAGGATTTGATTGCAAGGAAAATTGATTTTTTAAGTCAATTTGGGCTTTAATTAAAAGAAATTAAGTTCTGGGGCCAAAATATATTTTTTAGGAATTTATTAGGTCAGATCAAGGGCTTAATTGAAGAAATTGGAAGTTTATTGATCAATTAGGGGCTTAATTAAGAAAATCTGAAACCAGGGACCAATTTGGGAAATGTGCCTTAATTTACTGTTCACTTTCTTTCTCAGAAAGCTGCCTGAGGGGCTGTTTTCCAGGCGCATTTTCGGGCTCGTGTGACCTCCAAATCCGACCAAACATGCACCAAAATGTCCACATGAAACCCCTTTATCCCGGAGAATGTTCAGGTCGGGTCGAAAAAGTTAGAAACGGCTCCGTTGAGTGGCTCAAAGTGGCAACCTCGGGCAGGTCACAGCCTTGAGCTGCCAAATTTGGCAGCTCAAGGTGCACACTTTGAGCCAACGGTTGAGATGCTTCCGAACCGAATCAAGGGCTGAAATTTTTTACCAATGTAGACAAGATTGCCCTCTTCTACAGCCTATAAATAGAGTCGGATTTGATGATCTGGGGGAGGAGAAATTCGGGTCCAAAGTCAGCCAAAAACCAGCATTTTCGCCCAATTTCTGCAGATTTTTCTTTTTCTTTCTTCCTCTGCAACAGGAAACCGACGCCATCTTCCTCCAACTCCACCACTGACCACCGTCACAGACACCCGACCACAGCTCCAAGACTCCTTTCTCCCCGATTCCAGCCTTTTCCCGTTGTTTTCTTCTACCCCTCAGCCACTTTGAGCACGCAGGCCAGCAGCAGCAGAGGAATTTTTTTTCTTCAGCCATAGGTTACTCCTTCAGCAACATCCTTCTCTTCCCTGCAGAAGTGGCACTGGTAGTAGCAACACTGAAGGGCCACCATTGAGACAATCATCTTTCAGCCAGCGAGCAGGGGCGTTTCTTCGTGAGCAGCGTTCAGTCTTCTCCCTCCATTTCGCCTCCAGCCGTTGTCCAGCAGGTAAGCCTTTTATTCCCAGCTTTTGCATGCATTCTTGCATTTGTTACTGTTCAAGTGAAATTTAATTCACTTGAACAGTAACCGGGTAAGGCATGTGTACTTTTTGGTAAAATTAGAAATCTAGCATTTAAAATACCCGGTTTTCGTCAACAAAAAAAAATATTTATTAAAAAAAAAATGTTTTGTTTTCATGCATACGGCCAATACCCTAACATGTTTTAAATTTTTTTTATATATACAAAAAATATTGGAAGTTTTAAAAATGTGTTTTCGCATGGATTTCTTAAACACAACAAAAATTATTTTCTTGCATTTCTGGATTTTACAACATGTTTGTAAAACTCCAAAGGGTATTGGCCAATATTCCAAAAACTATAAAAATCTTATTTTGGGGGGGAAATTCATCTATTATTCACCGCTAATGTTTGGATAAAGAAATCCTTAAAGGACGAATATCCAAAATATTATTGGGAGTAATAAATCCGCACACATCCTTGAAAGAAGCCTTGATTATAATCGAGGGCATTTCAAAATTTTAATTTTTTTTTACTCCACGGTTTACGAGCCGTGAAAGTATGAAATACTAAGGCAAGAGGAGGCTTTTAAAGCGCTTTGAATTTCCTTAGATTTCTAAATTTTTTGTCCCTCCTCTTTGCGATTTACGAGTCGCAAACTCTTGAAATACTAAGGGAAAAATGAGCTTTCAAAGCACATGGAATCTCCTTGGATTTCTATCCAAATAAATTTTATTTGAATCAAACCTAGGAAAATTGATGGGATTAGAAAACACCAACACCATAGCAATTATAGAGCAAACCAAACACCAAGCAGCTTACCTTAGGTAGGGCGTACTAGGGGTGCTAATACCTTCCCTTTACGCAACCAGTCCCTTGCCTTAGAATCTCTGAAAGACCAGTTAGGGTTCCTAGTGACCAAAATACTAGGTGGCGACTTCAAAGAACCAAATCAAAAAAACAAAACGAAAGTCGCCAGCCGATGCTGCATTTTGGATTTTTTAGGGTGCGACAGAATGGCGACTCCACTGGGGAACCTTGGACTAAGCTTGGTAATTGTTTTTTTATTATTATGCTATGAGTTATTGTTTTTCTTGTTTTACTTTGAATGATACTTTGTTTAAAAGTTTTAGCATGTATCTTTACATTCTATCATACATGGCATAGCCATGCATCACTTTATTATTATTATTATTATTATGGTTTTGAGGGCACACACATGTAACTTTAAGATTAAGTGGGGGACTAGCAGCTTGCCTTATGACTTGAGTCAAGGTTTAAGTTTGTGTAAACCCCAACTCTTTGCTGAGTGTTTAGACTGATTGTGATTGGTACACGTGCCATCCCACTATCTGCTGGACCTCCATATCGCCTTTACGAGGGTGATCACTGGAACAGCAAGAGACCCTCTTTAGAGACCAAGTAGTAAACCTACCCAATGTCTCACATAAAGGAACTAGAACCTATCCTTAGGATGTATGCTCCATAATATCTTTTTGCATCCAAACAAGCCTAAGCTCAAAGCATCTTGAATCTAAGACCTTCATTCAAAAGCTAGCCAAGGGAGAGATGTTCCAGAATTGGGAGACCCAAGAAGCTCCATTGATGTTCAAAATTTAATCAACAATGCTTGTTTGATCATGATATTGTGTTTGTTTGTGTTTTTCACCTTTTAAATCGAGGTTCCAAATGTGAATTGGATTTTACCCTAGTTTTATTATTTTATTTTTAGCCAAACTTTTCCTTTTAAAGAGCATGCATTTTCAAAAGTTCATCTTGATGTTTTTACACAACACTTTTCTTTTCAAAGCGAATCTTCCATAACTACACCTGCATTTTACACTGAGCATGAATGGCTGGACTTTAAAGAATCCATATTAGTTGTAGAAAAGGAAGAATGGTAGGAAAATAACATTAGGGGATTCACAAAAACGAACAACATGAACAAGCTTGGAAACCCGCTACAAGGTCATGCCGTTTGGGTTAAAGAACGTTGGGGGCACCTACCAAAGGGCTATGTTGACTCTATTTCACGACGTGATGCATAAAGAGATTAAAGTACGTGGATGACATGACCTAGAGAGGGAGAGAATCATGTCCAAATTTTGAAGGAATTAGTTGAAAGACTAAGAAAGTACAAGTTGAGGCTTAACCATGCAAGGTGTTCATTCGGGGTGAAATCTAGAAAGTTGTTGGAATTTATGAATAGTGACAAAGGGATAGAAGTGGACCCTGATTAAGTAAAGGCTATTCAACCTATGCCAACTCCCAAGACTAAGAAGGATGTAAGGAGGTTCTTGGGAAGTTTGAATTACATTGCTCAATTTATATCCCAATTAACCACGACTTATGACCTCATCTTCAAATTGTTAAGGAGGAAGAATCTTGGAATTTGGAATAAGAATGTGAAGAAGCTTTCACGAAAATCAAGCAATACCTACTGAATCCACCCTTATCTATCGAGTTGAATTGAAAAATGGCAAGTTCTACTAGCTGAGTACAACATAGTATATATGACAAGGAAAGCCATGAATTGTCATCGCTAATCACCTAGCTGACCATGTTGTGAAAGTTTATGGGCTGTTAAAATTTAATTTTTCGGATAAAAGTATGCTTTCAGTCGAGGAAGGGAAATCAGATTGTTGGATTATGTACTTTGAGGGTGTTGTGGTAATAGAGTGGGGGCAGTGCTAATCTTTCCTAATAAGAAACAGTATCCGGTTTTAGTTAAGTCGCAATTTGGGTACACTAACAACACAACTGAGGTTGAAGCTTGCATTCTCGATTTTAGAGGTTGCATTAGAGCTAAACATCAGAAAGATAGATGTGTATTGGAGACTTGATTTTGATTATTTGTCAAGTGAAAGGACAAGGGCAAACCAAGGACGAGAAGTTGAGACCTTTCCAAAAATACTTGTCTAGATGGGCTAGAGAATTTGAGGAAATAAAGTTCACCCATCTAGGAAGGGAATGAAACCATTTTGATGTTTTGGTCACGCTAGCTTCTATGGCTAGAATAGACTTTGGGCACAAGGTACAACCAATACACATTGATATAAGAAATAACTTAGCTCACTGTTGCTCAGTTTGAAAGAGAAATAGATGGAAACCCTTGGTACTATGATATCAAGAATTTCATCCAAAACCAGACATATCCCATGGGGGCATCCAAAAATCAACAAGAAGACGTTGAGGAGGTTGGCAATGGATTTCTATCTTGATGGGGAAACTTTGTATAAGAAATCATTTGACGAAACTTTGTTGAGATGTTTCGATGACGTGAAAAAAGTGGTGAAGAAATTTATAATACCCAGAACTTCAATAGCAAGATGATAATAGAACTCTGCGCTAAATGAAAAAAATCAAGTATGCCAATTCCTCGCCATACAAGCCAAAGATGAATAGTGCGGTAGAAGCTTCTAAACAAAAATATCAAGAAGATTATTTAGGAAATGGTATTCACTTACAAGGATTGGTATGAGATGTTGTCATTTGCCCTTCACGCGTACCCCACTGCAATCCGAACATCAATAAGAGTCACCCCGTATACGTTGGTATATGAAATGGAGGCGGTAATACCTTTAGAAGTTGAAATCCCCTCATTAAGAGTATTGATAGACTTTGAGCTAGAAGAGTTAGAATGGGACAGGGTTAAATGTGAACGGTTGAATCTGATAAGTGAAAAGAGGATAGCCGCAATCTGTCATCATCAACTTTATCAAAGAAGGATGGCCAAATCATACAACAAGAGGATTCGACCTTGAGGATTCCACGAAGGAGATCTTATATTGAAGAAAATGTTATCTTTTACCAGGAGAAGGTCAGAGTAAATGGACGCCAAACAATGAGGGCCCTTTAGTGGTAAGGAAAGCGTTTTTGGGAGAAGCTTTAATTGTTATCTAGAATGGATGGAGAAGATCTATTTAGGCCCGTGAATTCTGACTCTGTAAGGAAACATTACGCTTGATGTATTTCGTAATTTCCCAACCAACAAAATTAAAGTCCGACCATGAAATCTCTTTGTAAAGAGCCTTTTTATATATATATATATAAAAATATGATCTCATAGCATTTGAAATCTTTTACTTAAAGGAACTTTTTTACGCGCATGACTCCATCAATTGGAGAGCACCAGATCAAATCTTCTTGACATATAGTTGCACTCCACACTGGGGGCAATAAAAGATTATTTCCTGAAAGGTTTTACATGTTTTCAAAACGGGATGGGCCCGTAGATTTGAAAAAGATAAAGCATTTAACAAAAGCATGACAAAGAGGCAAGGACAAGTCGTAAATTTGAAAAAGGGGCTACTTGTAAAAAAGTCGAAGACTTCTTCCCCAAGATATGATAGGAGGCAACACGAGAGATGAATCCAGCATACGACTTCAAAAGCAAGCTCATGTTGAGAGGGAGTCTCATGAACAAGAAGAAGAGGATGGGGCCTATGTTTCAAAACCAGGTACGAATGCATGCATTGCATCTAATCATAAATCATTGCATGTATGTTTTTTTTGGATCGTTACAGGAGGAGATCTTAGCGCATTCCAACAAGATTATGGACGAAGAAAGAATCATTGAGTTGATTCTAGAACAACAAGAAGAGAAGATAAAGATTCTCAAACCCTGCCAGCAGGAAGAACGACATCGATAGCATTCGGTAAAAAGGAATTGCCAGATGGGATTCCAAGTTGATGGAGATCGCCAGAAGGGATCTCGTATTTGATATTTGGAGGTCGCCAGATGGGACCTCATATCTCATGTTTGTTAAGAGGAATTGCCAGATGGGATTCCAAGTTGATGGAGATCGCCAGAAGGGATCTCGCATTTCACTATTTGGAGGTCGCCAGATGGGACCTCATATTTCATGTTTGATAAAAGGGAATCGCCAGATGGGATTCCAAGTTGTTTGAGATCGCCAGAAGGGATCTCGTATTTCGATGAAGGTCGCTAGAAGGGACCTCATATTTCAGTTTGAATAAAGGAATGCCAGATGGGATTCCAAGTTGATTGAGATCGCCAGAAGGGATCTCGTATTTCGTATTTGAAGGTCGCCAGAAGGGACCTCATATTTCAGTTTGAATAAAGGAATCGCCAGATGGGATTCCAAGTTGTTTGAGATCGCCAGAAGGGATCTCGTATTTCGATGAAGGTCGCTAGAAGGGACCTCATATTTCATGTTTGAATAACAGGAATTGCCAGATGGGATTCCAAGTTGATGGAGATTGCCAGAAGGGATCTCATATTTTGGTATTTGGAGGTCGCCTGATGGGACCTCATATCTCATGTTTGTTAAGAGGAATCGCCAGATGGGATTCCAAGTTGTTTGAGATCGCCAGAAGGGATCTCGTGTTTCGCTATTTGGAGGTCGCCAGATGGGACCTCATATTTCATGTTGGTATTAAGGAATCGCCAGATGGGATTCCAAGTTGTTTGAGATCGCCAGAAGGGATCTCGTATTTCGATGGAGGTCGCCAGAAGGGACCTCAAATTTCAGCTTTTGTATAAAAGGAATCGCCAGATGGGATTCCAAGTTGTTTGGCTAAAGGAGATCGCCAGAAGGGATCTTGTATTTCGATGAAGGTCGCCAGAAGGAACTTCATGTTTTAGCTTTGGTAAAAGGAATTGCCCGATGGGATTCCAAGTTATTTGAGATCGCCAGAAGGGATCTCGTACTTCGACATTCATCAAGGAAGGTCGCCAGAAGGGACCTCATATTGAAACCATTTCTTAGAAAAGCATGGAGCTTACTAAAAATTCTTCCCCTTGGGTAGGTCACCCATACAATGAGACCATTATTTTTCTTGGGTAGGTCACCCATACAATGAGACCATTATCTTGGGTAGGTCACCCATACAATGAGACCATTATTTTTCTTGGGTAGGTCACCCATACAATGAGACCATTATTTCTGGGTAGGTCACCCATACAATGAGACCATTATTTTTCTGGGTAGGTCACCCATAACAATGAGACCATTTTCCTGGGTAGGTCACCCATATAATGAGACCATCTTTTTTCTTGGGTAGGTCACCCTACAATGAGACCCACACGCATTTTTGTATTTGGTTGGGTAAAGGAATCGCCAGATGAGATTCCAAGTTGATTGAGATCGCCAGAAGGGATCTCGCATTTCGATATTGGTCAAAGGAGGTCGCCAGAAGGGACTTCATATTTTAGCCTTGGTTAAGAAGAATCGCCGGATGGGATTCCAAGTTTTTGGGGTTAAAGGAGATCGCCAGAAGGGATCTCGAGATGACTAAATTTTGATCATAGTTTTGGGTTGAGGAGGATTGCTGTAAAGACAAAGTTTCAGAGCGATCAAGCTCCACCAGATCAGTTTCGGAGCTCAGTTTTGGTTTATCTTTATAAACTTACTGCGCAAAACCTCTGCTCCGTAAGCTTTATAAAGAGGGGCATCTGTTGTAACCCATTTTTGGGTCCCCAAAAAAATAATAAAATAAATAGCCAAAGGAGGTTAGAAAAATAATAGGAGGCAGAAGCGCTCGACAAATGGTCAGAAAAATCGGTCAAGGAGGTTAAAAATACAAAGATTGGATTTTTGACAGTATATTCTTGAAGGATGAGAGCCTATTGAGAAGGAAATTTGAATTTTGAGGAGAAAAGCCCAAATTTGGATGTTTATGGACTTAATTGGATTTTTAATTGATTTATAGAGGATTTGATTGCAAGGAAAATTGATTTTTAAGTCAATTTGGGCTTTAATTAGAAGAAATTTAAGTTCTGGGGCCAAAATATATTTTTTAGGAATTTATTAAGTCAAATCAGGGGCTTAATTGAAAAATTGAAGTTTAATGCCAATTAGGGCTTAATTAGAAAATCCGAAACCAGGGACCAATTTGGAAAAGGTGCCTTAATTTACTGTTCACTTTCTTCCTCAAAAGCTGCCTGAGTGGCTGCTTTCCAGGCGCGTTTTCCGGCTCGTGTGGCCTCCAAATCCGACAAACATGCACCAACATGTCCACATGAAACCCCTTTATCCCGGAGAATGTCAGGTCGGGTCGAAAAGTTAAACGGCTCCGTTGAGTGGCTCAAAGTGGCCACCTCGGGCAGTTCACAGCCTGAGCTGCCAAATTTGGCAGCTCGAGGTGCACACTTTGAGCCAACGGTTGAGATGCTTCCCAACTGAATCAAGGGCTGAAATTTTTTCCCAACGTAGACAAGATTGCCCTCTTCACAGCCTATAAATAGAGTCGGATTTGATGATCTCTGAGGAGAAATTCGGGTCCAAAGTCAGCCAAAAACCAGCATTTTCGCCCAATTTCTGCAGATTTTTCTTTTTCTTTCTTCCTCTGCAACAGGAAACCGACGCCATCTTCCTCCAACTCCACCACTAACCACCGTCACAGACACCCGACCACAGCTCCAAGACTCCTTTCTCCCCGATTCCAGCCTTTTCCCGTTGTTTTCTTCTACCCCTCAGCCACTTTGAGCACGCAGGCCAGCAGCAGCAGAGGAAATTTTTTTTCTTCAGCCATAGGTTACTCCTTCAGCAACATCCTTCTCTTCCCTGCAGAAGTGGCACTGGTAGTAGCAACACTGAAGGGCCACCATTGAGACAATCATCTTTCAGCCAGCGAGCAGGGGCGTTTCTTCGTGAGCAGCGTTCAGTCTTCTCCCTCCATTTCGCCTCCAGCCGTTGTCCAGCAGGTAAGCCTTTTATTCCCAGCTTTTGCATGCATTGCTTGCGTTAAGTGAAATTTAATTCACTGAACAGTAACCGGGTAAGGCATGTGTACTTTTTGGTAAAATTAGAAATCTAGCATTTAAAATACCGGTTTTCGTCAACAAAAAAAAAATTTATTAAAAAAAAAATGTTTTGTTTTCATGCATACGGCCAATACCCTAACATGTTTTAAATGTTTTTTTATATATATACAAAAAATATTGGAAGTTTTAAAAATGTGTTTTCGCATGGATTTCTTAAACACCACAAAAATTATTTTCTTGCTTTCTGGATTTTACAACATGTTTGTAAACTCACATAGCAAAGGTATTGGCCAATATTCCAAAAACTATAAAATCTTATTTATTTAGGGAGGAATTCATCTATATTCACGCTAATGTTTGGATAAAGAAATCCTTAAAGGACGAATATCCAAAATATTATTGGGAGTAATAAATCCGCACACATCCTTGAAAGAAGCCTTGATTATAATCGAGGACATTTCAAAACTTTAAATTTTTGACTCCACGGTTTACGAGCCGAAAGTATGAAATACTAAGGCAAAAGGAGGCTTTTAAAAGCGCTTTGAATTTCCTTAGATTTCTAAATTTTTTGTCCCTCCTTCTTGCGATTTACGAGTCGCAAACTCTTGAAATACTAAGGGAAAAATGAGCTTTCAAAGCACATGAAATCTCCTTGGATTTCTATCCAAATAAATTTTATTTGAATCAAGCCTAGGAAAATTGATGGGATTAGAAAATACCAACACCATAGCAATTATAGAGCAAACCAAACACCAAGCAGCTTACCTTAGGTAGGGCGTACTAGGGGTGCTAATACCTTCCCTTTACGCAACCAGTCCCTTGCCTTAGAATCTCTGAAAGACCAGTCAGGTTTCCTAGTGACCAAAATACTAGGTGGCGACTCCAAAGAACCAAATCAAAAAAACAAAACGAAAGTCGTCAGCCGATGCTGCATTTTGGATTTTTTAGGGTGCGACAAGAGTTTTATCTGTTTTTAATTTAATATTTTAATTGTGGTTTGCATATTATTTTTTCCAATTCGATTATTCTTCTTTATATTTTAATTTTTTTTCTTGACTCTTCTATAAAAGTTTTATTTTTTTTCAATTTTATATTTTAATCTAGTTTTATGGTGTATTATTTTTTTCTAATTTAGTTTTCATTCTTTTCCTTTTATTATTTTTTTCGTTTTCAATTAATCCTCCAATATAAATTTTTGAGTTTCTCTCTAATTTATATTTTTATCTTGGTTTTCATTGTCATTCATTTAATTAGAATTTTTTATTTTAAATCATTTTGTACAATTTATCTCCTAGTTTCATCCTTTAGTGTTTGATTTATTGGGGATTGGGCTTTATAGTTTTTTTTTTTTTTTTTATCTATGCTCTGGTCTAATGACCTAGGTTACGAGTTTGAAAAGTTAACAAAGATCAACCTCAATTTTTTTAGCTTTTTTTTTTTTTTGGTTTCATCATTTGACATTAGTTTTTTTAAAAAAAAAATATTGTTTTTTTGGTTTTATTCAAATTTCTTAATATCAGATTATTTCAATCTCATAATATGGGCTACGAGTTTGGCGAGTTAATGACCCACCCTTATAAAAATCCCAGTAAAAAAAAAGATAAATCTATGTTAAACATGGTAACTATTAATTGATAAATGATAAATTAAGGAGAAAATCTTTATGAATTGGGGAGAACATTTCCGGGAGATTAATTTAAAATTCAGAAAAGATAAAGTAATCGAATAGTATGTGAAATATAACTAACCACAAATTGCAAAAATTTCCCAACCAAGTAAAATAATTATTTGAAGTGGAAAATTTTGTAAATTAGTTGACATTTTGTGTAAGATAAAAGGAAATGTCAAATAAATCAACGCATGACCTTTTACGTTAGAAATGTTGAATTCAGTATAAATCTTGTGCACAATTGCGCTATTGGTACTAAAATTGTTAAGAAAATCTAAGGAATTTTTTAATAATAATTATGAATAAAAATCTCTAAATAATTAGTCTAAGACCCCCAATGATTTAAGTAAATTATATGATATGCAAAATTTGGATTTTGACGGGAAATTACCAATTATCTAGTTTTATGATATTGAACATATCTCTCAATCTGATCGTTGGATCGGGCTTGAATTTTACATGGGGTCTTATGACATATTGTTTTACCTTGAGTTTAAAATTTGAGATCAATCGGAGTTCGAGAAAGTCCTAAAAATAAAGACAATGTCAAATCTATGCAACAAATCAAAATTGTAGGGGTAAATAAGGGTATAATAGTAATTAACCCATAAAACATAATATAACAATTATAATTGTTGTTCACGCTAAACAACAACTAAAAAGAGGGAAAAAGGCTTCACTTTTACCTCTCTTCAAAATCATTTGAGAAACTCTTTTAAAATTGTGAGATTGAAACTTACAAATAGGCATGTGGGAAGAGTTACATTTAGGTTTAAATTAAAAAGCTTGGTTGGAGGAGAGGAGCTTGAGGGACAAGTATGGATGATGAAGATGATGAACAATTAAAAAAAAAATTTGGTAAGAACTCTTTGAATTGAACTTGAAATTATTGATAAAAGTATTCTTTTTAGTTTTCCTCTTTGATTTTATTTTATAGTTAGTAAAGGATAATTGAAAAACCTTTAATGTTATGATTCTAGAGTTATTGAAAATGTGTTAGAAATAATAGTTTCTTTTATTTTAGCTTGAACAAGTAAAAAACATCTTTATGTTTTACAATTAAAAAAATCATAAAACAATAAAAGACGCCCGCAATATTGTTATTTTTTTTATTACATTAAAAATTAACTTGAATTCTTACATCCAACATTGTGTTAACAAGTCTTTTTAGTATCTAGTAACACATTTAATTCTCACTATTGATTTTTCAATTTATATTTAATTGTTTTTTTCAAAGGTAGAAAAACAAGTTAAAATCACTTATATATTCATCTTTATATGTTAAAAATAAAATTCACCAGCAACAAATCATAAGTCAATGGACCCGTAGATATTCCGAGGAACAAACTTTTGAGAACAATCGAACAAAGTATGAAAAATTACATGTTTGTGTTTTTTTTTTTCCCTTGACCCATTCATAGGTAAAAACATATTTCAATGTTAAAAGGCCCAGACTATAAGGTGCAGAGTTGCAAAACATTGAGCCTTAACAATGTAACAGAAAAAACGTGTTTTGGTTGAAAGATCTCTTGGGCCAGCTAGCAACAATGCCAAAACAGTGTTTTAGGCAGCCTCCATCTTGACTCTCCAGCATGCTGGGCTGAGCGTCCTATCAGACAGAAGCCCTCACCTTCATCTCGGCCATCCATAAGAACCCGAGCAAGTGTAGCAAAAGACCAAATCTAAAGTCTATATGTCGTTAAGACTTGTAGATCCATTTGTAGTTTAATATCATACAAATCCATTTGTTATACTTTATCTATTACATAAATAATAAAACTATGAGCTACCATTTAGTTATTATCCTAAAAATAAAAAAAGACAATAGAAACAAAAATAGAGAGAATAATATATTTAATTGAAAATACAAAAACAAAAACAAAAACAAAAACATAAAAATAAATTTATCTAAAAAATATTTTTGGATTGAATTTTTATATTTTTAAATTAGAAAGTACAAAGAAAACATGTATCCGAAAATAATATTTTTTATTTTTTATTTTTAAAATATTTTTATAAAAAACTCATTTGCAAAAATTATCCGATTAAAACATATATTCGAAAATCGATCCAATACAAGATTTAAATCACTCTTCAAGATTCGTGTTACTAGTCAGCTTCAACTTGACCAATAACTAGAGTCATTTTAAAAATAATAATTATTATTATTATATTTTTAAAACTTAATTTAGAGTCAATCTATGTCAAGACCTGAATCACAAATAAAGTTAACCATTGACTAGAGTCAATATAAGAACAAAAATAATTATTAATATAATTTTGAAACCCTGTTTAAAAGTTAACCTAGGACAAGACTCAATTCACATGTTAAGAGGGTCAACAAAAAAATAAAAGTGAATATTATTATAATTTTAAAAAGTTAACCCAAATTGACACATATTTATACAAGAATAAAAATTATTATTTTGATTTTAAAATCTAACTCAAAAATCAAGTAGACTTGAGTTACTATAAGTAAAAATAAATATTATTATAGTTTTAAAACATGACTTCAAAGTCAACTCAAAACAAGGTTCATCTCACTAATTATGAGGGTCAACCCGACTAACCTAACTTTTCTATTTAAATAATCACTATAACCTTGTTTTGAACAAAAGGATTTTTCAAAAAAATCTACATGTTTTATTAACCTGGGTTATTACGTCAGTCCTTTCTTTATTTTTTTCTAAGTTAACACATCAAGTCAATCATAGTTTTATAATTAGTTATTATAATATTATTAATTTCAAAACTCAATATAAATTAAAGTAAGAAGAAATTATTTTTTAAAATATGTAAGTTTAACCATATATATTAAGAATAAAATAAACTTTTTCATATTTTTTTTGTCTTTTCCACCATAACTAAACTAACTAAACTGGATTAAAAATAAATAATTATTTTATCTTGTACATCAGTAAAAAACATAATTTTATTTTCGTCATCTTTTCTATCTTGTCTCATTTGTCTCCATTGTCTTTATCGCTTATGTTCTAGAAGAGCATCCAGAAACTACCTTTAAGACCAACTAGAGGCTCATCAAATACCACAAGTAGGACCGAAATGAAGATCAAACTTTGATACTTGTATAAGCAGATAAATTAATTCATATCTATTTGTATAAACATTAAAGTTCCAAAATGAACATACCATAACAAGCCTTGATTTAATGCATATTAATCCAAGCGGGGAAACTTGAAATCCCTTAAAGAGAGCTACATTCCCACCACACTACAAGCTCAATGCTTTATATTAGATTTGCGAAAAAATAAAAATAAAAATTGTACTGTGGAGGTCTCGTACCAACACCTTGAGCAATGCATGTATATCGAAATTTTCATTAGTTTCCATCTCCAACATACAGGTTGCTTAAGGAACTTTATTGTGAGAAAATGCAAACATAGAATTCCCAAAACAGATCAGGCAGAGCTAATTTCTCGTGTTTAGAGCATAGAAGACATGAAAATGGATTTACCTGATAGACCACAAACTCAAATAGCATATTGGGAAAACTGCACATCATAATGACTCCCCTTCATCACAGCATTATTCATGCTTCCATATGCCAAAGCACATCAAATTCAAAATGGGGATCATCAAATGCCCAAATCACATTTCAATAGATTAATGCTAGTTTAATCTCAATCAAGTACACATGCAAATGTTATATTTATTTCATGTTTAAGACAAGTGTTAAATGTTTTTTTTACTAGGCCTTGATCACATTGACAGAAATTGCACATAGCAGAGGGATTTCAGCCCTTTTACCTTGTTTTTGCAAACCAAACAGCCCACAAACCAGTGCAATGGTGCCAGATAGATACATAGGCAGAAAAGGAGAGAGATAAAGATGCGAATAGCAGAACTGCAGGTACAGTTTGCACGACTAAATTACCAGAGGCCTTGTAAAGCCAGATACATTCATAAAGCTCACCAACAGGCAACTTCTTCAATGCTTAAATAGACAATTTGCAGCATATTTATGTAAGCATTAAAGCATTAGATGTAGCCTAAAGCTTCTAATGACTTTAACCTAATCAAAGTTCAGATTCATACAGCCAATTAAGATTATACTTGAATTTTAGCTGGTACTGATTAGAACATTTCCTATGATTGATGGGCAGTGCAACCTGGAACACCAAAGATTGTTATACTGCTATAGTGCCAGCAAACAGCAGCTCTAATGCTTATATGAATATTAATCAATGCAATGCAAATCTACATAAGCATTAAAGCAGTGATGTGAAGGAACCTAAAGTCTCCTATTACAAATATCACACAAACAAGAACCTAAGAAAACTATAAATATATGCTTCTAGCTATGACCATAGAAGTTATTGTTTAAGGACTAATTTATATCTTTTCCAAAAAATATTCCTTTACTGTTACATGGTTCAAACTAAAATCTTAAGATTGCTAAAATATCAATGTGCATAATTATAATGCTTGTATTGATCTACAATCAAAATTGCAACCAAAAGGTAATATAGCTCTTAGTGCAATGCATATTGATCTAAATTTTCTTTCATTTTTGGGTTTAATATAAGATAAAGAATTGAAACTATCTTCAATTATATTACACCTTTAATTAAATATCATTCACATTCAACAGTTTCGATACAGGAAAAACCCAGGTAAACAAATAAACCAATGACTGCTGCAAGAGAGCAAATCAGAACTCAAGCAAGATCTGTTTCTAGCTGGAGTTAAGGTCAAATATGGGATTCTAAAATTTTTCAGCCTATAATTAAGTTAATAAAACTTGTAAGAATTTATGGAATGAAAAATCTTTTCAAGCAACAAAAAATGCATTAGAAGAGCCAATCTTTAGATGTCCTAGAGAAACAGGTTGCTCATTGAGTGGATGTCCCTCGTTGCTTGTTTCCAATGGGAAAGCAAATTCAAACCCCAGCTTCAAATGTGCATATAATTTGTGGTAAGACAGCCCCACCACAAAATAATTGGCAACAAACGAGCAAAGAACACTGAAGTTGTCAGTTCCAACACCAAATGACAGGTTGTGCGAGCAATAATTTGAATCACATATCACAGGTTATGAGATGCAACCATAGACTTTCAAAACAATTCTGCCAAATACCTAATTTCGGACATCAGGGAAAAGGGGCCAATGAAGGGATTTACCCTATAAAACAAGGGGAATTTAATTTGCAAGCCACAAACTCATAACAGGTAGCAGTGAAGTGAACTTGACATTACGAAGACACATCTTACAAAAACATCAACCAAGATAATAAAAAAGCCAATGCATACCATACTCTTGTCATAATGTAAGCCAAAATCAGGTTTCCACTAATTTCAAATAGATTTACCTAGGATAGAATCAGCATATTCCAATTGTATTTCTACCAAATTTACGCAAGTGTGTTATATTTATTGTCAAATCTGCATATTGCAGAGAAATTTCTACCCTTTTGCATAGTGTTTCCATATGATTGACCTACATGTTCACATAGTCATTCTGTTGTTTTTCGATTGTTCTTAAAATACTATCATTCAATATTTCAGTAACCCAAAGAGCCCAATAACCAGAACAATGCTGCCAGACAAATTATATGGAAGAAAAGAAAATATGTAGAGATGCAAGAAGCAGCACAAATATCAATAGTTGAACTCCAAGGTGCCAGAAGCACTGTAATTCAATTTACATTCATGAAGCCCAAACCACAATACAATATAAATAACCGCGTATAGAAGAAGTCTATTTGGTGGGGGGAAAAATCAAACTGAGGGACTGAAATGCATTTTACACTAAATAACAAGGAGAAAGGAGGAAAGGTTAAAGGCAATTTCAAAGGGAATGGACAAAAAGACATCAAATTGATCATCTAATTGCTGAAGACAGCTGTTTTTCTCTCATAGAGAAATATCAATCTTCCAGGCCAGGAAAAAGAGAGTATAGGAGCCAGGCTAGGTAGGGTATCAGAGAGACAATGAGAGTAGGGGACAGAGCAAGTTTTGGTTTCAGTATTGAAGTTCGATGAAGGAACCCTTGGCAGAAAATTTGGTGCTGGGTTGGTATTGAACTATTTGGAAACCATAACAAGTGAAACAAAAAATACATTTTACCAATTGAAATTGAAAATTAACACAACCATAGCAATGTAAAGGGAATGAAGAAAACTCAAACACCAAATTCTGCTTTAGCAGCACAAAACAGCACGAACCAGAAAAAAACAGTGATATTTATAATCTACATCAGCATAAATTCCAGCATAGCAGAAAAGGCCAACAATCCTTCCGCAAAAGCACTGTTCTACATATATTAACTAACTTTTGTAAAGTTTAAGTAGCATCCATCACAAATCCAACCACAACTTATGGAAGCAGATGAAGTGAAGCAGCAACAAGAGCACAGCAGTCCACATAATTAAATTAAAGATTCATTGCTTGCATTCAGGAAAACACGACAACCATTTAAAGAGCTTGTGCCCAAGAAGCTCTCACACACCTGAATCAAACACCCATCAATGTCAAACATGTAGAATAAAGCTCATGCAGGCTAAAGGACAGAATAACAAGCTAAAAACAGTTGTGGAAAGCCATAAAATACAAAATACAACAAGTCCAGTGTATCTTTGGAAGATTTCAAAACTCTCATCTTTCACGAGTGTAGTTATAATTGTTTATCTATAACCCACTTTCCAAAAAAAAGAAAATGCTATAACAACACTGTCAAATCCATTGAGCTGTGACAAGGCTTCTTGACAATTGAAGAGACAGCAATTAGTCCAAAAATTAACAAATGCAATTATATACACAAAACAACAGGTTTGATGGAAAAAGGGGGGAGGGGGAGACACAGTAAAATTACATAAAATAAAAGAACCTCACATTGAACAAAATCAATTGAAAGTAATAAATAGCAATAATTACCTTCAGTAATATGGTGGCATACCCTGATACATCCCTCCAGCTCCATGTGGCAATCGAGGCGGCATTGGCATTGACATTGACGATGGCTGCTGGTGCTGAGGCAATGCATAAGACCCGGTATCTGGATATACCCCAGAACCCGAAGCCTGTGGCATCCTATACATTAAAGCCCCTGCGTTATTCAGTCCACCATCATTCAAACCCGCCCCTAAATATGGCGGATGCCTATAAGAACCATTATATCCAAAACCCGTCATTGAAGTATTCATCTGATAGCTATTAGTACTAGCAGGCCCATAATTTTGTGAATTTCCTGTTAGCGGTGGATACGTTAATGGTTGTGATGTTTGTGTAATCGCACCAACCTGACTATTCTTATTAACCTTCCTATTATCAGCAGCAAATTTACAAACAACTTGATGCCCATCAATATTTTTCATAGGATCAGCAATAGCAGCCTTTGCCCCCTCCTCATTCTTGTATATAAGAAATGCGAAACCCTTTGATTTCCCAGTCGATTTATCAAACCCAAGCGGGCCTTCTTCAATCTCACCATACATTGAAAAAAACCCCAACAACCTCTCAGAACTAACCTCAAAAGGCACATTCCCAACATATACTTTCCTTAACGAAACATCAGTAGTACTCGAATTATTCGATGCTAATTGCGTAACAGTAATCCTTCCATCAATTTTTTTACTGGGTTCTCTAATCGAAAGCATAGCAGCGTCTACATGTTTGAATGTAATAAACCCGAAACCTTTCGATTTACCTGTGTTCTTGTCGTGAATAACAATAGCTTCTTCGAGTTCTCCGGATGAAGAAAAGAGAGTTCGGAGGGTTTCTGAGGTTGTCTCAGAAGAGAGACCGCGAATAAAGAGCTTTCGGAGGGATATGTCGCCGTCGGCTACGGAACGGACAGAGTTAAGGACGTCAGAATGTTGGAGCGTGGCGGATTGGAGGATGTCTAATAGTTGGTCTTTGGTAAATGGTTCGATGATTTTACGGATTTCTTCGGGGGTTAGTGGCGTAATTGGGGATGAGGGAGCGGTGCCGGTGGGGATTGAATTGCCGTTTTCGTCGGCTTTGCGTTTTTTAATGAAGTCCATTGTGTCGATGGCGGCGGAGAAGGAGGAGGATTGGTGGTTTGCGTAGAATAAACCTAGAAAGGAGGTGGTTGCGCTGGACAGAGAATAAAACCGTCTTGATTTTGTGGAGATTGAAGTTTTGGGGATTTGGGAGACCGTTTAGGGTTTCATGGCCTTGATGTTGTTTTGTATCAAGTCAATGCTTGATGATCCTGAATGAGTTCTAATTGGGCTGGGCTATTAATGGAGGCTTGCGCTAAGGTATTTTGAGCAAGGTTTCATTTATGAGAATGTTAACTGACCAAAACTAAGGTTACTGAAATTGATCTTCTACTAAGATATCCTTTTGTTTTTGCATAAAATATTTTAACCAATAATAGGTTGTTGTACCAAAAAGAATTTGAATTAAAAAAAAAAATTGTTAAGATCTTGAGGATTTTTTAGCATTATTATTAAATCTGGTCTAATGAATTAATTTTAAAATTTTCTGACTTAATTTCTTATATAATTCGAGTTTAAAATTAAATTATGTAGGAGTTACTTTGATATAACACGATGGAATTGAAGGTTTTAAATACAACTTGTATGACCAGTAAAAATATGGCTTGTCATTAAAAAAAATCCAATATAATACTTGTTTTTTAATATTAAAACTGTGACATATTAAATTGACTCATGCTTTGTATCTTAACCCGTTAAACATAGGACTCGGGTCATGGATTGCTCTAGTTTAATAACTAAGTTTCTTAAAACTATTTTTTTTATGTGATGCAGTTGATTTGACGAGTCTAAAAATGACTCGAATAACCAATAAAAACATGGATTGACTTTTTAAAAAAATCAAGATGATATATATTTTTTAATATTGAAACGACAGCATATTATATCGACCTGAGTTTCATGGCTTAACCCATCAAAACCGCGATCTAGGGCATGACACCATTGGTTTGATAACTTTGCTTTCTAACTATTTTTTACTTAATTATATAATAACAAAAATAGATACTCGCAAAATCAAGTATTACCTAAATACATGAATATTTGTTTGAGACTATGATAATTTTATATATATAAAAAAAAAACTGAAATAAATTATGAAAGTCGGTTCAAAATCAATCAATTTTTAAATGATAAAATTGAAAAAAAATCAATATAAAAATCAAACAAAATAAAAAAAGAGAGGACATGTTTCACTATTTATATGAACAGGGCAATCAAGTGATTTCCCCTCAAGTATTTTAATATTATTACTAATAATAATTTAAAAATATTATTGTTCATAAAATATTTTATATTAAAAATATTATATGATATGTGATGTATGATAAGTAATAGTATAAAATATAAATGATTGCAGAAGAATAATGATGTGTTATGATAATAAAATGATAATATTGATAATAATAATAAACAAACGAATAGGAGGTAAAAGTTGCGGTCGCGTGATGGAAGATGATGTGGTAATAATAATGATAGGATAATATTAAGTCAAGATAACGAATGGTCATGATGGAAATTTTTAAATGACATTATAAGTTAGTTACAATCTATAAAATATTTAATATAGCTTCATGAGTTGAAAACAAGTTATTTCTTTTATTTTTATATAAATAATATGTATAACATGGTTTGAGAATACCCTAATATTAATAAAAAAAATTCTTGTCTTTTTAAGAAAATGTTCTGATCGTTTGCATTTGTTTTTTTCCGGTGAACCACATGTAACCATGCAAATCAACACTTACCTTTGTTGCTTTATCTATGCTATGGTGGAACCCAGCTTTTCACCTGAATTAGTTTTGCTGGGCTAGGATTGATTGCCCAGTGCAGATACTTGTTGAAGACTGCAGCAGCTTGAAATTTGCTCACATAATTAAGCTTATGATTAGTAGCCATGAAGCTATGAAGAGCAAAAAATGATCTTCTAGTTTTGGCAACTGGAAGGCTATAAAAACAGGAAAAATAGTTTGTGCAAGAATTGAAATTGATCTTCTTGGAAAGAATGGGAAAGAGACCCCATCTGGAGACTGCAGTTTTTTTTAGTTCCGCCATGTACAATTATCATCAGCTACACTGCACACAAAAGCATTTATGTGGTAATAAAGGGTCACAATCCCTTGATCTATTTTCAATAATCAACAAACACGAGAGCTAGCAATGGGGTTGGTTCAAGTGGTAAGTAGTTTGTTCCGTTTAAGCGAGGTCTTGGTTTCGAGTCCCCGTGTACACAGCAATACCTATTAGTGGCTTTACCTCGCTTGCCACTGCCATGCATGTGACCCTGGACGACCACCAGATTAGTCGGGGCAACCCGGACACTGGGTGCTGGCAACCTAAAAAAACAAACACGAGAGCTGGAATCTCAAGAGCCGCCCGGAAATTGCTAAAGGGCCTGTAAAATCTTTAGCAGGGCAGGCTTTTAGAACTTGTGCTCATAACCAAGGACTTGAGCATGGAAGAGTCCCCTGAAGTAGCACTGGCTCGCCGAGTTATCAACTCCATGTTCTTATGTAAACTTTGCTTCACCAAATCCTTCATCAATTTCTTTCCTTCTTGAGCTCCCCTGTGATTTACAGGTGACCCTATTGCGATCCTTGCTGTTTGAGGTCCAGAATGGGGCCCCATCCTTGTTTGCCTCTCATCTTTGAACCATTGCAGTAGTTTTAGTGCTCTCTTCTGAGCTAGAGGACTCCCCAGTAACGCCAGTTCAAGAAGTACAGGGACAATGCCAGATTTAGCCATTTTTTCGCGTTGAACTGAGCTTTGATGAGCAAGAATCATCAAAATATAAGCTGATAATTCCTGACATTTTGGTTTATCCTCCCATGTCATTATCTCTATCAAGCTCTCTGGCACAAGTGAACTATTTTCCATGGCTTTCTTCCCCATTAAGGTCACCACTAAATGCCCTAGTGTTGCTAGGGCTTTCTCGGAGAGTGCTTTTACTGATATTAACCTCAAGAGAGTTTGAACTACCCCATTAGAGAGCAAAGCTCCTGTGTTATCCAACACAGCCGACAGGTTGTATAGAGTACCCAAACACGACTCCTTGGTTTCACAGCTTGAGCCTGACTCGAGGATTCCAATCAGAAAAGGCAAAACTTCGGATGAAGCAAGAGGAAATTGGGTATGATTTGCCAGGGAAGATAATGACAGGATCAATTCTGCAAATTCATGTCTTGTTGGTTCTTCTAAAACATCTATTTTGACTGGGAGTTTTGAGAAAATCCCTGCTTCTACCATGAGAGCCTTGTTCCTGAAGAGGGAAAAAAAAACAAAAAACAAAAATACATTAATTAAAATAAGAACAGCACACTAATCTAGTTGCAGCTAATAAAACAAAAGGTGTATCATTATTGTTCTAGGGTTAGTAAGACAGTAGCATTTTTAAAGGTCTCCCCATCAAAGATGAGCATCATGCACACCAAACGAACCAACGAACAGACTTGTTTTATTAAACAAATTGCTGTCTTTCTAAAAAAAGTCAAAAGGGATTCTTGGATTTAGATCTAAGTTGAAAGATGGAAGTCAAAAGATGAATTTGTTTATGGTTCAGGAATCACAGGGAATCTGATGATCACCTGCAATAATTCTCATGAGCTGTAATTAGTTTCTATTTAAAGACAACATTGTCGATTCAATAACATCATTGCTCCTTCTATGCTTCCCAATAGAGCGTGCAACAAGCGCACTTCGTGGCCTCCCAATCGATCCCAATTAATTATTGAATATTTTGATTTTCGAAGTTTTTTTGTTTTGTTTTTGGTTCAGGATGTAATAAGATTAATTGAGAAATGAGTTCGTAGAAAATAAGAAACATATGTGAAACCATCGTTAATAAATTTGACATGGCCCTCCTATTTCCCACCCCAACTCAAACGATGAAATAACTGGGAGTCCTGCCAAAAAAGAAAAAAACAAATCTAGATGGTGACGAAGACCCGACTCCATTTTCTCATACTCGGTTGAAAAAACATCCAAATCCATAAGCTCTTTTGTACAGACTTTGGTTTTTTCTTCTTAACATTACAATACAATAATAGATTTTGACATGGATGGTCAGTCACAGACCCACAATGGCTTTAAAGCAATTGGCTGATCAAATTAAGAGGAGCTAAAGTGCTAGTGGGATTTGACCCTTTGATACACGCCAAATAGTTTTATCAACAATGGTGTAGCACCCGAGATGATGTTAGGTTTAGGCAAATTCTGCAACGCCAATGCCTGCCGGAGGCTGTCTTTTGCGTTTATTTATCAAAACAGGTACGGGATTTCTAAAGGAAAATTGCTCAATTGAATGTCTGACGGGGAGAATTCTGGACTCTAGTTTAATTTCATTAGTAGTTAAGCCATGAATAAACAGGATCATTATTGTCCCTAACATCCAATTCGCACAAAAGCAATGCCTTTACCGGTGGTTTAATAGTACAGTAATTTACTGTGCATAATGGAGTCCAAGAAAAGAAGAAGAAAAAAACGAAAACCAAATTATATTAAATTAGGAAAAAAGAAGAAGAGGGACTTACGTGTAAGTTCCATTAGCAAGTTCAATCAAGGCCTTAACAGCCACTCTCCGACGGCCAGCTACTTCCGAAGCCACCATCCCCACCAAGGCAGGAATAACACCGAGCTCAGCCATCAACTTTCTCATCTTAACATCTTCTCTAGCTAATCTTTCAATCTCAATAGCTGCCATCTCCTTCTCTTCCAAGCCTCCAAAGTGAAGTCTCTTTACTGATCTTTGTAGCACCACAGAATCATCACCATCATCATCATCATCATCATCACTAATTCGTTTATCCGCAGCAGTCACTTGCTCTTCTTTATTGACCATAGCTTTATTTCTTGATTTAATATTCCTTTGCGTCGTTTTGGTTTGCAAGAACCGCCTGACACGAGCAAAGAATCGGAGTTTCATGTGAGAAAGTGCCCAGATAGAGGAGGGAGGAGGTGTTTCAGGCATGTTTGGTCCTAGCGTTTGAGACATGAAGGGAATCAAGATCTTGTTTTTGCGTTTGTTTTGCAACTCTTTTTTTTCTATAAAACCATCTACGAGACTTGACCTTTGAGAGAGTGAAAGGGAGAGTATATATGCGGCAGAACTGTCTGATAAGAGGGAAGATGAGAGAGAATCCGGGAGGGAAAATTACAGGAGGAGCAGAGAGCACATGCAGAGGGAACAGCGTTGTCTCTTTAAATCTCAAACCATAAGGCACGATATCAAGATCGCTAGCTTGCATACCCATAAATTACTAATACATGCCATCTGACGAGGGAGGGATTGATTAGCGATACGTATGTATTTAACACCATTAGTAGTAGGATACAGAATCGGGGTACGTATTTGGTGGATTGTGATTCTGTCACCTAACCCATCTTGGCGAAGCTTCCTTGAGGTACAAATTATCGGACGGCTAAGACTACTTGTTGACTCTTTGTATTGAACTTTGCACTATGATCAGTAATGTGTTCCTTAAAGGATGATAAAAGTGTACCTAGCTAACTTTTAAATATATAAATCTCTGAATCTATGTAAGCTAAATTAATGGCATGTGGTTTCAAGCAGCATTAGCCATGGTGCTCGCTGATAATGGCGCTGTTATCTAGCCATGGAGTTTGCTCTGTAACACCTGTCATCCATGCAGTGAAATGGGGCTGTTAGTCTATTAGATTTTCAGGAGAAAATCTTCTTTTTCAGATGAAAAAGATCTGCTTCCATGCTCTGATAGTGTTTTCTCTGAGAAATTGGGTGGATGAACAGTCATGAAATCCCATTTCAAGCGATCCAGCAAAAAAAGAAAAAAAAACTTAGCAGTGGATTCCTTGTTCTATCCCAGTATTATTTTGTTAAATTAATCTTATAATTAAAGACAACGTGTCCTAGAGATTTGTGGCTGGAACAAAGGAAAACCAACCAACATGTATGATTTTCTTGTCTGGTCAGTGAGGACAATGTGGCAACCTGCCTGTATATATATCCTTTGTTTCTAAAACATTGTGGCAGCAGAAATATTAGGTTTTTCAGTAGATCAAGGCTTCTTCATTTTATTGTAATGTCTCGAAATGCTAGTTCGATGATCGTGTTCAGAAATGACAAGATGATTGGGTTTGATCTGTTTCACAGCTATTCACATGGCATGATTCCATGGCCAATAATTTATGAGCAGAGTTTTTTTTTCTCCCTTTTCCTTGCCTGTATTCAGTTTGTTATAAATATAATCAGTATCATTGCATTGATTGTGATTCTTCTTGAGTGAAAAAGTATTGTAAATATGAGGAGTGTAATTCAACTGATCAAAATACTAGATTTATTTTTTAGAAATTATCAATTTAAATTTCATAAATTCCAAGACCACTTGAAATTTATTTGGTTGTTAATTTCAAGACTCTTAATTTTAATATTATTTAAGGTACATGTAAGTTAATTCAAATATTTTTGTTAATTAAAAGAAAAACAAAGAAATTGTAAATGTCAGCCACTCAGCTCCTCTTATAAATTAAAAATTGGAAGTTGCGATATCAGAAGAAAAACTTCATTTGTTCCCTAATGTTTTTGAGATTTCAAAATTGGAGAATGGAAGAATCGATTGTTGCGATGAAAAGCATGAATTTGAAGCGTAAATGAGACGGAGATTAACTTTGAAAGACATTTACTTACCTTAATTTAGGCGTCAAGCTAAATTCAGGGTCTTCCACTTTCCTCGTTGTGATGACGGGCACTGATCATTCTGAAACGCGCTATGCTACGGTTAATTTAAAAATATATATATAAAAAATTATATATTAAGTACTGCTAATATAATTTAAAAAAAAAGCAAAAAAAAAAAAAACTCGTGACATAATCATATATTCGAATCGGTTGAGTGAGCAAATTTTATTTAATTATATTATAAAAAATAGGTAACCATTGTAAGTATAAAGAATAAAAAAATTAATAAAGATGGGATGCAAATAAAAAATAAATTATCAGATTTAGATAAATTTAGATAAATTTATAATTCAAATTATAAGATCGAGATAAATTTATTAAAAGCAAATAAAAAAATTACGAAGTCTCACTCCAAACAAATCTACTATTAAAGGTTGAAATCGAGAAAAACAATTTAAATTCATGAGAGTCATATATAATCCAACAAAAAAAATAAAAAAAATATGAAGTACAATTCTCAAAACAACATAATATTGAAGGATGATATTGAAAAATATCAAAATAAAAATTTTAAAATTTAATTGTTGAAGGACGGAATTGAAAAAAAAAAAACACAACACTATTTTAGTGAATAGTAATTTGCGAGTATGACTACAATGATTTAGCCATAAAAAAACAAAACATTTTAGTTTTTTACTAGTTATTTGACATGCGCTCCACCGTGCGTCGGATTTTTTTTTCCAACAAAAAAATTGAACATACAGGTTTTTTGACATAGAAAATATTAAATGTAAATAAAAAAATATATACATGCATCTAGTTAAATAAAACAAGAATCATATATGTCAATACATGAAAAAAAAAATCACTAACAATAACTAAATATGTAACTGAAAAAGTTGAAAGGCAAATGTAAATCAAGATAATTGATCATGCAACATGAGCTATTTACTTGATTGTATTTAATGATTCTATTTATTAAAATTAATCTTTTTATTTAATCCAATAATAGTAGAAATAGACATACACGTAAAATTGATTGAATAAAATCAAAAGAAAAAAAATTATCTTACAAGGTTGTACTTATTAGAAATACTATCCAAAATAAGTATTTTTTTTAAAAAACATTTAAATTATGTAAAACATCAAAAAAAAATTATAGCTGAAATAGAGTAACTTATTTAAAAATTAAATACATAAAAAATAAACAATCACTATTTAAAAAAAGACTAAATACAAAAAAAAAAAAGAAATCATAGAGAAATGATACTGATATAAATATAAATTAAAAAACAACTATTTAAATAAAACATATATATATATAAGCATGATTTGATTTTCAAAAGAAAGAGGGCACATGATCTATTTAGAATGGGTCCACGTGTTGGCCTATTTTTAAAAATTAAAATTTGAGTGGATGATATGTCAACCACCCCATTATTTCTACACGACGTGTCATTTGGTTTTTTTTAGATTTCAGTTATTGTGGTGGTCGAAAAAATAATATCTATGTATATATATATATATAAACTCATTTTCAACCCAAAACATATAGAAAAGAGCCTAAACACCTTGACAAACTCATAAATAAATTTAAAAAAAAAAACAAGAAAAACAACACATAAACTTGAAATCAATCCAAAACCAAAAATCTTCTCAAGCTTAGACGTGGATTTTTAGGTAATTTCAAAGTGAAAAAAAAGAATTGAAACTCTCATCACCAAATAAAATATGTTGACACCAAGATCGAACATTTTAGTAGTTGTACATGGTGTCAATATTGATTTTCTCTTTATATAGCTGGAAGCCTGGAATTCAACAATTTCTCTCTCATCTCTCAAGTCAGGGACTAAGAAAATAACAAAAATAAATTTTTATATCACTATTGATTTTTTGAAATTTGTAGGAGCTTAAATTGTATAAATTATATTATTTTTAAAGATCACAAGTCATATACTTTTTCTCTAAGAAAAATGGATATGCGTGCTTTTTTGACATAAAAAAATTATAGGTATAAATAAAAAAAAATTACACAAACATCTAATTAAATAAATTAATAATCATATGTGTAAATAAATAAATAAAAAGTCATCAACAATAACTAAAAATGAAAAGAAAAAAAAATCAAGATATAGATGTAGATCAAGATATTTAATCCCGCAACATGAGATATTTATCCAATTGTATTTATTAAATGTTTTTAATAAAAACATTTTTTAATTAAATCAAATGATAACAAAATTAAATACACGCATGAAACTATTTGAATAAAATAAAAAAAATTACGCAAGGCTTTCCATATTAGAAACATTTACTAAAAATAAATATTTTTTTATTTTTAAAAATAAAGTTCATCCATATAAAGCATAAAACAAATATAGAAGAATAAAAATAATATCTTCAAAAATTAAAACGAAATGGTAGGTTGGGCCATCGGCAGTACTGCATGTGCCGATCATTAGACATGTGCACATTTCACACGTCAATAACTTTTTGGATTAAAAAAATAATTAATCAAGTTAAAAAAAACTAAAATGCTCTAAATAGGTTTGGGATTAACAACAAAGCCTTTATGAAAGGAAGAAAATACCCTTAGGTGTATGGTCTAATTTTTTCTTATTATAAAGACAAAATTTTTTTTTTTGTTTTTTTAAATGAAATAAAATAAAAGGATAAAACAATTATTTTACTGTTTGAAAAAAGTTAAAATGATATATATATCCTCCTGGACAATTCTTTAATAATTAATGAATTATTGGAAAAGATTGAATTATTTAAGGTATCTAATTTTCTCAACTAGGGGCTCAAATATAATTTTGCTTTGAAATAAATAGTATTATGTCAACATGTGCATATTGATTTCCCTTCATGTTTTTGTTATTATAAGGGAAAAAAAATATTTTTTTTACTGTGTTTTTTTAAACAAAATGATAGCAATATCATTGGTTAACATTTTTATTTTTTATTTAAAGGATAAAATAATTATTACTGTTATGAAAACATTAAAATGACTAATCTTATACTTTCATCAACAGGCAACACATTATAATTTAGAAAGATTAAGATTAGAGCATACCTTTTAGCTTCCCAATTACTGATCTACTATTTTATACAGATAAACTGTATGTTCTTTGTAAATTACTTTAAGTTTTGTATATTTTTTTTAACTCAGCTTGATGAAACTTGAAAAAAACTACTCAATCTAAGTTTTTTCATGGATGATCTATAGTCATTTGGATAGGGATATTGCCTATTAAAAAATTCTTCAATGCCAAAATTATTTTATGGTTTTTAGATTGTGATAATATAAAGATAGCAAGTAGAGAGAAAGTAAGATGTTTTTATAATATAAAGACATTAAGATGTTTTTTAGCCAAAACTTGGTATTTTATACCCCGAAAAAAATAAAAAAAATATCTAGATAAAATCTTTTGGGTCTTCAAGATCACAACCCTATTCCTTTTGTTATATGTTTACGTAATGTTGTAATAAATTCGTAGCTTGTAATAATAAAAGAAATTAATTATAAAGAGAAAGAGAGAGGATTCGAGTTCACCCCACCTTCACTTATATATATATATATATATATATATATATATATATAAACTAGCCAAACAATATTGTATTATTTAAACATAAATTCATCATACATACAATATGTAGATGCAGACAAGGTTGGTTCAGTATTAAAGTTGTAGCCGTGCCTTCCTTGCTAGTTAGTCAACTATCTACTCAGCGAGAACGTCTATTAGTGCGCCGCTAATCACCAAAATTGACCTCTCCCTTTCTATCTTCTTCCCCATAAAAATCTTGGTGGACTTTGCATTAATAATGGAGCTTCGTGGCATTTCCAACAAGGATTCCACTGTAAAGTTTATCCATTTGCCGAGCCCTAGGTTTTCCTACATGTGGAATTACAGGCACCATGGCTAGGTAGCATGGTTTGTGGTTGACGGAATTGGGAGCTAGTACGCCAACAAATGGGTGTTATAAAATGATGTGTGACACCATCGATCAAGTAGTTAATGAGCGTACACATGGGGAAATATAGGCACTACATGCTCTAGATTTTTGCTCTCGAAACTTGGAAGAAAGACCTAGGCGCCATTTTGTACTTAGAATGAATCGGTTCTATTCAATTTGCGTCATCTTGTTTGATTGATCTTCTCTATAACTTCAGTCTATAGATTCTATGAAATTAGTGTTAGAAATATTTAGGATGGAAACAAAATATAAAGTCGATTTAGAGGCGTGAAAATATTATTTTTAAGATGTTTATTTGTCTCACACAAAAACAATACCTTTAGGATACAACTAAACCTTCTAAACTTCTAAATGAATGAAAAGATAAGACCAAGAAAAGAATATATGTTTTTATTGTATTTCTTTTCTGTATAGTAATATGCTTTAATAGAATTGAAATATAACGATGAAATAATATGATTATTCATGAAATAGTATAACTGTTCAGATTAAATTCCAAGTTCAAGTTTCAAATGCAATCTTTTGATATTGTAAATATCTATACAATAACATTAGTAAGTCAAATATAAAAGTTTATCCATCATGGTTTAATTTATTACACGATAAAAACCTACACTTAGAAACATTAAGAGGGAATGTTTATTTTCAATGTGAGATAAACATCTTTTTTTTATTCATTTGAAAACCACACCAACAATTAAACAAGTAGAAAATTGTGGCTCAAAACTAGTGCAGTGGTGACACCTATCTCATTTACCCCTACATGGGTTCCTTGCCCTAGAAAATACTAGAAAAATCTCAGGACGTCATGGATATTCTTAATCGATACACGTCTTTAATTTGCCACATGCTTAATATATAATACGGTCTCCAATTCCTTTTCTGATATTTTCGTAGGCAATAATCATAGAATCCCAACATGTTTCCTGTATTTAGTGCCAACGCAGAATTACCCTCACATCTTTTCATCGGCAATGAGGCCTGTGACATCAATGGAAGTGGAAGAGGTGCCACGTTGATCGCAGGCGAAGGAGAAGGTCTTAACGCTTGAGGTATGCAAAATGGAGCTCGCAATGGGCACTCCACTAAGAAGATAGAGAGAGAGAGAGAGAGCTTGAACAAGTCAGATCTCAGATCGAGGAGACAAAAGTGAATTAATAATGCCCACAGTCAACAACTGCATTACCAGAAAGATAGAGAGAAGTTCATTGGATGATTATATCATCCCTCAACATTATTGCACCAACCATTTTGTAGACTTTAGGTGCCGAAAAGCGTAAAAGCAGGCAGCTGTAGCTCTAGACTTTGATGAGACTTGAAGAAAAATAATTAAAATCTGGTCCCTTTCTAGGTAATGGCTGTTTGCTTTTCTGCTTTGTGTGCTTAAATAAAATAAACCTGAAGCTTCTCCTAATGTTCTGGTACATGTACACTGACGTTAGGTCAAGCTTTTTAGTCTTTGAGCTAAAACGAAGCTAAAGTTGGAGAGCTTTTCTCATTTATGGCATTTATAGGCTGCGTTGGTTATGACTATATATATATATATATATATATATATATATATATATATATTGTTATTGTTGTTGTTGTTGTTGTTATATATAAAACTAAAACATGTGGCATTTTAATTATTTAAAAAAATATTATTTATCTTCTCATATTTTACTGTAAATTACTGTAGTTTAGTTTTTGAAAATTTTCAATTTGATCCTTGAATTTTAGTTTTTGCATAATTGAGTCATTTTGAAACCACAATAGAGCTGAATTGCGTGTTTCTTTTGCTGAGGGAGGGTTGAATTAAAAAAAAAGGGACTAATGTGAAAGAAATGGTAACATAGGTGATGGATTGAAAATTTTGATCAAAAATTCATTTGAGTCCCCCGTCTTTTTTAACTATTAGATGACTGGTCCCTTAAATTTTATAAAATTCAATTTTGATATCGAACTTCATTCTACTTATTTTCTAGTCTTTTTTTTATTGGAGGAGAGAGAAGAGGTGGTCACATTCTGGCTTAAAAAAAAAGGTGTCCATTGGTGAGGAATCAGACCACCAAAATAATTGTTTTTTATGTCAAATAGTTCCATATGACGAGAGAAGTTAATATTATATGTTTTTTTTTTTTTACCTTGAAACACCTAAAAAATCATATATGAGCCAAAGAAGGTTTTTGTTTCGAGTGGATTTCGAGTTTTAGGGTGGTTTTTTTTATGTTTTTTGTTGTTATAGATTGGTTTAACAAAGTTTCTAAAGTGTTTCATAGGTGCTTGAGCAAAAGAAAAAGGGGGGGGGGCTAAAAACAAGTTTTTGGATAAAAAAACAAAGAATTTTATTTTTTCAGCCATCATAATGGCTAGATTCTGGGGATAAATAGACAACACGTCATTACAACCATCACAAGTTATCATCTTGAAGTTTTATTAAAAGTTAAGCCATGTTTTTACCAGTTATCAAGATGATATTTTGATCCATAAAATCAATTAATTTAATTCGAGCCAACTTCTGCGTGATTTAATTTAAAATTCAAGTTAGACAAAGAGTTAGGTTATGAGATTTAAAAATTATTATATTAAGTCAGGTTTAATAACATAGTTAAAAAATTATTTGCATTCTTAATATTTATCTTTTATATTTTAAAAAAATTATCCAACCTATGAGGAAAAATGATCAAACAATGTACAGTTTCTTTAGGGATAGCACTTGGATCTTTTATAACTACGAATTTATCAACCCTTTTTGGTCATAATAAAGAATTTTAGGCTAAATGAATATTGTCTAAAATCTTACTTGTAAGATATATATGAAAAAATTAAAAAATATATTTTTTAATTTTGTAAAAAAAATTATTTATAATTTTGTTGAAGATATCTATTCTTCTTGAACCGGACTTGAACCGGCTGTCTTTTCTAGAGATCCTAAAGAATATATATAGAAAACACAAAGTGACAATTTCCAAATTCCAATGTAACAAGTTGAAAAAGATACTAATATAATCATGGTTTCCTTTTTAATTAGTTGAAAGTTGCCAAACTGCTGTACCTTTAAGGGCTGCTTTCT
The DNA here is from genome assembly GCA_964019445.1 of Populus tremula. Taxonomy (NCBI): domain Eukaryota; kingdom Viridiplantae; phylum Streptophyta; class Magnoliopsida; order Malpighiales; family Salicaceae; genus Populus; species Populus tremula. The sequence goes on along the minus strand of CAXHTJ010000003.1, from coordinate 10,882,476 downwards.
TCTTCATTGACTGATTAAGTTGCTTTAGATTATTTTACCAAGATATTTGACTGGCGTGAAGCACAAATATACAGGAATTGGGTTGGTAAAGGATGCTGCAGTAGTTATTTTTTATTTAAAAATATATTAAAATAATATTTTTTATTTTTAAAATTTATTTTTAACATTATCATATTAAAATAATCCAAAAAAAATAAAAATTAATTTTAAATAATTCTTTTAAATTTTTTTAAAAATTTTCTATTTAAACCACAATCCTGCATCACTTAGAATTGGATTCTTGAATCGAGTCTTTTTAAGGCAGCACTAAATTGAAGATTCAAATTCTAGAGGCGGAGATTAACAGAGAAGTGTTGGGGGCCTTTTCGATCATTTATATTTATAATATTGGGAAAGTAGTAATCATGAGTCATGATCAACGACTTGGTTCGAAGGTGGCTAGACTTGGACATTCTTCAATTCTAATTAGTTGAAAAAATCATATTAAAAAGACAAAAAAGCACTACGCCGTTGCACCAGCCGGGAATCGAACCCGGGTCTGTACCGTGGCAGGGTACTATTCTACCACTAGACCACTGGTGCTGGGTTGTTTAAAGCCAATGCATAAATGTATAATAATAATAACACATCACTCGACCACTTGCACTCCTTTTTATTCCCTCGTCGACTTTATTAATTTATTGCTGTTCTTTTTTGTTATCTAAAATGGTACTCAATATTCATGCCGATCTACATGTTTGTTCATTTGATTCCTCTTGAGAGCTGTCATTTTTAATTTCATAATATAATTTGACTTCTTTTATGTGTAACTAGCCAATTACCTGTAGTATGTTAAGATTTTAAGTTAATTTTTAATATAAAATAAGAATGTGAAGACACTGTGAATATATTTTTTTATATTATGAAAAACTTTAATTAAGAATTAAAGCATGTGTTTAATGAAATAAAGTGAAAATTAAATGACCCAGTAAATTGTAAAAAGAGTACCTATCATTATTCAAAGATTAAAGTGAGAACCGAAAAATAAATATATATAAAGATATTTAATTTTATAATTTTACTTATTTATTTATATGGCAATACAAATAGATTCTTATCATCTTCAATAGAAAAACTATAATTGTTATTGTAAATTCTCTATTTTATTAATATATTTTTTAACAAAAAATATATCTTGTATAGAAACTATATCCAAAAAAATTCTAACAATTTTAAATAATTATAAAAAAAGATATATATATTCCATTGATTTTGAAAAACAAATATTTGAATTTTTGTTTTTTCAACAAAAAACTTATTAACTTTTAAAAAATAAAAATAATGAATTGATAATTCAGATGCAAATGTAGTAAAAGAAAAAAAAATATAACCATATATAATTTTAAAAAAATAAAAAAATTATTTGAAGTTTTATTTTTTCAACAAAAACTTAAAAAAAAATAAAAAAATTTTGTTATCTGCATTTAAAAAACTATGCTTATTAAGTCCATATATAATTATTAAAAAAGAAAATATTAATATAACCATAAAAGACGATATTATTTTAAAATAATAGCATAATTAGATAATTATATAATTATTTGAAGATCATTTAAATAAATTTGTTTAAAAATAATTTAAATAAATAAATAAACAATGAGATCCGGTCCTGCATAGGGTTAAATGTACGCCGTGCTCACATGAAAACCCTAGACATGTGCCTAGGCCTGAAAAACTAGATGTGAGGACTTGAATATTTTTTTTTGTTTTTGTAAAGTCATCCACCCCAATCTTTTATGTTTTTAATTTTGGTAGAAGACGATATTATATTTTTCAATTCTCCAAGAAATTTCAAAGATTCAAAAATTAAGGTTCAAATTTTTTAATCTCAAAAACCTGAATTCTAGTGTTTTTGCCAAAAACATGAAAAAAACATCTTATATACCTCTAAAACCCTATTTATAATATAAAAATTCATTCTAAACTACCTAATAACTTAAAATAATCAAATCAAATAAAAAAACTTATCAAGATTTAATTTATTCTTTTTTAGTATCATTGAAGGTGGAACCAACAATTGAATTCCTCTCTAAAAAATGAATTTATAAACAATAAAATCAAAGTTATTCTCTTCTAAAAATTTTCAATGATTTATTTATTATCTCTCCAAAATCAAAGGGCTGAAATGTAAATCAAATAAAGTTTGAAATTTAAATGAAAAATCTGAAAAAAAACGATCAAATATATATATAAATAACATCTAAAGATTAAATTTACACACCTCTTGAACAATAAACACATGAATAAGGCTGTTATTTGTTTTTATCAATATCAAATTTTATTTTTATTTTTTAAAATTTAAATTTAAATTTTACAATCATTAAAAATTATCTCATGTAAAATCAACATGCCATTCAATCTTTAAATAATTTTTGACATGCACATGATAATATGCAATATTGGAAAGAATAAAAAAAAATTAGGACAACAATATAAGAAGTTTTAAGTACAAAATTGAAAGAAACCAAAGTTGACTGACCAAAATGAAACAAAATAAAATTTGAGGGATAAAAAACAAAGATTTACATGATGAAGAGTGCTATGAATTGTCTATTAATTAGTCTATTTGTTAATGTTAATTCTTCAAATTTTGTTCTTAAAAAGTATTAGCTCGACGAGTATTGGCTATAGCAAATTCTCAAATCAAAATTTCCCATTCATCAATATAATGAATTTCATCCAAATTGTTTATCTTTTCCGTAAAATCCACCCTATTTTTTGGGAACTTAATATTTTTTTTTGTTAGGAAAATGAAAGAGGAATTAGATGGAAAAATCAATTAAGATTATTCTTTGAATACTTAGCAAATCTAATTGAGACTGAAATAGCATATTTGATATTATAATAGTAGTTATTTTTTTAACTGTTTTTTTATTTGAAAATACATTGAAATAATATTATTTTAAAAAAAAAGTTATTTTTGATATCAGCATATTAGAATAATTCAAAAATACAAAAAGTAAATTAATTTGAAGTAAAAAAAATTTAATTTTTTGCAAAAATATTTTCCAACCGACAAACAAACAAACAGGACTAAAAAAAAATCTTTCCAAGAAATCAATTGAGAAGTGAATTTAATTTAAGTTTAGTCAAAAATGAAAAGAAAATCTAGTTTTTACTAACATCGTGGGTTGGGAAAAAAAATCATAATAGAAAAAATTAGAAAGCTCAGACCTTTAAAGGAAAATGATTGAATAATTCTATTTGTCTTGAATGACCAATTTAAAAAGTTCATCATCATTGTAGTCATCTGTCTCATCATCCAGAGTTAGCCGACTTCTTCAATTCTGTGAGCCCAGTGAGATCCTCCAGATAAGTAGGATGATCAAGTGCTTGAAGCAAGAACTCAATTCCTCTTTTCCTATATTCTGATACAACCTGAAAATATCATTTGAACGTGAGATAGATTGCAGATATAATGGAAAGTAGACAAAGAACCAGAAAACAAGAACAACGAATGAGGAAAATGTCGACCACTTAAAAAGAGTTGTTGCAACTGTCATCCTAAAATAATCGGTGTTTGACACAAGGTATAGATGTACGCATTATGAGGATTTGGGCGAGGCAGAATTGGAGGAGTTCCGTAACTTCGACGATAGACAATCATGGTGATGGAAACAAAGTTGATTGCTATACAATGAACAAGTAAACAATATCTAAATTTTATGCTTGCAGTTTTGGCACACAAAATGGTTAGAGAATTAGATGTTCATATGGGATTCCTCAAAGTGATTTTGTGTGAATGTATTTTATGAAAAGAGATGAATACTAATTAGCATTTGAACTTCATAAAAACATGTTTTCGAGTATGATATGTTTGGCATTTGTGGAAAACTAACAAAGTAAAACAGAACTGTGTCACAACTTGGCTTTGAGGCTTTGAGCTTTGAAACGGGTTGATGAAGATTCAGTGGACTGAATTGTTGTTGAATTTGGGTAAAGCCAGAGGTTTTATGGGGAGAAACATTGATTATGACAAGTAACAGATGTGGTGCAAGGGTACTTCAAATTTGTCCGACGAGGACGTTGGGTTTTTTTAATGGGGATGATTTGTAATAATATCAAATTTGCATGAGGTGCACATTTTGACAGGCTATCCAAAACAATGCTTTGGGTGTTTGGTAGTCATGCCAATAGTGAAAAAAATCAGCAGTGCAGATTTATGTAGCTATAGGTTTGTAAGATATAATGAAAAAGTAGACAGAACCAGAAAACAAGAACAACAAATGAGGAAAATGTCGACCACTTAAATGTACAAAAACTTCAATCGCATTCTAGTAAATTACATCAGTTGGTGCAACCACATCATTGCAGAAGTAGCAGCCCAATCTCTTAACTCCTCTATCAGTTAGAGCAAGGCTGTCCACACTCTTCTCTTCTTGGCTAATCACTGGATGACCAGGCATTGGTATAGACATCACTATACCTTCCGCATCCTGAGGGAAAAAAAAAAAAAACAAGGGATGACTTCATATCCGCAAAAACCATGATTCTCTCTGTAGCATAAAAAGAGGATTCTCTTCATATTACATCTTGAACAAATCAGTGCTAGGAAGTTGCGAAGAGGCCAACCAGGATCTTTTCCATGAGATGGGTTGTAAAAACCAAAAAGCAGCTGCCAATAGCTAGCAAAAAAGCTTCAGGAAAGAGGCATTTTCAATTGCATCTGGTTACTTTATCCCAGTAGCATATAAACAGAGAAATTTATGAGAATTTGCCTGTCTATAGATACATGCCATTTATTTTTCTAAGGAACTGGAAGAGTTATGGAGATGGACCTTCTGATTATCAGCCTGGCAGGCTTCCCATTCCTTCAGATGCCTTATAGTAGCATGAGAATTGGAAGTAATACTGATTAGAAAGAATGGCATATCTGTAGCAGATTTCCATGATCAAGGAGTTAGGTTTTCTCATAGACCAGATGACAACGTGAACTGAAAGAAAAGAGATGATTTTACCGGCGCTTAAACTCGAGTTATGCCAGTCATTACAAGCTGCTGATACGGATCTTGCCTACACATTATAAATAGCATTTTAGCATCGATAAACAGATAAAAACAGCTATTTGTAATGAGTTAAACACCAAATTCCTAACAGTTATCATATTATACGTACCTCTTCCGAGGTGAACCGTTCCAAAGCACGCTTTGATTCAATCAATATTGCAGGAGGATCAAGCACCAAGGCAGGAAAAACAAACCAGAAATGGAAGCCCCATTTTTTGGGTCTGCAAATGAGATAAGAAGGAACTTTGATAACACCACACTGTCCTCCATGGCTCTTCCAGTGTGAATGTCTTTCCAAATCTAGTTATCCAACAAACAGAATCTTCATTTGGCATTTTTATCCTAGGGAATCACATCACATCTTCTTCCACATATCATAAATTTCAGACGGCCAAATTTACAATTCAAGATTAGATCAATATGAATCAAATACCTTCTTCGCTTGAACAAAACAAGTAGTCACATCACAATTTCTTACAACTTACGATAATGTCAATCCATTTCTGCAATGATAAGATTTCTCATCCAAGAGACAAAGGAAATGTCTTTGTTTTTTCTAAAAAGAAAAGAACAAAGAAATCACAGACGACCCGCATTTACAATTCAAGAATTAGATCAATCCAAATGAAATACCTTGTTTGCTTCCTCCTTTAGCAAATCCTTTTATCCAGTGAATGGAAGGCCTCCAATGTATTTGTATTATAAAGGGTCCAGGGTACAGGGCATCGGTCCTTGTTACCGCGACTGATTGCTGGCATTGAAGACTGATCATTCTCATCAGTCGGCAACGATTCAGCGAGAAGTGTCAAGTTATTGGATACTTGAGAATGTGAGCAAGGAGCATAAAACCTGCAACAAGACCAGTCCAAATCCCTGTTTATGTGAATAAAGATTGCCTACATTAACAAATAATTAGACACAAAATCCACACCTGCCTCCTACTCAAAATTCAGTCCCTTTTAACTCCTTTTCTTTTTATACAAAAACTGGTCACTACAGCTATAATATATGAATGATTAGACAGAAATTAATTTAAGAGTTTTCATTAACAATTTGAAAGTTTACAGAAAACCCAAAAGGAAATGGAAAGCAAAACAAAGATAAAGTACATTACCAGTGATGGGTATAGGAGAATCATCGATGCCATATTTATTGAGCTTCAAAGAAGACAATCTGTGCCAGAACCCTTCATCAACTAAGCTATTAAAGGGTACGAATTGGAATTTAGTAGTAGAAGAAGAACCACCACATCCATTTCCACTCTTTTCCTCTCGAGCCATAACGCACTCTCTGCTAATCTTGAAGTAAAATTTATTTTTATATATTCAACTTGTTTGCTTCTCTTGCACTCAGGAAACAGAGCAGCCTTGACGTTGAGAGTGCCCTTCGTCTTTGATTTAGAGTAACTTCAACAAGGAAGGAGGGAGACAGGAAGAAAAAAAAAGAAAAAGGTAGGACTTCCGTTTCAGTTGGGAGTAATGACTCGTGGCAACAAAGGATATATATATAGTGTTAATAATGATATCTTCTGTATCATTCATTATTCTTATTTAATAATAAATTAGTACTAACAATATTATTTATTAATTTATTTTATTTTAAGTGCAGTCGATTACAATAAACCTTTATTACTTTATGTTTTATATTGAGTTGACCGCTTTATTAAAAAATATATAACTCAATTATTCCTCCAAATAAATTAAAAAACGGTGATTGGATTGCAAATAACTACTGTTGCTGCACCCAGCTTTTCACTTGAAAGGGAAACCTTAAGATTTGGCTGGCAAAGTCGTCTATAATTAATGAATAAGTTGAGTTACTTCCTTAATAAAAAATAATAATTTTTTTTTTTTAAGGATTATAATTCAACTAATCAGATTTTAATTTACTTTTTAAAGATTAATAGTTCGAGTATTATAAATTTTAAAAACACTTGAAATTTAAATGTTCATTAATTAACTTTAAAGCTCATGAGATTAATCTAAATGTGTGCAAAACAAATAAAAAGTAATGTATAATAAGAAAGTTTTTAATAATATAGTATTGAATGTTTTTTTAAAATATATATTTTTAAAAAATATATTAAGATAATATTTTTTATTTTAAATTTTAATATATTAAAATAATTTTAAAACATAAAACAAAATTTTAAAACACAAAGTTTTAAGCCTAACAAAAGAACATCCATGCTTACAACTACTAACATTATACCACCTCATCGGCCCGCCCAGAGGCTAGTCCCAACTCCCAAGTGATGGTGGGAGCTATTGCTTGCGAATATCAACAAAAAGAAGAAATAAACAAAGAGATGATACCGCCTCCCCTACTACTCTTGGCAGCAGCAATAAACAAGATTTTTGTCTCTTAAGAAGACGAGCTCGAGGAATCGAAGAAAGTCACCCTCCTCCTCTTGTTCGGAAGTGTTGTCCTTGGTGAGTATTCTGGTGAGGCAGAACCTTTCTCCAAGACAGATGTTAGGGTTTGATGGATAGAGTTTGTAAGAAGCTGTATTGCCCCAGATTCATCTAAAGCATTCTTATTTCTTCTGTTGGTGAGTACGAACTCATTCTTTAGCCGGCTTCCCAAGGTTGATATTTCTGCGCTCACCATTTTCAAAGGAAGAGCATCGATAGCGTTTTGTAAATCGGAAAGAAGCTCCGGTCGATAGTCACAGCAGATAGATGCCTTGAAATGCAAAGTCCCGTCAAAATATGTCTCCACTTTTACTTCATCATCATCCATTGGAACAAGAAGATCTTTACAGGCTTCTAATGCATTCTTTTTGAGTTCTTTGACTTGGCTAATGACTGCAGCAAGCAATGTGGACTTGTCCATCTGCTATTATCAATCAAACACAGATAAAAGTGAGAACCAGTGATAGGAATTACCACGAACACTCATTAAATTACATGGGGTTATGAAGAAATGGAAGCGAAACTACATGCATTCAACCACTATTATATGGTTAATTAAGAAAACACGCGACTCATTCAGCCACTACTTTGATTACAATCAAAGCTTATAGCTTATAGGCTACGATAACTCTCGTCCAGAATTTTTAGTTGGAAACAGTTCAATTGACAATAAGATAAGGTAAATAAATGATTTTGCTGACTTTGTTAATATTTGCAATTTCACATATGAAAATGACAGAAAATGAACAACGAGAAGGAAAATGGCTCTGAAAGAAATCTTATTATATCCCCTATTGATATTGTCATGTTTTAAGCTTGAGAATTTAAAAAATAGTAGTGGTTTTTCTTGTCCCAGATGTCTATTTCATGCTTGAAGTTCCAACCTTAAATATACATTATACGATCAAGAAAAAATATCATATTCCAGAAGCTAATAAATATAAATTTAAGACATCAAACATATAAATACTCAAACTGGAGTTGGCATGGTGCCGCACCATCCAAACGATATTGTCATTAATCACCTATATATCCACCAGTTCATATATATATATATATATATATACACGTCCATGTGTCATATCCTACCGACAATAGCTTTGACTCTGTGAAATATTGATTCATTTTCTAGAATCAATATGTGTTTTTTCCCCTTCTTGTTAAACAACCATAAGATCATCAAATCTTGGTTGAAAATGGAATTTATAGGTGATAGGACCAGGGTACCAAGCCAGAACATAAATGCTGCTACACAATCTCATCAAGCCTGGCTTATTGATCATCAACACACAGCGTAGCTAATTCAATTAGAAGTATGAACATTTAGAAATAACATGTTATTCATTTTTTTAGTAGCTTGATGTTGTAGGTTACCAAGTTAGGATTAGAGAAATGTTCTAATTCATTAGAGAGAGAAGCAAGGCTTGCCCCAAGTTACCAGTTAATCATATCTCTTCTAATGTAGTATCTAACTATGCTCAATCCCAATCTGCAATTTTTTTTTTTTGATGTCGGATTAAGGATCCCTACAGTTGACTTTATTTGCAATATAGATGCAGTTGACTCCTCACTGAAATAAAATCTACATGATGCTGAAGTTAGCTACTCTTTCTTATATGAAAAAAAGAGGTCCAATACCACCATAGCAAAGGGCTATATCACATTGATGAATTCCCTTAAGCTTCAAGAGGCAAGGTGAAACGGTGAGCGAACATCACAAGTTCGGATCATCTGTCTAATTAAGCTTTATCAGGAACAATGAATATTCTCAAGCATTGTAACTGCTTGTTTGATTACGTCATGCTTATATAGTTCTTATATTTAGAGTTTATGAGGCATGAAAATGATTTTTTTTTCCATCAGTTCTCTAAAACCCTGTCATAGTTTTTCTGCAGTCTGGTTCGAGCCTCGTCAGTCGCTATAGAAATCGAGGGAACCTTAAAGGGAAGTTTACTGGTTTTTGGATAAGAAAGAGTCTTCCTTAAAAAATCCAAACTAATTTAGTTGTTTAAGGTTCATAGAAGTTGAGATCCGGAGGTGTTTGTTTCTGCTGGTATTTTTGTTACTTTCTTCCCAAGGTAATTAACAAGACTGTCCTCCCTATCATGCCTTTAAAATCAAATTATTCAATCTTTAGATGTCGTCAAGTCCAAACTTCTACCAGAAAACAAAGAGAAAAACCAGTACTTGGTTTATCCTTCAATCATTTAATGATAAAAGGCATGAACACCAGCCAAAATCCATCTAATTAAACTAATCAAGCAGTTTTGAGAAATAATTATAGCAAAATGTCAATAAACATGCAACAAAACATTCAAGCGGTTGATTCAAAATGAAGTGGTACTGTATAAACATATTAAGATAATTGATCTTGACCACGAGAAAAATAATTGACACATAAACTAAAAACAGTAAGGCAACAACACATATGCTAACCTTTTCAGTGCAGGGCACAAGACCGCGAAGAGCAGCAAGATGAGCATTGATCCTCTCTCTCCTCCTCCTCTCGGCCTCGCTATGGCTCTTCAAAGCTGCGAAAGCCTTCGCCTCAGATATCCCCATCTTCCCAATTCCTGCAGGTGCTTTTAATAGTTCTCCCTTCTCAACATCCAACATCAAAGCTTGCGATACCATCGTCCTCCTCCCAAAACATCACCAAAAACCCTCTAAACTACGCGGAAACGGATCTAACGTGTTGATCTAACCAGACCCGGATAAAGAGTTAAACTAGTAGTCAACCGTTGGAAACAGAAGCATGTTCTTGAATATTTATAAATATTATGCTTGTGGTGTACTATGAGTCTAGTCTATGAGACAAAAGTGCAGAAGGGTAGGCCTGGAGGTCGAGTTGTTGGAGCAAACCAGAAAGAATGATTTTGGAGAGGGAAGTTTTGTTGTTTAACAGCTGTTTTGGTAAATTTTGTTGTTGTTTTAGCTATGATCATGAATTCCATAACGGAAAAGGGACAAGTTTTGGTTTGGAAGGACAACGAGATATGTTAAAAGAAAATATCCACATTTTCTTCCTGATAGTCATGAATAGCATTATTTCTTGGGTACATGTGTTTCTTTCTTTGGAAACTGGAGCTTAATTTGTTAGAGAGAGAGAGATTTCAATGAATATATATACATACTGATACTGACTGGTGCTTTGAATAAAAAAATTTTAAAGGTATATGGTACATTTTGATATGTTTTTTTTATAAAAAAAATTAAATAATAAATTAAAAAGCTTATGAAAATATAAAATCAAACAAATTGTTAATAGAAAAATTAAAAGAATGAAGAGAAAAATATATATCAAGATATTTGATCCTGCAAAATGAGATATTTATTTGTTTATATCTATTGAATTTGCATGTTAAGATTAATAAAAGATAATAAAAATAGAAATACATACAAAACTAATTGAATTAAATATAAGAAAAAAATTATGCAAGACTGAATATATTAGAAATATTATGTTAGAATAAATATTTTTTATATATAAAATAAAAAAAATATTTAAAAATAAAATTCAAAAAAATAATTAAAAAAAAAAAACCTTCATTCAACAAAAGCCTAAATCTGTGACCTAAATTATGAAACCGGGATAAATCAATAGAAATAAAATTGAAGGTAACCCTGAAACCAATCTTTTTAAAAAATTGATGTAGAATGACAAAATCATAAAAGAAAATGAGCAAAAAAAAGATCCAGAATTGCATTAACTTTTCAAACCTACTACCTATGTCATTACATCTAAAGCACGACAAATAAAAAAAATTGCGATGTCCAATCCCCAACAAATTAATTGTCAAAAGATGAAATTGAAAAAAAAAAAAAATTACACAAAAAATTGTTATTAAAAGAATGAGATTGAAAATCAAAATAAAAAATAAATTAGAGGGCATAAAAATAATAAATTGGGGGATTAAATTGAAAAAAGAAATCAAAAGAATAAGAGCTAAATTGAAAAAAATAAAACAATATAAAATTTGATTGAATGATGAAATAAAAAAACATAAAAAATCTTTTATAAAAGGATCAATGTTGAAAATAAATAATAAAAAACATAATGACTGAAATTAAAAAATCAAAAGAAAAAAAGATAAATGTGCATTTTTTTCTGGAAGAAAGAGAAAAAAAATAATTATCAGTGACAAACCATCCATCATCTATCACCACATATTATGTTATCATGAAAAAAACATGATGAGGCTTTTAAAGACATGACCAAAAGGCATGTTTGGCCACTGGATGGTGTCACATGCGCCACCTACGTTGACATGTAATGAGCATGCACTTAGAGCTTTTTCAAATAAAAAATATTTTTCCAATTTAAAATAAAAAAATGTACACCATGAGTCTATGAATTACAAAAAAAAAAAATGTGAAAGGACACAAGTATCCCTAGATGCATGCCTTGTTTTTTTTTTTTTTTTCTAAAGATAAAAGTTTATTTTTACTATATCTAAAGAAGCGAAAAACCAAAAAAAACTCTTGGTTAATAACTTTAATTTTTTTTGACTTTAGGGGTAAATAAATATTTTTATTGTTTTAAAGTATTTTAAAAGACCAAATAACCATTGATCAATAGTTCTAGATTTTGTTGAACTTGGGGGTAAATTCATTATATTATTGGAAAAAAAAATTAAAAATGACTAAAATAATCTTGAACAATCTTTTAATAATAAATGACTCTCAAAAAGATTAAATTATCCTCACCCTCAAGGCTTTTATTTTTTTCACTCGATAGCAAAATAATAATTTTATTGTAGTAATTCATATTGAATTGTCTCTATAGCTATAAAAATAAATAATAATAATAATTCCCTGTATATTTTTTGTTAAATATTGGAAGAGAAAGAGATAAAAACTTGAAGGAAATAAAGTTTAGAGGGTTGGTTTTTATTGGAATGGGGATAGAGGGGAGCCAAATGGATGAGATGGTATTTGAAAGTGTAGTCACGGTTAATTTTTTAAAGTATTTTTTATTTAAAAATATATTAAAATAATATATTTTTTTATTTTTAAAATTATTTTTAATATCAAAGCATTAAAATGATTTAAATTTTTTTAAAAAATAAAATAATTTAAACTTTTTTAAAAAATTCCTTTTAAAATAGAAAAATAAACTCGATAACACTGCTTTAGAGCCGAAACTTGGGAGTCCCGCAGTCCTAGCCTTGTTTGTTTCCTGGAAAGTAGTTTCCGGGAAACCATTTTCCAAACTTTCCTGTGTTTGTTTGTCATTAGGAAAGTTGGTCAACGGAAAACAATTTCCGGTCAGCGGAAAACACTTTCTAGTCAATGGAAAACACTTTCCGGTCAACGGAAAATACTTTTCGGTCAATTTTAGTCAAAAAAAATTGACTTGGTTTTCAGGAAAGTGTTTTCCTTTTAGTTGTGTTTGTTTTCCGGAAAGTGGTTTCCGGGAAAGCATTTTCCAAACTTTCTTGTGTTTGTTTGCCAGTAGGAAAGTTGGTCAATGGAAAACACTTTCCAGTAAAAGGAAAATTTGGCTTGGTTTTCAGGAAAGTGTTTTCCTGAAAAATTTGAGGGGAAAACACTTTCCGGAAGTTGTGAAAAATTTAGAAATGTCATTATTTGCTGATTATATCAAATTTGATCCTCAAACTTTTGATTGCTATATATATTTTGTTTTGAATATTTATTTTTCAATTTCATCTCTTAAAATTTTATTTTTATATTAACTTTGGTCCTTATTTTTATAATTGCTATTTGCTTTTTTCTTATCATTTTTTTATTGAAATTTTTTATTTATCAAATTTGATCCTCATTCTTTTGATTGTTACTTATTTTATTTGAAATAATTTATGAAATGTTGATTATTATTATTTTAATTTCTTCATTTTTCATTTTTTTTTTAATTTTTTAGATTTGATCCCTATTATTTTGATTATTATTTGTTTTATTTGAGATAATTTATGAAATTATATTTTTTTTTCAATTTCATTCTCATTCAACTTTTTAATTTGTAAGATTTGTTCCTCATTATTTTAATAAACTTGAGAAAAATAAAATATTAATAAGTTATTTTCCAGCTCATTTTCCATGACATAACCAAACACTGGAAAGTGTTTTCCAGTTCATTTTCCATAACACTACCAAACATCGGAAAATACTTTTCCGGAATTCACTTTCCAGGAATTCACTTTCCCCGGAATTCACTTTCCCCGAACACAGTTTTGAGACTCGTTGCAAAACGTTGTTTCGTTTTTAAAGTAATTTTAATGGAAAATGGAAGTGAATTATTTTTTTGGTATAATAAAAAATGAGTTAGTAAAAATATTTTTCAATATTTGAGTGAGTTATGAAAAATAAATTAAAAAATCATTTATTCATGCTGTTATTTTTCAAGTTTATCCAACATATGTAGAATAATATTAAATGTAATTATTTAACCCCTTAAAAAAAAGGAGATAGAAAAAATATAATGATAGAAAAAAGGATTTATTATATCATATATTTATATATAATTTATTTTATAAAATGTAACTATACATATAATATAAATATATTAGTAATTTATTATTTTCTAATAAGATTATATTTTAAAATATTTCATTAATATAATATCATTTATATATAAGAATAATGAAGTTTTGTACTACTAAAATATTTTATATCCTTTATAGGAAGTGTTTTCTGATCTTGTAAAACATTTTCCTCCAACATCTAAAGTAGAAAAAGCTCTTGAAGCTGAGTGTTATTGCATAAATAAATGATTTGAAAATGTGTTTTGGAAGGGGAATCTGGTGAGCAAGCATCATACGTGTGCTTTTGAATTTTTGTCATAAATTAGCCCAAACCCTTTGAGGTATGGAAACTTCAAATTAATCTCATCTTTACTTCTTGGCAATCTGCTCTTCCATTTTCTTTGACAGACGCAATTCCATCCAATCATCGCCTATGGGGTTTGGTAAATGTCAATTTTGTTTCTGAAATCTTCAAAATCGGTATGCTCAAAGAAGAAGAAATTAGAAGAAGAAGAAGCGAAACCCTAGAGTTAGAGCTATCATGACCAGAAACTTAACATGAAGTTGCATGAATATGGAATAAAAAATTTAAATTATTAGATGGGATTTTAAAATATAATTAATATTATTTTTTATCATATTTTTTAAATAAAAATATTTTAAACTTGAAACTTGCACGAATCTACATTATCTTGTATTTAATTTTTATCATATAAATAGAAATGGTGATTTTCAAACTTGCAATTGCTTAGTCATTAAGGCTTTAATAGCATGTTAAAGAACCAATTCAACTTAAAAAATTAAATTATTAGGTAAAGTCTCAAAATATAATTTATATTATCTTTTAATAAATTTTTCATTTTCATTTTTCAAAAAGGAAAATGCCTTAAAAAAGCCATTTTTATTCCCGAAAAGCGCACACATTTTTGCTAATTGGCCTTTCCCTATTAAAAAGAGTTGATTTTGAGCTGTGGAGTTCCAGTGGGTGCTTTCTCTTCCGGCATTTTTATATATGTTTGAGTTACTTATTGCCTTCTGAAGTGAAGCCAAAAGACATAAAAAAAGAAAAAAGGAAATTGTTGGGGTGTGGAAGAGCTGCTCCATCGCTTTACAAGGACTCCTGCCGGATAAGCTGATCTCGTCTCTGTTTGACCTCATGATTCCAAGACTATTATTAACAATTAAACTAATTTAACAACAAAGAAAAAATGGCTACCACAACGTCGCACCATTGTTTTATGGGAAGTTTTTGATGGTGTTTGTTTGTAAGTGTGGTGGTTGATGTTTTTTGAAGTGTTTTTATTTTTTATATATAAATAAATTAAAAAAATATTAAAAAAATTATTTATAATATCAACAACAATAAAATAATTTAAAAATATATAAAAATTAATTTTATAAAAAAATTCAAATTTTACTCAAGAATGTTAGAAATGCAAAGTCAAACGGAGGCTTTCTTTCAAGACACTCCATGAAGATCATCATCCTCATCCTCCTCTTCGGTCCAGCCATGATGACGCTTTATCATATGAAATAATAAATAAATCGCCAAGGATTTTATAATAAAGTCTTACGTAATGAATTGACTAAATTAATGTAGAATAATGAGATAGTTATTTGTCCATATATCACCTGAACTCCAATCACATTTCTTTGCTTGATTTATATCATATATAGGGTAGATGATAGTTGAGCGAAATTGTTTCAAAGGCTTTTTTGACAATACATTTGTTTGTTTTTTTCTTGGAGTTAAGAGATTCCATTGATATAAATATAAAATATTATTAATTTGCAATCAAATTAGGTGGAAAAGACCTAAAAAAAAAGTAGAAGAATGAAATGGTCGATCCTATCAAATAATGAGAAACACTCTCTAATAGATATATAATTTGGAAAAAAAACTTAAAATCTTATTAATTTGCAATCAAATTAATTTTTTTAAAAACACTTCTAAAACATAATAAGAAACACACTCTAATATCATAGTTTTTATTTTTTTTACAAGGGTTTTATCATCATTCTTCTTTACGGTCTTCAAATTATTTCGATATAATCCACTAATGTTTGGTTTGTTTCAGTTTGTGTATGTCACACAATGTCTATAATATGGTCCTTCTACTAATCTAGTAAATGATTTACATGAATCCATTTCTAATAAAAATATAATTTAAATATTTTAAAAAAATATTATTTTTAAATATTTTTTGAAGCACTTATTTTTTGTGAATTTGATGTTTGTCGACGTTAAATATTTCATTTCATGAAAAGAAAAAATAATTTAACATATATGAAGTTTTGAGATCGTTAGAAGAAATATAATTTCAATTGGCGATAAGTTTTTTTTCCTCTTTCAGATGTGTTGCTTAATATTTTTAAGTTTTTTTTCCAAATTATATATATATATATATATATATATATATAAAATATAAGAACAATACAACTAAAATGAAAGCCATATTTGTTGTGGTCATAGATATATTTTATTATTCGCTGCTATAATATAATAATAATTTTACCCTTCACAGGAAATCGAATGACTTTGTTTTGGCGGTATTTCGGTTTTTTCATATAGCTCATTAGCCATGGATCTCCTTGTGGCATAGTGTGGCCCACATCTAGTTTTTTTTTTTAATTATTAAAACTTTCAATTATTCTATTTATTTTTATCATTGAGACACCTGACAATCATTTATTGAGTCAACTATTTTGTCTCCTGGTGAACTTGAATAAAAGAAACACATCATAGACATTGTATAACATGTATAAATTTTTTTAAAAAAAAGTGAAGACAAAACTCAAAAATATATATTTTTTATTTTCTCTTTTTATTTTTT